>OY720432.1:61824139-63160819 GCA_963082735.1 Pocota personata | reverse complement strand
ACGACAGCAACCTGATAGTGTATCTTAAAGCAAACGCTATTTTCCGTAAGACTGCGAAAGCTGCAAAAAAAAGAGTACTTTGAACAATTCGCTATAAATATTAGCCCACAATCATGCTCTAAAAATTCTGGTGGGATGTAAAAGCACTAACAGGTGATTTTTTGCCCCCGCTTTAACTCTGACCCAGGGTACACAAATCATATCCAACCCTTCTCAAATCGCAGAGCTCTTCGCCAAGACATGATCCAACCATTCGAACGACTCCAATTTCTCCTCTGAGTTTTTAAAACAAAAAAAGCTGTCAAATAATTTAACACCGACCCAGACCGTATGCCCATCGGCTATCCTTTGCGATCGTCCTATCATCAGAAAAGAGTTAGATGACCAATTCTCGTCTTCCAAAGGCAATGCTCAAAAATAGCCCAACAATTTGTAAAGATGGAAAATGTCTTCGGTCCTCCCATCATAAATCTAAGGGCGTATTTCTTATTGTAAGCGTCCTATATCTCTCCTTCCATGCGCAAGCAAAATACTGCAAAAAATAGTGGCAAAACGAGTTAGCAGGTTTCCGGTTAGGTCGGTCCACGCTAGATGCCTTATTACACATTGACCACTATATATCTACAGTTTTGTCAATGAAAAATCATGTTTCCATCATATCCATTGACTTTGAAAAGGCTTTTATACTTAATAAATTAGTTGAATGGAATATCGGTCCAAAAATGTTCAACTTTATAAAAGCCTTCATGACCTTCAGACGATTTCGGGTAAAATATAGGGCTGCTATTTCTCCATCCACCACTTACATAATTGTGTCCCCCAAGGGTTCCCTCTTTCCGTGGTACTCTTTGTCATTGCTTTTAACGACATAAGTAAAATTCTCTTAAACCACAAAAGCATAACCCATTCTCTCTACGCCGGTGATCTTATAACATTCTCCAAATGTAAAGACCTTAACTCAGTAGACAGAATTTTTTCTCCGCTCATAGCGGACATACTCCTAAATACCTGGGGCAAATCTTCAGGTGCGAAAATTTAGTTTGAAAAATGCATAATATTACATATATGTAGAAAAATTAGTTGCACAAAGAATATTGTTGTTAATGTAGATAATAGTTGTATAAAAAATAATAATAATTTATTTATTTTTGGTATTACCTTTGATAAGAGGTTTACTTTTAGGGATCATTGTGCCAATTTAAAACAAAAATAATCTACCAGAGTTAATATTATTAAATATTTAAACTCTAAGAACAGTTTTTGTCATGTGAATAGTTTAATTACAATAACCCGTCCAATCATCCTATCTAAAATAGGCTACGGACTTAGCATCTATGGAAAGTGTTCCAGATCATCCCTCAGCCTAATTCAACCACTTTACCAAGCTGCAATAAGATCCAGTCTAGAAGCTCTAAGATCCACACCAATCAAAAACTTGATTGGTGAATCTGGCCTACCTGGTATCCATCACAGAGTTGAAGTCCTTACTGCAATGGCAATATTGGAAATTACCGCAACGCAAAATGTTACGACCTATAAGGCCGCCACAAACTTTCACACAACACCTCGGTCACCTAAACTACTGTCAACTGTCCAAAAATCTCTGGCATTAGTAAAAATTATAGGAATACCACTACCGAACCATCCTAGCAACCCGAAAACTTCTCCACAATGAGAATTAAATAGTGGAAATATAAACCTTATACTTAACACATTTTAGCAAAGACAGCCGCCCACAATGACACCTCAGCAACTCCGGCCAAAAAGACACATCCAAGCTTATACACAAGTAAAACAAAAAGAAGAATGGTTCACATACACACACAATTATAAGTCTTTAAACCGTGACGGGACAGCAGCATTTTACCCGCAAAACATACCGAATAATATGAGAAAAGCTTTTACTCGGCTCAGTTTGGGCCACACTCTTTTTACCAAAGACAGCCGCCCACAATGCCATCTCAGCAACTGTGGCCAATCACTCACTATACAACACTTAGTTTATGATTGCACCACCGTTCAAGCTAAATTAAGTAATCTACTTCCCAACTATCCCAACTACTCTCTCTTCCTTCCATACACAACATTAAGATAGTTTATTCCATATTTTCTTCGTTAGAATTAATCAATAAATTATAGCTATAGCCGAAGGACCTGGTAGCCAGCGCTGCCAGCGCTGTAATTCTTGTATTATTAGCACATAATTTATTATTTGTTAATAAAGTTTAATAATAAAAATGATAATAAAACACTTAATTCAATGGCAGGAAATGATCTTGCGGTGGATAAGGTTTTAGCTACCAATGCTCTACCAACTGAGTTATCCCTGGATACCTTCCGATTTCGAGGGAAGAATAATTGGTACAATTATGGTTAAGACCATAATAATAAGACTAAAGTAGAAGCTACATATAAACTTAAGTAAAATTAAGATACCTGAAGGAATTCACTCTACACACTTCCAAACCTACCGTACTTAAATTTCTACACTTACCAATATCAGGAACTATTGTTGCAGGTGCATGCTTTCCAATGAACATGAAAGCAATAGATACAATCAACATGGCTACTAAGTTCAATCCCCCTCTTCTGTACTCCTCCAAAAAGAATGACAGTAGAATTAAAGACTCCGCAGCTAAAGGAAAACAAAATAGTTTAACAAACAAGGAAAAAAAAAACTGCAGTATGTCCTATAGCCATATTAATATTTATAGGGAAAGTGGCTAGAGTGCCGCACGTCCGACTCAAACCGAACGTCTTACAACAACTTACACAGCGATAGACATGGTCGAAAATGATATTTTAGGAATTTAAAACCCAACACCAGAGCGAGCGAAGCCAGCTATTCAGCCAGCCGGTAATTAGCGCGTTAGGAGTGTAGGTGGTCTATGTGCATAATTTTATTTTCTCACCACGGTCCCATATGTGAGGCTCTAGTTACTTCCATTCATAGAAAGGAGTGCATTGAAGCACTGTAGTATTTAAGCTTACTCGTACACTAATGACTAGTATACGACTTGTATATTATATTCGATCCAACTCATGACGTAGCAATATTTTATAAACACTTACCCAGAGCCGGTGATGTAAAAACACAATTATAAAAAGCACTATTTCTGCTTATTGTCATTTGTATTTTTAAGTCATCTTCAACAGATTGCAGATATGCATTACTTGTACTACCGGTCTCTGTTCCATTTCCCACCCTTTCGTATGTGGAATATATTACTGCGACTCTTTGAATCGACCATTCTGACAATTCGTTTATACTTTTATCCGTCAGAGGCGATGAGGTATCATAAGCCAATTTTATATTCTTATTCTTCGTTTCCATAATAATTTCACAATTTACAGCATCATTTGGCCAATCTGCTGTCACATTAAAACACCACGAATTTATCTCTGCGTTTCTAGCAAACATTCTAATATGGCCATCGCTGTCAACTCTGATACTGTAGAATGGATGGAACTTTTTGAAAGTATCTAAAGCACCGCTGAAATTGAACAGAAAGAGGATCTTCAAATTTATATTTCGAAAATGTTTGAAAAACGCTTACTCCACAATGTTTAACACAGGATGCCACACTTTGAACAAAGGCTGGACAATAAATGTTACGTTCCCGTATTCACTAGAGTTCCATTTAAGACGACTGTCAGTCCAATCCTGCACATTATGTACAAATATATAAATAACATGTTATGAATAGTTACATAAATTTTGAATTACCATCAACAAGTGCAGTCTAGTGCTCAAAACAGATGATCGTTGATCAAACTCAACGGATCGTACCTTAAAGGAAAATGCGATTTGGGTGACATTAGGTGGCGGTAGATCAGTTTCACTTATATTAAGAATATCGGCCGTGAGTCGTTCTTCGTTGCTAAGTGGTCGACTTTCCATTTCCATTTCACCAACTGAAATATATTTGTATGGTCGTACAATGTCGTTGTTGTAAACAAGTATATGCGAGTATCTAAGTAAAATGTCGAACTTCTCTGATTTGCCCGGTGTGATGCCTTTGAGGGTGTTCACGCAGGACTGACGGACTGAATTTTTTTACAGGCAAAGGGGGAAGTGGAGGGACGTAACATGTTACTTCAATTCGGATTTTTAGATTTTTTTTAAAATTTTATCATTTTTTCTGACGTTTGAAAATGTCAATCAATTGTCACTCGACAAAAGTGTTTAGAAAGAAATTGTGAAAATAAAAAAATAATTCCGTATCACTGCTATCACTCATTGTTTAATTAAATTTCTTCAAATTTGCCAAGTAAGCAAAAAAGAAAGGAAAGAACAAACTAATTTGATAGACACTGACAATTAATATGTCAAAAAGAATCCGCGGAAGTGTTCAGGCATGACTATCAGTCTGAAGACGAAATGTCAACAAAAATCATGCAAAAACCCCCATGACTTGGAATCTTGTCAGTCACGGAATATCAATACCCGTTCCACCATATACGAGTACATAGGTACTAAATAGTATACTGCGTTTGTAGTGGTTCCGACGGTGTAGTGGGCAGTGTGTTTGCTTGTGACCCGAACTATACTTTGCCACATAGCATAAAAGAGAAACAAATAAAATCTATTTAAGTTTCGCCAACTACACTACAATTAAAAGGGATTTCTGCCTGATAGTACAATGGACCGAAAATCAGATCTGAGTGTTTTCAGATTTTGAAATATTTTTCTATAAAAAAAAAAGAAAAATACTGAGTTTGTCTCTGACTGCGTTCTAGGAGCATTAGCGAAAACAACTACGCGAATTCAGAAATTCTAAGTCTGAGAAAACCCAGTATGTAGTGGAGTGTTATTAGACCAGTCAAATTAGGTTTTAAAAATGTTTGAAAATGGTTCAGGATCTGTTCGAGTTGTTAAATAAGAGCATCCTAAATAAAAATCGGTTTGTTGGTTTGTCGCAATTTTTAAAAATACTGCCGTCATATTAAACATTTCGTAAGTGCTAACTGTCCTTTAACGGAATACATTAGGAAGGTCTACTTCAGATGAATTTGAAATTCGGCTAAGATTTCAATCTTTGAGTCTTTCACTGCTTGAGTTTCCTTGGCAAATGACATTGGCATAATTTTAAATGTATTCGTATCAGAAAAGAAAAAAATGTATTTTTATTTGTTTTTTTTCAAAAATCCATTGATTTTGATTGCTCACTGGGTAGAAGAAAAATTCGAAAAATGAAAAAATTAAATCAAATTGTAAATTTTTGCAAGTTCAATAATAAATAAGTCCACATTTTTCTCATTTTTCTTATATAAGAAATAATTGAAAAAAAAAAAGAAATATTGGCGCTAACATCCATTTCAGTGCCTGGACTGGCTTCTCACAGCTATTCATGCTGTGTGACACACGAATGGTGGGAACTTACAGTTTTATGCCGTTTCCTAATATATGTAGATATATACAAACACATTGTAAGATTTAAAGCAATGTATTGCACTCTTCCCGTCAAACGCATCACAAAATAATACATACATATTGTAACATAATGTAGCATAATGCAACAAATTCCGAAGTGTCTTTTCATTCTGGCATAATTTTGTTCCGTGTGTCTTTTCATGTGAGGTTCGTGTCTGCAGTTAGTGTCCATAGTCCGTGTCCACGATAAGAGACGGATAATATCACGGATAAGAGAGAATTATAACTGCAAGAAATTATTGTCATCTTGGAATTATTACATCAGAATTTTCTTGTTCCAGTGGTCAAAGAATTTGCTAGAAGTTTCTGGCTATCAGAAATAAAACAGATGGCGATCGAGGCAAGGCAGTTGGTTTTGAACCGCACGAGGAGATTGGAAAAATGATAACAGCCGAAGTTGTAATTTTGTGATAAATTGAAAGTTGAGAGTTAACAAGAAGAAGTAATTAGTTTGGATTTGTGAATTAAGTAATAGAAAAGGAGATAAAGTGATTTGAGAAGAAAGAGACCTTGTAAGGAAGGAGTTTGAGAAGAATAGTATAGTGTGAACTTGAATTGTTCTATAGACTAGAAAATAAAGAAATAATTTTACAGAATATCGTTTTATCTACTCGAGCCGTAGTTCGCATATTACAATATGTAGATATGATATATAGTATAGTCCACGGTTTAACTCTTAGTCGCTTGATTGCGTACCATTCCACTGAGATAAAAGATCCAGCACGGTTTCAAATTAAATTTAGTGACAAGCTTCACTTTCATTTCAATAGCAGGTACTACTAATGGTACATTATCTTAAGTATTTCCATTATTGAGGATAAGTTAGCAGCTTTCGTTACTAATGGGTCTTCCACTTGGGAACGCTATTTCTGCCAAAGAGCCAAACTGTGGCCTATTTCACCAACTTACAAATTGTAATTTACAAGCACTTTTTCAACAAATTTGTAGAAAAATCGATTTATTCTGTTTCACAAAATATTTGTGCTACAAAATTTTAGTTGTAGTTTACAAAGGGAAATTTGTAGAAATTTCATTATTTCCGTTACACCAAAAGTTAATTTTCTTTGTTGCTAACAAGTACAAATTTGTTAAATTTCATATTTTTCTGTAAGTTTGTGTTTCACGAAGTCAAGAAATTCTACAAATTTGTTCAGTTGCTGAAAATTTCTTACAATAGAAAGATCGTGTGTCGATTTAATAACAATTTATATTTTTCGACAGAAATCGCGTTTCAAACCTAAAAATGTCCTTACGTCGAATGCATAGTAGCACCGATAGTGATATAAGTGAAGATTTTGTGCTTAATAGACCAAGAAAAATATACGAGTATCGTCCGCAAATTAACTATCAAATTTCAGATTCTTTTGTTTTTAACGGAAAGTTTCGGTTAAAACGTGTTGAGGCAGAGGAAATAATAAGACAAATTGGACCTAGGATTGCAACTGAGTCTGAAAAAAACTTTTCACTGACACCGACACAGCAATTTCTAACAGCTTTACATTGGCTTGGAAGTGGTGGACAGTATCACAGAATCGCAGACATGCACGGTATATCTAAATCTACTGCACAACATGGAAAGATACACAATCGAGCAACGCGTTAAAGTTATTCAGGCTTATTATGAAAATGGGCGTTCAAATCAAAACGCATATCGTGCATTTCGTGATTCTTTCGGTCAATTTAATCGTCCAAATGTGCGTACATTCGGAAAAATCGTGCAAAAATTTGTGCAAACCGGGTCTGTAGGAGATGTGAAAACACCAGTGCATGCTCGTACAGCTCGTACTGCAGAAAATATTGCTGCTGTTCGCGATAGTGTGGCTGAAGAGCCGTCCACCTCAACTCGTCGTCGTGCCCAACAATTGCACCTCTCACGCTCGTCGTTGATGAACATTATGCATAAAGACTTGCATTTACGCGCTTACAAGGTGCAATTGACTCAAGAACTAAAGCCTCTTGACCATTTCAAGCGTCGTCAATGGTCACAATGGTGGCAAGAAATGCCAACAGTGGATGATCAATTTTCGAAGAAAATCATCTTCAGTGATGAGGCACATTTTCACCTCAGTGGATTCGTCAATAAGCAGAATTGCCGCATTTGGGCGAATGATAATCCAAGAGTGATTGTCGAAAAACCAATGCACCCACAAAGAGTGACTGTTTGGTGCGGTTTATGGGCTGGCGGCATCATCGCGTCGTATTTTTTCCAAAATGAGGCCGGTCAGGCAGTTACTGTGAATGGTGTTCGCTATCGTGAGATGATAACGAACTTTTTATGGCCCGAATTGGAAGATGTGGACGATATATGGTTTCAACAGGATGGTGCCACTTGCCACACAGCTAACGAAACAATGGCTCTTTTGCGCGACAAATTCAATGGCCGTGTTATCTCACGTGGTGGCGATGTCAATTGGCCGCCAAGATCATGTGATTTGACACCGTTGGACTTCTTTCTTTGGGGTTATTTGAAAGAAAAGGTGTACGTCGATAAGCCAGCAACAATTCAAGAGCTAAAGGATGAGATAATTCGGCACATTAACCTCAGCGTCATTGAAAATTTGGACCATCGTATGGAGGTGTGCCGCCGAGGTCGCGGCGGCCATTTGGCCGATATTTTGTTCCATACATAATTGAACCATACCAATATTATCATAATAAAAAGAAATGACAGTAATTTCCTAAATAATTTGTGTTTTATTCAAAATCAACATCGGCCCTTAAAACTTAACCACCCTTTATAAGTTTGGCTGTTATTTTGTGATTTGATCACTAGTTTTTTCAGTTTCATTAGATCATTTTGGTTGAGTGGGGAAACTAAATTCCCCAGACAAATTGTTTAATAGTGTAGTAAAATAATATAATAGTTAAAAATGTCCGTGAATATTTGATTATTATTTTATTTTAATTCTAAAAACATTTAAATAATTTACTGGGGCGATATTAATAAAAGACTTAACACTCTTTAGATGTAAGAGTTACAATCCTGTTACCCTCCCATCTTCTAAATCACCCCTAAAAATGTGACAGTGGCGTTGCGAAATTTTGAAACAGATGCAATGATATCTTTCTACATATACAGAGGATATTTCCGCGATTTTAAAGATATATTATCATAAAACTGTTGTTAAAACTTTTTCTTAGCAGAAAGTAGATATGGCTCGACAAAATTTGTAACCGAAGTTCGCGGATTCTGATGAGATATTCACAATAAGACCTAACCATCAGACTAAAAAGGTTGAAAAAGCAACATATGGTTTTTTTTTTAAGAAAACTGCACCAAAAAGTGGGCATGGCCATGTATTATGTATGGACAGCAAATTAGATCCGAAAATATTGACTTTACATAAAATATTGCAGATTAGTGTCAACAAATGAATACTAAAAATCGACACAAGACGTACCTTTTTCATTAATAACTCCCTTTCTTTCATTTAAAAAAGAAACAGAATAAGACAAAAGTTCTAAATTGAATGCCCTATCTAAATGCATTTAGCCTGTATACAAATTATTTATCTGTTTTGTTATTCTTTTTTTTAAATGATTATTTTTCTTGTATCCAGAATAAATACAATTCCGAAATTGCGATACAGAGTGTTGCAGAAAAGATTTAATTCCCACATATGTACATATATATATGCAATATTTTGCAGCATTTTGAATTAAAAACAAAAGGCTAGCTGCTTTTGAGTTGTTTTTTTTGTTTTAAGTAACAGAAAAAGAAAAAAGAAAAATTTTAATGCCGGCAAAGTGTATTGTAGGTTTGAAGAAATGAGTTATTAATGTTAATATAATATCCCGCCTCTCCAAATGGGGGTGTGCCATGGTCCTACGAGTGGAGACTTTTAGTGTATTATGTTTCTTGACAACAATCTTGACATTTTCACTTCAAAAAGTCTAAGTTTACTGGGCTATTTAGTATTTAGCATTGGTGGTTTGTGAAATAAAAGTTGTATAAACATCTTTCTGAAGGGAAGTAACGGGTGGGCCATCTGCTGGCTCACAGATTGACACTGATAGCTCTTTCGCAACAAAAATTTTTTTTACAGGAAGACAGTATCGTATCTCCACGGTACGAAATGAATATATTTACGCTTCAACGGAGTTGGGAAATATTGAAAACTTATTTCCAAATTGAGTGCTATGTTACCAAAATAGTGCGAATTTTGAAAAGAAATTTCGGTCGAAGATTGACATGCTAATTGATAACACAAGTTATGTTCGTATTCGTCCTGTGCGCTCAGACGAGAATATTGCTGCTGAAAACCCAAGAACCTCAACTCGCCACACTTCTCAGCAACTGAACATTAGCCGCACTTGCATGAAGAAAATTATCCATAAAGACCTCGGATTATTCCCTTACAAAATTCAACTGATTCAGGAATTGAAGCAAAATGACCACCTGCTTAGTTATCAGTTCTCTGTTTGGGCTTTAGAGCAGCTCGAAATTTAAGTCGATTTTGCAAAAAAAAAATCATTTATTCGGATGACATTCATTTTCATCTCGGCGGCTATGTAAACAAATAAAATTGCCGCTCGGAAAACTCACACGTAGTCGGAGAGAAGCGAATGCACCCTCCACCCTTTGGTGTGGTATGTGGAGTGGTGTATTATTGGTCCATTTTTCTTGGAAGATGAAGATGCCAACAACGTTACGGTCAACGGAAAGCGATTCAGAGGAACGATAACCGTTTTTTTTTTCGCGAGAAACTGAGGAAATGTTCTTGGACGATCTCATACAAGCCGTCCAACAGTCGGTCTTTTGCGCACTAAGTTCAATAATCGTATAATTAGCCATTTTGGTGATGTTGTTTGGCCTCGGTGAAGCTGCGATTTAACGCCGTTAGACTTATTTTATTTTTGGGGTGCCGTAAAAGATCGATGTTGTTCGGCCTCCGCGGAGCTTCCATAAATAATCGGAAAGTGTACTCTCTTCAATAAAGCAAAAAAACTTTGAAAAATATTAAATGAAATTTTTTTTTTATAGCAATTTTAAAAGGAAACCAACAGATGGCCCACCCATCCATATAAGGATAATAAATAAATTCATATATCACTACAGTTTGTGGACCTGCGTACTTATATAATACTTACAAAATCCATCAAATTGACAATCATAAAACCATTTAGCTGGAATCAGTCCATATGAGCTAAAGCTAATATAACGAATGTTCAATGGGCTTTCATCTGTATAATTCAAGTGGGGCTCCTCAAAATTAGGGATGTTCACAACCAACAGACCATCTGAAACAAAAGTAAGTTTTTAAGTCGTTTCTAAATAAATAATTGTTAGCATAGTCGACCACACCCACCAGACTTTTGTATGATTTCAATTGGCATAGGCTCCAAAACTGATAAGAGATCTGGAGCCAAGGTCGTTGCGACTCGTTTGCGAGACATCATTACGCGAATTGCAGAAAATGAGTTTTGTCCGGCACCAAGAACTAGAAAAATCCATATATAATCTTATAGTTAATCCTTTTCTTTTGTATTACCTATTTCATAAACCCGATCAGATTTCCTTGGGTTATTCACATCCGATAGAAGAATATGAGCGTCCATTGACGTCATTACATATAATTTCAAATGCAATCGCTCGTTGTCCCTGACTCTATTATTTTTCATAGTATTAACTTGAAAGAAGTCTGCGTAGGTGTATCCTTTGGATTTTATACTATATTGTTCACACGTAGCCAGATCGCTTAAGCTGATATTGAATTTGTTCCCAGTAGAACCTCGAAGGAAAATTACTGCAACCATTGCTGCGATTTGATATTTGAAAAACATTTTTGCGTATTATCGAACCGAATGATACACAATAACTAAGTGAAACTGTTGCAGGAAATGGCCTGGGGATGATATCAACCACTTTCAAACGATAAGAAAACTGAATTTTCGTTTTGATTAGTATATTATAAAAAAAATTGTTCAAAAACTAGAGGGCAGTAAAATTACATCAAATACACAAACCCACATGGTTGATAATTGTCCCAGGGACAGATATGGTATGAGGGAATGAAATTCCAAAGGGAAGTTTCCAAAGCAATTATATATTCAAAAACAATGATAGGTAGGTATAGTATCTTTAAGAAATCAAATGACATTACTGCACTTTGTAGTCAATGAAGACCAGTAGCAAGTCTTTATCTGTTAACAATTGCAAAAATAAGTTAATACAAAGAATAGAAAATCGGAAGGAGAAGGAAGAAAAAAGTTCAACACGCAGAAATTTATCATCACTCCTATTATTTCAATAAAGATTTTTGAATTCACGTATATTGCTATATCATTTTATTTCATTATAAAGTACGTGATAATCGGCCTGATTTTTTGAAAACTAACTAGCCAGTGGTTCATTAAAACGATTCCTGAAGATAGGTACTTGTGAATGAATTCTGTTTGAACTACGGGTACCTAACGAGGTGGAATGAATTCAGAATAAATGGAATGAATTGGTTGTCAACTGTATTATTGACTATATAAAAAATGTCGAAATAAATAACACATTTATTCATAGATTTTCTTTTAGTGAAATAAAAGAAATAATGTAAACTAGGATAACTCTAGGGAAAATTAAATTTTTTTTTTTTTTTTTGAGAACATTAATCAACATTTGACATCATTCTTGGAAAATGATGATAATGTTATGTTATTATGTACAAATACTTGCAAATATATTTAACACTCTTAACAGTCATAAAAGGTTGGTTGGTTGGTTTAAGAGGGTGAGCTTATGCTCTTCACTTAGGTATCAACGGGAAACTATATCGTATAGTGATCGGCGAATCGTACTGTTCGTCTGGCGAACTCCAATATATCCCCGATTCCTTTCTTACTGAGGTGTGTAATATCCGGAATCGTTGGAGATCCCAGAATTTGCAGTCTTAACCTCGCTGTAGCAGGGCAGTGGCAAAGAAAGTGTTCAGTTGGCACAGATTGTTGTATCAGCTCGACAAGAGGGCACTACATGCCATACAAGCGACGCAACGCTCTAAGTGGTGAAGGAGAAATTTATATAGTATTTATGTATAGCTGTTAACGATTGCAAAAATAAGACAATAGAAGGAATAGAAAGCCGGAATGAGAAGGAAGAAAAAAGTTCAACACGCAGGTATTTATCATCACTCCTATTATTTCAATAAAGATTTTTGAACTTATGTATATTGCTATATCTTTTTATTTCATTATAAAGTACGTGATAATCGGCCTGGTTTTTGAAAACTAGCCAGCAAATGGTTATTTATAACGATTAATGGTCGTCCGGTTTTTCACATTTTTTGTATACTTGAAGATTGGCACTTGTGCTTGTAGTCATAGACTGCGTTTCCTTTTTTATTTGGAATCTGCCATGCATTAAAACTCAGGTTTTTTTTACATGGAATATACTGAATGAATTCTCTTTGAACTCCCTAACGAGGTGGAATGAATTCACAACAAATGGAATGATTTGGTTTGTCAAATGTAGAGTGTGTTTAATTGGCTTGGAAATAAATAACACATTTATTCATAGACTTTGTTGTCAAATAATTATATTTTTATGAAATAAAAGTAATAATGTGAATACAAGAGACTTTTAGTGGCATTTGCTTTTGTTTGGATAAAATAATTTGTTGAAATTTCTCCAATGCACATCAAAAATTGAGCGGAAGAAATTTCCATGTTCCATTGGAAAACAGAACGAGTGGAATCCTGAGAGAAATCAATGCAGAACGACATTACATTTCCCATGATGACCCTTGAATCAACCGTTATGGAGTGTCGAATGTTCCACTTTTAGTCATTTTAACTCCTAAATTATATTTTACACCATTTTGAATGTCATTTTTTAGTCGATATACCTACTATAATAAGACCAAGTTGATATTTTATGTGTTGTTGGCTACACTGAAAATGGCTGGGTGTATTTCAATGATTTTTTTGTATTCAGTAGGAAATTCTTCACACCAGGTTTTTATAAAGCTACTTATTGGGTTTTGAATTCGAGAGACCATGAAATGAAATAATAAAACTTAGAAACGCAAATCACTTCAACTTCGGCTTTCTTGATTTTAATAAAATTTATTTCGTTTCAGAGTATTGCAAGATTGCAAGCCCAAAATCATATTTGTGCGTTATCTAGAGCTGAACAGTATCAAAACTATTCATTGCAAAATTCATAATTTAATGAATTTTTTCATTGACATGGTCCCGAATTTTCTCTCAGTGGTGATGATAGTTTGGTTTTATTTCTTTTTTTCTTTGCTCTCTGTAAGAGCAGAGCCAACAGATGAGTAAGAGCAGAGCCAACAGATGAGCGTGGATGGTCCTGTTCGTGTTTTCTTCTGTTTCGGCTTCTTTTTTTTATTTTACCTGCTTTAGTGGATATGTGTGTACATATGTGCTCTGGTGGAGTTTTTGATCTAGCAAAACCAGTTTTCCTACCAGGCTGACAGGTCGCCAAAACTTTCCATTACCAGCGTTAGAGGGGAAATGTGGAGAGGACATAGTGAACAAATTTTTCGTTAAGACGCTTAGCTAGAAAAGAACAGAGAGGAACGTTATTTGCCAAAACAATTCACTCGAAAAAAAACCGAAAACAATCGATATTTAAGAAAAAAACTCGCTTACTATCGATAATTATGAATACATGCAGTAAACGCTTGAAATTATATGTTTTACCATTAAATTCTTCTAGGATCAATCTACCATTTACTAAGCTTTGCCTCGCAGTTCAATAGAATTTGATTAAATTCTATTTTAGACTGCTTTTTAACATTCTATGTGTCCGATAGAATGAGCAATCAATAATCGATGTGCTTAAAACGTTATCGATAGAATTATTTCATAATTAAATTAATTAAAACAAATAGATATTCTGAATTTTCGGTAACTAAATTGAAATGACTTTGTACATGTGCATTACTCTAGACTATTTATTCGACGCTGATTCTTGGAGATACCTCGAATTGACTGCAAAACTTGTTAATTTTTTTGACTCCACTTAAATCAAAAAATTCCAATATCAATCGGTTAGTTAGGAAAAAATAATTATTTTATTTTTTTTAATTTGAATTGTTTTTACATATTAACGGAAACCATTTCAGCGCCAAATAAATATCATGATAAAATGGAATGAACAATGAAAAATTGCAAAATTTTACATTTATGAAGTTGAAGAGATTCTTAGTCAATTTGGAGTTCAGTTGGTTAGGACGTGACAAATACTTTTTGCCTAGTTACAATTTTAGTAAAATTGAATACGGTTTAGGACTGTTTTTTGTCAATTAGATTTTATTAAAAGGTTCAATCAAAACAATCGAATGCTATCGAGAATTATCGAAACTGACGACTACCGATAGTTACCCACCTCTAGTAAATCTAGCGAGTTTCTAGCTATCAGCTGTTGTAAGGCCAAAAGCCCGGTCCATGAATTTGCTGCCTTGTGGCTAGCGAAAGAGTACGCTTGGAATGCGGCCATTGATAAAGTGACGAAGGGATTGCCACATCATATTTTTTATTAAAGTGTAGTGAATGGGGTAAAAAGCCTTATAAATTAAATTCTTATTACCTGTGAAATGGTTATTAAATTTAGCAATCTCTTGGACTCATTGAAAGAAATTTGCCATTAAGTAGTACTCTGAACTGCAGTAAAATTACATAAAAATTACGAAATGAATGCCCACTTTTGAATAGCAGACAGCATAGACAACTCGAGCAACTCTATACAATTCTTTTGATTTTGGCATTAATTTGTTCGTAACGACACAGTGAAATATATGGAAAACCAAGGAAGTGTAGTCATATACTACAATAGTAGTGGAAGTGGCAACGTTGATGATAATGGTGTTCTGTGAGTACACATAACACATTAGCATATACCAGTCGCTGAGCTGCAATACACTAAAGCAGTGCGTGTATAAATATGCAATATTGGTATCAATGGACTATGGAAATTGCTCAAGGAGAAGAATATACTTTATTTTCTTAAAAGTGACAAGCTGGAGAAGCAAAGCGAGCACCAGTCAGCTATTAATCCATAAAATTCTTTATACGCCATCTTAATATTGCGAAAAAAACATGTCGTAAAACAAGTATATGCAAAACAAAGAAGTCGTGTAAACACTCGCTTCTACCTTTTCTTTGCATATAAGCAAATTCAATGATACTCATTTCAAAATAATTTGGTGTAAAAAAATTCCTATAAAATATCACACTCGAGTTCGCCGTACTCGCAGCCATCCCTGACATAGCACCAAGCCAAATGCATCGCATATGTCAGTCTTCTTTGACGTTTTCACTTATCAAACACAAAAGTAAACAAAAAAAGTACTCTCACATTCATCCAACCTGAAATGCTTCAAAACTCACTAAATTTCCAAATCCTCTTTTCCACGTCCACTTTGGCCAATGCTTTGAAGCTCATTTTAGCTGTATTCTGATACAACAATGCTCAGTTTACTTTAAAATCTCCATCGGTTCGGTTGACAAGTTCGAGGCTTCGCCCTTTCGTGTTCTCGAATATCTCTGCTACGCCTTCGGAATTTCCAATTTTCGATTTAACGTGGAGTATATCACACAGAAGCAAGAAAATCTCACTGGATTACCCAGGTAAGTCATTCTGGATAAACTCAGCAGAAAGCAGATTAAACAGTTACTGACATAATTAGTAAAGTGCATTGAATTGGGAATTTCTCCTGCAGACACTGTGCTTGCTTAGCAATTTAAATTTACGAATTACTAATTTATAGTTTTTTATCTGCAAGTGGTTGTCGCTAGAAATTTGAAGCTGCTCCCTATGATTTAAACACCATTGTAGATAGCTGTGCACGTCAAGAAAAAAAGAAAGTTTCGCATTACTTTTGGCATGTATAAGAAACAAAGAGGTTACCGAAGTTCATTTGTATCTTCGTTGGCGAGATTTACGTTTGCATTTCATACATTTATTGAATTTTTAAGTTGAAAAGTCCGTATTGGGTTTTAAAGTGGGGAGATGGAAAAGAAATTGTCGTTTTTTTTGAAATAGAAGTTTTATTAATTAGTTTTCAATAGAAAACCAAAACTCGTTTTGATTTCTCTCTGTTGTCTTGCGCGCACTGTAGAAAGATATGCATTTCGCAAAAAATGTTTCGTGCCTCATAATTAAAGTTCATTGATATATTTATATGCTACGTAGATCGTATTTGTATTTTGGTCAGTGAGTCAAGTTCATGGCCGTTGCTCGTTAAGTGGAGCTATTGCAAAAATAGGCTACTTATCTGTCAAGGCAGATGTCTTAAAAGTTTTTAACATCACTATTAAATGTGATCTCGTCTTGATAGTTATATACTATGTATTAATCGTTGAGAGTTTTTACAAAGTTTTGCTGTGTGGTATGATTGCATCAAAAACAAAACACTTGTTTTGCTTATCTTTGCATAAATCATACATCACACTAAAAGACTGAACAAGTATTTTAAGCGTACGTGTTGATTTTAGAGCTTTGTTGGGTTCATTAAGAATAGATTATTGCAGACTGTTAAGGTTTTGTATACAGTATTGCCATGAAAAATGATCTCAAATCGTATTATTATTTTTTCTCACAAATTTGTCGAGGATGTTGAGATTGGTTTATAATACCATTCATCTTCGATTTTTCATAAAGCTATTGTATAAAACGTTTTCACTTATATATTCCGTTCTCTGTTATGATATAACAGCCTAAATATCGTTCGTAGAGTTTTGTTATTAAGGGAAACTGAAAAATTAGTATCCGTTGGATAGTAGTGGTAATATCTCTCAGTACAATTTATATACATATTCTTATATAGCATTGTTTTTCAATAAGAAAATTAAATTTGAGAAGTTTTTTTTTTATATAATTTGGACGTTGATTACATAGTTGCAGGCCCTTATATAGTATGTTGTGTTGGGAGGTGTTCGCTCTTTTATTTAATGGTAGACCGAAATCGCCAATGTTTCGAAGTTCATACGTGTTGCTTGTTATATATTCCACATTATTTTAAAAATCATAAATCATTACCATAATGTTGAATTTGAGCCATTGGGTTAGCCATTTTAAGGATTGTAGCTTATATGTACATATGTATGTTATTGCTGTTGATTGTCACACTTTAATATAAAAGGTGGGCCATCTGTTTTTTTTTTAATTGCTATAAAAAAATTCATTTACTATTTTTCAAAGTTTTTTGCTTTATTGAAGAGAGTACATTTTCCAATTATTTATGGAAAGTGCACTATAATAATTTCATTTAAATGTCTGCCGCAGCTGGCTTAGAACTAGCCCATCTTGTCAATCCAATTTGTCAGTATATTTTCGATGATTCGGTTCTATATTTCACGAATAGCTCGATCAATATTGTGTTTAAGCGGCTGAATAATTTCCGGATTGTCAGTGTAATTTCAGCCGTTGATTGCATAGTGTGGTAAAACGTCCCAAATAGAAAACACCTATTGTATTTTCGTTGCTGGTTTCTGATTTTTTGCAATTTTGCTACCTTGCAGAATGGTTTTTCTTGTAGTTGATGCAGTTAGGTGGTGTGTTTTGACTGGCAGTACAATTTCGTGTTAAGTGTTTTCCGGCACATCTGACACATCTTGCTTCACGCGAGCAATATTTCTGTGTGTGGTTAAAATCTTCACACTTATTGCGCTGTGGTACCGTCACTTATTTTTCGCAGTTGTTCAATTTTAACTGTCATATTAAGAATGGAGCATAGTTTGTATATACATATATTCTGCTTTCACTTTGCTGTCAAATGTCAGCACTACGAGTGGAAGAGCTGTATTGGATACCACTTGCTTTCCTTCTCCATCTGTCTTTCTCTCTTTTAATGCAGGTGCATTCCTTTCTGTTGCAAATCTTCTATAATGCTTTGCCTATCACATGTTGGATGGAGGCCCCTAGCCATAACCTTGATGGCTCTGTTATTTTTGTCTTCATAGGTAAACCATTGAATTTGAGTTTCACTAAGTTTCTTCGCAAGAGCTCTGTATGTATCTGAATCTGAAGAACGAATTTTCCAAACATTATTGTTCTAAGCTACTATTTAATAGTTCTTGCTAGATACTGAGTTCGGAAATATCTTAACCTCAGCGAAACTATACCAATAATATTGGTTGGTGGAGGTGGTCTTTCCTTCTTAATATCTGGTTGGATGGGTGTTACCTTTTTTTTTTACATAGTATTAACTGGACTTATGGACTGGTGATGACACTGCTTTACGCTTCTTGCTTGGTCTCTATTTCTCTTTTATTATCCAATCAGTTTCTCTAAGGAGTTCCTCCTCATCTGTGAGGTACTCACGGCATTTTTCTTGCATATTTGACTTAAGTTCCTTTCTAAAGTCCTTATTTTCTTTAACTAGCTCTTTTAACTCATTTTGTAAATGGCTTGTGAGAAATTCTATATTGCTAAGTTTTTTCCGGAGTTCTTCATTTTCAGCCTGCATTTTTTTTCATCTCCGCTAGCAGTGGTGCTGTGCCAATATCTGCATTGATTGGTTTGTTACCCTGAGGTGTTGTGGGTATTGTTTTCGAGCTTCTACTAGATTCCCCTGACTGAGATCTAGATACTGTAGCTCTTGGGTCGAATGATGAATGGGTCGATTGGATGCAATAACTGGTACTCCCCAAAATCCGTGGGACCGAACTTAAATTATGTTTTATTTTGAAAATCATGACCATAATGTTGAATTTGAGCTGTTGGGTAACAGTCATCATAAGGATTTTAGCATATATGTATGTATGTTATTGCTGTTGATCTGTCACACGTTATTATAGTTCTCATCGCCCAGTTTTAGAGAAACTGGTTTTGGTTTTGGAGAGTACACATTACACATGTATAGAATTGACGAACAATAGTTAAAATGCGGAAGTATATTTGTATTATGTATAGGTATAGTTAAAGCACGATTTTATTTCTTTATCACATTCAATGACTTCACCGTTTTTTGAAATGTTTACACTTAAATCATCGCCATTTACGCACATAAATTTAGTCTTTTGAATATTAATTTTGAGTTTGTTTTTGCACAGGCAATTATTCATCACATGAATTTCTCCTTGAAGAACAGTCTCAATAACACTAATATCAATACCACTGAGAGTAAGAAAATTGCTAGAATAATATTTCCTTTTCCCATTTCTTTTTTACACTCATTTATAACCTAACTAATGGAGGTTTCATAAGAGTGTCCTCGTCTAAAACCCGACTGTCCTGCACACAGATTTATTTGTTTCTTCTACAAAACGTGTTAGTTGCTTACAGACTATGGCTTCCAATATTTGTTCATATGTAGGCAACTTATTTATAGGTCTCCATTCCTCTAGAGTTCTAGCATTTTGTTTACTTTTTCCATCGGTATAATGCCTGCGTTCTTCCAACACTCCGGCAATATTCCATTACGAAGGGATAAGTTAACCATTTTTGGCAGCGAGGGTAAAATATCATCCTTGCAATCCAATATTATTCTACAGTTCAAGCCGTAGCAGTCATTCTTCTTATCCATTGATTTGACGGTCTCTCCAAGTTCGTTTGAATCGATTTAAAAAAGAAGACTTAAATTAAATGTAAAAGAAGAAAAAAACACATTCCTTGAAAATAATTAATCACTTGATTGCCATTATAATTAAAAGGAGAGTGGGCCAATTTGTATGGTACTTGGGCCCAGAACCGCCACAAATCTTTAGAGCGCATCTTAAAATGTTTGTTGGTAAAGACGCTTCAAAATTTATCCCGGAAATTTAGAGTTATTGAGCATCGTTTTATTCGAAAACAGTTAGAGATAGAACAAAAACACTTCTGATCAAAGTCGTAAAGCTCAGGAAAAAATTGTACGATGACCTTAAATATCCTTAAATGTCCTTGGTTTTAAGGATATAAGCATTACATTACGTTACATAACATAACTCTTGAGATTGTCATTTGGGTCATTCCAAGAAGCATAGCACAATGTCCTGAACGAGCCCCCTGCGATTTGGTTTAAAATTGGTAGGAATATATCTGTTGATGTTGTGACACTCAGAGCAAAATATTTGTATAGGATTCTGCTTCGGTTACGAGAAAAGGTACATAACTTTGGCATTCATTCATTTTCTCGGAATTCAAGCAGAATCAAAAGTACAAATTATAAAGAAAATGTGTAATGCTAATTTCCTTAAAACACCACCATTAGTATATTTTCGTCTTAAAATAACCCATAGATTCACTAACCCATAGATTCACCACTGACCTTCTGACAGCTTTTAACGTTAATACTAGTATAGTTTCCACAAAATTCGCCGCCATGTTTTTAAAATTTTATCCGTTCTTGATGTTTGGTGAAAATGTGTCCATCCCAAATCCAAAGAGATTCCAACTTGAAAGTTTCAGTGGGGGTACAGAATGAATAAACAAACAACATATACAAAAAATTAAAAAAAATCTAAAATTTCTAAATGGCGAAGTTTCGCCTTGACTGATTTTTGTTAAATTCGTATAAATTTTAAAATATGGCTTTTTCACAAAAACTATGTTATTGAAATTAGTAGCTTTTTTAATAGCCTTTCATACTATGGAATAAAAACATTCACTTAAATCTCGATTTTTCGTTAAAAACTTGTTTTGAAGTGGACGAAAAATTCATAAAAACATGAAAAATCGTATTCATCTTGAGTTTGCATAAAAACATATTGTTGCCTTATTTTAAGAAATGGACAATTCTTCTTGGATTTTAATGAGAGACAGTCAAATCAAAACGATTGTAGCAAAACAAGATAAAAACCGTTATATCTCCATAACTTGAAGGACATGTTTGCTGAGACTTTTTTTTGTATAATTTTGCTAACTTTGCCAGCCTACATCTTTTCTCCCCCGAGATATTTTTGTTGACCCCTATTAAAAAATTTGTTAGTATGACGAGCTCTAACAAACGACATACGTGGCATGTTTGGCTTCGTCGCATTTCCAATGACGTTTTCTTTTCTTTTCTCGAAAAATTGTGCACTCTGAGAGTGTTGCACCTTTTTCATTCGATTCTCGAAACAGATTTTGCAGTAAAAATTGTTGCACTCAATAAAGATTTTTCGAGAGAAAAAAAACGCTGTAAGCCTATCGATGTTCATCATTTTATCAAGTTGAACTTGGTTGAATAGTTACAGGATTTTTGTAATAGAAAACTTAGCCCTTTTTTTACATTAATATTTTTGGTGAAATACAAATACTTTTTTGCAAAGATTAAGCACGCATACAAACATAAATATATGTAAATAAACATAAATATTTATTTACTGACTTAGCTTCTCGCAGGCATTCGTATAGTGCCTCACGAATGGTGGGAACCTACAGTTTTAACATATTTTTTTTTTATTTATTAACATATCATGTATTTACTTACATATGTATACATGTAAGTAAATACATACATATTCTTGGTACGCACAAATTAAGTCACCGACGTTTGATAAGGCATACTTCAAAATAATGTTGTGTCTGCATTCCGCAATGAGATACAAAGACTACGGTTAAACTGAAGATAAAGTGAGGGCTAAATAAAATGCAACATAAGCAAAGTGTACAAACGCTGGAATGTAAGTAGCTTTATGAACTGCACCTGCGATATGATAGACGACATGCGACATTTTGAACAATCTTTGAGGAACATCGGCAATACAAAATGAATACATTTAGCATTTATTAAGTAGTTCCAATTCTTTAGTTTTCGAACTCGCTGAATTATAATGGCATTCACGAATTTTGTATTTTAATTTTAAACATCTACTAAAAAGTGTAATGCCTTTTGATTGCGGATCACAACGAGTTTCGTGTCTGTCTGTCTGCTTATTCTAAACGGATTTCTATGTAAATTCAATTTTGCATTCCATCTAAAACTCATCAAAGTCAGATCCTGTGGGTATAAGAAGCACTATTTCAAATCCTCAAATTGTTCCTGATAAACCCTTAACTGAGGATCCACTCACTGATTTTAACGGAATTTTGTTTGTTTGAACTAGTTCATAGGTAATTTCATCTGAAAATTATTAAAATCAAATGGAGTGTAAATAAGATAAATACGAGGGAGTCATATTTATCAGCCGCCTAACTCCAGAGCTGCTGCACCGATTAGGACATCATTGTAGCAAAGTTTTTTAGACTATTTTCTTCAAACAGAACATAATTATTTTTACCTAATCGAATTATCCAGCTTTCACTTAATGTTATGCCACAAAACTGGCCCACATATTTATTTCCATTATTCCCAAATTACGAGTACTTAAAAAGTTACAGGCGTATGAAAGACAGCCAGACAGATATCGTCCCGTTTAACAACTCAGGTACTTCCATAACACTAAACAGGGCATAATAGATTTAATAAAGTCGAAAGAAAACTAATGGAGTATATAGATGTTAATATAAATATAAAATACCTCGGCCCGATAATAACTACATTACTTTGAACTGATCTTGTTTAGAAATAAATAAAATATACATTATTGAACAATGACGCTACAGCTCCGTATCGCGCTAAGCTGTACGATTAGAGTTTTAATACGATTTTTTGTTTTTGATCTATATTTATTATGAAAAATTTAGAATCACTTCTATTTTGTATGTTTATAATTTTACGAATTCTAACTGCCTTTGTATTAAAAACTGGGTTAATGCATTCATTTTCTCATGATGTACACTTTTTTTTACTGCAATCCAGGGTGTCACAATCCTCTTTGAACAGACATCTATCAAAGACACCTAAATCCGAAAGTATTAAGGCGAAAAGTCTGGAAAAGGTTACATGGAAATAATAAAAGATTTGGCACAAGCCGTTTTTGGAAAAAAAAAAAAAAAAAAGTTAGAAGACGTGGGCTTAGAAGTCACCCCACAATATCTTACCCCTGCTTCATCCGATTTTGATGGTTTTTAGAGCAAACAAATCTATATATGTACAGCTATGGCCAAAGTAATAGCAACACTTATTATTTGTCATCAGTGGTAAAAATAACTCCTATTTCATTGGCATTTTTGAAACTTTTTTATTTTCAACTTACTGACAAATATGTTTACAACATATCCTATGTACAATTAGTTGTATACGTATAGTTGAAAGTATATTTTATCAGTCTTAACAAAAAAAATAGCAACACCAAGTAATAACAGAGAAAAACATTCAGATAATCTATTGTGCTTAGTATATTTTTAAAAGAAAATTAGTATTTAGTCACAAAACCCTTATTTTTAATAACAGCATCGACTCTGTTCTTCGTAGAATCGACTAATTTGCGACATTTATCCAAGGCATTGTAGCCCAAACTTCCTGGACGATTCTCCAAAGATCTTGCTTGTTTGATTAACTTCAATCTTCAGCTCGCTCCAGAGGTTCTCAATTAGATTTAAGTTCGGAAATTGAGAAGCCCACTGCAAAACATCGACATTATTTTGCTCAAACCAGAGTTTTGTAAACTTTGCCGAATGCTTGGGGTCGTTGTCTTGCTGAAAGCGCCATTTTAGCGGCATATTTTCTTCGGCCCATGGAAGCATGACATTCTGTAGTATGTTAACATACTTTTCTTTAGTCATTATGCCTTTATGAGGTAAACCGGACCTACGCCCAACCAAGAAAAACAACCCCATCAAATTACACTGTCACATCTCCATACTTCACAGTGGGTTTTGTGTACCTTGGATTGCATTCTTCATCTGCTGGGTGACGAACAAAGTGCTTATCATCCATTCCAAAGAAGTTAATCTTAGTTTCATCGCTCCAAAGCACATTTCTCCACTGCTTCGCTGCTTGAAGGGGATCATATGGCACGTGGTAGAGTTTGGCAAAGGCAATGCGTTTCTGGATGAAAATATCATCAGTGGCACTTTCCTCGGAGCTCGAGCGTATAACTTCGCATCCACCAGAGTTTGGCGAATTGTCCTGGCACTCACTTCAAGTCCTGCGTCGCGTTTTAATTCTCCGGACGACATGAAAGGGTCCGCTTTGGCTTCCTTATTAGCGCTGTTATGTCTTTGGTGGACATTTTTGACGGGCGTCCTTTAGTCTCGGAAAGTTTTCTGGCATGTAGAGCATTAAAAAACATTCTTGGGGAACATCCGAGTAATTTTGCGATACATCGGATCGATTGGCCTTGATTGCGTTGAGCCAAAATGGTTTCTCGCTTAGCTTCCGAAAAATGCTTTCCTCTGCCCATAATACTGTTTTCTAAATGCAGAACAATCTATTTAAAATAGCATTAAATTATCAGGGCACTATTTAATTAATAAATCCTACCAATTTATTTCCAAGTTTTATTTAAAAAGCGGTTCTTTTTAAATTTAAATTTGCGTGTTGCTATTTTTTTGACCAGCTAATACAGTACCTTGTCACAGAATAATTGCTACTGATCGGGCATTTTCTTCTTTTTTCATGCTTTTACACAATAATGTGTTGACAACAAGTTCACCGTAACATTTTAGTGCGTCGCTTTCCAAGAGTCCAACAAACGAGTACGATACGTACAATACTAAAGAAAATTAGTAAGTCTTGCTATTATTTTGGCCATAGCTGTATATGTCCGACTAGATCCTTTTTAGACTATTACCGTGTCAGTGAGTCGAATTTTATTAAAATCTATTCAGACTTTCTTGATTTAGGTGGGCAATAAATATGATTTGAATATTTATACCCCGCTCCCCACATCTTACCCGCACATCAGGACAAATATACAAAGCTAGTCATAATGTTTGTTTTGATCTGACACTTACAGATACAATCATATATACTCCTTTCTTTCCGAATTAATGTGGAGGCCAAATTAGGATACAGTTAAGATAACTGTACGTAACAGTAATCGCGCGAGGCACAACTAGCACTTTACCTTTTTTTCTCTAGCTGATCCTCCTGGCTTCGCCCGTGCCAAAGAGTTCCATTACTTATGAATGGAACACGTTCTTGTTTTCATTATAATTACACATTTGTATATCATAAGCATTTTGAACTTAACCTTCAATGGATTACAATTTTTTACTTGTTATACAACTTTTTTTGAGAATAATTTTATTCAACCATATCATAATATTTATTCTATGATTCATTCACCTCTAAACCTGCAAAGTCGGTAACAAAAATATCCTGCTTCAATACAGCCCAGACAAATTATCTAATTAACAAAAACAAGTTTAATAAAAAAATAGAGTCAGCAGTTCAATGTATGATGTGTTTAGGCATTACATAAGAAAACGATGATCAATCAGACCTGTCTATTTGAAAATAGTAGGTAATTAAAAATTGATTCGATTAGGTTACGAAAAGTAAAAATTGTTGTCAATCGCATATACTAGTATGTACGAGTACTCGTATATGTACGATATGTATAATGGTGAACAATTTCACGAACCCACAGAAATAGAGACGAAAAGAAAAAGTAAAGTGCATGCAGTAACTTTCTCATTTAGATTGTATTCTCAATCTAAAAAAACCAGTATGTAGTGTGGTAATGAAAAACGTTATTAAATTGAGCAGACATTTGGGGCTTATTGCATAAAACGACAACACTAATAATTATTTGTGAATTCACTTGTAATTTGTAAGCTATTAGTACTACTATTAAGAAATCATTAGTGAACTGCTTTTATAGGTAGAAAAACCTATAACCTCATTTGAGATATTTATGTTAGATAACTTGTAGTGCTATAGGTACACATATGATACCAGAGTTATAATTACAAGCTTCTAGTTATGGACTTGTAAACTTGAAGAATTTGAGACCAATAACGCGAACAACTTTTATGGAATGTAATACAAGTCCGTACTTTATTTGTAGCTACAAGTTTACAAGTACAAGACTTGTAGTTTAATGCAATAGGTCCCCTGTTAAGTCATAACTAGGCAAATCAATCCCGGGATCCCGGACGATTTTTGCTCTTAAACGATCCCGGGATTGCCAGTCACCAATCCCGGGATTTTCGGAATTGAATTCACCAAACTTTTAAAACACAAATTGCATGTTCCATACATATGGCCTTTCTATGTGTATCTCGTTTGGACCGATGACTAGCGCGACACTGCGAACACACCACTATCCCCTCCCGCTTCTCTTTAACTCCAGCTACACGAAACGACAATGCGTTTGTATGATCAGTTAAAAAAATACAGTTATGTAAATAACAGGGTGGGTATGTCACTGGGTGGGTATATCACCACACTCTCGCCGAGTTAAAGGAGAAAGAGAAACAAGTATTTTCGAACAAGAGTGAGCGATGTTGCAAGTGTGACATAAAAATACTGTACGAGAAACAAGTTTAGTTATGGTTAAGTTTCTATTGTGTTTCTGGTGTTCTCGAAAGGATTGCCGCCGAAGCATCTCGTTTGGCACACTACAACAAGCGATCAACAATTACAAGTCGGGAAATCCAAACTGCCGTCCGTTTGTTATTGCCTGGTGAACTTGCTAAGCATGCTGTTAGTGAAGGAACTAAAGCAGTTACTAAATACACTAGCTCAAAGTAAATTTTCGATAAGCATTTTTCCAATTTCGTCACAAATAAAGTACTAGTCCCTATAATTATTGTGTGATTTCAAAAATGTCAAGTGAAACTCATTTTACCAAGCATAAAAAAGATACTGAATCTGACCCGTCACCAACAGTTTGGCATCATTTTTACACATCAAAAGATGGAAAAAGTGCACAGTGTAAAAAATGTAAGGCTGTCCTAAAGACTTTGGGAGGTTTAACTAAAGGCTTACACATGCACTTATTAGCCATCCATAAATCTAAAGTGCGAGGTGAACTGAGTATTGCTTGGCTAGTCGACAATCAAGAGAGAAGCAAACGGCAGGACCACCCGTTAAACGGAAAATGGATGATTACTTTTTAAAAACTGATACTGACACTCTGGATAGAGTTTTGTCACGTATGACGGCTTTGGACGGACTGGCGTTCGTCACTTTTATTAAATCAGCAGACTGCTGATTTCCAAAGGTTATACAGATTTACCTAAATCGGCAGCGACAATTCGGAAACGTGTGGTTGACTATAGCCTTCAAATAAGGCACCAGATTACCACAGAAATTAATAAATTAAAGCAGTTATTATATATATATATTATATTAAAGATTTAGATTGGCATTCGATGAATGGACCTCCCATGCCAATAAGAGATACATGAACATTAATGTGCACTCGCGTAATAAAATCTGGAGACTGGGCCTAATTCGTGTTTCTGGATCAGTGAACGCGAAAATGTGTATAAAGCTGCTTAAGGATCGTCTCGCCCTTCACAACCTTGCTCTTGAAAAAGATATAGTCGTAATTATCACTGCTGGACCGAATGTTATAATAAGTGTGGGAAACCAGTTTGACACTGAACGTCGAATTTGCTGCACGGTATACATTTGGCTGTTTGTGACGTCCTTTACAACAAAAAAGCATTAGTCGAAAATGAACTAGAATCAACTTTGGATGAGTCAACAAACGATACAATGGATACTGAAGATGTTGACAATAACGGCCATGATATCGAGGATTTCGAGGACTCAGAAGCAGCTTTAGTTGTGATTTCTCCGCATAATGCAATCGAACATGTTCCAGATTTCACAAACGAGCAAAATATAAATGAAGTCATTAAACAAATTCGCAGAGTTGTTGTGTACTTCAAGAGGTCACCGACAAAAAACGATGAGATTCTCCAAAAATATGTTAAAGCTGAACATGGAAAAGAGCTGTTACTACTTTTAGATTGCAAGACTAGGTGGAATAGCCTTTTGATTATGCTAGAACGATTCGTCCTTCTGAAAACAAGCATTCAAAAGGCCTTAATTGATCTCAACCATTTAGTTCAGCTAAAAGATGCTGATTTTGATTTAGCAGGTGAAATTCTCGACATTCCTACTCCATTAAAACTAGCTGTTGAAGCAATCTGCCGCCAAGAATAAAATCTGTGTACAGCTGATGCAGCATTAAGATTTTGTTTCGATCAATTGGCCAGCAAAAATACAATTTTGGCCAAAAAATGACGAAATCTTTGTCAGAAAGAATCAAACAAAGACGGCGCACGGAATTAACTGGTTTGCTAAACTATCTCCAAAATCCATCAACACAATATTCTGGTGAAGTATTCTTGTCACCTAGTCACCTACGATAAAAAAACAGATGAAATCACTAATTCAGAGATTTACTGCTACTAACCAACACCAAAACATTTCTAATAGTGTCAGTGATAAAGAAGAAGAAAACAGTGCGAATCTGTTGAAACCACCCATCCAACTTACACTAAAGCAGCAACTACAAGCAGAAACACAAACAGAATCGAATTTAACAGCGTGCCTAAGAAAAGAGTTGAATCTCTTTAAAAATGGAGGTACCCGAGGACATCATCTGGATTTAGTTCACAAGTATTTACTGTCCATTCCACCAACAAGCGTAGAAGCAGAGCGAGCTGCCAGTTATATTGGCAACAAATTTAGAAGCCGGCTTGGGGATGATACTCTCGATGCCCTTATTTTCCTGCGGTTTTATTTCCAAAGGTCGGATGAAGACCAAGAGCAAGAATAAATATTTATGGAGTGTAAATATTTGTTTGTTTCTTAGCAATTACGTTTTTATTAATTTAAATAAACTTTTTAAATTTTGTTCCTTTTTATTCATTTTAATAATAAAAAAAATGCACAGCATAATAGTTACGCTGTTTTTTATTTAAAAAGATAAGGCACTTAAAATTAATTTCTAAATTTTTGGGAGCAATTATCGGAAGTTGACTTTTTTTTTTGTTAAAAATATGACATCAATTTTTTGACCCGTGTGGCCGTGTATCAATTTTTGGTTTGATTTCTTTTTTTTTACAAAAAAAAAAAAAATATTCTGTCCAATACCGGGATCCCGGGATGATTCATTTTTCCAAATTCCGGAATCCCGGGATTGAAAATTATCTTCAGGATTGAAATCCCTAGTCATAACCCACAGAAAAGAAACAGCTGTTTGCGTCAGTGTCGTAACTTTTGCATTTTGCGGAAAACGAAAACTTCGAATGACAGCTTAAATTCTCATCAACCTCATTTACTAGGCCACAATTTATAAAACAGGAAATCACAACAAGTACAAGAGAGTCCACATTTTCATCTTTATTACAATATACGAGTATTACTACACGAAAACTAATAACAAATTTCTGATGAAATTTCTATTAGAAAATGTAGTTATTTTGTTTACCTTGCCCTCTCGAAAGAGACGAAAAAAGCACATATTTCTCGCTGTATTTTTCAATTCAATTACACGAAAGCATTAAAACTTCTTGGACATTTCTTAAACTTGCCAAAAACAAAGAGTTTTCCGGACGATAATGAACTATCGGATCAGGAAGAAAGAATTTACCTAAAGAGAGCATAAACCATTTCATTGTCGTCGTTCCTGACCCCTATCATCTTCGAATGAAATAAATTTACTGCGTTCACCATACACATACAGTTTTATATCGCCATTAAATGTCCACCTCTGTTCGCTACCTTTTATTTTATTTTCACTGAAATGAAATGATATGCGCAATTTGTCTCTGCATCTTTGTTCTGTAAGATTGTGGGGATGAACTAGAGTTTTTACGTGGTCATTAAAAAATGAAAAGGTAACCAAATTGCTTCCTTTATTATTCTCTCAATCCCTCTCGAAATTGAAATTGATGGTTATCAACTTGGAAGATGACTACGAGTACTTCCATTCACCATTGCCGTTGGACCACTTTGGTGCCAATTTGCCCGTTTTTTGTCTGTTAGGCCACTGAAACTATACTTTTTATACATTTGCTAAAATCCAATCTGGGATCCTTTTTTTTAATAATGAGGCATATAATTTATTAAAATAAAATGTATTCTTAAATACCTACTGGGAAAATATCTCACTTCCTTTTCTACATATCAATTTTCCTTCTGAAAGGAACCCTCTTTACTCATTCTGACAGTCATTATAAAATCAATACAATACCCGTATTTTAAATCGGAATTGGGTCTCACTTATTTTATTTATTATTTACTTTTTAATTTAAAGTTCAGCTAGGTTTCACAAAAAAAGGTATCCTACGAGTATTTTGTAATTTGACGCTATTGATTTAGTATTGGATTGTGTAAAGCAAATTAGTGTTTCTTACCATTGTCCCGCTTTTTCTCTTGTAAATTTAATCATTCAATTATTTTAATGTTTAATGTTTAAAACTAAAAAAAAGAACGAAAATACAAATATATACCTACATATTATATAAAGGGTGGTTAAGTTTTAAGGGCCGATGTTGATTTTGAATAAAACACAAATTATTTAGGAAATTACTGTCATTTCTTTTTATTATGATAATATTGGTATGGTTCAATTATGTATGTAACAAAATATCGGCCAAATGGCTGCCGCGACCTCGGCGGCACACCTCCATCCGATGGTCCAAATTTTCGATGACGCTGAGGCATAATTGAGGTTCTATGCCGTTAATGTGCCGAATTATCTCATACTTTAGCTCTTGAATTGTTGCTGGCTTATCGACGTACACCTTTTCTTTCAAATAACCCCAAAGAAAGAAGTCCAACGGTGTCAAATCACATGATCTTGGCGGCCAATTGACATCGCCACCACGTGAGATAACACGGCCATTGAATTTGTCGCGCGAAAGAGCCATTGTTTCGTTAGCTGTGTGGCAAGTGGCACCATCCTATTGAAACCACATATCGTCCACATCCATATCTTCCAATTCGGGCCATAAAAAGTTCGTTATCATCTCACGATAGCGAACACCATTCACAGTAACTGCCTGACCGGCCTCATTTTGGAAAAAATACGGCCCGATGATGCCGCCAGCCCATAAACCGCACCAAACAGTCACTCTTTGTGGGTTCATTGGTTTTTCGACAATCACTCTTGGATTATCATTCGCCTAAATGCGGCAATTCTGCTTATTGACGAATCCACTGAGGTGAAAATGTGCCTCATCACTGAAGATGATTTTCTTCGAAAATTGATCATCCACTGTTGCCATTTCTTGCCACCATTGTGACCATTGATGACGCTTGAAATGGTCAAGAGGCTTTAGTTCTTGAGTCAATTGCACCTTGTAAGCGCGTAAATGCAAGTCTTTATGCATAAAGTTCATCAACGACGAGCGTGAGAGGTGCAATTGTTGGGCACGACGACGAGTTGAGGTGGACGGCTCTTCAGCCACACTATCGTGAACAGCAGCAATATTTTCTGCAGTACGAACTGTACGAGCATTCACTGGTGTTTTCACATCTCCTACAGACCCGGTTTGCACAAATTTTTGCACGATTTTTCCGATTGTACGCACATTTGGACGATTGAATTGACCGAAAGAATCACGAAATGCACGATATGCATTTTGATTTGAACGCCCATTTTCATAATAAGCCTGAATAACTTTAACGCGTTGCTCGATTGTGTATCTTTCCATGGTTCAAATTGAGTTAGTCTGAAATTGGGAAATGTCAAATGAAATGCAGGAAAAAACTTGACGTTTAGGTGTCGTTCACATTCAACATCGGCCCTTAAAATTTAACCACCCTTTATAACAAAAGTGTCAGTATGTCAGGAAAAAAAAAATTCAAAGTAGAAGAAAATTTTTTCATTTTAAAAAAAACTAATAATAAAAATTAAATTAGCAATAAGAAGGAAGAATAAAGAATATTAGAATTAGCGGAAACCTATTAGGAAAATAGGAGTAAAAGATCCTTTTTGAAAGTTTATCTGACTGTAGATCAAGGAATTAAGAGACGTCATTGTAATCATGAAGACTCCTTAAAATAGATTCATTCTGACTCTAAGTTGTTATCTGTCTATTTGAACAAATTCCTTACAGGTGCATAAAAGTTAAGATTACTTAACAATTCGAAAGAGTTTGTTTGAGCACAAGCAATGTCTCTAATAAACATAATTCCTTGAATTTTCTTTCGAGATGAAATACGCTTTCTTGTCTGTCACCATTCCTGAGCAAAATGACTTAATACGCCATCTGTTGCCCTACTGTTAAAATGTGCTATACTTAATTAGCGACTGTATACCCAGTTGTTCTTGTTTGTCATTCGAGCTTTCTATGAATTTTCACCAAAAATTCGGCTAATGTACAATTATGCATATCATGTTTTAATAGATTTTTTTTTTAGTTTAATGATTTTTTGCTTTATTAATTTATTATATTTTTATTTTATTAAAGTGAAATAAATGTTAATGAAAAAAGTGAAGAAAAAAAAAAAAAACATATTGGGGATCGACTTTTTTGCGCTTTACTTTGGTTAGATTTAAAATATTCCTTAAAAAACTGGACCCTGTCAGATGTTCGAGGGAAATAAATGAGCGTTCAATACTAAAAAACGTATCTAAACCCGCTTAATTAAGGAGAAGAACAAAGACAGTTGAGTAAAACGAAATTATTTCAATTCGGGAAATCCCTTGAATTATGTCAACATTTTACGACGTAATTCGAGGAAAAAACCGTGTATCGAGAGGTGGTCGTAAATTTCATAAGAAAGTAAAACGAAAAAACCGTAAAATGGGGGACGTAAATCGGGGATCCCTATATTTCCCTTCACCTTACACTAAAGCTAGGCTTGCCGGGACATAATTTTGAAATTCCAAATATAGTTTTTGGAAGCACATTTTGAACCAGTAATAGGTCCATTGTGATACCACATGGGTTTGGGAAGCGACCACTGGCTTACTCGTTGAACCATTTGGAGCTTCTAATGAAGCGTAGAAGGTCGCTAACGTCTATTTTATTCAGATCATTTAGGTCGTTGAAACAGAAGGCTCCTAAGTGGAGTTTCCTTCTTCGGGTGAGAGCTGGGCAGGTGCAAAGAAGGCGAAGAATAGTCTCCTCCTTCTCTTCGCCCATGTAGCTTCTGCCGAAATCGTTTGAGAAGACGGCAAGCCTTGTTGCATGCTTGCCTATTAGACAGTGTCCAGTAATGACACCTATAACAGCGCTGATATGCATTATATTGACAGAAATCAAATTCTTAGAGCGTTTCAAATCCAGCTTAGGCCAAATCTGTTTTGTCGCTAGACAAGTTGTACCACTTGTCCACCTACAATTTATCTTTTCAATAGCATCCAGCTTTAATTTAAGTTTGCATGTTATTAACTAATTATATTTTTAATATTATAGTTTTGAGAATCGTTTACACGTTGAGTGTTGATAGAGTGCACCACGCCTTACAATTAGCAAAGCTGAAATCGTTGGATTTTCATTCAAGTGATTTTTAATTATTTAACTAACAGATGACAAACTTAGATTGAGAAAGTTAAAAAAAAACCACGAGATACGAGTATGCTGTTCGTAAATTAAACATGTTTGATAAACTTCCTAATTATAACAAGGTGTAAATTGATTGGGTTGCAAACTTTAAGTTTCAGGCGATGTACTTGAAATGTGTATGCTCCTCAAATGTTACTTCGGGTGAGAAACATATTTTTCGCAAATAGGCGAAACCATAGAACCAATTATGGTAGTAATAAGCCAATTATAAGTTCCATAAACAAGTTTAATCGCGTTTGCAACGAAATTGATTTTTGCCTATCTCGTGTAGAATTTAAAAGCAGTGCATATTCATTGAATTTGATTGAAATATTACTGTTTATTTTAAGTAGTCCTTAGATCTAAACTAAGTGAATGTAAATTTAACTTAGGGTTCACTCCGCAACTGAAGACTCCTAAACACCCTCGTTCTCATAGTCGTGTCACCTGAGAATAAGGTGACAGGTACAAATTTCTATTTTCATTAGTCCATTCAAGCGACACCTCGAACGGTCATGGCAATAAACGCAAAAGTGTGGATGCGAAAAGTCTGTTCCCGTAATGAAAGTGCGTATAATTTCACGTCCGAGAACAAGCATATAACAATCTGTAACTTGAACGAATGCGTGGCTGTCTACAGTTTGCAGCTCATACTCATCTCTTGATTCGGATCCGGTTTAACCGAAGTAACCGGTTAACCACCGGGAATTAACCGGTTATTCAATCTCAAATAACATTAATTTAATAGTGTGGTAATGTGGTTATAATAAAATTAAATCACTCAACACATTTACTATACTCGTAGGTTGTTGGAAAAACATTTTCACTATAGGTACAAGTAGGTACATGATTGGATCGGAAGACAGTATCAATGGCAATGCAGACCGATTTAAATATAGATATGCAATTTAAATTCAGTCGGAAATCGCTTAAGAACGCTGTAAAATAGCTTTTTAATGATGGACTAGCCGACGAAGTAGCAGTAATTTTATTTAAACGGAATTTGAGACTATGAGGGGTGTGGTAGTATATTTTAACTGGGTCCAGTACTGTTGCTGCCGATGACATTTTTCCTAAAAGATCCAACTATAAGTTTGTGCATATCCGGTTATTTTTTTTTGTAAATAACCTGTTAATCGCTCAACCGGGAAGAAAGAGAATGACTGGTTAACCGACGATAATTAACCGGTTAATTTTGCCCATCTCTAATTTGTGGATCAAAGGGGCACCTGAATAGTTAATTGTTTTACCTGTGAATCATTGAAATCTGACCGTAATGAGCAGAGAAATTAGCAGAGAATTGCAGATTATAAGAAATAAATCGTCCTCGTATGTTTTACCTAACCCAAAGAAAAACTAAATATTGTTCATTCAGCGGGTGTCATTACAACTTCGGGTGAAGCAGTGAACGGAGTTGTGTGTCAGCCCGTAGTTGTTTTTAGTTCTTAAAGATTGGCTATTTCTCGGCTATGGCTCGGTCGATTTTGTTCGAAATTAATATATTATAAATATAAACAGAATTGGTTTTGAAAAATTCTCAAAAATTTTTTTTTTTTTAATTTTAACGGATTGTCGAAAATTTTTTTTTGTTCCGAAAGCTACCGGGCAATTTGAATCTTCTAATCTAATTATATCTAAACAAGGAGGTAAAGTATCGAAAATAAAGCAAATATGAACGCGGCATTCAAACTTACCATTGTTTAATGATTTCCACGCTAGGCACTCTATCCGAAATATTAATATTAGGATCGTATAATTTAAAAAAAAATTAAACATAACATAAAACATACCCTATCCCAAATTTTTTTGAAAAGCGGTCGTGTGCGTGGGCGGATTTCAAAAATTAGCATCTTAGCTCAAAATTTAAGGCCCAAAGCCTGGTGACATACGGACGAACGAAGGGACATGGCTCACATTATAGCGCGTCTCTTTATCTCTCTGTTATAAACTATGTATCGAATTTATTATATCCTATGGGATAGGGTATAAAAACTTGATGACAAACGCTATTTTATTGAATAATTAAATACTCATATACTCCTCCATTACAATCCCACAGTCTTAGTTATTCTCTTTTAAACGAGTGTGTAACCTTTGTACGTTATCAAGCGTTTAACAATTCTACATACAAATTAGCATCACTGATTGCATTATATTGTTAAACAATTCTCAAATGCTGTGCTTTTTTGTAAATTGTCAACAAGTATGCATTGTCTTTAATGCGTGTGGTGTTTATTTTGCAATCAGATAATTATCAAATGTTTTCCTATCCATGAAGTTCTTTATAAATAGAAGAAAGACACAAATACGATACGTAGTGACAAGCACCACTTTTCCGTTAAAAGATTAAACAAAAAAAAATATTTTTTTTTTAATTTCATAATGAATGAGTGAAAGTCGTTGAAATTGTATTTTCACAAAACATTCGATCGAAGTCAATTTGCATTAATTAAGAAAGTTTTACAATTCAGTATAAACTACTTAAACGATCTAATTAATGCTAATTCTGGTCGTACGCTGATTGTTTGCAATTAATTGATACAAATCAGTTGTCATTAAAGAAGCACACTTTGATTATTCAGTGTCTTGGCGTACGCACTTAATGTATGCAAATGTAATTGCAATTGCAGTTGCATTACTTTTTTAATTATTCATGTTCTATTCAATTTTGTTTGTGTTCCGTATCCGAATGGTATAAACGGAACAGTAATTGATTCAGCGTCTGTCTGTCTGTCACAAACTTTTAATTTTTGAACTATTTGAGCTAGAAAGCTAAAATTTTGTACGGAAATAGTATGTGGTGAACCAAAAATAATCAAAGGAAAAATTGTAAAAAATATTTGTGTGATAAGGCTTTTGGAGGCATAATGTGCCTCAAGAAAAAAAAATGTTTACACCGATCGATTTTCGAGCTAGTCTTTTGCTTCCACTTAAGTTTTGCGTCCAGTGCCATTCCCAGATATTTAGCTTCGTTTCCATACGGTATTTGTGCCGAGTTAATGAAAACGGGTAGATTGATTATTTTCTTGTAAGTGAAGGTAACTTGCGTCGATTTGATCTCGCTAAGAACAATTCGCCAAAAGCTCGTTGGAGTTTTTCAGTTGCTGACTCGATTGAACTTTCCGCGAACGGTGCCTTCAATTTGAGGTATGTCTCGAGTGTACAGCAGGAATAAGATTGGACCAAAGACACTTTCTCGCGAAACTACGGCGGCGATCTCCTTAAACTTGAAATATTCTGTTTTTATTTTATAATTAAGAGTGTGTAAATTTAAAGCGGAAAGTTATTAAAAAGTCTTCTGGCACAAACAGTTCTTGCCAATTATTCAAATACATCCCACTATACCTCACGCCGTCTTCATCCGATTTTGATGATCCCAAATATCAACATAACTACTCGGAAGAAAATTAAAATCATCAATCCTCTACGACTAACTTATTCTTGAGTTAAGCGGAAAAGATTCGAAAATGTTTAAAACTCCTCCTCATAATTTACTCCCACTCGCTTTCGATTAATTTCAAGTGGAACTACTAACGTATCAGTACGAGGGTGGGTCAATAAGTCCCTGAAAAATTAAATAAGGAACACTATTTTCGATATAAAAACACTTTATTTTTCAACATAGTCTCCTTTTAGCTCTATACACTTCATCCAACGTTTCTAAAATTTGTTGATGCCCTCCAAATAATACGATTTCTCGAGCCCCTCAAAATAAGCGTTTGTTTCAGCGATGACCTCTTCATTCATGACCAAAAAACTGCCACCAAGACCTTATTTGCTGACAAACTCACCTTGGCCTTCTTCGGCTTCGATTCACCAGGAAAAGTCCATTGTTTTGACTGTTCCTTGGTTTCTGGTGTTTGTGGTGAATCCAGGTTTCATCCACGGTTACGAAACGGCGCCAAACACACACATCACACACAATTTGTTGGCAATTGTGAGCAAACGCGGCACCCATTTTGTGGAAAGCTTTTTCATGTTCAAATATTTATGTAAAATCGAAATCACTGAGCCATGTGATAAGCCTGTGGCCTCTTCAAGCTCGCGCACTTTCACTCGCCGACCGTCCATTATCAAACCATGGATTTTGTCGACCATTTCTGGTGTGGTGACCTCAATTGGGCGACCAGAACGTTCGGCGTCACTTGTGCTTGAACGACCGCACAGAAATTGAGTAAACCAGTGGTGAATGGTTCCAATCGATGGTGAAAAGTCCCCATAATATTTGTCAAGCTTTTGTTTGGTTTGCGTGATAGTTTTTTCTCGCAAAAAAATAGTGTTTAATGATCACTCGAAATTCACTTTTTTCCATTTTAACGAAAATGCTAGTAGGCGTCTATATAAAATGGCTGCCACAACAAAACTATTTGACAGATCTGTCTGAAAATTCGGGTGCGTTCTTTTGAAAGATGATTCTTGACAAAAAAAAAAATTAAGGTGACGACACAATTTGCGTTAATTTTCAGGGACTTATTGACCCATCCTCGTATAAGCCTACATGGTCAATTTCATTGAAATCGGTTTGAGAGTTCTTGAGCTGGTGGCTAACAAAGATGATTTAAAAAAAAAAAATTGAATTTGTGTCGGTCATTGACGTTGTAAATTTGCAGATTGCAGGAAAGAGTAAAGGACTGCCTTGCAAACAGCCCTTTAGCGGAAAAACTGAGATTTTAGAAAATAAAAATGGAATTGCGAAATCTTTTTTTTTGAGTTTTTCTACAATCGGGACAAGAAAGACAAAATCAAACATACAGGAAAGTTACAATCCATCTAGAACGGATCGTATGATACCTTATCCCCATTTTTCAACTTACCCCTAATAAAGTGAGAAATTTTTAAAACAGATGCATTGCTATCTTTTTATACAGAGGATATTTCCGCGATTTTTAAAAACTTTTATCACGAAAATGTTGCTACAACTTTTTCTTAGCAGAGTGTGGGCGTGATTGCAAAAATCTGTAACCGAAGATCACAGATTCTGATAAGATATTCGCAATAAGACTTAAGCATTACAGTACATAGCTTTGGAAAAGCAATATATGTTTTTTTTTTAAGAAAAGGCCTCTAAATGCCCGTCTATATACATACATACTCGTATTTTACCTAGACAATATTTTTCAGTTTCTAGCAAAAATAATGAGAAAATCGACAGTTTCATAAAAGTGGACCGATTATAAAAATGTTTACACTTGCACTGCTTCGAATTCCAGAAAGCTTATATACTAAATTTCATGTTCCTATTTCAAAATTTAAGGCCCAAAAAGTGGTGACTTACGGAGGGACGGAAAAGGAAAGATCGCCATAACTTTTGATACCGATCACCGACATATATACTGTAACATGCGAGCTACGGCTCGAGTAGATAAAACAATTATTCTGTGAAATTTATTTCTTTATTTTCTAGTCTATAGAACAATTCAAGTTCACACTATACTATTCTTCGCAAATTCTTTTCTTACAAGGTCTCTTTCCTCTCAAATCACTTTATCTCCTTTCTATTACTTAATTCACAAATCCAAACTAATTACTTTTTCTTGTTCACTCTCAACTTTCAATTTATCACCAAATTACAACTTCGCCCATTATCACTTTTCCAATCTCTTCGCCACGGTTCTAAACCAACTGTGTTTTTTTTTGATCGCCATCTGTCCTTATATAGCAGAAGTTTCTGATAGCCAGAAGCTTCTAGCAAATTCTTCGACCACTGGAACAAGAGAAATAATTATTGCAGTTATAATTCCCTTTTATCCCTGATATTATTCGTCTCTTTCGTTGACATGAGCTGTGGAGACTTCGTCCCAGACACGAACCTCGAATGAAAGGACAGTTTGAACCAAAATTCTGCCAAAATGGAAAGTCACTTCGGAATTTGCTGCATAGACATAGGCGCGTAGTTATTATTATGCTACACTGCCCCCCTCTTAGACGTGTTCGTCCCGAACAAGTGCATCCTCATTTCGGCCATTGTATCGACTCAGTCGGTCCACATGAACCACTTTCATTTTGGCCCTCGGTCCTCGCTGGATGCGGTAGACAACATCGTTGATGCGGGTTACTATTCTGTAGGGACCTTCCCAGTTCCGCTGTAATTTAGGTGACTTCCCCTTTTGGCGATGGGGATTATACAGCCACACCAGATCTCCTTCCTGGAATCCTGACGTTGTTGCCTTGGCATCATACCTGGTCTTCATGCGGTCGCTCGTCATCTTAATCTGGCTTCTGGTCCTTTGGTGTATGTCCCTAAGCCTTTCCCTAAGGTCCGCCACGTACTCTTCTTCATTTCTGGGCTCATTGGTAGGAGATCCAAATTTCACCTCACTGGGTAAACGAGCTATTCCACCGAATAAGATTTCGAACGGCGTATGTCGAGTAGTGCTATGCACGGCACTTCTATAGGCCATCAAAAACAAGGGAATCTGCCGGTCCCAATCCCGTTGGTAGTCACCTACGACCTTCGAGAGATGTTCGTCCAAAGTCCTATTGAAACGCTCCACCATACCGTCCGACTGTGGATGAAGCGGGGTTGTCCTTGTCTTTTTGATTCCGAGTAGTTGACACATCTCTTGGAAGATTCTTGACTCGAAGTTCCGCCCTTGGTCAGAATGCAATTCCAAGGGCACACCGAATCTGCTAACCCAATTGTAGACGATCTGCTCCGTCACGGTTCTGGCTTCCTGGTTAGGGATCGGAAACGCTTCCGGCTACTTACTGAAGTAGTCCATCACTACGAGTATATACCGATTACCATTGTCGGTTTCCGGAAAGGGCCCTGCGATGTCAATGGCGATTCGTTCGAAAGGTGCTCCCACGTTGTATTGGTGCATCTTACCTCGAGTTTTGATTCTCGGACCCTTGCTAGCTGCACACACGTCGCATTTTCTGCACCAGTCTTCGATATCTTCCTTCGCTTTTAACCAATAAAAACGTTCTCGTACCTTTTCTAGCGTCTTATTCACTCCCAAGTGGCCTCCGGTCGCCCCGCCATGCATTTCCTGTAACACCTCCTTGACCCTCGTCCGCGGTACGACAAGCTGCATTACAAACGACTTTCCGTCGGAGGATTCCCATTTTCTTCTCAGAACACCTTCTTGGACATGGAGGGAGTCCCACTGCGCAAAATATGCCTTTAAGGTCGGGCTTCTGTGAGAGATGTCCTGATGATCCGGTTTCTCCATGTTCTCCTTCCAGGCCAGAATCGGCTCGATATCCGGGTCTTCCTTCTGAGCGTTCCGGATCTCATCTACGCTCCAGCCGGCGATAGGTTCGGCTCTCATTCTTTGGATGGAAACCAGCTCCCGTTCTTCCTGACGCGCACAATGTTTACAATCCGTTCTGCATGGTCTCCGGGACAGTGCATCCGCATTAGAGTGGAGCCTTCCTTTACGATGCTGTATTTCGTAGTCGTAGATTTGCAGCCTTTCGATCCATCTTGCGACCTGACCCTCAGGACTCTTGAACTGTAATAGCCATTTTAAGGCTGCATGGTCTGTGCGAAGAACGAACTTCCTCCCGTAGAGGTATTTGTGAAAATGCTTCGTAGCCAAGATCAAAGCTAGAAGTTCTCTCCTTGTCACGCAGTAGTTCCTTTCTGGCTTAGAGAGCACCTTGCTGAAGTACGCAACCACCTTCTCTTGGCCGTCATGCACCTGGGAGAGTACGGCTCCTACCCCGACATTACTAGCATCTGCATCCACAACGAACGTTTCCCCGGGAGTGGGGTAAGCCAGTATCGGGGCATCGCATAGCCGTTGTTTAAGTGCCTTGAAGCTCTTCTCGCACTCAATTGACCATTTGAATTGTTTTCCCTTTTCCGTCAACTGGTGCAGGTTCTTTGCGATCCCGGCAAAATCCTTCACGAACCGTCTGTAGTAGGTGGCTAGGCCCAGGAAGCTCCTTAGTTGGTGTTTGTCTTTGGGGACTGGCCAGTTTTTCACCGCTTCGACCTTCTCCGGATCGGTTCTCACTCCTTTCGCTGAAATTATGTGTCCCAGGTACTTGACTTCCGCTCTAAACAGGGCGCACTTCTTGGGGTTGAGCTTCAGGCGGGCACTTCGAAGCCTTTGAAACACATCCCTTAGATTGTCTCGGTGTTGCGCAAACGTTTTTCCTATGACGATGACATCATCCAAGTAAACCAAACAGGTTTTCCATGTTAACCCTTGCAGGACACATTCCATCAATCGCTCGAAAGTCGCCGGAGCATTGCACAGCCCGAATGGCATTACCGTGAATTGCCATAGCCCATTTCCTGCGGTGAAGGCGGTTTTCTCCCGGTCTTCTGGATGGATCTGTACCTGCCAGTAGCCACTCTTCAAGTCGAGAGTGGAAAACCATCGGGCTCCTGATAGTGTGTCTAGCGTGTCGTCAATCCGTGGCAGAGGGTAGCTGTCTTTCTTGGTGACGTAATTGAGCTGCCGATAGTCCACGCAGAACCGCGTGCTGCCATCTTTCTTCTTAACCAGTACAACCGGTGATGCCCACGGACTTTTGGAACTTTCAATCAGACCTTCTTTCTCCATTGCCGACACCATCTCTGCAACTTCTGTCTGCTTTGCCAATGGAAGGCGCCTAGCAGGCTGACGAATTGGTCTAGTATCACCAGTGTCTATTCGATGTTGTACCAGGTGTGTTCGGCCGTATTCACCGTCCTGTGAGGCAAATACATCAGCGTACTCATTGATAAGATTCTCTGCCATAGTTCGCTGCTCCTGATTCAGCTCACTGGACTGGAGAATCGTCTCTCTCGTTTCCGCTGTCCAAGGTGATGGGAGAGGTTTTGGAGCATCACGTTCAGATATTGTTGCGACGGCGGTAATCGGCGTGCATTTTCCAGTCACCTCCCCTCGCCTTAGTTTGACAGTGTGTGGTCTTGCGTTCAAAACTCTTACTGGAACCATGGTGTTCTTTGGTTCGACTAACGTCTTTCCCACGATGTAGTCTTGAGAATTCTTCTCTGGGTCTGGTTCTACTATGTAGAATCGGTGGCTCCCAAGATCACCTTCCAGCTTCGTCCAAATGATTGTCTCTGAAGACGGCGGCAAAACTTCGTCTTTGCTGATGACTGTCCTGAGAGTTACGGCACTCTCGTTTCCGTACACCATCGGAATCTCCACATTTCGATACCTCAGTACTTGCATCCCGATGTCCAGGATTACTTCATTTGCTTTCATGAAGTCTATTCCGATGATGCACTCGTCGCATATATCTGCCACCAGAAACGCATGGGAGAACGTAAGTCCCGCCAGAGTAATCGTAAGACGAACTTCTCCAAACACTTTCGCCATTTCCCCTGTTGCAGTCTTCAGGCAGTAGCTGTTGGTGTTGTGCAGCCAGGCGCTTCTGACAATATCTCTTCTTACAATGGAGGCAGTGGCGCCTGTGTCGATGGTGGCTACGCACTTCTTCTTGTTGATTAGTGCCTCCACTGTCAGGCTCTTGTTACCCCGTTTGGTTTGCGAAACTTGAATGGTGGTCCTGGGGGCCTCGATTCCAGTAACCAACTTCTGCCCCGCGAAGTTGGTCCTTACGCATTTCCCGACTGCTGGTTTTGGGAAGTCTGACTGACAGGATGAATGTTATCACCGCCAGATGCTTCCTCTCTGCTTCTCCTACTTCCGCAATGTGGACAATTTCCTCGTCTAGGTGCACTTCTGCACTGCCGTTGTAGGTGTCCGGTTTGGTTGCAATTCCAGCAACGGATTTGACTTCCGCGAGCTTTGTCTTCATCCAAGACGGCTGTTCTCTGGCATGAGCATTCCACGACGGACATTTCCCTGACACGGTGTATTCCCTGGTATGCTTGGTCCGCAGCCTTCATTGACAGAGCGAATGCCAATGCCTCGGGGAGTGTTCGCTTTTCAGCCATCCTTACAGCCATTTGCAGTTGTCTGTCCTCTATGGCCTGAATAAAAGCTTCCACCGCCATTTCGTTGATAAGCTCCTCACCGGCTTTAGGGTATGAAAGATGGGCTAGTCGCTCTATATCCGCTTGCAACTGTTGGAGCGTTTCCCCCCTTTTCTGGACTCGACTACGCAGCTGAACCCTGTACACCTGCTGCATGTGTTCATCCCCAAACCGCATCTCGATAGCCTGAACCAGAGAGTCGTAGTTCTGCTGTTTATCTTCCGGGATGGTCTGCAAGAGCTCCGCAGCTGGACCCCTCAGTGCAAGTGTGAGTGCAATGGACTTCTCTTCATCGTCCCAGCTATTGGTCATTGCGGCCGCTTCGAATTGCCTTTTATAAATTGGCCATGATGTTTGACCATCGAAGATAGGAGGCTGCATCTCCTTTCTTCTCAGACCGTCAGTGGAATATTCCCGTGCTTTCTGTCTCTTCACGTTGCTGAGCTCCTTAGCAAGATTTTCGACTTGCTTTCCTACTATCTCGAATTTCGTATCCACTTTTTCAAATTGAGTCTCTATCTTCCCGAACTGAGTTTCATGTTTCTCAAAATTTTCATCGAATCTAATTTCGACTTTTTCGAGTTGCGTCTCGACCTTCTCGATTTTCTCTTCGATCACTTCGAATTTGGATTCCAAGTTCTTGTTTTGCTCATCAAGTTTACTTTCCAGAGCATCTAGAGAATTCTTTTGTTCGTCCATTGCTTTCTTTTGTTCGTCCAGCTTAAGTTCTAGAGAATTCCTTTGGTCGCCCATTGCTTTCTTTTGTTCGTCCATCGCTTTCTTTTGTTCATCCAGCTTAAGTTCTAGAGAATTCTTTTGTTCGTCCAGCTTAAGTTCTAGAGAATTCCTTTGGTCGCCCATTGCTTTCTTTTGTTCGTCCATCGCTTTCTTTTGTTCGTCCATCGCTTTCTTTTGTTCGTCCAGCTTAAGTTCTAGAGAATTCCTTTGGTCTTCTATTGCTTTCTTTTGTTCGTCCATGACTAACTTAAGTTGCAGGAGCAGACTTGTTATACCCGGGTCGGCTGCTGTACTTGCTGGTTCCTCTTCCACGTCAAACTCTACGTCGTGCGGATTTTCACCTTCCTGCGTTACTGCTTCTTCCAGACGAATCAGCAGGGCATCTTTTCCCCCAGTTGTGTCGAGGTTCCGCTTACTGAGTTCTGCCTTTAGTTGAGTTATAGTTAGTTTTCCCAATTTGCGACCCATTTTGCGCAACTAATTAACTCAACACAGAAATCGTTTTTTTTTTTTTTTTTTTTTTTTTTTTTTTTTTGTTTGTGCAATTTCACACCACGGAAATAGTTATTCACAGAATAAGTTTTATCCCAGCTTCTGACACCAATGTAACATGCGAGCTACGGCTCGAGTAGATAAAACAATTATTCTGTGAAATTTATTTCTTTATTTTCTAGTCTATAGAACAATTCAAGTTCACACTATACTATTCTTCGCAAATTCTTTTCTTACAAGGTCTCTTTCCTCTCAAATCACTTTATCTCCTTTCTATTACTTAATTCACAAATCCAAACTAATTACTTTTTCTTGTTCACTCTCAACTTTCAATTTATCACCAAATTACAACTTCGCCCATTATCACTTTTCCAATCTCTTCGCCACGGTTCTAAACCAACTGTGTTTTTTTTTTGATCGCCATCTGTCCTTATATAGCAGAAGTTTCTGATAGCCAGAAGCTTCTAGCAAATTCTTCGACCACTGGAACAAGAGAAATAATTATTGCAGTTATAATTCCCTTTTATCCCTGATATTATTCGTCTCTTTCGTTGACATGAGCTGTGGAGACTTCGTCCCAGACACGAACCTCGAATGAAAGGACAGTTTGAACCAAAATTCTGCCAAAATGGAAAGTCACTTCGGAATTTGCTGCATAGACATAGGCGCGTAGTTATTATTATGCTACAATACTTTTGGGGGTTTATCGTTAATTTGTCTCTATGTTACAAACTATGTATCAAACTTAATATACCCTGGATAGGGTATTAATTTAATTATTATGACATTTGATCCGATTTAACTGCATAATGTATATAAAACACACTTTTGATCATGACTGGGTATAGAGTCCAAATATATCTCCAAATTTAAAACGTCAAACAATTTAGAGGCATTAAATATAAAGTGATACTAAAAATTTGTTCATCGCAGAAATAATAACCACACCATCAGTGATTTTGGTTCTAGAATTCCAGAAAGCTTATATACTAAATTTCATGTTCCTGTCTCAAAATTTAAGGCTCAAAAAGTGGTGACTTACGGACGGACGGACAAGGCTAGATCGACATAACTTTTGATGCTGATCACAGGTATTTATACTTTTGGGGGTTTATCGTTAATTTGTCTCTATGTTACAAACTATGTATCAAACTTAATATACCCTGGATAGGGTATTAATTTAATTATTATGGCATCTGATCCGATTTGACTGCATAATGCATATAAAACACACTTTTGATCATGACTGGGTGTAGAGTCCAAATATATCTCCAAATTTAAAACGTCAAAAAATTTAGAGGCATTAAATATAAAGTGATACTTAAAATTTTTTCGTCGTAGAAATAAAAACCACACCATCAGTGATTTTGGTTCTAGAAGTTTTTCTGTCTTTATCGCTTTTCTAGAATTGATAACACAATATTAGGTCTTATCAATGCCGGCTATTTAGATTTGTACTGTGTAAAGCACAACTGCTATGTTCAGCTGGTCGTATGTGGTATTTTGAGAAGCAGCCGTGTATTTTTATAAACTGAATCATAAGAATACTTTGGACTTTGTGTGTTCACATTACGTTGATATTTATTTGTAATACCACGATATTATTTCTTTTTTGATACCATGCTATTTAGAGTTTTCCTGTGTTAAAGCTTACAACTTTAAAGTTTTTTTAGCTTTCGTGTACATAAAACTCAGGCAGTTGCCAAATTTACCAAAGTAACTTACTACTTGTAACTTGTAAGCCCTCGCGGAGAATAAAGCATAAATAAAACGAGTGTGTGCTCGTGAGTTTAGCCACACAATACAGCATTCTGCAACTCAATCGCAGAACTTGCGTTTCCTTCTCAACTCTAGTGTGTCACCCTGGTCAATAGCGGGGTACCTATTGATAAGGGTGACAACACACTATTGCGTCGGACTAAAATGGCATATTGGTGTAGGTACATTTTACAATGAATACTCGTACAACGAGTTGAAACTCTTTTTCGCTTTCAGGTTCACAATTTCAACCAAGTATTTTTAGGATTTATTGCTTATTGGTACAAATTTTGAACCATATTTAAGAATAAGAATTTTTTTACTTGTTTAAAATTTTTCCCACTTGGGTCAATTACTTTCTTCAAAAAATTCGCCCTGGAAAAGAATCCAGCAGCATTCCTTCGCATGGTGAAACTTTCTCAGTTATAATTACATATAAAGCTTTTCATTCAACCTACAATTCAATTAAAGCTTAATTATGCGTTGAAAAGATTATTGATGATGTGTGGTGTTATACCCCGTTTTGAACTTTAATATATTCGATACCTTACCAATGTGCAAGGCGTGACATTTAACACATTCATAGGTAGCCTTAATAAAAGTTACATATAAAAGTGCATCGTACTGAACTGTCAAGTTCTCCAGCAACTTGTGCACTACCACTTCACGAAACGACTTAGAGCATTTTTACCCTCCCTCTAACTCGACTCTCAATAACGACAGAAGACTTAAAAACCTGATCAGCAAAACCTATAGGCTACTTCTCGTAACCATAGAACGTATAGTTAGTCTAGGCAAACTTTTTGGCATGATTTCTAAAAAATGGTCAAGGCGAGTGTGTGCCAGTATAATAGAAGATATTGAAACCTGAAGGGTACTTCTACTCAAGACAGAGCCTTGAAAATTTGTACAGAAGTATTGCTTAGCAAAGCCTTACCTGGATACAGGAGAGAACTTCTAATAAGAAATGAATCTTCTTCTCATTAAACTAAAATATTACAGTTAAAACTATTCATCTGACATGCAAAGTGAGTTAGTTATTATTATGTAAGTAATTTTAAATAACAGAAAACTTTGTTTTTGTAAATTGGACTTTTCCAATGGGTTTGGGGTCGACTAGAATCCATCCAGAGGGAGTAACCTTAACTACGAGTATGCTAGGCAGTAACGTTGCAGCCAGTGTTGCTAGGTCTTCTTGTTACTTTTCTCACTAGCTCTCTCACTTTATGTAACCAAAAATCCCACGGTTCTCCTACAAGGTAATGTTTGGAAAAACAGTTACTAATTTGAACTTGCTTATTATTATTATTATTATTTGTGTTATCTTGCACTGCGACCTAATGGTCTATTGTGCCCCCTGCTAATACTTAGGAGAGGTTTATTCCCTCATTAGAGTTTGCCTCAGAATTTTTATCGATGGTTAAACACTCTTTCTTTGCCTTGGCAAGGGTACTGGAATATACAATACACAGTTTAAGTATGCAGTGAGAAATAATCAAGGACTGCACTTTTGAAGCATGTGGTATTGGAAATTTTTCTTATACTTAAATGTAAAGAATTCCATAATTTAATCGAGTGGATGAAAAATAGTTGGGATGAGTTTAAAAAGCGATGACGTGATGGAATTAAGCTAAGGGTCCTGAGCGAACGAGCGAAATTAAGTGTTTTCATACAAATACTCTGGCGTCTTGTTTTTTATAATATTGTGTAAGAAAATACAATTTCTAGCGTTGATGTATTGTTGAAGAGTGGTACCAAGCAAATTCTTTGAATATTCAGATACATGGTCATATCTTCGAAGACCATAAACATATCTCACTGCATCATTGAAAGCTACTTGTAATTTTCGTTGTGACAGCGAATCTATATTACGGGTAACACAAGACTTTTAACAAGCTTCCTTCGAGTTTCAGTAGGCGTAAAATTATCAGTTATCCAAAGCTTGCGAATGCATCCATATATACGCCTGATTACAGCGTTGGTGTGATTGTATCCAGAAAGCTTACAGTTAATAACGAATCCTAGACTAGTTACAGTGTCAGGAACCTTAAGTTTACTCCCAGAGAGCAGCACATCAGGCAGAAGATTAAAGTCGAGCATTTGGTTGGATATTGGAATAAACTGGGATTTCGTTGGATTTAAAAGCAATCCATTAGTTACCGACCAATTGTGTATACCAGACAAATCCTCGTTAATATGAGTGACAAGCTCGGTTAAGCTATTAACTGGCATAGCCGAATATAGCTGAACGTCATCCGCATACAGGTGGACAGAAGTGTATTTACAGACAGATGGCAAGTCATTTGTAAATATACAAAACAGAATTCGGCCCAAAATAGACCCCTGAGGTACGCCCTGTTTCACAGCAAGAAGTTCTGAGGAAGAATCGTAAGTCACAACCCTCTGACATCTATTGCAGAGAAAACTTTCAATAAGTCTCGCTGCTCCGCTACCGAACCCAAACAAATTTTTTAATTTTCACAAAAAGATTTTGTGATTTACTTTATCGAAAGCCTTCGAGAAATCCAGCAGACAAAGAAGCGTAACATGTCCTCTATCAAAATTCTGTCTTATATCTTCCATTATGTTGACCATAGCTGTGGAACAAGTGTGGTTTGCTCTGAAACCAGATTGTCCCGCATACAGTAAACGATGGAGAGATAAGTGTTTAAGAATCTGTCTTGCTATGAGCTTCTCAAAGACTTTCGACAAGCACGGTAAAATGCTGATGGGTCTGAAATCAGCAGCGGAGACAGGGGTCACCTTTTTGCTTTTTGTTTCTCATAATTATTAAATTTTATGACTTTTTGTTGTTGATTGAGCAATTGTTTATGACTCCTCATATCAAAAGGGTTCTCAAATCTCAAAATCTGTCGACCGGGATTGCAAGGATCATACATAAAAGCCACACTTTGAAGTCATAAGAATTTATTTGATATTCTTCACGTCTTGAGTAAAAAAAACTCTTTAAAAATAGGAAAAGTCGCCGAAACCACAATCGAGAAACGATCTACAATCATAACCCTTCTTAAAGAATGCCTTCGCAGAGGGAAGTTGCTTCGCAGTTGAAGGTTTCAAAGTGCTGCGTGCAACGTGCCAATTAAAGGCACGCACAAACCGGAAGTCTTGGGGATAAACCACGATCAGAGCAACAATTTAACACGAGAATCGGCTAATACTCGTAGTCACAACAAGTTAACGAAGTAGACGAAACACAGTACCCGAAATACTCGCCGACCACAAAACAAGCAGAAAATGTTAGAATGGCTAAAAAACATAAAGGCGTTCGAGGTATTTGACACAAAACGGAGAGTTTTCGTTCAACGCAGCGCTGAACAAAAGATGCTACCAGACTGTGAGGTTTCTACCGTCATGCATAGAGGTGGTTCTGTTATGGTCTGGGCATGTTTCTCTTCAAGTAGAGTAGGAGATCTGGCTTGAGTGATTGGAAAAATGAATAAGGAGGCATACAAAACAATATTGGAAGAAAACGCTGTGACCTCTGGACTAAGATTAATTGGCGAAGCATTCATATTTTAACATGACAATGAGCCTAAACACACGTTAAGACTTTCCCAAGACTACCTGAAACAGAGGGAAGATGAAGAAGTCTTACAAATCATGATATGGCCACCGCAATCACCAGATTTGAACTCTATAGAGCTGTTGTGGGAGGAACTGGATGGATGGGTCCGGGATCAATGCCCACCATCACTACATACACTATTAGATTGCTGGAACAATATTCCACAGGCAACAATTCAAAAACTGATAACTATAATGCCAATAATTGTAAAAATCGAATGTAAAGGTGGCTTTTTCGACGAAAAATTGGTTTAAGTCATTTATTCTTCTTTTTAATAAATTCCTTTATGTTAAGAACAAAATGAAAATATTATTATTTTTATTTTGGTTTCATTTTACATGATTATTATTCTACTAAAGAGTTTTTTTTTTTTCAATGTTAGATTTTCCTTCGAGCACTGAGGACGGCCTCAAACTTTTGGCCTGTGGTGTATATCCATAAATTTGCCTTGAAGAGAAGAATCATTTCCAGAACCAGTTTTTTAAAGCTTGAAAACACATTTCGTTTTAATTTACACACAAAATGGCTGCACCAATTTAAATATAATTTACTTTTCTGATTAGTGCGTCAATTGGTGAAGACTTTGAGATATTAAATACGGGAACAGAGCTATTAATCGTGATTCCTAGAACAAGAGTAGTAAGCACAAATATGAGCTTTTTGAAAAAAAAAAAAAAAAATCAATCAACACTGCACCAGCGGATGAGTGTGAAAGGCCACGGGAGAGTGCCTGATAGCTTTCTGGCACAGACGAAGACGACCAGACCTTCTTTATAAATTTTTTAATCATATTTATTAGTAAAAAAAAAAACTATTTTGGTTAACTTTTTATCGATTTTAATTTGATTTTAATTTAAATATGAAACAAAAACCTCTAGAATTCCATATCCATAGATTTTTTTTGCGTATTTAACATTTCTTATTCTATTTTCAGACAAAGAATGTGGATAGTTGAATAAAACTACCTCACAAACTGCACCAAACTATACATTCCACAAAAAACGATTTTGCCCAAACTACAGATTCAAAATGTTAATCTTATTAGTCATTTTTCTCTTCTCGCTATGGTGTATGTTTTACTTTTTCAAAACTTCCAAGGAGATGCCCAAGAACTGGTATGAATGGAAAACTGAGTTAAGATTTCAATATGTTGGAATGTTGGGGTTGGTCCAAGATTGGATTTACGCATCCAGAGATAAAGTTGGTAGGTATATTGGAAATCCAAATATTGTGTATTCATTCATCTAATTTATTTATCCGTTATAGTTCTTTACAAACAACCTGAAAAAGTTGCTGTTATTACTGGTGGAAATCGAGGTATTGGACTAAGAATTATTGAGAAACTTCTGGCTTGTGAAATGACTGTTGTTATGGGTGAGTGTAGAAATTAAATTGAATTCTTCGTCTACTATAAAATTTGTTTACGTGCCGACAATTATTAGTCACCGAATACTTGAAAAAATACCCTCTATAGTGCAGTTTACAGCATAACACGTCTCAGTAAAGAGACAGTTCGACTTTTATGCTCTGCATATTAATGAGACGGTCATACAGTATTATTCGAAAATTAAAGACAGGTTTTGTTGAATTTTAAACTGACTTTTTACATTCTTTGATATACATAGTTAATAAAAATATATATTTGAGGTAAAACATCCCATATAGGATCTTGGGCATAGCTTCTCGTAACCATTCATGCTGTGCGACACGCGAAGGCTACGAGAAGGACCTACAGTGTTATGCCGTACCCGAAGGTCACATTTTTCTCTATTAAGAAGCTTCTCATGACAATATTACCGTCGAATATGTCACACATTCGCGAGAGACGAGGTTCAAGGCATCAACTGAATCAATTATAATAATTATTTTTATATAATTTTATAGGAAACGGAAAAAGGCTTTTATTGTGTTAAAAGTTTTTAAATGAAGAACATCAGTTTATACTTATTACAAATAAAAATATTCGTTTATAAATTCAAAATTTTGGCGAGAAATTTGTAAAATGCATAAAAAGTAAAAAAAATACTAGTTTGACCATGTGTCTAAAATTTTAATATCATCCCTGCATATGTATGTCGAAAATAATTTAGCTATTCAATTTAAACAAAATCATCTTAGCCATACAAGTATATCAGAAATTGCAAATTTTTGTAATTCCGATAGATAAATAAAGTATCTTCGAATTTTTAGCAAAAAACTGATTATGCAGTCTCTTGGTAGACTTTTTATCTGAGAATTGATTCTTTTTGGAAGTCGTTAATTCAGTAGTATACTACCATTAAATATAAAACTTTAAAACAAATTTCGATTTCCCCAAAGACCGCAATCCATCTAGCCGTTTGGGTTACAGTCAGAGGAAGCACAGACAGAATTACGAATCCCAATTTTCGTAGTTCCTCTATACTAGCGATATGTACCAAGAGAGGTCGAAAGTGGCCGTGGTGTAGTGGTAACATCATCGCTTGTCACGCTGTTGATTCACGGTTCGAATCCTGATGTCAAGAATCATCTATTTATTTCGCATGAAATAAATAAAAAATTCGATCACTTGCGAAAGCTAAGACAACTCTACTGTGAAGGCATAACACTGGCAGTAGGGTGGTCATATGGCCAAAATGCAACTTGATCGTGATGATGACATCAGGAGGACGGAAAGAAATACAGTGAATCATAAGCAACGACAATAATAGCGAAAAACAAAACAAAATACTCACCAGTTATCTGGACAGCCACCCTTGGAGTTTACAGAAACTTAATACCACCTGAGTTTCAAACCACACCACTCTGTCTCTTCCTTCCACAAAAACGCACGTGTTCTAAAAAAATTAGTATAAAGGTATTCATATCCCCTTTAACACGTGCAAATTATAAAAAAAAAAAAAAGTGTTCACAATCAAATGTTTATTATTTACTTCCTAAATAATAAAGTGTGAGATATGTACAAGGGTCATTTTTTATGTTCGCGGAATACATTTCAATTTTATAATTTTGTTTTTTTAATATAATCTCTTTGAACATGAACAATTCTTAGATCTAAAAATTAATTTTTATGAGCCTTCATACAAATAATTATTCGTTTTGCCTTCAAAATGCTCGTTTACGGTTACCTGTAGCCGTAAAATGCTTTCCACGTAAGTTTTTCTTCGAATTTGGGAACAGTTAATAATCACTAGGTGTCAGGTCAAGACTGGTGACATTTCTGGAAGCCACATGACTTCATAGCAGCCATGAAAATTTGAGTCTTGTTAACCGGTACGTTGCTATGAAGTAAGAGCACGCTTTTTGTTAATCTCCCCTCCTTTTTACTTTAATAGATTATCTTAAGCGTCTTAGAACATTAGCATAGTATTCTCCTGTGAATTTGATGCCTTTTGGTTTATAATCTTCCCAGCCGATGGTACGCCACTGCATTGACTCCTGCTTTAACTCAGGGTCATAATAATGAACAAGTTTCATCTCCAGTAACAATTTTGTTGATAACTTCTGCTCCGAAAACTGCTTACAACATTCCACATGAAACCCTCTTTGAGCTGATTTTTGTCATCCCAAGAGGATAGTGTAGAATTTCGAAACTCGTTGTTTCAAAAATGTTGAACCTTTATGCAATTTCTTTTATTTTGAGTCGACTATCTTCCATGAGGGCATATTCGACTTTTAGAACCATTTCATGTGTTGTGACGTCACTTGGCCTTCCTGTGCGGTCATCATCTTCTAACAACTCTCTAGTTGTGATAATGTTTCTTAGTTTGGTAGATTGGGCGGTACCACAGATATCTCGGGGAGCTGGCACACCTTTATACTCGTAGATTCGCCTTTCCTCAGGAAGGTTTATGAAAAAATATAAACTGATTTCTTGTTGATCACTATTACGGCGGGTCTCGTAGACCGTATAAGGTATTTATTAAGTACGTATTTCGATCTGAATGGAAATGTAGTTACCGTCGTTCATCTGGATCTGAAGAGGAGTGCTTTACCAGGCACAGCTTTTTCCACTATTATTATTATTAATATTATTAAGTACTTATTCAACCTGGCTTCACCACCTTTAAGTGAAAGTAGCAATTACTTCATAATAGCTGAGTGAATTCTGGCCATATGTCCGCTGCAAAGTATCATACTCGTATATATTGTGCTGAATCTTTTTTTATCTTTTTCTATCAACGTCTATTTCAAATCTATATTACCCTATAAATTATAAATTAATTAAAGAGCTCTGTAAAGGGTGAGCAATAAAAGTTATCCTAAGGGCCGTAATAAATTTGGTTTTCCTACATTTTTCTAATGCCCAATCCTTTTAAATTTATTCTAGGTTGCCGAGACCCTAAATCTGGTGCAAAAGCTGTAGCACAACTTGTTGATTTATCTAAAACAAAGGGAAAATTTATCTGTGAGGCACTAGACGTTGGAGAGCTTAGTACGGTGATTGAATTCGCAAAACGTGTAAAGGACAAATATCAAAAGATTGACATTCTTCTTAATAATGGTAAAACAAAAACACAATTTTATTTTGTCTACATAAAAATTGAACTCTTGTTTTTTTAGCCGGCATAATGTTTGCTCCTTTGCACAGAACCTCAGACGGCTATGAATCGCATTTCGCTGTGAACTACTTGGGACACTTTTTGTTGACACACTTGCTTATGCCGCAGCTTAAAGCAGCTGGAGTTGAGGGCAAAAATGCACGTGTGGTTAACGTTTCATCTGTAGTTAATCTAATTGGGCGCATAAACTATAAAGATATCAATGGAGAGTGAGTAAAAACTATAATTTTCAGTCACTAAGCACTAATAATATGGAAAAATCGTTTAGAAAGTATTACTACCCCGCTACTGCTTACAATCAAAGCAAATTGGCTCAAATTCTATCCACTCGGCATCTAAATAGAATCCTTCTTGAGCAGGGAGCACATGTGCAAGTGGTCGCGGTACATCCAGGAGTAGTCGACACTGATCTCTTTGAGTACTCTGCCACAACAGCTGTTCCATTTTTAAAAAAACTGATCTTTAAGGTAATAAGTGAATGTTATAGTTTTGAAAATATTATAACGAATCTTTTATATTTCTAGACGCCGGAGCAAGGATCCAGAACAATTGTTTACGCAGCAATTGAACCATCACTTGAAGGTGAAGGTGGGAGCTATCTTAGTAATGGCAGTAAAGGTCCGATGCATTCAGATGCTAAGAATCCAGAAAAATGTGAAAAAATGTTCAAATTTAGTTGTGATTTGTTGGGAATTAAGGAATATGGCAATGGAGAAATTTAAATGAATTATTGTCAACCCAACCATTTCTAAGTGAAATTATATTTTCGCAATGAAAAGACTTTGGCACTTTGCGAAGAGGTGCATGCTCCATAGTGTCTAATTAAGGCTACGTATGACTTATACCATTAAGAGATAACTTTTGTTTAAATTGTTTTATAATTTATTTGTATTACTATAAAACAGTGGATCATTATATATGTATGTATACATAATGTTGTTATATGATTTTTTTTGTCTGGATATTTTGGAACTGAGAAAACAACACTTACATCACGGTGCACGGTTTTGCACCGCCAATTTCTCCAGCAACTTGTACACTACCACCTTATTTACACGAAACAATTTAGAGCATTTGTAACCCCCCTTTATATAACTCGGCTCCTAATAATGATAGACACACAAAAATTGTACACCATGTTGGGATGAGCCCATATAAGCACCGAGATACAAAACTTCAAAAAACGTTTATTTTGGGACTGACTGACTGATTTCGCGTGAACTTAGAATCTTGTAATTTGGTGCAGAGATAATAATTGGTGTGCAGACAAAGGAACGGGACAAGGGTGTGACAGTATAATAGAAGGTATTAAAACCTGTTGGGTACTTCTAGTCAACATAGAATCCTTAAAATTGATACAGGGCTAATGTATGGGGTATATCTGAGTAAAATCAATTTTTAAATATAAATAGTTTCCAAAAGATTGCCGGGTGGAAGGTGTATCAGTATCTCTAAGGTCATCAAAGCGTATGGGGTATATCCAGTCGACCGACGTAGCATCCTGAAAATTGGTACTGAGGTAGCACTTGGGGTGTAGTCAAAGGACAAAAGCCGAAAATTTGACTTTTCATGAAAATGGGAAAGGGGCGGGACATATGTAAGTCGATTTGGTAACAAAATTCATAAGATATGAATTCCGAGATGAAGATATTTTCTGTCCAAACATTTGGGCGTGGATGTACGAGGTACTTATACAAAGAGGCGGGACAAAACGCAAATTTATTAAGGCTCTTTAAGTAGACTGTAAGGTGCTAAAGACAAACCTTTATATTTCTGATAAGAAAACCCGGGCTATAAATATAACTAGGAACATAGGGCGTAGGTAGATAAGTAGTCAGACCTATCAGCGCCCTGAGTTCAACAACATCATCTTCCCAGTTGGTGAAACAGTGTACGGAAGAGCTCTCGTCGCAAGGTTGTCGGACCAAAATTAGTCTTTTATGGGTGCCAAGTCATAGCAGCATAGAGCTGGCGAGGAATGGGTCTGCCCTTGACAGATACCTTGCAGAGGTAGTCCTTGTTCCGATGGGTACTATCAAGAGCGAAATCTGTTCGCACTTTCTATCAGTGACAAACAAAAGGTGGGACAGTTTGCAGAGTTGTGTCATTTCTAGGCAGATCTGGCCGAACTACAGCTGGGCCAGAATACAAGAACTTGAGTAAAGAACTCAGACAGGCACTGCAAAAATTGTAGCGATAAGTATAGGTCCTTGGCCACTTGGGATGCATGCGTCTAGACTAAACATCCCTTTTAACACACACTGCCGCAGTTGTAAAAATGTAAATGAGAAGGAAACTCTCTCCCACTTCCTCTGCGGGTGTCCGGCTTTAAGTAGAGCCCGACATCGAACTCCAGGCAAATCCTTTTTCGATAACCTTAAGGAAATTTCAGAGAAAAGTATAGTTGATCAGTTTCTTGAATGCTACAGGATGGATTTGAAAACGTTTCCTTTCAGCAACCTATTAACACTATCTAACAAACAAGGTCACGTACTCAAAACTCAAAATGGCGCTTAAGTGCTAATTGGGTTGTAAGCCAGTGCGCAGCAGCAACCGCACCTACCTACGTAGTACCTAGAAACGACAGTTCTAGAACAAATACAACTAAAATTTAACGTTAAACTTATTCAAAATGACTATCGTAACGGTATACACCTACCATTTTGATTTTCAAAAATCTTCGTGTACCCACTGTTGTTTGGGCAATTAAGACAACCAATTTAATCGCTATTCGCGAGATCAACATAAATTATTAGTTACACATCCGCGGAATCGAAATAACGTAGGGGACTAGGCGGTAACACAGCATTAAGGCTGAACTATAATAGTCGGAAATAATCGGAAGCTAATGTCATAATTCTAAGTTAAGTTTCATTCAGTACTGTCAATTGCTTAAAGGCTGAATTATAATAGTCGGAAGCAATCGTAAGCTAATGTCATAATTCTACGTTAAGTTTCCTTCAGTACTGTCAATTGCTTAAAGGGTGAACTATAATAGTCGGAAGCAATCGGAAGCTAATGTCATAATTCTACGTTAAGTTTCCTTCATTACTGTCAATTACTCAAGTAGCCCATAATAGGCGTATGTGTTCGGAAGCAAAGGTTGTCGTCCGATCACCGAAATGAAGCACTATCGGGCGCTGTTAGTACTTAGATGGGGGACCGCTTGTCAAGTTTTCATACGTACACTTATGAAAGAGCGAATCCATTCGCTCTATCCTACCAGATACTCTGACTATAGGAGCAACACCATGCTACGAAAATGCTGCCTATACCACCATTACGTTACCGTCACCGTATTTAATCGTCTTCATCGTGTACTTTGGATTAAACTATTGACGTTGTGGACGACAAACGTAAATTTTTCCATCAAAACCGAATCAATTGAAATTCCATTCGTCGTTCCAAAGCACATTTTTCCAGAAGAGTAGCGGCTTTTTCAGGTACCCCTTCGTATTTGAGAGTGCTATTTAGTTGTCCACAACTGTACATACATATGTATGTATATGGTCAAGGACAATAAAGAAATTGTTTAAGCCGACCCCGACGTTCCGTATGTAACAGTAACAACGAATCGCACTTGGTGCATACGTTTTTTTTTTCTTAGATTTGCTGCCAGATAAAAATATGTACATAAATCCTCAATAGGTGCTTTCGGATTTTAAGGCCATAGGTATGTCTTACTTTCCGGATACCTAAATTCGGCATTCATCTTGCAGAGAACTTCAACGTTTAAATGTTCGATCGAAATAATTTTGTTCGTAGAATGCACCATTTTCGAGCTATTCGTACCCGAAATCTATTTTCACTATTATCCTCGAAGTGAAGTTAGACATTTAAAAGAATGTCGTATATATGCTATCCGTCTTGTAGAGAATATCAAGATTACAAATTTTGCTCTAAAGAACTTTTATCGGCTCGGCGTAAAGTCAGACATTTTGAAGGATTTCAAACTTATAATTTTCAAAAAATTAAAAATATGCAACCTGTATAACTTTAAAATTTAAAATTTAGATCACAGTAAATTCTTCAAGACATTCGCTCTCAAAAAAATTTAAGTTTTCGAAAATTAAAAAAAAAAAAAAAAAAAAACGGCATCCATCTATTCAGTACGGCGCAGCGATGCTGAACAACCTTGAAGTTATTCGCACTCGAAAACGCTTTTCACCATTATGGTAAAGTCAGACATTTTGGGATATTGTGTACCTACTTACCTTATTGGGTACACACTGGTATTTTTGTATCAGTTGTAACACCAGAGTAACAGTAAGCACTTCCACACTAAAGCACCGAACAGATTGCTTCCCTTACGGTAGTCCTGAAAAATGTTAAATTTAATAACCCATGTAGTTTATACAGCTTGGAGAGATATTTTCAGCAGAAATGAAACCTATTTCTCGTATTATTGTAAAGCGCTGAAAGAAATGCTGCCGATCCGATCCGTTCCAGTGGTTAGGAAAACTTAAAAATTTGACAGTCTATACAATTTATATAACTTGCGGATATGCGGATGTGCATCGGACAGGAAATGTCGGAAGGCATAACCTATCATTTTGTTATTTGTTGGTAGAATCGGAGCAAATATGAGTAAGTTCGCTGTGCAAAACACTTGATTTTGATTAACGAAAGAGCCTGCGAGTATTTAGACCAAATATAAAATTTTAGTCAAAATTCGTAGTTTATATTAAATGTGAGTGAAATCACCTTGCAGTTCGCAGTTTGTTAAATTGACTTTATGATTTTCAACAAATTCAGAACATCGCTTTTAAGCGCTGATAAATACAATTGTCAATAATTTTTTTTTCAAATAGAAAATCGTTTCTTTTTTGATTTTTTTTTAAGTTTTGGTAATTTTCATGGCAAACCTCAATCAACTCAACTCAACTCAATGGAAAAAATATATAGGGGGAAGGAGATATTGAGGCAGCAATATATTTCAAACACTTATTGTCTCTGTTCAGTTTCGAATGACACTTCGCTGTTTTCTCTACAGTTTTTCAGAATACGATGCGTTCGAAGTATTTAGAAAAATGTATACAAAATTAAAAATGTATTGAGAATAGGCCAACAGAACAAGAAAGCTGTTTTTCGCAATGTCCAATTGTTTACTTTAAACATATTTTTAGATTCCACTCACAGAACTCTTTTCAACGATATGTCCCATGATTACACTCCCCACATGGTCTCAATTACATTCAAGTTAGGTGATCTTGCTGGCCAGTTAATCACCATAAGCACCTGGAGTTAGTGCTGAAACGCGCAATAAAGGTAATAGAGATTAATTTTATTACAAACTGGAAAGAATGTATCTAGAATACCAAACACTTATTCAAGCCTGCAGGAACAAGGCAGGGAAAGGTAATCATTTCAGTTAGCATTTTAAAACCTTTATGCACGAAATCCAATTGCGAACTTTTAATGATTCAGATATTTTAGTCTCTTAAAAAACGTATGTTCAAGCGTAGTATCCTGTTCAGGTAAAAATTAAGTTAAAATACATAAATTTCTTCAAAGCCAAAATTAAGCAAGGCATTTAAGCCAAACAGTACTCAGTTCACAGCGCCACCTGAATGTCAAAACATTTTAGCGCATTTTAACGATAATCAAATAATATAACTTGCACATTTCAAAAGTTTGAACTATGGCTTTAGTTATTTGTAAACGCTTAATACTCTACTAATCATACATATATACATTAAGTCCCCAATCTCGTACTAAATTAGTACTCAACTTTTGGAAAAGAATGGAAGATCCCAGGACACTCAAACTAAATTTAAGAAACAGTTGCTTTTAAAAATTTGGATATTGCAGAAACTAAACATTAAAATAATGCAATCATCTTATTAATCACTCAAATAAATTTAAAACTTTTCCTGAAATAGGAGAAACAGGATTTTCTTTTTTGAGTTGCTTGTCTTTTTGGCAGACAATACTTCAGATTCGAATGTCAATAGGTTTAACCACTACGAAGAAAATATTTAGCTCGTCAGTTTTCCGTATAGTTTCTTCAGAATGATATGCATTCGAACCATTCGGAATGAGGTATATGGAATCAGCCGCATACGAGTGACTCCGTATGGAAACTTAGAATACGAGTAGGTCCCTGCCCTGCTAAGAAAGGAAGAGGCAAGTGTAAAAAGCGGCTAAATTTGCTAGGTCAAAATGTAATACGTATAAGTAATCGCGAATATTGGAGAAACACGAAGTTATATGCTAGAGACCAAAAAGCAACCCTGAAATTACTTAAAACTATCGAAATGGAGAACTAAATTAAAATAATTTTATTTTTTTTTTATAATTTTATTTATTTCCAAAACATAAATTATCATGATATCTTATACTAAATATGTTCATAGAACATGTGTTGTGTTTTTATCGTATTTACGATACCAAAAAGTGCGCCCATACTGTTTTTCCCGCATGTTATCGATAACTTGGAAGGACATGTCACAAATGACTTCATCATTTTTAAGGACGCCATTATACATTGTATTAAAAGGGGACAAAATATAAAAAAAAAACTTTTGATACGCTAGTGTCAAATGAAATTTTGTAAGTTCCTCGCAATCATTTCATTGTAATTTCAAAATTTTGTTTGTGAAATTTTGCGTTTTAGTTCTTTGAAGACGTACTATAATGATAGATTTACATTATCACGTAAATGAGCGGGATAAAACAGAGTGAAAAGACAGTTGCAATTAAGGGACAGTATAATGAGTTCCAACCAATTTGAACGTCATTCTTTAAAGGGAGTCAAAGCACCAAAATCTTTATCTTATTCATATTGATAATTGCAGTTTACTTTGGTTTTTTATCTCACTTTCATTGTTAACTAAGAAATATAAATATTTCAGTAAATTTAGAATAAATACTTAAAATAATGAAATTCGTGCATTGAATGTGGATATGTACCAATGAAACTCAAAGTGCATATTTGTTCAAAAGTATTCTAAAAAAACAGTAGACTTCGTTTAATACGGAGCGAATATATTCCTTTCGCAGTCAAAGTGGTAGCATTGACATGAATGCGTTTCAGGCTCATCCTTTTCCGGTATGACGATGTTGAATTGCTGAATGTGATTAAGGTTAAGTGGGATCGGCAGTTAATCACTATCAATTTTGGACTATCACTTAATCATCATGCTTAACATCAAAACTGTTGAATAAAAAGCTACCTGACAAAAATAGAAAGGAAATTACCGAATATAAGAGCCGTGTAAAGAGTAAGGAATGACGAAATCAGAAGACGTATAAATATAGCTGGCGCCATGCAAAGAGTCCACAATTGAAGTGGAGCTGGTCAGGATATATATCGAGAATTCAAGACCAAAGATGAACGGAAATGACGACCAAATGGATACAACAGAAGACCAAAGGGACATCCTAAAATAAGATTGGGACGACTTAAACAATTCTATCATAATTGGTACAGTAACGCAAAGAACTTAAATTTATGGACCCACCAGTGGCGTCCATAAATTTATGTGCTTATGAATAAAACTATTTAACTTTTTTTAGTTCTTATCTTATCTCTCTTTAAAAAAAAAACCAGAAATAAATTCTTTCGAAATATTAAAATTAATTGAAGTCTTTTGTAAGTTTGTATAAAAAAAAGGAAAAAACGAGTATGTCTATTGGCGAATATATGTTTTTTTACCTTGTTTGGGTTATGACGCAATTGTATCTGTCAAAGACTTATTATGTGTCACTGTTGGTCTAACTCTTGGTCTAAAATTACCATGATAGATAAAAAACGAGCTTCCCTTTTACGTACGTGTAGCGTGACGTAACTATGTAATTTGACTATGAATCCATCATTAATTAAATTTTTTTTTGAAAGTGAAATGACGATTCGTAACGATAATCGAAAATGCGAAAAGCGCTCATCTCAGGTGGTCAATTGTCAAGCGGCTATGATGTTTTCTCACCACGTTCACTTCACCTCGAATTTGAGTACGCAGAAAGAGCAAAAGGCCACCCACCAGGTGCCGTCTCTTTCTGCAAGACGAAAGTCAAATTTGTGAACTGTTCTCGATGTGACACAACTTTGCTTTTGAAACTTCTTGACTTAAATTTCTTTATTTATTTCAGTCAAAGGTTCCATATCGTGTTAAGTTTAAGTATTAATTTAATTGGACATTACAGGAAATAAACAGATATTTGAAGAAAGTGTCTATATTCTAACATACTCGTCTGGCTTTAAAGCGCATCCATTGCAAGAATGCAATATTTCGGTAAACTGTAGGCAGCAAGGAAGAAAAAAAAAAAAAAATCAGGATTCCTGTACCCCGTCGTCTGATAGCGGTAGGTGCTTTTGTTATAAAATTTATATTATTCTTGCTTTGTTGAAAGTTATTTAAGAGTAATCTACGCAATGTATGCGTAATTAAGAATATTTTTCGCGACAGTGTATTTCGTATGGCATCTTCTCAGAAACGAGCGCCAGCCGCCGGATTGGTATATTCCTGCAACGTCTATAGCAGTACCATACCAAACGAAAAGTAGGATAAATGCTGTTTATCACATATTAATTATATTGTAGTTGCAACATCGGCTTTGTTCAGATTTTTCCATATTTGTTGAGAGTGTAACAATTACAGTTAAGCATAGCACGATTCAATAGTAGGGTTTATCCGTACACAATTTTTTAGAAGTTATACTATTTACTAATATATAAATTGTTTACTAAATTCAATTACATATTTGTATTATTGCAGTGATAAAAAAAAAAAAAAAAAAAAAAAAAAACAAAATGTCTTCTACAGACTTAGCTGCACGCGTAATGGAGGTAACAGGTATGTATCTGTTGACGGCAGGATACACATACAATTCTTCATCCTTGGGACTCGATATTTATCAAAAATATTTTCTGTCTACATTTGCAGGTAGTACACGTCAAATTGCATTAAATTTACTTGCTGCATGTGCCAATGACGTCCAAGCTGCTGTGAATCTATTCCTCGCAAATGAGGAAAACGATGGAATTGATGTTGAGTCCGTCGTTGAATGCAATAACGAGGATGAGGTACGTGCACCCATTGCACCAATACGAGAACAACTAATTGGTCCAGATGACGATAACTTTCGTCAAGCAACTCACGCTTCCGGGGGTTCAGCTAAAGCTCGATCATTGCCTCGTATCAAAGTCTGTCCACTACGTGACTTTGCACGAGAGGGCAGTTTAATGGAAGAAAGTCTGGTTGGCTCAGATATAATACCTCCATTGATTGGAAATGAAAGGCAGGCACGCGCCCATAGATTAACATCGACGGCTAGAAGTAGTTCCCGCCCCTCGACATCCACCAGTTCTTCTGCTACAACTGTGAACCGCTTAGGAGACTTGTTTCGTCCACCTACAGATATTATTGTAGTGGGAACATTTCAACATGCGCGCATAAAAGCAACTAAGATGAAACGTTGGCTTATTGTGAATGTTCAAAGTGATAACTTTAATTCACAGCTCTTAAATCGTGATGTTTGGTCGCAGCCTAAAGTGCGATATTTGGTAAAGAAACATTTTCTGCTGTGGCAGGTAAGTAAGAGTTATTTCTTTCCCGTTATCCAATTATTTACAGGAGAAAACGGTGCTGCATTCTATATCTTTTTTTTAGCCGTATATCTCGGCTTGTAGGGGCAAATTCGTAAGAAATGGTGTCTGCATCATCTTTTGATAATCCATCTACAAAGTATTAGTTATATGCGTTCACATGATTGTTTTTTGATAATGTGCGGGATAAAGAGTCCAGTCAACCCGCTGATAATTATATTGGGATGGTTCTATTCAATTGTCTTTGCACATCATATCTTTGATATAATCAGAACTGCCTCATGAACAATTTTTCTCATTTTTTTAATTAGTTCATAATTAAAATGTAATAAATAAGCGGATTTCGTAAATTGTTTTATATTTACTGGAGTAAATATGGGTTTAACACTTTCGTGCAAATAATACCTAGACCTGGCATAAGTTCTGTTACGGGGGCAAAACGTTTTAAAAATTAAACAACAAAACATTTTGGATTAGCATTTATAAAATTTATTGGCTTAAATAGGTAGTAAGCAATTAAAAAAGTCGATTTATTCAAAGTGACCGCCTTTTGCTATAAACAGTGTGACGGCACGCACGGTTTTCAGGGGCATGGACAACACTGCTGTGGTTAAAACACTTTCGAGGCTCTCTAATACTGACCACAAACAATAATCCAAAGGATTCAAGTCTGGGCTTCCTGAAAGAGTGTCCTCGTATGCAAGAAAAGCAGAAATATTGATTTTAATGCACTGCCGGGTTTTTTTTTTGTCTTTACGTGCTGGAGCAGTCTTGTTGGAAAACCCATTTGGTCCATTAAAAAAGGTATTGGTCAAGCCTTTAACTAGGCATTCTAGGACATCTGCTTGGTATACCTTTTGCCCAGTTTTAATTCCTTTTTCACAAAAATGGAGAGCAATACTAAACATGATGATGGCCGCGCTCAACCCTAGAAACTATATTTTTAGCTTCTTTAGATGTCCCTGCATAAATTTTATCGTTTTGTTTATTAAAAACTTCCTTGACTGTGAAAATGTTTTTGGCCCTAAAAATAATATTTTCGTGGCCGTTGTCTGCGCGCCAGTGCAAGAGTCACTTGCATCTTTCAAGCATAATTTGCTTTAACTTAGGTGTCAATAGATGTCCAGATGAGATCATTCCGAATGAGCCTTGACATGGATCTGGTGGATATATCCAGCTCACGCGAAATATTTTTCTGTTTTCGAAGGGCATTTCTTCAAATTTGCTCGCGTACAGTTTTTACAACCGCGCTCGTACGGATAACGCGCGGACGACCACTTCTTGGTCTGTCTTCTAATTGAGACGTTTCAACAAATTGATTTATAGTACAGTACACAACCATTTTTATATCCCGAATAGTTGTAGTAATTCGAAAAATTTGGTTAGCATTTATTCCGCATTTATGCAACGCTATGACAGCAATGCGATTTTCTTTCATACCCCACTCCAAGATAACCAATCAGTAGCTGATATCAAACTGTGTGATATTTATTGCGTTTTGTAGTACATGTTTTGAAAAAAATGTTACCGGTACTATTCCTAATGTTATCTTCATACAATTTGCGCTGGAAGTTTTGTGATATTATTTATGGCAGGACTAGGTACATATATGTAAATATGTACACGTATTTGAGGAAACATTGGAAACCTAATTTTTGTAAATGTTGTGAAATTTTATTTTATTGGGCAACGTTTCCCCAAACACGAAAGTTAGTTATGGGGCCGTTTATTCCAACAGTACTGCTTTTGACAGGTACTTATCACACTTCCCCTCCTTTTTGACTCAAACCACTTCTTACACTGCTTTAAGTACAAGTCTGTTCCCTTTCTGTACTGAAATTCGTAAGATCACAAATTTCAAGGAGTGGGAGAAAAATCTCAGAGAAAGGTGAGAATTATAAAAAAAATAGGGAACTCATTGAACAACAAAAGCTGTGCACGGGAGAAACGTCAGAAACGTGTGTGAGGAACCACCATTGGAATGTCTGCGAAAAACATTTTACGCTCACAAAGCATCTATTTTTACTTTCATGTTCTAAGGAAATGGAAGAATGGTGATAGTGCCAAAAAATCGTATCCGAGATAAGGCCAGATTCTAACAGTACTATATTTAAAATCTCCCAAAAAGATTTTGCGAATGAGAGCTGTGCGTGTCTGATTGTCTGCCTGTGGCATTTCCTTTGGTTCTTTCGTTTGAAACAATTTCTGTCAATATGCGCTGACTGGTTCTTTCTAACGGTTTTGAAAATACAGTTAATTTTATATTATTTTTGAATGAATTACTTCCACATAAAAAATAATTAGTTATCATATCCCGATAGTGTTCACCACTGATTGTTACAGCAGCATCGCGAGAATTTTCAAAGAATATACGTCCCAATCACACCGCTGGCCCAAAATCCTGACCAAATAGTGACTTTCTGTGGATGCATTGGTTGTTTACTAATAGGCCGTGGATCTTTATGACCCCAAATGCTACAATTTTGTTTGCTTACATAGCAATTCAGTTGGAAGTGAGCCTCATCGCTGAAGTTGACTTTGTTCGAAAAATCGCCATCAATTTATTGGTTCTCTAACACCCAATCAGCGAAGTCATAACGCTGTACATGCTCTGCTGGCTTAAATTTTTGAGTCAGTTGGATTTTGTAGGCATGCAGATGCAGATCTTTTGTTGAAATGCGCTGCGTTGTAAGAAAGGTCCAATTGCTGGACACGATGACGAATGGATTTTGACGGATTGTCGCAATCACTGTTATTCACTGAAGGATATTTTCGCATAGCCGCCCACTACGAGGACGCTCTGGTTTTTGTACCGCGGCACGAGTTGGACATTATATCGCAATGTGCGAATCGTTTTGGTTAAATTGTTCCCATTTCGGAGATGGGTTTTAACAATTAAAATGCGTTGTTCTCTTATATACCGGTCCATAATTACAAATGTTAATGCTTAGTATCGACAGATGTCGAATATCAGCTGTTTTTCTTTGACAGAACCATAATAGTGTCCGATTTAAATTGTAACCTAACTACATACATTTAGCCATAACCATGTCACCTATATAAAGCTGGGTACAGACCTTCATGGTACTATGTATATATGTGGTCGATGTTCGTACCTTGAAAGCCATCCAAACTGTACGATATTTTCCAAGTCATATTCATAATTTCAAGATGTACGGCGATACATTGCTAGCAGTGGGGTCGGTGTAAAAGCTCCCTTTTTTTACGAGTTCTTCGAATTCCAAATTGTTTTTATTGCGATCGGAATACTGTTTGTTTTCAATTTTCCATAAACAATGAAAACTTTTATATAATTCTCTTGGAAAAATTCTCATACTCACAACTTTCGTAATAAAAGTAAGCCACACCATTACAGCACGTCACTGCAAACCTGGTCCTAAGCACAACTGATGCATTCACACTTACGACGTACGCGATACGAGGTCACCAGGTTGTTGTCATTCCTACCAAAGATGTTCGTGATTGTACATCGTGCATCGTGGGTAAACACGTAGGTCTGTACGCAGTTTAACAAGTGATTTCCTGTTAAATTGCACCAGAATTTTATGTACCAAACATGATGTTAAAAAATGATTTGTAACGTGGAAGTCATGTGAGGTTTGAACACCAAACACACAAAAAGAACACTTAATAAGCACTTTTAAATTTACATACATATGTACTATGAGTGATTGGACATAAAATTTGACAGTTTACACACAGAAATTTGTTGGACAATCATTGAGAGGAAGTGTTTTAATCTCTCGTTTATGAATTTGTTGGGTTAGGGATCGCAGTTGAACTACGATTCGTAAAAATTGGTAAGAACAACTACTATGGTTTGTCAATACTTGGTATGTACGTAGTGCAGTTGATGTGTTCTTAGCTTAACGTAGAAGAGAAAAATGTATTTTAACGCATTTTGCTTAATTTCATTATCGATGTTAATTTTTGTTCCTCTGAGGTCTGATATCAACTTTAAAAATATAAAATTATCGCTGAGGGCCAGATCAGGACTGTACATGAGATAGTTAATTAAAGCCGCGTTCTCGAACGGTAACCTTAGAAATCGCAGCAATAGGCGGACATCTTGGTTGATCTTTCCTCGTCGCTTATTAACGATTTTCTGCTTTAGTTGGCGCAGTAAATCCGAGTAATAGGCCGCATTGGTGTCTATATTTCGTTCTTTCGATTAAGAGGATTCCCTCACAGTCTAACAAATTGTAGCCATAAGCTTTTTGGTGCTTTGGGAGCTGGTAATCCCTTCCACTGGTGCCACTTCATTGAATCGCTTTTCGACGTTGGATCATAGTTTCGTCGTCTGTAACAATCGATTCTATAAATCCCTTGAGAACTTTACTGCAAAGCTTGAAAAACTACTCATTACATTGAAGACGTCGCTGTTTTTGTTTTGAACTGGAGTGAGCTGCCTGAGCACCAATTTTGGTCTTCCCTAAATGCTCTTGAAGGGTATGAAGGACACTTCTTATAGAAATGTTGCAAATGATGGACAAACGAATTACGAATAACGTACTTACTTCGTTCTCGAAAAAAAGGGATTTGGTGCCTTCACTGAAAAAATATAAATAGACTATATTTTGCCTATTTGTCCATTCTGCAGTTTATCAAGAAGATCTCTCCTGCTTAAGGCACGTAAAATAAAATCCCTGTTGAAACCATTAGCTGAAGTAGCTATCAGTGTTCAACGAATTGGTCAATGATTATCGGCAAATCCAAAGGCGTTTATTCCCATTTAATCCCTTTATGGTCTTTAAAAAAACTACTAGTTACGTTTTCTAATTTTTTATTGGTCTCTTATTTTAACTTTTTTTTTTTAAAAATAATTACTTTACTTTTCTACAGGTTTCCGCAGATACATCCGAGGGTTCACGATTCTCTACTTTCTATCACTGTAGCGAAACCCCATTTATTTGTATAGTGGACCCCAGAACTGGAGAGGCACTATGGAAAAATGACAAACCAAATCAAATAAATTTTGTAGAATCGCTACAAGTTTTCGTCAATGAAAACTGGGCGGAAGATGTACGTGAAAACGACGGTTTTACTTTTTTTTTTACCTGTATACATATACTGGGTATTTCAAAAAGGTTGGACTGTCTATGCGTAGTGATGTTTTTCTCATCAATACAAACAAAAAACAAAGAGTACAAGTTATAGTGGTTTTTATGTACGAGGGGAGTTTCCAAAGTTCTGGGAATCGCTCTCTCATTTAAACCAATTGCTCCAGTAAAAACTGAACAGCCCTTGAACATGTTCTTACATCTTTGTTTATCCACATAAGCGAGTAAGAGATCACATTTGTCTTTGTAGTCAAAGTGTACGGGTGTTTTTTCACCACACTAAAGCTGAACAATGGAAGATGCTGTAAAATCGCGAAGAGCTATAATTTTTTTCTATGGAAAGAGGGAGTAAAATCCTCCGATATTGTAATGCATTTGCAAGAAGTATTTGGTGATTCCGCAGAATCGTAAAATACAGTTTACTGTTGGGTTGATCGCTTTAAGGCTGGAAGGACATCGCTCGAAGACGATCCCCGTAGCGGCCGCCCAAGCAGCTCTGTTACCGAAACAAATATCGCTTCTGTGGAAAACTTGTTGATGGAAGACAGACGAATAACCATACGAGAGATTAGTGCTAAACTAGGCGTTGGTGTGCGGCAAGTTCATGAAATTCTACACAATCATTTGGGTGCCCCGTTTGTTGGGCCCAGAATAAAAACTGAACCGAGTCGAAACTTGCCGTCACCTACAGGAGTTTATAGGGACTCTTTTTGGCATCGGTTAATAACAACGGATGAAACCTGGGTTCCTTTTTCCAATCCGGAAACAAAAAATCAATCGAAAGAGTGACGAAAGCCCGTAGAAGGGCCACCAGTTAAGGCGCGTGCAGTTCCGTCGGTCGGTAAGGTTATGATAACGGTTTTTTGGGACTGTGAAGGCATAATATTGATAGACTACCCGGCAAAAGGTGCAACAATAAATGCAGAATATTATTCCAATCCTTTGAAAGGTCCATTACGCCAAGCTTTGATTAAAAAACGGTCGGTAAAGCTGCACGAGCGACCGTTGCTGCAACAAGACAATGCAAGACCCCACACTGCTCGCAAAACAAAGGGTATTGTGATCTATTTGCGGTGGGAATTGCTGCCACATCCACCCTATTCGCCTGATCTAGCGCCGAGTGACTATCACCTGTTTCCAGAATTGAAGAAACCTTTACGTGGCGTTCGTTTTGAAGACTTAAATGAGGTGAAAGCCAGCATAAACCAGTGCATAAAAGACACTACTCAAACATTCTTTGAAGATGTGTTAAAGAGGCTTGTACACCGCTGGGAAAAATGTATTCAGTTGAATGGAAATTATATTACAAAACTAAAATGTAATATCGAAGAAAATTAGTAAACTAAAGCATTTATAAATAAATTCCTAGAACTTTGGAAACACCCCTCGTATTTGGCTACCATCGTCTTCATTTGGCTCAGTCTTCACAAAATCTGTACCGATATTAACGAAAGAAAAAGATTAAAAGTGGCCGTCATTTAGATAAACTGCTGTAAGTTATATAATATGACCCCCCAAAAAAAAAACAGCACCACATAATATTTAGCAGTTTTAAAAACTTTCGTTTTTGTGGAGTCAGAAGATCCACTTAATCATGGGTTTTTGTTCCAAAAATAAGCGCTGCTGTTCAAAGGTGAGCGGAATATTCATGGTTCGAATCCCAGAAAACACAAAAAAAAAAGAAGAAAAGTTTTCTCACGGGCCCACCGTAAGAGTAATATAGTCATGAGAAGTTTCTCAACCGAAAAAATGGTCCTTCGGAAACGATATAAAATTGTAGGTCCAACCTACTCGGCGCACAGCACGAGTGGCTGCGAGAAGCTAGGCCAGGCCCTGTATGGACTGTTAGCATCAAAATATATATATTTATGTTAAAGTGAACAAAATTAAGAAAAAATCGTGTTTATCTTAAAATTATAAAGAAACTGGAAGCACTATGTGTTTCCATGTTGCTCTGGGATTTAATTGAGTGAACAATTATTGTTCGATTAGAAGAAATAATTGTTAAAATCGGTACCGATTTGGTGAACAAAGAGCCAAATGAAGACGATGGTAGCAACACATAAAACCACAAAAACTTCCGAATGGTAGGCAATTGTTTGTATTGATTAGAGGAACATGACTACAAATAGTTAGGCCATATTTGAAACACCCTGAATATTTTTTGAAATGTCTGCTTTTATTCTAATTTATTATTTCTTTATCTTTATTTAGGGATTTTTTGAGAGCGATTTAACGGAAGAAGGTCCAACTTATTCCTCTTCTTCTACACAAACGCAATCCACAGAGTCTTCTTCTACGCAGACGGAAAATATAGAACCAACTGCTGAAGAATCATTGTCATCAACTGAGGTGTCGGCAGATAACAGAAAAAGAAGTCGCCCTGTTGAAGTTGCCACTGAACTATCTGAAGAAGAACAAATTTTGTTGGCTGTTCGCAACTCTCTTCGAGAGAATGGTTGTGGTAATCATTCAAATAAAAAGTCTAAACCCAATAGAAATGAGAGTGAAGAAGTTTTCCACGAAATATCAGATAGTGATGATGATGTACAAAATGTTCCTGCTGAACCAATTACTATTCAAAATGAAGATGAACAAAACCAATTACAGATGGGTCCAGAGATGCATACCGCATACATAGGAAGCTCTACAGGTGATTGGATTTACGTAACGAATAAAATGATGTTTGAATTTTCTCTTTACTAGATGAAATAACAACACTCAAAATACGCTTAGTAAATGCTGGCGTAGATGAAAGTGTCACAATAAAATGGCCATCAGATACTAAGCTGCGTGCACTCCAATTATATATTTCAGAACATTTTCCAATGGTGAAAGAGAAATTTAAATTAATCTCACCATTCCCTCGAAAGGTTGTCGATCTCAACGACGATAGTAATATGCAAACCCTAAAAGATGCACACTTGCATCCATCGTCAACATTACATGTGCATCTCGACGACTGAATACTTGTCTAAAAAGTACGTTGTTTGTTTTAATTAATAATTAATTTTTGATAACATTTATTTATATTTTTTTTATTCGATTAATAAGAATTTTAATTTAATAGTTGCCGTGAACAAGTACTGCATCTATTGCTAAATAATGTTCGACAAATAAATTATATGTTTACTGATGTAAATTCAAAAATAGAAAATGTTTCTTTTTGGTTACGAAATTAATGACCGATTCGTAAACGTTTTGCAATGTAGGAATTCGGCGAAACAATAGATCTTTCAGTATAGAGTGTAAAAGTGTGTTCAAATCGCTCTGCGAATAACCAAATTTGTTTGCGGTCATTATTTTCGTTTAATGTTCTTTGTGATACTGAAGTGTTTGTCTCTTTACTACCTAAGGTAAATTATCTATAATAATAATGAATTATTCACTTCAAACTTTGACGGTCACCCTAACACGAATATTAGCTGTGTCACAGACATAACAAGTGACGAATCAAATTCATAACGCAGACGGAACTTAAACACGAAATTGGCAATGTTAAAATCAGCAGTGGCGTAGTGGTTAGTGTGTCGGATCACTAAGCAAGAGGTTCCAAGTTCGAATCCCAGAAAACACCAAAAAGTTTTTTCACAATCCCACCTCTCGCGAACGTCTGACAAACATCCGGTAGTATTGTTGTCACGAGAAAGCTTCTCAAAAACAAATTGCCGTTCGGATACGGCACTAAACTGTGGGTCCCTTCCATTCGTGTGAAAAATATAACGCACTCAACACGAGTGGTTGCGAGAAGCTAGGCCCTGGCAGTTAAAGAAGCTGTTGCGACAAATATTTATTATTTATTTATTAAAATCAACGCAGCTCCTGGCTACGACTTATTAACAGAAGATTCTCAAAGAATTGCCGGTTTAGCTCCTTTGCCGTATAAACGCTGCTTTTAAATTGCAATACGTACCAAGGCAATGTATAGTCGCAGAAGTTATCATGGCATTAAAACTAGTATTAAAAGCAGAAAGACAAACAATTTTATAGAGTACGAACAATTCTTACTAAAACGCCTACACCCTATAATAGAACAAAAACGCCTAATTGCGGATCACAAATTCAGTTTTAGAAGCAAACGATCAACATTCGATGAAGTGCACAGAATAACAGATATAATTGAGAAGGGCCTGGAAGAAAAAAAAAGGTTGTGTGTCTTGATGCTTCCCATGCCTTCGATAGCTGTGGCAAAAATGATTGGAACTCAGGATAAGGCAGGTCTTTCCCGACCTGCTATGTAATATTCTACTATCCTGTCTTGAAGATAGACTCTTCTGTGTTAAGCACGGTAACAAATACTCCGACTTTAAAGAAACCGCGGCTGTTTTATATTTATTATATACGCGAGATATACCGCAATTAGAAGATACCGTTATAACCACATTGCACAGCCATGTTGGCAACGGGCAACACGGTCGAGGAAACTATCGGAAAGTTGCAAAAAGCTGTAGATAAGTTACATGATTGGATAACAATTTGGCGCATCGTACTCAAAATTAAAATTGAAGGCACACGTAAAAAGGAAATCAAATTAGAACTAGAGAACAAGTACAGGGAAATGTATTGGTTGCTCCGGCCATATTTCAAGCTCGATATCCAGACTACGCTGCGTCTATACAAGTAAGTTCTTAAACTCGTGTGGACGTAAGGTATATAATTGTATATAATACTTCTTAAAATGAAGCGCTAAGAGGAATCGTGAACGCATAGGCAGTTGAATTTATCCCTGTCAACTGGACTGAACATTGTCACTTAGAGTCCTCACCTTCTTTCCAAACTGAACTGTTATCACCCTCACCTATCTTTAATCTTTTCTCTCGAAAATGATAACAATACTGTTAACTCACTGAAAACGTTCAAATTCAATTTTCACAAAGCCTATTTCGAAAAACTGAATGATCTTTTGAGCAATGCCAATTTTGACTTTATTTTGGACTAGAACATCAATACTGACTCAGCTTTTGCAATTTTGCAAAAGCAGGACACTGACAAAGGAAGTGCTCCATCGTAATCTCGCTTTCGAAACAGCAACCACACGTAGCCATTAATGATTTTCATGTTGGTTAACTTATAACTACATGTGTTGTGTCTTGTATGTTTTTTTTTTTTTTTTTTTGGATTGCGCCAGGGATGTGTAATCTTCATAGATACTAGTAGCCCGAGTGCTACTAGCATGCACGATTCGCAAACCTGAGTACTCGATGCCAGGAATACGCCTACGTACAAAACACACACCCTACACACTTCAACCACTCTCCCCGCGGGACTGCCGTTATGTATTACTTCGCGGGGCTGGTTAGCAATTCATGCTATGCTTCTTGTATTGCTGCTTCTGATGCTTATGTTGCTTCTGCTGCTCTTCTTAGCTTCTCTATTCTCCGCAACTCTTTTTGTAGAGTTGTTACGAAAGAACATATTGCCATCCAATTTTCTTCCAACCGTAACATATGGTCGAGGAGTAATGACGGACTTGGCAGAGTAATTCTCCATGCCGTGAAACGTGTGCAGTAAAACACTGCGTGCTCCGTATCCTCATCTTCACCTGGGCATTCCGGGCAGGATGGTGAGTTGTCGTGTCCGAATCGGTGTAGATATTTGCGGTAGCCACCGTGGCCAGACAGGAACTGCGTTAGATGGTAGTTGCAGTCTCCATGCTTTCGACTTATCCAATCTTGGATTGTCGGTATAAGTTTGTATGTCCATCTGCCTTTTGTTGTATTAGCCCAACGAGCTTGCCACATAGCTGCTGACGCTGCCCTTTCTTCAATTTTTATCACCTTGATACCAGTGGCGTCGTGATGACTGAATGCTCTTCTGTTATATATCCTCAGCATTTCATCTGCGAGAATATCGATGGGGACCATTCCAGCTATGACAAATGCAGCTTCGTCAGAGATGGTTCGAAAGCCGCTGATTGTCCGTAGCGCACAGAGTCTGTATGATGACGATAGTTTCCTTTTGGTCTCCTTCGTCCTCAGTGCCTCCGCCCAGACTGGGGCGGCATATAACAGAACTGAGGTGATAACTCTAGAGAGTAGAATCCTTCTAGCGTATCCAGGTCCACCGATGTTAGGCATGATACGCGAGAGAGCTCCCTGCATTTGCGATGCTTTTTTGGTAACAAAATCAACATGCGTTTTAAACCGTAGCCTGTTGTCCAGCATTACTCCAAGGTATTTAACTGCCTCTTTCGACCTGATGGTTTGGTTACCAACCTGAAAGTTGGCAAATTCGACAGTTTTCCGGCTGGTTATAAGAACAGCTTCTGTTTTATGGTCAGCTAGTTCTAGTCCGGCGGATACTAGCCAATCTTTTATCCGGGCAATTGCTTCATTTGTAGCTGATTCTACTGCACGGATCTGTTTAGCTACTGTCACGACTGCAATGTCATCGGCGAATCCATTTCGTTACTCCCCCAGGTAAAGCTAATCGTAGTACTCCGTCGTACATGATGTTCCACAATAGTGGCCCTAAAACCGATCCCTGTGGAACTCCCGCAGTTACGTTGTAGTATTTTACGCCTTCATCGGTATTGTACCTCAGCTTTCTGTTGTTGAAGTAGTTCGTCACTATCCGTAGCAGGTAATATGGCGTATCCATCCTGGCAAGTGACCTTCTAATAAACGACCAGTTCGCAGAGTTAAATGCGTTTTTAATGTCCAGCGTTACTACTGCACAATACTCCTTTGTGCCGTGTGTCTTGTATGTATATGCATGTATATGTGTGTATGTATATGTCTGTATGTATGGTACATTGATTGTACACGGCAGTTGTGAGATTCATCTAAATATTTGGCGCTCCGGTCAGGTGGAAGACCCTTTAGGAGAAATGTCACCTTTCTAGTCTGACCAAAGTCCAAAGGGCAGTCTGCATTGGAATAAGTGTATCTCTAAGATCGACTCCCACAACAGCATTGGAGACTATGTTAAATCTCATCCCTCAGATCTCAAGGCCTGTAATATAGTTAGGAAGTCAGCCAGACGGCCCTTATGGCTCTGGAGTCGCCAACAGTTAAATCTGTCGTCAACTACAAAAAATATCAGCTACTCTATGTTGGTTGATAGAGTTGATAAGCTTGCCTGACACCTGCTTTGCGAATGTCCCTAGCCAACAGTCTGAGGACTCTTTGTATTCACTTCTTCGAGGAGCTTTACGTAACGTTGAGTTGAGGAGTCTCCTGGGATTTATATCTCTGTCCGGCTGGTTCTGATCAACAATTTTCTTTTCAGGTTCCCAGGGTGTAAACTAAAATCTATGTGTGTATATAGAGATCATGTAAGAGTCGAGCCAGTACAAAATTTCTCCCAAACTGACATCAATTATTAGTTCCGGGCTTAGATGAGTAGTCTTTGAATAAATTCCTCCTGCGTCTCCCATTTGGAAAGGTTGTTTAGTCTATTTTAAGATTCTAGAACAATCTTTGAGTGATTTATGGGAGTCTCGAGTGCCTTGAATGCAGCTTAGCCGTCACTGCAAATACTGATACTTCTACCTCGCAATTCATCTTCAATTATCCAGTTTGCTACTCCGAGTAATCTAAATCTAATCTTGTAGGGAAATACATCTCTACCGAACATGAAGAGAGAGCACATTTTATCGATAGGCATCGTGAATAAAGAACAAGGAGCTCAACGTGTTTATTTCACTTCAGTTTGCTATCTAAGATTACTCCTAGATATTTAATATCAGAGGCTAGTTGAAGAGTTACACCCTTCAACATGGGAAAACAGAAGACCATCACGTTATCTCTTACTACTAAATAACATCAAGTTTGATTTACTGTGATAAACGAATAGTCCATGCCTTGTCGATTTTATCCAAGGTGATTGATTGATTTGATTAAAGACCACTTTCAACGATTTTTCTGATACCATTGCACAAGCATTGTCAACATACGCTTGGATGTGTAGTCCAAAATTATGCACTTCCGTGAGCAGTGAATCGACAACAAAGAACCATGTAAAGGAGAAATAACTTTACTTTGTGGACAGTCTCTCTTAACCTCAGCCATAACCCTATTGAAAAATTTACTCTTAGCAGTTAGCAGCCTATGACACAGCATGAATTAGATCCATCTGACAAGGATTTCATCTAATCCATGTCATCTGGCTGAGTCAAACAGGGCAACCTCTATGTCGACAAACACTTCTCAAAGAACGAAAATGAGAATCTAATCGTATTTTCGGTCATTGTAAGGGAGGCAGTATTTCAGTTGATTCTTGTGGTTCTAGAACCAAAGTTTTCAATTAACAGGGAATTAGTGCAGGAACAACCGTTAGACTCCCGAACTGAATCCCACTTAGTGAAACAGCCTGGCGTTTCCCTCCAGTTCCATCAACTCTCCACAGAATTTTCTATAGGAGTTCAGTTTGACTTTCCTTGTGTATGAGCTTCTGAAGGTCAGTATTCCACCAGGGAACACTTTTACTTCTTGTACTCGATCTGACCGGACAGACAGTCTCATAGCTTTCAATCAAAGTTCGGCTAAATTTTTAAGCTAATTCAATCGAATTTTTGATATGCAAAATTGTTGTACAATCTACCAGAAAACCTGTGTTAGGTGATATATGTTACACAAGGAGTTCCAATAAAAATCGTTAGATATTTATTTTCCTTTGGGGATTTCCCTTTTTACCGTATGCGCATACATACAGTGAAGAGCATAAGTCATGCTACCCTGCATTAAGTTTCACAAATTGGTCACTAAAATGTATTGATAAATAAAAAAAAAAAAATAAAAAAATGTTGGTTTTTCTAATTAAAATTGAGTGCGTAATAAATCAGACCTTTCGAATTAAGACAATAAAATTGCAGTGCAAAAGTCTTGATAATCTTAAAATTTGTAAAGCATCACTGTACGACAAGATAGCGGTAAATTCTGGTTCAACATAATTCTGTCATAAGGAAGCAGATGAGCTATCAGTTTGGTTTACAATTTTGTATCCGTGCTTTCAAAAAGTAAATAAAATTGCGTAAAGGAGTTAACAATAGCAGAGAGAGATATTTTTAAATTACCACAAACAAGGAAAATCATATCTTATAATTGCTGAAATAGTCGGAAGAACAAAATCAACGATACAGAAGATAATAAACCGCAATGAAAAAGAAAACAGAATAGAGAGAAAGCCGAGATCTGGGCGGCTATCATACAAAAGGATCCATTCAATAGTGCCCCAAACGTAGTTACAGATATTGAAATGTCATTAAATTAAACCAAACCGTACCTGCATGGACTGCCAAAATCGATTCAGAGATCAGGTTACGAATTTTGTAGAACTCGCTTGTCAGTGATATAAACAGGAAGAAGAGAATCGTGGTGTTATAGTGTGGGGGTTTATGACCTCAACATATGTGCGTGTCTGCTGGTGTTGGAAATATGGCGATAATTGACGAGATCATGAATAAGGAAATACATTTAAATATTTTGAAGGCAAATTTTACACCAAGTGCGGAAAAATTGGTATCTCGGGCACTTTTTACTTCCAAAAGGATAACGATCCTAAACACCCCTCATTAGATGTTAAGATGTGGATAGCTTATACTTGTAACACATCCTATATGCTTGTAAGTCAGTATTGTTTGCCGGATCCTCAAGAAAGGAGACTCTCTGAACTGCGCAAACTATAGAGGCATCAGTCTCCTTAACATCGCTTATAAGATCTTATCTGCCGTTTGTGTGAACGCCTGAAACCGTTCGTCAACAACCAGGAAAGTCCACCATCGACCAAATATTCACACTATGGCAGATCTTGGAAAAAACGCAAGATCTTCAAATCGATACCCACCACTTTTTCATCGATTTTAAGGCCGCTTATGACAACATTTGTAGAGACGAGATATATAGAGCAATGTCTAGTTTTGGCATCCCTGCCAAACTAGTCCGATTGTGCAAGATGACGATGGAGAATGCACGCTGTCCCATCAAGGTCGGTAAAGTCCTCACCGAGACCTTTGATGTCAAAAAAGGATTCAGACAAGGAAAAGGATTCTTTAATAGCGTTATTGAAAGAATAGTGCAAAACTCACGCGCCTACACCAGAGGCACAATTTTTCAAAAGTCTGTCCAATTACTCGCATACGCTGATGATATTGACATAATTGGAAGAACGCAGCGTGATGTCAGTGGCGTTTTCGTGAGTATTGAGGTGGAAGCGGCGAATATGGGTTTAACGGTGAATGAGGGCAAGACCAATTATCATATATGCTGTCAACACGAAAGGACAACCAACATCGACATCTCGGGCAGAACGTCATCGTAGACAGATATAACTTTGAGGTAGTTAGGGACATTGTCTACCTAGGACCCGCTATAAATTCAGACAACGACACGAGCGCTGAGATCAAACGAAGAATAACTCTTGCCAACCGCTACTTCTTTGGGCTAAGAAGGCTATTGAATTGCAAAGCCCTCTCTCGAACAACTAAAGTGACCCTTTATAAAACCCTAATCATCCTAGTCTTACTCTATGGCGCAGATGCATGGACTTTATCAAAAGGGGACGAGGTTGCTCTTGGCTGTTTTGAAAGCAAAATTCTTCGGGAAATTTTTCGTCCCGTCTGTATAGATGGAGAGTAGAGGAGGAGATACAACGACGAACTGTACGGGCTGTACAGCGACATCAACTTAGCCAGGAGAGTGAAGGTCCAACGATTGAGGTGGTTGTTTCATGTAGAGCGCATGGACACCAATGCTCCGGCCCCAAAAATCTTCGAATCCATTCCCGAGGAACGGCGCAGCAGAGGAAGACCGCGACTCAGGTGGTGCACGCAAGTGGAAGGGGACCTCAACCAGCTTGCGAAACTGGAGGCAGATAACTAAAGATCTAGCTGGCTGTAGACGCTTGTTGGTTAAGGCCCATGTCCACACCAGACTGTAGCGCCACTTTAAGTAAGTAGGTATATGCTTGTAACACCACCACAAAATCCAAATCTAAACCTCATAGAACACTTATGGGACCATTTAGAAAAATATCTGCGAAAACATGAGATAAAAAGTAAATCTCAACTAAAACAGTTACAGTTCTAGTGTAACAAAAAAGCTTGTGTAATATATGCCCAACCGTTTAAAAGAAGTTTTGAAGCTTAAAGGATTTCCCACAAATTATTAGGTAATGGTTTTACCCAGAACAAAGTCAAAATTAAAAGAAATATCTTATATTTGTAAAGGGTACCAAGACTTTTGAAACACATGTTGTATGGAATTATGTGAAATATTATTTTTATTTGTTATGTTTAGTTGATTTTTTTTTTTTTTTTGTTAAAATAAAGAACACCCTCCATTATGAACAAAAACACTAAAGTATTTAAGATTTGTTGTGGTAATAGTGTTTTTCTGAATTATTTTTAGAAATTGACCGCAGGGTACCATGACTTATGCTCTTCACTGTATATTGGTGTCTTGATTCTTTTACTGTTTGAAGTCGGAGCTTTCCAGTGGTTTACCTGTGTACTCGAGTCCCCTGTAGAGGACATTTTTTTCAAATACAAAATTTAACTTACTGATAAGTTCGCTATCTGCAAGTTAGTTTGGTTGTCTGTGTCTGGGTTAGCTTTGATTTTTTTTTCTTTTCTTTTTTTATTAATATGGGGTTTATGTGTACTGGGTCTATTTTTTGATTGTCATTACCTTTACTTACATATATCAACTCAAACCGTAATGCTTCACTAACCTGCACCTGAAGTGATATAACTCCATATAAAGTGATTGCCTACCAGTGATGCAGAACTCCAAATCGTCTAACTACTATTCCAGATGACTATCTCAATAATCGACCGATTCTCATAAAAATCACTTCAGTTTGCCATAACTTTCAATCGTAGCCGTGATTCAGTCATCTGGTTTCTTCTTTTCGCTTAACCTACGCAGTAATAAATATAAATTCCGAAATTCAATTTCTGTGCCTTATCGAAGTAAATGCAGTACTTTCGCTTTTTTTTTTTTTTCTATCAACCTCGTCATCTCCATGTCGATCGCTTTCCCTTCCTATCTGAAGCACTTGTACGATATAACAACTATTGGTAAATGACAGAACTTATGCAACCAATTCACCAAATCACATACTTGTTGTTAATTTTCCACAATTACCATGCACATTCATGAACAGGACGCACTGTGAATATCACAACCATTTGGAGTAACAAAATTAGTTCAAAAGATACCATCATATATTGTGCTTCGTGCCACAGTTCAAATTGGAATTCTGTGACGTCGGTAATTCTCTATAACTTCTATCTTCATCAACAGTATGTGTATGGTATTAACATCATCTTCATGAATGGAATTCAGATTTCGACATAACTACGGCTAAATACGTACATACTATGTGTTCAGGAGTCATAAATAAAATTGCTACGGTCAGAGGTTGGATCATTTTTAACACAACATGAGCATCATAATCATCAGCTTGAGGGTGTATCATTACTCAATAATTCAGTTCGAATGTATGTAATTCGTAGGAGCTGCACATCACACAAAGGGGCCACAATTTCGATGGATCAACTTTTTTAAATTTTTTTATTTTTAAATGAAGCAAAATATGTAAGTTTGAAGCTAGCTTCATGAAATGAGATTTAACAATCACCGTAAATGGATTTGAAAAATCGATATACATATGTATGCTTCTTTTTAAAAGAAATCACCCCCACAAATTAGGCGTAAAACTTCTACATATTTCACTCAGATAATATTTCCCAGTTTCTTACAAAAATCTTGAGATACAAATTTTTTGTTTAATGTGGGTGTGTCTGTGGGCGTATTTTAACAATTTTTATACTTGTACTGCTTCGGATTCTAGAAAGCTATGTTCCTAGCTCAAAATTTAAGGCCCAAAAAGAGGTGACATATGGACGGACGGATATGGTTAGATCGACAATACTTTTTATGCCGGTCACAAATATACAGGGTGTTTCATGGGACTGCGGCCGATTTGATATTAGAATCATTTAAAAAACAAACATAAATCTTATAAATGTATTGTGTATTCAATGCCATTAATGATGAAAAATAATGTCGGCCAAATGGCCACCTCTAGCACTGGCACAAATGCTTGCCCTTTTAATCACACTTTTCATTACATTTTGCAGCATGTCATCCGGAATATCTACAATTGCGTTGCGTATATTGTGTTTCAATTGTTGCAATGTTGTTGGTTTGGTAGAGTACACCCGGTCCTTCAAGTAACCCCATAGAAAGATGTCGGGGGCTGTTAAATCTGGTGAACAATTGTCAATTGATATCCCCAAATTTTGACATGACCCTGCCTCGAAATGCCTGTTTTTTAATTTCCATTATTAATCTGGCTGTATGGCATTTGACACCGTTTTGTTGAAACCACATGTTTCGGAGAAGAAGCCGAGTAACTTCAGACAAATAAAAAAATGTAACATCCTACGATATCGATCGCCAGTAATAGTAACAGTTTCGAAAACAAAAATTCTCCAATTATCCCACCAGCCCAAATCGCGCTGTACGACTTGTTCCAGGCTTCGGTAAATCATTTATTGTGCAAAGGTTCTCGAAATTGTGGATCATTTTACGTTGTGTTGCAATAATTGATGAACCATTTTGATAAAATGTTTTAATCACTAAAATAAGTTGTGGCGTCAAATTCTACATTATGAAATGGCATTGACAGCTGAACACTACTGCCAACTTTCGCATAATAAAACCATCTCTATGACAAATGGCGCCAATTTAAAATCGGCCGCATATTTAATATACCCTGGATAGGGTATAAAAACCGTATTTAAAAAAAAAAATGAGAGTAAGTTTTTTGAACATTTTGGTGCTCCTTGTATGTAGGTATTCCAAGTATGACTTCTTCAAATTTCACAAGGCTCTCGCCAGTGACAAGTTATATATACATTTTATTACTGCAGCAACTCAAGCTCTTTGTAATTGTGTAACAATAGATACGATTAAAGTTGAAGTCATTAAATGCTCCACTGTGCCTTATTGAAACTGCTACCTCTTGCCTCCCCCAACAAACATGGGATAGGGATATAACTTTTTATTTTTTATCTATACTGAAGTAAGCATTCGGTTCGAAAGTTTGAGCTTTGTTTGTCTGCATTGGACATGATCGTGGATATCGAATGCTGACGCTGACGATAATGATGATCAGCCGCATGCTTCTTATTGCAGTCTAGTACTGCAAGTATTCAAATCGCGTTTCATCTCTGAGGATTTTGTAGCCATGGTGCTCCATCGAATGGAAACGATCCCATATGACGCTATCGACAAGGATCATTATGCTACCTGTATACTGCATCCTAAGGAAATTTGTCGATCCGTGGTTAGTATTTAGAGCTTAATGTCTTCTAACACGTGCGTTCCACATTATAGATTGCTTCATGACATGCTTTCAGCATTCCTTTCGGATACATAAAAAGAAAAACAAAAAAAAAAAAAAAAACTACGCCAGACAGATGAACAAGACAAGTGGAGTCACTGAGGCAAGGCAAAGGCAGAGCACCCACTTCAGAGAGTTGTGTGCGCGCACCTCATCACATCCGACATCAGCTGTGTGCTCGAAAATCACTTTAATTGCAATTGGAATCAAAGTGAAGCGTAGCAGGTAATGAGATTTTGAGGCTTTTGTAGGTTTTTCTCTTGTAATTTAGTTGGTCCAATGGTAAATCACATATGAGGAAGATATTTTGAAGATGATGATTATATAATATTATGTTAGCAGCTGCATGTGTGTATTTGGGTTTGGTATTAAAGATATTTTGTTGATGTTTTCGCTGAAATGAGAACCGATTGGAGCGCAAAGGAGACACACGTCACAATGATGACCTTGTAACATATGTAGATGGTTGTGTGGTTATTTACCGTCGTGTCTGAAGTTCTGTCTAAATGAATTAATTTAGGTAAGTAGTGTTAAAAGTCAGTATTAATAAATATTGTCTTACATTAACGATAACTTTTTAGTATTTTTGTTGAATGAAGTCTAGCAAGTGCATTGTTCGAAAACGATGTAAAGCTTTTGAAAATGCAAGCCCAAGTTTATTTACCCCATTATCCCAGTGCAAAAATTATACATTTAATAGCAGGTAATGTGGCTTAAAATTATTTATGATAAGAAATATAGGTAAAATAAAAAGCATGTGATTGTGTCGCACGTATGTATGTGATCTTGTTTTAAATATGTAGCTTAGATTTTAAATTTAAGACCCAACGCGCACTGAAGCGATTAAACAGTGGCCAGACATTCGGAGAGGCTGCGATATAGCAAATGACATAAATTGTCAGTGTCACGCCATATCCATACAAATATGGCATGCTCTACTTTTTGCCGCGTGTTTCTTGCATGTCACTGTTCATTGCTGGCATTGGTTTTTATACCTTATCCAGTGTATATTAAGTTTGATACCAGCCCCGTATCCACAGTACGGCGTGGTACAGTTGCGTATGTCCAAAGATCAATTGCGCATGTTCAGGAAAAAATATTCTCGCATGTCCAGATGATAATTTTATAGCTTAAAGCTTATCCACACCAAAGAATCATTACGGAAAATATTTCTTAAAAGTTTTTATAAAAATGTTTCTTTAGTGTAGACAAGCGTTAAGACATGAGCCTTTCAAATTTCTATGCAAATCACACATTGTCATGTGATCAGGCCTAAAACAATTGAATAAAACCAGATTTTAGAAATGTCGATTTTTTTTTACTTTTCTATATGCTGCGATCGTATGTCCAGTATTTTCAAGCTGGTTACGGGGCTGTTTGATAGATAGTTTGTAATATATATTACATACATATATTTTTGCTAGAAACACTGAAAAGTATTGTCTAGATAAAATATGTTGGCGTTGACTTTCTCCACATTTTATCCATACATTATATATTGCCACGCCCTCTTTTTAGGGGCTATTTCTTAAAAGAAGAACATATATTAGTTCTTTAAAGCTATTTACGGTGATGGTTAAGTTTTATTGTGCATATCTCATCAGAATCCGTGAACTTCGGTTACAAATTTTGGGAGCTACGCCCAGGTAGCTCTAACGAAATTTGATTTCTCATCTGTCATTCCTGTTGGTACAAAAATTAAGAAATACCCCATAGGGTATATTAACTTTGATACATATTGTAGTTTGTAATTTAGAAAAATAATAACGGTAGGCCCCCAAAAGTGTATATACATATTTGTGATCAGCATCAAGTTATGTAGCCAGCGTCCGTCCGTACGTCATCAGTTTTTGAGCCTTAAATTTTGAACTAGGAAGATTATCTTGTATACAACCATATAAGGACCCGAAGCAGTACAAGTGTAAACATTTTTGATATCCACCAACAGAACTTAAAAGTATCGCCTATATAGACGTTCACATTCTCTCCAATTCGCCTTATGCTTTCTCAAAGCTATTTATGGTGATGATTATGGAAATCCTGTTGGCCTTGATGAGATAAATGCATATTTTCTAAAAATTGTCTTGCTCGTTATTGCCTTACATAACTCATATTTTTAAGTTAATTGTAACTAAAGGGATTTTTTCGGTGCAATGCAGACACCTAGAAGTTACAAATTCAGACCAATTTCCATTTTGCCATTTTTGTCGAAGATGTTTGAGAAAGTTAAGCAAAAATAGATTAGTCAGTATGTCACAATCAATATTATTCTGTCTTCAAAACAATCAGGTTTTCGACAAAAACTTAGCTATACCACTATTTTTATAGGTGTTTCTGAAGATACATATACGGTGTGCACTGGATGGAGGAAATTTTTAGTCCTAATCGATTTCTCTAAAGCGTTCGATGCGGTTGACTTTGCTATTATATGCCAAAAGTTGTCTCGGCTCTACAACTTTTCGCCCTGTGCTGTAAAGTTAATATCCTCCTACCTAACAAAGAGAAGCAAGCTGTAAAATTAACGACACCTTATCGGACTTTCTCCCTAACATCAGCGGCGTGCAAAAGGGATCCATCCCTGTACCATAACGAACTTCCGACTTATGTTAAAAACAGTTCAATAAACATGTACGCTGATGCCGTACAACTCATTATAAGCTGTCTCCTCCATACATAGCGTAATGGTCAAATAGCAGTCTTCTTTTAAATCCTGAAAAATCAAAGTACATTGTCATGTCAAAAATTCCTTTTCTGGATGAATGGGTACGTCAACAAACAAAATTGTCGAATTTGGGACGATACCAATCCACATGAGATCCAATAAAAAGTCACTGTTTGGTGTGGATTTTGGGCTGGCGGCGTCATCGGTCCATATTTCTTTGAGAACGCCGTCAACGGCGAGCGCTATAGGTCGATGATTACCAACTTATTTTGGCCTGAATTGGATCATATGGACACCAACGACATGTGGTTTCAACAGGACGGCGCTACGTGCCACACAACTCACGCCACATTGGAAATTCTGCACGAGCGATTCGAGGGCATGGTCATCTCACGTGGAGGTGATGTGAACTGGCCACCGAGATCGTGCGATTTGACCCCGTTAGACTTTTTCTTGTGGGGTTTTCTGAAGTCGCAGGTCTATGCGAACAAGCCACAAACCACAGCGGCCCTCAAAGCCAACATAACCCATGCCATCGTCAAATTCAGCCTGATTTATGCGCCAGAGTCATGGAAAATTGGACATTTCGGATGCGCGCCACGCAAAGAAGCCGCGGTGGACATTTGAACGATGTTATACTCCATACGTATGGCATCGATAGGTCTTTCAAACGAATAAAAAATTTCGATGATATCTCAGACACAAATTTAAAGATAGGAAGCGCTTAATGAAAGACCTTTTATATCACTGCAAATAGTATGTATCGATTTTAATAAAAATAATTTTTCGTTACGAACGAAATCAACAAAACAGATCGGCGAGCTCTAACATTCACGATATTATGCTTTTTTCTATTGCTTTTGGACTGACTTTATATATGATATTCGAAATGAATGTTTATTTATGGTAAAAATGGAATTTGCAAAACTAAACTGTTCTGGGGCTGTTCAAAAGTATTCCCTTAGGTGGCCTTTGAACATTAGATCCACTTTTTTATAATTGTTTTTAAAAATTGGATCATTACTAGAATTGTGATAATATCATTTATTAGTCAACATAAATGTCAAAACTAATTGTGATCATTATAAAAACATAAATAACTCAGTGATATTAAAAATTATAAGGCTTAGAAGAAAAATTGTTCAAATGTTTCCTAGTCTTCCTTACAGGGTGTTTCAAAGAATATTTGTATAATCAATTAAAAGTAATTTCTTAACATTCATATGCATGAATATGTGTGTTTCTTATTTTACTTTTTGGATCCCTCGTATTACATAGAAAGATTAAGCACTGTGTCATACTCCACGAAACAGAATATAACGGAGCCGTATTTTCGGTTTTCGAATTTCGGGTTTCGATTTTCAAAACAGAGACTGCTCGACAGCATATAGACACGAGCAGTGCGCTTAGTAGAAGATCGCGCACTAACTTGCAATCTCCAACCCTAAGGTCATCGAAGACTGGTAGCAGACCTATGCCTATATAAAAGATACTGCCATGGTAGAGGTTTCGAAGACCTCAATAAAATGATCCCTAGAAATACGATATTTGAGTGTTCTACTAGGCAAGCCAGCAGGGCCCATTACCTCTATGTCCACCTAGAAACGGCGCGGGCATCCTTTTATCAAAACTCCTTCTGTTACAGGACAAGTAAACTTTGGAATTTACTCCCAGAAGACATATTTCCTTAGCGTTATAGGTTCGCCTCTCCTGAGAGGTTATAAATGTAAATACATAAATACATAGGTAAAAATATTTTCAAAATACAGGCTGTTACGAGGACATTTTTGTACCCCTTAAATATTATTTCTCAATTTACAAAATACATTACATACCTTGAAAGTACTTGAAGTACTTGAAAGTACTGGCATTGGTACTTGAATATATAGGAATATATTGGTATTTAAAAATATTTTAGTACACAGTAGGTGTCCAATTTCTTGACAAATAATGAAACTTGTCTTTTTTCAAGTGCCAAAATCAGGCTACGAAGTACCAGTAGCAGTGCCAATATTCCAGGGGGTATTTCGAAAATGATTCGAGACTGTTTGAAATGCTAATTAGGAAAATCTCAGACAATTCGTTTTCTGCCATCACTTTTATTTCAATTGGATTTCAAATTGGTTGTTATCATTCAGATTGACGAGGCAATTTCACCTATTAGTCTTTGCCGTTTCACAATCTAAAAAATGTTGTCCGTACCAGAATGTCATATTTATTTATTTAAATAAAACTCCCCTAAAAGTGGGCGTGGCCATGCACAGTGTGTGGAAGAAATGTAAAGAAAGACAAGGTGTACATATTTTATATAAACAATATTTTTCAGTTTCTTGCAAAAATATTAAGAAGAATGAAATTTTTTGAAAAGTGGTCGTGTCTGTTAGGCTGATTTCAAAAAAAGTTTTTCACATTCCTGGCTCAAAATTTAAGGTCCAAAACGTACGACATACGTGACGGACGAACGGCTTCATCGACACAACTTTTGATGCCGATCACAAATATATATACTTTTGAGGGTCTACCGTTACTATTTCTATATGTTACAAACTACCATATACGTATATCAAAATTAATATGTCCTGGATAGAGTATAACAAAAATTTAGAGCACACACATTTTTGAGGAGATAAGAGGTAAATGTTGTAGCACAAACAATTCTTTACAAATATTGGAAAATTTGGGATGAAAAGTCACCAAACCATATCTTATCCGTCTTATCCAAAAAATATGTCTACGCGTTCGACGCAATTCAAAACTCATATTTCAACTAAATCTGTTAAGTAGTTCTCGAATTAGGCGTATGAGGGCGATGATTCGAATACTTTTTAAGCCCATCCCCATGTCTTACCACCATTTCATTAGATTCCAATTACTTTCAACTGACACTTCTAACTTGTCAGTCTATGTAAGTCCACCCGTCAAATTTAATTGAAATCCGTCCAGGAGTCCTTGAATTAGGCGGCTAATAAAAACGATTTTAAGATTTTGAAAACAGTCCAGTTATACAGTCCTTTTATAGACTTAGGTTGAGAGTTTTGCAAGGATGAGAATTCTGGTTTTAACGGTGTTGAACCCGGCTTACTTCTGTCACCAAATAGGCTGACATTTGTAGGTAAATGACAAACATCATCGTGTTAGTAGAAGCGTTTGAAAAACATTTAACAAAATACTGTACATCATCTTTTTGATTAAAAGTATATGCTTAAGTACTGACATTAGAATATAGCCTAACTAGGTCCCGCTAATAATTTCAAAAGCGATCGACGCACAACCTACAAATAAATGTAATAATTATGCAATAGTTTCCACCTTATCACTGTCAACTACTATGTACGAGTACGCCATGTAAGACAATTTTGAATGAATGTCTCACATTAATTCCAGTAATGTCGAAGAAATTAGTTCGATTTGTCAATGCGATATGCCGTAAGCCTAATCATATTCGATATGGTAGAGTTATTGAGAATTGTTTGGGGATTTGTTATGGCCTGCATAAGTGTGGTAAACTTAAAAATATAAAATGAAATGAAGGTGTGCGACTTTAACCGTCTTCATTGTTGCCAATTATTATCAGTTGTGAAAGTGAGTTTGATTTTTTTCTTTATTATTCGTAGGTGTGTACATAAATTGCATAGCCGGGCGTTTGCCAACGAGTAAGTAAAATTTGTAAGCTATGCGTACGTGAACTTTACAAAAAAAAAAAAATGCTTTTTCATTCGATATTATTTTTATAGACTTTTGTCAAAACGCTGTGGCAATGATGAAGGCAATTAAGCCGCAAATGGTGTGAAGACTTTAATTTCTTTGTGTTATCTGTGGAATTTTTGTTGACTTGTTCGAATAAAAAATATTTTTTTTTTTAATGCCCGATCCGATTAGATCCATCCATTATTTATAACTCTCGCTTTTTCCAAATATATGGAGTGTTTAGAGAATACTGGAAAAGATGGACCCCACAAACTTCGGGGCAATTGCCGCCTCCCGAGCCGGCCGACCACATAACATATTGAAAAAAAAAAAAAAATATTAAGAACATATTTTTATTTTTTCTCGTGAATATAATTTATTGACCAAATCACAAAATCAAAATCAGTTTTTGTATAAAAATCTACTATTTTGAATATAATTCTTACACACGAAATATATTTTTGAAACTAGATCCCTAGCAGAATATTTGAAAAGTGTCCTGTACCTGCCAAACTTGGATTCCTTAGAACCTCTTCAGAATCGCGGTTTGCAGAGGAAAACACATCTCCAAATGTTCTGCACCCGCTTTAATTAAAGAATCTCAATATTGAAGTATTAAAGAAAATACATACAGGGAAGTTACAATCCGTCTAGAATGGATCGTGCTGTACCCTATCCCCCATCTTCTAACTCGCCCGTAACAAAGTGAGTGCGGCATTGCGAATGTTTTAAAACAGATGCAATATGTCTTTCTGTACAGAGAATATTTCCTCGACCTTTCAGAAATTCTATCACAAAACTGTTGTTACAATTTTTTCTTAGTAGAAAGTGGACGTGGCTTCCAACGTATCTAACGAAGTTCATGGAATCCGATGAGATATACTATATTCACAATAAGGCTAACCATCACAGAAAATAGATTTGAAGAAGCAATACGCATATATGTTTTTTTTTTTAAGAAAACGCCTAGCCATGCATAATATATAGACGAAATGTAGAGAAAGTTTTTCAGTTTCTAGCAAAATATTGAGAATAACGAAATTTCTTGAAAAGTGGCCGTGTCTGTGGGCTGATTTTAAAAATGTTTACACTTGTAGTGCTTCGGACTCTAGGAAGCTTATATACCAAATTTCATGTTCCTAGCTCAAAATTGAAGGCTCAAAAAGTGGTAACATACGAATAGACGGACGGGCAGAGAGAGAGAGAAAGGACATGGCTGATCGGCATAACTTTTGATGCTGATCACAAATATATAGTATATGTATATACTTTTGGGATTCTATCGTTATTATCTATGGGATTGGCAAGAAACTAATTTCGGTTTTTACAATTAGATGGCGTTATGTTTTTTGATTCTCTCTTTTGTCAGTGTTATGATTTTTTTCTCTTTTGGCATATGATAGCTGTCACTTTACTCGTAAGTTACTTTAGAAGCAAATAGACTTTAATAAGGGCCAGAAGTTCTTAAAGCTTGGCCAGATTTATGAAATTCGAAATACTAGTTCTAACAATCAATTTTATGATTGTACTAATTTACAATTTCCAAACATGCATGTGTCTGTCTTCCCACACCCCTCATTAATTTCCCGGATGATCTAGTAGATTGAAACTTTGCATATATTATAGGGCAGAGTCTAAAGCAGCCAAATTTTTGAATTTCATAGTCTTCCTAATTTACAATGTGTTACAAAGGCCACTTTTCTTCTTCTTTTTATGCAAGGTCAAACGTCACGTCAAACTTCAGACCATAAAACTTTGGGAGGCGATAGGCAGTACCACAACAAGAAAAACAAAAATTGGTTGGAAATTTGTCACTAAAGCCACTAATGCTACTTTAAATCTTTAACGGTATAATAGAAATTTGTGAGCCAACTTAATTTTCTACTAAACAGCATGCAACATTGTTTACATCTTCATTTAAAGGACTTTAAATTTTCATAAATCTTTTAATAAAATCTTCCCATTTTAAATATCTTTTTTCCAAATTTTGCATTAATAATTTATATTCCATCAAAATTGCCGAAAACAGTGTGTACCTATCTAAAAATGTTTCTGAGGTGGAAACCGAAATGTGGAAAAGAATTTGAGGTATTATTTCTATAATAATTTGTCTTCTATCTTAGAAACGGTTGTACGAGTAGAAACGTACGTACTGATGGGAAGAATTGAATCAAATTCATTGAGAGGTACTATTTATGCCAGCAGTGGTGCACCAGTGAATGGGTTTTTATCATTTGTCGATCTGTTTCTCTGGGTTTTCGATAATTTTCAGTCTTTTTTTTTTTTGTAGCAGAAAATGAATTTTTATGAAAGTTTTTTAATTAATTAATTAGTATATACCAAAATTCTTCAATACCCATAGTCGAATTTTACTGTGGATGATATCCGCAATAAAGTTTAAATTGACCCAAAGTATGGATCGCAGATAAGTGCGACTTCCGATCATAATAGTTAGCAACCTACTTGCAATATCTAGAGATTCTCTCTACTTATCGCTCCGTTACTCGTATAAATCTTTCGGGTAAAATTCAAAGATTTTCGCAGTCTGTCCGGAGAATGCGATAGAATGCCATACTCCTGAACAAATTGGTTTATCTGATAACTGACGGGTAAATGCAACAATGAATTTGTTTGCGAATTTGTTTATACAGTTGCTAACAAAACGAAGGAAATGACTGAACGTCGGCAGAAGCTGCAATATTTCAATTACCATTTGGAGCGGATAAAGGTACGAACAACTTTGTTCGACTACTGCATCTGTGGATTCACTTACCGGATTGCTGCACTTTTTATGCGGATATAGGGAAAAAATGCAAAGAATTTTTAATATTACATAACAAGTGTTGAGTATGTGTGCCTCTCTAAAACTCAATTACATCATGGTCTCGTTATAAAGCAGACGATGCACATAAGTCGAAGACCTGGAGCTCTATAAAGTGCACGTGTGGATTGTTTTGATTTTTCTGGGTGGGTAATTTAGCGGTTGAGATGCAGTGCAGAGTCCAGTGATTTGGGCGATGAGTAATCGTCGAATGCAGTTAGTGAAATAGATTTGCTTTACTGTTCGTATTCTCCTACTTTTTAAAATTTATCTCACGTATATCTATGTAATATAAAAAAGGTGAGTAACCGCACATTTATTTGTGATTAAGTACTTTTTTTTGTTCTTTTTACTATACTTCTTACTACTTAGTCCAATCACATGAACATTTATCATACGTAGATTGTAGATTGATTATAGGGGTGTAAGAGCATTGTGACTATTATAGATCTACTGTGCTTCCCCGACTTGGAGCTCAAGTTGATGGGATACTCGACGAAGATGCAGAGCGGAGTAGAAAGGCTCCGGCCCGTGATCCCTTTCTTACTAATTTATCAACTCCTTCATTTCCCATTACTCCTATTGAGGCTAAATTTTAAAATACTCCAAACCAACCAACCAACCATTGTCGCGGAGCTCAGAATTCGTCTGTATGCAAGAGATCTTTTTCTGCCTCTTGTTTTATATTCATTGGAACCTCAATTGATAATGTCTCTCTTACCGTATTTGCTGTGGTCACATTTGACCGTGGAAATACCAACTGATCCTGTCTACTTGGCTTTTAAACTGAAGACTTCCCAGAATACGGGACGACATTCTTAACAATTTCATCACCGGCGCGCCGGTGGTGGATATAATGAACGCACAATTTTCGAGTTCCTTCCGCTTGAGTTATTTTCCGGATAGGGTATTTCGAACGAGGAAGTGAGCTGTTTCGCCAACTATTTTTGTGAAGATGAAATGCCCTACAATATATGTAGTCTAGCGGAAGTTCGTAGTATCTACTAGATACTTTTTTAAAACCCATATAATAAGGGGAGGGTTTTCCGTTTTGTAACCCCCTACGGGAATATGAGGGCTACCGTTGGCCTATTAAGAATTTATTCCCCACAATCTCCTTTTCAATACTGTGACTCAGTGCTGAAAATCTTGATTGAACTCTGATTATATTGAAGCAGCTTACATAAGGTATTCGCTAAATTGACTATTAACACCACCGTTGACTCCATTGGGAGAATTCTTCCGCCGCACGTCCTCCTTCTGACGCAACTTTCAGCCAATCAAGTCAAGAAGAGATGTCTCGTTTAGCTACATGCGAGTATTTACAGTCAGACCGCGAGCAGGTACCGCGAGGATGTGATGATGCGAATTTCCCATGCGGGCTGTCAGTGCTGATTTCGAAAGTATTGAAACAGAAGCGGAGAAAATAGGTACAGCGGTTAATGGGGGGAAAACAAAATGTATACTGTAATCAAAAAAGTACAGTCAACATCGGCGACTTGGACAGAACGTCACAATAGATAGTTAATTAAAATTTTTGAGGTATTTAAAGACTTCGTTTATCTAGGCTCTCCTGTAAATTCAAGTAATGACACGTGGAAGGGACCTTAACCAACAATTTCATGCAAAACTGGAGGTGATAAGTTGTAGATGCTTGTTGCTTGAGGTCCAGGTCCACCCCCGGATTGTAGCGCCCCGTAAAGTCAAATAAGTAAGTAATAGTGAGATTGAAAACGTCCTTGGTACATGCTATTATAAGTTTGTGATTGAAGTTTGCGATAAAATCAAAATAGTGATGGCCCAGCAAAGGCAATCTAAATCCGCCAATCTGCAGAAGCAGATTCTTATTAAGTTTTCTCTATTTCCCGCTGGAACCTTTGACACTACTGAAAGTGAGGTCTGTGCAGCTTATGTGTATCAAGGAAGTTATGGATTCGGAGTCTATTAAGACGATTCATGCGTCATCTATACTAGCTATTAAATTTGAAATAAACAGAAAAGTCTCACAAACCGTTTGTATAAGTTATTTGAAACAAGTGGAAGATGTTTTAAAGTAGTAGTCTTGTAGGTCGCCCAGATTAGAGTATCAACATCCATACAAGAAAGTAAATCACAAAAAAATATTTAGGTTAGGCACTACAAAATTGTGTGTCAATTTCGTCAAGAAGTGTGAAATTCATAGGTAAGATACTACCAGCGCACAACCTGACCATCATGGTCGTTTACATTCACCCTTCAACAAGAAAAAAAAAAAAAAAATATCTGTAACAGGTATTTTAAAGTTTTAATCTTTCAAATTTCTAGTGTAATTCACTTTCTCTTCTTCTTCTTTACATACGTAAAGTAAGTGCGTCAACTATGCTACCCACACAACCTTCAGATTTCTTACATAAAATAAATAAAACAACAAAATGTTCTCTAAAGTGGTCTTCACTTGCAACCACAAGAAAACCATTGCGAGCAACATCTTATACGATACAATTCCTATTTTAAACCAATAAAAATGAGATGAAATACTTTTACCAATCGCCAATTAATGATATCAGATGCTTCACCCGTTTGAAAGACATAATTGAGATTTTGCGAAGAAGAAGTCAATCATCGGTGGCCACAAACAATCTGGACACAAAAAAAGAAAAAATAACTTCACTCTGGCACGATGCTCGAAATCGTTTAGTTTTCTGGAACAAAGATACTTGAGTAAATCGATTTTTTTTTTTTTTTGAAGAGAGCGAATGTGAAATTATTACGAACAATTGATCAAAAGAAAAAAAAGGGGGGAACAAAAACATCATTACGCTTGCGAATTGAGATCAATAAAGCATTTTTCAGATGGCAAATTGCCAATAGTTTAAATGGAGTTGAATTCAAGTGCACCTGTACGACTCTGAAGACAACAACAAAAAAAGAAATAAAAAAAAATGGTAGGCAAAGACAAATATTGGAAGAAAAACAGACTAAGAGCTAATATAAACAAAAGTAATTGGCACCTTCAAGGGCGAACTCTACATAGTTACTTATGTAGGTAAATAAGACCGCAAAATACTTTAAATTGAGTTAGATTATTAAATTAAATAATTTTAGATACATGTATATCAGTGTGATTCAAACAAATTGAATATGTAACAGTTATGGTATTTTTGAATTTATTTGTTCCTTTTTTTTTTTTTTATAATTTGCACGTGTTAAAGGGGATATGAATACCCTTATACTAATTTTTAGAACACGTGCGTTTTGTGAAAAGGGGAAGAGACAGAGAGAAAGACAGAGTGGTGTAGTTTGAAACTCAGGTGGTATTAAGTTTCTGTAAACTCCAAGGGTGGCTGTCCAGATAACTGGGGAGTATTTTGTTTGTTTTCGCTATTATTGTCGTTGCTTATGATTCACAGTATTTTTTCCGTCCTCCTAATGTCATCATCACGATCAAGTTGCATTTTAGCCATATGACCACCCTACTGCCAGTGATATGCCTTCACAGTAGAGTTGACTTAGCTTTCGCAAGTGATCGACTTTTTTTTTTATTTCATGCGAAATAAATAGATGATCCTTGACATCAGGATTCGAACCGTGAATCAACAGCGTGACAAGCGATGATGTTACCACTACACCACGGCCACCCTCATTCAACAATTTACTTACTTAATAGACCTGCGACCCTTGGAGAGTCAGAGCCTGAACAGCTGCCTTCCATCCTTCATGGTCCCGGGCTCGTTGCTTCCAGTTGGCAAGACCAAGATTTCTTGCGTCCGCCATCACTTGGTCTTTAAACCGGAGGTTCGATCTCCCTTGTCGTCTCGAACCAGTGGGCAGGGATTCGAAGACTCTCTTATCTGGAGCGTTGTCGTGCATACGCTCGATGTGGCCGAGTCAGTATAGTGGACGGATTTTTGTCTTCCGGACTACATCCACGTCTTTGTACAGCTCATAGAGTTCGCGGTTATGGCTTCTCCATTCGTCCTCGTCGCAGATAGGACCGAATATCCGGCGTAGGATTTTTCTTTCGAAAGAATCCAAGATCTGCTGTGCCGTCCTACTTATCGTCCAGCTTTCGTCTCCGTAAAGCACGACTGGCAAGATCAATGTTCTGTAGAGCATGATTTTGGTCCTTCGGGTTAGGAGTTTGGACGCTAGGTTTTTAGACAGGCCGAAGTAGCAACGGCCTAGGGTTATTCTGCACCCTAATTCCACCAGGGAGTCATTTGTGGAGAATATTACCTCACAATTGTGGGTGTCGATTGTGACATTTTGTCCAATGCGGTGTGCGACGGAGTTGTTTCTGGTCGATAGCATGTACTTCATTTTACTCTCATTGATTTCAAGATCAACTCGTCTAGTCTCTTCTTAAATCGCCTTAAATGCTTCAATAACGGCATGTTGGGAGCCCTCGATAATATCTATATCGTCAGCGTACCCCAACAGCTGCATAGATTTGAAAAATATAGTGCCTTCCGTGTTAATACCTACACGCCGCACTATACGTTCTAACACGAAATTGAAGAAGTCACATGACAGTGCGTCTCCTTTATGGAATCCAGTGCGTGTTTGGAAAAATTCGGAGGTTCTACTTCCAAGTTGCATTGTGCATCGCATATTTTCGAGCGTGGTGCGACACAACCGGATCAGTTTTTTTCGGGATTTCGAGATCGTCCATCGTATTGTGTAGCTCGGTGCTATGAATGCTGTCATAAGCGGCTCTAAAGTCGATGAGGAGATGGTGGGTATCGACTTGTAACTCGTTGGTCTTTTTCAGGATTTGCCGAAGTGAGAAAATTTGGTCAGTTGTCAATTTACCGGGCCGGAAGCCATACTGATATTGGCCAATTTGTGTGGTACAAAATGGCTTTGGACGTTCACATAGTGCACTGGATATGATCTTGTAAGCGACATTAAGCAAGAATATGCCTCGGTAGTTGTTACAAGACATAGGATAGCCTTTTTTGTGGATGGGACAGATATAGCTGATATTCCAGTCAAGCACGCCGTCCGAGCCCGCGGCGTTATTGTTCTTCAACCTTCTCAAAGATATGCCGACTTCTTCTAAACTTGGTGAGAGGACTATTTCATCGACTGAAGCTGTGTTTTCCTCATACCTTATCACTCTCTCTTGGTCATGCCCTTTGAACAGCTGCTGGAAATGCTGCTTAAACACGTCTAAAATTCCTTGGGGGTGACAAGATTTCCCACACAATTTCGAAGAGCCTGAATGCCCGGTCTGTAGCCAGCAGCAAGGTTCTTAGCTTTTTTTTAAAAAAGCTACGTGCCTGATTTCTGTTTCTGGACTCTTCGATATCTTTGAGCTGGGACTGCGAATGCTCTTAGGCGTCCAATGTTAAGCCTCCTTTTGGTTGGATACGCAACTTTCTGTCATTGGACAGTCGGACAGTCGAGCTCTGAATAAACAATTTTAAGGAAATTGATTAAACAATTTTAAGGAAATAAAACAGCATTTAGAACTGCCCCAAAGCCATTAAACTATTTCTAGACCAATTACACCATGTCCAGCAAAGAAGTGTACTACATTTCGCAATATCTGGGGCCTATTGCAGAAAACAACAAGTACGAGTATAACTGACGTAGTTTTATGCTATAGGCCTCTGGCCATTTGCGTTTTTCCTGCACATTTAAAGTTTACAATATGTCTTTTAATGGTTTTTACATAATTTGGAAATGTCGATCTTAGTGAGTCCTAAATATTATCCGATTGCTTTAAAAATGTTGATGAATTATTTACTCATCCTAAGGAATGAAATAATAAAATCAAAGAGCACGATCATCTGGAAGTCGGCATTTTTCCTTTGGGATTGAACCACTTTTAATGTATATTCGGATAAAGAAAAAAAAAAAAAAATCCTAAAATCGATCTTTTTACGACGGACGGACGAAATACTCGTCCTATTAATATTTTCAACACCGAGAAAAATATTTCATCAAATTAAAAGCACTTACATACTTAGTCAAAGTCATGTCTTTCTCTATACGGACGCCTAATATACATACATATGTATGAAGAGCCTCTTCTGTGTTCTTAACATAGGTCAGCGTTTAAGTGGGTGATCACTAAGTGGCAGACTTAAGGTTCGAGTCCCAGAAAACAGCAAAAAGTTAGTTCGTGGTTATGCTTGTTAGGTATCAAGTTTATAATTTTTGAGATCCATGCGCACTTGAATATGTCTCTGCGTCAACCTACGTGAAGCTGGCATAGATCATTCTAATTTTTCTAGTAATCGTTGAACCGCTTGACCTGAAATTCTGCACAAAAGTAGTACATTAAGTATTAACTAAAAATAATCAGAAACAACAATTTTCGAAAACATATTTGTGGGGGGCTTTTGGGGGCATAGTGTTCCCCAAGAATCAAATATTTTTGCATCCTATAATGAAATATATCAAAGTAAAGCTGAGCTATAGTTTAAAAAAAAAAAAATATGTCTTCCGGATAAAGTTTCTCCAACAAAAAAGCTCAAAAAGCCGAGCAACGGTTCTTTGCAAATTTTATGATAACAAAGCAAAAAAAAAAAAAACTTGATATGTTACATCTAACCAACAATTTGTAACACGACAATGGTGTGAGGGAATAGACACCGGGCTGGTACTCGTAACCACTTCTAAATTAAACTATCTAATTTTGATGCGCACAGCTGACTTTTTGTCTCATCGACGAAAGAATCCTATGCAAAACTGAGACTTCAAAACTGCAGTAGGAACAATTTTACGAATATAGTATACTCGTAACTCACTCACGAAATCTAATACTCAATATGAAAACTAACAAATTTAGCAAATTTTACTTAGGAAGGGATTGGAACAAGTTGAACTTGGCACACTTTTAGATCCTAATCATTTTCGTGACTGAATTGCTACAGGATTTTCGCACTAGTAAACTTGTTCCGTTTTTAGCAGTATTTTTTTTTTTTTGTTAGATGTCAATATTTTTCTACAAAGACTAGGTAAAAACACCATAATAATTTAGTGATAAAGACGGAGTCTAGGAGGGTGGGTCAATAAGTCCATGAAAAATGAAATAAGGAACACTCTTTTCGGTATAAAAAACATTTTAATTTTCAACATAGTCTCCTTTTAGCTCTATACACTTCATCCAACGTTTCTCCAATTTTTTGATGCCCTCCAAATAATACGATTTCTCGAGCCCTCAAAAATAAGCGTTTGTTTCAGCGATGACCTGCATTCGACTCAAATCTCTTACCTCCGAGCCATTTCTTCATGTTTGGAAACAGAAAATAGTCACAGGGGGCTAATTCTGGGAAATATGCTGGATGAGGGAGGAGTTCGTAGCCTAACTCATGCAATTTTGCCATTGCGACTACGGACTTGTGCGCCAGTGCGTTGTCCTGGTGAAAAAGAACTTTTTTCTTTGCCAAATGCTGCCGTTTTTGCTTCAAATCTGCTTGGAATCGATCCAGCAACTCTGCGTAATATGCGCCTGTGATCGCTTTACCCTTTTCAAGGTAATCGATATGAATTACACCGCCTGCATCCCAAAAAACTGTCGCCATGACCTTGTTTGCTGACAAACCCGTCTTGGCCTGTCTCGGCTTGGATTCACCAGGAGAAGTCCATTATTTTGACTGTTCCTTGATTTCTGGTGTGTTGGGATGAATCCAAGTTTCATCCACGGTTAAGAAATGGTGCAAAAACGAATTTTTCTGGAACATCGCCAAACACACCTTTGAAGTTGTCAAACGAATGCGTTTGTTGTCGATTGTGAGCAAACGCGGCACCCATCTTGCGGAAAGCTTTTTCATGTCCAAATATTTATGTAAAATCGAAATCACTCGCGCACTTCACTCGCCGGTCGTCCATTATCAAACCATGGATTTTGTCGACCATTTCTGGTGTGGTGACCTCAATTGGGCGACCAGGACGTTCGGCGTCACTTGTGCTTGAACGACCGCACCGAAATTGAGTAAACCAGTGGTGAATGGTTTCAATCGATGGTGAAGAGTCCCCATAATATTTGTCAAGCTTTTGTTTGGTTTGCGTGATAGTTTTTTCTCGCAAAAAATAGTGTTTAATGAGCACTCGAAATTCACTTTTTTTCCATTTTAACGAAAATGCTAGTAGGCGTCTATATAAAATGGCTGCCACAACAAAACTATTTGACAGATCTGTCTGAAAATTCGGGTGCGTTCTTTTGAAAGATGATTCTTGACAAAAAAAAATAAATTTAAGGTGACGACACAATTTGTGTTAATTTTCAGGGACTTATTAACCCACCTCTTTGGAATATAAGCTGTGGTCTATTTTAAAGTTGATGGCTTGTTCTAATCGTACCGATTAGTAAATGCCATGCAAGACTTCATGTTCTTGAACAATTCTTACTAATTTTCATTGCAAAATGCCAAAAGTATAGAAGGTTTTTGGTTATCAACTATTGAACTATGAATTAAATTGAAATTAAATAAGCGATTGTGGAATCTTACCAATGCCTTTATATTCTTACATCAATAATTAAATATTGGCCCTTTCCCATTAGTTCGAGAAAAGTACAATTTTCGGATTTTATCCTTTGTTGGCAAACACTACTCGTACATCTGTACAAAATATCAAGGTTTCAAGTTCACGGCTTTGATGATCAATGAGTGAGTCAACGAGTCATACAGTCATACTCGTACATTATTTTTTATTTCCTTTTTCCGAGAGTAGGTGAAAATTGTCCATAGACACTATGAGGACCACATGCGCGTGCTCCAGAATTGTCCACACCGGCTATTCTCAAAGTTTGGACTATTTTCAAAGTACTCAGTACATTTCTCTGTACTTGTTTTTGAGTTATAGTCGGACCTCCATAAGTCGAATCGTCACGGAGTCAATTAATATGTTCGATTTATGGAATGTTCGAGTTATGGAACAGAGTACACAGTTGAATTAAAATATGTGTTTTGTTTATTTAGACTTTAAGTTTAATGTAAAATTATTCCTTGACAGTTATTGTTGTTTGAAGTTTACATTTTGTAATAGTTTTTTTCAAAATGATCTTCGATTATGTCAAAATTCTTGTATATGAGTTGAGAAGTCCCTTTACTGGTATCCAGAATACATCTTATAGTATAATACTGCTGTTACTTCATAATTTGAAGGTGGAGGTGCTATTGGGCCCTCATCGTCATCTTCATCATCTTCATGATTTATGTTGTCTACTCCATCGCTACCGTCTTCATATAGAAGAGTTTCGTCACTGGGAACATGAGTAATGGCATTATCGAAACTAATGAATTCCTCTCTACACCAACGCGCTGGACATAAGCGTTAAAAAGCAAATTCATATCATCTTGGCACCCAATATCAGTTGGCGATGTGAGAAGTTGCGCAAGAGGAATGTTATATTGATCGTCCCATAATTAGTTTCCGCCGAAGCCAGCATGTCAATTCAAAACAATTCCTGATTGTGTCCTCCTGCACATCGACTGTCCAAGATTTATGAAGGAACCGTATTGCTTCAAGTAAAGATACAGAAACACTATCTTGGTGTTCTACCAATTTCATATACTCGTAATTGCCAGCAAACGACGGCGGTAATGTAACTTCAGATTTTGAATTACCCCCTGATCCATGGGTTGAAGTTTTGAAGTTATATTTGGCGGAAAGAATACAAGCTCAATAGACTTTGTTCGAATGTTTTTCGGATGTGCAGGGCAATTATTAAGGAATAAGACAATTTTCCGACCTTATTTCGTGAATTTTTGATCGAGTTTTGATATCCACTCCTCAAAGTCATCCATTTTTGTTACTGGAGTATTCAACACTGGTAAACACTTATAAAAAATTCTGTCTCATCTGTATTAAAAACTTCATTTTCTGCATAACGCCTCAATATCGATGACAAAACTGCCTATTTCCAAAAATTCCGCGGACTTATCACTGATGTCGGCACTCTCTCCACACAGCATTTTTTGGACAATTCCCCATTCAAATTTAGAAGTGCATGACTTACCTGTGTTTATGAGTAAATTTTTGCAGCCAGCCTTCACTAGCGGCAAAGTCTTGTATTCCTTTTGATTTTGCATAAAATAGCGCCTTGTCTTTAACCATGGGACATGTTACTGGCATATTTTTATCCCTCATTAATTGTTTCCATTTTTGGAAAGCTGAATCAAGCTCCGCATATTTTAAAACATGATATGAATTTAAATTCATACGATTTCAAGTACAGGCCTTAATGGCCGCAAGGCTATCAACATAAATGCTGATTATTTGCCCTGAAATATCTTCCTCAATAATCATATCCACAGCTTGTCTTATTGCAGCAATTTCGGCTTGAAAAACACTACAACCATCCTTAATTCTAAACGAGCGATGTATATTTCGAGACTCACAGCCGGCTTCGGTACCGGCAATCATTTTGGATCCGTCGGTAAAGATGGCCAGTTCATTCTCGAAACAGACTCTTCCCTCATCCCATTCCTCCCTGCCAGGAATTGTAATAAAGAACTTTCGGTTGTAGTTTGGCATAGGGATGATGTAGTCCGTTTTCGTCCGGGGTCTCAATATATTCCATCGGTTTAGAATTAAGGCATGACCGTAGGGTTCAGCCTTCCATAGACCGGCTTCCCTTAGTCTTAGTGCAGTTTTGTCTGCCGTGTTCCTGCAGTATATGTCAAGTGGAAGAAGATTCAGTATTATTTCGAGAGCTGTTGTCGGTGTTGATCTCATCGATCCTGTTACTCCCAGTCCGATGAATCTTTGTAACGCTTTCAAGTTGGTATTTATTCTCGGGCTCTTTCCACCAGACACTCGAATCATAATGGGTATTACTACCGCATTGTATAGCCAGTGTACCACTTTAGGCTTAAAAGCCCAAGATTTCCCGAAGGCTCTTCTACATGCATATAGTGCAACATATGCCTTCTTGATTCGATTATCAATGTTAGCTTTCCCGTTTAATTTCGAATCCAATATTACGCCGAGATATTTTGCAGTTACTTGAGCTATCAGCTCGATACAATTCATACGAAGGTAATTGTATTCTGGTATCGATCTTCTCCTCGTAAATAGCACTAACTCGGTTTTCGCCGGATTCACTTTAATGAGTAAAAGTTCTCTAACTTATTTCGTGTACATATGGTGATAGTGCATAAGTCACCGGAGAACTTGGCGGTGCAGTACTGTGTACGAGTACCTTGATTGAGTAAATGTCACTATGAAACTTGGTTCTGTAGTGAAGAAAACGATGCATTTGACTGTTTCGTATTGAGTATTAAAAATGTTAAAACAAATCGCAAGGAATTAAAAAGTGGGAATTATGAAATTACACGGCAGATGAGGAAAATTTCAATTACTGTGTGCGAAGTGGGCGAATAAAGGAAAAGATACAACCTCCAACTCTATGACTTGAAAGATACTGCATTCATTCGGGAGTTTATATGAGTCTTTAATGTGTAGAGTTCGCAGAATACTACTGCTCGGGTTCCTCTTTCCATTTTAGTGTAGAGCTGGATGTCCTGTTCATTTAATAATGTGCTGGTTTCCCATTCTTGTCTTTTGGGAATAAGGGTGGAATAATTCTTATTGAAATCCTGATATGGAATAACATAGTCTGAGTTCTTGATGGGGTCAACAATTCCACAACTGTGAAGTATAGATGCGTGACCGCAGAAACTTTGCTCCCAAAAACCGGATGCTTTAAGACGGATTGAGCTTTTGCCTGCCATGCCTTTTATGTACTCCTGCAAGGGAAGAAGGTGTAGTATTATTACTAACCCTGCTTGTGGTGTTGATCTCAGTGCACCTGTTACTTCTATACATGCTAATCTTTGTACCTTAGTGGGGTTGTTAAGAAAGCAGCTTTTTTTCCATTGCTTTCCATCATACTAGTGCTTCGTAGGTAAGTATGGGTCTAATGATCGCTGTATACATCCAGTGGATTATAGGTGGTCGCATTCCCCAGCGTTTATCGAAGGTGTTCTTGCATGCGTGGAACGCACGTAGTGCTCTTTTCATACGTTCCTCTGTGCTCCGCTTCAACGTAAGCTTTGAGTTCATTGGATAGTATCGGAGGTATTCCATTAAGTTTTGAGAGGTTGGAGTTATATATTTTCCTTCTTCTGGTGAATAGGACCAGTTCAGTCTTATCTGCGTTGACTTGTAGTCCATTTGGTTTCGCCCTTGAGGAAAGATCTTTCAGTGCAGATTCCATAATACTGCTGATTGTTGGTAAATGCTTGCAATTAACCAGGATTGCTATGTCATCTGCGTATGCTACCGTCTTTAAGAATTTTGTTAACAAAAAGAAGCCACAGGAGAGGTGAAATGATTCCTCCGTGTGGAGTACCCCTCGTAACTGTTTTCTTTATTGTACTCTCGCCTATCTGTGAATTAATAACTCTGCTATTAAGCATTGTTTCAATCTATTCCGTTACCATTGTTTTAGTTTCTATTTCCTCTAGTGCCACTTTAATATATTCTGTTTTCACGATATTAAAGGCTCCATCTATGTCCAAGAATGCAACTAGAGTGTATTCTTTATAGTAAAGACTTTACTCTATATTTGATAAAACTTCGTGTAAAGCTGTCTCCACGCATTTACTTTTTTCTGAATTCGTCCCAGTTTTTTTTCTAAAAACCTTTGGGTGTGTCAAAAAACCATAACGTGATGGTTAAGGCTTTATGTCAACTCCTAAGTACGGATTCCTTTTTTTGGTATTTATTTACTTAAAAAATGATTAAAACAGCTATTTAAACTAATTTACATTGCATAGGAATAGCAATATTGACTACTATTTTGTAAATAAATAAAAGCTAAAACAGCTATGCTCGATATTCTTCTTTACAATTTATATTGCTAGGATAGTTATTTTGTTGGTGAGTACATTCCTGCTGTAACTATAAAACAATAAATCTGTTGTATAAATTATTGCAGTATAGTAAATAGCGCATACGGCTATAATATTCCACTATCCGTATTTTGGCTATTTTGATAGCACATACATATGTACGTGGAAGACAATTTAGCTGATGGTATTTTTATATTATCCAGTGTAAGGCATATTTTTACATTTTCAGCCATAGTGTAGGTATACGAGGTGACCTACCCTGAAGTCCCTGAAAATTAACACAAATTGTGTCGTCACCTTAAATTTTTTTTTTGTCAAGAATCGTCTTTCGAAAGAACGCACCCAAATTTCCAGACAGATCTGTGAAATAGTTTTGTTGTGGCAGCCATTTTATATAGACGCCTACTAGCATTTTCGTTAAAATGGAAAAAAGTGAATTTCGAGTGCTCATTACACACAATTTTTTGCGAGAAAAAACTATCACGCAAACCAAACAAAAGCTTGACATATATTATGGAGACTCTTCACCATCGATTGGAACGATTCACCAGTGGTTTACTCAATTTTGGTGCGGTCGTTCAAGCACAAGTGACGCCGAACGTTCTGGTCTCCCAATTGAGGTCACCACACCAGAAATGGTCGACAAAATCCATGGTTTGATAATGAACGATCAGCGAGTGAAAGTGCGTGAGCTTGAAGAGGCCACAGGCTTATCACATGGCTCAGTGATTTCGATTTTACATAAATATTTGGACATGAAAAAGCTTTCCACAAGATGGGTGCCGCGTTTGCTCACAATTGCCAACAAATGTTGTGTGATGTGTGTGTTTGGCGATATTCCAGAAAAAATTGTTTTTGCGCCGTTTCGTAACCGTGGATGAAACCTGGATTCACCACAACACACCAAAAACCAAGGAACAGTCAAAACAATGGACTTCTCCTGGTGAATCGAAGCCGAAGAAAGCCAAGGTGAGTTTGTTGGCAAATAAGGTCATGGTGACAGTTTTTTGGGATGCGCATGGTGTTATTCACATCGATTACCTTGAAAGGGTAAAACGATCACCGGCGCATATTACGCAGAGCTGCTGGATAGTTTCCAAGCCGATGTGAAGCAAAATCGGCCGCATTTGGCGAAGAAATAAGTTCTTTTTTCACCAGGCCAACGCACCGGCGCACAAGTCCGCAGTCGCAGTCGCAGTGAAATGTTTTTATACCGAAAAGGGTGTTCCTTATTTCATTTCTCAGGAACTTATTGACCCACCCTCGTACGTATTGTTTCTGCTATAACCAAATTAAAGACGAACAAATTATTTTCAAGAAAGTTCTTATTAAATTCTTTTCGCATAAACAACGATTTTCACATCCGTCTGACGGACAAACTTATCATTGTTTCCTTTGTTATTTGTTTAGTATGCAGGGAAATATATAATACAATTGTACGTATGTAGAGATTTAAACGATTGCTGTACTGTCTCTGAGATTACTATTTGTAAGAGAACCTAAACACATGACCGTCCTGCTTATACGGTTAGTCAACTACCCATAAGATAATCACATATAACAATTAAACACCTAGCCGACACCTTGAACAAATACAAATGGAAAGCACGAAGCTCTCAACCATCACTAAAACAAAAACATTAAAAATGCAAGAAAACAAAAAAAAAAAAAAAAGTTTGCCAAAATTATGCAAAATGGTATGGTTAGACTTAGTCGTGACTACATTGATGCTACCGCCAACATATTTCATCACATTCATCAAAACCAAAAATCTATTCAATGCACAACTTAACTTTGTGGCATCTGGCCATCACCGAATCAAATTCATCACCCGGTACAAGTTGACACTAATGAATGCGTGCGCCTCAAATATTCTTCAAAACCATTACTCACTCACTCAAAATCGCACAAAATATGTAAATTTCAACTATTTTAAGGAGATTTCAATGCAAATTCAAGGTGAGATCCGCGTAACAAGGTAGACAGCTGGTACGTACATATGTACATGGATACATTACTGAAACACCTGAATTCGTGCTCAAGATTAAGGCAAATACTCAATCTAAGAGTCGTCGAGAAGAATTATCTTAAAGGGATTAACGGGTTATTGCTATGATTACTATTGTTGTAATCAAATTCTGCTATTTACTTACATACTTGACAGTAGTTCCGACATGAAGTGGCGTCTGTGTTGGAAGTCTATCTTCGTCATTTGTATTTTCGATAAAGCGATATGGAAGAACATGCCTACGTTCGCATCTTACGGGTTGTGTACTATGGTTATAGCAGTTCATTGACATGGTTCATTATAGTGAATCATGGGTTCATGGTTAATACACTCAGGCATTTTTCAAGCAACGCATGTATAACAGACAAGAAACTATCATGCAATTTAAAAGCAGTGAAAACAATTTCGCCCTGCTGTCAAATAAATAAGTATCTACAATGTGAATACTCGTGCCTAATGGGCCACAGAAGCCATAAATTGAAGCAGAAGAAATAGCAATTCCGCACAAAATTGCTGTTTGCAAGAATGGGAGCAGGAAGACATGATTAGGTAAAGATAGCGATCTTATTACCGAAGACAAAATAACGTGCGAATCTACATGTGAAAAGTAGGGATTTTGAATGCGGCGCGTTCCTCATTGTTGGTGATAGTAATTTCAATAGTTTTTTTTTTTTTTTGATGCAAATATGTTAGGCTCAGTTTGTCTTATAACTTTTGATTGCGTTTACATGTAAACACATAAAATAAAAGACCAGAGAGCAAGTGCCTACATGTTATGTAAACCGTGACAGTTAGGATTTGACTTGTGATCTGAACACATGGCAAAGAAAACTATCAAAATCCTTAGTAGTTTTATCCTTGAATGGGTGACTTCAATTGGCCATTAAGGTCTTGCGGTCTAGGCCTGTTTTATATGGGGCTATTTGAAGGAAAGGGTTTGTGCCAGCAAACTAACAACAATTTTAGAACTGAAAGATACTCGTATATTCGATTTGAAATTGCTGAAATACAGTCTAATGCTGGTATAAAAAACTTCACCAGAAGGATGGTATCATGTTAGCAGAGTTGAGAAGGGCTTTTGGCATTCTATTCATATTGATTTATGCAAATACAGTGCGACTTTAAGGCTGCCTTTGACTCCATTAACAGACGAGTACTGTTCTTGAGACTGAGCACCCTGGGAGTGTCAACCAAAATGCTTAGAGTACTCGTACTGTAAAGGCTATGCGTGGAAAACACTACCGCGGTCTGGGACGGGAACATCTTGTCCAGCTTTCAATCGAAAACCGGAATAAAGCAAGGATGGTTTTTTGAGTCCTCTTCTATTTGCAATCTTGTTAGATGATTTGGTTGCATGTCTTCTGGGAGGAATAACATTTGTCGGGTTAACTATAAAATGTTTGTTTTCTGCTGATGACATCGTCATACTAGTAGAAACTCCAAACATGTTGATCATGATAGACTTCAACAATACTGCAGTCTTTGGAATCTACAATTAAACATCAGTAAATCTAAAGTTATGATTTTTCCAAACGGAGAGGGACACAAAGGACGAAAAATTAAAAATGGTGAAAGAATACAAATACCCCGGAGTTCTGATTACTCCTCAATTCTCCTTTACAAAGCACATAGAAGCGAACCTGAGAGAATTCAAATGTGCAATAAACTGTAATTGAAAAGGTATCTTGAACTAAAGGAATATTGAGCAGAGTACAAAGTATTTTTTTTTACGCGCCAAAGGGAATATGAATACCCTTATACTCGTATTTAAGTATAAGATTTTCGAAGCCGTTGTGAAGTTAATCATATGTTACGCGGAACAAGTTAGAAAAAGTACTTAGGATACTTCATTAAGAAAATCTTCAGAAAATACTACAACCTACATGCTGCACCTGGAAACTGATCTACCCGCTGTGTATATTTACTCACTGAGATCACACTTTTTATATACGTATGTTAAAAATCATAGTACAACCAAATTATCGTCTCCGAAACAAGATTGCTATGCACTATTCAGGAACTCGAAATCGACAAACACCACCTTTTCATCGATTTTAGAGTCGCCTAAGATAGCGTCTTTAGAGACGAGTTCTACAGAGCCATATTTAGTTTTGGCATACTTGCCAAACTCGTCCATTTGTGCAGGATGACGATGGAAAATGTACGAACAACGTCACCGAAGTTTTCGATGAAAGGACTACGTTAAGGTGACGCGCTGTCATGCAATTTCTTTAACATTACACTTGAAAGGATTGTACGAAATTTTCAAGCTAACATCAGCTGTACGATCTTTCAAAAGTATGTATGATTACTCGTTTATGCTGATAAATTGAGATAAGTGGAAGAACGCATTATGCTACACACACCAAATGAAAGCTGAAGTTATGAGGAATTCGAATTAATTTATTTTTGGCTTACGTTTGTTGAACAAAACCAATAAAAAACATGGCTAAAGTGAAGTCTCCTATCTCTGAAACTATGAATTCGATAAATCTGAAAAATAATTCAGACCATGTGAAGTCATGAGCAGGTTAATTGAAACAAATCTTCTGCCATAAGCCATTTTTTGAAAGAGTTGGAATAAGTCGGTTTAAAAGCCATTTCTTAACCCTCCTACATTCAATTTTGATAATTTTCAGACAGATTTATCTACACATCCGGCTTAACGAAAACCCGTTGAGTAGTTCTTGAGTTAGGCGTATAAGAAAGACGATTTGAATATGTTTTAAACCTCCTTCCATTGTTTACCCCCACTCCATTTGAATTCGATAATTTTCAAGTCGGGCTACTACCGTTTCATCCCAAGCCTACGAGCCAAATTTCATTAAAGGCTGCCCATTTTTCTTGAGTTAGGTGGCTAATAAAAATTATTTAAAGATTTTGGATACCACGCTCCCAACATTTCACCCATAGTTCTCTTGTTTTGACAGTTCTTCATCAAAATTTCATGGCATGAAACAAAAAGTGTTCGGCCTGACCCTTTCAAATACGATCATACGAATATACATATATGTAGCTTTCTCTTTTTTTGCGGGGTTTACTGGCATTACCTGTGTAGCATATGCGCATGCAAAATTAAAATTTAGTTTCTATTGCTATTGATAACATTAAATTAGAACTTTTTTTTTATAAAAGAAAAAGAAAAATTATAAAAAAAAACAAGTATATATATTTTTTATAGCAAAATTTTATTGCGTAGGGGTTCGCAGAAGAATAAATTTATTCATAATGTAGAATTTCAAAGCCTTTTATTGCTGTCATATAACAAATCTTGTCTTTCAGATGTACGGACTCTGCTGACTACACCAACATCATCTTTTTAGAAGAAGCTCATCTGCAATATCCTCGTTTTGATATCACAAAAAAAACTTATGAACTGAATTTCATTAAAATCTGCTGTCATTCTTTGGAATTTTTTCAAAGTTTGGAAGATTTTGGAAAAGAACTGTAAACTCCCACTTAAACCTACATATTTTGTTGCCTGAATTTTGCCTTCAAACTATGCTAAACTAACATTCTAAATTTGATCAAAATCCATTTTTTTACTTGCACCCATAAGGGCAAATATCGGTTTCCTTAAAATGTTTGATCTTCAGTTTCTGATCAAACTTGACATTGCTATAATAGAGAAACTTAAAAAATTATGTTTGTCTGTCTGTCAGTATGTGTGGTGAAGTGCAGCATAAACGGTTGTTCGAGGCGAAATCAGAATTTTCATTCTAACCTCAAAATTAACGGTAATTAACTAATGGCCGATTTTTAAAAAATCGATTTGCTCTAAAACGGTTACAAAGATTTTGATCAAATGCCATATTGATACCAGACTTTTTTAAATTCGCTATTTCTCATCTATGACTTAATCGATTTTGTTTATAATTAATACCTAAACAATATTTAACATATGCAAGATCATGTCATACCAAGTTTAGAAAAAAATGTTTTTCTAGATTTAACGGATTTCAAGAAATGTATAATACATATACGTACGAATATATGGGTTGTTCTTAAAAATCATTTGGAAATGGATACATGCATTTTAATTTTTTCGATTATATTTTATCGATCGCTCCAAAACAATGTGTCGGAGTTCATAGCAAGTCCAGACCTCAATTCTTTGGAATATAAGCTGTGGTCTAATTTAAAGTTGATAGCTTGTTCTAATCAAGATCCAAATATTGAGTCCTTGAAGCTTGCACTTATCCGAGCAGTGGATAATTTGCGATCGATGAGCGACTTAATGCCTGCATAAATGCAAATGGCGGCCATTTCGAATAAATTGTTTAAATAACGTTTCCCAAATAATCAATTAAAGTTTTGCAGACAAAAAAAATCAAAAAATACTTGTTCGTTTTTATTTTACAGATATTACCAAAAATGCGTGTACCAGTATTTATGACTTGACTAGGTATAAAATAAAATAAAACAAATATTATCATTACTTATTACTTATATAATATAATATATGTAAGTAAAACTTTAAGCGGTAAAGTAGTTGAGTCCCCCATCTCTTCGCCATTTATTCTATACACCCCCAGTAGGTAACGCATATGTTGTGAGAGTATACGCGAGTCGATTGTGTTCGTACCGCTAGATATAAAACAAATTCAAAATTCAACTTAAATAGTTCTTCTATTCGTCACCAGAGGATAAATTATTTGCAAAGTCTTTCAAGAGTGTGATGAATGCACTTTTGCCAACAAATGTGTATAACGGCACTTTACTTATCGGATCGATTTGGTTCGAAATCAATATTTGAACAATATTTGATATGTACAAAATTATTGCACACCAAGTTTTGGAAAAATGAAAATTTTTTTTTTATATTTTTAACAGTTTAAAAAATTTTTTTTAAATTTTGTTTAAATTTTAAATCTGAGTGATTTGCATATATACATAGGTGCAAGTACGTTCGACCCAGAAGTGCACTTCATTTCTGATGCGGCAAGCATTCTGGGCATCTACTTTGAGCTGATTTTTGACATCCCAAGATGGTCATGTTAAATTTCGAAACTCGTTGCTTCGGATATTTTGAATCTTTCTGGAATTTCTTTTAGTTTGAGTCGACCATCTTCCATGAGGGCATATTGGACTTTTAGAACCATTTCATGTGTTGCCCCGTCACTTGATCTTCCATGGCGATCATCATCTTCAGTTGCCTCTCTACCTTGTTTAAATAATCCCGACAACTTTTAAACCATGTTTTTGTTTTTTTTTTTGTTATCAGCATGAATCTTCCCATTTTTATACTTAAAAAAGGATTACTTGACAATACGAGTATAAAAATAATTCTAACCCCACTCATTTCTACCTTCACCGGAATCTTTGCGATTGTAATAATTTTTGTATGAGAATTAACCTGTATCGCCACTACACTCGCACTCTTATCAACCCTCCCTACCCCAGATTCAGTTTTTGTGTACTCACGGTTATATTAAAAGGGCACTGTCAAACTTTGTACACGCAGGCGCCACTAAGTGTCGGCACGGCCCTGGTTATGAGTGCGTTTCATTCTCTTCGTGTTATAGTGTATCAGGCTTAAAATACTGATCAGGATAGAAGTTAATCGCGATCAATTTAGATTTGTCTCAGGTGTTACATAAACTGAGTTTATAGATCTACATTTAAGCTGTTATGGAAATCCAACTACTTGCGATAGTGATGTAAAGCGAAAATGAAAGTATATTAAAGCTCGTTTTAGCACATTCTGCAAAACTGCATGACCTTGCTTTTTGATCAAAGTCGTAAAGGTAAAGCAGTCAATATTTTCGTTATTGCAATTGCTCCGAAAGTGAGTGGAGTACTTTGAAAATGCATAAAAAACAAATATTAATTACATTGAAATTACTTTACTACATACTCGTTTTAGATATTTTCTAATAGGTAACGATGTAGCTAATACGGATGCAATATTGAATTAATAAATGCTAATAAAATTATGTTTTTACTGAGTGTTGCAAGTGAGCAGCTGAACTAGCTGCAAGTTCTTATTGACAGCAATCTCTTTTAATAGATTACTGAACTAATTTCACTATATTTGCACATACGTGCGCTTATGTAAATATAATGACATTGAACGAATTTAAACCGAACCAATATGCTCTTTTTTCGCACACAGCATTACAAAATTATTATGCGAAATTGTTGTTACGCTTTAAAATTGGACATCAACCTTTACTTCTTTTGGAAATTAGTAGTTCTTCGATAACCGATCTTTGTGATTGTAAATTTTTGCGAACTGATTGCTTGCCTTTGATATTTCACCGAAAAAAAAAAAAAATAACAGAGTAAAAAATGCAAAACCGAAAGTGGGGTTACAAAAAAAAAGATAAATATGTAGATAATCCATCTTGGGTGCGTTGGCGGATATGTATCTGCCGTTGAACAGATGTTATTTATAAAAGCCCACAGTGCGCCAGCGTAAAGTGCAATTCATCGTATCGTACAATTGAAACAGAAGCTCAATGGGGATACAAAACGTTTCCACCTGCATGAGAAATGAGATTCATTTTTTCTGAGCTTAATTAAGTTTTTTAATCAATCATTTTTGTGGAATGAAAAGAACTAACAAATACTTGAAATTCGCACTTGTGCATTGTGATGAAGATTTCTTTTGTGATCAATCACAACAAAGATTGATCTATTTGCTAGCAGTCACTTGTGATTTCCATTGAGATCAATGATGTTAGATAAATTTAATGTATTAATCAAAGTTGTACAGAGACTGTGGTGCTCCCACGCAGGGAAGTGCGAATCAATCTCTCTAGAAAAATGTATTATGTATAGCTACTTTCAGCTTGGTCTGATTGACTCACAGTAATACGAATATCTGTTAATTGTATCAGATTTTGTTTAGAGATTTATATAATTTCCCAATGAATACCCTATATCCTCATTCAAAGTAGTCTTACAGGGTAGTGGGCCATATGGTCATTTACATCATACAAGTTCCCTAGCCCAAGTGGTGTGTACGAGTATGTATTATTTTAGGCAACGCTATTAAAAGAGATGCTTTAAAACAGAAAATATAAAAACTGTACGACAAGAATAGAGAAATATCAATGTGTTGGACTGGCCTCTTTACAGTCCAATCCAAACTCAACAATGAAACTACAAGTAGCAAGGAAACGTCGAGAATTAATTGAAGACCTGACAAATTTATTAATCCACACAAGGGACTGTTGCCTGTTTCAACTTGGAAAAACCCATCAGAATTTTTGAATCATCAGTGTACAGAGGTAACAAAAATAAAAGGTGGCCCAATAAAATATTAAAATCATAGATAATGTTTCTGCTAAGTAATAGAATAATATATTGTAGTATTATAAAATTAGGAAACAAAAAATTTCGTTTCGGAATGTACTACTATTATGCTCGCCTAACTTCAGGTTGATCGTTGACACGAACCGAGCTGCGACCAACTTGAAGTTGGAGTCGGCCATTCCGTTCTGATAGCTGGCCACGTTGACACATAAAATTTAAGGAAATATTGTGTAGTTTTTAGAATTTCTAAAAACCGAAAAATAAAATAAACGTTTATTGCTAAAATATAAAAATTATCCCCTTAGTTTACAATTTTCCTATTTATTAAGCAAAAAACAAAAAAAAAAAAAAAAAATTTTTATTGAAATTGGCACTTGTTATTTCCTAATATTCCAAGAGTGTTTCTATGAAGTTCGGTTCATATATAATACATACGTGTTTAAGTGAGGCAAAGCAAATTAATTTTGCAAAAATTGAAAAAATCGAACACTGTTTAACTTATAGTTAAGATAGTTGCATCCGTATTCTGGAATTCAAAAGGAATAATCATGGTTGATTACTTTATCAATGGTCAAACAGTTAACTCCGATTACTACTGCGGTCTTTTTCGTCTACTGCGAGAGGAAATAAAGAAAAAGCGTACAGAAATGTTTCGTTTCTCGAGAATAATGCACTCCACGTCAAAACGATGCTGAAATTCATAACTGAGGGTTTGAGTTATTGCCGCCTCTCCCTATTCGCCTTACATATTTGTTGAAGGCCTTGAGGAAAGGTTTGTTTTAAAAATGCTCTAATGGTCTCGAGATCAAATGGAAGAAGAGTACTGAGCTTAAAGGAGATTACGATGGAACTGAAGAATTGAGTGACCATAACTAATAAGATTTACACTACGTTAGACTATGTACCAATTATAAGCAACGAAGTTGCTGAAAGCCTTATCTGTCCAGCTACTGAGGATTCTAGGATAATGATAAAATAAAGTGCACGACTCTGTGTATACTGTTTATTTGCAAATCACTTACATTTGAAATTTAGATAAATCCGTTAAAATATTTTTGTTTTATTCAAAAAAAAAACCATTAAGAATCAAAAAAAGAAAATATTTGATAATTTTCCAAAACTTTGTGGGTAATCTTTTACATGTGAAATATTGCTTATATATTGATTTCGAACAAAATCCGTTGAGTCAGTCGAGAAATAGCCAATTTTCAAAAACCGGTTAATATGGGAAGTACCGTTATATGCATTTTTCGTCAAAAATCGGATACGCCATCTATTAGCATATATTCGTCGTGGCTCAAATATAAAATTTTAACGAGCCGTTTTTGAAAAAAAAAAATTAATTTTTTTCGAAATCGGTCATTAGTAAAGTACCGTTAATATTAGAGTTAAAATTAAAGTTCCGATTTCATCTCAAATTGTTACTCTACAGACACCAGACACTCGTATGAAATTTCAAGAAAATCCATCCATCCGTTTAGGCTGCAGTCCAGCGCACATGTGTACATACAGACGACAGACGGACAGATAGAATTGAGAGACCTACGTTGTGAGTTCCTCTCTTATACTAATGTCAAATCTGACCAAAATCTCGAGATCGCAAATTTTCAGGAAACCAGTACTTAGTGCTTAAAATGTCATTCAGTAGTTACTTTCTTGTAAAATCAAGTGTCAAACAGTGCAATGTAAAGCAATGCCACACATCCTTACACCATTTGTTTTTTTCTTTTATTTGACTAAAATAGGATGCGTAAATTCAACGATTTGTTTCTTTGTATCTTTTTCCAATTTTAATTATGTTTCACAATATCATCATCCTATTATTCACATTTATAATGTGGACTCCGTGGCGCAACGGTAGCGCGTCTGACTCCAGATCAGAAGGTTGCGTGTTCAAATCACGTCGGGGTCATGACAGGGTACCCTTTTTTTTAATAATTTGATATTTTTCATTCTTTATAATATTATATTTTACATATTACATTGTATGCTAGAATATTATTTTGAAGCATGGTAGTCATGTGCATATGGTAATAGTTTTGACAAAACTACGCAATGGTTTTTTGTATGAGTTGGAGTTTTTAAAATCCATCAGTAGGATTAGTAGATTTTCTCATTGTTTAAAAAAAAAAATGCAATCAAGAGTTGATATATACATACCTGTCGCCCATAAGTTTCCAGACAAACCATTTTTTTCCACAATTATACTTTTATCTATCTGTGCGGGACTTAAATGAACAAAATGTTTTCCAATCCTTTTAGGGTCGATAGTAGACATCTTAAAATATGTAAAGGGTGTTATGAAAAAGGAGCGGAATTAAGGCATAAACCGATATAGGCAGTAACAAAACTGCAAATTTCATTAAATTATCATAAAACCCACCATTAAAAGGAAATAATTTGTTTTTCTACAAATTTGTTTTTCAAAACCAGGTTTGTTTTCTAACTATAAAAGCAGATTGCGTATTCTTCCGGCGTTAGTTAGTTTTGAAACTTCAATATTTCAAGTTAACCGATAAAGAGTAAAAGAAACCTCAAATGGGAAGAAACAAGGTAAAAAGTGAAGGTGATCGTTTTGCCATAATATCCTTGCATAAAAAAGGACATACAGTACGTGCTGTTGCAGATAAGCTAAAAATGTGGAAATCGACAGTGTACGATACTATTCGTCGCTTTAAAGAATCATTGACTTTTAAGACCTGGAGGAGAAGTGGAAGACCCAAATTAATATCAAAACAGGAGGACCAGACTATAAAATTAATCAGAAAGAGGGGTCGATGGCTAACAGCTCCAGAAATCTGTGCTGAGTTCAACAGTTCGCACTCAGAGCAGATACCAGTAACAATGACAAAAAGGTGTTTAGCTGCCGCAGGACTTCATGGTCGAGTAGCAGTACGAAAACCTTTGCTACGATCTCAAAACAAAGTCAAGCGGCTAGATTGAGGAAGGGCCCCAGGATTGGACATCAACCGACTGGTCGAAAGTCTTATAGACGGACTAGTCCAAATTTGAAGTTTTTGGACAAAAAGAAAAAAGAGATTTTACGTTCGGGGGTCTGCTAAAGAAAAGATGCTCCCTAGGTGGTTCAATAATGGTCTGGGAATGTTCCCTTTCCGCTGGTGTTGAAGACCTCATCCGGATCGATAAAATCATGATTAAGGACAGACAAATATTAGAAAAATGCACCTTACTATCGGGTTATGCAATTAATAACCCTGGTTGCACATTAATGCAAGATAATGATCCGAAACATTCTTCCAAGCTTTGCCGAAGATACGTGTACGAAGGAAAAGAAGAAGGCACACTGAAAAATATGAAATGGCCTGCCAATCACCTGACCTCAACCCAATAGATCTGCTTTGAAACGAACTTAACAGAGAGGTTCGAAGACAGAGTCCAACATTTAGTTTAGGATTCCAATTTAAATCTTTAGGTTTGAGTAAATGCAGTCATCATTTTGTACCTAAGGGCTTTTAGTTTAGCTAAAATGAAAAATGTTGATAATAAAAGCTTTCAGTGGTTCCTTGCAATATTCAAACTCCAGTTGGATCCATTTAGACACTCAAAAACTTCATGTTCTAGTAGAACATTTTTATCAAAAAAGTGCCCAATATCTTCCTTTCCTCGTTTGTTATATTAAGTGCATCCTCGTTTCTATGATGCATAATGATTAACTTTTGCAGTTCTTTTCTATGAAAACTATAAAAATATATCCTATTATAGGGTAGGAGTAGTCATTCTGGCCTTGATTATTTCGTATAATTCAGTCCTTATAAAAGATGGTATTAAACTACTTTGCATACAACAACTACTGTCTATGTAGCCTTAAATCAGCCATACACATTACTCGTACGTAATCAGCATTCATTTTGAATGTGGAGATGTATAAAGTTGACAGTGCTTCCAGATTGTCATATATTTTAGAGTACTTATTGGAATGTAGCCGCTTTTGAAGATGAGCACTTTCGACTTATTGGTGTTAACTTCCAAACTCCACGTCTTGCAAAATTTCGTCAAGCCTGTTAATCATTAATTGGAGTGAACCAGGAGACTCAGCCAGAATAACTATTTCTGCATAAATAGACGTTGTTATCTGATCATCGAGGTAAAGGGCAAACAGCGATGGACTCCTGAGGTCTCTCGACTATCATAGACATTCACTGTTGTCTGCTGGTAAAGAATCTAAAACGCTTTGCCAAAGTTGTGCAACATTGCCAAGTTGTGCAACTGATAGAACAAGGCTTTGAAAAAGCAACATATGTTTTTTTTAGGGAAACGCCCCCAAAAAGTGGGCGTGGCTATGTATAATGTATGGACGAAATGTAGAGAAAGTCAATGTCTATATATTTGAGCTGGGCTATATTTTTCAGTTTCTAGCAAAAATATTAACAATAACTTAATTTGTTGGATAGTGGGCGTGTCTGAGCGCGGATTTTAGCAATTTTTACACTTATACTGCTTCGGAAAGGGTATAGTATATAGTTTTGGGGGTCTATCGATATTATTTCTCTATGTTGCAAATTACGTATCAAACTTAATATAAAATAAAAACAATAAAATAATAATTTTATTATCGATAATAAGATCGGATAAGGGGTATAATATTTTAATTGTTGAATTTATTTTGTGTATCGTTTTGTACATACTATATGCATGCTTTTCAAAGATTATTTTTTTACTAAGAGTTGTACCTAAATACTTGCATTTGTTCCTCTAGTCTAGTACTTGTAGAATATTACCAAAATCCGTTGCTGAGCTTTATACCTTTTGTAACTCTAAACGGTCGTCTAATCAAGCATTTACGTGGAAAAGCAAGCGTTTAGAATCGCTCTCAGTACTGTCAAAATGCTCTTGCAATACATTTCTGAAAATGCTCCAATTTTGTAAATTGCTCTTATATTGAGATTCTTAAAGTAGTTGTCTGACAAAAATTGATTACTAGTTGAACAAACATAGTTGAGGAGAAGTTTCATCACATTCTTCGTCCATGACCATCTTCCTCATTGTCTCAACAAGTATCTACATATTATAATGACTTTGAATAGCCATATCTAAGCTTTTGGCACAATTTGCGCTCGTAACCCCTAGAAGAAAAGACACGAGCCTTCAAGCACATTTCAATATTTAAAAAAATGCTTCAGCGCTGAGTGCTTGCCGGCTTGCAAAAGAGAAATGTGATGTGCAATACTAGTGTCATCTGTCAATTAAAAGATTCCACAACGCTGAGACAATCCCATACACAATATTTCACTTGACGTTCACCTAATTCCCTTGAAAATGGGTGTAAGTACGTGAGAAAGCTTCCTCCATACCACGCGGTGTATGGCGAAAGTGAGCGCCGTACCTCAGGGTAACCACTTAGGACCACTTGTATTTTTTTCTTTTTGTATCTCATCTTTTTTTTCTGTCTATCCATCTGTCTAACTGTCTGTATTGCCTCATCTTCTTCGATATCGAGTAAATCCAATGTCGAATTTGTCATCGAGTGTGGTATGTGTGGTTATGTGTGACGGTTGATTAATTGGCATCACCTCATTAAAAATTCGCCACACAATCACCTCAGAGCTATGATGATGGGCCACCAATTGGCAAAATGAAATCTGAAGTACACTATTTGAGCAATACTGATCGTTATAGTCATGTTGCAAAGCTTTACGTGCTCGAGTGTAGTTGCCCTCGGGTCAGAACAATACCGAATAATAGATTGAAACAGTGGAAGTGGAATCTGAGTTTGCAGTGTATAAGGGACCGATCATTACGATCATCACCGATGTTGATCTTGCACGTTATGGTTTCAGCTCTGAAGTTAACAGCTAATAGTTGTCACATTCACATTCAGCTTGATTACCTTAAGGCTCATTGAATATGATGATATGTGACAAAAGCGTGCGTCATAAAGGTACCGTCAGTGGCACGAATCGCACAAATTCCACACATTAATGTAACAAAAAAAAAAAATGTCTTGCCACTATGCAAGCTATGTATCCATATCTGTACTCGTATGTATATTCATAGTGTATTGTGGCTACGGTAAGAAGGTGAACTGAGTATAAGTGATGTAAGATTGGTTATGACTTCTGTTCGGTTTTATATCACTAATTTGCATGCACCCTATGTTCGTCATTCTTCATTTCTTTATCGACTTCCTTCAATCGTTTTTACAATTTTCTCTTAATGCCCCACCTTACTTAAACAGAAATAGATACTTCGGTTTGAATGATAGGGCTATTTTCATAGCACTATGAACATCCTTCATTTGACCGTTTAAATAAAAGTGTGTTAACGAGTTAAAATTTGCAATTTCTTTTCATTTTTGAGGAGATCATATCGCAATGAAATTCACTACAAAATTTCTCGAAAATAAGAAAAATTAATTTGAATAAATTTTGCGCTTCGCCCCAGAGCTAAATTTGTATTACAATACAAAGAAAAAATAACTTTTAATTTGAATTGATTTCTTTTGAAACTTTTGTGTTCAGATGATATCTGAGTACGATCGGATGAAGTATAGTAAATGAGATGGATGCAGTTTTATTGAATGAGTTCGATGAACATTTGAAGCCTTAAAAAATAGACATTAAGATAATTAAAATGTCGTTAAGTGACAATCAATACACTTGTGAACTTTGAAAGTGCGAGTCGCTTTTGATTGTGACCCTCATAAGTCTGGATTTTAATCAGCGGTGTAAGTTCAAAACCCATGACCTTGTACATCAAGATTGAAACAAACAATGGAAGGTTTGATAGTCGGTATCGAAGTTGAGCATTGTTTGCTTTTTGAAATATGAATTTGAAGCCTCTTCTTGACTTTACGAAAAAGGCCTCCAAAATTATGTACATATGTACATATAATCAAACGACTTCTGTTTTGTGATTATAGGTACTTATTGTTACCCAATAAACATACTTACTACTTTAAAGTTAGAAGTACTAACCTTGTGATAAGTTTTTTTCAATGAAAAAGCACTGCAAAATTAAAAATGTAAGCATTTTCATAATTTCATTATATAAACTGAATTTAAACTAAGACCTGAACTAAGTAAGGCCTTATCTAAAGTGTTATGCGTCAACGTGTCCATCAAAGCAAAGCTACTGAATGAAGATAAATGCGCCAAGCAAAGGGAAACTGTTAGTGATGCAAATTTATACAGCAATGGAGATCTAACTATGGTGTCTTACGAGATCCCTTCTGCTACTATCGCCGGCGTACGAAGAACAGGAACCGCCATCAGAAGCGAGTTGCGTACTGGTTGATGATAATGGATACGACGTCATATGGGGAAACAAGGATATCAATTAGACAGGCTAATATTTATTCGATTAATATACACCAATATTTCATTACAGGGTTACAGAAGAAGTAATCGATCTACTCGTAATACTAATTTAAAATTTTGATTCTGTTACAGTTAACCACTGGAGAATCTCCATCTCTTTAGTCTAAACTTCAACAGTGGAAAACCAAAACCCCTTAGAAAGCCATAGAAAGCTAGCTGTGCAAAATTATCAAAAGCAGTTGCTAAAAAGTTACCTTTGTCGGTATCGACTTTTATGAATGTAGTTTTATGACATGGCTGAATAATAACATAAGCCGACTTTACAGTTAGATTATTCTGCAGATAAGTCATAAAATATTTTTTTGAGATTTTGTAAGATATTGTAGCATAATAATAACTACGCTCCTATGTCTATGCAGCAAATTCCGAAGTGACTTTCCATTCTGGCAGAATTTTGGTTCGAACTGTCCTTTCATTCGAGGTTCGTGTCTGGGACGAAGTCTCCACAGTTCATGTCAACGAAAGAGACGAATAATATCAGGGATAAAAGGGAATTATAACTGCAAGAATTATTTCTCTTGTTCCAGTGGTCGAAGAATTTGCTAGAAGTTTCTGGCTATCAGAAACTTCTGCTATATAAGGACAGATGGCGATCAAAAAAAGACACAGTTGGTTTTAGAACCGTGGCGAAGAGATTGGAAAAGTGATAATGGGCGAAGTTGTAATTTGGAGATAAATTGAAAGTTGAGAGTGAACAAGAAAAAGTAATTAGTTGGATTTGTGAATTAAGTAATTGAAAGGAGATAAAGTGATTTGAGAGGAAAGAGACCTTGTAAGAAAAGAATTTGCGAAGAATAGTATAGTGTGAACTTGAATTGTTTTATAGACTAAAAAAAATAAAGAAATAAATTTCACAGAATATCGTTTTATCTACTCGAGCCGTAGCTCGCATATTACAATATTTTAAGAATTGAATAACGTAATATTTATTTGATAGTACGCATATTTTCTTTTGTATGTAATTTATTGTTAATATAAATAGAAATATAACAATAATATATAATCTAAATTTAATTGACCTGAAGGGTTTTCAATACTTACATATGTTATTTTCATCTTTAAAAAGTTATGGGCATTTTTGCTACTTTTATACTAATCAGAACAGTACCAGCAGACTGCAATGAGGAACATCAAAACGAAAAGAAAAATATAATAGTATATGGAGATATACACTTATATAAAAAAAAAAAAAAAAAAATTACGTTTTCGTGCGCCACAATTATGTCCACTTTTTATGGCGATGAGTGTATTTAGGTGCTGTGCTCTATACAGATTGACATCTAGTTAAGGACATGCATTTTGTTTTACCCTTATCCCGATGGAGAAAATCGCTGCATTAATTATGGAATTCAACAAAATATTCAGAGTAGTGCGTTTTTGGGTGAACAATAAAATAAATATCTACATTTTCGATTTCGAAAATGGATCCATTCGTCTCGTTAGGCGCCATTTTCAAAACCATAAATTCAGATATGTTTTCGAGGGCAATAAGGAAAATGTTGGTCTAATACAATCTGTTAGCAAAGTCGTCCAGGAAGTTAAAAGACACCTGGAAAATGAACCGGACTTTGCTATTTAACGTCAAAATTTGGTCTGGAGATGAAGGTATGGAAAAATGGAGAAACATATTGAATTATGAACGGACGAATGCAAATTTAAATTGTTTAGATCCAATTGTAGGCACTTCATGTTTCTAGCTCAAAATTTAAGGCCCAAAAAGTGGTGACATATGGACGGACGGACATCGCTAGATCGACATAACTTTTGATGCTGTTCACAAATATATATATATACTCGTTATTATTTCTCTATGTTACAAACTACGTATCAAACTTAATATACTCTGGATACGGTATAATAAAAGTCACTCGACCATGTATTTGTAATAAGTTTTTTTTTTTTAAAAAAAAAAAGGTTTTCCTTGAATATTTTGTATGAATTAAAGTGTATTTATTTTATTATCCACACAAAAACATGTTAATAGTAACAATTTCTTGAATTGCAAGGAAAGTGCAGCCAACTTCTCGATCTGACTAATGATGCTGATTACACGTCGATAACCAGATGTCAATGTGTATACAGCGGCTAAATAGACTCATCACCATAAAAGTGTACCTAATGTTGGTTTCCTAAGCTGTATTTATTTTGTTTGTCCATAAGTATACCTAACCAGGGAATACACAAGTCCAGTACGAACCGTTCTGTAAACGTAGAAAACTATTCGATGAATTTAACTAGGACGAGATTAAGTTAATTTAGTGTCTATGCCTACTAGTATCTAACAACTACTGCCTAGCAAAATGACCTGCTATGATTAAAAAATGACAACGCGTATCCACCTAATGAATGACACTTTGATAATAATAATTTATTATAAATGCGTGACGAAATTCTGAAATGACCAGCTCACATCCTCTCTAACAGTCAATGAGTCATCAAGAATCCCCCATTTTCCATATGTGGCAACACGCAACAATAGATCCTCATGCCATTGAGCATTACAACCTAACCCTCGGATCAGCGTGAGCAAATATTAGTGTATCTCGTGCATGGATCTATGAGGATCATCGAATAGCAAACTCTTGGTAAATTGGTTACAGTCATTAACGTTCAAGTGCAGCTCTTAAATTTTCTTCTGTGACAGCATAGAGACAGTGAAGACCATTTTTGTTGACCACCGCGCTGAGTGCTCATTTACAAGAAACGGTGATTTACAGTCTACAATTGTCGCCCAGCTGTTGATCATTCATCAAATAAATTGCTCCGTCAGCACGCATAACGTCATCTGCAATTTGTTCATCCGTGGGTTGTGTGTTACAGTATATCAGCAGAAGCAACTTCACCAATCGTAACTCTGAAGAACTTTGGCCGCATTTGAAACCATTTTATGGCCGAGAATGTGAAGCGATGTAGGCAATGCTACGCCATCGGTGTATTTGGCGATTGCGACGACGAAGACGAACAGAGGTCTGACCCGGCAAGCAGATTGTAGATCGTTTACGTTCACTTCACGTGCATTTGAAATCGTGGACATTTTTGGATCATAACATGTACCTACTAGTATGATGGCGCGCATCGGTGCTGTTTGTTTGCTTTTTTTTGGATTTTCATCGGCAGCATAACCGCACCATTACGAATGTAGAACACGAAGAAATTTTAATTTTCATTTCATGAATGCATTAGCGCCTCAACAAAGACGGCAGGCACACAGCTTGTGCATTGTGCAGACACAGGTTGTGTGTAACTGGAGCTGCATCGCATTTTGTTGCATAATCATGACTTTGAATTGAATCCGCCTGTGGTATTGGTGGATGGCGCTTACGAAGATCAGAGATCCTGGTGGAGGTGTGCTTGTTATTTTGTACTTTGGTAGCTTTATTGCATAAAGTGACGTTGAGCTTTGTAGATACATAAATACATTTATACATAGGTACCTACATATTCTAGGAGGCAGTAATATAATTCACTTATCTTTAATCAGTTCCGTTTCAGTGTGTTTTATTTGTTTCTCTTGGAGGCAAGTATAAGGGGTGCTTGAAAAGAAATGTTGCAATATGACAAATTGGTAAATGTAGGTAGGCAGGCAGTCAATGCTATTATTTGCATGAAAAAATCGGATTTCTAGCTTCCAGGGCGTGGGCTAAATATTAAAACTAAATGCATACGATGAGTGTAATATTTTTTTGTTGAGATAACACTTAAAAGACATTTATAACATACTTAAAGTTACAAATGCATACATATAAACATAAGTTCTTATACTAATATCTTATGCATGTATGTATCATTAAAATATATGCATATTAATGTACACGAATAATAAATCGTCTAGCTGTTTGAATAATATCCATGACATAAGAAGCATAGTTTCAATCGAAATCATAGTGCAATATTATGTTCATTAAAATCAATAAATCTGCTGAACAACTGTAAATTTCAGAATATTTGGAAAGCATTGGGTAGAAAACCTAAAATCGTTAAGAGTGAGTCGGGCCTCGTACAATTATTGTTCCGTAGTCCGGAGAAAGGGAGTATTTGTAAGAATTATATCAACAAAAATATTTTTTGTTCCACTACCTGTCTGTTTGCTCTTACACGGCTCGCTCGAGACCCATCGAAGGAATTTTTATAAAATTTGACTTGTATTTAATTTCGTTAAAAAATTGTCAAAAATCGGATGGAATTCGCGTAACATGTGGGGAGCTTTTTTCATTAGAGCCAAATGATATTATTGCGGCAAAAAATAGTAAAAAAAATGGTTAAATTATCTCATTTCTCATTCATTTCATAATTTGCTAAATAATCTAATTACTAGCAAATGAGATGGCAAATGATTTCAAAAAAAGTTCAATAAGGCAAACATACCTTTTATTGAATTGAATTGAATGAAAAACTGTCAAAAAAGAAATTATAACATTTGGACATAGTCAAGCATAAAAACTGTAGTTGCAGTATCATTTCTTACTTTTTTTTTCAAAAGTTACAAGCGTATGACATACTGACAGATGGATAAACAGACAGACGCCATGTTGAATCCATGGGTGCTTTGTTTTAAGCCATTCTGGTACGGAAGACCTAAAAGAAAGAGGAATTTTCTGGTGGCTATAAATACAGGTTTAAAATGACTCTCCTGCCAATTATCGATGAAGATTTTGGGGTCATTTTATAATCCTTTTATTAAATAAATATGGGCGCCGTTGTTCAGTGGTTTAGTAAGTGGACCACTGAACGAGTACGACTTAAAAATATGTATGTTTGTATACAGTGTTTATTTGCTCCTATATCTTGATATTAGTCTAATAGATTAACTCAAAAAATGTGGATCTTGCAAATTTGTCGGCTGTGGTCTACATGGCTGGACTTATTTTATTTTGCTGTCTGTTATCTAATGCCCAGAGGCGACATTCGAATATCCACTCTAACCTCAAACCCAAAATTTGAAAAAATCTAAGATAATTGGACATTTTCAATAAGACTGGTAATCCTGCTTTTCGTTTAAATTTCGAATAACGGTACTTTACTTTATAAGGACAATAAATCATTCCAAGTTATGTAGGGAGTTTCCTAAATAACGCCGCTATTTCGGGATCTAGTAGAGCATTCAATTTAGAGCAAGAAATATGTTATGAGCATGGATATGTTTTTTGTTGGAACCATAATAGAGTACAATGTTTTTTCACCATCTTGCTAACTTAGCTATATTTCCAATTTGTAACAATTTCAACAATTCTGCTTTTCATGAAATATAAAATTTCCAGTATAGAAAATTTACTTGTAAGTTAGATATAAGATTGATTTTTCGTATTTTTTTCAAATACACGGCACGAATCTTTTGTTAATACCAGAAAATATTGCGCATACGCCTAGTATGCCTAGTATGCGCAATGTTTTCTAGTATCATGTTACGGATATTAAGGAAAGTTTCATGCCGTGAGTCTTTGTGTATTTTACGTATGATCCAGGGTTTCTTTTATTTCTTTCACAATCTCTGCATTTAAAATAGTAGGAGAAAAAAATGTAAAACATTTGTTCACATTTTCATTATATATAGGTAAGTACCTATATACAGCCAGATAGGTATGAAATGGTCCTCGATGAGATGCACCTTATACCAACATACTCGTAGGTTCACTGTAATATACTCCTTTTCATGAAACCATTGATAGAGCAAATCCGGAAGCATTCACACTCGATTTCCGGTCCATTGTACTACCAGGCAGAAACTTAATTTTGGTGTAGTGGTTGAAGAAATGTCTTCCTCCGCGGGCTGGAAAAAGCTGAACAGCTTGGATCACAAACAAACTCACTACACACTATACCGCGGCCACCTTCCTCTAGCCAGTGGATAAAGTATGGTGCTGACACGAGTTGTCACAAGCAATGGATCTTTTTTTTTATTTACTGGATCTTCCTTAAGAGTGGTGATTGGTTATAAACCACATGTTCTGCTTTCACAGGCATAGCAGGAACAAGTTCTTTACTTGGTATCGGCTATAATGGCGTAGGTATAACTTAGCTAAACTATATGTACTTTTGAATTTTCAAATTATCTTTCAGTGTATAATAACTTCTCCACATCTTGTGAATCCCTTTACTTCGAATATCTTCACCAAATGCAGTCCGATCTTATTTTTAATCAAAATCGGTCCTTTCAGTTTATCAATACTAAAAATAAATCAGACGGTTATCCTTCTATGCTAACATTTTCAAAATATTCGACCGTGGATCCGAAAACAATCACCAAACTTTTTGCTGATTTCTTCAGCCAGGCGTTTTCGAATGACAACCCTGAGCCCGATCTTAACTACTTTAAATACTTGAACAGCTGCGCTCAAACCTAACATCTCTAAATGCAAGCATGTCATCAGAGACTACTTTTCCGGTCATAGTCTTGAGAAAAGATTAATTTATCATCCCCATTTATAAAAAGGGCTATAAGAGCGAAATTTCCAACTATAGACCCATTCATAAACTTTCATGCATACTCGTACCTAGCTTTTTGAGTGTATCATTTATAACTCGATCTTTTTCCATTGCAAATCAATTTTCTCCCCTAATCAACTGGGGTTCCTAAATGCCAGATCTACAACCACCAAGATTACTAAATTTATTTGTAATACATTATGTATGTGCATTGGAAAATGGTAAAAAAGTGGACGTCGTGACCACTGACCTTAGTAAAGCGTTTACTAAGCTTTAGCTTTTGGTTTTCCGACGTCGTTAGTGTCATGGGTTAAATCACATTAAGAAGATGGTCAATATCTTTTAAGATTTTCCGTTTCAAACTTAATCATTGCGACCTCAGGAGTAGCTCAGGGTAGCCATTTAGGACCTCTGATCTTTGTACGACTATAAATGATATCGAGCTTGTTATTACACGATCTGACCCAGAGATCTACGTAGATAACATGAGAATCTCAAGACAAATTTCTTGTACTACTGATTCGCACTCACTGCAGGCTAACCTAAATACATTCTTCATCTGGTGAAGTCAAAACCTGTTAAAGCTCAACTTTGAAAAATGTCAATTTATTACTTACTTGAAATGAGCTTGTTCCAAAACTAAGTTCAATTCGAGATCTGGGCATCATCTGTGACACTGAACTTAACTTTCAGTCTCACATCGATGACATAATTAGCAGAGCCAACTCAGTACTAGGTTTTATAAAACTTTGGTCGAAGGAATTTTCCAATTCCTACGTAACCAAATCCCTTTATATGACATTCAACAGACTTTTTGAATATGCCAGTCAAATCTACTATTAAGATCACATTCATTGAATTGAAGCTATTCAGCGTAGATTCATCTATTTCACCCTACGGGGTCTGGGCTAGTATGAGCTGATCGTGTCTCGAATTTTGCCCTTCAACTAATTGCATGTTTCGTAGTGGATGTCTTGGCAGATATTTATAATCCTTGTGTGTTTGCAGGGGTCTTTCCTGGTGGTCTCAAGTGTGCAGATATCATTCCGTTGCTTAAAAAAGGCTCTGATTAGGTATTTGGTAATCATAGACCTATCTCTTTTCTTCTAGTTTTCAATAAAGATTTTGAAAAACTTAAGACAAATAGGACAGTGAGTTTTCTAATTAGAACTAAGTTCTCAGTTCTCACTCTTACAGTTTTATTCTCAAATATTGTCACACATAGATTAAAAAAAGTGTACGGTGTGTTTTTTATTGACATTACCTAAGCTTTCGATTTGTTCAACAACAATTGTCTGGTGAGATTTTTCCAGCAGGGTTCCGTTGTAACAGGCTCAATTGGAAATAGGTCGCAAAAAGTGAAGATAAATGAAATAAGGAGTGAAATTAAGTTATTTAATCTGGGTATACCATAAGACTCTGTTTTCGGTCCAATTTTATTTTTAGTCTACATCAATTCACTGTTTGATCTTAGTTGTAAAGGATCAGCTACTGCTTTTGCAGATAATATAAGTTTCTCTTATGGTTCCAAGAGAAGGTCCAAGGGAGGACTTGGTTTGGGGTTTGGATAAAATAATGTTCTTCTACTTATCTACTCGTATCTCGCACAAATTTGAAGCGAGTGTGCACTTCCACGCACCTGAATGTCAAAGATACAAACTGTCTAATTACAATTGTACGTCTGGTTTCCCTCTCCCACTTTTTCTATTAGTCTGAACTGCAGTGATAAATGTTTTTTTAAAAGAAACAGTATACGACTTTAAGTACTTGGCGCTCACCCTTGATTCTAGAATGAGTTTTTCGAATCACGCAGATACATTAAGAAAATATTTCCTATGCCGACTTAGACATTTTTATTATTCGCGTAATGCATACAACCAAGCTTTTAAAGATAATTCATAGTATTATGGAATTTTCCATTCTAAGCTTACAATATGGAATTGCTTGTTGGGGAGGTGTGTACAAAAAATAAAAAGAAACCGCTACTGATTTTGCAGAAATATATTTTAAAAAAATTGTCGAATACCTTGCAGATATCCTAGCTGTCCTTTGTTCTGTGACCTGAAAATTCTTTCTGTTCGTCATTTGTATTGTTTTAAGGTATTAAAAACTTTCTTCATGAAGTCTGGTAATCGTAATTTGCGTTTAATTTCAAATTATAACTTATGTGGGAACTTTTCAAACACATTTATTATCTGTACCACTGCATATCGTAATTTTTTTTTATATATATCAGGTCAATATCAATAACTAGAATGTTTAGTAGGATGTTATCGCTAGTATCTCCTCAAGGCACATCTTCATCGGATATCATTGTGATAGCAGACATTCCACCCTCGAAGAAAGAAGCTTACTGCCAATAAACACCAAGCTCGCAAACTTCAAAAAGGAAAATACTTCGGATAAAACGTTTCCAATGCTTCATGATGCTGATAGGATCTACTACACAGATGGCTCCCATAATGAAAATAACTGGTGCTCATATGCAGTTATTCAATTGCAACAAAACTCTCAGACATCCATTATTCACCAAGACTTTTACCACAATCTGCTGATAGCTACATTGCAGAACTAGCAGCAATTTATAAAGGGATCTCCGTAGCTCTGGACCACACTGGTCGATCTTTGATTCTTATGGATAATCTGGGTATTCTCATGGGTCTTAAAAATGTGACCAATAAATGCCCTTCTCTAGAACCCATCAGAAGCTGTTTGTGTTACCATGGCATGGATACCTGGACACTGTGGGATAATAGGAAATGATGCTGCAGACATAGCAGCAAGAACTGCTATCAACTACCCACTAATTGTTGAGTCCCCCAAATTTTAGCAACTTTCGCGCAAAATATTTATCCAGCAACAAAAAAATGAGCTCGCTAAACCTTAGGAAAACTCTCAAACGTTTCTGCAAAAATATCAACCTACATACACCCGGATCCCGTACAATCAATTACTTAACAGAGAAGACTGCATAAAGCTGCTGCGAATCAGACTTGGAAAAGCTCTTTTCAATTCTCAACATTATTATAATGGTGAACCTCCGGAAGATTGTGCGAATTGTCGAACGATTCTCTCCGTCTGGCATATTTTTGTTGAATGTACCCTTTCTCGCCAAATTGATGAGTCAACAGACAACATACTGAAGAAACTAGCCGAAATACTCAGCCCATCAGACACAAAATCATTTCAACGCATAAAAGATGCCACATCCGCTCATCACAAGTATAATGAAATATGATTTTTTTTTTCTTACTTTTTTACTATTAATATTGTATCAACAATTCTTTATTTTTTCTTTTCAATCTAAAATGAAAATTAGTTAGTTATAGTTTTTATTTTTTTGTAACAAATCTTTTTCTCCTAACGACGGTATCATAGGTCATATGATGCCGTCGTTAGGCTGCCTTTTTACTAAATAATTTATAAATTCATCTTTTGTAAATTACTTGAATAAATAAATAAAACTAGTTAAAATTTGGCTCTTCCGTTTTTACCGTGGTGCAGTGGTAACATCATCGCTTGTCACGCTGTTGATTCACGGTTCGAATCCTGAAGTCAAGAATCATCTATTTATTTCGCACGAAATAAATAAAAAAGTCGATCACTTGCGAAAGCTAAGTCAACTCTACTGTGAAGGCATAACACTGGCAGTAGGGTGGTCATAAGGCTAAAATGCAACTTGATCGTGATGATGACCTCAGGAGGATGGAAAAATTACTGTGAATCATAAGCAACGACAATGATAGCGAAAAACAAACAAAATACTCCCCCTTGGAGTTTACAGAAACTTAACACCACCTGAGTTTCAAACCACTCCACTCTGTCTTTCTCTCTGTCTCTTCCCCTTTCCATAAAACGTACGTGTTCTAAAAAATTAGTATAAGGGTAGTCATATTCCCTTTAACACGTTCAAATTATAAAAACAAAAAAAAAAACTAAGTTGGCTTAAAATTTCTTATTTCTGATATTGTGGTTTAATTTAGATTTTTTGGATCTTTGTTTTTAATTTGCATCTTTTAGCAGTGAACCTTTTCTATAATTAATTTATTTTCTTTGGAACTCCTGAATTTATATTAGTTTTACTATATAAGTTGTTCTTATAGGGTTACTTTTTTATTGTATAAGCCAAATTCAACCATTCAACTCAATTTCTATTCCAAATACAGATTTATATTTTTTCTAAGACTTATAAATTGTTGTATAAATTATGATATTATTTTTTGTATCCTAAAATCATAAGAAATAAAAATTATATATATCTAATTAAATAAAATTAAAACTACTGATAAATCAATTGGTAAGAAAGATAGTGTCTAAAGCCATGACTGTCTCATAATTGTATCCTGTCTGTGAATAATATTTTCTGGTTTGTTCAATTATTTTATTCCTTCGCACTTGAATAAAACTGAATTACGAGGTCTTCTACAGCTAATTTGTCAATAAAATAATTGTTATTTAAATAACGCTAAGAAAATAGTCAATGCATTGGCCCCTGGAGGTCCTCTCCATTCGAGTGAAAAAAAAATACAACACGCACATTACACAAGTGTCTGCGAGAAGCTAGGCCAGATGTGGGCGCTATGATTTATTTAACAACCTTATAATTATCATTTACAGGAGTTATTAAGCTAATGCAGCTATCATGCGTTGAGAATGATTTTCTTGCGATTCAGAGTGATGAATTATTTTCTATTGCCGATCATTCAAACTTCAAATGGATATAATACCTTTTTTGCGATATGTTAGTGCCGCAAGGAAGGCATACCAATTTTATTTTATTTCTGTCGCAAGGTACTCTCATCTAACAATTCTTTTGATTTTCCCGTAAATCATAGATTTTCTTCACCGAGAATTTAAAAATATGACTTGCGTGAAGATAAGATTAATGTCTTTGTACATTTTATAGCATTTGCGAAATAATAGTTTTATTTTTTGATGCGGAAGAAATGCCTTAGGCCATAGTTGCAGCTGGCAGATATCACAGAACATTCAATCAATTTGATTTTGACATGCATATTATATCTGAATAATGTAAGCAAACAAATTGAAATAGATTGTTGCCAAAATGCATAGGTATTTGTAATTGAATATTTCTACAGAGAAGAAACTAATTCAGCGACAAATTGAAATTAAATCCAATTCGATTGTATCGTCAAAGTAATCTCACTGACGCGACGACTTAAATGCTGGGTTATTAAATTGTCATTAACGCTTCAAATCATGTCGTGCAACGAACTGCACAAGCTTCGGCACTCTAACAGTTTGAAGAACTGAGTGATACCTTACCTTCAACGCTATAATCGGGTATGTACCGGCTAATCTATGGTATCGACTAATGCACCGTGCCGCTGTTTAGAATTCACTTCAGCATTGATTAAAATTAAATGTGAGAGGTTTGTATCTGTGTCCTCGGTTAATATGGTTTGTATACTGAGGAACTGTAATGCCTTGAGGTACATAGTCTTTAAATTGCCATCTTAGAAGGGTGCAATTGTTTTTTTTTATTTCAAATTTTCTGATTCTGTGCTTGAACACTCGAGCCGTGGCGTGTCGAAATGTTAACAAGATATTAAAAGTTATTACAATTCTTAAAGTACTATTGTTACAAGACCTTCGCTTAAGTTAATCCAATCAATAGATGGTCATTTTTAAAGGGTTTACGAGTATATTTTTAATCGCTTATTAAGCGAGTATCGAAACAAACAACTAAAAACTGCATGGCAACGGTCGCACTTTGACTTAATATGGAATCTTGTGTTTAATACTAGTTCATTGAAAGATTAGGCTATAAGTATACATATTTGTATACATATTACATGAGGGTTCTTCCGTTTTCAGAACTCTAAACAATCTATTTCCTCATTCCGTTCATCTACGGAATTGAACGATGATGAACTGAAAATCTACCAGCAGATAGTGGAATTCCTCATCTTCAATTCCGTCATAGACAGTTTTGTCATGGAGTAAATAGGTAAGTGGACATGTATTTGTGGAAAACTTAAATCTAATAAACGTTTGACATTTTACGTATAATCATCAAGGCTCACGAGCATTCGAAAAAAAACTTTGTTAAACTTTGACAATTTTAAAAAAAGTTTGAAGAAAATCCGTCCAGCTTTTTATTCTGCAGTCAGTCATACATACACACAGACGGATAGACCGACATTCAGACCGACACAAGTGCAGGATTGAGGGACCCACTTTTTTAGCTTCTCTATTATATTATAGTAATGTCAAGTTTAATCAAAATTTCGAGATCGGAAATTTTCAGCAAACCAATACTTGCCTTATATATGCCTACGTTTGTACATACGAGTATACAGGTACAAGTAAAAATCATTATGAAGCATACATGCAGTCGGTGTATGCTAATTAACCTAAATTTGCTATTTCTTTTTCTTAACATCAAGGAAAAATCTTATGTTCTTTTTATTTCACTTGTACTGACAAACTTGCATCACATGGGACACATAAGACAACGAATTTTAATGTTAGAGAATTAATCAGAAAAGATGATATCCAGGAATATCTCAATTGGTAGAGTTTTGGTGGTAAAAACAATATCTATCGCAGGATCATTTCATGCTCTTGAATCAAGTGTTTTGTTGTTTGTGCAATTTGACAACAATGTTTCATTCTTTACTTTGACATTAAATTATTGAAAAACAATGCTTGTATGGCTGATTTGTTGATATGATTATTATTAATAATAAAAAAATCAATAAAAATATTAAAAAATCATTGGAGCCGACGGTATTTGAACTCAATACAAGCGTTAGCCAACTGGGCTACGCCGGTATTGTTCACGGCACGTCAAAAGTTATACTAGTCATTCTAGCTCTGGTTGCACTTAATAAATAAAATAATCATAATGAAAATTAAAATCTGCAAAGTTAGCTTCTAAACATTTAAGTTGTAGATATTATGCGCTATTTATTAAAATGCATTATATATTTTATTTTTATATTTATTTATTTATTTAACTTCTATTTATTTGTGTAAATATTTATTTAATTTCCCCACTATTTATTTACATTTATTTATTTGTTATTTATTTATATACATTCCTTCTGATCAAAAAGTACCAGGAATTTCCCATTCAAACAAATCGTGCTTAAGATATTGTTTTTTTTTTAGGTTGGTACATCTGTCATCAGGCTCTCATATATCTGTTTGAGCGCCATTTGTCTTTGTTGTATTTTGTGAATTTTGCAATGCCAAATTTATTTGAGCAAAGAGTTTACCTGAAATTGTGTGTTTCTAATAAAATATCATGTGCGGAAGCGAAAACATCGAAATAGTTAAGAAAATTGTCTCGCAGGTCGTCGTGTGGGCATCAGGGAGATAGCAGCCGATCTTGGTGTCACGTTTGGATCGGTGCAGAGCGCTATGCACAATGTTTTGAGCATGAGACGAGTTGAATCGCGGCTTGTGCTGAGAGTGCTGAAATTGTTGCAGAAACAGCATCGCATTGATGTCGCTAAAGAAATGCTTTCTTTGGCCCAAAATGTTATCGATGGCATCATTACCGGTGACGAGACCTGGGTCTATGAATATGGTATCGAAACTAAAACAATTATCGGAATGGAGCTTCTGAGATGAGCCAAAACCCAAAAAAAAACGACAGTTATCTTTGATTGCCGTGGTGTGGTCCACTCCGAATTTCTTCCACTAGGCCAGATAGTAAATAAGGAGTATTACGTGAGCGTATTAAAGCGTTTGGGGGAAAATGTTCGGGCAAAAGAGGCCAGAATTGTGGAGAATCAACTCGTGGTTTCTTCACCACAAAAACACACCGGCTCACACATCTCATCTTGTGCGCGACTATTTGATCAAACATAACGTTCATACCGTTCCGCGAGCCCGAATGTGCATCAACTCTGGCAGCGGCCGCTTGATCGATATTATCTTCATCTTTGCGACTTGATGGAAACAAATTTAAACGTCTAAATAAATATAATCAACAAACAGAACCAATTTTTTTGATTTACAAAAAACAAAGTTACTGTCTTAGGAAATCGAGTGAGGTTTATTGCACCACTTTGTACATGTATTAAATTATCTCATTTATTAATTAATTTATTTGTTTATACTTATAATTTATTTTATTTTATATTGCATAAGTACTACATTTATTCAAATCCATTTTGCTTTTGGGCATAATTTTTACAAATTTTCACCACAACATACGAGATATCATATTAAAGCTGAACTTCTAATTAATTTGAATATGTAAACAAAACTTTTTTTGAATAAAAATTGTTTAACAAAAAACCGCAATAAAAAAGCCAAAGGCAATAATGTCTCCCCACCCCTCTATCTCAGAAAGTATGAACGCGAAAAATCTGAACAAATTTAGGTTTGTAACGAATATACAAAAGTTGTCGTGGCACAAGCCTTTTTTGAAAAAAGTTTGGAAGACGTGAGGGTAAAAATCACTCCACTATATCTTACCCCTGCTTCATTTGTGTTTGATGATTATAAGCTATTCAGCTTCGCTTTGGACCCAAATCTTATCAAAATCGGTTGAGTGGTTCTTAAATTAGATGTGTGAATAATATAAAATTTTTGAAACTCCTACCAAAATTTTAACTATCATGTCAGTCTAAGCTTATGAACTGAATTTAATCAAAATCTATTCAGAAATTCTTGAGTTAGGTGGCCAATATTTATACCCCTCCCCCCCACATCTTATCCGCTCTCCACCCGATTTTGATAGTTTGTTGACGAGGCTGCGGTACATATAGTACATACGAGGGTGGGTCAATAAGTCCCTGAAAAATGAAATAAGGAACACTCTTTACGGTATAAAAACATTTTTTTTTTCAACATAGTCTCCTTTTAGCTCTATACACTTCATCCAACGTTTCTCCAAATTGTGAGGCCCTCCAAATAATACGATTTCTCGATCCCCTTAAAATAAGCGTTTGTTTCAGCGATGACCTCTTCATTCGACCCAAATCTCTTACTTCCGAGCCATTTGTTCATGTTTGGAAACAAGAAATAGTCGCAGGGGGCTAAATCTGAGGAATATGCTGGATCAGGAAGGAGTTCGTAGCCTAACTCATGCAATTTTGCCATTGCGACTACGGACTTGTGCGCCGGTGCGTTGTCCTGGTGAAAAATAACTTTTTTCTTCGCTAAATGCGGCCGTTTTTACTTCAAATCGGCTTGGAATCGATCCAGCAGCTCTGCATAATATGCGCCAGTGATCGTTTTACCCTTTTCAAGGTAATCGATGTGAATAACACAGCGCGCATCCCAAAAAACTGTCGCCATGACCTTGTTTGCTGACAAACCCGCCTTTTCCTTCTTCGGCTTCGATTCACCAGGAGTTTTGACTGTTCTTTGGTTTCTGGTGTGCTGTGGTGAATCTAGGTTTCATCCACGGTTACGAAACGGCGCAAAAACTCAGCCGAATTTTTCTGGAACATCGCCAAATACACCTTTGAAGTAGTCAAACGAATGTGTTTGTTATAAATATATAAATATTTATGTAAAATCGAAATCACTGAGCCATGTGATAAGCCTGTGGCCTCTTCAAGCTTACGCACTTTCACTCGCTGATCGTTCATTATCAAACCATGGATTTTGTCGACCATTTCTGGTGTGGTGACCTCAATTGGGCGACCAGAACGTTCGGCGTCACTTGTGCTTGAACGACCGCACCGAAATTGAGTAAACCAGTGGTGAATGGTTCCAATCGATGGTGAAGAGTCCCCATAATATTTGTCAAGCTTTTGTTTGGTTTGCGTGATAGTTTTTTCTCGCAAAAAAATAGTGTTTAATGAGCACTCGAAATTCACTTTTTTCCATTTTAACGAAAATGCTAGTAGGCATCTATATAAAATGGCTGCCACAACAAAACTATTTGACAGATCTGTCTGAAAATTCGGGTGCGTTCTTTTGAAAGATGATTCTTGACAAAAAAAAAAGAAAAAATTTAAGGTGACGACACAATTTGTGTTAATTTTCAGGGACTTATTGACCCACCCTCGTACCTACATTATGTATCAAGTAAAACACACCAATCCAATATCATCAAAATTGCTTCATTGGTCCTCGAGCGAGTCATGTAAGAACAAAACTGACATGTAGACGTGGAACATAAATTATTTATTGTGTATTTTGATCCAACTCTTACAATCCCTTTCTCTGTATTAACTTAGAAGCAAAATAAGGATACAAGTAAAATAAATGTGCGGAATGCTAATAGCGCAATTCCCGACTCACACTTGTTTCGTGAAAATGAGAGATTTTGATCAATTCTGGTATTATACAGAGAAACTCGAAGAAGTGGGTGCACCAATTCTATCTGCTTGTCTGTCTGTGTGTATGATATGTATGGTCGCATGTTGCGTAAACACCCGGGCAGATTTTGCTTAAACTTCACATCTTAGATCGGTGGGATCACAATTCGAGGCAAAACCAGAATTTTCATTTTAAACCCAAAAGTACGGTACTTTAGTAATGACCAATTTAAAAAAAAATCGAAAACGGCTCTATTTGAGTTAGACTGGACACGCATCACTGAATGGAGTAGCCATTTTTTTTTTATCTGTCCTTAAATCGAGATGCTTACAGATTTGTTATTTTTTTAGTAAGATGCACCAATTTTAATGTGTTGAGCGGTGGTTAAACGATCCATGTTGTAAAATTGTAAGGCAAGAACTAACTACCTGTCATTATGGATGACAGATAGATTTGACATATGAACGTGAAATCCCAACCTCGAAATGAATAATCCTTTACAATATGTACGTTCATGTATAATGGAGGGTAAAAAATGTGCAACCTTTCGACGGGACGAGCGAAGTCGAACACAGTTCAGCTAGTTATATTATAGAAGCCCGCACGCCAAGTGTTCATTGGATGAACAAAATAATCAAAAAATAATTGCAAATAAGGCAAGAAATAGTTGTGTACCTACTTGATGAACAAAAACGACTTTTATCTGAATATAAATTCCATCGTTAAAGTTCTATGAAATTATGATGAACTGCGTTAATTATAATGATTTATGGCAGCTCAAGTAGGTATAAGATATGTATTTGAACTGGGACTGTGTATACCATACACTAAACAAGTCAGTGCCGATATTGTTTTAGAAATGAGAAAGAGATAAGAAATTCACGGACCTTCACTTAAATACGTGTATTCGTACATTTTTGATTGCTCAGAGTTCCTATAAAGCCTCCCTGACAAAATACTTCATGAAAAGTGAAACCCGTATTAAAAGCGATTCAGTATTTTTTGAACTCATTGCAGGCATCGTTACGTAAATACCGACAGACAGATGACATCAAACTTTATTATGTATTATGCTAGTTGAGTAGATGTGAAATTATTTAGATCAATGATGGCCTGATATTCGCTCCTGCGCACCACTGAAAGATCACTGTGCGTCAGAGAGTATACTATGGCTGTTTTTATTGATATTGAGGGAGCTTTCAACAATGTCAGATCAGAAGCGATTAATAACGTTGATACTTTGCTTGGAGTGATAAACAATTAATTGCTTACAGGCAGCGTTATTAAAAAAAACTGGGCGGAACTTCGACTGAAGGACCTATAAGCTGCGGTACTCGTATACCTCAAGGTGGCGTCTTGTCGCCTCTTCTTTGGAATTTGGTGATTAATAAGCTACTGGTTGATCTGGAAAAGACGGAAAGCAAAGTGATTGTCTATGCAGATGATGTTGCTATAGCTGTCTCGGGAAGGCAAATACTCTAAGGGAGTTTTTCTCTTGCTCCCCAAATGGACCATAAGTTGTGGTTTGAGAGTTAATGCTAATAAAACTGAACCTTTTCGCTCAGAATTATTTCCTCTTATAAACCCCATACTACTATTAATGGCATCAGCCTAACCTTCACTGATAAAGCAAAATACTTGAAACTAAATAATTTATTAGAAAAATGGCAGCAAACATCTTCACTATTGTAAAAGACCATTGGTATGCAACCTCAATTCAGACTATGGCTGCACGTTTCCGTTATACGGCCCTTGAAAATATCGTAAATCCCAATCTCTTAGGGAAACTGCAAAGATCCGCATGCATGTGCATCAGCGCTGAACTATGAACCACTCCCTTCCCAGCATTAGATGTAATATTTCATCTTGTACTTCGACACATTTTCAGCAAACAGATGACTGCCACTGCAGCTATCCGTCTAAAAGCCTCCTCAATGTAGTGTAACTTCCTAGGTGAGCATTCTTCAATCTTTGGTCTACGACTTTGTACATACATACGAAAACACTGACTACACAGCATCGAAACTGAGTTTTGATCGTATCTTCTGGGCATAAATTCTCCCTTCCCCCCATAATGGGTGGGGAATGGCCATTCAGATCACACAGACGGTTCCAAAAACTGTCAATGGGGTGGGTGATAGTATTTTGCCTGAAAAGCTCAATTTGAGCATCTCCTTTCGCCTCCCAAGATCACTGTAGCGTTATTCAGGTGGAAATAATGGCGATTAAGGAAGTCCTGTCCTGGTTGAAATGCAATGTAATATCTATTCAGGTACTAGTATTTTCAGTGACAGCCAAGCTGCAATAAATAGCTGGTTTCGTGATCCCTTACTTCAAAGGCCGTTCGTCTCTCACGGAGAGCGCAAAGATCACAGTGACAATCCGGGAAATTACAAGGCCGAAGAGTTCGACAGAAAATGCACCACAGTTAGTATTCTACCGGAAGAGCAACATTTACATAGGTATGCCTCATGCTACATGCAAATACTTACTCATGCTGGATGCAATCAGCAAAGCCAACCATAGATGAGAGACTCTCGCTAGATCAAAAATGCTCTAATGTCGATCGCAGATCAGTACAGTCGTAGGTGTCCTCATGGGACATTGTCCTATTGGTCTACATATATTTTCTTTATTATTAAGTAAATAAATTACAAATAACAATATAGAATATAGCACTAGCTACCAGGGTTTTCGGCTACTCGTATGTAAATCTAATATGCTAACTCATATGCACGTTTGAAAGAGCTGTCTGTGACCTTCTTTGCAAGAAAAGTTGTATCTATCAACCACTTGTATAGTGTAGCGGTATCGTACGGCAGTCGATACATAGATACCGAAATCACCTTTAACTATAGTCATATTCAGAGTACAGTCAAATCGGAAATATCAGTTTGGCGTACTTCGAAACGAGCTACATATAATTTAAAGCTCAAAGTGATCTTAAATAAGTATCGCTAAGTGGGTATTATAACTTACATTCAAAATGCTATCAATGTCGATCGCATCTTTTCGCTTACACCAGTTAGCATATTTTGATTAATGTGGCAATAGTTAAGAACTTCACAAATAAATTAGCAGTCTACCATCAACGTAACCATACATCTTGAGTACTACTACCGGCCCCATTGACCACCCCAAAGGGCACTATGCATACATAATTATACACGGAAACAGATACCAATTCAATGTGAGATACTCAATCTTAATAATGACGGAACTTTGTCCACGGTTACGCACTAAAAGGGGTAATGCAAGTCGTGCCATCATTCGTTGCATAACCAGCCGACAATCAAAAATTGATTTGCACTTCAAAAAGCTTAAATTTTCCGAAGACCGGAAATACCTTCAGCTATGCTGTAGGTGATACAATTTCACGCCTTTTGAAAATCGATTCATCGCAATCACAATCATCAGCATAAATAATCATTTTTCAATTTGGTTTGCACTCCAAATCGCACTTGTCTCTCATAAGTGATGTTTTATTGTTGTGTGTTTTGGAAACATTTACAGCTTATAAAACAGCATCGTCAATGGATCTTGGGACAGGAGATCGTTCATTGTGACTTGAGTGGTTGGTTACAACATTCCAAGTGTAACGATTTTCACTTTTCCTGTTTCTTCTCTTTTAATTGGTATTTTAATTAAATATGTATAACATTCAAGCTTATAGTGTACGCACGCATGTACGTATATAAACTACAATAGATGGCTAAACAATGTGTAAGATGTTTTGATTTTGAGGAGGAGGGTAGCGTTGTCAAAACAATATGATCTTAATCCTTCAGCTTGTATAGAAAGTGCGATTGGCAAATGGAATGAATTTCAGTGAATTGTAATTTTATCTTATTTAGTGTAAATGAGTAGTGTGCTTGCGGTAAGTTGAAAACTGTAGCGGTAGTGTGGGTGGCAGTTGAGAGCTTACAGTTTATAGCTTAAAGCAGGAGTTGCCTTCGCAACAACGATACGGTTTCTCATATTTCAACACTATCTACTTTTTTGACATACAAGTCAATGATCAAGAAGACTTTGGTATAACTTATTCACAATCGAACTCAAAAGAGGGAATCTAATGCTGTTGGTAATGACGGAATATGAATGTGTTGAATCCGTGTTACTTTTTGAGGTTTTCAATTCAATGAGGTTTTTTTTTCTTTTTCTTTCTCAGGATAGATGAACCTATAACAATGGGATAGCGATGTTTTGTAAATATGTATGGAATTGAATTCGAAAACTTGATCGAGAGCGGATCGTGCGGCTGTCAGATGGGCGTAGAGGTGATAGGCCCTAATCACTTGCCTATTAGTACTTTCAAATACCGCATTCCTAGGGATAATTCCATTGAGGTCTTCAGAGTAACTGCTATGGTAGTATCCACAGAATAGGCATAGGTCTGTTACCAGCCTTCGATTAGCCAACCGTTAGAGATTAAATGTTATTGCGTGATCATCTACTAAGCGAACTGCTCGTCTCTATATGCTGTCAATTAGATAAAGAGAATGTTTTGGGACCGAGTTCCATACGTGAGCTTATGTTTTATACAGAAGAAAGTATCTCTTTGCTGTAAACAGGTAGCTGAATTTCATGGATGCCGATTCTGTTATGTTCGATACTCATATGTGACACCAAGAAGATGCATGGTTTCCATGGATATATGGTATTTCGGTACTGTCGCCGGTAAAACTAAAGATCTTGATGTTTGTCGATACTAATAAATCATTGATATGGAGTAGAAAAGTAAGGATTCCTGGTTGGTGAAGGTAAAGATCCCATAGTCACTCTAGCATTTAGGACAAAGGTGTCAGAAAAAGACTGATCTGTCTGAAAGAAAATTGTCCACTTCTTATTTCCAGAATCGTATAAAAGGGAATATTAAAAGATTCACCATAGTGTGTGTCTGTCTATGCGCCAGAATGTCAAATGCCTGTAACTTTTGAACCGTTAGACCTAGAGAGCTGGAATTTGATATGAGTTGTTTGAAAAACATTTAAAACACAGGAAAAAAATAAATAAAAATATTTGCCCATACCATACTCGTATGTAACAACTGGAAGCTAGAGTTGGAAAAAAATTCGAATGTTTAAAAAAAATTTGTTGGTTCAATTTTGTAGAATAAAAAATCCTGACAAACGAGGTCAAAGGCGGTGTCTTCTGACTCTATATAGGAAAGTATTAACACAACCTTGAGGAGGTTATGAGAGAAATGTAAAAGATTTCCTGGCACAATCCGTTCTATTCGATTTAGATTAACAGGTGGAACAACTATCGTCCCGTTCAGTTCTTTTTGAGTTAAGCGGCCAAAAAGATGATGTATGTAAATATTTTTCATCTTCGGCATCTGGCAACCCTATAACTTTGACATCTATTTTCAGATCGGCTTATGACAGCCGGCGTTCGAAGCGTCAGTCTATGTTCTCAATTGTAAAAACGCAACGAGCGTATTGTGTAAAATATCGAGTGAGGGAAGTGCCTTCAGACCACACCATCAGGCGTGTACACCAAAAATTTACCACCAGCAATCTTGGTAATATCAGTCATCGGCGCCAGCGGTCTGATGAGAACATTGAGGCTGTACAGGCAGGGTTGAGAGATCACCGACAATATCGAGTCGTTGCCGTTGTTTGCAGTTGGGTATCCCTCGCACGTCTCTCCGACGCATAATTCGTGCTGATTTGAGGTTATTCTCGTACAAAATTCAATTAACGTAACGCAGAATGGCGCCACATCTCATACAGCCCGAGCCACGATCGCTTTAATGCGTCCTTTGTTTCTCGGACACCTAATTTCGAAAAACGGTGATTTTGACCAACCTCCACGTTCACCCGACTTAACGCCTCCAGACTTCTTCCTGTAAGGTTATTTGAAGTCTAAAGTTTACGTCAACAAGCCACGGACCCTAGAAGCCTTGAAAGACAATATACGATAGGAAATGGCCGCTATTCAGCCAGAAACACTTCGAAAAATAATGTGAAATGCCGAAAAACGAGCACATTGCGCCATCCGCTCTGGCGGCGACGATTTACGTGATATCATATTCAAAAAGTGATCAGAACAAATTTGCAATTAATTTGTGTTTTTTTTTTTTAATTATTACCAAAAATCATCCCGAAGGTTTCAATTGCCCACCCTGTAGATACTTGTATATCAGGACACACATACAAATCCAACTTTATAAACGAAAATGCTTCAACTTCTTGGATAGCTGGTGGCTGCGCGTGTATCAGATCTAGAGTCAAATTGCGTGAAAATATGTTTGCTTAGGGATTGGACTTTTCTTTGGGCCTTGTAGCTAGTGAGTAGTCCCCTGAAGTAGTTACTTATCACTTTTACCATGAGCCCAGAAAGGATTCAAGGATGGGACGTTCTATAAGCTTGTCAGTCCTTCTTCGCGAATTCGACCGTTGCATTACCTATGTTTTGGAAGCTGATCAAGCTAGACCTTGATCATAGCAGCAATTGCTTGCTTACAATTTCTGTTGAACCAAGGTTTGCTGGAATTTAATTTTTTGGTGGATTGGAAAATGTAGAGCTCTACCCTGAATTGAATTACTCGGTAATTGCTTACATGCTCCTAAAAAGTATCATACATATGTCAGCCCATGCCAAATAAGCTTGCAATTCCAAGTCAGGTGATGGCGATCCTGTTGTTCTATTATAATTAATATTAGAATATGGTCCGAATTTCTTAAACGGGTAAACATTTTAGTGGTATAGCTGTCTGGCACTGCAGGGAGAAAAAGTTCTAGAGAATTGTCTCTTCTATAAGGGTTGTTCCTTTTATTAACTGGGTGTGATTGTTGCTGGTGGCAAAGGCTAGAGCTTGTCTTCGCACCTCATCAGTTCTGTTGAAGTCAGTTGGAGTTGTGGCTAATAACGTTACCGAAAACAATAAAAGAACTAGTGTCAGCCATAAAATATCGAGTGCATCAAGCTCAATCAAATTCTCTGTCGAGTTTGTTGAAGCAGATTCCGCTTTTGATGGAACTTTACTTAATCGATTTATCTGAAAACTACTCTTATGACTTTATTTAAATCTAATATTTGGGTATAACTCTAAAACTCAGTATATTGGCACAATGGCAGGTAAAATGAAGTCCGGCAGAGTTCGTAGCGTACGTACAGCACAAAACATTGCTTCAGTGAGAGACAATATTGATGAAAGTCCGGGCACCTCTGAGTTTGTTTGAAATAATCAAAAAAGTTTTGCATTTGTACCCGTAAAATTCAATTGTTGTGTCGGCATCATCGGGCCAAATTTGTTTGAATACGTAAGAGGCAAATGCTGTAACAATTGGTAATGATCGTTATCGTGACATATTGCAAAACTTCTTGCTTCAAGAAATTGGTAAAATAACACCCGAAATATGCCAAAATGTTACTCAAAATATGGTTGAAAGAGCACGCACCTTCACCGCGGCCATTTGACCTAGTATGTCGGTCAAACATAGATAATTGTTATAAACCAACGTCACAAAAAATAAAAATAAAAAATGGTGTTTCATTCCAAAGTTAGGTTAGGTTGGGGCATCTCTAAAGGTGCTTACACGGGGGCCTATTGGTCTATTGCGGTTTCCCTTGGGTTATGTTACCGCATCTAACACTGTTTCTAGTTGACTGGTTCTTACTCGAACCAGCGTGTGCTCCTTATGATTCTCGTTAAGTCCATCAGCGATGCATGTGTCAACTCACCCAGTTCTCCGAAGAGTCTGTTTACCATATGGAGGAGACGACTGTTGTGGAGATTTGGGCAGTCACAAGGCAGGTGTTTGATGATTTCTATTTCTTCCTCATCTTGACAGCTCCTGCAATAATCCGGGGAGTTCATACCTAGCCTTTTTGCCATAGTGCCGATCGCGCAATGTCCTGTCAGTATACCTATCAAGATGCGGATTTATTTTTTCCCATAGCTAGTAAGCATTGTGTTATCCCATCACTTAACTGTGGCCATAGGCTGCATATACTATTTGTGTGTGGGTATGCTCTGTACCTAGTGCTGATCCTTTTCTGGCTAGTTCATGTGCTATCTTATTGCCTTCTATATCACTATGTCTGGAAACCCAGCAAAGATTGACAACGTGGATATTGCTAAGTTTGTTCAGGGTTTTACGACATTTACATACTGTCCTGTTACATGACAGTCCACAAAAATTGTAATCCGTGATGGATTCATTTTCTTTGTTAGAATTGTCAACGCTGTTTTATCAGTGGCAAACGTTTCAGCTTCAATGTATCACATAGAGCCATCAATGTGATTTAATAATGTGCTAGTTTCCCATTCTTGTCTTTTGGGAATAAGGGTGGAGCAATTCTTATTGAAATCTTGATATGGAATAATATAGTCTGAGTTCTTGATGGGGTCAACAATTCCATAACTGTAAAGTATAGATGCGTGTCCGTAGGAATTTTTTTTCCAAAGATCAGATGCTTTAAGATGGATTGCGCTTTTGACTGCCATGCCTTTTTTTATATTCCTGTAAGAAGGTGAAGTATTATTTTTAATCCTGCTTGTGGTGTTGATCTCAGTGCACTTGTTTCTCCTATACATGCTAATCTTTGTACCTCAGTGGGGTTGTTAAGATAGCATCTTTTTTCCATTGTATTTCACCATACTAGTGTAAATATGGGTCTAATGATCGTTATCCCCAGCGTTTATCGAAAGTTTTCTTCCATGCTTAGAACGCACATAGTGCCCTTTTCATGCGTTCCTTTGTGTTCCGCTTACACATAAGCTTTGAGTCTAGAATGGTTCCAAGATACTTAGCTTCATTGGAGAGTATCAGAGGTATTCCATTAAGTTTTGGTAGGTTGAAATTACCTATTTTCCTTCTTCTGGTGAATAGGACCTATTCAGTCTTCTCTGAGTTGACCTGTAGTCCATTTGTAAATGTTTGCTATTAGTCAGGATTGCTATGACATCTGCGTATGCTACCGTCTTTAATCCTTGGTCCTTTAGAGCCTTAAGAATTTTTTTTAACTACAAGAAGCCACAGGAGAGGTGAAATAACACCTCCCTGTGGAGTACATTCTTAACTGTTTATTTTTATTGTACTATCGCCTATCTGTGAATTAATAATTCTGCTATTAAGCATTGTTACAATCCATTCCGTTACCATTGTCCTAGTTTATATTCAATAACAATTTATTAAAATTTTATGTCTGAAATCTATTTTAATCAAAGTCGAAATTTCCCAAGTACTGGAATAAATTAATATTCCAAATTTGTCTCAAAGGTACATATATTAAGTTTGTAGTAAATCTGTTAAATTATTTAAACAAACATATGAATTTGAATATGATACTGATAGCCAGGTAGAAAAGTGAAAAACCAAAAAGCCCCAGTGTAAAGACTCCAAAAACTCCCAGTCATAAAGAGAATCTGACCTTGACCAGTCACAGTTCAATGCAATTTTTCTTTTATAGATATGTTATTATTATTTAAAATTGTGATTTCTTCTACAGGGTGCCTCAGTTTAAAAATGTCAACCGCGCGTACATCGATTCCTTAGGACAATATATGTAAGAAATAAATGTATTTAATTGCCCCTAGCCTCTGAGGTAACTTGATTGCATCATTACTAATATTCTGTTGGTCAGATGTAGAAACAATGACGTAAGGTATTTCGTTCTGGACAAACCTTCGACTCTTTCGAAGTGCAACAGGGAGTGAGACAAGGGGATATTCTGTCGCCAATCCTCTTTTCACTATCTATACACGATGCATCTGAGAGACCGATTAAAAGGCTAAGTTATTTGGACTATGCCGATGATATCTGTTTCCTGGCAAGTACCATCAGCGGGCTAGACGAGATGAGTCAATCACTGCAGGTGAATGGAGACTCGGTCAGTCTAAGGATCAACTGTAGAAAGATAAAAATAATGCTCACAGGCCTCTCAACATATCAGCGTATTATTCTAAAGCAGACGGTAATTGAGGAGATCGAACAGTTTAACTACCTGGATAGTTTTGTATCATCTAATGGTGAAAGGGGCCTAGACGTTAAAAGCTGAATAAGTAAAGGTCGCGCTGCCTTTGGTATCCTATTTTCAATTTGGAAATCTATTCAAATCTTATTACGTACTAAGTTGAGACTCTTCGAATATAACGTGAATCCTGAAAAGTCTCGGCGAGAAAGTTACATGCTTGCAAGTTATATAGACCCAGAAATTGTGGCTTAAAACGAGTCAGAAGCTGTTGTAGAAAATGGCGCTGGATTGGTCACACACTGACGAAGCCAAATGACAACATCGGGAAGTAGTCCTTCAAATGAAATCGTCAGGGTGCACGGTAGGTTGAAAGACCAAGAACAACGTGAAGATCAACAGTTTTGGCAGCGACCCAGATGAAAACGGTGCCACAGCTGAAATGTCTAGCTGCAGACTGAGAAAGATGGAAGAGTTTTGTTGCCGCCCTATGCCCCACCCGGGGTTAAAGGAAATATGATGACGATGATGTGTAGTATATTTTTAGGAAAGAAAACTGCATCAATAGAAAAAAGTTTTATTCGAAATTTCTGGAAAATCTCAGTAGAACAATAAGATCTCGATTTCTTTCTTTGTTCTGACTTTAAGAAGCTGTAACTTTTTTTCTGGCACCAAATTTAAAGTATCATAAATGGTCTATAAATCAGGGGCCTGGATCAGGGGGTAGGAATGCATCTTCTCTTATAGGGAACATTTTCACTCGTATGAGCAATAACTCTTATTTTAAAAATTTTATTAAATATTTACAAAAAAAAAAAAAAAAAAATTAAAATAAAAGCTATATCGACAGATACGCACTTTTCTCGAAGAACCCAGTTTCCAATAGCCTTTCATTTAATTTGCATCAAACCAGTAACTTTATTTAAATTTTATGCACCCAATTACACCATTTCAAAAAACAGACATAAAGTCACATCGACATATGTATATTACATTGCACTAACAATATTTTATTATACCACTATTCCAATTTGAAATTCTCATAAAAGATGTTTAATCTTCTATTGCCACCTAAATACAATTAACTGAATCTTTTACACCAAAAGTGAATGAAAAATCACACACAATTCTTCAATGAACCCAAATTCCTAATACAGAAAGATTTCGATAGATTTTTGTTCAAGGTGCTATTCCCTTTGGATCTAACATGACGCATGAGCGAATGCGCAAATTCCATACCAAACCCGATCATGGTCTAAACGTTTATGAGCCACAAGATGTTGATATCATCGTATGGGATTTGCCAAACACCTTCACCAGGCTGCCTGGTGAATGAATCTGCCGTCAAAAAGTATCTCTGCATAAGCCACACTCACACAGTCATGTCATTGTCTGCACTAATTTCTCTGTTTTCGTTCACTTGTGGGCACATACATAAGTATCTAAACCAATTGCATTGTATCTTCAGCAATAGCCAAAAATTGTATTGTACTCATCATTTTGTTTCACATCGATGTACGTGAAATCCACACTCTTCTTTTGCCCTATCTGATTGGTTAGATACATTTAAGCTAAAATATCTTACCAAAAGTAACAGCATCAAGAAAATGTATCTAAACATATTTACCCTTATCTATGTGTGAATGCATGTGGATAAGGTTTTTAAAAAGGTGTTTTTTTCGCTCTTCTTTTTTTTGCATCTTGTAGCATCTGAAAAGATGTAACTATGATACCAATATTATAATGTTTATTATTTTGCTTTTAGTTTTCAATGGCTGTTACTAGTTGTTGTTGTTTATGATAGCAATACCAGTGCAAGTGGTGTTCATTGTGAGATTTTTGCTCTAAACTTTTATTATTACTATTATACCGTTCATTTTCTATTTCTTTTTTTTTTTTTTTTTTGTATATTCGTGTGTTTCTTCTTTTTTTTATTATTTTGCGAGAGATTTGTGAATATAGAAGATCTTTACTGTAAGATGAAGATTGAGATTTTGTGCTGCAAGTGAGTGAGTAGTGTATTTTTTGTGATATAAATACTGGTGTCTGGATTTGGATCAGTATCAAATCTTGTTTAACCATCTTCGCTAGAAGACCTATAAGGATACTTTAACTCCTTTGAGTTTGTGATAAATCAATTAAATTTTTAAAATATACAAAATGAAGGTATGTAGATACCAATTTTGTTTACTATTTAAATATTTGGTGTATAATGAAAAAATAAAATATGTTTTCAACAAACAAAGTTGTGCCAGTGATCGTGAACAATAAATATTAAAAACGAAAAGGATATTAATTTGAAAGCCTCTGCTAAAACCGAATTTGTAACGTGTGCCTGCACTCAGTGATAATAATCCGATCAAACTATAGATTTTTACAAATCAAAATATTTTACTTTTAAGCTAAAGTGGAATTTTTAACATAATTTGTTAACATGCTAAAAATTATTGCAATTTATTCCCAACTGGTTAATTATATTGTTTTTTTAAAACTCTTAAAGGAAATCGTTAATGTGGATTTCTGTTTAAAATCGTGATAAACTTCACTTTCTGTTAAATACAAACAAAATCCTACCAACTTCATACATATACATATGTATATATTTTTCATAAATCGATATGATATACATACATACTTCTCTTAAATCCAATTTAAGACTTCGCTTATAACATTAAAAATATCGAACTAATAGTTCAATAACTCCAATGATTAAAAATAGTTAATAAAACATCGACACTAATTCAAATGACTACAATCTCTAGGAGAATCTCTCTTATCCCACAATCGCCGATGAGTATCTTAACGGCAAAACCAACTCATTATCCCGCCTCGAAATATTAGTCCGATGTAAGATAAAGAAAACATCTCGTAAATTGCATAATCATTCACTAATATTTCCTCCGAATCCACAACTTCGCCACTTTTCAAGCAAAATATCATGTCAAGCATCTGTAAGTCATTTACGAATGATGACAAATAAAATGCTAATGAACGTCAATAAACATACTGCATTGCAAAATTTATCACCCATTCTGGTGTACATATACATTTTTTTTTTTTAAATAATCACTCCAACACAATATAATAACCATCACTCAACGATGCAATTAAGGCAAAATACAGTCTCTTTTGTCAATTATATCTTATAGTTCATCTTTTTCTCATTCTAATCTGGTGTATCCATCTTTACAGTGCTTTGCAACGATAGCTGTTTTGGCCTGCGTCGCTTTGGTTAGGTGCGAACCTCCAGTACCACAAAATACGTACCTTCCACCAAATCAACAATCAGCTGAGCCATCAAATAATTACCTGCCACCCACTCAGTCATACCAATCACCTGCTAACAATTACCTGCCACCCCAAAGGAGTCAAGCCACTGCTGCCGCACCACAAAGTACATATGCTGCTCCATCTGCCGCTGCTCCTGCGCCAGCAATTACATCGGCGATTTTCCCAAAACAACAGCAGTCCGGTGGTAATTATCCAGCTAGCCAAGGATTCTCAAACTCTGGATATGGCAATGGCAATGGTAACAACAATGGCTACAGCGGTTACGGTGAAGAGAACTACGGTCCAGCTAAATACGAATTCAAGTATGATGTTCAGGACTACGAATCTGGTAATGATTTCGGACATATGGAAGCCCGTGATGGTGACAGAACTGTTGGCCGTTACTATGTGCTCTTGCCCGATGGCAGGAAACAGGTTGTTGATTACGAGGCCGATCAGAATGGCTACCGTCCAACCATTTCTTACGAACAAACTGGAAACGTTTACAATGGCGGTGCTCAGAATGGTGCTGCTGCTGGTCGTGATGGTGCATTCAGTGGCTACGATGCCAATGCACAAAGTAAATACCAAGGATACAATTAAGGATCGACTACATCTGTCCGTTTTACCCACTGCCCAATCTAGTATCCTCCTAAAGGAGAAAACCTAAAGTCGTTGTCATCCTGTGTTAGGTTTTAGGCCAGTTTCTTTGTGTGGTTTCTCATAGCATACTTTTTGGTTTCTTGTTTTTATTTTTTTTTATTTTATTTGTTTATTTCTCGCAAGGCATTGTAATAGTATTATTTACCATTAATTTCCCTTTTTTTAGTTTCTTCTCTTTTGTACATTGCATGTTCTTTTTTTTAATTTTCCTTTTATTATTCATTGTATCCACGAAAGCGCAAACCACACAGCAAAGCCAACTGCCATAATGTTAAAAAAGTTACTTGTTAAGCGCTCTTTTTGTATATTTTACAATTCACAAACTTATATACATTTTTTATTATATATTTTTGTATACCATATATCAGTTGCATTCATATTTTTGTATAATATTTGTAATAAAAAAAAATCGTTTTGTACGTAAAATATTATTAAAAGCTATTGTTTTATTCTTGCTGAAATTTGTGTGTAGGGATGTGGGAGTTTTTTATAAATCATAAGTTATCACATCGTGGTCAGCTGCTGAAAAGGCCACAAACCTAAAAACATTTACAAAAATCTAACGCTTAATATGCATTGACACAACCACCGCCACGTGATGACCACCTACTCGTAGTCCGCAACCATCGAAACAATTCTTGATCTTAAAAAAAAAAAAAAAAAACAGTAGCAAATCGTGTTCTGCGTCTCTAACAATGCCACTTGTAAGTGATAGGTCATCCCATTATCGCTAGATGGACAAAAAGGAAGTTATGCAGTTTATTTAACATCCTAGGCCTAAACTGTCGAATCAAATTTTGAATGTTGTCGGTCTTTAATGGATCCGTTTGAATGAATCCGCTTCTTCCCACTCAATAAAACTTCCAAACCACGTCAGTGGAAGTTTTAAATACCACTGAGGCTATTAATGCTAATAGTTCGCGAAGAGATAAACATAGATAAACAAGAAGTGCTTAAAGCCACCTCATCCACAGTAATTGGATCTTTTGTTCAGAGCTAAAGATTTAGTCTCCTGGAATCTTTAATGATATTCCGCTCGCGCGTCTTTGGTTCCAGACTTTTATAAGATAGTTTTATATTCAATACCTTTAACTCGACTCCTTTCGATTCCGACTAAGTATTACTTAAAAGAATCAATGCCAAAAGTACTGCGTACCAAAACAAAAGTCAAGTCGTGAACTTCGGTTACAAATGGCGACAGTCTTCTAAGAAAAGTCTTAGCCACAAATTATGTGGTAAAATCTCTTTAAAATCGAGATAATATCCTCTGAGTAGTAAGATGTTATTGCATTTGACCCAAGAGGTTCACAAAGTCACGCCAAGGGAAGGATATCATACGATCCGTTGCAGACAAATTAATATAGGGCACATGCACCGAAAATCTGCCACCTGATACGAGCAAAGGCAGAACAATCACAGAAGAAATGTTCCGTAGTGTCGTCGCCCTCTTCACAAGCTTCGCAGACTATTATATCACTTTACCTACTACACTAAGATGTTTAGTAAAAGTTAAGTGCCCCGTGAGAATGCCAATAAGTTGTCTGCAGTCCTTTCTGCTGAGAGACAGCAAGAATGCAGCCGGTTTCTTACAGTTCTTTGGAATTTAGTGCAAAAGGCAGTCACATATTTGCGCGAACGCCCCTTCCACCAAACAACCGACGCATGTGCATAGCTGTATAAATCCAAAGAACCCTTTTCGGTGATAAACCCCAAGTCTTCTCAAAAGCACTCTTACACTGCCAGAAAACTGAGGGACATGTTTTGACCAAAGGAGCTTTTTTATCAAGGATTAATCCTAAATAGTGACGCCCTTCAGGCCAGAAGAATAAGCTCGGGTTTGAGAGGATTGACCGATAGTCCATTCCTAGTGCTCAGACAATCTATAGGCATGGTTCGACAGAAAGTACGGCAACATCATCCGCATATGCTTGAGTGTAGACGTTAGAACCATTGAGAGTATTCAACAGAGAGTCAACCACCATGCACTATAGCAGTGGAGACAGAACGCCACCTCGCAGATATCCCCTGTTTACCAGGACTTGTAGCTCTGATAGGCATAAAATGGAATTTCTCTACCAAGAGTTCAAGAAAGTGGTAGATGTACTTAGAGAAGAAAATGAAGCTCTAAAGAACACGCATCTACAAAATAAAAGCGAAGGTAGACCATTCTGCTTAACTAATAAATATCATACAGACGAAGAAGAGCTAATACGTGAAACGACTTGGGTCTCAAAGAAAAGACCTAGCAAGAAGCAAAAACCCGATTATTCACCTGAAGTCAAGCCACAGAAACAAGACAAGCGCGAAGAGTTTCACGAGAAATAAATTGAAGCAAAATTAAGCCTCCAATAAATGTCGTCGGTATTCCGGAGTATAATAAGTTGCATTGCCTCCTCAAAGGAACGTTGGCATAAGGTAACATCTCTCCGCAACAATGTGGGGAAAATCAAGAAGATCCAACGGTATACTACGTGTTGTAGCAACAGGACTCCACCCCTCGTGCACTAAAGAAGATGTTACATTCGACCTTCATGCCAAAGGCTTGAAAATTCTTGACGCCGTTAATATTATCAAGAAGGAGAAGCAACAAATGGAACGAGATCAGAAAATACTGGTTAGACATACTCTTTTGCTGCTTATGCTTAGTTTTGATAAGATCGAGAATATAGATGATATTTACAATATTAAAACTATTCTAAACAAGGTGGTCAAAATCTAACCTATGCGTAGAGATCGATCCTTCAGTGTAAGCGCTGTCAAGTCTTCAATCATACGCCAAGAACAGCCGCGTGTATAAAAGGTACCGGTAAATATCTCTCGGAAAAATCCGACTTAAATAAAAAGGCTCCAGCTGCAAAGGTAATGGGTGCGAACTATCGAGATTGCGAATAGGCAGAGACCTCAAATAAAAGCGCGATACACTTAAATTAACCTTACTCCTGAACCCGAAACCATCCAAGAATACAAATCGAATCGCTAAAGGAAATGCAGCGAAAGAATATAAGCCCGTATCAAAATAATCGATCTATTTCGAAGCAGTAGGAGTCCGATTATTGTTGAGCGAACTAAAGGTACTGCCGCTGAAACTTTTGTGTAATAAAATCTGAAATGTAAATGTGGTGAAACGGATTCGACTCAATTATTTATTTATTATTTTTTTTTTTTATTTATTACACGACGTCAACACAACTTCAACAGAAAAATGTTTTACCTATCTTTCCGCGTCAATAAAATTGCATAAGTTGTCATCGATTAGTCACATCACACACACAAATTTTGATACCATAGTACAATGTATATAAATACATACTCGTATGAACAATAAAATACAAAAGGGTGTTCGGTAATTTGTGTGGTACCGTCGAATCTTTTTTACTTTTTACTTTCTTTTACCCGCTCAATGGTATACGAGTATCATTCATTCACTCCTAGTACTTTTGAAGTTATGGTCATTTGAATGAGAGCTGTTATAGCAGAATAAAATCGACTCAATTTCAGAGGAATCATTTTTTACAATTTTCGACGTGTCCATAGTGCCAAATATCATACGAGTAGTATTTCTGTGAGATGGCTTCTGTTTTTGGGTATTCTTCAGCATCCCTTAAATCGTTCGATCATCTCGAAATCGGGAAGCTTTGCGCTCTCTGTGTATCTCATGCTCCCTAATAAAAGGAATGCATAGTGAACAAGCAAAGTCTTTAAAGATCTCGTTCCGCTAACAAACAGATGATGGCCGGATTTTTCAGAAGGACTAATCTGATGAAGGTATACACTGCTCAGATCTAGACCCTTGCGACTTTGGTTTGTTCTTCCACTAAAGAAGAGTATATTGGGACATTCTCCGAGGAGCGTGATTTGATACCAATTATGTGATGGGAATTTTGGTATGATAGTTGGTTTTTACCTGTGAAAAAGTGCGTTACTAAAAATGGTGACCACTTCCAAAGACTAATTGAACTAGGCCAAACGTAGCATAAAATAATAAAGAAAATTTGCGAAATGAGTGCAGATTGTTCAACGTTTATAACAGCGAGGAACTGATAAAATCACTATGATTCAAAAAATATTCCAGTACATATACAGAAGTATTACTTTCAGATCTAACATTGTAAAGTTTTACTTTCGCCTCTGAATAATGATATTCATTATTCTCATAGGCCTTGCTTTCCACATATACTTTGAAAAAAAAAACACAAGTTTTTCATTTTAATCGAAATAGTCAATGTTATTTTTAAAAAAAGCCAATATTTTCAACCAATTAAGACAAATGTATACAAACTAAATAACAAGAAATACTGTTCTCGGCAAGCCTCTTCGGTTACTTCCTATAAATTCGTACCAATTGCCCTTGTTCATTGTACTTATACAGCGGTCCATCAATTTGGTCTACCGGTGTATATTTCAGTTGCGCTGAAAATCCATTATTTCGTGCTTCTTCCTCGGTTTGTGACGTCTTATAACTGACTTTCTGCAAAGTCTTCTCCGGTGTCAAAACAAAATATTCCCCTTTGGTAACAGAACTGTCTTCTTCATTCTCTCCATTGGGAAAATTAAAGACGTCGTCTGTATCTTTATCTTCTGGAGTTCTTGGGTCTGGATAACCCACAAGTTGAATAGCTGGAACTCCATATTGGGTGGATGGCTGAACAACAGGAGCTCCATATTGAGCAGCAGGAATTTTAACAGACTGCAACGGTTGTCCATTAAATTGTTGCTGCCTGATTTTGTTAGATAATTTCTGTGGTCTGCGGACTTGAGAAAACTGTCGTTGAGGATAGTACTCCCGAGTGTTTAATTGGGAAGCACGAATAATTTTAAACTGAGCTATAGGTCGATTTGGTAGACCTTGAACTCGAAGGATGTCCACCCCTAAAGGAACATCGATTTCATCTGGAATGTCAGACGATGGAGGTAGATAGGCGCTGTTCGGCGCCAACTGCCCTGCATTTTTATCACCAAGCTGACCAGCGTAATCTACACGTTCTTTGGTAATCTCTAATTCAAGTCCACTTTTCCGTTGTATTTGTGAAGCGATGTATTCATTTGGCAGATTGAAAGGGCTTCCCTGTGGTCTCCACCCAGATGGTGCGTAAGGCCCGCTTATCGGCAGTTCCGCAAAACTAACTGCCAACAATGTACCGAATATTACAATCTACAAAAAACAACAACAATTTATGTAAGATAAAGTAAACATAATTCAATTTAACACTTATCCTACCTTTCCAAACATGGCGACCTATCGAATCAACTGCGTTCACCAAACTGATTTAACTTAAAACGCACTTTTTGCCTTTTATACCCCTAATTTAATAATTGATGTTGCATTCGAATTAGTATGCAACGCACTACGTAGTTGATTTTACAATTTGCCATTGTTTAAAAATCCTCCCAATGTCCCACGTACAGACGTCACGTACACTTGGCTGGGCATATCTATATTATTCATTCATCTGACCATTTAATGAAGCAATGGTCAATGGTCTTTGGCTCTTCGAAAATTCTGACCAAATGGCGCCCGACTAACTCTTTTCGATGCTAATTCAAAGAAAACGATTCAAGTTCAATGTCAGCGTGCACCATCGCGTGCCAACAGTTTTGCATGCGCACAAGCGAAACCTCATTACATTGTTTGATTGACTTTTGTTTGATCATCTTCATTTCTTCTTTGGATGATGACTTGAGGCGTGAGTTGTAAATGTGCTTAATTTGATATTTAACGATCAAAACAATGATTAATATGAAATAATTGTGAGTTGTGAATTATAAACGTAGTAGTATGGTGAGTTCTTCCATTTTAATGTCATTAATCATCAAAGATGGAAATGAATTCAAATTTGATAGCTTAATTTGGTAAATTCACGGAAGTGATATACAGAAATGATGCTGTGATGGATGTTTTGTCAGTTCTTTGAACTTGCATCGTTGTATGAAGATGTTAACATCATATTCTTATTAACATATAATTCCTGACACTAGAGGGTAAACTATGTTTGATTGTATCTATGTAAACTGTACAATACCAGTATATGTATTTTTAATGTTCCGTACCAGAATGTATAAATTAACACTAATGGATTCAATATGGTGTCTGCCTGTCCATCTGTCCATGTGCCTGTCATAAGCTTGTAACTTTAGAACCGTTCGACCTATAGAGTTGAAATTTTGAATAAAAATAGTGAGTGGTGGACCAAAAATAAAAGTCTATCTAATGTACGAGTATACTAATGTACCCTAAGAAAAAAGAAATATTTTTGTTCCCCTGTCAAATGTGAAAATGAGCTTCCAATGAGCCCAAAAATATGAAAATATTTAGTTTGGAGAAAGTTTCTTAAACAAAAAAACTCCAACCATGGTATAGGCGACTATCCGCTCTATCTCCGAAACTGCTGATACGAACAATTTGAAAAATAAATTGAGACTATAGATAGATTTATGAGATGGTAAGAAGAAAATTACAAAAAAATTTTCTGGCACACACATTTCTTGAAAAATATTAGAACACGTGGGTTGAAAACTCATCCCACCATATTTTATCCCATGGTGGTAGTAGGTAGTATGTTTGCTTGTGACTTGAGCTAAGCCGCTTGAAGCCCGAACGGGGAATAGCAACCAACAGTCACCGCGAATGAAAGAGAAGAGAAACGAACAAAATCTAAATTTCTCCAACCATTACACTAATAAGGAGTTTCTGCCAGGTAGTACAATAGACAATAAAATCGAGTCTGAGTGCTCCGAGATTTGGAAATTTCCTTTTTTTTAATAAAAAAAAAAAAACGTTAGCCCTGTCTTTATCCAATTTGGATGAATTCCAAACAAAGTACTTATATGATGACAAACGCGTCTACATGTCCGTTATAACTCGAAAAGAAATTTTATCAAAAACCGTTACGTGGTTCTTGCGTATAAGGAATATGATTCGAAAATGTTTTAAACCTCTCCTCATATCTTACTCTCACTTCATTCGATTTCGATCAATTTCAAATGGAACTATTAGCGTATAAGGCTAAGAAAACGTACCAAATGCAGGTGGAAAGCATCGACAGCCAGAGTGTGGGACTTTAACCCTAACTTAAACCACCTCTGCTTCCAACTCCATTTCTCGACGATGCTACCAAGGGCATAAAGTATTCCGAGGGGGTTTTCAGTCGTGGATTGCATAGTGTAGGAAAACATCCCAAACAGAAAGCACCTCCTATTATTACAACTCAGAGGAAGTCTCATCCAATAACTTTTCTCTAATATGTCATTAAAGTTTTGGAAGAGTGGCTCATAAGCAGACGCTAATTTTCTATGTACTTAAATTTTATTTATAGATTATAGATATACCTGGTTTTTTTATGGATATGCACCACACTCTAGGTTGCACGGTAGTGTCAGATTCTTACTGACTAAACCTTACCTCCGCTAGCTTACTCAGGTAATACTTAGAAGGCGGGTATTCCGGTTTACACGGCCGTCCTTATCCGCATTTCCAGCATTCTTCTCTGGCTTTCTGCCTACCTGAGTTCGATTTGTACTCGGGTTAATAATGTGCTAACTGCGACCCAACTGCTCTCCGATCTTAGCATCTCTGCTATTGTATTTGGAGCATTAAGTATTTTATTTATTTCATCCTTTAATCTTCGTCTTTCCTCAAGGAACCTTGCGCAATTAAAAAGGACATGATCCGGGTCTTCTTCGCATCCAGGACATGCTGAACATTTTGGCTAGGTATCTAGTCTAAAGCGATTGAGGTATCGGCGATTAGTTTGTGTGTCCACCTACCCTTATGTGACGTATTCCATCCATGTCCTCTCTTGTCTTCTAAGTTCTTTATCGGAAATGTTTTCCGTTTTTCCAACCCGAATTTTTTTAGCTTCATCAGCTAGGATGTCGATAGGGATCATACCAGCAATGACGTACGCCGCCTCATCCGAAATTCTCCTATAAGCCGATATAACTCTAATTGCGGTTAGTCTATAGATGCTGTTTATACGCGATCGATTTTTTTTCACTTTTAATCTTTTAATTAGGTTACAATCTTAGCCAGTAATAGTCTCCTGGTACTTCTTGGGCCGCCAACTTTTGGCAACATTCTCGAAAGCGCCGAGTGTTAATTCAATGCCTTCTTTGATATGTATTCCATGTGGTTACTAAAGTCTAGCCTGTCGTCTATCATAACGCCGAGATATTTAATACACCTTTTGGCGATTATTGTATGACTCCTCACCTTGCAGCTCCTAATACCCTCTATATACCCTCTATAATAGACTCTAACTATTGTTTGACAGATGCGATAGTCTCGTTAGCATTTAACTCTGGCTCGCCGTAACCACTATAGTTATGTCGTCGGCAAAGCCTATGATTTGTACTCCATCGGGAATCCGTAGTCGCAATATACCATGAGGGCGGCCACTGTGTAGTGGTAACATCATCGCTTGTCACGCTGCAGGTTCACGGTTCGAATCCTAATGTCAAGAATCATCTATTTATTTCTTATGAAATAAATAAAAAAGTCGATAAATTGCAAAAGCTAATGTCATCTCTACTGGGAAGGCATAACACTGGCAGTAGAGTGGTCATATGGCTGAAATGCAACTTGATCGTAATGATGACATCAGGAAGTCGGAAAAAAATACTCGTACTGTGTATCATAACAAACGACAATAATAGCAAAAGCACAAACGCTTTCCAGTTATCTGGACGCTACCCTGGGAGTTTACAGAAACTTTAGGTTAGGTTAGGTTTGATGGGTTGACATAGAGGGTGAAAGACCCACTACGTCACACTTAGATCAATGTAGATCCATTGTGATGCAGAAACTTAATACCACCTAAGTTTCCAACCACTACACCAAATCTTTCTTTCTCTCTCTCTCTTCTTCACAACGCCCGTGCACTGTAATAGTATAAGGGTATTCATATCCCCTTTGGCGCGCGCAAATTATAAAAAAAACCCATCGTACATTATATTCCATAGAACCGGTCCGAGGACGGAGCCCTATGGAACGCCAGAGATTATAGAGTATTCCTTTGTCCCTAATTCAGTTCCGTATAACAGCAATCTTTGGTGGAAATAGTTAGCTGCTATTCGCAGGATATATTCCGGGGTATTCATGTTTGTTAACGCATCCATTACGTATATATAGCTCCAGTTTGCTGTATTGAACACGTTTTTCACGTCAAGTGTAATCACTCCATAGTATTTTTTTCGTCCCCATCTCCAGCTGGAACCCTGTATCGATTGCTTGGCCATTGATATTACCTCACCAATAGCGTCTATTGTGGAGCTTTACGGAATCCATATTGTTGGTCTGAGAGACCATCTTCTAATTCAGTGACCGGTAGTAATTTACTGAATATTAGGTGTTCTAGTATCTTTCCCATTATATCAAGAAGACATATCGGATGATAGGATGATGGTTCGCCGGGATTTTTCCCTAACTTTGGTAGTAAAACTACCCTCTGTTTCTTGCATTTTGAGGGGAAGATGCCATTTTCAAGACACATCTGCATTGTTTTGACGAAGATTGTAGGATTACATCTTATTGCTGCTTTTAGAGCTTTATTGGGAACTCCGTCTGGTTCCGGGCTATGTTAATGATATACCTTTGCATGTATGTACATATAATATGGTTATGTTTTTGTATTTATATCTAGTTTTTCGTTAAGAAATTAAGTCATATGGTGTTAATCTTTTAATCTTTAATCTTTATATTGTATTTGAGGATTTACATGGTCTTGGACTTGTTGGTTGTGCGCCTAAATGCATATATTTTAACAATTTCACTAACAGTCTCTGCTTTTAAATCCCTGTGTAGGTTGTTATTTCTTATATACAGTGCCGTTCGAAAAATTTTGGTCAAACTTTTTTTTTCGAATTTTGTCAAATTTGCTGCAATAACTACATATTTTTTAATGAGGATTTGTTTTCTTATGCGGTTTCAATCGTTTCATGATACGCGGTCACGGGAGCAAAAAGTTGTTAAACCGAAAAATGGGTTTTTTAGGTACCTGCCTCATTTTTAGGGATTAAAGAAAAATGCTTTATTGGTGCAGTGTTTTTGTTTTTTTATTGCTTCTCAGAAACATTCTCTATCTAATTAGTACTTTGTTGGACCTTCTCTTGCTTTTATTACAGCTGCACATCGGCGAGATATTGACTCAGATAGGTTTTTCCATGTGGAGGCAGGTATGGTGTTCCAGGTCCGGATAAGTAAATTTTTTAGGTTTTCAATTGACTCTGGACGCTTCTTCGTAACCTTAAGTTTCATTATTGACCAGATATTCTCAATTGGATTGAGATCTGGACTGTAGGGAGGCCAACTTAATACATCGACATTATTTTCTTCGAAGTACTTTTTAACCTAAGAAATAAAAGCTCTAGCTTATTTAAAAGCCTGATTTCATATTAAAAAAAGACAAGTTCATACTTACAATTTTGGTTGTGTGCAAGGAGCATTGTCCTATTGAAAAATGAATCTGCAAGTGTCACCAAAAAGCTCCAGCGCAAAGGGCTCTAATACATTTTCCAGAACCCGTAGGTAAACTTCTGCAGTGACTTTTGATTCTAGGCAGACCATTCTACCTTTTTTATCTCCAGAGAAGCATCCCCTGATCATCACACCTTCAGTTTTGGGGGGCATCCGTAAGATGCATTCAGAGGTCAGTCTTTTCTTTGGTTCTCTTCACGTAAGAATCCTCCCATCTCCAACATGCAGCTTAAACTTTGATTCGTCGGAAAAGGTAACATTGCTCCACATGTCTTGAGTCCAATTAAGATGCTCTTGAGCACAGAGCAATCGTTTTTCTCTGACCCTTTTTGGAAAATCCGGCTTTAGTACTGGCTTGAGTTCTCTAAGTCCAGCTTTTACGAGCCTTTTTCTCACTGAGCTTGACTAAATTATTTTTCCTGTAGCTCGACACAGATCGCTTTTAAGATCCACCGAAGTCTTGAACCGATGCCGACGGCTGTACAGCACCAAAAAACGATTTTCCACTGGGGTCGTCTTTTTTGGCCTCCCTGAGCATTTCTTTCTGCTGGTAGTCCCGGTCTCACGATTTGTTTTTAAATTCCATGCCACAGTTTGTTGAGCAACAATTAATCTACTAGAAATTTCACGTGTTGTCAAATTGACACGTGACAGACACAAAATATTAGCTTTACACTCAGATAACATCTACTTTAATGCACTATTTGAACGACATTTTGCTACCTGGTGCAAAAAAAACCCCGTAGTTCTCATAAATCTCAAGAACTGTGCCCGAAAAGGGTAATAAAATGTTTGACCAACATTTTTCGAACGGCACTGTATATATCAAGGTATATTAACGATGCCTCTTAGCACTTTGTTTTGGAATGTTTGTATCATTCTTAGATTTGTCGTTTTGGTACAGCCCCAAAGCTGTATCTCATACCTCCATACAGGTCTCAGAACTTGGTTGTATAATAGCAGTTTGTTGTCAATTGATAGCTGGGAATTCCTTCCCATTAACCAATGCATTTGTCTGAGTCTAATATTTAGCTCCTCTTTTTTTCTTTTCGACATGCTCCTTCCATCTGAGCTTGGTGTCAGGTGTTATACCCAAGTATTTAGCAGTATTTGCGTACGAAACTTCTTTTCCATCAATCCAGTATTTATTCATCTGTTAGTAAAGTTAATATGGATAGATTTGGTTGCATTTAGTTTGTTTTACCTTTTTTTTTTGTCCACTCACTTACAGATTTAATGGCCTCTTGTACTTTGTTCGCTGCTTCATCAGCATTGTCGCCAATAGTCATAATTGCGGTCAGCTACAGTCGCCAAGCTAGTTTCTTCCTGTTGAGGTAGGTCTTTTGTATATAAGAGATAAAGGATTGGCCCCAAGACACTTCCTTGTAGAACTCCTGCAGATATTTTCTTCAAATTCGAGTATTCATCTTCATGTCTCATCGAAAGTAACGGTCTGCGATATAAGATTTAAGAATCAAGCAGAACTCCTCGGAGAGATCTCTTTACAGTTTAAATTCTAGTCCTCGATACCAGACTTTATCAAACACTTGTGCTACGTCTAGAAAGATGACTGAAGAGACTTTTTTGTTCTTAAGTGCTTTTTCTACTGTACTCGCAATTCTATGCACTTGTTGTACATTAGAGTGTTTCTCTTTAAACTCGAATTGGTGGGAAGGTACAAGATTTCTTTCCTCTATTATTGGCTTGAGTCTTTTTAAAAGCAGTTTTTCAAATAGCTTTGATATTACGAGTAGGAGCAAAATCGGTCTATACGGTTTCTTATCGTCTTATCTGTTTTCAGAATCATGATTACTTCTGCCACCTTCCATTGCATCGGAACATACTTTAGCTTGAGTGCTGCATTAAGTATATGTAATAGTTTACGTTCAGCTTCATCCAGGATCTCCTTAAGTATTTGTCCAGTGCTTTTTTTGCATTTATGTTACTTTTAATTTCATAATGTAGTTCTTGTAATGTTAGATGCTGTATGTTCCTGTGATCATTTCTGGTCAGAAATAGGTTTTCGTCTGCAGTTTTCCTAGGAAATGGTTGAAAGATTTCCTGCAGGTGATCTGCGAAGAGGTTAGCCTATTTTTTGGCATTTCTTGCCCAAGACCCGTTTTTTTGTTTAGTGAGCAGTGCTTGTTTTGAAGGTTTTTTTTAATTATTTGACTGCTTTCTATAGCGAATATTCTGTATCCTTAAGAGCTGATAGAATATTCAAGTATCAGCCAAGTGATTCCTTCTTTACAATTTCTAAAAGCCTCTTGAGTTCATTGAAAAATGCGTTAAGAATCTTTTTATTCTCAGGTATTCGGATTCTTTGCCAAGTTTTACGAGCTTTACGTTTTTTCCTGATCAAATCTTTAACTGCATATGGGTAGTTTATGTCTATATTCCTCTTTTTTTGACAAATGGAAGTGCTTATCTATGCTGCTTGCTGGATATTTGTATTAAATAGCTCAATTTCTTCTTTTAGTGGAAGTGAGGTTTTTATCGGGACTTGTAGGTCTATGCTATCTTCTAATGTGTTCCTGAATGGGAGCCAGTTTGTCTTATGATTTACAAGACGTGGTTGACTTTCAGTTTTCAGTATGCTAATACTAATCGTCATAAGAGCAGGAGAATGATCTGACAACAGATCATCTTTATTTGGATGTTTGGAAAAATCTAATATAGTCGTCTTTTTTTTAGATTATGTTTTGGTGGGCAGTATATTGCAGATAATTTAATTTTCATTTTGTTTAATACGTGTACATTTATGGATGTAGCTTGGATTTTTTTGTTTCTCAATTTTTGAGTCTTCGTAATGTTTGATTGAGTCTTTTACGAGTAACGCAGATCCTACTCTTGCCCTATCCACTGGATGAATAACATGATAGCAACAATATTCAGATATGTTTAAGTTAGTAGATCTGGTTAGGTGACTTTCTGTGATTAAGCAAATATCTATTTTTTTCCGAATTTAGGAAAACTAATAACTCTTCAATGTGCTGCATTAGGCCATTTGCATTTCAAGTTACTATTTTTAGTGCATTATTCATACTGATTTTTTGGTTGCTTTGTATTTGATAAACTTGTATTATTGCTTGAATTTTTCAAATATTTTATTATTTGTTCTTCAAGTCTTCTGTTTAGTTTATCTACCATATTAAGTATTTCCACAAGTATTTGGCTATCGCTGTGTCTCACAACTTTGTTTGGTTCTTAATGTAGGTTGTTTCTTTTTAATTAACGTCTTAGTAGTTTCTTTTTGCTTAGTATTCTCTTTTGTGTGTTGTTTTTTATTAATAACTAGCTGATCCGGCGAACTTCGTACCGCCTCAGAATCAATAAATTTTGTGTTAACTTATTAGCTAAATTAAATTCAGGTCTTTATTAAGATAAAATGAATACTCAAAATGAATTAAGTTCATAAATGTACGAATGTCAAAATGAGATGTATTTTAATTACATTGAAATGAATGTAGGTAATTCACGTGGCAGCAAGGAATTTGCTTCATTGAAGTGAATCGAAATGATTCGCGTAGCATTGTTGGACTACTTTCTGTTAAACTATGATATTTGCTAGATGAGTTGCACTTGGGTCGATTCCCTTCATTGAAGCACATTGAGATATACGACATTTTTCGTTTTGTTGTCGTGTGCGAGAATGAACAAAGCGGATGGTTTGCCGACACTTGAACATGCTACCTACAATTGACCGCGAGAGACACATTAATTTTCTAGATTCAGACGTCATTTGTTGATCGTCATGGCGAATGCAAGACGAATCGGAAATTAAATTCGTTTAAACTCGAATGGCATAACCGTTGGGATCATCGGAATTCTTGGAATGAGAACTTCCTGACCTTTGAACTTTCCTTTGAGTATCGTCGCTTGAATCACATTGCCCATGAGTTTTTTCACCACATAGTTCATAGTTTCGGTTGGTTCCGATTTCGAAGCATGATGGCTATCCAGCCAACCTTCAGTTGTTAATTGTGTGGTGGCAAGCCAGGCAGATCCAATGAGTTTAAAAATTCAGCGGATAGTTGGAAAGCTTCGTCTTCATTTGTTACACAGTCGATAGATTTGAAGGAATGCAGTGGACCAACGATTTGATTTTGAATTGTGAAGTTTAAGTGATCCACATCTTTGTTCTTTGCCGCTCGTTCACTCAATCAATTGTGATTTTTGTGGTTAGCAATGATGTTCGGGGACACTTTGTGGATGAGCTCGTCCTTCGTTGAGACGAAATTGCAAAAATTCGGTGGAAACGAAATCAATCCGTTCGATTCGTCGACAGGAACACGACCATTACCGATAGCCAGCAATTGCTTGGAGAAATCTTCAGCAGATGGATTATTTAGCAATGCAACTCGCATGTTTGTCGTCAGTTGAAGTTTCTTCACATAGCGCCACAGAGTCGATGATTTGAGGGTTTATTTCATCGGCAGCGGTCGATCTTTGAATGATTGGTAGTAGAATCATTGCGCCTCCAAAACATCTTAAGTCATTGCGCAGATCTTTCATTGTTAGATTAAGTGCTTTCAATGCGCCATCCCAGATGATGATTTTACTTGCTACCAAAACTTTGCTGAGCGTTTTGCAATGTGATGATTTTGCAGTCGTTTGAAGATTTAACGGCAATTTCATTTTTGTCATGCAATGTTCATTTTTGTTTCTGTCTTGTATCAGAGATGGCGTTCTATACTTATTTAATTTTTTATGATTTTCTTACTTTTCCAATGCGCGAGGAAACTTCTCGAGGCCTTGACGAACAAAAAAAAATCATCGAAATCAGTCAATCCGTTCTCGAGATATCATCAAAAAAGCCGTTCCATACAAAATGTATGAGAAAATGAATTTTATTCATAAATTTTTTTTTTCGTGATTTTTTCCGATGTTTTAATAGTTATTCTGCTACTCAGGGTGGAGACACGTCCAACAAATCAAATATCATAAAAATCGGTCTAGCCGTTCTTGAGTTATAAATGTACACCATTTAATTTAATTAACCCGACTTTGTTTTACGTAGGGACTAACAAAAGTTCGCTTAGTTGGTGTCAATTTAGTAGTTTTTGAAAAAAAAGATGCATTTCTGTAGCTTATAATCTAGCAATATTTATTTCCAAATTTCAGAACAAAGGGTGAAAATGGAGACGAGAAAGGGAAAAATTAGTGACATAAGCCCGGTTGAAATTCCACAGCCAACACAGGAAGAAATTCGTTTTGCCATTCTCTTCCGATTTCGACGTCAACTCACGCCAGTCAAAATTCTGCACGAATGCCAAAATGCATACGAAATAAATAAACCATCTCTTGTTACTATTTCTAGTGGTTTTGAAGATTTCAGACTAGCCATTTTTCTGTGGAGGACGAATCTCGTGAAGGTCGGCCCAAATCTTCGACCGACGATACAAATGTGGCCCTGGTGAAGGCTAAAATTAACGAAGATGCCAGGATGACTCAGGAGATGATAGCGGATGAACTGGGCTTATATGCCATGGATGTGTCACGTATTTTAAATTACCACCTGAAATATTCGAAGAAGTCAGCTCAATGGGTTCCAAAAATTTTGAATGAAGAGCTAAAAGAGGCTGGTGTTCGTTTTGCTCAATATTTCCTGGATAAGTCCGAAAATGGAGAGTCAAGCTGCTTCAATAAGATCGTTACAGGTGATGAATCTTGATTTTACAAGTATGACTCGGAAACCAAACATCAGTCCATGGTATGGAGCCCAAAAGGTGCAAATCCTCCAGTAAAGGACAAACAACAAAAGTCAGCGACAAAAGTTATGATGTCGATTGACTTCACCAAGGCGAAAATGGTCGCCGTCATCTCGCTTAAAACTGGTCAGACAGTCACTGCTAATTGGTATACTGAAACTTGCTTACCATAAGTTTTCCAAAATTTACTAGGACACTGACAAAAAGAGGAGCTGCGCCGCTACTTTATGCACCACGACACTGCGCACACTGCTGTAAAAACCAACAACTTTCTTGTGCTCTCGGACATCAATGAAATTCGCACAGCACCTTATTCTCCAGATCTAGCGCCATGTGACTTTTGGCTGTTTCCGAAAATAAAAAAAGATTTGAATGAAGAAATCTTCACATCTAATGAGGAGATTATTAATGCAGTCAATGTCGAAATCGAAAAGCTTCTAAAAGAGGATTTTGAAAGGTGTTTTGATCATGGATATATCGGCTGAAAAAATGTATTGAAATAAATGGGATTTATGTGGAGAAATTATAAAAAAAAATAAGATTAAATATCTAAAGTTAAAATTATTTTTGTGTTCTATTATTCAATCAACTAAGCGAATTTTTTTTAGTCCCTACGTATATCTTAAAATTTTTTCAGTAGTCCCTTTTTGTTTAATAATTTGAACGTATGTTTTGGCTACTGTTTTACTATTTGTTATATTGTTTGACCTTGTTTGATGTATTTGTGATTTTCGTTGCTGTTTTCTGCTTTTTGCAATTCTTGGGTTATCCCACATCCCCTATAGCTTGCAGGATGGCTTTTCTTGCAGTACAATTTTGTCTTAAGTGTTTTCCGGCACACTTGATACATCTTATTTCACGCGAGCACTTTCACTGCGTGTGGTTAAAGCCTTGACACATTTTGCACCGTGGTGTTGCGTTAGTTGTTTCTCGCAGTGCTTCAATTTTAACTCTCATGTTTAAGAATGAAACATAGTTTATATATATTTTCTGCTTTCTCTTTGCTTTCAAATGTCAGCATAAAGAGTGGAAGTGCTCTATTGATTACCACTTGCTTTCCTTCGTCATCTGTTTTTTTCTCTTTTTTTAAGATGTTGACTGCATTGAGCAAGTGTATGCCTTCCTGTTGAAAATTTTCTATAATTCTTTGCCTATCACATGTTGGACAGAGGCCCCTAGCCATAACCTTGATGGGTCTGTTATTTTTGTCTTCATAGGTAAACCATTGAATTTGAGTTTAACTAAACTTCTTCGCAAGAACTCTGTATGTATCTGAACCTGGAGTATGCATTTTCCAAACATCATTATTCCAAGCTACTATTTTAGAGTTTTTGCTTGATACTGAGTTCAAAAGTGTCTTAACCTCAGCGAAACTAGGTATTCCAATTATATTGATTGGTGGAGGTGGTTTTTCCTTTTTAATATCTGGTTGGGTGGGTGTTAGCTTATTTTTTGTAACTTTTTCTTTGCCTTTTGTGGGCGATTTGTCTGAACTTATGACTGGTGATGAAACTGCTTTACGCTTCTTGCTTGGTCCCTAATTTTCTTTTATTATCCAGTCAATTTCTCTAAGGAGCATTTTTTTGCGGTTTTGACTTAAGTTCCTTTTTGAGGTCCTTATTTTCTTTAACTAGCTATTTAACTTCATTTTGCAAATGGCTTGTGAGCAATTCTATATTGCTAAGTTTTTTCCGGAGTTCTTCATTTTCAGCCTGCATTTTTTTCATCTCCGCTAGCAGTGCTGCTGTGCAATTCTTTGCATTAATTTGCTCGTTACCCTGATGTGTTGCGGGAATTGGTTTGGAGCTTCTACTAGATTTCTCTGGCGGTGATCTAGATACTCTAGATACTCACTCTTCTTATGAATGGGTCGATGCGATGCAATAACTCTTCCTCCCCAGATACCGTAGGACTGGACTTGATAGAGTGTAGATTTTCCAGTGGCCTGGTCTGCCACCTGGGGTATTATTTCCTGTTGCTTTGTTCATTGCATGGTTTTTTTCGTTAACTTTTTTTTCAAAAAGTTTAAATATCTAACCGCCCGAAAACTGACTAGCACTTGACGATTTTTCAAACCATTTAGTCGGTTGTATTCCAATTGTCTTTATTTTGTAGGATACTTTAATTCTAACTTCCATACAGATTTACTTCCGTAAGATTTTCTCCAATGTACTTCTCTTTTTTTTTTTTTTTTTAATATTCTTCATCACTTAAGACTATGGCTCTTAGAAATAGAAATTTGGGAAGTAGACTCTGAAGTAGACTTTTTTTAGTTGACTCTTAGGTCTCTAGCATGCCATAGGAATGAAGCAACTTGTTAAAAGTCACCTTTTTAGTCGACTTAACAACTTTAGTGTATTAATACATTGAAATGAGGGTAAAGAGTATAAAAGAAAATTAAAGATTAGAGAGGAAAGGATGTATTTTGGTAGAATCAAAATGGCATGCCAGCCCTACGAGTTCGTGATCTTACCTCTCTTTACCTGGAGATATAGCCTAGACACTATTCGCAGCCGTCTATTTCGAGCCACACTCTGCAGAGGGAATCATGGCTTGATGCTTATATGATGGCGACATTTGCTCGCCTTTTCGATATTGGATCCAGGTAGGGTAATAGCACCAGATACTGGACAGTATCAGTTATCGGACACCTAGTAATAAAAATGGTATACCTATTACCCAAAGTATCACTAGGAGTAAATTTGAAGCACACATATTAACAAATTGGGGGTCTGTACGTTTGGGGTCTACAATGCTCTATGTTACAAAATATATATACAAATATCCTGGTGTGGGCATTATTAATGTAGTCTAGCTATAACTCGCACTGGTTTATCGATATAAATTAATATAAGACAGACATAGTACAAAATAAAGGATTATTCATTTCCAGGTTGGGATTTCACATCCCTGCCACGTGATGTCTGTCAAATCTCAACACAATAAAATTGTTGCCTCTTACTACCAAATTAACATTTCTGTAATATCTTTGTATCATGATTTAAGAACAGATTATGGTCATCATAACGGTCGACCAGCTGAGTAAACAATTCAAAACTTAATTATCAAATTTAATCAAATCGGTAGTGTTTGTGATGTCATAAGTGCCATACAACACATGTAAATTTGGCTCTATTGCACAAAAAGTTCCTCGGCCACCAAAATCGTGTGATTTGACTCCGTTGGGTTTTTTTTTTTTGTAGAGCTATGCTAAAGATCATATCTATGCAGATAATCCTTAAACTTTAAAGCACTTGAAGTTATAGCCGCAATACAGCCAAAAATGTGTCAAAAAGTCATCGAAAATTACCTCACAAAAATCGAAATTTGCAAAAAATCTGGCGGCCATTTAACCGATGTTATATTCCACACATAATCACATAGTCCAAAATTTAAAATAGTGAACAAATTTCATTGAAATCTTTAATACTTTTTATTTTAATTAAAATTAAAATCCTAAAGCACAAAATGAACGACCCTGTATTAATCGAATGATAGAAATAATGCAATTCAATAGAAAATTATTCATATAATCTTTGTTCCGATTCTTAAATTTTAGTCCTTTTTTGAGTGAATTGTGTAGCAGCATTTATGTGTGTCGTACAATGAATTATTTAGGCAGGAACCGAACCTGCAATAGTCTTGGTTTTAGCCACCAATGCTCTACCAACTGAGCTATCGGTGTATGCTTTCCTCTTTGTGCAATTCTTCAATAAATATTTCTTTCCATCATTCGAAGAAAAATTCAATTGAAAAAAGTTTTTACGGCTAATATGTGAATATAATAATAAATAAAAAAAAATTAATTAAAAAAAACAATTTTTTCCCCCGACGGGACTCAAACTCTATCAAAGAATATGTTCGAGTCGTTGGCGTAGCCCAAGCCCACTAGCCATTACAGTCACGGTCAAAAGCAATACTTGTTCTTCACATTAAATTCATTATACTCGTAATAATTTACCTATAATCTGTATATAAATGTAAGCATAGATTAGCTTGCATATAAATGTAAGCATAGATGGTTTTTTTCATGACTTGCTTTTGTTATTTGCGATTATTATAAATAGAAAGACTCAGTTATTACGATAGGTAGATTTTGACTGTATGAGAACGGTGACATTGCATCGACAATTATTAATTTAGTTCAGTGCTACAGTTTGCTTAGCCTAAGGTGTGTGACACAATACCAGCTCATATCAGCACGATTAACACAAAATTAAATTCGTTATGACATCATAGGCAGTATTTACATAAAAAAAAAGATCTTACCCTTGAATATGAAAACAATTCGCCTTTTTTAATTTGCAAGTAGTCAAACAGAAAATTCATAATTTTTTGCAAGACAAGCACTTGAAATCAGCCTTCGGGCAATCCGTTGTTTAATCACAGAATTACTGTCGAAGAAATCCGATTTTCTTATTTTATTAGTGTCTTATTGAACATTAAAATAATAAAACAATAAAATCATTAATATCATTTCATAGTAATTCACAATAACAGAACGAGAAGAGGATTTAAATGGAATTCATACCATTAAGACAATAAGTCCTATTACAAAGCCTCAAGGCGTTGAATTTTGTTCACGCCAGACCCCAACAATGCCGTCAGAATTCATGCAGGTAACCGGCATTGGTCTGATGATTTTCTTCAATTCATTGTCATACGAACACTTTTGCAATTAAGCATAACGAATTAGTAAACCTTCTTTTCCTACTCACCTTGAAGTCTGACATATCGTCAGCGGCACTGAATGACGACGTCGCATTGCAATTATAGTGTGCAAGTTGCAGACATCGATTTGAATGACACTCTTGAGCCTGCACATTTGTGATATAAATTTGGGTAAAAGCCAAAGAGGTCAATTGGCGTAACCGATTTGTTTAATTTTGTTGGTATGTTTCGTTTCATAGAGAAGCTACACTTTATTTTTTAAACGAAACAGTTTTGTATATACATGCATACATACATATCATATTGTAGTTTCATCCTAAAAACTTTAAATTTTACATTCTTTAGTTTAAAATTTGAAACTTTATGAACAAATCAAATTAACTTAATATGTAGCTTAAAAACTATATATACAATTTAAGTTTTACACTTTGGGATTAAACAAATAAAGATCATGATTGTGTCGCACCATATATCCTGTTCGTTTGCAAATTGTTCAGATTTTAAATTTAGGTTAAATTGATGGAAAACGATTTATAAATGTCATGTTCTTATATATGTCTAAAATTAATAGCCAATTTTATAAAGTCCGCTTATAAATAAAATACCTTTATTCTAATTTTAAGTGAAAAACTGAGTACGTTGTCTTATTGCAAATGATAATGTGCCCACAAATAGCAATTTGTATCGAAATCGTTTGTCATTTTCGAGAAAATTGCAATTTGTCAAAATTGGCCTTAAGTACCGTACCGTAAATTTTGAGCATTAGCCCATAGACCCCAGATATGAAAATCTGTCAAGCCGCTTAGACTGCATTACAAGGTAAAGAAAGATGGGCGGGGACATTAGCGTCAAAGGAAAAAAGGAGGAAATCAGTGGTTTTTGAACGAACTCGGACGAAGCAGCCTTCGTCCTAGCCGGAATGATATCCATTGACATACTTTCCCATGATCTACAATACGACAGCCTCGAGCCAATAGGAGGCAAGTGTAATCAAAAGATTCAAGGAATAAGAAAAGGTGGCTTTAATGGCTGTGCGGCGAATGGAGAAATAATCTGCCAAGTCCGCAGTTCCATAAAAGATGCGGTCAGAGGACAATTAAATGCAAATTTGCATGCTGCAAAGAATTGAAAAATAAGGCGAGCAGAAGCAGCAGGCACAGGAAGCATAGCATAAATTGCTAACCAGTGTGAGGGTGTGGGTTAGTACGTCAGCGCATTCTTGGCATCGATTATTCACGTTTGCGAATCGTGCATGCCAGTAGTCTGGCCTGTTATTATCTTCAGAAGATTACACATTTATTAGCGCATCCGCAAAAAAGCACGTAGTTTTAACTCACAATCCACTCCGGTCGACAAGGTGAACGAACAATATCAGTTAACCACCCACTCATCCTGATTGTACCATTTTTCTTATTCTCACAATGCATATCATAGCTCTGTGTTGTGTTGGCATATGCCGTCCGTGTCATAAGTCGCGACTAAACGGATGCTTGTTGATGTCTGTAACGTAATAATTGCCGTCCGCGTAACGGCTATGCTTTTGGCAAACATATGCGACGACTGTTGGGAGGGTGACGACAATTTTTACCCTTGCTCCTATCAGGTAACAGGTTTTGCTGATGGGGTGGGGCCCGATCACCTAAGGTCCTCATCCCTAAAGCGTTTACTCGCCCTTTCTGAATCCCTATCGGCCATAAGTGACTGACAATAGGCATATATGACAATAAAACTAAAAATGAGCAACAAAACCTGAAGAAGCCAAGCCGCCGAAATCTGAAGTCAGGATCCTATAAATTTGACTACAATGAAAAATAGCAATGATCTGTCACATTTTACTGCGTAAAAAACTACTCCATTGCAAAGTATTTCCTTTACAGCGAAATTTCCTCACCCAAACGGCATAACGAAATAGGCTTAAAAAAAAGAAAACACGAGAGAACGCTAAGGAATACTTTATTACAATTTAGTATTCATATACGAGTATATCCTGCTATTGCCCTTAAACTGAAAAACAAATATCGTCTGAATAAATCACCCCAGTCAAGCAGTAATATGTACATATATGTGCATATAGACATAAACTTCTGTCATTGACCCATAATATTCGCCCACATTAATTAGACTCCATTAATAAGTACCTACATACATGATGTAACGTTGTGTAAACATTATATGGAATTTACGCAAATCAAATACTGTTAAGGTATTTTAAGCTACAATAAGCACACACTCATTTTAGTTTATTTGTACAAGAAGCACGTATTAATTTCAATACTTATACATAACAGTGTGGCATTTTGAACGTTTTTAAATTGGAATGATATGCAAAACTACATATCATACGTATGAAAATTAATTAAAATAAAAATGTAACCGGTCGCATGTGCTTCTGTGCAATGCCTCATTAGTCATAACACTTCATCACTTTGATTGAAATAAGTGATCCACATTTCAAATGGCATCTTCAAATAGCTTAACCAAACAATTACGTAAATGCTTAAGAACTCCAAGAAGTCCATGGAGTCACAATGTTTATTTTATTTGTACAGACCATGACCTACGCAGCATTAAAGCTTATGTCAAGTTGATACGTGTAAGGAAATTCAAATCACGTTCGGTACAGGTTCATATCTATGGGATACGTAAGATGCAATATAAATGACCTTCGTTTATGATACAGAGCTTCAATGAATGGGTGTTGTAGACTTATAATAATTTTGAAAGAAAGTGGATTGTTAAACTTTGTGACATGTTTAAAAAAACAAAACTAAACTTTTGAGTCTATAGTTTTCGAAAATCAAAAAAATAAAATAAAACAATTGGCGCAACAAATTTTTTGGAGCCGAACTCAAATGAGTTTTATAAGATCTGAATTGCAACTCTGTTTTGACAAATAAATTTCTGTAAATTATTATATGTACTTATCCACTCAATAAATAAAATAAAAGTATGAGTAACTACTCATATGCGTTGCTGGATGCTAGTTGTATCTTAGGTACTCAACCTAGTAGACGAAGTTGCAAGTACCAGCTAGTATCATTTGCATGGAACAGGCACTACACGATACTAATCCTGAGTGATTTATGTATATATATGGTCAGTGAGTATTCGTAGCTTGGAAATTCTGTAGTAGGTACTCGTACATATGTATATTTATTGCAAAATTGTTAAATTTGGTGGGCAAAAATGCAAGGTGAACCTCAGCACACACATTGACCTAATTCGCTGAAATTTAACTAGTGTCCCTGAGAAGGAGCACGTTCGGCAGAGAATTTTCTCCATGGAATCAACGTTGAAGTGGCATCAACTGTCAAGCTAGTGAATACCTTATATGAGCTATTTCTACATATTCAGAGCTTAGATCGATAAGAACTCAAGACTGAGTTAGGGTGTTGGAAAAGAGATGGTGGCGGGTGAGTGGCAGCTCTCATATGCCCATAATATCATAGGTTACTGGCATTGGAGTATTCAGCCCCTTGCGTTACCCATAACCCTGAGTAACGATTGACGAGCCAAGCAAATGAAACAAGGTTTAGACCTCCAAATCTGCACATTAATAGACCACATGAAGCCAAACAATTAGCAACCCTAGACTGCTGTTAAGCTCAAATCACAGCAATCCAAGACGTGCGGTCAGAGGACCGGTTGGGCAAAAAAGGATAACTACTACAATTACTGCTACAAGAAACCAAAATAGAGTTTATTTGCATGCAGATTTCTTATCAGGGGAAGAGTCAGGCAAGAAGTCTTGAGCTTCAGATATATGGACAAACGTCTGATGATAATGAACATTAACGCAAACTTTGTTTTCTTCTGCGACTACTCAATTCCGTGCTGTTATATATAGTATATAATCTTTATTCGCCCTGCGTCTTTTAAATTGGTAGCAAAAGGATTGGTGTTACTATGTCTGTGTGGGTACTTTTCTGAAAGTAAAATTAAAATCGCAACAAGTGAGAAATCGAGAAAGTATTCTCTTAAATTCAAAAAAGTACCCGTATGCTTTTCATATGAAACGTTAGAAACGTTACTCTGAGGTGGATTTCAAGTAAATGTCAATGGTAAAGGTGTCCAAACAATAAATTCCAGATTTCATAAATTTTATCAACAAGCCTTTGTTTAAATTCAAAATTTATTTCACAAATTTATTTCTTTGATTTTAAATCATTTTTGCTGTCAAACCAGGGTTCAAACTTTGCTGCAATTGCAGTACATCTATTGCGTTTTTTGACAAATTTGAAAATCTGCTGCATTATTGTGCTCGGTTTGCAATCTAGTGCGATATATGGATTCTTTAAAATGTCGTTTCGGTTCCATCTGTGTTTTAAGCTTGTTTTTATTATTATTTTCTACGTAACACTGTGGAGCAAATTTGTATCCCTGATTTATAAAGATATTGGTATTGTAGCATAATAATAACTACGCGCCTATGTCTATGCAGCAAATTCCGCAGTGACTTTCCATTTTGGCAGAATTTTGGTTCAAACTGTCCTTTCATTCGAGGTTCGTGTCTGGGACGAAGTCTCCACAGCTCATGTCAACGAAAGAGACGAATAATATCAGGGATAAAAGGGAATTATAACTGCAATAATTATTTCTCTTGTTCCAGTGGTCGAAGAATTTGCTAGAAGCTTCTGGCTATCAGAAACTTCTGCTATATAAGGACAGATGGCGATCAAAAAAAAACACAGTTGGTTTTAGAACCGTGGCGAAGAGATTAGAAAAGTGATAATGGGCGAAGTTGTAATTTGGTGATAAATTGAAAGTTGAGAGTGAACAAGAAAAAGTAATTAGTTTGGATTTGTGAATTAAGAAATTGAAAGGAGATAAAGTGATTTGAGAGGAAAGAGACCTTGTAAGAAAAGAATAAGGCGAAGAATAGTATAGTGTGAACTTGAATTGTTCTATAGAGTAGAAAATAAAGAAATAATTTCTCAGAATAATTGTTTTATCTACTCGAGCCGTAGCCCGCATACTACATTGGTGTCAGAAGCGGGATAAAACTTATTCTGTGAATAACTATTTCCGTGGTGTGAAATTGCACAAGCAAAAAAAAAAAAAAACGATTTCTGTGTTGAGTTAATTAGTTGCGCAAAATGGGTCGCAAATTGGGAAAACTAACTATAACTCAACTAAAGGCAGAACTCAGTAAGCGGAACCTCGACACAACTGGGGGAAAAGATGCCCTACTGATTCGTCTGGAAGAAGCAGTAACGCAGGAAGGTGAAAATCCGCACGACGTAGAGTTTGACGTGGAAGAGGAAGCAGTAAGTACAGCAGCCGACCCGGGTATAACAAGTCTGCTCCTGCAACTTAAGTTAGTCATGGACGAACAAAAGAAAGCAATAGAAGATCAAAGGAATTCTCTAGAACTTAAGCTGGACGAACAAAAGAAAGCGATGGACGAACAAAAGAAAGCGATGGACGAACAAAAGAAAGCAATGGGCGACCAAAGGAATTCTCTAGAACTTAAGCTGGACGAACAAAAGAATTCTCTAGAACTTAAGTTGGATGAACAAAAGAAGGCAATGGATGAACAAAAGAAAGCAATGGACGAACAAAAGAATTCTCTAGATGCTCTGGAAAGTAAACTTGATGAGCAAAACAAGAACTTGGAATCCAAATTCGAAGTGATCGAAGAGAAAATCGAGAAGGTAGAGACGCAACTCGAAAAAGTCGAAACTAGATTCGATGAAAATTTTGAGAAACAGGAAACTCAGTTCGGGAAGATAGAGATTCAGTTTGAAAAAGTGGATACGCAATTCGAGATAGTAGGAAAGCAAGTCGAAAATCTTGCTAAGGAGCTCAGCAACGTGAAGAGACAGAAAGCACGGGAATATTCCACTGACGGTCTGAGAAGAAAGGAGATGCAGCCTCCTATCTTCGATGGTCAAACATCATGGCCAATTTATAAGAGGCAATTCGAAGCGGCCGCAATGACCAATAGCTGGGACGATGAAGAGAAGTCTATTGCACTCACGCTTGCACTGAGGGGTCCAGCTGCGGAGCTCTTGCAGACCATCCCAGAAGATAAACAGCAGAACTACGACTCTCTGGTTCAGGCTATCGAGATGCGGTTTGGGGATGAACACATGCAGCAGGTGTACAGGGTTCAGCTGCGTAGTCGAGTCCAGAAAAGGGGGGAAACGCTCCAACAGTTGCAAGCGGATATAGAGCGACTAGCCCATCTTTCATACCCTAAAGCCGGTGAGGAGCTTATCAACGAAATGGCGGTGGAAGCTTTTATTCAGGCCATAGAGGACAGACAACTGCAAATGGCTGTAAGGATGGCTGAAAAGCGAACACTCCCCGAGGCATTGGCATTCGCTTTGTCAATGAAGGCTGCGGACCAAGCATACCAGGGAATACACCGTGTCAGGGAAATGTCCGTCGTGGAATGCTCATGCCAGAGAACAGCCGTCATGGATGAAGACAGAGCTCGCGGAAGTCAAATCCGTTGCTGGAATTGCAACCAAACCGGACACCTACAACGGCAGTGCAGAAGTGCACCTAGACGAGGAAATTGTTCACATTGCGGAAGTAGGAGAAGCAGAGAGGAAGCATCTGGCTGTCAGTCAGACTTCCCAAAACCAGCAGTCGGGAAATGCGTAAGGACCAACTTCGCGGGGCAGAAATTGGATACTGGAATCGAGGCCCCCAGGACCACCATTCAAGTTTCGCAAACCAAACGGGGTAACAAGAGCCTGACAGTGGAGGCACTAATCAACGAGAAGAAGTGCGTAGCCACCATCGACACAGGTGCCACTGCCTCCATTGTAAGAAGAGATATCGTCAAAAGCTCCTGGCTGCACAACACCAACAGCTACTGCCTGAAGACTGCAACAGGGGAAATGGCGAAGGTATTTGGAGAAGTTCGTCTTACGATTACTCTGGCAGGACTGACGTTCTCCCATGCGTTTCTGGTGGCAGATATATGCGACGAGTGCATCATCGGAGTAGACTTCATGAAAGCAAATGAAGTAATCTTGGACATCGGGATGCAAGTACTGAGGTATCGAAATGTGGAGATTCCGATGGTGTACGGAAATGAGAATGCCGTAACTCTCAGGACAGTCATCAGCAAAGACGAAGTTTTGCCGCCGTCTTCAGAGACAATCATTTGGACGAAACTGGAAGGTGATCTTGGGAGCCACCGATTCTACATAGTAGAACCAGACCCAGAGAAGAATTCTCAAGACTACATCGTGGGAAAGACGTTAGTCGAACCAAAGAACACCATGGTTCCAGTAAGAGTTTTGAACGCAAGACCACACACTGTCAAACTAAGGCGAGGGGAGGTGACTGGAAAATGCACGCCGATTACCGCCGTCGCAACAATACCTGAACGTGATGCTCCAAAACCTCTCACATCACCTTGGACAGCGGAAACGAGAGAAACGATTCTCCAGTCCAGTGAGCTGAATCAGGAGCAGCGAACTATGGCAGAGAATCTTATCAATGAGTATGCTGATGTATTTGCCTCACAGGACGGAGAATACGGCCGAACACACCTGGTACAACATCGAATAGACACTGGTGATACTAGACCAATTCGTCAGCCTGCTAGGCGCCTTCCATTGGCAAAGCAGACAGAAGTTGCAGAGATGGTGTCGGCAATGGAGAAAGAAGGTCTGATTGAAAGTTCCAAAAGTCCGTGGGCATCACCGGTTGTACTGGTTAAGAAGAAAGATGGCAGCACGCGGTTCTGCGTGGACTATCGGCAGCTCAATTACGTCACCAAGAAAGACAGCTACCCTCTGCCACGGATTGACGACACGCTAGACACACTATCAGGAGCCCGATGGTTTTCCACTCTCGACTTGAAGAGTGGCTACTGGCAGGTACAGATCCATCCAGAAGACCGGGAGAAAACCGCCTTCACCGCAGGAAATGGGCTATGGCAATTCACGGTAATGCCATTCGGGCTGTGCAATGCTCCGGCGACTTTCGAGCGATTGATGGAATGTGTCCTGCAAGGGTTAACATGGAAAACCTGTTTGGTTTACTTGGATGATGTCATCGTCATAGGAAAAACGTTTGCGCAACACCGAGACAATCTAAGGGATGTGTTTCAAAGGCTTCGAAGTGCCCGCCTGAAGCTCAACCCCAAGAAGTGCGCCCTGTTTAGAGCGGAAGTCAAGTACCTGGGACACATAATTTCAGCGAAAGGAGTGAGAACCGATCCGGAGAAGGTCGAAGCGGTGAAAAACTGGCCAGTCCCCAAAGACAAACACCAACTAAGGAGCTTCCTGGGCCTAGCCACCTACTACAGACGGTTCGTGAAGGATTTTGCCGGGATCGCAAAGAACCTGCACCAGTTGACGGAAAAGGGAAAACAATTCAAATGGTCAATTGAGTGCGAGAAGAGCTTCAAGGCACTTAAACAACGGCTTTGCGATGCCCCGATACTGGCTTACCCCACTCCCGGGGAAACGTTCGTTGTGGATGCAGATGCTAGTAATGTCGGGGTAGGAGCCGTACTCTCCCAGGTGCATGACGGCCAAGAGAAGGTGGTTGCGTACTTCAGCAAGGTGCTCTCTAAGCCAGAAAGGAACTACTGCGTGACAAGGAGAGAACTTCTAGCTTTGATCTTGGCTACGAAGCATTTTCACAAATACCTCTACGGGAGGAAGTTCGTTCTTCGCACAGACCATGCAGCCTTAAAATGGCTATTACAGTTCAAGAGTCCTGAGGGTCAGGTCGCAAGATGGATCGAAAGGCTGCAAATCTACGACTACGAAATACAGCATCGTAAAGGAAAGCTCCACTCTAATGCGGATGCACTGTCCCGGAGACCATGCAGAACGGATTGTAAACATTGTGCGCGTCAGGAAGAACGGGAGCTGGTTTCCATCCAAAGAATGAGAGCCGAACCTATCGCCGGCTGGAGCGTAGATGAGATCCGGAACGCTCAGAAGGAAGACCCGGATATCGAGCCGATTCTGGCCTGGAAGGAGAACATGGAGAAACCGGATCATCAGGACATCTCTCACAGAAGCCCGACCTTAAAGGCATATTTTGCGCAGTGGGACTCCCTCCATGTCCAAGAAGGTGTTCTGAGAAGAAAATGGGAATCCTCCGACGGAAAGTCGTTTGTAATGCAGCTTGTCGTACCGCGGACGAGGGTCAAGGAGGTGTTACAGGAAATGCATGGCGGGGCGACCGGAGGCCACTTGGGAGTGAATAAGACGCTAGAAAAGGTACGAGAACGTTTTTATTGGTTAAAAGCGAAGGAAGATATCGAAGACTGGTGCAGAAAATGCGACGTGTGTGCAGCTAGCAAGGGTCCGAGAATCAAAACTCGAGGTAAGATGCACCAATACAACGTGGGAGCACCTTTCGAACGAATCGCCATTGACATCGCAGGGCCCTTTCCGGAAACCGACAATGGTAATCGGTATATACTCGTAGTGATGGACTACTTCAGTAAGTGGCCGGAAGCGTTTCCGATCCCTAACCAGGAAGCCAGAACCGTGGCGGAGCAGATCGTCTACAATTGGGTTAGCAGATTCGGTGTGCCCTTGGAATTGCATTCTGACCAAGGGAGGAACTTCGAGTCAAGAATCTTCCAAGAGATGTGTCAACTACTCGGAATCAAAAAGACAAGGACAACCCCGCTTCATCCACAGTCGGACGGTATGGTGGAGCGTTTCAATAGGACTTTGGACGAACATCTCTCGAAGGTCGTAGGTGACTACCAACGGGATTGGGACCGGCAGATTCCCTTGTTTTTGATGGCCTATAGAAGTGCCGTGCATAGCACTACTCGACATACGCCGTTCGAAATCTTATTCGGTGGAATAGCTCGTTTACCCAGTGAGGTGAAATTTGGATCTCCTACCAATGAGCCCAGAAATGAAGAAGAGTACGTGGCGGACCTTAGGGAAAGGCTTAGGGACATACACCAAAGGACCAGAAGCCAGATTAAGATGACGAGCGACCGCATGAAGACCAGGTATGATGCCAAGGCAACAACGTCAGGATTCCAGGAAGGAGATCTGGTGTGGCTGTATAATCCCCATCGCCAAAAGGGGAAGTCACCTAAATTACAGCGGAACTGGGAAGGTCCCTACAGAATAGTAACCCGCATCAACGATGTTGTCTACCGCATCCAGCGAGGACCGAGGGCCAAAATGAAAGTGGTTCATGTGGACCGACTGAGTCGATACAATGGCCGAAATGAGGATGCACTTGTTCGGGACGAACACGTCTAAGAGGGGGGCAGTGTAGCATAATAATAACTACGCGCCTATGTCTATGCAGCAAATTCCGCAGTGACTTTCCATTTTGGCAGAATTTTGGTTCAAACTGTCCTTTCATTCGAGGTTCGTGTCTGGGACGAAGTCTCCACAGCTCATGTCAACGAAAGAGACGAATAATATCAGGGATAAAAGGGAATTATAACTGCAATAATTATTTCTCTTGTTCCAGTGGTCGAAGAATTTGCTAGAAGCTTCTGGCTATCAGAAACTTCTGCTATATAAGGACAGATGGCGATCAAAAAAAAACACAGTTGGTTTTAGAACCGTGGCGAAGAGATTAGAAAAGTGATAATGGGCGAAGTTGTAATTTGGTGATAAATTGAAAGTTGAGAGTGAACAAGAAAAAGTAATTAGTTTGGATTTGTGAATTAAGAAATTGAAAGGAGATAAAGTGATTTGAGAGGAAAGAGACCTTGTAAGAAAAGAATAAGGCGAAGAATAGTATAGTGTGAACTTGAATTGTTCTATAGAGTAGAAAATAAAGAAATAATTTCTCAGAATAATTGTTTTATCTACTCGAGCCGTAGCCCGCATACTACAGTATGCTAAACACAACGTTTCTATAATGGCAGATATTAAGACATACATATTTGAAAATTCGGAAGATGCTGCTCTTGATCTACTTTGAATCGAATTCATCTTCAAATGCAGCTAAAATCTTTTTTAACAATTAACTGTAAGTTGATTTTGAAGGCTATGTTTATGCAATCACTCAGCGCAATTGTATTGAATATGTAGGAACTCGTAAAACAAATTTCAGAGAGTGGGACTGTCGGTTGCTGATATTACTTGAAATGAGAACATTTGCATAGCAATATTTTATTTTTAATCTTTGGCAACAAATCAATAATTTACAGTTTTAAGCATTCAATACCTGAGTTATGTATGTGCGTTAATGCTAGACACAATCCTAACAGAGCTTGAGCATAACCTTCGAAATCCATTTACAGAAGCCACTTTAAATTTAATTTCTAGGCAAAATTTAAAACTATATGAAATTGAAATACATAGAATGAAAATAGCAACTTTAGAACTCTCAAACATCAATATCTTGAAAACTACGGATTCGTGTTTGGTTCATCGAATTCTACATGAAACGACGTTAAGATCTTAAGTGACAGAAAGAAATGTAAAATTTTGCTCCACATTAAACAATATTTATGTCCAATATATACCTATATTTATTATAAAATATAACATTTATTAATTTAAATGTTGATATTTGAATTTACTGCGAAAACTGTGAATCTACTCCTTTTTTTCGTTTAATCTACTGGGGAATGTGATTTTTGAAGTCCGAACCCTTTGTGAAACCCATCAGCTATAATTTATTTGATAGTGATATTTTTTCGTGAGCCAAAATCCCTGAAATAAAATTACAGAAAAATTAAAAAAAATAATTATATCACTCTTAATTTCTTTAAGTCACTAAGTCACAGTACACAAATGGTATTCTGATGTTTTCAGATATAATATTATATTTGCATACGTTTGCATATGAATACCCGAAGGAACATACATTTAAGTAAAAAAAAAAACAGCAAAAATAGTAAAAATTGATATTTCATTCTATAAGCTATGTCCATTCCATCTCGAATGGACCTCGAGGCCGCAGACAAATTTCTTTGTTAATCTAGGTCTGAAGGATTATAATTGGTTGTATTCTCTAACATCTTTTATTCTGTTATGAATTCCTACACAGAAATTCGAAAAGTCAAAATAGCTGATATGAACTCCAAAATCTGTTATGAAATCTGTTACAAACTAGAGGTCTGCAATGAATGTCTTGAAATCAGTTCCAAGATATTCGTTTTATTTCAAGTACACTTCATTATTGTACCCACAACTTGAAAAGTAAAATTAATGAATCATCTAATATATTGTTATATGCAAGCTACGGCTCGAGTAGATAAAACGATATTCTGTGAGATTTATTTCTTTATTTTCTAGTCTATAGAACAATTCAAGTTCACACTACACTATTCTTCGCAAATTCTTCTCTTACAAGGTCTCTTTCCTCTCAAATCACTTTATCTCCTTTCAATTACTTAATTCACAAATCCAAACTAATTACTTTTTCTTGTTTACTCTCAACTTTCAATTTATCACCAAATTACAACTTCGCCCATTATCACTTTTCCAATCTCTTCGCCACGGTTCTAAAACCAACTGTGTCTTTTTTTGATCGCCATCTGTCCTTATATAGCAGAAGTTTCTGATAGCCAGAAACTTCTAGCAAATTCTTCGACCACTGGAACAAGAGAAATAATTCTTGCAGTTATAATTCCCTAATATTATCCCTAATATTATTTGTCTCTTTCGTTGACATGAGCTGTGGAGACTTCGTCCCAGACACGAACCTCGAATGAAAGGACAGTTTGAACCAAAATTCTGCCAGAATGGAAAGTCACTTCGGAATTTGCTGCATAGACATAGGCGCGTAGTTATTATTATGCTACACTGCCCCCCTCTTAGACGTGTTCGTCCCGAACAAGTGCATCCTCATTTCGGCCATTGTATCGACTCAGTCGGTCCACATGAACCACTTTCATTTTGGCCCTTGGTCCTCGCTGGATGCGGTAGACAACATCGTTGATGCGGGTTACTATTCTGTAGGGACCTTCCCAGTTCCGCTGTAACTTAGGTGATTTCCCCTTTTGGCGATGGGGATTATACAGCCACACCAGATCTCCTTCCTGGAATCCTGACGTTGTTGCCTTGGCATCATACCTGGTCTTCATGCGGTCGCTCGTCATCTTAATCTGGCTTCTGGTCCTTTGGTGTATGTCCCTAAGCCTTTCCCTAAGGTCCGCCACGTACTCTTCTTCATTTCTGGGCTCATTGGTAGGAGATCCAAATTTCACCTCACTGGGTAAACGAGCTATTCCACCAAATAAGATTTCGAACGGCGTATGTCGAGTAGTGCTATGCACGGCACTTCTATAGGCCATCAAAAACAAGGGAATCTGCCGGTCCCAATCCCGTTGGTAGTCACCTACGACCTTCGAGAGATGTTCGTCCAAAGTCCTATTGAAACGCTCCACCATACCGTCCGACTGTGGATGAAGCGGGGTTGTCCTTGTCTTTTTGATTCCGAGTAGTTGACACATCTCTTGGAAGATTCTTGACTCGAAGTTCCGCCCTTGGTCAGAATGCAATTCCAAGGGCACACCGAATCTGCTAACCCAATTGTAGACGATCTGCTCCGCCACGGTTCTGCTTTCCTGGTTAGGGATCGGAAACGCTTCCGGCCACTTACTGAAGTAGTCCATCACTACGAGTATATACCGATTACCATTGTCGGTTTCCGGAAAGGGCCCTGCGATGTCAATGGCGATTCGTTCGAAAGGTGCTCCCACGTTGTATTGGTGCATCTTACCTCGAGTTTTGATTCTCGGACCCTTGCTAGCTGCACACACGTCGCATTTTCTGCACCAGTCTTCGATATCTTCCTTCGCTTTTAACCAATAAAAACGTTCTCGTACCTTTTCTAGCGTCTTATTCACTCCCAAGTGGCCTCCGGTCGCCCCGCCATGCATTTCCTGTAACACCTCCTTGACCCTCGTCCGCGGTACGACAAGCTGCATTACAAACGACTTTCCGTCGGAGGATTCCCATTTTCTTCTCAGAACACCTTCTTGGACATGGAGGGAGTCCCACTGCGCAAAATATGCCTTTAAGGTCGGGCTTCTGTGAGAGATGTCCTGATGATCCGGTTTCTCCATGTTCTCCTTCCAGGCCAGAATCGGCTCGATATCCGGGTCTTCCTTCTGAGCGTTCCGGATCTCATCTACGCTCCAGCCGGCGATAGGTTCGGCTCTCATTCTTTGGATGGAAACCAGCTCCCGTTCTTCCTGACGCGCACAATGTTTACAATCCGTTCTGCATGGTCTCCGGGACAGTGCATCCGCATTAGAGTGGAACCTTCCTTTACGATGCTGTATTTCGTAGTCGTAGATTTGCAGCCTTTCGATCCATCTTGCGACCTGACCCTCAGGACTCTTGAACTGTAATAGCCATTTTAAGGCTGCATGGTCTGTGCGAAGAACGAACTTCCTCCCGTAGAGGTATTTGTGAAAATGCTTCGTAGCCAAGATCAAAGCTAGAAGTTCCCGCCTTGTCACGCAGTAGTTCCTTTCTGGCTTAGAGAGCACCTTGCTGAAGTACGCAACCACCTTCTCTTGGCCGTCATGCACCTGGGAGAGTACGGCTCCTACCCCGACATTACTAGCATCTGCATCCACAACGAACGTTTCCCCGGGAGTGGGGTAAGCCAGTATCGGGGCATCGCATAGCCGTTGTTTAAGTGCCTTGAAGCTCTTCTCGCACTCAATTGACCATTTGAATTGTTTTCCCTTTTCCGTCAACTGGTGCAGGTTCTTTGCGATCCCGGCAAAATCCTTCACGAACCGTCTGTAGTAGGTGGCTAGGCCCAGGAAGCTCCTTAGTTGGTGTTTGTCTTTGGGGACTGGCCAGTTTTTCACCGCTTCGACCTTCTCCGGATCGGTTCTCACTCCTTTCGCTGAAATTATGTGTCCCAGGTACTTGACTTCCGCTCTAAACAGGGCGCACTTCTTGGGGTTGAGCTTCAGGTGGGCACTTCGAAGCCTTTGAAACACATCCCTTAGATTGTCTCGGTGTTGCGCAAACGTTTTTCCTACGACGATGACATCATCCAAGTATACCAAACAGGTTTTCCATGTTAACCCTTGCAGGACACATTCCATCAATCGCTCGAAAGTCGCCGGAGCATTGCACAGCCCGAATGGCATTACCGTGAATTGCCATAGCCCATTTCCTGTGGTGAAGGCGGTTTTCTCCCGGTCTTCTGGATGGATCTGTACCTGCCAGTAGCCACTCTTCAAGTCGAGAGTGGAAAACCATCGGGCTCCTGATAGTGTGTCTAGCGTGTCGTCAATCCGTGGCAGAGGATAGCTGTCTTTCTTGGTGACGTAATTGAGCTGCCGATAGTCCACGCAGAACCGCGTGCTGCCATCTTTCTTCTTTACCAGTACAACCGGTGATGCCCACGGACTTTTGGAACTTTCAATCAGACCTTCTTTCTCCATTGCCGACACCATCTCTGCAACTTCTGTCTGCTTTGCCAATGGAAGGCGCCTAGCAGGCTGACGAATTGGTCTAGTATCACCAGTGTCTATTCGATGTTGTACCAGGTGTGTTCGGCCGTATTCTCCGTCCTGTGAGGCAAATACATCAGCGTACTCATTGATAAGATTCTCTGCCATAGTTCGCTGCTCCTGATTCAGCTCACTGGACTGGAGAATCGTCTCTCTCGTTTCCGCTGTCCAAGGTGATGGGAGAGGTTTTGGAGCATCACGTTCAGATATTGTTGCGACGGCGGTAATCGGCGTGCATTTTCCAGTCACATCCCCTCGCCTTAGTTTTACAGTGTGTGGTCTTGCGTTCAAAACCCTCACTGGAACCATGGTGTTCTTTGGTTCGACTAACGTCTTTCCCACGATGTAGTCTTGAGAATTCTTCTCTGGGTCTGGTTCTACTATGTAGAATCGGTGGCTCCCAAGATCACCTTCCAGCTTCGTCCAAATGATTGTCTCTGAAGACGGCGGCAAAACTTCGTCTTTGCTGATGACTGTCCTGAGAGTTACGGCATTCTCATTTCCGTACACCATCGGAATCTCCACATTTCGATACCTCAGTACTTGCATCCCGATGTCCAAGATTACTTCATTTGCTTTCATGAAGTCTACTCCGATGATGCACTCGTCGCATATATCTGCCACCAGAAACGCATGGGAGAACGTCAGTCCTGCCAGAGTAATCGTAAGACGAACTTCTCCAAATACCTTCGCCATTTCCCCTGTTGCAGTCTTCAGGCAGTAGCTGTTGGTGTTGTGCAGCCAGGAGCTTTTGACGATATCTCTTCTTACAATGGAGGCAGTGGCACCTGTGTCGATGGTGGCTACGCACTTCTTCTCGTTGATTAGTGCCTCCACTGTCAGGCTCTTGTTACCCCGTTTGGTTTGCGAAACTTGAATGGTGGTCCTGGGGGCCTCGATTCCAGTAACCAACTTCTGCCCCGCGAAGTTGGTCCTTACGCATTTCCCGACTGCTGGTTTTGGGAAGTCTGACTGACAGCCAGATGCTTCCTCTCTGCTTCTCCTACTTCCGCAATGTGAACAATTTCCTCGTCTAGGTGCACTTCTGCACTGCCGTTGTAGGTGTCCGGTTTGGTTGCAATTCCAGCAACGGATTTGACTTCCGCGAGCTTTGACGGCTGTTCTCTGGCATGAGCATTCCACGACGGACATTTCCCTGACACGGTGTATTCCCTGGTATGCTTGGTCCGCAGCCTTCATTGACAAAGCGAATGCCAATGCCTCGGGGAGTGTTCGCTTTTCAGCCATCCTTACAGCCATTTGCAGTTGTCTGTCCTCTATGGCCTGAATAAAAGCTTCCACCGCCATTTCGTTGATAAGCTCCTCACCGGCTTTAGGGTATGAAAGATGGGCTAGTCGCTCTATATCCGCTTGCAACTGTTGGAGCGTTTCCCCCCTTTTCTGGACCCGACTACGCAACTGAACCCTGTACACCTGCTGCATGTGTTCATCCCCAAACCGCATCTCGATAGCCTGAACCAGAGAGTCGTAGTTCTGCTGTTTATCTTCCGGGATGGTCTGCAAGAGCTCCGCAGCTGGACCCCTCAGTGCAAGTGTGAGTGCAATGGACTTCTCTTCATCGTCCCAGCTATTGGTCATTGCGGCCGCTTCGAATTGCCTTTTATAAATTGGCCATGATGTTTGACCATCGAAGATAGGAGGCTGCATCTCCTTTCTTCTCAGACCGTCAGTGGAATATTCCCGTGCTTTCTGTCTCTTCACGTTGCTGAGCTCCTTAGCAAGATTTTCGACTTGCTTTCCTACTATCTCGAATTTCGTATCCACTTTTTCAAACTGAGTCTCTATCTTCCCGAACTGAGTTTCATGTTTCTCAAAATTTTCATCGAATCTAGTTTCGACTTTTTCGAGTTGCGTCTCGACCTTCTCGATTTTCTCTTCGATCACTTCGAATTTGGATTCCAAGTTCTTGTTTTGCTCATCAAGTTTACTTTCCAGAGCATCTAGAGAATTCTTTTGTTCGTCCATTGCTTTCTTTTGTTCATCCAGCTTAAGTTCTAGAGAATTCTTTTGTTCGTCTATTGCTTTCTTTTGTTCGTCCAGCTTAAGTTCTATAGAATTCTTTTGGTCATCGAGCTTATGACTTTGATCTTCTATTGCTTTCTTTTGTTCGTCCATGACTAACTTAAGTTGCAGGAGCAGACTTGTTATACCCGGGTCGGCTACTGTACTTGCTGGTTCCTCTTCCACGTCAAACTCTATGTCGTGCGGATTTTCACCTTCCTGCGTTACTGCTTCTTCCAGACGAATCAGTAGGGCATCTTTTCCCCCAGTTGTGTCGAGATCCCACTTCTGACACCAATGTTATATGCAAGCTACGGCTCGAGTAGATAAAACGATATTCTGTGAGATTTATTTCTTTATTTTCTAGTCTATAGAACAATTCAAGTTCACACTACACTATTCTTCGCAAATTCTTCTCTTACAAGGTCTCTTTCCTCTCAAATCACTTTATCTCCTTTCAATTACTTAATTCACAAATCCAAACTAATTACTTTTTCTTGTTTACTCTCAACTTTCAATTTATCACCAAATTACAACTTCGCCCATTATCACTTTTCCAATCTCTTCGCCACGGTTCTAAAACCAACTGTGTCTTTTTTTGATCGCCATCTGTCCTTATATAGCAGAAGTTTCTGATAGCCAGAAACTTCTAGCAAATTCTTCGACCACTGGAACAAGAGAAATAATTCTTGCAGTTATAATTCCCTAATATTATCCCTAATATTATTTGTCTCTTTCGTTGACATGAGCTGTGGAGACTTCGTCCCAGACACGAACCTCGAATGAAAGGACAGTTTGAACCAAAATTCTGCCAGAATGGAAAGTCACTTCGGAATTTGCTGCATAGACATAGGCGCGTAGTTATTATTATGCTACAATATAAAGTGATTACTATATGAGTATTGCCCATTTTAAACCAAACACTTAGTGTAGTGTACTCATAAAAAATGGGTATTCATAAAAAAAGTGTACACTAAACTGAGTACACTGTCTTATACTAGAAAACAATTAGTATTTGCAATCGTTTTATTGAGTGCACTCAGTGTACTCAGAGCATTCTTTACAGTTAACATTGTAAACTATTTGCTCACATCGAGCCAGTTCAAGCACCCAAAGTGTGGGAGAGAAACAAAACTCTGCAATCATTTTGCTATCAGGTGACCGAGTATTGTACAGCAACTGTCTTTTGTGGTGTGGTACTCTTTTTTGCTGTACACTTGTTCGAATTATTGCAATGAATAGAGTACACTGAAGTAGTGTACACGTGCAGAGAGAACAAATGAATTCATTTATGCAGACCTCCATTACAAACCATGACAGAATAAGGAATAAATTTGTGTGCCTTTTATTGTAATAACAGATTTCATAAAGCGAGATGTTTAGTAAAAAATCGATATTTTTCGAAGAATTTTGAAAAAAACTGCTCTTAAAAAAAGTCAAATGTAATATCACTGAGCGTCATTAAGGTTAAGTGGGTTCGGGAGTTAATCGTGATCATTTTTGGTTGGTCGTGATCATTCGGGCATCACTCTGCTTGCAGCTAACTTTCGGTACCGATGACGTCGGATAAATATGACAATTCGTAACTATCATACCCTCATAAAACGTAGGCCGCAAATTATTTAACTGTCAACATTGCCGCACACGTGCGCTCAACTGTCAATCTTACTCTAAATAAATTAATTATCATCAAAAACAAGCCATGGTTGGAAAAGTTACGAAAATCCCGTCAGAAATTATTGGAAATCGTTCTTGGGAGAAGGTGAAAATCAAGGGAAATGTTATTTCAGATGACGGTGGAGGATTTGAAGGCCTAATTGGGCTGGAAGTCCTCGAGGATTACGATATTTCTTTGGTGGAAAAAGATAAGGTTAGTTGGATGCTCCACGCTGAACGTGTTTAAAAAACGTAAATATGTACGTATTCTAGAAGAAGAAGAGGCTGTCCAAGAAAGAAAAGAAACAGCTTAAAGCAGAGAAATCAGCTAAGAAAAGAAAACTTTCCGAGGATAATTCTGGAGTTGTGTTGCCAGAAAAAAAGAAAAAAAAGTCAAAAGGTAAGTGCAGAGATGGTGCTGAACAGCAACAAGAAAAGACGTATCCCGGAAGATTTGTACTTTTACATCCTGCAAACAGTGATGAGGATGAAGAGGAAGTGAATGCTCAGAATGGTGTTGACGATTTGGAGGTAAATCTAAATTCCACAAATGATTTTCGATAAGCTCTTAACTTTTACAGGGATGGAATGGCCTTGGAGTACCAACTGTGATTTTACAGAGCCTGGCTGAAAGGGGATTCAAATCTCCAACGGAAATACAGGCTCGAACACTTCCTGCAGCCATCATGGGCAAAAAAGACATCTTAGGAGCAGCAGAGACAGGAAGCGGAAAAACGTTGGCTTTCGGTATTCCAATTCTCGCTGGAATCATGGAATTGAGAGCCAAAAATTCTAGATCAGGAATAAGAAAACCACCAAAACTGGCTATGACGAAGGAGAATAGAGAGGAACGCGAAAATTTGACTCCCCCTCGAGAGGAGTTATCCGATTGCCCTTCCCTTGAAGAAGATGAATGCGAAGATGAAAGTGATGGCAAAGACAAACCACTGTATGCCATAGTTCTAACGCCCACAAGGGAACTAGCTGTTCAAGTGAAAGATCATCTAGCTGCTGCTGCACAATACACAGACATTAAAGTTGCTGCCATTTTTGGCGGTTTATCCATAGCCAAGCAAGAACGAGTATTAAGAGGCTGTCCAGAGATCGTAGTAGCTACTCCAGGTCGGTTATGGGAACTTCTACAGCAGGATAATCCTCATCTAAGTAAGATAGATGACATTAGTTTCCTAGTGATTGATGAAACGGATCGCATGGTTGAGAAGGGACACTTCGAAGAACTGAAGTTACTCATGAATCGCTTGAATTCGGACGAAGCGAAAAAACAGGTGCGACAAAATTTCATATTTTCCGCTACGTTGACCCTTGTACACGATCTGCCAGATCATCTTCAAAGTAAGAACGTGAATTGCATGTCAGGGTAGCAATAAAATCGTTTCATTTTAGAGAGGAATATCGGAAGGAAAAATAAACTAGTAAAACAGACACCTGGCTTGAAGATTCAAGGACTTATCGAAGACTTGGGGATCTCACAGCCTAAGATAGTCGATGTCACCACAACCAGTCGTGAGTTTATTTAAATAAATAAAAAGGAAGAAGTCAATATCATTATATACCATTCTTAGAAACTGCTCACAATCTTACAGAGTGTCGGTTGGTCTGTCCCATTGATCATAAAGATTATTATCTCTATTACTTTATTCAACGTCATCCTGGAAGGACAATAGTCTTCTGTAACTCTATAGATTGTGTTAAAAGGTTAGCTACTCTCTTTGGGCTGTTAGAATGTAAAGCATTACCTCTGCACGCCAGTATGATTCAGAAGCAAAGATTGAAGAATCTAGAACGATTTAGAGATAATTCTGATAGTTTATTGATTGCGACTGATGTGGCAGCCAGAGGATTGGACATTCCTAACGTCCAGCACGTTATTCATTACCAGGTAGGCAATTATATTCATGCCCCAAGTAGTTTGTTAAATAAAAGTTTACTCACAGGTACCTAGGGCCAGTGAAAATTACGTCCATAGATCGGGGAGAACAGCTCGAGCTAATCGTGACGGCATTACTGTCATGTTTATGGAGCCTGGGGAGGTGAGAAGTTACTTGAAGCTTTGTAAAACCTTGGATAGAAGTAAGTATTTTCATAAGCAGTACATATCCCTGTAAACGATAGACTTGCTACACGCAATCTCTTTTCAAGCAGGAAAAGTTTTATTTAATTATTTAGCATCTTCACGTTCGATTCTGACGTCCAAGGTAGCCAATTCTACCGCGGGCCTCTCGTGGATTTCGGTTTTTACCACTACGCGTCTATTGATCGGTTGGATTATTTATGGTCGGCATGTAATAGTCCAATGTATATTTTACGATCACACATGACATACAGGTTGCATGAAATTCCATTTTCTGATAAATGTTAGCAAATATTCTTCGACTTAGCTTTACCAAAAGGCGAACTGTTACACCGTACTCCATCCACTGGTTAGTCACCATTCGATTATCCAAGCGAAAATGATTCGGCGTTAGAGTCTCATCCTCTTCGTTGTTTCTCTTACAGCAACATTTTATTGCTCAGTTGAATTATTTCTGGTCGACATTTAATAGTCCAACGTATATTTTACGATCTAACAGTGAGGTGATACAGGAGGCATTCAATTTGACTTGGTCGACGATGTTGTAAAGTTGGCCGTTACATGTTTGTAATTAAGTTGTTCACTGACTTCGACGTCATAGATTGCAGGAGTCTATCATAACATTTTTTTGACCTTCATCCAATCTTCACTTGGAGAGGCACAAAGTAGTCAATCATTAGAGAGGAGAGCAGCCGTGTAAAGCAAGTCAGTCTTTCCATTGATACATCGTTTATATAAAGTTGTTTCTCTTTTCACTAATGCATGGTACGGGGTTTAACTGCATAATCGCGTCTGCGATGGTCTCTTTTTTATGGCCATGGCATCTGATGATGGTAGTCTTTGACAGACGTTTTGTTTTGAACAAAATTCTAGCCACTGAATCAATGCAGTCGCTACGACTTCGTTTATAGAGGTCCTTTTTTTATCGTTGGAAATAGACACTGCCCACCCTTGGAATCAATTACATTTGATAATTAAATTCTTAATTTTAGCAGTGCAGGCGTTCTTGAGATCATTAAGATCATTGAAAATTTATTCACGTAGTGTATCCTCTGTAATGTCGGTGAGTGCGGAACATGTACACAAGAAGTGTGTTGCAGCCTATATTCAACTCACCACGAATGAGTCAGTCAATGTTCAACCTTCGACTAGCACGGTACATGTTCTTTCACCTCGCCTAATAAACGTTCTTTTTAGAGTTTTTGAGTCTTCATTTCTCATTTTCTTGTTGTTTTGTTTCATTATTTCGGCGCGAGCAAAACTGTTTCTTCTCCTCCTCATCTCTGCAGTAATTATTGTAGGGGATGCCCAACCTTTGAGCATACATACCCATCGTACAAAGCCCTGTTATTACGTTGGCTAGTTTTTAGAGGGTACCTATCTTGTGTTTTAGAAGTCCGTTAGACCTCTTCTGATCTATTGTAGTATTGGCCACAGTATTCTCGCGGCATTACAACGGTCTCGGTGCTTCCATCTATGGTTCGCCTTGTCTAACTCGTCGGCGGTAAGGTACTTAGCATAAGGTAATTAGTATAAGGTACTTAGCAAAAGACATTGACGCCTGGATGTCGGTTATGCCTATGCTTTTCGTACCGGAAGAACTTTGGGGTAGTTCATCAGCTTCGCAACTTTGTAGCCCAAGTTAAAATTTAATTTGGTGGGAGGTAGTCGCTGACTCATCAGTGTGATACTGGCATGGTAACCATTATTTTGAGTGACCTGAGCTGGTAGCCAGTTGTTTGCCGACTATGTCGATTGGGGTAAGGTGCAGCATGGTTAGAAGCGTAGCTGTTGTAGCTATTTTACATATTTTATTCCCTCGTAGCGCTTATCGAATTTGTATTTTTATTTATTTTCTGAAAAGTTAGATAATCATTTCTCATCGACATTTTATTTTAATTAGGTGAAGATCTACCACTTTTTCCGGTCGCTGACAGATACTTGATCCCTGTAAAACAACGTGTAAATCTTGCTCGTGAAGTAGATAAACTGGAATTAAAAATTCGACGCACACAATCCGAGATTGGATGGATGAAAAAGAACGCAGAAGAAATGGATATGATTATTGGAGATCTGGGCAGTGAATCGTAAGTTTACGAATATTCGCCACTTCTCATTTTTATATTCGTCACTTCTCTTTACTTCCGTGAAACAGTGATCAAAGCAATGACGATGATGCGTTTATTATTGAGAAAAAACGCAATCGCCAACATTTGGAGAATGTTAGAGAACAGTTAAGACAATTGCTTGGACAGGCAATCTTTCCAAGGGGATTCAGCTACAAGTAAGTAGCTGTTATTAACTAAATGGCTACCATTTGCCTAACGACTAATAAACTTAACGCAGGTATCCAACAAGTACTGGAAAGCTTGAAATGCCAAATATGGCAGAACCTGCAGATGAAAGCACCGCAAACAGTGCAGTGAAAGTCATGAAGAAAGCAATTGACGATTTGAAATTGGCGAAGAAGTTAAGAAATAAGAAAAAGAAAATGTAAATAGATCAACTATTATACTTTGTTTTATTACTACGAAATATTGTAATAATCATCGTAAGTAAGGAAAGTAAGGAAAATTGTTTTTTTTTTTTTTTTTCAAAAGTTCTACAGCCCTTTAACTTTTTACTTCCACCTACCATAGCAAGTAGTATTGGTCTTGAAATTTTGATCAGTCTTGGTAAAGAATCTAAAAAAAGACGAAAGAAGAATCTGTCAGCCTAAACGGTTGGACGGATTTCCTTCGAACATTATATCTGGAGACCAACCCCAATGGCCAAATAATTTTTTTCGGAAACGGAACTAACGATTTCATTCATATTTCTGTTAGGTTACACATAACGTATAACGTTACTTTGTTTATTAGCTGCTTTTAAAAATTAACTATTTATCGGCTAATACTCGCAAAACATACTGATTGTATGAATCGAATAAATTCCGATTTGAATGAAGTTTCAGTATAAAACCCAATTAACTTTGTAAAAATGTACTTTAGACGTTGAAAGTTATGCCACAATTTAAAATTTGTTAACCTTAACGATGCGTTATCATAACTAGAATGATGTTTTCCGAATTTATTTTATATTGTTGAAGGAAAGCGGTACTACACCCCTTAAGTATATAGAATTCAAAATAATTGAGATAATAGGTCCGTTCGGTTACTCTATGAAAGAAATATGGAAAACGTCAAAGTTCAGAAATCGAAAGGGAATACTCTCAAATTGGGTGCGTTCGGATTACAAGGCACTAGTTAGGTACGCCGAACAAGTATTCCCCTTGTTTTCCAAGTACTCTGCTAGAATGTAGCAAAACGACTTTTTGTACCAGGATGACAGAGCCGTCAAAACTTTCTGCTACTAGCGCTAGCGGGGAAATGTGGAGGGGAACAAACGAATTATCGTTACAACTCTTAGCTAGATAAGAACAAAAACGTCATCTGTCAATGCAACCCATTATCGATGGGGTCTTTGAATGAAAGCTGAAAATAGTCGATATTTCGTTACTCGTTTACTATCGATAATTATGAATATATCCAGTAAATGCCAGAAATAATTTGTTTCTCATTTAAAATCTTTTAGGATTAGTCTACCACTTACTAATCCTTCTATTACAGATCAATGAAGTTTGATTAAATTTCATTTTAGACTGATCTTTGATATTTCAATATCTTCGATAAAATGAAAAATCGAGAATCAATGGTTGGAAGGTGTTATCGATAGAATCATTCCATAGTTAAAACAAGTTGATGTTTGTTGGTAACTAAAGTCAATGACATTGTATCAAATCAGTTAGGAAGAAATCGAAATCGGGATTTTATTCTAAAACTTGTTTTTGCTTTTAATGATTTTTACACATTAACGAAAAAATGACTTCTCTATGTGGAGCATTTAGGATTCAGTTGTGGACATTCTTGGGAGACTTCTTTGAACTGAGTCATAAATTACTGAAAAAAGCAAAACTATTCTGGTGAATTTTTTGAATCTTCAACGAGCGTTTTTAATTATATAAATTAATGAATATTTTAGCGCAGAAACTTTATAAATGTGGTTATTCGAGGTATAGAACTTGATTGGTTCATAAGCTACTTGTCGAACAGAACGCAACGGGTTAAAATAAATGAAACGTTCTCAAGTCCACAAGAAATATCTATCGGTATCCCTCAAGGTTCGGTGTTGGAAGTTTTACTTTGTTTGCTCTATATCAACGATTGTGGTAAAGTCCTAACAAGTTGCAAAATTTGTCTTTTTTGCAGATGATTCGCCAATATACACCAGTGGCGATAACATTCGCGAGAGTGTTCTGCAGAGAGAAATAGGTGTAATGTTCGATTGGCCGTGTAAAAACAAACTTAAACTAAATATATATATATATATATAATAACTTAAACTATATATATGAGTAAATTGACAAAGAATATAATTGACAATAAACTGAAGTTCGATTGCCTTATAACGGAAATAACAAAAGAGATAGGCTTTCTTAGAAGAATTCGTAAATGTATTTCAAAAAGTTGTGCACAAACTATTTATAATACAATTATTTTCCAAACACCAACCTAAATTAGAAAGGGAAATTAACGAAGCAATGAGCAAACTTGTCACCTGAGCTAACGAAAACAACATGAAAATAAACACTGAAAAATCCTTCTACCAATACCATTCCCCAAGACACAAAAGCGAAGAATTCCAAATAACAATCAATAATTCCAATATCCAGAAAACGGACTGCATGAAATAACTTGGCATACATACTTATAGACAATAAATTAACTTAGAAAGACCATGTAAACGAAATAGTCAATAAAGTACAAAAGAAAACAACCATCCTAAAACGCCTAGCAGGAGTAAAATGGGGAAGTTCACTTAATACACTAAATAAGACATATAACACCTACATAAAGACACAAATCCTTTTCGGATGCGAACCACTAATCACAGCTAATACATCAACAATATGGTGGCCGTGGTGTAGTGGTAACATCATCGCTTGTCACTCTGTTAATTCACGGTTCGAATCCAGATGTCAAGAATCATCTATTTATTTCGCATAAAATAAATGAAAAAGTCGATCACTTGCGAAAGCTAGTCAACTCTACTGTGAAGGCATAACACTGGCAGTAGGTTGGTCATATGGCTAAAAGGAAATTGATCGTGATGATGACATCAGGATGACGGAAAAAAATACTGTGAATCATAAGCAACGACAATAATAGTGAAAACAAAACAAAATACTCCCAAGTTATCTGGACAGCCACCCTTGGAGTTTACAGAAACTTAATACCACCTGAGTTTCAAACTACACCACTCTGTCTTTCTCTCTGTCTCTTCCCCGTTCCACAAAAAAAAAACCGCACGTGTTCTAAAAATTAGTATAAGTGTATTCATATCCCCTTTAACATGTGCAAATTATAAAAAAAAAATAAAGACACAAATCCGAACCACTAATCACAGCTAATACATCAACAATAAATAAACTTGAAACCACCCAAAACAAAGCCCTGGGGATTGTTACAGGCGCAGTTAAGACAATCAACTCTTGCGCACTGAGACTATACACTGATAACCGAAAAATTAGAACCGAAATATAAAAAAGAGCAAGCATTTTACAAACAAAAATTTCAAAAATCCCGCAACGCTATCAATACATAAGTGAGTCAATCAACAACAGCCTGCTAAAGATACAGCCTACATTCACGCAGAAAACAACTGAACTGAACAGCAAAATTAATATAGATTTCAAAGCCGACCAACTAATACCACCAGTGAATCCAATAGAACATTACAACATAGAAGCTCGCGCAAACATCAAACACATATCAACAAAATCCAATCACACCCCGGACGAACTCAAACAACACACTTTGATACCCAGAAACAGAATGGCTCAGGGTAAACACGGACGGCTGGAAACGAAATAACAGCAGCAACGCGGGAGCGGCCTTCACTGCACTATCTTCAGCCACTACATCCCCCTGGGCACCAACAACACAGCTTTTAACGGAGAAGTAGCCGCAGTTAATAGAGCCCTGCAAGGACTAATAACACGAATTCACCAAATAAAAAATATAGTCTTTCTGATCGACTCGAAAGCCGCCATTCAATCGATAACATCTTACGACCAACCTACTAACAGAATCATAGCAGAAACTCAAATATATCTCGAAACAAAATAAATATATATGTACAGTGGATATCGTCCCATGTAGGACTGAGCGGAAACATTAAGCACAATAGACATAGAAGAACACAAGCAAATAGCTGACACCAAATACTGGAAGAACATTAAAGAGCTAGGCAGGGCTAACTCTGACGCCCCAAGAAGAGAAGCAGTGGCGCAGTTGAGAATAGCTTCTAAACATGATTGTCTTCCTCACCTCCTATTCAGAATCGGGATAAAACCGAATGCCAACTGCCCACTCTATAATGACACCAATGCGGACCAACAAAACCTCCTCACTTGCCATTGGAAACAAACAAACAAACAATTATTATTATTTCCCCCATTTCAATTATTGGTTGTCTACTATGTAAATACATAGTTTCCGATGTAAACCAAAGCTTCAAATTCTCCAAAATAGAACGATGAGGATTATCTTGAAACGTTACTGGTACACCGGAGTATCTGACATGTTACTTTCACTTGGTTGGTTAAGTGTTACCCAGCGATTAAAATAGAATGCATTCGTAATGATTTTTAATATTAAAATATAACTTATACCCCGAATATTTACAGAATAGCGTAGGGTATATAACAAATGAGAGGGAAATGCTGATGACTTTCGGTCGGAATAACGCTTACGCAAAACAACTGATTTTATAAGGGCCCTACTTCCGGGAGATATAAAAAAAACTTATCAAATTTAAATCAAGAATAAACTTCCTATTAAAAACCAATAATGATAATAACAGACTGTTTTTTTATTTACAAAACCAAACAATTTCCAACATCACAAATGTTTTGCAACATATCGTCTCACTCCATCGACAATGAACGATCTTGCGTATTTTGCCAGGATTGTTGACACGTTCAATGTTGGCGTAGAGAAGTATTCCAAATACGGTTCAATTTCAGAAAGGGTCCATCTTGCCTTTATTTTGAATAGTAAATTAATCCTGTCAATAATATTAATCGTAATATTCTCCTCATTCAAGGATCTTATACATGGTGGCTTTGAATCTAGATCAATGATACCGATACCACGAAGGTATTTCTCCTGCAAAGCAAAGAAATCAAATTTAAGTCAGACATAAACCTCTGGAATAATCTTGACTTACGTCGGCCTTCACGCCTTCCATCAAAGCATCCTGCCAAGTCGACATAAATTCGTCAACCCGGAACTTTAAACCTGGCTGAAGGATATTTAGAGCTACAATGCGAGCCAACAAATCTTCCTGGTACTTGAATTTCCCTGGTTTCTCAATAACCGGGACAGCATAGATATTGAAAATTCCCTTAACAATTTCAATTGGAGCAATACCCTGTAGTGCTAATATTGTTTCATCTCTTTCAATCTCATCCAGAGCCCAAGAGTTTTCAGTTATTAGTCCCATCATCACACTGACAATACGGTACTCATACTCGTATTCCAATATCCTCATATATCCATCTACCTCCAAAACACGAAACTGTTTTAAACCTACAGCAAACTGCTTCTTGCTGCATTGTACCGTATCCAACAGTTGATCGTAGGTAAAGAGCAGCTTCTTCTCAATAAGATACTCATTCTCCGGACCAGAGTAACGTGTCATCATCAGGAGATCACACAGTTTCCTAAATCGTGGCTGAACCTCTCTACATTCTAAATATTCGTGGAATACCTTTAGCACCTTCTTCTGTTCCAATACCCTCTCTATTGTAACATCATCATCGTTGTCATCATTTATACGTTCTAAAGAGGCGTTGGCTCCCAATCGAGGGCTTTTAAGGGGCGACGTGCTCGTCTCTGCACCGAACTTTAAATCTGGAACCAACAGCAAACTATTTGATATTTCTGTCTCTTTAACTTCGTAAGTTTTTTCATCTGTGCAAAGAATTACATTCTCATGGAGTCCCCCTTTGAATTGCAGCGTTTGGCCGTCGCGAATATTACCCAGCAGATGTGAATCCAGTTCAAGAAGACGCCAATTTTCGTTGCCACTCTTTCTACAGGGGAAGTACAAGGACTGCGGGTGCAATTAAGTCTATGTATCATATATAAACAGCATAGAATTAATAGTATACAAGCTTACTTGTGTGAGAGGAGTTAAATTACGCTCGTCCAAACGTGCGTGATGAATGATTTCTTTAACATCCTCCGGAGTTCTAATATAACTGAAATAAATAATAAGTTATGATTGCGACATTCACGGAACTACAAGGCACAACAACCTACGGTGGTCTGACTTTTTCCTCGTCCAATTCCATTTCGAGATCCATTTTTTGTTTAAATTTTAAAATGAATGCACTTTTACCAACATTTGTATCAAAATTGGTAGCAGAAAGCCGCCAAAACACTCAGTCAAACAGAAATAATTCACGGTGGATTTTTCAAATGTGAACGGAAAAGGGTGCATTCAGTAAATGTTTTCTAATAAAAATGGCTTAAGCTCAAATGTCACTACATCAACTTCAGTTTTCTTTTTGCATAAAAGATCCTATTCTCAAACTCATTCATTACACAAATAAAAGTCACAGGTCTACGGAATCACGAAAAGCGTATTCTGAGAAGTCGTATACGTGCAATTCCTATGCAGAACGATCAGACAGGGTCTAGGGTATAAGAAAACTCAATACATATGCGACTTCTGTCAAAGCGAAAAGAAAATGTACTTCTCTTATATATTATCAATGTACTTTTAGCACCTTTTCGAACTCTTTAATGCTGTCTTCGGTATATCCCAATTGTTGTTCGCTTGAAACACGAATACCAATTTTCTCCTGATTTGTTTACTAGGCCCATTTACATATTCGGGTAAAACATACAGGAAAGTTACAATGTGACTAGAACGGATCGCATGATACTCTATACCCCATCTTTTAGGTCACCTCTAATAAAGTAAGCGTGAAGTTGCGAAATTTTTAACACAGGTGCAATGATATCTTTCTATACAGAAGATATTTCCTCGATTTTAGGAATTTTTATTACACTTGCACTTTCTTAGCAGAAAGTGGACGTGGTTCCCAAAGTTGTTAACAAATTTAGAAGAGGTATTCACAATAAGACACAGTGTATAGCTTTGAAAAAAGCAATGTTTTCTTTATTATTATTTTTTTTTAGAGAAAACCCATAAAAGTGGGCATGGCTATGTATAATATATGGACAAAATGTAGAGAAAGTCAACCACTATATATTTTGGCTAGCGAAAATATTGAATAAAAACATTTTTTTTTAATGGTGTGTCTCTAGGCCGATTTTAACAATTTTTACACTTTCACTGCAACAGGATCACTCAACACAAACAGCAAAATAAGGAAAGGAGTTTGGAAATGTGCCCATCGTCTGGAAATTTCTACCGATATCTGGAGAGCAATAAAAAAAGCAATGTGCCTCCAGTTATACCAATTTGGAGTTGCCGTACAAATTGGTCCTTGCAAGTTGCTGTGAGAGTTGTCAATTTAAGGTTAAGGGTATCGAGTGTTAGGATCCGTTTTGGTTTATCACGGATTTAATAAAATTAAAAAAAAATATCGTTCCCTGCACATGTCCATTCTAATTTTCTATTGATAGAGTTTGAACGCAGTTTTTAGAGCACATGTTAAATGTTGTTTTTGTACTGCTGTCAGCTGTCAAAAAGTTTTAAGAAACAAATATTCAAACTCGATTTCATTAATTTTGATTCCTAATAATGACGGAAAATGAAGAAAAGAAAACGATTTCAGACGAAGAACGTTTGGAATTAGCTGGGAGATTGGACAAGGAATTAGATGATTTCATTAATGGACTGGAAAAGAAAAGGTACACAGAAGGATGGCCAGAAGATCGGTGGCAGGAGGTGAATCTATCAAACTTTCAGGCTGTGGCTAGGTTATCCTATTCTAAACATGCACGTACTTCTACACTTTCCAGGAAATGGACAAGCATCCGTTCTTTATGAAAAAACCACCAGAACCAGGCGATGAAGTTCATCCTCTCTTCGAGGGCCTACAAAAACTAAAATACGATCCCGATGAGAACACACCCGTAGATTTGGCCTTACACTACAAAGAAGATGGCAATTTTTACCTCAAACATAAAAAATACCGGATGGGAGTATATAGCTTCACCGAAGGCTTGAAAGCAAAATGCGATAGTCCCGAGGTCAACGCTATTTTATTCAATAATAGGAGTGCATCGCATTTCTTTCTAAAGAACTATCGGTAAGAACAAACGAACTTCAGTTTGATTTCCACGTTAATCTCATAATTTAGGTCTTCTCTTACGGACGCTCAAAAAGCCTTAGAATTAAAGCCAGGGTATGCCAAGCCCAGGTGGAGAGCGGCTCAGTGCGCATTTCATATAAATAAATTTAGCTTGTGTTTACAATTTTGTGAAGAAATTCTGGAGGAAGATCCAGATAACTCAGCAGCACAGGAACTGGTGAAGAAAAGCAGGTCCAAGATGGTTAATAAGTCTGCATTAGTTAGTTGGTGTTTTCTTTACCAAAGTTGTTTTTCTCCTATAGCTGGAGCTAGAGCGTAATGAACGTAAAGCAGCCGCTGATGCTAAAAAGAAACTCAAAGAATTCCATCATATTGTCGATAGCTTAAAAAATCGTGGGGTTAAATTCGATGATATTAAGCAAGGCAGTGCAATCACAGAAGAACTTTTGCGCCCAAAGTTTCTACCACTAGAAGACTTCCGAGTTCAGGCTGACGAAAACGGCATATTAATATGGCCAGCTGCGTTCTCTTACCCAGAATTCTTGTTCAGCGACTTTCAGCAAAATTTGAACGAGGATGCAATGTAAGAAATCGAATTAATTCAGAAGGATCTTTAACTCATTTTGTTTCACACAGTATGGAGGACGTCATCGCTTCAATGTTTATCGAACCACTGCCATGCGATAAGGAAAGAAAGTATCACCCAGGAAAATTAAGCGTTTACTATGAGAACAGAAAAGCAGCTTCTGTATGGAAGGTCAATTTAAAGAAAAGTGTGAGGGAAATTGTGAACGAAAAAAAGTAAGTCTCATGCATTTCGTCGTTAATGACGGTTATACAACATTTGTTTTCTGTAGTTTTTTCGTCAGCGGTGGGTCTTTGTTATTCTATGTGGTACCAACTGATTCGCAAACCGAAAAAGAATTTCTCCATGAGACCAGAAGACCGATGGTTTATACATAAAATAGAATTTTGGTGATATTTTAAATATAAGTAGAAAAATAATAATAAACTAAAAATGAATGGAAAATGGTAGTCTTTATCTGACAATTCTGTGGACACCGGTCTTAGAAGTTGAATAATCATTGAGCGGGAAGTTCGAATTCCAGAAAAAAAGCAATAAAGTTTTTTCATTGTGTCCTGCAACTCTTCGGCTTAAATTCGACTTTTCTTTTGTTACAATTTCACTCAATAACTCGAGATTTGACCAAGAAACCTGACTTTGGTGACCTGCCTAAATCCAACTATTGTCTGTGACTTTTCTCGTAACCGTCGTCGAAAATAACTCCAGACTGGATGTCGCGTAAGGGAGTTTGTGGAAAGGCGTTTCATCCACTATGCACAGTAGTAATGCCATCAAAAACCACCTGCAAGAATACAATGGTCTCTTTTGGTACTTTTGCGAGGAGTGTAAAACCATTTCTCTCTAGCACATACGAGTAATGCTGGTTATGAAGTTCAATAACCAGTAGCTTTGTAATTTGTCGAACTTGTGCCGCCGTAGCTGAGAGTGTGACTGAAAACCCAGGTGTGCTTCGAGACGATCACAGGAATTGGGTCTATACGCAACCACTTTACACCGCATTTTGCATAAAGATCTTGACCTACATGCTTATAAGGTCTAGTTGGCACAAGAATTGAAGCCAGACGACCACGCACAACGCCGTACTTTCGCTGATTGGGTGCTGGGAATGAATGAACAAGACCATGATCTTTTACACAAAATTATTCTGAGATGAGGCTCATTTCCATTTTTCTGGGTACGTAAACAAGCAAAACTGTCGCATCTGCTCCGAAAACCCAAGAGAAATAGTAGAACAACCTCTCCATCCACAACGAGTGACAGTTTGGTGCGGTTTTTAGGCTGGCGATGTCATTGGGCCATATTTTTTCGAAAATGATGCTGGTACGACCGTTTCAGTGAATGGATTGTGTTACCGAAGGAAATTGATGCTATGGACGTGCACGACATTTATTTTCAGCAGGACGGCACCACATGCAACACAGCTGTTGAAACAATGACTCTATTGCGTGACAAATTTCCTCGACGTGTGATTTTTCGAAATGGAGAGTTTAATTGGCCGCCGATATTGTGCGATTTAACACCCTTAGATTTTTTCCTTTGAGGCTATGTTAAAGATAAAGTTTACGCCAATGCTCTACCAACAATTCATGCACTAAAAGAAAATATCAGAGCTGTTATTCGCGAAATACAGCCGCAATTATGTGAAAATGTGATGAAAAATTTCATCAAACGAATGACTATTTGTAGGCAGAGCCGAGGCGGATATTTGGCAGATATTGTATTCCATTACTTACCTCAGAGTTTGTATTTTAGATTAAAATAAAAATATCACCACTTTTCATAAAAATGTTGCGTTTTTCTATTGATTTAAAATGACACCTCTTGTTGGACAATTTAATAATGATCGAGACATCGATTATTTCGCTCACTCTACACTCGCCTAGGTGGAATTTATGCCGCTTTCATCCACTTGTTCAGTCAAATGATTTTGTCCCCAGGTAGGACACTCACTACGATTAGATTTGGTACTTGGGTAATCAACCAAATTCGGATCGGTGTTTTGCATTTCTTACATGATATTGATTGCATACAATCAGCCCAAGCGAATCCAACCGGTTAATCCATCTACAAAGCAACATCCGAACTTCAAGTAAACCACCAGCTAATCTCCTAGCTATCAAAGAAATCACAAAGGGAATCATTTGCGAAACCTCCAACTGTAACTACTTACAATTCATCAGCAACTACCACAGCAGAGCCAAGTGCAGCAAACCGACAGCGAAATAAACCAGCAGGGTGGTATTTGAAGGTGACTCGTCCCGGGAAGGAATTTTTCGCACACAGAGTTAGTGAACGCACCTAGATCAGTAGGGAGTGATGACGGGCTGCATACTACTCGTATAGGTTGGTATACAGTGGTGAGACAAAAGGTGGTAGAGAGTTAGAAAGCAGTAGAATGAATACGTTTCAGTTTATGTGAAAATGTCCTCACTATGAACATATTGAAAGCATTACCTAAACGATAACCGCACATATTATTATTCAATTCCCGACATATGTTTGTTGGTATGTATGTACAACAATCCCTGAACGGTTACTTAAATGAACACGTCCCATCTAAAAACAAAAAATAAAATACATACATACATAATTCAGCATAGTTTTCCAAATTCGCTATTTTATTTCTCATCCTATTGATCTAAAACTAGGTGGCCTCATAAATAGGTATTCATTACAACAAACAATCAATTCACTAAGCAACCTTTATCACAATCTTGATAGGAATATGAAAAGCTCTGCGTTATCTTCAAACCTCTCATGCCAAAAAAAGTCCTGCCCCAACCTTACAGCTTTCTTGTTTCATATGCTACTGCACTGACTCGCGCAATCAATAAACAGTAATTTACTTGAATGTCATTTTTACTTGCGTCTACATATGTATAAGGGCAAGTGCGTCTCTCAATTCTGTATGTCCTCCCGTCTGCCTGTCTGCCTGGCTGTCTGTCTGTCTGTATGTATTTGAACTGGACTGCAGCCTCTAAACGCCTTGCCGGATTTTCCTGAAACTTCATATATGTCAAGTAAAATGGGGTCTGTGCAGTCACAATTCGAGGTGAAATCGAAATTTTCATTCGAAATTTTCTTACTAAGAGCCGATTTCGAAAAAATCGACTTTCTCGAAAACGGCTCTAACGATTTAGTTTAAATTCAATATTTGAGTTACAGTGGACATGTGCCAACAGATGGCGTACCAGGTTTTTGCCAAGAAATGCGTATAACAGTACTTTACCTATTAACTGTTTTTGAAAATTTGCTATTTCTCGGCTATGACTCAACCGATTTTGTTCGAAATTAATATATATATAAATATGCAATATTTCACACATAAAAGATTATGGCTTACAAAGTTTTGGAACGATTTTAACGATTTTATTTAAATTTCAAATGTAAGTGATTCACAAATAAACAGCATATACGAGTAGGTGCAAGTAAGTGAGACACAGTCGAACACTTTATTTCCCATCGCTATCGCAGTTTTTTATCTGAAAGACAAGTGCAATGAGAAAAGCAGATAAAAAGTTGAATAGTACAATACAAAAAAAGTGGTCAGCAGTGTTCGGACTTTGCTGCAAATGCAGTAGATCTACTGCTTTTTATGATAAATTTGGAAATCTATCGCTTCACTGCGCTAGACTTACAATCTACTGCAATTCATGGATTGTGTGAACAGAACATTTTTTTTATGTATGTACATGTAAATTTTTGTGTTAAATTTAAGGAGTCCCGTAACTGATGACATTGTTCCAGCAGCGACATTTTTTTTGGATTTAAATACTTGTAAACATTTAAATGTTGCCATCTAAAAAGTTAAATCTTTCTTTCAATTTCAACTTTCAATTAAACAATTGATTTTCCACTACAACTTCCAATACAACCCGCTTTTCAAGTTAAGGTTGGTAAAATTTCAGAAATTGTAAAAAGTGATAGAAATCTCATCGCTGTTGGACCCACCGTTGATTGGTCTCACATGAGTCCGGTCTTAAACACGTCTGGAATATTATGAAAATATAAATGTGAACCTGGGATACAGCTACGGGCATTCTTGATAAGCTGGATACTGCTGTGCAGGAGAAACGAGATAACATCCCTCAACAAGACCTGCACAACTTAATCTAAGGGATGGAAAGAAGACTTTAAGCTATCATCCACACAAATGGGATTGGGTCAAAAGAAGCCCCGAAGTAAGGTATGCCCGCCGTATGAGGTGACTGAAATCCATACAGAGGAAGTAACCTTAATGATGCTATGAGCTATTTTGCTTAAATTTCAAAGTGAAATGATTTGCAAATGAGAGGTAACAAACTGGGCATTTTAAGTTACTCACCACTCAAATGAACAATTGAACATTTTTCCTGTACTTCAACATGGATCGTACTCAGGATGTCATCGTAAAGATGTGTAAAGACCTCAGTGGTGAGCCATTGACAATTCTAAGAAGAAAATAAAATAAAACAATGTTAAAACTTTTATTTGTATAACACTATGATAACACCCCGAAATGCCTGTAGTACCGACTTACCTGCCAAGTTCCGAAATGTAATCAAGGCTGCTTCACGGAGCCTACAGCAATGTGTGTAATTGATTGAAAAAGACTTGGGTTTTGTAGTACAACTCTTACCATCTTATTTCCGGATACAAAATACATACAAGTCTAGAGTAAAAGGCGAAAAAGTGGCTATTAGTTATTTGGTTTCACGGTGAAAATAAAGAAAAAACTTTTTGTTTTTCTTTACGTGGTAAAGCTACTAAATAAAATATCTATAAATTACCCATCAATTGCAATAGTGTGCAAGAAAGACTAGAGTGTGTAAAACCAAGTCCAAAGGAACCGATCAAAAACCAAGGCCACTATAAAGGTATTGCATTTGAAATTTATTCTACTGTAAACTCTTCTTATTTCGATTATGTGTACCTCCACAAGGACTTCATTATGGAAAAGATTGGTTAGAATACTCATAGATTTCGAAGTGCGTGATCACTGAGCGGGTAACTCGAATTTAAGGTTTAAGTCCCAAAAAAATAACAAAAAGTTTTTTGACGGCCCTACCTAAAATTGGCAGGTGCCCGGGCCCAGGGATAAGCTGGATTGGTATATCCAGAGAGCCGATCGCATACACTATGTCCCGCTAAGCCAATGGATAGTAGACTCATTTTATTGAATTATCAAACAGATTTCAACTGCAGTCAAATGTCCATTCGATTGTCAACTTTGTAGCAAAAGATAAAAGCCTACTACTACTACTACTACTGCCCAATTGCTACCTTCTTTTTCCTTTACTGCTTTTCTTTGCATTTGAAAATTGGTGGGAAGGCATACTACTCGTATATCAGAATTTCCACTTTACACCTTTCTTAAGATTTTCCGTGTTGAGATGAGATTTTTTTTATGAGATTTACAAATCATCGAACTCAAATGGAGAAGGGTAAAATGGTCGAGTGGGGTTTCACCAATGTAGATAGCTTATAACTCAGCAAAACAATTTATTTCTAAGTTTATCCTAGTTTTGACTTAAAAAACTTCGAAATCAGTGGCAGGATTTTGGCATGTGTTTCCAATTTTTTTTTAATAATACATATTTGGAAAATCTGTCACGAAATAGCATTGTGCCACCATTTGGTAGATATTTTGCAGGCAGAATATCAAAAATGACAGAATTTGAGTCTTTGTCTCAGAATCAAAGCGTCCCGATTTGGTAAGCAAGTCCCAACTCTTGAAAATGTTGTGAATGTTGAGAGAACTCAACCGAAAAAAGGACAATTCGGTAATAGCATAAAACTTCAGGTCCCTACTATTCGTCTGTCACACAGTAGAAACAGCTGTCAGAAGCTAGGCCAGGCCCTGTATAAGATTTTAAAGCCAACATATTTATTTGTTATTTATACATAATATAAATCCGCTCACTTTAAAAGAAACAATTTTTTTTTCAATAATTTTACTAGAAACTGAAAGTATTGCCCTAAAAAAATTTCTACATTGACTTTCAATACAATTCGTCCACATATTCTACTGGGCCACGCTCACTTGTTACGCTATTTTCTTCAAAAACCTTGTATCGCTTTTTCAAAAGCTATTTACGGTGATGGTTAGGCCTTATTGTGAATATCTTAGCAGAATCCGTGAATTTCGGTAACAAATGACGGCGGCCATATTATTTGAGTAGAAAAATGTCATTGCATTTGAGAATAAAGGGCATGACAAAGTTACACGTACTGACACTATTGTTTATATGCGAAAACTCAGGTTTGATTTTTTTTTTTTTTAAACAAACAAAATTATTTTCACTATTTTTCTTGACCTTGTATATATTAAATATTATGTTAATATTAATTTCGAACAAAATCAGTAGAGCCATAGTCCGTTTTTAAGTTACCGTTATATGTACGTATTTTTGGCAAAAATCTAGTACGCCATCTGATACCATATATCCAACATAACTCAAATATCAAATTTGATCGGATGAATTGTGAATCCAACGATCGCAGATTAAAAAAAAAAAAAAAAACATCTAGGTCGATGGGACATATAAACAGCCCCACTTTTTTGAGATTCTCTGTTATAGTAAACCAAAACTTGCCCTATAGATGAAGTAAAAAGTTAATAACGAAACACCGACTTTATTAGGGTTGGATTAGAAGAGAACGACCCGTTCCAGACTGATTGTAACTTTTCTGTATGCCTTTTTCCCTTGTAAGTACCGGGACACTAAAAATGCCGACAAGTACAAACATTTATCGAAACGTATTAGAGCGTTTAAAAAGGTAATAAGAAAGGGTTCGGTCTTGAGATCGTTACTTATATATTCATACGTGAGTACATATATACGTATTTGCACATTTCGTCACATCTTAAATGTAAATTGGCTCTGGTTTTACTAAAAAGCAATGGGTCATAGAGGTTAAAATAATGTGAGCTACATATGTAAGTGTGTATCGTGGAATACCATGAACATACCCATAAATATTGCCAACACTGGCTACCTTGCTCCATAAGTTGTCCCCCACTTTTCACATGCTTTCTTGTAAGTCCAGTAAAAACCAACAATAATAATGAATATACTCATAATTCATTATGTCATGCTAAAAAGATAAAAAGAAGAAAAAATTGTGGAACGAAAAGACACACCTTTTCTGTATTGTTAAGTACACCGTCGTATCGGGTTTCATAAATATAGGTACTCCTATATGAATACATATGTCGAAAAAAAGAAATAACATCACATCATTGCACTCTCAAATCGAGACGCTCTACGCAGTTCATTCAATGTACCCACTGTGTACTTGCATATATTCTGCCACTAACGATAGATGTCCAAGCTGGTAATTAATTTTTACAATGTATTATTTGGTCAAGTCAAATATATTAAGTGTTTTAAACAACACCGTGAATCTCCAATCTATTCGCCCAATATCTGTTGTATTTTTTGTAATTACTCGTACGAGATCTTGCAAGATACATCTCATACACACAGTTGATCCATCAATAAGAGTACTTTGCCCTATTTATTTTACCCCACGTTTCAAATTGATGGGTGTGAGTGATTTTAATTTGCAATAGTTTATATGTATAATAATATGCATACGAGTACATGCATACATTCATGAATTTGTTGACCAACATTTCCATTTAGCCTTTTTTTTTTGTTCTTCAATGTCACTTATTTTTTGTACTTAATATATTATTAAATACATTAGGTTTTAATGGTCCTGTAATGATCAGCCTTAAATTGAATAATCGCGTCAGTATTTAGACACTTACGAATATGTACGTAACCTCCTAGACTCCAACAACGCAATCTCTGAAGTGTGCTTCTTACCACGTGCGCCCGGTATAACATCTGTATGTCATGTCTACGAGCAACTCACTATGTTATGTCAAGAGTATGGTCAATAAACCTGCAGTGAAGTTGTCAACAAAGACCATTAATGAAACTATGTATATTCCGTTACCAGCGACGACCTTTGTACGGCGTAGATTTCCAACAAAACCTGTGGCCATAATAATAGTACATTTTACCTTGCCCCGCTTGCGCTGTGTAATCATTGATCAAAATAAACATTAAATGCAAATAGCTGCACATCTTAATTTTTTATTTGTTCAAAGAGTTATAATTGCACATACTAGTAAGATCAACTCATAAAAGTTTAAAAGTTGTAAACTTGCATTGGTACCCTAGCAAAAGTTATCTGACTGTGTAAGCGATTAGTAGGGACGGATTAAAACTAAGCGAATTATTATTATTTTTTTGTTAATATCCTTAATTGTGAGTATACTAGTGAAGTTATATACGTGGTTAATATTTAGTTTTAAATAAATATTTACAATATAATATATATTATAGCAAGTGTTGTTTAAATTGTGGTCATTGAATTGTTATTTTTGGAAAAAAAAGTTATATTTTCAAAAAGTCGTAAGTTTGTGATGTTCGACGCAAATATATTTTTTTTTTTTTTTTGATGAAGCTCTACGAATGAAATAAGTTCATGGGATGTGTTTCTGTAATTTTCGCGCTCTTAAGTGTTGAGGGAAGTGTGCAGGATTTTATACTCGTACATATCATCTTCATTTAGTCTTCACTGATTACTTTGTATTTCTTCAACATCAAGATGTAGATTTGTGATAAAACTGAACAAAACTAATTGCTTTGCAATCCAGCACAGTTGACCGGCAAGATTGAGCTTTATAGATGATGGTTATATTTTAAGCCAGGTATGCGAACAATATAATCGAGGAAAAAAATCTCTAAAAAAAACACAGTCTGATCGTGTGAAAGTGGTTTTATTCATGGTGTCAGCTTGAAGCCTTGTAATCGTTTTGAAAGATTTTAATGGAGTGGTAACTGCCACTAATTCCTTGCGCTTTTTGTTGCAGGCAATAATTGGCTCCGGTGATGTTTTTTTTTTTTTGCAATTTCATATAGTCATTCTCTTGTGAATATCGTTATTTGGGGGGTGGAAGTTCGATCTTTCTCGGCAGCAAAAGATATGTATTCAGTACATTGAGAGTAGTACCGAATACAAATTCCACTGCCATAGAAATTCATTTATTTGTTAGATTTTGGTCAAAAGTGTTTCTATTTGATTTCGTCTTAATTTATTTTTAAAACACATATCTGAATGACTTTGATCTGATGATACGGGGTATACATTTTGTGCTTTAGAATTTTCAATTGAAATAAGATAAAAGTATTAAAGATTTCAATAAAATTTTTTGTGAGGTCATTTCGATGACATTTCTGGCTGTAGTGCGACCATAACTTCAAAGATGTTGGTTTCAAGTGGGATTGTCTGTATAAACGTGATCTTTAGCATAGCTCCTCAAAAAGAAATCCAACGGAGTCAGATCAGACGATCTGGTTGTAGTGTCTCGAAATTAAACGGCGGGGGAACTTTTCGTGCAATAGAGCCAAATTTGTCTGTGTTGTGTGGCACGTAGCCCTGTCCTGTTGGAACCACATGTCGTCCACATCAATCTCTTCAATCGCAGGCAAAAAAAAGGTGGTTATCATTTGACCTTCGTCGTTTTCAAAAAAAAAAAAAATGTGGCCTAACCACGCCGCGAGTCCACAGCGCACACCAAACTGCCACTCTTGGTGGATGCAATGGCCTCTCAACGATCACATTTGCATTCTCAGAATCCAAAATTTTGCAATATTGTTTCTTTACGTAGCCGGCGAGTGAGAAATGGGCCTCATCGCTGAAGATTTTGTTCGGAAAATTGGGCGACTATGACCACCATAATCTGTACTCAAATCTCGACAAACACATACTACAGAACCGTTGTTTTTATAGTAAGATGCATTAATTTTAATGCGTTGAGTGGTTGCTAAACGATACGTGTTGTAAATTGGCAAGGCTGTCACTATGGATGACAGATGGATTTGACAGATGCCATATGGCAGGGATGTGTAAGCCCAATCTCTAAATGAATAACCCTTTACAAGTGTGTGCCTAACAGGTTTAAGATTTTTAGTGCATTAAACGAGAAAAATAGCGTATCTACGATTAAAAACGTAAAGTAAACTCGATGTATACTCCTGATATCACGATTGTTTCTTGATTAATTAATTTTTGGTCTTTAATATTAAGATTGGTTGTAGTTCAGGATTCCATGTAATAACACAACGATACATTTTTATTTTTTTTTGTAACGAAGGTGAAAATGTCTAAAGACACTTGGTGGTTCTCAGTTACCCAGTAGTGTGGGACTCTACCGCCATTAAAAACACCTCTTTAGTCAGGACCAAACTATGAAAGATTGACAAATGATTTTTTTTTCTTATATTTAAAATTGCGTTAAGGAAAGTTTAAAGTTTTAAGTACTTTCCCATAGTTTTTAGACTCATTAGGCTGGTTCTTCTCTATCTGAGGATATTGTCTCTTACACAGGGTCTTCCAATAGGGACTTCCGAACTTTGACAGTTGATAGCGGCCATATTGTTGAAGCTACATCTGTTAAATTGGCTGTCATTTATTCAGTCTGTTTTCCCAAATCACCGTGGACGGATATAGCGTTCAACAATACGTGCAAATAATAAAATTGTTTTATCAAAATGGGTGTTCTGTTCGGGCAACGTTCCGCGCGCTTTGCCCATTTTACGGTCGCCACAATCGTCCTTCCGAGAGGACTATTCGCAGTGTGGTGGATAAATTTGAGTCCACTGGTTCAGTAAACAATCAACCAACTCCCGTACGTCGACGAAACGCAAGATCTGCCGAAAACATAGCTACTGTCCGTGGAAGTGTGCAGGAGAATCCGAGGCAGTCGATTTTGCGTCGCTCACAAGAACTTGGCCTTTCGCAGACCACAACTTGGCGAATTTTGCATCATGACTTGGGCCTGCACCCATACAAAATTCAACTGACCCAGGAGCTGAAGGTAAACGACCATAGACAACGACGTGTGTTCGCTGAATGAGCTCTGGAGCGGTTGGAAACTGACCCTAATTTTCATCGAAAAATCATCCTCAGCGATGAGGCCCATTTCTGGATGAATGGATACGTCAACAAACAAAATTGTCGAATTTGGGACGATACCAATCCACATGAGATCCAAGAGCGTCCAATGCATCCCGAAAAAGTCATCTGTCCATATTTCTTTGAGAACGACGTTGGCCAGGCCATCACCGTCAACGGCGAGCGCTATAGGTCGACGATTACCAACGACATGTGATCTCAGCAGGACAGCTCTACGTGCCACACAGTTCACGCCACATTAGAAATTCTGCACGAGCGATGGGAGTGCATGGTCATCTCACGTGGAGGTGATGTGAACTGGCCACCGAGATCGTGCTATTTGACCCTGTTAGACTTTTTCTTGTGGGGTTTTCTGAAGTTGCAGGTCTATGCGAATAAGCCGATGATGCCGCCGTGCCATAAACCGCACCAAACAGTCAATCTTTGTGGATGCATTGATGTTTGGTCGAACACTTGTGGATTGTGGTTGCTTCAATAACGGCATAGCAGCTGAACCGAAAATTGGCTTCGTCCGAGATGATTTTTTGGCCAAAATCCGAATCTCCGGCCAACATTTCCAGCGCACAATTAGCGAACTCACGGCGTTGTCTATAGCGTCCGGCTTCAATTCTTGTGTCAGCACAACCTTATACGGATGTAGGCCCAAATCCAATACAAAAAAAGCCTGGTTGACTCTCTGGCGATGCCCAATTCAGCTGATCGGCGCCGAATCGACATTTCTGGGTCTTCTTCGATACTGGCCTTTACGGCGGCTATATTTTCTTCACGTCGCACCGATCTCTGCCTGCTTGGTGGCTTAAGGTCCGTGTACTCATGCTCAAACGGTGCGACGAATTGCCTGCGCACTGAAGCCATGATGACGACCGATCTCACGACAAAATTCAGGTTGCGTATTTGCAACTGAGCCGGAATTTCGATAATATTTTTTAATAATTTCCATACATTCGGGAAGCGTCAAACGATACATGATGAATTGCAAAGCTTACTGAATATTTTGACAGCCATTGGTAACTTTGATAACTGCTGAAACATAACAATTGGAAAAGCTATCATTGCTATCTGGTCACCCTTTACATATATATGTGTCAAAATTAATATACACTATGGTATAGGGTATAATAAAATCACTTCACTGTAAGTTCACTTCACGAGTATTTCACGAGTATTATGCACAATACATATGTATATAAAGCATTTATCATAACAGCTGATTTTCCTACGGTAATAAAATCGTTAGCATTATTCGTATTTGAGTATTAGGTATTCTATTATATAACTTTTTCATGTTAATCTATTTTTTATTTATTTACTAATTATTAACACACGCTTTATATGTTTATTTGGTGTCTGTACTTAACGCTACGCATTACAGTCTCTTTAGTGCAGCTGAAGAAAAATATATACATTTTTCATTAGTGGTTTTCATAATTTTCTATTGAAATACAAATATACTCGTATATTCCTTTTTTTCTTAGAGGAAATTTAAAGACTTGACTGAAGTTTCTACATAAACTATAAGTGAGTTTAAGTTATTAGAGATCATTATTGGGTAATAGATACATATGGGCATATCTTTGTGCGTGGTTTCGTACCCATATCTATTTATCATGCGTATTTAACGGGCTCCCGATGCGTGAAGTTTCCGCATTAGCCTTCCATAAATAGTCGATCCCGTGCTGAAGCTTGGTATGTCCGTACACAGATGCAGACAGCCACTCACAATCTAACCCAACGGGGAAAAAATGTTATTCATATTTTCATACTATAGCTTTATTACCCACAATATCTTGGGTAATAAACACCCAAAAATGTCTCCAAGAGTTTATCTTTACGAACTTGAAAACGAGCTTGGCGAGATGAATTTGACAACATTAACGTCCTTTTTGAAGCACAATGAGTGGTATGAATAAAACGGAGTAACTACTCCTATACTCTACTACATTTGGTATGAATAAAATGCAGGAGAAGATGCTCAATGACGGAGCTCCTACAAGGTCGGTGAGCACGAACTAAGTTCGATGAGTACCTGCTCCATTTCGTATGAATAAAAATAAGCTTGTACTCCAAAACTTGAGTAGATGCTTCGATTTTTGTGAGTTAGCTTAGTTGGATGCTCACTTTCATTAATAACCATTGGGTATATATTCAATTGCCCTTTACACTTTCATATCTACATGAGTTAGTCCAAGGTTCAGTTAAGGAGTTTTATCTGCAGCAATCCTAAATTGCAACAAACGTTCGGCGTTATTGTGATTCAAACTACTCTTTAGAATCACTACTTGCTTCGTATTAATAAACAAAATGATATTATTTATGATATAAATACATATTAAAACACAATGTGCTAAAATTGAAACGAATACAAGATACATATAAAATGCAAGTAGCACACGCTAAATGCATCCTCTAATGGTGATGGCTGATGAAATCCAAAGGAGCATGTGCTCCGTTTTATTCATACCACCCAATGTCTTCCTGCTACGCTATTTTGCTACGGAAATATTTTTCTTTGTGGCAGCACTGATCCACCTCCAGAATATTCGAGACGTGAACCGGGTGAATTCCGAATGGAAGTTTTGTCAAATTCTGTTTGAATGGTGTATTTATGCTGCTGGGTTGGTGTTTGTTTTATAGATATGTATATTATTTCCTGTTCACCACTTGATGTTAGTGATGGATATTACTGTCTCACTGTGACTGTCACCATTTTTGACCAAAGTTCATGAATTTTGATGGGATCTTTAAAGACCTAACTGCAAAATTGAAATATTTTTTTTAGACATAATCTGTATGTTTATCCATAGGCTGCTCCATTTTAAACGATCAAAATTTGAGAGGTTGTAGATCAGATTAAATTAAAAATATATTTTAGGGGAGTAGCGGATCTATTTTCCTCCATTAATAGAAATGCGATATTTGAGTTTTTTTACCAGGCAACGGCGCGTACTTATTTATATCAAAATTCCTTCTACTACAGGACAAATAAACTTTGAAATACTCTTCCAAGAAAAATATTTTCAGAAGCTTTTAATCTCCAGCTATTCAAGAGCTGAACCAACCAGCATCTGCTACAGACATCGCGGGGCGCTGTCTCAGCGTTTTAGGTTCGTCTTTACTGAGAGAAGATTATAAAAAAATTGCTTTGATCTAATCCACATTGTATGTAAAGGGTTTTCCAATAAGGACATATAAATTTTGTATTTAAATAAAACTCAGAATAATTGAAATATCGGGCTGCAATTTATTCCAGCTGTAGTACACATGACAAATTTGAATATGGAATTCGATCTCGTTCATATAACCACCGCGAGCACTTTTTTAATCCATTGTCCGACGTTATACAACATTATCGCAACATATACATGTTAGGAAAGCCTTTATTTTCAAAAAAAAAATCATATAATATAATTTGTTAATTTATTGCTGGCATAAAAATAAAAGCCTAACTAGACAAAGATAGGTTATTCACGTAACTATGTGTAGTAGTAGGATGTTTCACAGAGTGTCATGGATCGCCATCGGGCAGCAATTTCGGATCACAGAGTTGTCGTGTTTCATATATGGAATCGATTTAAAACAAAGAAAGATAGGAACTTTATAAGAATTATCAGAAACACAAACAGGAAGAAATAATAGTAAGTGCTAAGGGTAAACCTCTATGATAGCATGTAAAATCACAGATGAAGTATCTCTGAACAGCTGTTGAGGGCTCATATCGGAAAGTTTGTAATGTAATGAAAGAGGCGAAAAAGGCAACTATGTCATGCGAAGGGGGACATAATTACAAGGCGATAACAAATTCTGAAGAGTGCTTTACGACGACGAAATAAATTAAACGTGGAGATATACATAGTATCTGCATGAGTGTGAAGTGAATGCCTAAGGCCAGCAGACTTTAATAAATAATCTCCAGATATCCAGTTTCTATTGTTGAACAGGACGGGAAGATATAAAAAATCGAAATCTCAATGGAAGCATACATTCCTGAAAGACTGATTATTCGTGTTCTCTTAGGTAACAAGGAGCTTACAGGATAGATAAGGCAGAAGCAGAAATAAAGCCAGATGGGGCAATAAGTGCAATAGAAACCTTTACCCCTTATAAAGTGTCATACATTACCCATACATGACTCGAAGTGTATGGAACTCAATGAGAGCGTTCACATATTTCCGGCGCCGGATATACGACGTTTCTATATATTTCGAGCCGGATATACTGCGCTGTATATTCTATGCCCGATATGTATCAAACGGTGCATAGGGCTTACACATGAAGGTTTTTTAACGCACATTAGCTTCTGCTTTTATTATAACAAAAATCTCATGGAAATCGTTGCTACAACTTAAAATTTTCATAGCGAAACAAAAAGTAAATTCAAAACGCTAATTAAAAAATGTTACATTTGTCCAAGCCCTTATCGGGATAAACGTTGAATATCTTTAAATACATCTATCTGGCCTGTTTGAATTCAATTAAAGATGTTTTTCCACCATTCAAAAAAATGACAGTTCTCTCGCTATGAAAGAGATGGTGTAAAGTCAAAATGTGCTTCTTCGTCATCATTGCGTCCCAAACAATTAAGTGTGTACTTTCAAAATGCTGGTGAATTACATACGAAATCAAATGAGCTTTTTATTAACTCTTTATATGATGTGTTAATATTAACCAAGATCTGGTTGAATGGTAAATTTTTTTCTTCTGAAATGTTTGAATCATCGTACATATGTTATTTATCGAACGGATCGTCCGGTCGAATCTGGACTGAACCGAGGTGGAGGATTGTTCATACGTTCTAGTTTCTCTAGCCAGCAATATGTTATGCCAGCATTTTCTGTACATTTCGAGCAATTCTGTGTTTACGTCAGCTATAAACATTGCAATAGGTCTGTTTCAAATAAATTTTAAATTTGTTTTATCGTTAATTATAAAGAGAGGGCCATCTGATGGATTCGTTTTAAAATTGCTATAAAAAAATCCACTAAATATTTTTCCAAGTTTTTTGCTTTATTGAAGTGAGTACACTTTTCGATTATTTATGGAAAATAATTTCATTTAAATGGCTGCCGCAGCTGGCTTGGCAATAGAACATCAATATTCGATGGTTCGGGACTCTATTTCACGAATAGCTTGATCAATATTGTGCTTAAGTGCATAATGTCGTTTCCGAATTGTCAGCACAACAGCGACCTTTAACGATAGGACCAGCATTTCGACCGAAATTCGCACTGTTTCGCAATACAGCACTCACTTTGGGAATAAGTTTTCAATATTTTCAAAGTTGTTTAAGCACAAATCGATTCATTTCGTACCGCGGAGATATGATATTTTCTGTAAAATATTTAAGCGCGAAAGATCTCTCAGTGTCAAAATAACATGTATTTTAAATAGAAACCAACAGATGGCCAACTAGTTATTAGGCCTCACAGTAATTATGATTTATACGCTCTATTTATTTCGAATGTCAATGAAATGGTGAGAGATTTAATAACACATCAGTTTCCATATGTGTAAGGTGGTTGTATAGATTGGTGTTTCAAAGAAGAAGAACAAATTCTAGTCCTATTCAAATGTCATTAGAGACACAAAAATTGAAGTTTTTGATTTTCTTTCCTCATTCGATTTATTTCAAATCAATAATTGTAAAATTTGTTTAGGTAGAGTTTGAAATTTTTTTTGTTTTAATAATGATATTAAGTACTCTCTATGTCTATCTGATTTCCGTTTGGTAAATAACTAATTTCATCACAAAACAGTCTGTGCAACTTTTGAGTGAGTGCTGAAGGCTGAATTCATCGCATTGAATAACTTTTACAGTTCAATAGATTGGGGACATCGATCTCAGAATAAATCAATAAATGATATGTATGTCACTTTTAAAGACTTAATATTTGAAGGCGTTGATCACTTTGTTCCTATTTTTAAAAAATACATCTTCTTTTAAACAACCGTGGTTTAATAAAAGATTACAACATTTAGAAAATGTTAAAAATAAGGAATTAAAAAGATTTAAAAAAACCAGAGGACCGTGCTCGCTTTCTTCAACTTCAAAGAGAAGCACATTAGTTCTGTAGAAATAAATATTAAAAGAAATAGAAATTTTTTTTAGATGTTCTTAAATTCTAAAAGACAAAGCTCTTTTCTTTCAAACTCAATGGAGTTTGCTGATGAAAAATCGATCGATATTCAATCGTCTTGTAATTTCTTTGCTAAATATTTTCAATCTGAGTAGTCTCAGTCTTATTATCGAAATGTACTTCTTCGCTCTGCAGTTCATTAAAGATAAATTTTTATAAGCCTTTATCGACTGGTAATTTCCTTGACGTTTGTAAAATATCCTACGTTAATCGAATTTATAAAAGTGGCTTTAAATACCAGATTAAAAGCTAAAGGCCTATCTCAAAATTTTCTGCAGTATCAGTTATTCGAAAAATTAGTTACTCAAAGACTATTCCTCGGTAAAATAATGGATAACGCCTAAACAGCATGGTTTTTTGAGCGGCCGTTCTCATTTCTGTTTAAATTTCTGTTTAAATGCTGTAAAAAAACAGACATATTTTGTTAAGATGTTTGACAGAATTCACCACGGCCTATTATTAAATAAATTTAAAAAAAACTTGTAGTCAACTCAAAGTTCTTAAATTGATTGAAGTCGTATTTATGTAACCGAAAACAAGTTGTTCAAATTATTGATGGTTTCAAATTCATGTTTATTAATTTGGATTCAGGTATTCCACAGGGTAGTCATTTGAGACCGCTTTTGTTTAACTTGTTCGTGAATGATATTCCGGTAGTTCCAAAATGTTGTAAATGGACTGTCTGATGTTTGCCTACGATGTGAAATTATTTACTTCAATATCTTCAAGCCATCACTATATTGAATTTCAAAATGATATTGAATTTTTCTAAAGTGGTGCAAATTCAACCATCTAGAGCTCAATATTTAAAAATGGAAAATCTTTAGTGTTCATCGAAAATTAGTTCCGGCGAGTTTTACCATAAGTTTGGCAATAAACCCATCTCAAAAGTCAGTGAGATAAAAGGCCTTGGTGTTATCTTGTATGTATAACACCAATGTAAATCATTTTTTTCAAGGGTTGACCTAAAAGTGCTAATCTAATTGATTTTTTTTTTCAAGTACAAACCAAATCATTTTTCTCAAACCAAAAGTGCTTGGATTCGACGGATTTTATGTTGTGGATTAAGTTCTACTTGGAAGCAGGGCTATCGTTATGCGACTAAAGTCACAATTTGATAATTTTTTCACTGTTTTGCCACTATGAGACCACTTTTCAAAAATTGGCCAAATTTGACCCTTGCGACCTTTTACCCTTTTTTAAATAATTTCTAAACTACATCACGTACATTAGAAGTTTGTTTGCAACGGAATTTGTCCAAATAATTTGTTAGGTACACAGATTGTAAGTTTAAAAGAAACATCGGTTTAGTAACTAATGCTGATGTTCTTCAAATTGATGTCCCCTCTCCGCCCCTTTTTCTGATTTATCTCAATATCTTGTAATTTCTTTCTGCAATCCAATCCACTTCTTTGTCGATGACAGCATTCCTGACTTCTCTTATTTTTAAAAATTCCACAGCGGGTGTATCAAAAAGTGGATGACCTACGCCAACAAATGTCTATTGTCACTTGGGGTACGAAAAATCGAGTTGTGTTCAAATCTCCAAGCAAACAGTGTCTGTCCCTAAAAAATGGAATTAATGAGAAATCAATGCTTGGCATGTAGGAGTATATTAGCCCAGGACTTCCTTGGAATCAGCTAATTGCTATTGCTACAAATTGTGGTTCTAGATGCTTCGTATTTCCCAAAAGACTTTCCTATAACCTTTCACCATTAAAGGATGTTTTTTTGTTTTCTTAACTTTAATTTGACTTCAGGTAGCTAACAAAAAGAATTTGTTGGACAAAGTCAACCATTCTCGTACGTATAACCTATGATCTTTATTTTTACAATAAATGGTATTCAACCACGAATTAGACCTATTAGCTTATGCCGAATATCAAGACACATTTCGTCTTTTGCGACTCTCTCTTACTACAGGGTGACTTAAATAAGTTCCTCATTTGGATTGAATTTTTTTTTTAGAACTTAGTGTAAACAAATGCCAAGCGATTACACATTCTCCCAAGCATCTTCCCCACCCAATCGTGGTATGAAGATAGTATTTCATCAGTAATGAGCCTGAGTACTATCTGCGACAGCGAACATAATTTCCGTCCCCACATTGATTCTATACGCCTCTATACGACCTTCGTTAGAATACTCCTTGAGAATGCTTGCCAAGTTTGGTCACCACATCCATATTGAGATATTACATATGAACATTTTCCATACGGGATTTAGACTGATATGATACTTACTTCTTAAATTTGAAGCCGCCGACTTACTTTTCATACAACAATTGTTGGGAGGAAGTATTGATTGCTCTATACTGCTTCAACAGACATTTACCAATATTCCACCCCGTGTTGTCATAGACTTGAACAAAAAATTTTTCACTTTTTTGGCAGAGAAATCCTCTACAAAACTTGAGGAAAAAAAAAACGAAACCAAATTCTGTTTCTTTTTTATACCTTTCTTCTTCCATCTTACGAAAAAGTATCAAAAAAATATGCCACCTTTACATAATTTAGCCCAAACGACAAAAAAATACAAATGCACAATATTTCCGAAACGAAATATATTTCTGTGTTGCCAGTAGCGAGATTTCGTCTAGGTTTTACAAAAAAAAAAAAAAAAACTTCTCGATCAATTTTTTTGCTTCTCATTTTTGATTAAAATGATGTCACTTATTCCGATAATTCTTAAATATGTCAATTATTAATTCAAAATAATTTGATTTTGAAATTATGTCGCCACAAAAATAATTATGTCACCAGTGACATAAATTATGTCACCAGTGATATAAATTATGTCACGTAGAGAATACCGATTCCGCCATCCCCACTAGTTCCCAAAAATTATATCGCTTAATTTCCCCAAAACCATAAATCAGAAATTGTCCGGTATTATACTATATTATATACATATATACATATATGTATACTTACATTATAAGTTACTGATTTAACAAAGCGTTGAATTTTAACAGAAGATGTTTGTATAGTAGGTACAAACATGCAACATGCATTACGGATTGAGCTACCAAAAGAAGAGTTTATCCTGGATGTCATCTTACAATAAAATTTCTCCCCCCTTTGAAAGAATTTTTAGTTCTTGCATCTGACACTGTGACAATAATGTCTGAACAGCGCATATAAGCAATGGTGTTGGCTTACATTTTCCAGCTTACCATAATACTCAGAAACGCTTTAATAATTTAAACCATTTAATTTCAATTGTTATATATGTATGTGCATACGTATTCCCTTTAATTGTCCTCTAAAAATACACATTACCCTCGCTATCCGCCTTTTTCTTCCATCGCCATACTTCGATAAAAGTAGAGCACATGTGATGCTTTTCCCTGAGAATTAAATATTCAAATAATTTCTCTTCTCACTTGTTCGTTAGATTTTTCTCCGTTATGCCCGTTTTTCCAACTGGCACGCTCGCACTTAGTCATTTCAAAAGCCGGCAGAGTAGGGGTTGGACAGAGAAAATTAAGGGCACGACTGGGTTCCACGTACTTGCTTCATACGAGTATGCTGTTTTACAAACGTTGTTCTCTTGTTGAAATTTAGTCAAAATAAAAAAGAAAAATTTTTGGTAAAAAAAAAAAAAAATGAAACCTTATGTCAAAAATTTGAATGTCATGTTATTATATACACATAATGGACATCAAAAGAGAGACACTATAAAATTGTTCCAAACAAATTAAACAGTTTTAATTGTTTCAATTTGTTTACTTAAACATAAAATTAATAAAATGAAATCTTTGAATTCAAAACGCTATAAAGATTGGGTGGCCGTGGTGTAGTGGTAACATCATCGCTTGTCACGCTGTTGGTTCACGGTTCAAATCCTGATGTCAAGAATCATCTATTTATTTCGCATGAAATAAAGTAAAAAGTCGATCCCTTGCGAAAGCTTAGTCAACTCTACTGTGAAGGCCTAACACTGGCAGTAGAGTGGTCATATGGATAAAATGCAACTTGATCGTGATGATGACATCAGGAGCACGGAAAAAAAATACTGTGAATCATAAGCAACGACAATAACGGCGAAAACAACTCCCCAGTTATCTGGACAGCCACCCTTGGAGTTCACTGAAACCTAACTATCACCTGAGTTCCAAACCAACTACACCAATCTGTCTTTCTCTCTGTCTCTTCCCCTTTCCCCAAAACGCCCGTGTCCTAAAAATTAGTATAAGGGTATTCATATCCCTTTTAACACGTGCAAATTATAAAAAGACAAATAAAGTAAAACTTAATTCACATTCAACTGGGCATTAAAATAAAGACACTTAAGAAAATGCAGACTTCAAGCAATTCAATTGTAGATTATAATTTAATATAATGTTGAGACATTGACATTAAACATAAAAAATGATATCTGTCAAACGGGAGCCACGGCTGGCCTTGCAGACTTCAGCCCTTTTGATGAAATGTTCCATTACTTTTCGGTATCAATCCTGCGTTAATAATTTCATCAATTCTATGTTCATAAAAAACGCATCGAATCTCGTTATTGGGGGTCATTGACATATATACACCTTCTGCTTTACATAACCCCAAAGAATGAAATGAGAGATGACACGGACGAGAAACTTTACGTGCAATATCTGCATTGTTTCTCTTGCTGTGTGCAGGTGGTAGGTGGTCTTGAAACCGCAAGTCTTCTACATCCATATCATCTAATTTGTGCTAAAAATAATTTGTTATCATTCCTTGATAACGTTCATCATTGACTGTTACAGCAACGAGAATTTTCGAAGTATGGCCCAATCACGCCGCCAGCTCAAAATCCGCACCAAACAGCGATTTTTTGTAGATGCGTTGATTGTTAGCGAATGTCCAGTGGATTTTCATGAACCCAAATGAGTCAATTTTGTTTGTTTAGGTCGCCATTCAGTTGAAAGTGAGCCTCATCACTGGTCTGTTGGCTTCAACTCTTGAGTCAATTTAAACTTGCAGACATGCATATGCAGACCTTTCGTTAAAAAGCACTGGTCTGCTGGCTTCAACTCTTGAGTCAGTTTAAATTTGTAGACATGCAGATGCAGATCTTTCGTTAAAAAGCGCTGCGTGGAGCTGTAGGAAAAGTTAAATTGCTGGAAACGATGGCGAAAGGATTTCGATGGATTGTCACTAATAGGACGAACTGGTCTTTGCACGTCCATCGCTGACCAGGTTCGATAACATTTTTTTCAATTAATTTCTTTACCCGATGGACAGTTATGTATGCCGACATTATTTCGTGATACGCGAATCGTGTTGACTGGATTTTCCCCATTTTGGAGATGGCTTTTAACAATTGAAATGCGCTGTTCTCTCACATAATGTTCCATAATTATAAATGTTAACGCTTATTATTCACAGATGTCAAATATCAGCTATTTATATTTGATAGAACCACAGTACTGCTAGATTTAAATTGTAACCTCCAATTGAATCAGCTTTAGTTAGAGATGGGCACCTCTGCTTTTGATAATCGCCTGGTACCTGTTCGCCTGATTCAGTTCTTAAGAAACATGTCAATAAAATACCACAATAGATCTGCTTAATTTTTCTATGAAATATCTACCAACCGCCTTTTATAAATCTCTCCATACATGCTCTACAAGATTTAAGTCCGGCGATTAGGATCACCAATCCATTTCAAATTCAATCAAATTCTTCTTTAAGAGGCATATTTAAGAAAAATATCCCCACAGTTGAATATTTCCTCCTCCGTGCTTTATTGTTTATACCCTATGCCATATTAACTTTGACACATAGCTTGTAACATAAAGAAATAATAGAGGTAAACAATATAATAGCGGTATACATACATATATATATATATATATATATATATATATATATATATATATATATATATATATATACACACTTGTGATCAGCATCTAAAGTTATGTTGATCTAGCCATGTCCGTCCGTCCATCTGTATATGTCACCAATTTGTGGGCCTTCAATTTTGAGCTAGGAAGGTGAATCTTCATATATTTATAAGCTTCGAATAATCCAAAGCAGTACAAGTGTAATCATTTTTAATCTCCACCCACAGACACGCCCACTTTTTAAAAAAAGTATTTTTTTAAAAAAAAATATTGTCTCTTTAAAATATGTAGGCGTTGACTTTCTCAACAATGTGTATGGACACTGTACTTTGTCACACCCACTTGTGGGCGTTTTCTTTAAAAAAAATCATGTTTTGGCTTTTCATATAGACTGATCACCGAACAGTCTACAAGCTTGTCGCTGAACACAATAAAGTAAACTCAAGAATGTGACGGGAACTCCCGTTTCTGAGTTGCAAACGTCCATATTATAATACTTCAGATATGAATTTTTATTGAATTTAGAATTAGAGCCGTTTTTGGGAAAATTGCAGTACTATTCATTTTGGAACGAAAATTCGAAATATGAAGTTTGAAGCGGATCCGTAAACCGATTTATTCTACAATCCGAGTTGCAGATGGACAGACTTTTGAAATTAAGTTTTTCGAAAATTCTCACGAAAACAATACTTGCCCATTATTAAAATACTGTCAAATTTACTCTACCGCCGCACCCCCTTACCGGGTTACCAACACAACCTGAACACGCACATGGTCGGTTTTTGAATGGTATACAAATATGATGATAGGCGGCGATGAAAACGACGCATTACTACCCCATGCCGACCTTGCGCACATCCAGATACATTGCAAACTATGAATGGATATATCTCACACCGTGGCCGAGAGAAGACATTTGAAGGGAAATACTGCCTTTCATTGGGAGAGAGAAAGTGTAAGATGTGGTGGAGAAAGAAAGAGTGGTTAAAAAAAAATCGATTTTCAGCATAATTTTCGGAATGTTTTCATTTATCATTTCATTGGATGTGAGAGAGTTTTGTGTTTCGCGTTTTATCATCGTTTGTTCGTCGTCGTCGGTCTTTCCTGCTGCCGTATTTTAAGCAACTGCTTTACGCTTAAAGTCCAATAAACTCAATTATTATTATTTTACTTAGTATATTTGAATTCTGTCATCTTTTTAATACAGCAGAGCAGTCGACAATCGTAATACAATGAATATTCAAGGTAATCTAACGTCTTTACCTCCTGTGGCCATAGATCCGAGGATGTCACAAGAAGTCAAAAGTGCTATTCCGAAGAAAAGGTTAGAACAGATGTTCCAGCAATTTATTTCTCATAGAGTGCATATGAATTTTTTTTTTTGTTTTTCATTTTCGTAGACAAGATGTACTCAAATGGTACGGCTGGGGATATAAGGATTCACAGTTCTATGTGGATGGACATACAATATGTTTCGAGGGCGATAGGTGAACTATAAAATTGATTTCATTAGTTTCTTATGTTCATGCAATATTTTAATTTTGTAGATATCCTCTGGAAGGTTGTGCGCTGCCGTATTTTACAGATTGGGTCTACCAAAAATTCAATCTTCAGGTGAACTCTAACGTTCCATTTCCGGAAATGCCGACCGAGTTTCCGGATCCGATTGTAAATAAAGATTTTTTGGATTTCGTAAAGTCTTCGGGGATAAGTTTCTCGGAGGAAGGTGAAGATCGTCTCATGCGATGTCATGGGCAGGCACTGCATGATATTTATTACCTCTGGCGAAATGCTTATGAAAGAATCCCAGATTTGGTCGTTTGGCCCAAGTGTCATGATGATGTAGTGGAAATTATTGGCTTGGCACACAAGTATAATGTGGTTGTAATTCCTTATGGCGGAGGGACGTCGGTTTCGGGGTCAATTACTTGTCCTCAAAAAGAAACCCGAATGATCTGCATTTTAGATACGTCTCAGATGAACCGAATGCTATGGCTTAGTAGGGAAAATCTTACAGTATGCTTCGAGTGTGGAATTGTTGGTCAGGATCTGGAACGAGAGCTGAAAAAACTTGGCCTAACAGTTGGTCATGAGCCTGATAGTTATGAATTTTCCACGCTCGGAGGTTGGGTGGCAACTCGAGCCTCTGGAATGAAGAAAAATGTGTACGGAAATATTGAAGACCTTGTTGTCAAGGTTAAGATGGTTACCCCGAAGGGCGTTCTAGAGCGAGAGTGTTCAGCACCGCGCGTTAGTTGCGGACCAGACTTTAATCACATAATAATGGGTTCTGAAGGCACACTGGGAGTTGTGACAGAGGTTGTTCTAAAAGTGCGACCACTTCCCGCAGTTAAACGGTACGGTTCCTTAGTATTCCCCGATTTCGAATACGGAGTGATGTTCATGCGGGAGGTGGCGAAACGACGCTGTCAACCCGCAAGCGTACGCCTTATGGATAATGAACAATTTGTGTTCGGACAAACTCTTAAGCCAGTAAAAGGATGGCTGGGCAATTTGATGGATTTTTTCAAAAAGTCATATGTGACCAATGTGAAAGGATTGGATTTGAAGAAAATCTGTGCGGCTACATTATTATTCGAGGGCGAGTTGCAACATGTACAAGCGCAGGAAAATTTAATTTATGAAATAGCGAAAAAGTACAAAGGATTTCCGGCAGGGGGACAGAACGGAGAGAGGGGATATATTTTGACATTTGTTATCGCATATATTAGGGTAATATCTGCCACTATATACTTATTTGTTAATTAAACTAAAGATGTTAATAGTTTATTTTAATTTCAAGGATTTTGCACTGAAACAGGAGATTGTTGCAGAATCATTCGAAACATCTGTATCATGGGATAGATGCAGCTCACTATGCCGGAATGTGAAACGTCGCGTCGAAGTGGTGAGTTAAGAGAAGTAATATTTTTATTGTGGAATCAAAACTATTTATACAAAGAATTCCCAAAAAAAAAGTTCTTTCTGTCAGAATTTAATGAAACAGATGCCTGCCTTAATTTTTGTAATTTTTAAATCACAGGTTATTTAGATTTAAATATTTCATTATGGCTAAGGTTCAGAAGGGCAGTTTTTTTTCCTGTCGTAAGAAATTTAAAAATACGGTATTTGATGATATGAAGTCATTTTGGCTCAAATTTGCCCTTAGTGAGGAGTTTTAGATAAATCTTTCGAGTTTTAGATAAATCTTTTTGTTAAAGAATTCAAGGTTTAAAGCCGACTGCAGCCTAGATGGTTTTAGGTTCTCTGCAGTTACAATTCTAGCCCAGGCAGATTTTTGAAAATTCGGTTTACGTGAAAATGGTTTTTACGATTGTTTTTCGTATATTTATCCATTTTGAAGATATATTGGCACGAAATAATCAAAGTTGTGAGAAACGTAAGGACAAATTACTCGTAGGCAATGAACTTGAATATGTCCTGGATTGTTTTCTGTGTTAAGGATATGGACAATTTAACCTTACCAATTACCCATGTCCGTTCGATTTTAAAAATATGTCCTTACTATTAATAGCCCGTAACCTAACTTCTTACATATGTATCTACATAACCCACTTAAGCGTATAAATACACACACGTGTTTGAATACAAGTTAAGAAATGTAACTACACATTCCTATAAATAATTTAATTTACGTGATAACTGTATACGGGAGGCCCTAAAATATCGAGTAGGTTTTAAATTTGAATAACTTTTTATTTGATTAAGAAATTTTAACAACACTAGAAGAATATTGGAGCTTAATCTTTGCTATTTGTTATGATGTTAAAAATCGAAAATAATATCCTTTAAGTGACCGCAAGTGGGCGTCGTGGCTCAGTTTTAAAGTGCGCGATTACTGAGCGAGAGATTCAAGGTTCGAATACAAGAAAACAAAAATATAAAAAAATTAGTTTTCTTACGACCAGCCCCACATCTCGCGAACGTCTGACAAACATCCGAGAGTAAAACTGTCATGAAAAGCTTCTCTCAATCGAAAATTGCCGTTCGGAAACGGAATACGAGTAAAACTGTAGGTCCACACAATTCGTGAGGCGCACAGCACGAGCGGTTGCGAGAAGCTAGACCAGGCCCTGTATTGGCCAATATATATGATTTAATGTTCTTTTTAAGATCTGCGAGAGACTGGGGATTCTCGCAAATCTTTCCTTTCAGATAACACCATATGAAGAACTCTGGAGCTGTTAAGTCCAAAGAACGAGGCGGCCAACCATTTTTTTTTTTTAGATAATTCGGCCTGGGAAAATTTATCGTATCTCTGGCTGTATGGGCAGTAGACCTTGTTGAAACCACATACGGGTGAAAGACCTACTACGCCACACTTAGATCAATGTAGATCGTGAACTCTACGGGTTCTTAAACCAATCCGATGCATTGATAAATTTGGTTATCTTATTAACCGATTTATTTGATAGTTCTTCTAAGTCTTAGAAGAAGTATTTACCTAGTATTCGGAATCTAAAGGTTAGGTGAGCCAGCTCTGGATATAAAGAATTGTCGAGCGTTCTCTGTCCTCGTCCTCATTTGCAATTAGTGGATTCCCATTTGCATCTTCAAAGAAATAGGGCTCTATCAGCCGGGATACTATACCAAACAGTGATTCGAAATGTACTCGTATGCATCTGTTGCTCCTGAATTGTTCGAGGGTTTTTCACAATCGAGAAACGCAAATTTTGTTTACTGACGAAGCCATTGAGGCGAAAATGGGCTTCGACTGACATAATCAATTTAGATCTTTATTTTGTTTTTCAAGCTGTGTGGGCTGACTTGTGTGGTCTCTGGCAAGCAGTTATTGACTAAATTGAATTTTATAGGGAAAATAATGTAAATTTGTTCTTAAAATTCTCTGCAAGGTCGTCCGTGGGATGTTTATCTGGGACGAGCGTCGCCTGGTCGATGTCGAAGGGTGTTCGTCAACAGATGCCTGTATGCAGCTTATGTTGTCTCGGGAACGTCCGGACCCAGCTTGTCTATGATTGAACACAGTAACTTTTTGCCGAAAACGGATAACAAAATGCACGATGTCATATCTAGATTAGATTTTTACATTAAAATGACTACGAAACTCTCGTTATGTCCTAACAATTGAGGAGTTGTGTCGAATGTAAGTAATTGATATGAGACCGAGCATTCTGTCGGGAGGGTTCTTCTGTATGTATCTTCCGAGTTATTAAACTGAAGTTTTTTCAGTTTCTTACGGTCTCACCTCTCGTGAACGTTTGACAAATATGCGAAAGTAAATTTGTTTTGAGCAACTTCTCTTAATAGAAATAAAATAAAAATAAAATTGCCCTTCGGAAAGTGCATAGAACTGTAGGTCCCAACCATTCGTGCGGCGCACAGTACGACTGGCTGCGAGAGGCTAGGTCATTCCCTGTATGGGCTTTTAGCGCCAAAATATTATTATTATAGTATTAATATACTCACAAATACTGAATAAAAAAAGGTGTGCCTAACATTTGCCAAGTAAGATTGAATCATGTACATGTGATGTGCATATGTATTTCATAAAATAATTTCTGGAAAAACCGGGTTCGAATTGCAGCACACGTGAACGTATTGCTCGTCACGTAATTTCTATTGTGTTGTTGGCAGATCTAGCAACAACACAATGCAAATTACGTGACGAGTCATTCATTCACTGATGCGGTAATTCGACCCCTGATTTATTTCATTAGTAATGTGTATTAGTTTCTTTATTTGCTAAAACTTCTGATGTACGCCTAGGCATACTTTTAAACAATTTTTTTTTACATATTTTTGATCCATCTTGTCCAGAAGTACAGAATGTACTAAAATGTACTAGAATGTACTTCTAAAAGCATAAAATCTTTTCGTCGATACTGCAAAGCCGATTGACATCATGGATAAATGTCAATAGTCTGCTAAAGGATTTAGGCTGGGATATTCCACTGTTGACTACATCTTTGTTCTAAGAAGTATTGTGGAGTCATTCCTTTTGCAGAACAAAAAGCTCTACGCATTCTTTGTAGAATTTTTTGCGGCATTTAATTCGGTATATGGCGACACCAAAGCAGTGGTATGGGGTGGTAAGGTGTTATCCGAGCGTTCGACTGGGGTGTATTCGGAGCCAAAGCTTGTTTTTTTCTTTTTCTTGAGGATATAATTGATTTTCTGCCAGGAAGTTTACGTGTGCAAGGTTGCTGATCAAAGCCGTCATGTTTGCGGATGATATTTTTAGTTTAGCATCCTCATCGGAATCCTTACAGCTAATGATCAATCGCCTACAGGATTCCTGCAGATTCCGAAAAGAGAGGGATAATCGATTGAAGTAGTAAAGAAATATAAATACCTCGGGGTCTACTTTACGACAAATCTCAGTATGGAGAGATATCTAATAGAAAAACTACATATTGTAGTTCTAAAACTGTCATCAATATCGAATTCGACTATGTGCTCAAGGTGTTAAGTATGCCAGACTACCGATTTTCAAAAAAGCAGTCCTATAAGCTATAAGTGGTAAAACTGGATGGTTCAATGATTGGCTGGAACTTGCTCTCGCATGTGGGATTGAATTGGATTTCAACTGTAATAGGAGTTGGAAGCCTTTACTTTACCAGCTCATCGGAAAGGTGGATGAACAGGCAAGAACAAGATTTTTTAGAGGAAGTATCGGGATCACTTGGTAGATCGATCTACAGCCATCTACAACACAACCTGCAGCAAAACAATTATTTTAAGGATGAGTACAGCATTGGCGAAATAGCGATGATCTTCAAACTTAGTAGTGAACTTCTGAAACTAAATTATCTACCACATAGAGATGATTTACTTTTACTTTGTTGGTAAATGTCAAATATTACGAGAAACAAGGAAATACATCTATGGAAGCGATATCCTATCGGATACTCAACTCTTATCACTACTCAATGAAATTAACGTCCAAAAACTGTTCCAATATTGCAAAATCTCGCTACTTTATCGAGAAAGAATACTTAATGAAAACTTTTAAAAAATCTGAGATCTATAGCTACGAATACTTTTTACTATTCGATTTTCGGTATACCTATATATAGAAAATTAAATATATTGTAATATGCGAGCTACGGCTCGAGTAGATAAAACGATATTCTGTGAAATTTATTTCTTTATTTTTTTTAGTCTATAGAACAATTCAGGTTCCCACTATACTATTCTTCGCAATTCTTTTCTTACAAGGTCTCTTTCCTTTTAAATCACTTTATCTCCTTTCAATTACTTAATTCACAAATCCAAACTGATTACTTCTTCTTGTTAACTCTCAACTTTCAATTTATCACAAAATTACAACTTCGCCCATTATAACTTTTCTAATCTCTTCGCCACAGTTTAAAAACTACTGCCCCTTCTCAATAGCCATCTATCCTTATATAGCAGAAGTTTCTGATGTAATAATTCTTGCAGTTATAATTCCCTCTTATCCGTGATATTATCCATCTCTTTCGTTGACATGAGCTGTGGAGACTTCATCGCAGACACGAACCTCGAATGAAAGGACAGTTCGGACCAAAATTCTGCCAGAATGAAAAGACACTTCGGAATTTGTTGCATCATACTTTTAGGGAGCGTAGTTATTATTATGCTACAATATGTATATGTTTAAGACTATTGTCAAGTTGGCTGACGGCAAAGCCATGTTAAATGATTTTGTCAATATAACTATGTAATTCATTAAACACGCAAATAATCAATAGAAATTCTTATGAAAAACTAATAACAAATTAGACATGACTCATTGCAGAATCTGCAAAGCCTTCGTTTGTTATACCTAGATTCGTAAGATTCTCCCCGAGTTTACAGTGCCTCGTTAAAAAGCATGTTAGGATACGTAGATTATTGTTGTTAAGGTAGATGCACGCTTCGAATCTTTTCCCCTTGTAGTGTCCCAGAAGCTTCTTAGCTTGCCTTAGAAGCGGAGTATTAATCTAGGTTCTCGCCCTGTATTCTTTCTCCATCTTCTTGAATTCGTCGCATATAAAGGGTGGTTAAGTTTTAAGGACCGATGTTGATTTTGAATAAAACACAAATTATTTAGGAAATTACTGTCATTTATTTTTATTATTATAATATTGGTATGGTTCAATTATGTATGGAAAAAAATATCGGTCAAATGGCCGCCACGACCTCGGCGGCACACCTCCATCCGATGGTCCAAATTTTCGATGACGCTGAGACATAATTGAGGTTCTATGCCGTTAATGTGCGGAATTATCTCATCCTTTAGCTCTTGAATTGTTCCTGGCTTATCGACGTACACCTTTTCTTTCAAATAACCCCAAAGAAAGAAGTCCAACGGTGTCAAATCACGTGAGATAACACGGCCATTGAATTTGTCGCGCAAAAGAGCCATTGTTTCTTTAGCTGTGTGGCAAGTGGCACCATCCTGTTGAAACCATATATCGTCCACATCCATATCTTCCAATTCGGGCCATAAAAAGCTCGTTATCATCTCACGATAGCGAACACCATTCACAGTAACTGCCTGACCGGCCTCATTTTGGAAAAAATACTTCCCGATGATGCCACCAGCCCATAAACCGCACCAAACAGTCACTCTTTGTGGGTGCATTGGTTTTTCGACAATCACTCTTGGATTATCATTCGCTCAAATGCGGCAATTCTGCTTATTGACGAATCCACTGAGGTGAAAATGTGCCTCATCACTGAAGATGATTTTCTTCGAAAATTGATCATCCACTGTTGCCATTTCTTGCCACCATTGTGACCATTGACGACGCTTGAAATGGTCAAGAGGCCTTAGTTCTTGAGTCAATTGCACCTTGTAAGCGCGTAAATGCAAGTCTGTATGCATAATGTTCATCAACGACGAGCGTGAGAGGTGCAATTGTTGGGCACGACGACGAGTTGAGGTGGACGGCTCTTCAGCCACACTATCGCGAACAGCAGCAATATTTTCTGCAGTACGAGCTGTACGAGCATGAACTGGTGTTTTCACATCTCCTACAGACCCGGTTTGCACAAATTTTTGCACGATTTTTCCGATTGTACGCACATTTGGACGATTAAATTGACCGAAAGAATCACGAAATGCACGATATGCATTTTGATTTGAACGCGTTGCTCGATTGTGTATCTTTCCATGGTTCAAATTGTCTGAAATTGAGAAATGTCAAATGAAATGCAGAAAAAAACTTGACATTTAGGTGTGGTTCACATTCAACATCGGCCCTTAAAATTTAACCACCCTTTAGTATGATTTCTGCGGAATAGTTCAGGTCAAATAATGGATTCTGCTGCTCCTTGTCTTGTCAAGGAGTCTGCTTCTTCGTTACCCTCTATTCCGACAAAGCCGCTTACTCAGTGGGTGATTACCTTTTTACACAATTCATTAAGTTTTTGTTGATTTAATGACATGGGAGTCAAGTGCTTTGAAAGCTGCTTGACTGCCTGACAATATTGCTATGTTCCAGTTATTGTATCTTCTATCGAGATTGAATTGGACACATCTATCTATAGCGTATATTTCGGCTTGAAATATGCTGGTACTTTTGCCCAGAGGTTCTGAGTGCTTTGTTCTTCCCAAATACCCCTGCCCCAATTCTCGAGCCGTCTGTAACCATTTTATTGTGTGGTTCTCAGTCCGTATATTATAGATTCATTCATCCAGTTCTTCTTATTACTTAACTTCATAAGAAATTTTGTATCAAAGTTAAATTTCCTGATATTATCGTCCCTAGGGGTTGCTAGAAGGGAACATTTTTGAGAAGTACGATACCCTCAACTGCCATCCTTAAGAAAGTTAAAGTAATAGCAAAAGATCGCAAAACTTGATAGGTACATACATAGCTAGTCTCAAAAAATGCGGAGTCTTTATTTTCAATCCGAATGAGGTGTTTTTTATTTTTGCCAAACGACATTGAAATATGTAGAAAACAGAGACTAAAAAGTTAATAAAAATATGCAAGTACTTCATTTTCATTGGATCCTAACATTGACCATTCCCTTCTGCCTGATTAAATCCATCAAGCAAGAACAAATATTAGTAAAATTGTACGAATGCAATTCACACGGATGGTTCCCTTAGCCTTAAAGCCTTAATTTGTACATAAATCTTAGCAGAGCTGCGAAATTGAGAGTTAAAGATCAAAGCTGGTCAATATATAGGCATTCGATGGTACTTTCAGTTTCAAATACGTAGATCGACTGAGATCGATTTTAGGGATTTTTGAAGTTCAATGAATGTCGTTCCGTTGGTCGCCGTATGCGATCCTTTTTGATAGTAAACGGTTGGGCCTTTGATTCTTAAATTAGACATGATTCTATACAGCTTGTCTCTATTCAATATACTATCAAAGCAGAGTTTTTTTTTTAAAGTCAATATGGTGGGTATCGATTTGAAATTCCTGAATTTTATTCAAGAGAAAGTCAATGATGGACTTTCCAGGTTTAAAACCACACTGATAAGGAACAATCCAGTTGTTGTCAAGAGGTTTTAGGTTTTTATACACCACAGCAGATATGATTTTGTAGGGGATGTTTAGGTGACTGAATAGGCAGTGCTTATACAAAGCTATTATAGTTATTAGCTATAAGATGAACAGTGTTAGATAGTAGCAATTAAATAAAAAAAAAATCGCATGTCGTTCAGACTGTTCCTTCCATCATGAGTCCACTGCACCCACTGAAGTTGGAATAAACCCTCCAACGCAACCCTCGTAACAAGTCATCCATCTCAAGAGATGCTAAGATGAATGACTAATTTCTATCCAAAATGATGTACATTCGTGTACGCACTTCTTCAATTAATTTTTGTGAATGCCTAATAAGTGTATACTTATTTTCTTTTCTTTTCAGGAATGTGCTCGAAATAAGATTGAGCATTTCTTAATATCCTGTCGTGTAACACAAACATACGATGCCGGTTGCTGTATCTACTTTTACTTTGGCTTCAAATATACTGGTATCACAAACCCTGTAGAAACTTATGAATCTATTGAGAATAGTGCACGAGATGAGATTCTATCATCGGGTGGTTCACTCTCACATCATCACGGGGTGGGGAAAATTCGCAGCAAATGGTACAAACAGACGGTTTCTAAGATTGGATGTAGTCTCTACGAAGCCACAAAAAATGAGTTAGATCCAAAAAATATTTTCGCTGCGGGCAATTTGAAACATGAGTTGGACGTGCCGTCGAATATCCACGGAGAACCTACAACTCCGAAGCTAATAGCGAAACTGTAATATTTGTAAACAAAGATATATAGCGTAGCCTTATTTATGTAATATAATAATTCTTTTTATATTATTAATTAAATTTTGTTTATTATTAGTTTAATGCAAGCAATGTTGTGAAATTCTGGGGAATTTTTATTTAACTTTTTTTTTTTTTTAATTTATATTGTGGGAATACTCGTATAATATCAGTTTCATGGCTTTAGTACTGAATATTAGATCTATTTCATAAAAACAATGTAAAAATATAAACTTTAATGAAAAAATGCCAAAGATTCTAATAAATGCACATTCGATTGGAGTTTTTTTTTTATTCAGATGTAGCCAGAACGTGGCGGGAGGCCTATCCTGTGGCAGCCTTTGCAAGTAAACAAATGGGTATACATCTAAACCCACAAGTAGAAGATGTTATAAGTATAATAAATAGAAACTGTATGAATATAATTGTGTCTTTGTTTTGCGCATGTTGACTTGTTGGTTTGGATTGGCCCTTAATGAGGTACACTTAGACCAAAAGTAGGTCCATTGTGTTGCCACTGAGCAAGGACGGGTGGTTCACACCGCCTACTCTTATAACCAAATACTTTTCATAATAAAAGTTTTTTTTGTTGAAATCGTTAAGATCATTGAAAAGGTATTTACCTAGTGAAGCCTCTCTAATGTTTGTGAGTGCAGGGCATGTACACAGGAAGTGTGATACTGTTTCTTCTTCCTTCTCATTTCTGCAGTAGTCATTGTAGGTGATGCTCAACCTTTGAGCATGCTTACGTATCGTATAGTCCCTGTTATTACGTTAGCTAGTTTTTATAGGGTACTCCTCTTTTGTTTCAGAAGTCCGTTAGACCTCTTCCGATCTAGTATTGGTCACAGTATTCTGGCGGCATTGCAATGGTCTAAGTGCTTCGATCTATTTGTCTTGTCTAACGCATGGGCGTAGATAAGGTTTTTAGCAAAAGACATTGGCGCCTGGATGCCGATTATGCATGCCTATGCTGTTCGTACTGGAAGAACCTTGTCGGCATAGTTCATCAGCAATTCTATGGAATGTCACAGGAACCTGGTGCTCAGCAAAGGATGAGGTTGTACAGTCCAGCTATCTCGTTGAGAGATACGTCGCCGTCTTTCAATGTCTTAGATCTTATAGTGCTAGTGGTTAGGGATTTGATGGCTGTTTGACCGTCGATATAAATAACAATATCAGTATTAACCGCAAACCAGTCAGCGGCGTACAGCGGTGACCTCGGCTTGGAAAACGTTACAATAGCTCGGAAAGTGAATGTCCAGGTCCTCCGAGAAGACACCAGCAACGACTCCATCCTTTGATTCGGTGTAGAGAACAGCGCGATGCGTCTGGTCTGATCTGTCCGGTATTGAGTGTTTGTAGGCCAAGTTAGGAGTTAATTTGCTGGGCAGGTAAGTAAGTGGGTGACTGTGGAGATGACAGTACATTGATAGGATACTGGCATGGCCAATGTGTTGTTTCATCGAAGTGTACAACCTATGTGGATCTCTTTGCATGAGTATAGGGCAACCATAGATTTTCCGGTACATTCAGCGATCTTTTCTCTCCAGTTGAGAGTACGATCAAGCTTTAGTCCCAAATAATTAGCGCTATTTGAGAGTCTAAGAGTGGATCCTCTCAGTTTAGGAGGGGTGAAACAAGGAATTTGATATTTCTTAGTGCACAGGTCTAGCTCGGTCTTGGCCGGCTTAACACTGAGACCACAGCTGTTTGTCCAATTGACCAATTTGTTAAATAAAAGTTGCAGGACATCGGAAAGTGCTTGCGGGTATTTGCCTGATACTGAGACAGCAAGGTCGTTAATGTAGAGATATAAAATCCTCTCGATAATTTTTAGTACATAGAACTCATGCTAATCGGTCTGAGGTCCTTAGGGGGTGTGTGTGAGGTTTTTTCTGCCTTGAGTATAAAAACTACTCTTACCTCGGTCCAAGTGCTTGGTATAGTTCCAAGTTACTGTAGCATAATAATAACTACGCTCCTATGTCTATGCAGCAAATTCCGAAGTGACTTTCCATTCTGGCAGAATTTTGGTTCAAACTGTCCTTTCATTCGAGGTTCGTGTCTGGGACGAAGTCTCCACAGCTCATGTCAACGAAAGAGACGAATAATATCAGGGATAAAAGGGAATTAAAACTGCAAGAATTATTTCTCTTGTTCCAGTAGTCGAAGAATTTGCTAGAAGTTTCTGGCTATCAGAAACTTCTGCTATATAAGGACAGATGGCGATCAAAAAAAGACAGTTGGTTTAGAACCGTGGCGAAGAGATTGGAAAAGTGATAATGGGCGAAGTTGTAATTTGGTGATAAATTGAAAGTGGAGAGTAAACAAGAAAAAGTAATTAGTTTGGATTTGTGAATTAAGTAATTGAAAGGAGATAAAGTGATTAGAGAGGAAAGAGACCTTGTAAGAAAAGAATTTGCGAAGAATAGTATAGTGTGAACTTGAATTGTTCTATAGACTAGAAAATAAAGAAATAAATTTCACAGAATATCGTTTTATCTACTCGAGCCGTAGCTCGCATGTTACAATATAATGGACAACAGTTGAATAACATTGAAACCAAATGTATTCAAAAACTTGTATTCTTCAGTCTACTCTGAAACATCCCAACCGCTGATGAAAAATTTGAAAGCGAAGTTTCCTTGGTCACAAATGAATTCAAAATGGCACAGCTTGACCAAACGTTAACAAGCTTTTCCCCTTCTAATGTAGCAAGAAGCCCAAGTTTATCTATATTTATCTCAACCGAAAAGTAAGTATTTTCAGAGGTGCTTTAAGCAATAAAAAATCGATTTTTTGAAAGAGTTTCGGCAGAGCATCTGAACTGCTTTTGTGAAGAAGCAGGCATTGTTCCAAACAACCAATTTGGTTTTAAAACTGACCACTCATTATTCAAAACAAGGTGATCCAAAACTTAAGGAAGAAAAAATGTACTGTTAACCTCGATATCGACCTTGAAAAGGCTTTTGACTCGATATGGCATGATGGCCTTGTGTTTAAGCTCATAAATCTAAGATGTCCTGCTTGGCTTATAAAAATGATATATATCTTTTTGACTAGCCAAACTACGTCAATTTTAATTGGATCCGAACAATCTGACATGTTCTGTGCGTCTCCTGGTATTCCACAAGGATCAATCATTGGATCTGCCTTATTTAACATATACCTTCAGAACTTCCCTCTTTCAGATACCATTGCACAAGAGCCTGGATATATTCCACTATATTAGCTAGTGATCTACGGCCAAGTCTTACCCTCAATAAAATTAAGGAAAAACTTCCACATATGGAAAACACTTTTAAGACTCAAAATAAACACTAATAAATGCGGTCTTACGTGCTTTAGAAATTCTAGCGGTAAAGGTCATTATCTCGAGGTCAAAGAAATATATATACATAATTAATAATACATGAAGCAACAAAAATAACACCTTTAATGATCTATCAAATCGAGCTTCTTTTAAAGAAGATGGGACGAATCAGTTTGCACCCCAATCCATTTGTTAAATCTTTAATTGATTCTAATACTGAACCAAAGTTTGAATGATAACTATTAATTATCTCCTTTACATTTTTTAAATGAACATTCCATGTTTCTGTTAAGACCAGGTACAGGTAGAACACTCACCGTACCTTTTTGACTCTATTCACTAAATATCTATTTGATTCTGTGGAATCAGGTTACCAAGTTGATGTTATTTTTACTGATTTTGTGAAGGCATTTGACTCAGTATGCCATATCATTCTTATTAATAAAATTAAGTCTTTTGGGATTCATTCCAGTTTGCTTAAGTGGATCTCTAGTTATTTATTGAATAGAAAACAGGTTGTTAAGATTGGTTCTTCTGAATCTAGAGTTATTAAGGTCTTATCTGGTGTTCCACAAGGTAGCCACTTGGGACCTTTACTATTTAACATGTTCATCAATGATATCCCATTGTTGTTTCATCGTGCTAACTGTCTGTTGTATGCCGATGACCTTAATATATTTCTACGTGTCAATAACATTTATGATTGCCTAAGTCTTCAAAATGAATTAAATGTAATAGTCGATTGGTGTCGAATAAACTGTCTTTCATTAAATATAAATAAATGTCATTCTTTTTCTGTTCATCGTACATTGATACCAATAATTTACGACTACACAATTTCTGGGACCGCCCTGATTCGTAAAACTGACGTTAAAGATATTGGTGTGCTCTTTGACACAAAGCTTACATTCTCGTTTCACGTCGATTATGTAGTTGCTAAAGCAAACTCTATGCTTGGCTTTCTTAAACGTTCTTGTGCTGAATTTTCTAACCCGTATGCTCTTAAGTCCGTTTATATGTCTTTAGTACGTCCTTTCCTTGAATATTGCTCTATAGTCTGGTGTCCAAATTACTGTAATTCTATAATTCGATTGGAAAGGGTCCAAAAGTCTTTTACAAGATTTGTTGTAAAACAGTTGAAATGGAATCTTGATGATATGCCCTCGTACTCTACTAGATGTGCTTTGATCGGTTTGGATACCTTGGAAAAAAGGCGAAATGTTCATTGTATATTGTTTATTCATGATGTCTTTTCTTACCGTGTAATATGTAATGATATACTTAGATACTTTGAATTCTATGCACCGGAAAGAATACTTCGTACCATAAATTTTTTATTAAATCCTAGGCATGTTTATAACTATGGTCTCAATGAGCCAATAACGAAATGTATAAAATTATTTAACTCAGTGTGTACCGAAATTGATTTATGTTATGATAGGTTCAATTTTAAATTACTATTATTGCATATATTTGCTTCTACTTGAATTTATTTATTAATTTATCTGATATCTGTTAGAGTTAAGCTCGGTAGATGAAAATAAAGTAAACTAAAAAAAGCATCTTCACTCAACTTAAGGGGATATATTGATTTTTTTAAAATGCATAAAGTTGAATATCTTCTTTGGATAGTATAGATGTAGGTAGATGTAAAACTTTTCTTACTTTATAGTTTGGTATCTAATTAGATAGAGTAGTTTTAGTTTAGTTTTAAGTTCTAGTCATAAGTTAAGAAGCCTAAAAGAGCAAAGTTGAGATTGTATGACAAACATTTTTTTTTTTTTTCTCGAGGGTTGGTGAAAAATCTTCCTAGACACTATCCTCAAGCGCGTGCTCATAGTAGTGTCAGATTGTTACTGACTAAAAAAACACCACCCTGCGATTTAATTTGTTATATATTGCAACTAAGAAGCACCTTATCAAGCAATTTTTCTATCATGAAAAAAAAAAACTCGTTTGGCAGGTTACTTTACAATGAAAGATCCTGCATGTTCCGCAATCTAGGCGCGGTTGATTCCTATCTCGCCAAGTCGAAAGGTTTCGTCCTTTGTAGTCGGCGCAATAAATTGCTTTCATCCAGAATTTGTAGGATTGTATTGTTGACATGTTCGATTAGTCGGTTTCTATGCTTTCTCGCGAAGCTTCTAATTTCAGCTTCGATTGTCGGAATTCCTAGATCCCTGTGGATATCATCGTTTCTAGTATACCACGGTGCGTGGACAATTTCTCTTAGCACTTTATTTTGAAAAGTTTGTAAAATATTGGCGTTTGTTTTCTTGGTACAGCCCCAAAGTTGTATACCGTAAGTCCACACCGGCTTTAACAAAATATGACAAAATGACTTTAACTACGTTATGATGAATTATATTGGTTCAAATGTTGGGAACATTTTCTTAAGTATTGTTTAAGTCAGACATATCTTTAAGTCGACTAAAAATAATAATTTTTTTTTTAGTTATAAGAAGAAAAATATTATTATTATTAATAAGGCAAGAAGTATTATGTACGTTTCAATAAAATTTTAATTGAAATTGAATAATGCTTCCTATAAATTCCTAAATAATCAATTTAAGTTTTTCAGAAAAAAATTAAAATAAATTTTATTTTATCACGAAGAATGCATGTACCAGTATTTATGACTTCACTAAGTACATATATTACTTATGGGGGTCTATGGAAATTATTTCTCTATGTTACAAACTATGTGCCAGAATTAATATAAATACTTTTGGATAGGGTATAAAAAGCCTTAAGCTAGGTTTCCACTTGTCGATTTGAAATTGACAAAAGATGTATTTTTACGTCAATTAGAAAAAATTGGCAAGTGGAAATAGTGAAAAGCTTCTTGTCATTGAATTGACTAACAGCACCTGTCAATGACTGACAAAGAATTTACATGACAAGTAGAAATAGCTATGTAGTTGTCAAAAAAATTTCGGTTTGTCTTTAATTGACAGTGAAAATTAATTGGCATCATTTTCCATTGTTTGTCAATCAAACAATCAAAAGACACATTTTGATATACAATGTCTATAAATTTATCTTTTCTCTAACCGAAAAAATTAAATAAATAAATAATTTCCATTTGCAAAATATGTAGAAAAATGAATATTCCATCCATGTCGAAAGATGTTTCAGAGGAAGGCCGTGGAGAAGATAAAAAAAAAAAAAAAATTAGGAAGGCCTCTGTGGAATAGAGCGTGGAGTCCTCAGTTGTTCTCATCCATGAAGTGGAACAATTTGAAAACATTTGTGACTCCAACTCCAAATAAAACAAAAACCTATTTAAGAAACTCTTTTTTCATGTATCATATATAATCGGGCAAGTCACACTGTCGTAGGTGATAGGCGAAAAACATCCGACATGACCTGCATACTAGCTCCCATTGCCAAATAACGAATTGTTACTTCCAATCTTTCGGCTGATCCCACCGCTTTTCGCATAAATGTGTCTTTTTTTGTGATGTATGGTTTCACCCTTAGCAAAATAAACTCGAAGTCAGTACTATTCATACGCATTATGCGTCTGAATGTTGGACCCAACAATCAGGTTTCTTTCTTTTCCTGCTTTTGTCGTTTTCTGCCTGCAGCTCTAACTCGGATCCGACCAACACAACAAAAGAAACAAGAGCGATTCGGTTCCTTTTTAATTCACAATTGACAATGAGATGACTATTCCAAATTGGCAGTGCTAGTGGTAATAGCTTTTAGCGAACTAACAAAGACATTTGTTAAAATTTCATTGTCAATGAACTGACAAACGATCCTTGCCAATAATTGACAGAAGTGGATATGAACTGGCAGTGGTGTCGTTTAATGACATAAACGAGAAGTGTCAAACTTTGTCAATTGAATGACATGTGGAAACATTTCTCTGGTCCCTTATGCAGATAAAAAATGTTGTACTGAAATAATACAATACACTATCAGATTTTTTTTTTTTAAATTGGCCAAACTGTAAGAGAATGGACCACATTAAAGTTCTTCTTTTTTTTTTGGAAAATGAATTGCATTTTGTTCAAATGGATTAAAACGTCAAACCTGGCCCCTAGTCGTGAAGTTTGATTTATAAGGGAAGGCCGGCTAGCCAGTATTATTTTATATCAATAATACTTTATTGTACGTTGTAGCCACTGATTTTAGTAAGGCCTTCAACAAAATTTTTCACTAACTCATTCTCTTCAAATTAGAAGTCCTTGGTTTCCAACCGCGGTTCATATCATGGATCAAATCATACCTAGTGGATCGCCAATACAAAGTCCGTTTTAGATCGTCAATATCGGACCCTATTATAGCAACTTCGGGGGTTCCGCAAGGTAGCCATCTTGGACCTCTGATCTTTATCCTTACGATAAACGATGCCGAATATATCATTCAGAACTCCAACCTTCTGGTCTACCCTGATGATATGAAAATCTTTAGACGTATTTCATCTCCCGCTGATTTTCGCCTTCTACAGGATGACCTGAATAGTTTCTCCATCTGGTGTAACAAAAATTTCTTAGAGCTTAATGTCGATAAATGTCATTCCATTACCTACTCCCGCAAACGTCTGCCACCACCTCCTAGGGTCTACTTCATTCGCGGCGAGCCTATACCCTTAGTCACATCAGCACGCGACTTAGGTGTCATCTGTGATAGTGAACTCAACTTTCTTTCACACATCGACAGTATCATTAATAGAGCTAACTCAGCACTTGGCTTTGTGAAACGCTGGTCAAAGGAGTTTTCTGACCCATATGTAACTAAATCCCTCTATATTTCCTTCATCAGAACCCTCCTCGAGTATGCCATCCAAGTATGTTCACCCCATTATGCTGCCCATACCATGAGAATTGAGGCAGTTGTTATCTGCTAACATTGATTGTCCTGCCCTGCTTCAAGCGATCTCTCTCAATATCAATCCCCGCAACCTTAGGTCTGTTCCCCTATTCCGTGTACCTAATTTTAAATAAGTCTTACTATCTGAGTCAACAGTGATGCTTCTAACAAATCTTCTCTTGCAAATTCCAAAATATTATGGTAAACTGAAAAATTTTGGGATTTGCCGTGTACCTACACAAATCAATGCGGAATTACTTTTAAATGTGCTAATCCTATTGTAGCGTTAAAGCCGACCAATACGTCTCGCTTCTATCGTTTGTTGGACTTAACCCGTCCGATCTCTCTCAATATCAATCCCCGCAACCTTAGGTCTGTTCCCCTATTCCGTGTACCTCCTCATCGAACTAATTATGGTTATTACGAACCAATGTCAATAATGTTGCGGAAATCAAATGATGCGACACACATTTTTGACTTTAATAGCAGCAAAAGCTCCGTAATGCCCTTCTCCACTTCGATCATGCCTAACCTCCAGTAATCCTCTTAACAAGTCCCCATACTTCCCTTAAATATTAGTTTTAGTTTAAGAATAGTTCTAGTTTAAGAATAATTGTGTGGGCCCTAGGTCCCGGTCAATGAGCATAAAATAAAAAAATAAAAAATAATAAAAAAAAAAAAAAATAGAAAAAAGGGTTAAAAATAGGTTAAGGTAAATATAGGTTGTTATCTTGTAAGTTATGGCTTGTATTAAGCTTCAATAAATAAATATACGGTTGAGTAAAATTTCGATATTTATTTTGCATGAAGTAAGTATGGTGTCCACAGCACAGGCATGGTAGTTGTCAGATGCCCCTGCATACATAAATGTAATTCTATAAAAAGAATATAAAGATCCTTGAAGATAAAGGATTTATCATTTTCTTTGCAGTATGTACCTCCATTTTCAAAATTTCAATTGAACAAAACAATTAATAATTTTCGAGCGCAAAAATGGAAGTGATGAAACATAACATATAACACTCTATAAATCAAAATTCAAGGGAGAGATGTTGTCATCTAGTAATATGAGTAGAATCAGTATTTTACTCACTCCAAAATATCTCCACTCCAGCATTTGCAAATCCAAATACTCAATCGTAATTCATCCATTCCAGTTGAGTGAGAGTTTCGGAGTTTGGCGACTCAAACGCACGTTCACGATCACAAAAAAAAAATCCTCATCTATTGCTAACAAAATAGTCGCAGCAACAGCTGTAGTAGTGATCGTGCTGCATTGCAATAGATTGTTTATTATTATTATTCTAGAACTAGACCTCACGAATTGGACTCTGGAAATCGTGAGCGTGGGGAATAGTGTTGAACTGGAAGATCAACAGGAATATTATGCCTCTACCGATTGCTTCTATATTGGCCGCTTGTGTTATTGTTAAATCTAGTAAATTGGATGAAAGTGGTTTCACCAAAACAAAATCTTTGAAATAATCGCCTTGTGCGTTTTCTTGTCGGTGTCCGAGAGTCAGTCAAGAAATATTGCGCACAGATGCTGGTGTTTCGGTCGCGAAGAAGTTACATTTGTGTGATATTTTTTTTTTTTTTTTTTGACTAAAGAATGAGGCAGCCAATATATTACTTTTTACAATGACCGTGAAGATTCCCGAAGCAGGTGTGGGTTTAAGGTGTTAGTGACGGCTCTTGAACGCGTTGTCTTACCAAGAATATCTATCAGTGGGTTTAATGGTGATCGGCAATTGAAAATATTTGTTCAAAATTGATCCATAAATTAACAGGTGTTCTTGTTACTTTGGTTTTTGAAGTTGAGATCGCGTAGTTTGATCTGAGGAATTTAACGACGGTCAAGTGGAAGCTATCGCGTTGACGATCAGTGTTTTGCGGTGTCCTTTGAAGTGGAATTCGAACGGCTTGATTTAATAAAAAAAAATGTATGGAAGATACAGTGTTAAAAAATATCAATATCGGTGATTTTCATTAGAACCGAAGGAAACAAATATTTTGGATTTCAAGAAGGAACATATAGGTAGATGAAAAAGTAAGTTTAAATAAGTCTTACTATCTGAGTCAACAGTGATGCTTCTAACAAATCTTCTCTTGCAAATTCCAAAATATTATGGTAAACTGAAAAAAATGTCGATCTGCAGATATTAATCTAGAAACAAGAAAAACAAAATAGAATCCATTGTATCTAGAAGCTTTAAAAGTTAAACAATTTGCAAGATCTTCAAATTCCACGTTATTTCTTCACCAACCAACCGATGTTATCGTATCCAACCAGTTGGAATTTTGGAATTTGCCGTGTACCTACACAGATCAATGCGGAATTGCTTTTAAATGTGCTAATCCTATTGTAGCGTTAAAGCCGACCAATACGTCTCGCTTCTATCGTTTGTTGGACTTAACCCGGCTTTGGTTGATTTGATTTTATTTTCTACGTGCATACGAGTAGGTGCAGTTTTTGTTTAATGGGCATTGGACCAGACGTGTATTCTCGGGTATTTTCTCAATGAATGACCTTATCTGTCGCTTTACTAACAGACTTATAGTCGTTCCGTTCTGTATTGATTGTTGTATCGTAGTTATAAACTAGAAATAACACTTAACTATCAACCGGTATCGGTGTGTGTTTTCGGTGCTAATTAAGTGCAAATATGTTTCTTGGAATTTAGTGCTATTGTGTGTGTGTAAAGGCCGTGGTTAAAGAAAACACAAGATACATGTTTATGAGAAGAAACGAGAAAGAGACGAACGGAAAAACAGAAAGAAAACAAACTGTGTATCTACAACCTGTTTTCAATCTGTATTTCATCTGTGCCGTATCTAATATACGGAAGAAGAAAAAATGTAAGTAATTTCTATAACGCATCTTTCAGAGTCATATTGTTATTGTTGTTCAATAGCGTGGGGATAATTGTGTATGCATTCGGCTTGAAAACGATGTTTAGAACAAGTTCACTTGAATGAATGAATGTTTGTTCGTAGTCAAAAGGACAATAATGTACATACATATGTACATATGTAGATAGGAAGGCTAGGCACGCAGATGGAATGTGTACTTGTCCTTGAAATGTGCGTGTTGCTCAATTCGCATGCAAATTTTGAATTTAAAAATGAAAACGGAATTTGTTGTGAAGTTTATGTTATTTTATTCATAAGAACATTATTTTGGGTTTATTGATAACGGGTGCCTGGTTAATTTGTTGCTAATTCAAACATATTGAAAAGCAGATCCTATGATACCCTATCCCTAATTTTCTTAGTGTTCCTTACCAGAATGGTATAAAACGGAACTAATAGATTTAAGACGGTGCCTGTCTGTCCGTCAGTAGGTCACCTGCTTTAACTTTCGAATCTAGAGAGCAGAGTCGCCGATGACATCCTCGAAAAAATATGGGCCAATCATCTTTCCTCCGTAAATGGCTTTTCGTGCATTATGCGCGGATTTTCAGTGCCCCAGAAGCGATAATTTTGCTTATGCACTGTGTACGGGTACATCTTCAAGTCTTTCACCAAAATTTGCTGTGAAGACCGTCTATTGATGCCCAATTGTGTGGCCCGTTGTCTGGTTTATGTTTGAGGGTCCTTTTGGATATCTGCAGTCACAGCAGCGATATTCTCGGCCGCACGGCTGCTCCGGGGCCGGCCACGCCTAGTAGTGTCCCGTGTTGAGCCAGTCTCCTCAAGGCGACTGGCTAAATGCCACAGTGATTGCTAAGTTGGTGCCACACGACCAAAGAATCGACAACAAAATTCACGCTGATCCAAAACCACCGACCAATTATTTGTCAAAAATATTGACACAATTATTGTTTGAAGAGTATAGCAATCCATGGTAGGTCTACGTGTATCTGCTTCTGTTTAATTCACAAATATTAAAGTCGCGATGATATAAGATGCCATTTGCAAAAATGAGAGCATATTCCGATAGGGTGATGACATCATGTACCACTGTACTGATGTACCACATGTATCACTGATATCAAGTCCATCCAATTTTGGCCAAAAAATAGTCTTCCAACATGGCACGATAGCGAACTCCGTTGACCGTAAAATGGCGATCATTTTCATCGATGAAAAAATACGGTCCAATCACACCTCCGGCATGAAATCCATACCACACGGTCACTTTTTGCAGTGGAGTCTCTTGAAGCACACGTGGGTTTGTTGCTGTCCAATAATGCATATTTTGCTTATTGACAAACCCATTAAGCCAAAAATGAGTTTCATCGCTGAAGGTGATTTTTCGATGAAATTCAGGATTTTCTTCAAAAGGCTTCAGTTATTGAGTTAATTTGATCTTGTAAGGCCAAAATCTTTACGCAAAATTCGCCACAATATGGACTGAGAGATTCCCAATTCCTATGAACGGCGTGGAATCGACTGATTTGGCTCATTTTGAACTGAAGCACTTACGGCTGCGATATTTTCGGTACTTCGACCGGTGCGTTGTCTCACTGACACAGGAACATTCAATAGCGAATATGTTGACTCGAATTTATCCACTATAGCACGCACAGCCTGTCTGGAGGGACGATTATTATGACCGAAAATTGGAGTAAGCGCTTTTAAAGTTGCGACCACCGACTCAGAATTTCGGTAGTAATTTTTAAGAATTTCCGAACGTTGCTCGTTCGTGAACTTCACCAAACCTTGACTGACGTTTTGACATTGACAGATCATAAACAGAGTTTAAGCGTGCGTATTGCAAAACCCTTTATCAGATGCGTATATACTACAATTGCCTCCTCCAAAATAACGGCTTTCTTCAAAAATGATACTGGCATTATGTTTGGGTTATTGTTCCGCATGACTGGTGGCAGATGGACGATTGGATGGACGGATGCACATATGGGCTAGCCAGAGCAATACGGTTACGTGGTCTGTATACGAAAATCAAATTAAAGTCCAGAATTGTAAGAAATTGGACTAATGTTTACTGAACAACTTTGGGGAACATAACTTAATTTAATAGTAACTGCTTGTTAAACGTTGGCTATGCCCGCAGACGATAGCATTAATGTGAAGATTACTCTCGTGGAGACCCTATTAAGTGCTCAAAAGGCTTATAGTTGCAGGTCACTTCTGCATAGGCAAGAATACTTCTACTTGGTTTGGCTGATCTAAATCAGAATTTTTTTTAATGACTGCATTAATTCTCTTTATTTAAGCAAGGTTGAGAAATGTGTAAAAAACACGTTTTTCACCACAAAACAAATACAGAACTCCATTTTGAACAATAAAAAAATAAAAAAATAAAAGGAAAATATTTATAATTAAAACCAATAACCAACGTCGAAATCGGGCAGTGTGAGGTCGGCCATTAATTTGTTTCAACAAAAAACCTTCATCGCCATTGAAGTTCACAAAAGATGCAACTTTTTCCCAAAGGACGTCTTCAATGTGCCTCGCAGCAGTCAGGGATCCATCGGTGATGACAGAGTTGGTTGCTGTCTTCGAAAAAACCCCAAGACCATAAAAAACTCCCTGTGAAAACTGATCGATTGGTACTAGTATCTTCTCAATACTCCTTATCAGAATGTAGTTCGTGAGGTGATTGCACTCAGTCCGCTGGCCAAGCCTAGCTTCCCGCAGCCATTCGTGTTGTGCGCCACACGAGTGATTGGGACCTACAGCTTTTTGCCATTTCCGAAGAGCACTTTTTCCGATGGGAAGAAGCTTCTCATGATAATTTTACTCTCGGATGTTTGTCAGACGTTAGCGGAAGGTTGGACCATGAGAAATTTTTTTTCTGTTTTCTGGGATTCGAACCTTTAATTTTCGGTTCGGTGATCGTGCATTTAAACATTGAGCCACGTCGCCCACATTGAATTAAATTTATTGAATGATATATGAGGTAGAGAGACATGTACCCATATACCATGTATGAAACCGGAAAAAAAACCCATCATATACTTTCAGTTGTTCAAATGTGTTATCGATAGTGATTTTTTTTTAATACAATAAGACTTCGGCATACCTAAACTTCAATGTTTTGACAGAAACTGGTTCAACTTCTTATCAATCAAAGCGACGAGCATCGTTGTAAATTAAAAATTCTGCGGAGAGTTGGAATGAAAATTCTGATTTCGCCTCGAATTGTGAACCCACCGACCTCACATATGAAGTTTGAAGAAGCCGTTTAGGCTGCAGTCGGACATATATACAGCCATACATATGTACATATAACTGTACATAAATGCAGCCATACATCGATCCGTACATACAGACAAACAGTTAGATACAATGGGAATGATAATCGGACGCCTAATATTTAGTAGATTACTCTTGGCCATTGCATAGGGCCAACAATATGGATTCGGTAAAGCTCGATTTTCAATAGATCCCAATAGATAGGTGATATCAATGGTCAAACAATTGATACAGGGATCCAGCTGGGGATGGAAACGTTAGAAAGCTATATATTGGATGCGTTAATAAATATGAAAACGCCAGAATATATCTTGTGAATAGTTGATAACTATTTCCACCAAAGGGTGTTGCTATCGAGTATGAACTGACATAGAAGTACTCCATAATCGCTGGTGTTCCACAGGGCTCCGTCTTCGGACCGCTTCTATGGAATGGCTTTACAATCAATCCAGCTTTCAGCTAAAGAGAAATAATTTTTTGTAGGTTGTCCCACTTTGAGTGTGAGTGACTGTAAGTTGGAAGAACTGGGAACATTGCAGCTACAGAACTAAGAAGATAAGAGATGACAATATCACTAAAAATGTGACAACAACAAGTGCGCTGCTTAGAGCTTAGAAAAGGTTCAATTACTGGGAACGATGGCGAATGTATTTCGACGGATTGTCACGAACACTGTCATCCATACGAGTATATTTTCTCGTGACTGGCCACTACGCGACTGCACTGGACTTTGCTCATCCAACACTGATCCGCCACACAAAATGGACAGTTATGTATACTGACATTATTTCCCAATGCGCGAATCGTTTTGATTACATTTTTATTCATTTCAGAGATCGGTTTTAGCAATATAAATCTATTATATAAAAATTGTCCCTAAGCGTAGTCATTACCTTTTCTCATTATTGATATTAATACTAAATAAATGACCTCACTAAAGCCTACGTCAACATAAACTTCAGTTTAATTTATAATAACTCGCATGCATTCAACTTCATTGATAATATTTAAATGAGATTTAGAAAAACAAACTTAATGAGCTATTCAACATCTCCTAAGATTAAATATTTTCATACATATACTCGTACGTATGTATTTAAGTATCTACCTTTGTATATCGCCAAAGGTCGCTTATGTTGTGATATAGTAGCACAACAGTAGCACGTCACCATAAGCATTCAGCAAAATCACATGTTAATCGATTGATCTATGAAATAATAGATGAAAGACGAGGTGATTAGCAGTTTATCGCGAAATATGCAGTATTCATAATGTCATAATGATCAGCTTGAATACACTGATTGGATAGACACTGTACTCCTTTGCATGCTGTCTAACATTACATTACACAATTTGCTAAATATAGTTAAATGAAGTAAAATTACGACACAAATCGTGTGAAGCATTCAAAAGCTGAGGTTCAATTATTAGATGATATCACTGTATGTGAGGAAGAAGTATGTGATCAGAGCAGGGAATCATCACGTTTCTTCAAAACGATTTAAGTCCCGACTTGATCAGTTTCACTGAGCTATAGATCTTTATAAATCATCAGTCATAGAATCAATCTGCATTCCTTCATTCCGACGCTTATGAATTTTTGATTTGGCCCCTAGGCGGCCACTACATAGCATAGCATTTCGACTGATGCCTTGAATAACGCTTTGCAGTCGTAGTGTAATTTGAGGTTAACTATCCGATGGTTTACGTGCCACATGATCGGATTACGGATGGGTAGTATTGTTTGTATTGTTTAGCTACATATATACAAACTTACATTTTTGCATTGTGCTTAAGTCTGCTATTGTTACGCAAAGTAAGCAAATTTTTTAAGGTTCATCCACTGTAGCCAAAGCGGGTGTGTTTATCAAGTGATTGCGTCGTTACTTAACTGCGACTTTATACAGCCGCGATCAGTGAAATCAAAGTTCAAATGGAAACATAGTTCGCAGTGATTTAATTTAAAATGGCAAATCTTGTATGAATATTAAAAAGGATTGAAATACCAAAATCAACATTAAGGCACTTAAGATGCATCTACTCTGCAAATGTTTAGGAAGTATTTAATGGTCCCATATGTACTCGTACATATTTTCCTACTGATACTGCATACTAAAGCATCATTTGCGGTGATGCGTTATTTCCTGCGAGTCACGTATGTGAGTATATATTTTGTTTTTGTTTTTCACTTGTATGTTCAAAGAAAATTGAAGATAGTATATGGTGATGAGGTCCGGATGAGGTCAGATTCTGATTGCTCCATTCTCAACTGGTTTTGCGCATAGGACTGTAATTCTGTATACCTTTCTGTGCGTCTGTCTGTAGAATTCCTCTTTCAATCCTTTCGTATAACTTTTACAAAAAATGTTTGGCTAAACTACATAAGAACCAATACGAGTATATTTTGATTTTGGGGTCAATTGGATCAACGTTTTGTAGTACCTATTGATGCTTGAATAGCTCGCGACAATGACTGGTACAGTGGTACCTAAACACACAGTTTGACTGTAGGTACTGTCCTTAAATTATTCTCATAAAATCAATTCAACAGTAATTGAAATGTGGTTTGAGGCATTTTACAATAAAGGTATAACTTTCCTACGTCGTCCATTAATTCTTTCAAACTGCCAGGACTCTGCGCAAGTTGAGGGTGGCCGTGGTGTAGTGGTAACATCATCGCTTGTCACGCTGTTGGTTCACGGTTCGAATCCTGATGTCAAGAATCATCTATTTATTTCACCTGAAATAAATAAAAAAGTCGATCACTTGCGAAAGCTAAGTCAACTCTACTGTGAAGGCATAAAACACTGGCAGTAGGGTGGTCATATGGCTAAAATACAACTTGATCGTTATGATGACATCAGGACAGAAAAAAAAAAAAAAATACTGTGAATCATAAGCAACAACAATAATAGCGAAAACAGAAAAATACTCCCCAGTTATCTGGACAGCCACTCTTGGAGTTCACTGAAACTTAACTACTACCTGAGTTTCAAACCAACTACACCAATCTGTCTTTCTCTCTGTCTCATCTCCTTTCCACAAAAAAAGAAAAAAAAACGACCTAAAAAAATAGTATAAGGGTATTCAAATCCCCTTTAACACGTGCAAATTATAAAAAAAGCATCATTATAATCTTGTACTGGGTTCATCTATTATGCCAAAGATAGACTAACTCCTATTATATTCGACTTACTGACTAGCATTTGAAATGATTTATAAAAATATACGGATACTTTATTTTAAAATCTCCAAAGGAGATAATACAAAACAATATAATGACGGAGTGCCAAACACTGCCACCTTAATGTGTCAGCGTTTGACATTGCCTGCGCAAGTCATTCGTAAGATTCAGTAAAAGGGGCCTCCTCACCGATTTTGATGAAATTTTATTATAGAATGTTGCAAGGTGCGTTTTTCTGAGTATTTGTGTATACATATGCAAATATGCTATGTATGTATGCTTTCTTTAAATTATGGAATTCGCAATATATAACATTTACTTTAAAATTACAAACTGACATTGTTACTATACATTTTTATACAGGAATTTTTTATATGTTGATGTCTAGGTTGCTCAACTAGGGCTGCTGGAGTAATGGCATTCAAATTATGAAGAGTACCTTGATATGCGCGTAAGCTGCAATCTTTAACGATATGTTTGATGGGCTGCCGACGAGCACCAAAGTCACAGGCTGGAGATGTTATAACTCCCCATTGGTGTAATGAGTCTGCATACGCATCGTTATTCGTCCTTATTCTATTTAACCATAAGTGCCGCGGACGGTCAGAGCGTTATTTCATCAGTTGACTCCTTATTAATAGTAAATTCCCTCTGATTTAGTTCACACACTCTATATCAATGTTCTTCATATGTTTCGTATGCAGCAGTCTTATGTAGGAACAGCAAGTTTTTGTGTGATGTTATTCCGGCTTCGTAGTTTACTTTCTTCATTGTTCAGATATTGCTTCAACGTAAGTGATCTGTCTAGTGCCACCCCGAGGTACTTGGGGCATTGGTTGTAGTTCACCAGCATCTTGTTGGAAAACATGTTCAATTTATAATTAGCTAGCTGGTTAGTAAGATGCAAACAACTCACTTTTATTTTGAATGAACTTTGTCGCAATATCCATTGCTGGAAGTACATATTGAGCTTTTCGAGATTTTCGCTCAGTGTCTCTTTGGTATCAGTTTTTCCTGAGTTGCAATCGGCAGGTCATCAGCATATATAATTCTTTTAGACTTCGTTTCAGGTAGGTCGCTAATATAAAGGTTAAACAATACCGGGGCGAGCACTGAACCCTGCTGTAGACCATTGCTAAGTTTTTTTTTTATCTTGCTTTCTTCATAGTTAATATATAAATGAAACATGCGGTTTGATAAGGTTCTTAAATAAACGGTATGTTTTGATACATTGTATAACTCTCAGAAGTTTATATAAAATTCCTTCCATCCAGACTGTAACATATGCAGCTGTTAAGTCTATGAAGGCAATTGCTGACCGGATGTTATATGTGAACTATCGTCAAGTTTTCGAAGCAGGCTCCAAGCTTTCCTACTGGAATGCGTTAAGTTTATGTTTTCTGTGAATCTTTCCCATTTCATCGCACGATTTTTATCGAGGGATTTTAACAGCTCACTGGCTACCTTTGGATAGTCTGGTTTCTTAAACCAATTGTAGAGCTGTTCGCTATTTCGATTCAAGCATTCGATGTATTCTTTTCTATAAACCATCGGTGTATATTTTTTGCTGTGGCTATCACGATCCCAGCGAAGGGGTTGTAGTTTTTTTTTAATTTTAGTGGGATGAACCGAACCGTGAACTATTTCCAATTGGCAACTTGACAACTTTCCGGGATCTTTCTGATTTTTTCTCTGCATCCCGGAATTGTGAAAATCCAGGAACTCTACTTGGATTCTATCCAAGATTTTTCCTGGGAATGTTTGTCGTCTGTACCTATTCCATATTAATACGCATTATGCTGCTTTCCTCTCGAGAGTAATAATTTTCTAATAAGTTGTAGTTTAGTTTGCAATAGTAGTCAGTGACGATTTAGCTTGTTCCTTGAACTTTTCTCTGATTTTCATGTCCAGTCTCAACAGGAAAGTGTACAAATTCTCTCTCAAAAACTCCAAATTCCGTGCAAGTATATGCCACTTATTAAATAAGAAGGGAGTAGAGGAAGCGGTATACATCACTACAAGCTTCGTTAGACGGTTAACCAGCTTGGACAACACTTGAGAATTACTTGGCAGTTGGAAAACTCTTTTCAGGGAAAATCGAAATAATTTTTCAACTTCCTCACTTTGCTCAGATCCATAAATTTGCGCTTTGGAAGTCGCTTCAAACAAATTAAACTTCAAACTTAAACTAAGGGCTTTCATGCTCATGCAGGTCGTCCAAGTTGAAATTAACGCTGTCTACCTGTAGCTTTCTAGCGAGATGACTTTTAGTGCTCAGATTGGACGTTATTCTCATGCTTCTTTAGTACTCTTTAACGATCCCAATTTCTTTTCCAGCGAAGATACAGTGCTCGTTTCGCGTATAGCGTTCACCACCCTTTCTCAATATCATTATCTTTGACTTACTCAAATTCACAGTCAGATTCGATTTCTTACAATATTCCTTGAGAGTTGAAATCATCTGCTTGAGCCCTTGGAGAGATTTAGTTATTAAGACTAAGTCATCTGCAAACATCCTCCTAATTCTACGAATGGGTTGACATATTGTTTCGGGGGACTGTGCAGAGTTTAGGAGAGTACAAAAACGTGCCTTAAGAATATTAGGATATAAAATAACTCCAATTGAGGAAGATTGGCCACTGATTACTCTAATAGCTTCCAGAAACTTTTGTTGAGGCATTGGTTTCAGTTAAAGCTTCCGCTACTATACTGGGACAAATCCATAAATATGTCCGCATTACATTTAGTTTTAGTAGTTTGAAAGCATTCTTGGTTGGAACATTTATTCCGGGGAACGAAGCTACGCCTTTGAGTGTGTTTCAGGCAGATTTAGCAAATGATCCTATCCAAGACTTCTAAACTAATGCTACCCTCAATGTTGTGTCGTTATTGTTCCAATACGCAGGACAGATTATGTTGAAACTCTCTAACTTGAATCAATCTGAGAACTAGTTTTGGTATGAGGCTCAATACGATTTCTTTTGAAGTTCAATTTTAGGATAACTTTGATTGGCATGTGGTCCGAAATATTTTGCATACTAACATTCTGACCATCTATTGTCACAAATATATCTCTTGCAGCCAAACAGGAATCAATTGTTGATACGCCCTGTTCCGCCACAAATGCTTTTTCTCATTTTCAGTCGCTTCAAGTTCTCCCGTTAATGACTGTAAGATCAAATCATTTACGAAATTCGAAAATCTTCTTCTTCCCTTTACCGTCAAAAATATTGTCATTTGAGTTTCTTTCAAATAATAACGTCGATGACACAGACGACAGCTGGTACTGATAAACAATATAATAAAAGTGCAATTACGTACGATCCAGGGGTGCGCTTTATTACTTCAACCTACAAGGGTAAGTATTGGTTTCGTGGACATTACTGTAATAGAGAATCTCTTAAAGTTGGTCTCTGAATTCTGTCTGTCTGCCTGTATGTATGTGCGGTGGTCTGCAACCTAAACGGCGGTTTGTGGGATCACAATTGGAGACGAAATCGGAATTTGCATTTCAAACCCAAAGGTAACGATACTTTACTAATAATCGATTTTGGGAAAAAATCGATTTTATCGATTTCGATTTAATATTTGGGTTGAGCTGGGCGCGTGTCATTAGATTGCGTCCCAAGTTCATGGAAAAAATGTCGTATAACTGTGCTTTACTTACTTTACATGGCATACCTACCAAGTTTTGGAAAATTGTCGAAACATTTTTTTGTTTTTATCGCATTAAAAAAAAAAATGCATTTTATCAATTTCAAATCTGAGTGATTTTTCAAATGAACAGTACTGGTTGCAAGTACAAGTGACTCAGTCGTGTATTTTATTTTTTGTTTGTCACCCGTCATTTACAACCATTTTATTGTTGATAGTTAATGAAATGTTACGTAAAGCCGGAAATTGTACATTACTCGGGTTGGTCAGCGATTTTTGCACCTACTGATCATTAGAATCATCTAATTTAGTGCAAAGATTTGCGTACAATTTGCATTTTGTATAACTCCGTTGTACCAAGCTATTCAATTGGAAAGATTGATAAACTTGGTATAATGAGATTGGATAATTATTGACAACTAGAGGATCAGTTGTCTGCGTTTGTAGACACAGACTACGAATTTACAATGCAACTTGCTATTCTGGGTTCTACGTTTCGAACATCATACGTATACAGACAATTTGCGCTTTGAAACATATTTTGTAGACCAATATCAAAGTGTAGGTAATGTAGCATTTGCATCTACGTGTATGTTTGTTTTTCGTTTGACAATTGATTAATGAATTTCTATTGAAGTGTCTGAACTTTGAAAGAAATTCTCTCAACGTATGTCAAAAGTGTCCGATTGTATTTATGTTTATAAATAGGAGGCACATGTACTCGTAAATTGATATAACTTTTGTATGCGCTTTTGTTTGGAGAATCTTCGCGTTGATTAAGTACTATTGATTACATAACTCGGTTAGATTGGAAGTGTTGGTGCCTGTTTGCTCGAGAGAATTTCTGTCATCATTTAGGGATTTGAAAGCATGACCCTTTAAAATTTTAATCGAGAGAACGTAATGACGATTTTAAAGACTAGCGACTTCGCCGGCTTCAGATCAGTTGAATTACTTAAAATATTAAATAACTTCCTTATTTTAAGTTTGAGTTTAGGTATAAAGATATTATTTTTTACGATTGTGCAAATGATGTTTCTAAGTAATCATAGAGGGACAACCAATCCTCACCATTTACCTATAATATTTTTTGTTTGTTCCATCGTTAGTGTAGGAACATCGAAGTGAAGTAGTCTAGTCGCTTTGTATATACATATGTTGGACATACAGATAGGAACTGTAAACTATCTTCTTTCGAATGTAAATTGCTTAGAGTGAAGATTGTTGGATTGTGGTGGATTTTTTGTACGGCGAACAATTTAAGTTTAACATACGAGTATCGCTCCTTGTTCTGCAAATCGTCACTACAATGCAGAACAAGCTTAAGTCCATTTTTGCTATTTCTCAGGAGAGTCATTTAAAGTTTTACTCGAATCGATTTATTCATGCAAAATGGTGTAAGGTATGAGCGGGGAAATGGCATTGCGCGGTAGTTACGTGAGATAGAGACTTAATTTGTATATCCAAGCATGCTAAATATAAAGGGTGGCTAAATTTTAAGGGCCGATGTTAATTTTGAATAAAACACAAATTATTTAGGAAATTACTGTCATTTCTTTTTATTATGATAATATTGGTATGGTTCAATTATGTATGGAACAAAATATCGGCCAAATGGCCGCCGCGTCCTCGGCGGCACACCTCCATCCGATGGTCCAAATTTTCGATGACGCTGAGGCATAATTGAGGTTCTATGCCGTTAATGTGCCGAATTATCTCATCCTTTAGCTCTTGAATTGTTGCGGGCTTATCGACGTACAACCTTTTCTTTCAAATAACCCCAAAGAAAGAAGTCCAACGGTGTCAAATCACATGATCTTGGCGGCCAATTGACATCGCCACCACGTGAGATAATACGGCCATTGAATTTGTCGCGCAAAAGAGCCATTGTTTCGTTAGCTGTGTGGCAAGTGGCACCACCCTGTTGAAACCACATATCGTCCACATCCATATCTTCCAATTCGGGCCATAAAAAGTTCGTTATCATCTCACGATAGCGAACACCATCCACAGTAACTGTCTGACCGGCCTCATTTTGGAAAAAATACGGCCCGATGATGCCGCCAGCCCATAAACCGCACCAAACAGTCACTCTTTGTGGGTGCATTGGTTTTTCGACAATCACTCTTGGATTATCATTCCCCCAAATGCGGCAATTCTGCTTATTGACGAATCCACTGAGGTGAAAATGTGCCTCATCACTGAAGATGATTTTCTTCGAAAATTGATCATCCACTGTTGCCATTTCTTGCCACCATTGTGACCATTGACGACGCTTGAAATGGTCAAGAGGCTTTAGTTCTTGAGTCAATTGCACCTTGTAAGCGCGTAAATGCAAGTCTTTATGCATAATGTTCACCAACGACGAGCGTGAGAGGTGCAATTGTTGGGCACAACGACGAGTTGAGGTGGACGGCTCTTCAGCCACACTATCGCGAACAGTAGCAATATTTTCTGCAGTACGAGCTGTACGTGCATGCACTGGTGTTTTCACATCTCCTACAGACCCGGTTTGCACAAATTTTTGCATGATTTTTCCGATTGTACGCACATTTGGACGATTAAATTGACCGAAGTTAATAATAAGATAGTAGATAAGCTCAGGATATATTATTCTGTTTATAGACGAGATTGCATTCTCCAATTCAATCAACCTTATTGTCAAAAATATATTTTGTAGAAACGCGGGGTATTCTGCTTCCTGTATACGAGTATTTCTGCTTCCTATATACGAGTATTATAGTGCAGTATAAGTGTATTGATGAAAAGGTTTGGTAGCCTCGTTTTGAGCAGCAATATACATTTGAGCAGCTTTTTGAGGTAGAAGCTTTGGAGTACCCAAGTTGGCGGCTATAGCATATCACAGATCGCACGACCGCCTGAGATACTTTGTATTTAACTGAATTTGGAATCTCCTTTTTTATTGGTAATATTTTGCCATGAAGCATTAGTCAGGCTTTTTGTCGCATCTATTTTTTTTCGAGGTAGTGGAACATTTGTATATTTGCTTTAAAAAATTCTATAATATATTTATATTCCGCAACCGATTCAATTGCCTCACCGTCAAAAAAACATTTTTCGGTTTTACTTAATTTAACCTGTATATTTCGCACGATCATGATCTTAGATTAGATGACATGTTTTGCAATAGTTATTTAATTTGTTTATTATTAGTTGCAAAGTGTGAAAAGATTCTGCTAGTAACACGATCTCATTTGCATAAAGAAGTGCTTTAATATTCATGCCAGCAATCTGGATTCCGGCGGGCAGGTAGGTGCACTTACTCGTATATATCATCTTTGAAAACTACGAAAAGTGTTGTTCTTAAAAAACAACCTTGTCTCAAACCATTCTGACATATTCTTGTAATCCCATACATATTTTTAAGGATTTGTAGCATTTTTGTTGATATTTCATTTGGCAAATAACTTGAAGAACAATGCGTTACGGTCTTTTGAAGCAAATGCAGCTCTAGAATCAACAACAAATATGTAAAGTTTCCTGTTCTGCATTAAAAAGTACTGAGCAATTGCAATCGTACAGTGCCGTGCAAATTAATTGGAGCAAGACATTCATTTTTTTCTTTTATTCGTTTAATTTTGTCAATTTAATAAAAAATTCACTTCAAGTTTGATATTAATAATGAATATGGCCTCCTTTATCGTTAATGTCTTCTACACCTCTCTTTCACAGCTTTCTTTAACTCTTGGCTCATGAAACCATTTGGTGCTACAATCCATCTTTTGGATTCAAGTCAGGCGAATTCTTAGGTCATTCCAACACTGTTATTTTTTTTTCGCATGAATTGCTTCATTTTTTTAGAGGTGTGACATGGAGCGAGATCGTGTTGGAATGTGCCATCATTCGAAGGGTAGACCTTTTTAAGTTCAGGAACCATTCGTCTGTCCAAGATTTCAATATATTGCTCGGATTTCATCATCCCTTCAAGAGGTCCAGTGCCGTAAAATAAAAAAACAGCCCCAAAACATCTTTACAGAATGTTTCACCCTTTGATCCAGATGGGCCAGTAAAATGGGCTCAGCTTCTCCTCGCCGCACGAACTGAACACTTTGCCCCTGGACAATTAAATGGGTTTCGTCGGAAAATATCACTTTTTCCAGTCTTCAACTGTCTATTCACGATATTTTCGTGTCCATAACAAGCGCTTCTTCCACATTGGAGCAGTCAAAAGTTATTTCTTTATGGGTTTTTTGCGTTTCTACCGACTTCGAGGAGCCTTCGTCGAACTGTGGTCACGTGCACATTCTCGTAAATCAAAACCTCATTAAATTCTTTATTTAAGTCGACTGTAGTTTTCCTTGGATCAATTTTATTTTTTCTTAGCAAAAGTTCATATCCTTTTTGGTTGTCTTCCTCTTTCTGCCACATCTGCCCTTGCGTTTCACCTCGAAATCTCCCGTTGCTTTCTGCTGGCTTAAGATCCCGCTTATGGAGCCCAGACTCCAACATGTTCCGCTATTTGGCTATACGTCATTGATGTGTGTTCATCAATATGTTCCAATGTGTCCAATACTAGCAAAACAAGAAACTTATTTCGAAAAATTTTTACCACTATAGAAACTATATAAAATCATCTCAAAGTATCTCAAATCGCGTCCAATCTTGTCACTGGCACAACTTAAATGACATGTCATATCAAAAAGCTTTCACAGACCAAAATAAAATTAAATTAAAAAGCGTCGTCCTGTTTAAAAATCATCGAAAAATTTTAGTTTTTTCCAATTAATATGCACGGCACTGTACGAGTATTCAACGTGAAGATGTTATCAACCGTTGGGTATCCTTTACGAAAGCCTGATTAGTATTCACTATGTTGTGTCTAGTACGAGTAATTCATCAATTTATGCGACATAAAAGAATGGAAGAGTCGATTTTCGCAATTGAGTTTATGAAAGAGATGCCTCTGTAGTTGTTTGATAGATCCTTTTTCAAAGATCGGAAAGACAATAGCATCCTTAAATGACTGTGATACATCTCCAGTTTCGAAAATATGATTGAAGTTAACAAGGATGAGGTCTAGAAAAGCCGGCAGAGCATTTTTGTAAAATTTATTTGGGATGTGATCGGCCCTGTGGCCATTTTGTTAAGCGCGTTATGCAAAGCCAATTGTAGTTCGCTCATTGTTATTTCATAATTCGTCGTTTATCAAAGGTACCGCGAATTGAATACTTTGCAAAGTTTGAATCGTATTTAGTAAGATTTTAAAATACTCTTCAAATTTCGAAGCATTTAGATGAATTTCATAGATTAAGTCCAATCCCTATCTTCTCCCAAAAACTCTTGCTATTTCTGGTATCCGACAGTTCCACCGCTATGGTTTTAATGTATTCCTCGCATTTATTCTTGCAAAACATTCTGTATGAGGTCTGCGGAACATTTTATTTTTCGTAAGAGTGTAGTATTCCTGGTCAAACCACTTCTGTCGGTAGTTATGTATTTTGGAAGATGGGTTTGCTGAGACTACTCTTTTAATGGAGCTATTTAGATAACTCATCTGTTCTTCGGCGGTTAAAAAAATATTGAGAAATTAAAACTTGTTAATCGATTCGAAGAATATGTGCCTTACTCTCATAGTCATGCCACCCAAAACGAGGTGACTATTACACATTTATATTCTAGTTAGTCCCTTCAAGATACATCATCAGCGACTATGTGAATGCACTCGTGTGAGTCTATAAAAGATCTGTTCCCCTATTGAAAGCTCGTACAGTTTCGAAATGAAGTGAATTGACTATCTGACACTTATATTTAGAGAATAAGGGTGATCTTTTTTACGCAAGCTACTCATATGTGCTTAAGCTTTTCAGAGGCACAAGAGAGGGTTGAAAATTAAATTAGATTTCCTATTAAATTTGAATGTATTGGATTGAATGAAATTCATGCGTGCGGCATAACAATCATTCGAAAGCGTTGTTAATTTTGTGCTTTAGGATTTTTAATTTAAATAAAATAAGAAGTATTAAAGATTTCACATGATCTTGGTGGCCAATTGATGTCGCCAAATCTCGATATTAAACGGTCGGGAAACGGGAAAATTTTGTTCGAAAAACCGCAATAGACAGATATTATAGAACTGTTATTTTTGTAGAAAGATGCAACAATTTTAATGCGTTGAGCGGTAGTAAAAAAATCCATATTGTACGAGTAAAATGTCAAGGCAATAACTAATTACCTGTCACTATGGTTGACAGATGAATTTGACAGATGCCATTGTGAAATCCCAACCTCGAACTGAATAACCCTTCATAATCGGTGTCTAACGCTATTCTAATATCTTTATTAATTCTGCGTCCAGAATAACTGGTTTACAAAAAGAAAATTGGCTCATGGTTGAAAGACTTGAACAATTACTTGGAGAGACACGACCATATCCTATTTTGTTGTCGAAAAGACAACAAAAATACTATTTATAAATATTAATAATATTTCAAGATAGTAAACCAAATTTGATCAAAATTCATCAAACTGGTTATTGAGCAAGGGGTGGATAATGAATTAATTGACAATCACTACATTTGATTACTTTTAACTGTATCTTGCCCACACTCAGTTCGATTATGATGACTTTTAGGTACGGGTAGGATCAGCTGCAACTACATTGGCTTAAAGGTAATTACGTCAAGAGGTCCAATCCTCAAAAAAATGACACATTTGATCTATTATTTAGTAGAACAATTCAATTGAATGTTTGCGCGGCTAATGCATGTTAAAGATAAAGAAATTATCTGCTGCTTCTGGGAGATGTATCTGTAGCAAATTTTGAAAAAGGGAGAATAGATTTAAATGTCGAGGAGCAGATTTTCAATATAAAAAATATCGAATACATGACTTCCATGTTACAAAACCATTTTTCAAAATAATGTTTCAGTAGAATTTACCAGGAGGAAGTCACTGTTTAAATGCCGTACATACCAACGTGGGAATCGAGCTTTCTGTACATTTTGAGTAGTTATTTTCCATCAGCAGATTGAACAAAATTGTTATTTAGAAACATTTAATAGAAACAAATATAAGTACAAATGATTAAGTTCGATTGAGATATTCATGAAGGGAATTAAAAGCGCAATTTTTAAGCTGCCTATAAGAGGGCAGTAGATTTGATTTAGTGGGGAGTAGATTGGGAGAAGTGCAGTAGATCCACTGCGACAGCCCTGTTCTATCCTGCAAAAATTAACAGAAAAATATCCTTGGTATATGTTCCCTCTTCATTTGCAACGAGCAAACAAAGGGGATGGAAAAACATTCCATTGGCAGTGCATAGCTTGCATAGGGTGATTCACTTATTTTCATTTCAATATAGTATTGAGATATTTTTTTTTTTGCGTGTAGCTGGGTGAAAATCGTTGAAAGACATCGCATGCGAGCTTTGCGATAGTGTGGGACATGACCCACCCACTAAAAACACCCGAAGAAAGCATGGTGTTACCATCCTTCCAATAATCGCACCTACTCGTTAAACTAATCAGCAATTTTTTTTTATAATACTTGTAAATTTATGTTGTAAGGAACTAACTTTGGTCTGTTACCTTTTGTTTTTTAACTCGTTATCACTTTGTTCGGGTGATTATGTTATATATTTCTTTTTATTTTTTCTCCTAGTTTACTAGTTCGAATGGTTTTATTCTTCGTAATCTTCTAACTAGATTGTTATTATTAAGTAGTTTGACTACTTTTAAATTAGTATGGTTGCGAAGCCTACCTTCATGTCTTCTTGCGACCTTCCTGACCTCGTGCTCTATGTAGATCAGCGTTACGTATGTACCATGGCGCATTAACAATATTGGTTAAGTTTTAAGGGCCGATGTTGATTTTGAATAAAACGCAAATTATTTAGGAAATTACTGTCATTTCTTTTTATTATGATAATATTGGTATGGTTCAATTATGTATGGAACAAAATATCGGCCAAATGGCCGCCGCGACCTCGGCGGCACACCTACATCCGATGGTCCAAATTTTCAATGACGCTGAGGCATAATTGAGGTTCTATGCCGTTAATGTGCCGAATTATCTCATCCTTTAGCTCTTGAATTGTTGCTGGCTTATCGACGTACACCTTTTCTTTCAAATAACCCCAAAGAAAGAAGTCCAACGGTGTCAAATCACGTGAGATAACACGGCCATTGAATTTGTCGCGCAAAAGAGCCATTATTTCGTTAGCTGTGTGGCAAGTGGCACCATCCTGTTGAAACCATATATCGTCCACATTCATATCTTCCAATTCGGGCCATAAAAAGTTCGTTATCATCTCACGATAGCGAACACCATTCACAGTAACTGCCTGACCGGCCTCATTTTGGAAAAAATACGGCCCGATGATGCCGCCAGCCCATAAACCGCACCAAACAGTCACTCTTTGTGAGTGCATTGGTTTTTCGACAATCACTCTTGGATTATCATTCGCCCAAATGCGGAATTCTGCTTATTGACGAATCCACTGAGGTGAAAATGTGCCTCATCACTGAAGATGATTTTCTTCGAAAATTGATCATCCACTGTTGCCATTTCTTGCCACCATTGTGACCATTGACGACGCTTGAAATGGTCAAGAGGCTTTAGTTCTTGAGTCAATTGCACCTTGTAAGCGCGTAAATGCAAGTCTTTATGCATAATGTTCATCAACGACGAGCGTGAGAGGTGCAATTGTTGGGCACGACGACGAGTTGAGGTGGACGGCTCTTCAGCCACACTATCGCGAACAGCAGCAATATTTTCTGCAGTACGAGCTGTACGAGCATGCACTGGTGTTTTCACATCTCCTACAGACCCGGTTTGCACAAACTTTTGCACGATTTTTCTGATTGTACGCACATTTGGACGATTAAATTGACCGAAAGAATCACGAAATGCACGATATGCATTTTGATTTGAACGCCCATTTTCATAATAAGCCTGAATAACTTTAACGCGTTGCTCGATTGTGTGTCTTTCCATGGTTCAAATTGAGTTAGTCTGAAATTGAGAAATGTCAAATGAAATGCAGAAAAAAACTTGACGTTTAGGTGTGGTTCACATTCAACATCGGCCCTTAAAATTTAAGCACCCTTTACTTTATTTTGAAAGCATTGTAGGTTCGTCTTACTTGTGCACCCCCAAAGCTGAAGGCCATATGTCCATATTGGCTTTAAAACTTGCTTATAGAGAAGCAGTTTATTATATATTGAGAGACTTGAATACCTCCCAATTAGCCAATACTTTTTTTTATATCGAATGGTTAGTTCATGTTTTTTCTTGACATGAGTTTTCCAGCGCAACTTCGCGTCTAAAGTTATGCCTAAGTACTTAGCTGAGTTCGAATGCAGAACTAACTACTTTGTTATTTATGTACACAGATATGTGTTGTACGTTTTTATTAGTAAAGTTAACATGGATTGACTTCAGTTCATTTAATTGTATTTGCCATTTTTTGGTCTTCTGTAGTTTTTCGGTAACTTCCTGCACGGTTTTTCCGACAGCAAGTACAGCAGTATCGTCTGCAAATGTGGCAACAGTAATTTCGTCATTTTGTAGTAGGTCGTTCGTGTATAGGAGGAACAGCACAGGCCCTAACACACCAACTTGCGGTACTCCAGATCTTATACATTTTAATGCGGAGTACTCATTTTCTTGCTTAATTCTATATAATCGCTGCTTTATATATGACTCTAGTATTTCTGAGTATTGGTTTGAAAGATATTTTTTCAGTTTATGGACCAATCCCTTGTGCTATGTTATCAAAAGCCTGTGTTACATCAAAGAGGATGGTAGAGTATATTTGTTTTTCTTCTAAGGCTTTTTCTATTTTGTCAGTTATTCTGTGGACCTGGTCTATAGTGGAGTACCTATTTCTGAATCCAAATTGATGGTTTGGTATAAGTGCCTTTTCTTCTATAATCGGATGGAGTCGTTTCAGAAGAATTTTTCAATTGTACTCACCTTGTAAATGAGAGGGGGCTCTTTACCGGTGTTTAACAAACAGAAAACCGAGGCATTAATATCGAGAGTGTTACTAACACAGATAATTCATAATTTATTGAGGTATTGACGTTAAAAAGGAAAAATAATACTGGCCAGATAGGCTTTCCTGACCAATTTTTGTCGCTGAAACAAGAGTTGACGCTTCCGGGAAACTTTGTCTGTGTGGCAGGTCAAAAGGGCGGAAGTCTGCAAGGCGAGCCGTGGCGCGCATTTGTCCTATATCATTTTGTATGTTTAATGTCAATGTTCCACCATTATATTGACATAAAAATGTCAGCAGTTTATTAAAAACCAATGTTTTATTTTAAATTTACGAGTATAGAGAAACCCTTTAGGTTGTTCTGGATTGCGGGGAATGGGAGGACACACACAAATAAACACTGATGGGGCGGCCCGGCCTGTTGTATGTAGATCGCCTTCGTGTTGCCTTATTTTTAGATAAATATACATGTAGTCGTATTATTCCCATAAAGGAGACACGAACTGTGAGAAAGAAGAGAATTGGTCGATGGCGTCGTGGATTAGCAGATACGAGTAGCAGGAAGGAGTAGAGGACTGAAATCGATATCTGAACAATGTTTCACACAAAAGTTTTAGAGAAATTGCTAAATCTATGTATGTAAAGGATGTGCCATCTGTTGATTTCCTTTTAAAATTGCTATTAAAAAAAAATTCAATATTTTTCAAAGTTGTTTGCTTTATGAAGCGAGTGCGCTTTCAGATTATTTATGGAAAACAATTTCATTTAAATGGCTGCGGCTGGCTTGTCAGTAGCCCATCTTGCCAGCCCAATTTTGCAGTATATTGTCAATAGTTCGGGTCTCTATTTCACGAATAACTCGATCAATATTGTGCTTAAGTGCCTGAGTGATTGTTAGCATAGCATTGATCTTTAACGGCAACATCACCAAGCCGTTTCAAAACGGCTGATTACACCGATTATTGAACTTGTGCGCAAAATATTGATTGTTGGACGTCTTGTATGGCACGTTGCATCATCTTGGTGGACCCAGAAATCGTCCAAGTTAATTTCCTCAGTTTCAAAAAAAAAAAAAAAAAATGGTTTTCGTGTCTCTGTAGCGCTCTCCGTTGACCGTTACGTTGTTGCCATCTTCATCTTCGAAGAAAAATGGGTTTAAGGTTTAGGCGCACACTTTGGACAACAGCAAAGTTTTCAGCTGAGTGCACAGGACGAATACGAGGATAACTTGTGTTATCAATTAGCATGTCAATCTCACGAACTTTCTTCACAAACTTGCGTACAGCAGGCACGGCATTATTTCGATCGAAATATATTTTCAAAATTCGCACTGTTTCGGCAACACAGCACTTACTTTGGAAATAAGTTTTAAATTTTCGCAACGTTGTTCGAGATTAAATCGATTCATTTCGTACCACGAAGATATGATACGTTTCTGTAAATTTGTTGAGCCCGAAAGAGCTGTTAGTGTCAAAATAGCATGTAATTTAATAAGAAACCAGCAGATGGCCCACCCGCATTTGTAGCATAAGCCACTAGTTATAATATATTTTATTATATAATTTACCAATATTATTTGCATGGATCAGTATATATTATTTATTCGATAAATACGAGTATGACAAAAACTATATTGAAACTCAGGTGTGATATTTTTCTCGTGTGAATCTTTTAAATCTCTATAACTAATGCCCAAGTCTTTTTAAGATACTTGTAATTTAACTTGAAATAAATTACGTATTGACAAAAGAATGAAGCAAATAGACAGGTGATGCGAAAGCCTTCAGTCCCAATTAGCGTTTAAATGTGTGCAAATTTCGCAGTCTAAAAAATCACAAGGTTTCCTACTACATACATACCTATACATTTATCCGAAAGATTGAGTTTTCAATTTCAATGCGAATTATGGTAAGTGCAGTGCACAATAGAATTACTTCTACGCTTTTGGTATGTATAATAAGCGAACGTGTTGGGTATGAAAGAAAAAAAATTAAGTCGGAAATAAATACGAGTCAAGTGGGACACACACGAATAGTAAATAAGTGTCTTATAGAAAACGAATGTGACTAAAATATAAAATTCAAAGTCTAGTTTTGGTTAGGAATACAAAATAGTGTAAGAAACACCTTTGATCTGGCGCCACGTACGTAGAATTGGAACAATTTTCTTGGGCGATTACTTTTTATTTTCAATTTTTATTTACGCGTCTTATAGTACAAATCGGTTATAACGAATTAATAACCAGGACGTAGGAGATTTCATGGTTATAACCGATATATAGTTTATATAGCAAAGAAAATGAAAAAATCATTTATGCGCATAGTGTTGCGCTGATTGAAATATCATTTGCCATTTCACGTTGGTTGGAAATAAGTCAGGAAAGCTACGATAACTGCGACGTAACTTGAATGTGGCTCCAAAATTAAGTTGCCAGCACCCCAAATCCAAGGTTGTAGACCCCATGACGAGGCAGACTACGACCCAGAGTCAATGCTGTCAGATAACAGGGCTCAAAGGAAAAGAGACCGCTACTGTTGTCCCCTCAGGGCAACTAACTCTCCTGTTGGAGGCAGAGAATCTGCCAAGTCTGCACAGCACTTCCTCTTGCTCGTTTTTGGAACCCCATTTCCAAATTTTATCAGCTGTTGACCGATTACATGCCAGAGCAACCTTGAAAAGCAAATTTCAATATTTGTGCAGTACTCGTATTTCTCTATTTATTCCAGGCAATATACATACTCGTAAGGGTGGCCGTTGTGTAGTGGTAACATCAACGCTTGTCACGCTCTTGGTTCACGGTTCAAATCCTGATCTCAACATTCATCTATTTATTTCGTCTGAAATAAATAAAAAAGTCGATCAATTGCGAAAGGTTAGTCAACTCTACTGCGAAGGCATAACACTGGCAGTAGGGTGGTCGTATGGCTTAAATGCAACTGGATCGTGATGTTGACATCAGGTGGAGGGAAAAAAATACTGTGAATCATGAGCAACGAGAAAAAAAAGCAAAATAAACAAGCTCCCCAGTTATCTGGACGCCACCCTTGGAGTTTACTGAAACTTAATACCACCTAACTTTCAAACCCACTACACCAATCTTTCTTTCTCTCTCTCTCAATTTCTACAAACGCCCGTGCCCTGAAATAATTTAATGGTATTCATATCCCATTTGGCGCGCGCAAATTTAAAAAAAAAAAAAAATTTATGTACTACCTCTACATACAATTTTTATGATTTTCACATGAAGCTATCTACATAATCATTCCAAACCAACATATCAAACTTCATCAAATATAGTGCAATGGTTCATAAGTTAGGGGTGTGATGGGGACAATTTTTGAATAATTTTGCAACCTCACCACTTTTTATGATTTTCAAATGAGGCTGTCTATGGATCAAACTAAACTCAAAAAAAAAAAAAAAAATTGATGACGTTAATTCATTCTTGAGTTAGAAACTCAACCCCAAATATCTTGCCACCACTATTTAGACCAGCCCTTTTCCTTCATAAATATCTGGAAGGACAGTGAAAGGCGGAAATCTCTTGGTGCCAGATTTGGTAAGTATGTACCTAGGATGAGACAGAATTTCATTTTACCGAATTTGACCGTAGTGAACCATCTTTTGATGATACAAACGTCCACAGTACCATAAAAACTGTGCATATATCTTTAAGAGCCGATGATTTATTATGCCCGAGCTGGAACTCATAAACCTAAAGAAAAAAAGCGTGCTCTATATACTATCCCAGCAATATCGTATGTTTGATAATAGCATGCCAACCTACATCACTCCCCTGCGGCGACATGCTTCCCGGTTGGGAGCTACTGATCTGGACGTAAGGTAAAACTTCTTGAGCTAGGCGTGTGAAGAATTGATTGACAATCACAATATCTGTCGACTTTTAACACTCAACCCCTATTACCTCAACTCAGTCAGATTTAAATGTTTTTTTAGGAAGGATAACTTTTTCCATTCAACCCTGAACTTTGAAACCAAATACAGTATTAAAATTCATTGATAGTTCTTGAATCGGGAGTGTCAGCAAGATGAAAGAGAAGACACTCTGACAAACAGACAGATAGATAGAAACTGATACTCGTAAACATCAAAAAATCTAATTAAGTTTAAAAATTTAAATTAAAATTTAAATAAAATTTAGATACACCCTGTGAAACTAGCGTAGTGCCGATACAAGTTTCCCCTTCATAGTTTTTCGATATCTATTACCTTTTAAAAGTAATAGTCGTTTGATCCCATTTAAAGTGGACACCCTGTATATTAAATATTTATATTTTTCTTTATGTGTCTAGGTATATGCACGCGTCCTCTGAAGGATTATGTGTGTTTTGCACTCAGTATTTTATTTCCCTTATTTTAGGAAAACGTGGTACAAACCAAACGCCAAAAAGTTCATCGTGTGGTTAAAATCTTAAAAAATGGTTCACCCAAAACGTGTGTAAAAGCATATTTAAATGACTAAAAATAACACATTGTTTTATATTCTTTTTCAATTACTCATTCTATAGTTTTAGAAAATAAAAAGTCAAAAAGCTTATGTCTTATTATTTGAAAAAAAAAAATAAATCCACTTGGGAGGAACTGAAGTGTGAGTTTCTGTTTTAGGAACGGATGAAGGTTAAGGATATAAGCAATACCTTTTTTTTGTATGAAAATGTATACTTCTTAGATTGCCAGTACAGAAAATAATTGTCGTTTATATACATGATAATTTTCGAAAATCCAACCGTTCATGAGATATCGACGAATCAAGATTCGGAACAATTGAATAATTCTTTTAATCTAGTGGATTTTCAACACAGGCGCTTATTTAATCAAGAAATTCTTGTAATCATCCGGAGATAACCTACATGAACTACCCACTTCCAAATCGTGGGCTTTTCAATTGTTTACATCTCCGAAATTATTCAGTTTTCGAAAGCTGTTTTCATACAAAAGTTGATTACTTTTTACGTTGAAACCAATGATATCAAAATAATGAAGCAATTTTCTCTCCTAGCCTTACAACTTTGACCACAAATGTTTTTCTCTTCGCATCTTAAGGAGTAAACGGTTTTTCCTGTGGACTTGGCTACGAACTATAAAGCCCATGATTGACGGGATCGTGTTCAGAGACAAACTTGTAGATTGATCGGTGATCAGTCTGTATTCAGCCAAGTTCCTACGCTCGAACACTGTCGCAATTTTGGATGCTTAGCGCTCCTGTACCGTTATTCCCACGTAAGTGTTCTTAAGAAATATGTAGTTGTGTCCCGTGTTTCCGTCTTTCTTAATCATAATATACGTGTAGCCCATTCTGATGATTTTTTAGCGATTCAACACGAATGTGGTTGGGCGCCGTGATTAAAGTGGTTAAGTGTGCGACCACTGAGCGGGAGATTAAAAGTTTAAATTTCAGAAAACACAAAAAAGTTCACGCGAAGGTCTAACAGACATCCGAGAGTAAAATTGTCATTAGAAGCTTCTCTCAATTGAAAAAATTTGCCCTTCGGAAACAGCATAGAACTGCAGGTCAATTATTTGTCCGGCACCTCATTCTATCTTCTTAACTGTTCATTCTTAAAATGTCCTCATACCTTTTACCTTCACTCTATCATTGTATCATTGAGTTTTACAAACATCACAAAGCATGGCTCTAAATGGTGAAGAACATTAAAAAAAAAATCTTTGCTGAGAAGCGAAAATCGAGGTGACATTTTTATAAAACTCACCTTGCATACAATTTTCTAAAGTGTGGGTGTCCTTCCACTCATTTCAGAAGCTCCTACTTGTATACTTAAAAAATTACCCACTGACTGACAGAATATAGACCGTGGTACAAAACTTTTTTTATTGGAGCTGGTAGGTTTTTTTATTTTATAAATACGAGTACAAGGTGTTAAAAACAATACTTTACTTCTCTCTGTATTTGATGGCTTCACGACTAGAAATATTGAGAAAGTGTTTTTGCAGTCTGCGAAACTTTCCATTTCCCTCCTTTTTTTAATTAAAGAAGCTTGAAAGTTGATTTCCATATTATTTTCCTTCTTTTTTAATCAGAATTGTACAGACAAATTTTTTAACACAGGGTGTTTCAAAAGGATTGTAGTGACTGTATTTAACATTCACTTACGGTGAGGTGAAGAAAAATAAAAAATTAAAACCCAAAAGTTATATTCATCTTCATTTTGTAAAGAAATTGTAAATGAGATATTTTCGTATTGTTCTCTGTTTTTATGAACTGGACGTTTTTGTTTAAAATAAGAATCGATGCAGATTTGAAGAAGATACAGCCAAGTTAAAACCATTGTAGCAAAAAACAGAAAAACCTTTGAACTCCATAACGGCGTGAGAGTAAACAAATTAAAAAAATGTTTACTGCAACTTTTTGTTTTTCTTGATGAGAGGAATATCAGTAGCATATAGTCGTAGCAACACCACATTTTTCGAAACACTTAATTCAATGATTTCTCTCCCTCGCAATCTCACGTACTAAAAAAATGTTCAGTATAATGAGCTCTAACACACGAGGAACGCTGTCCGATGTCCTTACGAAATGAAATATGACTAAAATCCTTTCTAGGATAGAAAAACCATAACAAATCGGGTCATGCATTCTGAAGCTCTGAGCGCACAATCAAATATCTTGACATTGACTTGCTTTTTAATTTGAGTAGATAAACATTAGCCTTGTTTGGCGAGAGGACACAGTAAGTTCAAAACCCTCAACAAGCAGGGAGTAAAATCTCGTATTAAGTTCAGAGTAAGGCAATTTTTACTCTTTGAATTTTATTGAGTAAACTTTTTAACAGACGGGTTTGTTTTGTTTATTTGTTTTTAGATATGAAAAAAAAGGACACGACTGGGTCATACGTATGTACTTGCACCATATATGCCGTTCAAAGATTTCAAATATTGGAAATAGTAGATTAAGAAGTATGTAACAAAATGGGCTTTTTCGTAAAATGCATTAATAAGCTAAACAAAAAACTTTTTTGTGCATATTTCACAAATTTTAGTGCCTTACATATGTCAGAAATAACTCAGCCATATCTGAGAAATTGCCAATTTCCGCAAGTCTGCTAATAACTAAAGTATAGTTATTAAAATTTTAGCCAGCTCAAGCCATCGGGAGACTCACAAAGACATTTCTTTGAAGCCTTTGCTATTGATTTATTGTTTTTATGGAGTAAGATTTTTTGTTAATGATATGTGAATGTTGGAATAAAGTCAGAGTTAAATTCATAAACTTTTAGAGTGAAATGTGAAAAATTAGGACAGATTCTATGCTCCCACGAAACAAAGCTATTATTTAGTTTTATTAACAAAAAAATTAATTTGATTTAACTGTTTGGGAACCACTGAAGGCATTTGGATGAAGAGCGAATGGAATGTAGGGGACGGCGTTACATTGTATTTCTACTTGAAATTGATCGAAATTAAATAGAGTGGTAGTAAGATATGGGGAAGGGTTTAAAAGATTTTCCATTAATTTTTCCCATAAGCCTAATTCAAGAACCACTAAACGGTCTTGATGAAATTTGGGTTTTGAGTTATGTCAGATAGACACGTTTGTTTCTAAATCATTGAAATAGGATAAAACAGGGTAAAATATGGTGGAGGTGACTTTTCACTCCACGTATTCCAATAATTTTCAAGAACTGTTTATGCCTTACATCTTCTTTTACCTTTTTTTTTAATTTTTCACATTAATAGTTTTGGAGATAGAGGGGAGTGTACATCGCCAATGCCCTAGTTTCTGAGTTTTTTTTTGTTCAAGAAACTTTATCCACAAAATATAAATAAATATTTTTCTTATATTTTGGGGATTCCTTCGAAGTTCAGCTTTAATTGCACTGCATACTATTTTTGTGCATGTTTCAGCACTCTAGTTCAAAAGTAACATGCGTGTGGCAGACGAACAGACTCCGCGTTGAATTCATTAGTGTTCCGTTAATGCCATTCTAGTACGGAACGCTAAAAAAACAAGATTTTGTTATTTCTAAACCTTCATTACGATTATGATTATCTATGCTAATTACATACTCGTACAAAACTTATCGTAACATAATCTGTGCAGTTGGTTTATGTACTCAGATAGCCACACCCAATTTAAACAAAATCAAAAAATCTTACAAACACTTTTTTGGTGGTCTCTTTAAAATTTACGAAACAGTACTTAGGTAGTAGGTAATCATTGAATTTGAATTTGAAATTTCTTAACACCATGCGCACTTTATTGGGGCCTGGGCAGAAGGTCAACAATTTGTACATCGATTGCTTTCATAATTTTGTGACTGACTGTAGATGTAACGACCACAAAATTACCATCATAGTATATTAAAAGAGTCACACAATATGTAAAATTCGAACATTCTCATTCGCTTAGAACATCAATATTTTCAATATTTTCAAACTGGTATTTCCAGTTAATATTTTATGAGAATGAAGCACTTTAAATGGAATTCGTATTCGTAACATAAACGGCCTTCAAATTAGCATTCCACCAAAAATAGTTTATTCCATGAAATATTAGTTAATTAAAATTGCATTTTGTAAATTTAATACAAATTTTGCTTATATTCTGTCGCGCACACCAATTAAATTTGTCTGTTGTTGACCCATTTATAGGCTTTCAAGAAGTATAAATACAGGTGATAAGCGTTATCGCAAAATTTATGCAAACAAGTGCATACAGGGCTTGAGATAGCGTGCGTTTTACTCTATTTGTAATCAGTATGTGTATGTATGTATGCGCGATAGGTGAAATTGCGTAAATCCGTCGAATGGGTGCGCTATTATTACTCGTATCTTATCGCTAGACAATGTAGTCAAAACGCGCTGTTTCTGATTGGGGGTTGGTTTAGTTTATTTTCGGTTTCTATAGTCGAATTAGTTTACTAATAGATCCCCATTGAATTGAATGAACGGAAAAGTCAATGAAAATTTGTGTTTTTAATTAGTGAACTATAATGACTCATAAGAGATTGTGTTGTTTATACTTTACACATTTTTTTTTAAGTAGATGATTATTAGCTCATTAAGATTATTGTATACATTCGTTTCGGGTAACATGTCATTGGCTTTTGGAAGATAGAATTGAATTGTGAACAGAAAACAGATTTCTGTTTTGTTGTGAGTGAGCCATAAAATAAAAACTGTTATGACAAGACGCGAAGAGGCAGTGACAAGTAATGAATAGAGTCAACTTTAATAAAAACTTGGAAGAATTTAGAAGGTTGTTAAACTAATAGTAGCAATTTGAAGTTTATAATATGGAAAATAGTTTGTAGCAATGTTAAGATCATAGATATATTTAGACTATGTTCTAGACTAAACACATCTATCGCCACCTTCGACTAGTTGTAGTCTCCTTTATTTAAATCAAGGCTTGCCTAATATTAGTAATTATGTATAGGATCATATGTAATCAAAACTGAACAATTTGGAATTAAACCCTACTAAGTCGCAATGTATTGGTATGGATGGATAAATAAAACAAATTTTTGATTTAATGAAAGGTTCGAGGTAAATATTTTAGAAATCCGCCCACTTTTGCATACACGAAGACAAGCGAATTCATTAATTTTTTTTACTGCAATCTATATACACAAGTGTTAATTTTATGAAAATTTACACTCTTAAGATTTCGATCACATATGCACATCCGGATACTGTCTAAAAACTGTCAAAATGGCATCAAGTTTGAGTGGGATGTGGAGGACTGGGTCTCAAAAATCTTTAAATCATCTTTATTAGTCTAACTCAAGAACCTATGTAAGTCGAGAACTCCCAACCAGATTTCGATGAATTTTGCGAAGTAGGCTAAGACTGATACGTTAGTATCACCTATGCCATGGTTTTTGAGTTTTTTTTTTGTTCAAGAAACTCAATTCAAAAAACAAAAATTTGCTTATTCTTGGACTCCTTGAATTTGATAATTCGCATGATGGCGTGTAAAAATATATTTATTTTTGGGGTACAATACGCCTCAAAAAGAACGCCACAAAAATATGTTGCTTTTGCCACCACGTTATATTTTTGTGCAAATTTTCAAATCTCAACGTCAAAGAGTTCAAAAGTTACAGACATGTGACATACACACGTACAGACGGACAAACAAACACCTTGTTGACTCCATTAGTTTTCTGTTTATACCATTCTGGTATGGAACATTGAAAAATAAATACCCTGGAATTATTCTGAATGGTATTATAGTATAAGTTTGCAAGGTCAGTCTATTGTATATAATCTACCATCTTCTGGAGACACAGATTATTAAATTACGAATTTCGTATTAGATAAACGCTCTTTGATAAATCACCTGTTTCGAAAATCACAAACTTGGATGCACATGGTTACAAAATTCCAAAATTTCAGTTTTCTTGATGATGTATAATTTTCTAATGTGTATGTGTGCCACTTATACTATCGAATGTGAGACAGAGTCTTGATAAGCCAGATTTCCAGGAAAGGAGGACAGTTTAAGATTTTAAGCAGACTTTGAACTTCTAAATGACAATATTTGCTATCTGGAAACATAATGCAACAAAATTGCATTGTATTTTTCTTTCTGCAAACAGTAATATGAAACTTTAATTAAATCGACTTCGAAAGTAAAAATTGGATGTGTAATCTAAAACCTTTCAAAAAAAACGAATACAATACTTTTTTTTTTACAAATTATTTGTAAAATATTGCTTAAGTCCAAAAAAATGCAACGAGGTGGACTTGTTTTTCAAAATGGTAGAAAACTCGGTTCCATCTTGTAATTTTTATTTTCTAGGATATAGCCTACTTTTATTCTACAATTATAGTACTGTATCAGTGAACACTGTATAAGTCAAAATGCATACCATGGTATCGATAGGAAATGAACCGCTTTAAATGTTTTGTCAAAGGTTTTTTACTTGCACCCATAGGGCAAGTATCAGTTTCTTGAAAATGTTGATCAGACTTGACATTACTATGATAGAGAAACACAATAAAGTGCGGGTCTCTCAATTCTGTCTGTTTGTCTGCCTGTATGTCTGTCTGTCTGTCTGTATGCACGACGGCAGCCTAAACGGTTTTACGGATTTTCTTCAAACTTCATATCTGCGGTCTGTGGCGTCACAAATCGAGGTAAAATCGATTAAATTCTATTTTCTCGTTAACATCTGTAACGATTTTGAACAAATTCAATATCTAAGTTACGGTGGACAAAAAATGCTTATAACAGTACTTTACTTCTTAACTCGATTTTATTCAAAATTAGTATCTAAAAAATATTTGATGCGTGCAAGATCATAGCATACCAAGAAAAAGGAAAATTGTATTTTTTTTTTTAATTGTAACGCGTTGTTTTCGCAGATTAACAACGCGACCCAGTTATTCTGAGTCCTAAGGTCAAATCGGCAAACCCCACACGCAGACCAGTAGGGATGCAGTAAAGTGGGAGGGTTGTGATCCTTCTACTCCTGATAATAATTTCGCCGTAAGGAAAAGAAGAAGAACAACGCGACCCAGTTGTGCACTTTATTTTTGATTGTATACGTATAGTTTCGGAGTAATTCACGAGAACATATGAAAACTCTTAAATTCTTAAACATGCAGTATTTTTCAAAATAATGAAAAACTAACGTTCAAGTTAAACACGATATTTTGAGACCCGTCTAGCGTGTTCTATTAACGGACAATAACCATTAACAAAATGTTCAATATTTCCGCAGTGTTTTCCAAAATGTTGGCAAACTCGCAACCGTATTTTTTGGATTTCCTTAATTAACATCCCCAACGGTCTCATGGCAAATGTCTAGGTCAAAACCTAATCTGAATGGACTATAAACGGAATGTTATAGGTTCAAGTTATATGTGTATCTCCAACTACAAATATTCTTTAGAAAAGTTTAAAAAGTGTATGAATGACAGATCAGAGACCAATAGCATATTATTGAATCTATAGAACTGATTTTGCATCCGAAATCAGAAAATCATGAATCAAGTCTACCAAGTTGCGGGCAAAATAATGCAAGGCTGCGCAGGGACCTGCATAGGAGTTGCATGTAGCATAACCCTGGCTGAGTTGGCTATAAAGAGTCAGAATATGTTACTGAACTAACAAATAAACAGATCAATACTTATCAGGCTAACGAACCCATGATGCCGATTTTTTTTTTTAAGAATATCTTTGAATCTGTAGGGTTGAGCTAAAAGTAAATACACATTTGGAATCAGGATATTATGCCCTTTAAAATGGTATCCAATTCGACTCATTTGTGATTAAAGAATTGGTGGGCACCTCAGTTATGTACATCTAAGGGAGCTATATCCAAAAATGGACGGAGCCCAATATAAAGAGTGGGAAGTGGGAAATATATCCACTTTGTCAACATCTAATGATGCGTTTAATAACTTTACTGGAACACACATTCAGACATGGAAATATTCTACAGATTTATTTTGATGATGACTCACAATGGATTTGTAACCTAAAAGTGTAGAGGTACATTTTGGAACCCATAATTTCTAAAGCATGCACTGTACGAGTAATATAAATCGATTTATTTGCATATATTTCACGCTCACTTGTTCTTATCTCAATTAGATCAAACACAATGCTCTATCCCATCGCCTTTTTATATTTAATCTCTAAAATATAGTCTAATACATTTTTAATCCACTTTCCTCATTCTCTGTGGATTATGTCACACGGAACAGTGACAAAAATATGGTGCGACAGCTTTATTCGAAAAAATTGTTTCCGCCCGTGTAAAAGAAAATATTCGAAGATTTATCATTTAAATTTGTTGCGCACGAAAATTGTGTTGGGCGGTGTACACCAGAATAAAGCGTTTCGATGCTAGCATTTATTCACCCACTGTTGATTGAATGCATTTATTTTTATATAAATTAAGTTAATTTCGTCAATTTTTCTGATATTCTTTGTGGTTTAACATCTGCCCAGCCCATCGAATAAATCTTTGCATAAATTTTCCTACTGTTTGTCTTCGAAGAAAAAAAAAAAAAACCGAACTCAACATCATGCTTACAAAATATTAACCTTTTTCTAATTTATATTTAATTGCAAGCATAAATTTTATGTATAAAATTGGTGTTTAATTAAAAAAATATGTTATTTTTAATTTTATTTTTGGTGTTTCTTTGTTTTCAGGTCAGTGGCAATGCGAACGTCGCCAGCGTTTGTAGATGAAAATGGTGAGTGTTTTTTTTTTTAAATTTATTTTTGATATTTTTGTTTTTAGGTTGATGTTGAACTTTATGGTGTGGTAGTATGTGATTTTTATTTTAATGCTTTCAGTCATAATACAAGAATCGACTCAAATATGAAATATTTTTGGAATCTTAATGCCTGAGTTAATGGAAACTGATGAATGATAAAAAGAGGGAATAGGAACAGCAAATTTGAATAAAATTGAAGAGTTATTGTTGCAATTAAGAAAAAAATGCATATTAAAAATATGTTTATTAATGTTTTTTGTTAGCATTGTGATTTGCGTCGCTACGCCTGAAAAACCCTTCGATTTCTATGGGTATTAGTCGGGTTTTCCATTTCTCTTTGGTATAAGAAAATAAGGTATATTTTATTGTAAAACCCAATTGAACTGTGACAGAATTAGAATGATCAGTTCGAGAGCCCTGGTCCAGTAATATTATAAATGAGGTTTCTTTAAAAAAAAGTCCCTCATCACGTTTGACCCATTCGTGTATATAGTGCCGAAATCTATCTAGCATAACCGATGCTTTTTTCAGTCTTGTTTCAAGATTTAGATTCTAGTGGAATTTACTATCAAGCTTAGATATGTACCTATTTTTTTTTTTTGCTGCCATGGGGATGGTGGAAAACGCTAATGCTCACGAGTAACAGTCCTGCTCTGTTTCAAGTAGAAACAGAAACCCCTTTTTCAACTTGACACCATCCACTCCGGGACCGCTTTCGCATTACTTCAGAGTGGTGTCGTTTTCTTTCCCCTCCGGGGACCGGCTTTTTCAGTTATCTCCTGTTGCGGGTTTATTCATTCTTGCCGGTGTGGCATTCATCATTTTTACATAAATGTTATGAGGGTGCGTTTCCGTCTTCCTCTCTCTTCTTTGTTTTGAGTACCTTTTCTATGAACGAGTGTACTCGATTCCAGTTTTGGTCACTGGTTGACATTTTTGCCGCTATGTTGTCCGGGCTGATAACTGCGATTTGCGATTCCAATGCACTCCTTTCGGTTTCCTATCTGCTGCATTCAAAGAACGTATGGTTTGTGTCGTCCACCTGTGAGTCATCGTAGTGGCAAGCTGAGCTCCTTGTTTTTCCTATCTGTAGGCGTTGAAATACCCATGTCCGGTAAGAAACAGGGTGACGTAGTAATTTACTTCGCCATGTTTCTGTTCCCTTCCATTCGGCAACGTTCTTGATGATCCTCGCGGTCCATCTTCCTCTGTTTTCCATGCTCCATCTCTCCTGCCACTGCTGTTTGGTGAGCTCCTTCGCTTCCTCGGTTGCCGCTTCCACTCCAATTTCCGCCTTTTTGTCGTAGACGTACTTCCTCTCTGCCGGCAGAAGATCAATTGGGGTCACTCCCGCGACTACGAGGACGGCTGGTTCCGACACCGTTCGATACGAACTTACAACCCGTAGTGCTGCGCGCCTCTGTACTGCGGCCATCTGCATTCTGTATTTCTCCTGTTTGAGTGCGTTGGCCCAGATCTCACATCCATACAGGAGAATGGCGTGTGTCAATCGACATAAGCAGTCTCCGTTTGTTTGCCGTTGGGCCGCCTATGTTCGCCATCAGCCTACTTAGCAGTGCTGTTGTCTTTGCAGCTCTGTCGGCCGCCGACTTGATATGCTGCCAAAACGTCTGTTTCGTGTCGAGTGTTATTCCGAGGTATTTCAGTGCTTTCCTTGTTGTTACCATCTGCGACCCCATTTGGAAATCAATTATCGTGGGGATCTGTCTTCTGGTTAGCAGAACTATTTCCGTTTTTTCCGTCCCTAGGCTAAGTCCATGGTCTTCCATCCAGGAGTACACGCGTCTCATAACTTGATTCAGTCGTCTCTGGGCGTCCTCGGTGTCCCGTGCGGTAATTACTGCTGCAATGTCGTCTGCATAGCCGACTAAGAAAGTATTTTCAGGTATCTCCATACGGAGGATGCCATCATAGGATATGTTCCATAGATTAGGACCAAGTATTGATCCCTGCGCTGCTCCAGAAGTTATTTGCTTCCTACGTGGTCCTTCCGGGGTGTCATAGGTAAGTTCTCCATCCCTGAGATACTCTTTTATCATACGCAGCATTGCGGTATTCTATAAGTATCTTTTAGCGCCTTCAGCATGTTGGACCATCGGGCAGAGTTGAAAGCATTTCTTACGTCCAAAGTCACTAGCATGATTATCCTTCTTGAATAGCGGTTCCTCTGTTGGTTTTCTTGGACAGTTCTGACTACGTCTTGCACTGCGCCTATTGTGGACCGGCCATATTGTTGTTCTGATAGGTCGCCTCTCCTCTGGATAGCTGCTGAGAGTCGTGGCTTCAACATCCTTTCGAAAAGTTTGCCTGTTACATAGAGGTCTGCAAGCTGATGCATCGTCTGGGTTTCCCTTTCCCTTGCTAATCAGTACAAGGCGTTGTGTTTTCCATTTCTTGGGGGAAAATCCCGTTCCTTAAACAGCTATTATACATGTCGAGTAATAGACGGGGGCAAGTTCGGGCAACAGTCTTCAGCGCTTTGGCTGATATGTACCTATGAGTACTACTTATCGCAGTGTGCAGGTTCTAGCTCGAGCGGAGAACAGCAAACAACAGCCACCCGAGCATAAAAGAGAAACGAATAAAATCTAAGCCTCTCCAACCACTGCACCAAAAAGGGGTTTCTGCCTGGTAGTACAATGGTCCGAAATCGAGTCCGAGTGCTTCGGGTTTATAAGACTTCCTTCTTTTACAAAAAAAAAAAAAAAAAATTGAGTCGTCTGCATCCGCTCCTAAATGTAGCAAAATATCAATTTTGAAAGACATTTTACAGCAAGTTAAATAGCATTAGCTCTTATTTGGTATCCAGGATTTTATGTACAAAATATCGATTGTTTAAGGCGTGGCAGTAAACCTACTGCCACGCCTTGTTTACTACAGGACTGAAACTTAAAATTACGTATTTTTAACAAACTTATTTGAATTCCTGACAGAAATGAGTGGACAAATCAGACACATAATGAAGGTTTGGCCTTGTTTACTGGCGGATTCAAAATGGACGATGGTACAGGAACTAGAGTATTTTGTGAAAGCTTGGGAATTAATTGTTCATATAAAAATGATTGCACAGGAACCAATACGATACAAGGTCATATGGATATATGGATATAATAAATAAATATTTTGGAGCTAACAGCTCATTGCAGGACATGGTCTAGCTTCTCGCAGCCACTCGTGCTGTGCGCCGCACGAATGGTTGGGACCCACAGTTTTATGCTGCTTCCGAAGGACAATTTTTTCGATTGAGAGAAGCTTTTCATGACAATTTTACTCTCGGATGTTTGTCATACGTTCCCTAGAGGTGGGATCGTGAGATATTTTTTTTTTTTTGTTTTCTTGGATTCGAACCTTGAACCTTTCGCTCAGTGATCGCGCACTTAACCACTGAGCCACGGCTTCCACCATATACAGTGATGTGTAAAATAATAAGGACAGCCAATACCATATTTGAAAAAAAAACAAAAAAACTAAGAACCCCGTGAAATTCATGATAAGCTTTAATTTAGTATTAGTTGATTTCAATTTCAATGACATAAAAATAATATAAATTACTCAACATTTGTGCTTAAAATAAAAAAAAAAAAATAAAAACTTTGATTTTCTTCGAAATGGCCTGTGAAAAAAAATAAGGACAGCTGTCAATTCTTCATGAAATAACTCCAAACGTAAACTATATATATATAACATGTACTTTAGTATTTCGTTGAATAGCCTTTGTTCTTGATAACGGCCAAGCAACGTCGCGGCATCGAATCCACTAGTTTTTGGCAAGTACTAGGTGGAATAGCTACCCACGCTGCCTTCACAGATGTCCACAAATCATTACTATTTGACGGTTTCACATCCCTTAACGCTACTTTGACCTCTCGCCACAGGTTCTCAATGGGATTTAAGTCAGGCGATTGAGAAGGCCAGCTTAAGACATAGACATCGTTGTCCGAGAACCACTCTTTTGCACGCTTCGATGAGTGTTTAGGATCATTATCCTGTTGGAACACCCATCGAAGTGGCATAATTGTCTTCGGCGTAGGGTAGCATAGTGGTATTTAATATACCGACGTAGGACGGCGCTGTCATAGTGCCCTCGATTCTATGAATGGGACCTACACCTACCATGGAGAAACAACCCCATACCATGATGCAACCCCCACCATGTTTTACGGTCTTGATGGTGTATTTATCTTTATGTGCCGTATTGGGTGGTCTCCGCACTAGTGAGCTGTAGCGATCAGAATTAAATAAATTGATTTTAGTCTCATCCGACCACAAAATATTGCGCCATCGCGATTCAGGTCAGCTGATATGTTCCTCTGTAAAAAGCAACCTTTTGGCAACATTCTTTTTCGACAGAAGCGGAACCTTTCTTGCGCTTCTTGCTTTTAAATTGTTGGCTATAAGCATCTTCCGTATAGTAGAAGTGTCAACGTCCAGGCTAAATTCCTTTTTCAATGCGCTGAATGAAGCAAAAGGTTCTTTTTTTACATAACGCAATATCCTTTTTTTTGAGAGAGGCAGACATTTTTGGCTTTCTTACACGTGTTTCTGCCTTAGATTGCCAATTGATTGCATTCTCAACTTTTGTTTTCGAACACCCAACAATGTGGGCAATCTTCCGATAAGAAAATAAGAAAAACCGTTTTGATGCAAATTTTTTATTTGTTTCCTCATCTCATCGCTACAGTGCTGTGCTCGACCCATTTTTTATCACTAATTTCTAATAAATTCACACATTTTATTTTGCTTTGTAAAATTAAACTCTTATCTTACCTATTAGGTTAACAAAAGTAAAGCTAAAGACAAAAAATGTTTGATTTACACAGGAAATAAAGGGGTGTCCTTATTATTTTGCACAGCCGAGACCAACCGCTATCCGCAAACTGATGACACAATTTGGAAGGCAAACAGAATATTTGGGTGTAGACAACTGTACTTTGTTGTGCAAACAGTAAAGCTTAAGTTTCCGCTAATTTTTTTTTTTAGATATCCCTATAGTACACATCGCAAAAACGATTATGAATTCATAAAAAGAGTAAATACGTGCTGGATCAACTTGGATGCTTGCGTAATAATGAGAACACTTTGACCGGTTTACTTTCTCTGGTTAAGTTTAGTGACAAAGACGATCGAGTCGTCTATGGCTTCCTCACAGGGCATTGCGCTATTGGCATTCATGTAGAGCACTTTGGAATAGTCCACAATGACTACTGCAAGAGCTGCAGGAACGAAGAAGTAAAAGAATCTATTCGGCATCCGCTTTGCGAATGTCCTGCCCTAGCCAACGGAAGACTGAGGACTCTTGCTAGTCCCCTTCTGGCAAGCTGGAAGACTTATGTAACGTTGACCTGAAGAATCTTTTGGGATTCATATCTCTATCTGCGTGGTTCTAATTTTTCTTTCAAGTTCCCCGGGTATACAACAATGGGCACAATGGACCCAACTGTTGGTTTAAGTGATTAGTAACTGTTATCACAGAGCACACATCTACATAGTCGATATTTGTGAAGCCAGTTAAACTGACTCTTTGAAAATTTGTTTTCTGTGGGTTTAAGGCTGTCTGGCAACCCTTCGTACCCAACCAAAATGCGTGGTAATGGGTTGGATATGACATATTTTAAAAAAAATAACTTGTAAAAGAATGTAGCTTTGCCGCTAATTTTACAGCTTTTTTGCTGCATTTTTAATCCAACAGAAAGTTGCCAGACGTCGACTTTACCATCTTCAGTACAACAATAAAAGATATGAAATGGCCTTATCAAAATGCTTTATGAAAAACGTTCACTAGCTCTAAGACTATAAGTATACAATTTAAAAATAAAAATTGTTTAAATTTTAAAGCACACATAGTCTAATATGTAGCCACCACTGAAATTCCATTCCTTCATTATGGAAAACTGCTTATCCAAACTACCTACGACTACTTAGCGTACGCATATTTGCCGGTGGCGTAACGCGAGCGACCCCATGTCATTTCTCTGTCGTAATGAAAAATTGATAGTTTCCCAATATTGTCGCTTATACACTCGTGGGTTACTGCGTGGGATGACTACAATCGGAGTTCCCCTGGCAGCAGAATGCACCACTTGGGCGTTGACACAGTTTCTTTCAGTTTTCTTTATTTTGAGAGACACATCTTTTAGTTGCCAAATTATTACCCATAGTCAATCAGCCAGTTGCATTTCAAGTTTAAATTTATTGAAAAATTAAAAAGTAAATAAATACCTGCATTGCTTGAGTATACTACGAGATATTGAAATTCAAACTGAGTCAAATATTGCCAAAGGAAACTGTGATCTGAGTCACTTAAGTTATTTCACTGGGATGAATGAAGGAATGCTCCCGCTTGCAAAACTATAAAATCTGAAGAAATTTGTCAACCAGAGCACCACCCACGTTCAAATATCAAATTCCGGTTTTGTTTTTGGAACAGTGCTCTGCGGTGCTTGAGTTGAATGCTCCCCCTATACGGAGAAAAAGTAGATATCCCATTTGTACACCCTATTCCATAGGGTATATTCATTTCTATGGGTAGTTTGTAACATTGAGAAATATTTATGATTTTTTTTATCGGGGTAGGATAAAATCGACTGGAGCAATCGTAATCGTAACAACCCCAGTAAGTTGTCTGCAGTACTTTTTACTGAGGGCAACAAGAATACCGCGGATTTTCTACAGACGTTAAGGAGCATTCGATTAGTCTATTTAAATCTCGAACAGTCATGTCACCCAAGATTATTCTAATAGGAAACCCAACCGTTAATGAAAGTACTGAAGGAGGACGCATTAATATTCAGTGTAGGTTCAGGTCCTGAGAAGTCCCCCCTGAACCTTGTCTAACAAGTCTCATCTCATTTCCAGTAAACGCATTGTGACCTGAGATCCAAACAAGACTCAGTGAGTTCAACCTTGAAACCGAATTCAGAGAATTCTTGCATTCTCAAACTACTCTGAAAGTGATTAAAGGGCTAAGCAAGGCCTTAAGTGCAGCCTGGCTGTCATTATACATTCAGATACTTCGCCCCATCCACATATTCCTTAACATATAGTTCATAGACAGATGCATGTCTGCTTTACTTGAACTGAAGCCTAATGCTGTCGTCATCTACGAAGATACTAGCACCAGGCCCTTGAATAGTTTTCGAACCGTCGCGTCCATGAAAATTCGACTATAATCCTTCTTGGCTCAGATTCCGACTAATTTCAGTCCTGAGTGTGAGGAAATTCGATTTTAAATTTACGAAGTAATTGGTGTTCTGGTGTCATTGCATCAGACGGCATATCCATAAGGCAATAGTCTAAAGATAAGTACCGCACAAGGTCATCGAAGCGGGTTAAACGAAAAGCCACCTCGTTTAACACGGGAAATTGATTTTATGATTCAATAATGTATTCAAAGTAGAGCCGGATATGCTAAAGAAGGCCCCATGCAGCCAAGACAAACTGTTATTTGCAATTTTCTCCACCAAACAACCTGGGCATATGCTAAGAATGGTTTTAACGTTGCCGTATAAATCTATAGGACCTCTTCTTGGTGATAATCTCCATTTTTTGCCAAAAGTACCCTTATGTACAATACTATATTGCCAGAAAATTGATAATGCCTTGGCTGCCTTTGACTCAATATGTTTCTACTTTCCATTACTCAGTTTTGAGAGGATTAATCGAAAGCCTGTTTCTAGTACATCATTCATCGATCACGTCTAGGGCCATCTGCGCTGCAGAAAGTCTTTAAGCATGATCCAATGTAATCTTAAAGCAACTATGCGCACGTTCAGTTCAAACTGGTATTTCCATGCTTATCAGCAAGAATGAAGTCAGATTTATTGGTGTGAAGTTCTTGGCGAGCGAGTAGTTATCCCTACCGGGTTTTGGTTAAATCAAAGTCAAAGACAGAGGTGAAAATTCTCTTCAGAGTTGGCAGCAACTGGCTTATACCTTTTTGAAGCATGGCCGAGATGATAGATGTTTTATATAAAAAAATAAATATTTGAGATCAGCATTAAAAGTCATGTCGATTTACCCATATCTGTTTGGATTTGTGTCACCAGTTTGTGGACCTTTAATCTTGAGCTAGAAAAATTTAATTTCATACGATCACACCTACTTTCTCTAAAAATGTTCTCTTTTCAATATTTTTACTAGAAATTAACAAAATATTTGCAGTAATGTACATATTACCATGCTCTATACTTCATTCATACCTTAAAGATAGTTACACATATGACTACGATCACTTTTTAGGGGCGTTTTCCTTACGATAAAAGATGTTGCTTCAAAATATTTTGTATAAATAAAATAGTACCACGCCTACTTTATTGGTACTTAGTTAAAAAAATAAGTATAGGGCATCATCTGATTCGTTATAGATGGACTGTCATTTTTCTGTATGTTTTGGTATAAGAGTTCGTTGCGAAAATGTTCCCGGCTTAACGGCAAATAGTTGCTTTGACCATGGTAATGCGGTTGGCGTTGGCATAGTGAATATGCACTTAAATGGTTGTCACGTAGGTGGCGGTGAAACTAGTCTACGCACATATATGAAAGAAATATTTTGTTAAATCTCCCAAATAAGTACAATAAGCTAAAAATGTGTGGGGCGATTTCATATCTAGTGGCCGCTGATGTTCTGCAACTACATGTTTTATTGTATCTTTGGATGTAACATTTCGTTTGGATGATGTGTTACCTGCTTGATCGGAAATATATGTATGTTGCAATTGATCTTGTAACATGTTAATTAAAGTATGTTAAGTTAATGCAGTCTAAATAATCTTGTACCAATTGTAATATGTGGTTAGGAAATGAAACGCAAATCGATTTTGCTTTAGGCACTACACATACTATTTCATACAGATGAAAGATATGCTTCTACAAGGTGGCGCAAAAGTAATGAGCCTATAAGAATTGTCTATGATTTTTGAAAATGGCGTCTGCTGTCATCGTGACATTGTAACAGTTGTATAGTAAACGAATACGAAAAACACGACAATGAACAATCGATCGTGGAATAATTGTGTCGACTTTTTGCGGAATAATTCATCAGTGATAAGAATTTCGTCGAATATTTCCCTACCGTACGGCACTGACTGTTTGCACAATTCGACTATAAGACGCACGCCTTGAAGAGACTGACTCAATACGAGATAGGCCAAGAGATGGCAGACCAAGAACAAGCTGTTCGGCGGAGGATATTGATGCTGTACGCGAGAATGTGTTAGAGTGTTCAGAAATATCAACAAGACGATGGGCTACGCTATTGGGTATTTCCAGTCTGTCCCTGCAGCGTATATTTATGAAATACTTGAAGATGTTTCTGTTTAAAACTAAGATGGTGCTTTAGCTACTGCCGCAAATCATCAAACCCGTCTGAAATATAGCCAGCGCAGCGCATCACAAGCCGCAACCATAAAGAAGACGATATGCCTTCAAAATTAATTATGAATGACGAAGAACATTCTCATTTCTCCGGATATGTTAACAAGCAGTATACTCACTTTTGTGGCACTACAAATCTGCGTATTATTCAACAACCGCCTTTATATGCACTAAAAATGGAATGAAAATGTGTGGTGCGGCGTCTGTGCTGAAAGGGTGTTTGGGCCTTACTTATTCGAAAACGCTGCTGGGAACAACTGTCACAGGCGAGCGCTATAGAACCATGTTACGTAACTTTTTGATACCCGAATTGGATGAATTGTGTTTGGAACATATGGTATTCCAACAAGACGGTGATATTACACACACAGTTTCCAGGACATTTTTCCAGGCCCTGTTATCTCCCGTTTCGGTGATTTGCATTGGACCGCAAAATCACCCATTCCAGATTTCTCTCTCTGGTTTTATTTGAAGACATTAGTCTATAATTGGTCGTATAAGATCAGCAAGTGTCTTACTAACGATTGAGCCATTAATGCGTAACCTTCTTAAAATAGTTCGTTAGCCGTAAAAAACTATAGCAGTTGATGCAGATTTTCTAGTCAAAGAAAATTTAAAAATTCGTCTGTTTTATTTTTATTCGGCTTCTTGCCATCGCAAGCCACTACTTTGCTAAGCACATCAGTTCTTTCTTTCATAAAGAATGAATGAAAAGATTGAGGAAATCTTGCTCAATAATTGTTAAGAACTCATGTACACTTTGTAGTCTATGTATACGACACAAATATGAAGAAAAAAGTGTAGTAAAAAGTCTTCGTAAACAAGCTTCAATCCTATTGTGTTGGTAGTATTTTTTAGAAATGGATTGAGTTTTGTTTTGTAAATAATCGGTCAATACAGGTTGTATTAGATAGATGTACTTCTACCTCATTATCAACCAATGCTGGTGTACCGCCGGGCTCAGTCCTCTCTTCGACCCTGTTTCTAATATTGTTCAATGATCCAATCCTTGGCGGATGACAATACTCTTGACTTCGTTTACTCTTTAATGCCTCCATGGCAAGGCCCTTAAGCTGTATAGTGCCATTCACAGCGAATGATATTGATGCGAAATACCAAATTGAGCTCAACGCGTCAAAAACCCAGTTCTGTTTTCTGTCACTACAATACTAACGTAGTCAAATTCCAAATGAATGGAGTTGACGTTGAGGAATCTAATGGCTTAATACTCGGCATGCATATTACCTCAGACCTTGGGTGGAATAAAGAGATTATGGATGCTGCTAATCAATCTATTGGCAATAGCATTCCCTCGCTCGAACACCGCTGAAAAGTTGGATGCTTACCACTACTCTCCCGGTACTTCCATCATAAAGCTCAGTTGAAATCTAGTTGTGTCCCGCCACGCGTGCATCATCTTTCGCACATTCTTAAAGACTTGCTGAATATTTCCAGAAACCTAAAACCTGCAAAGATTCACCTAACTGTCTCTTCTTTTCAATCCAATCTTTAGAAATAATTAAGGGCAATTTGATAGAAAATTGAATTTGGAAAAACGTTTGCCTTTGGTATTTTTCCCCAAGACTGTAGGAAAATTAGTTATTGAAGAAAACATTATATCCCTCACTTTTTGGTGTGGACTTATGCCATGGTCCTATGAGTAGGTATACTTTTAGAAAACATTTTTTGAACCGAATTCCACAATTTTTCTGTAGTAAAAAGTCGTGTACTTGTACTTATTCGAAACATTGTATAGTAATTTGAGTTCGAAGCATTGGAAACTTTTGTTTTAGAATCCAACTTTTATTGTTATTACATTCATGAACAATAAGACGCATTTATTAACTAAATTTTTTTTATAGGGCTACAATACAAGATACGGAACTGCAATTGCTGCCCATATGGCTATCACATCGACCTGGACTTTGTCCGCTATTGCGAAACGTTGGCCAATGCGAAACCTTCAGAGGAACAATTGCGACGTCGCAGTCGGCGTCGTTCAAGAAAATCAATGGAGTTCATGCTTGGGCTAGATAGTCTATTCGAACATTGGGAACCAGCTGGACGAGTGCAATCTGTGCCAGAGGTGAGCATTTCGATTTTAGTTCCTAAGAACGAATATTAAAAATTAAATTGATTACTTTTTCGCGAATGACGGTGCCTACTGCATGTCCATGTCGTTTATTTTTAACACGTAATCAAATCAAAGATTTTACTATGTGCGCAAAGCAGCGCACACGTTCTCTTTAAAACGCTATGGGGCTATAAAATCTAAATTGTGTTGTGATGTTTATTTTTTTTTTCTTTTATTAGGTCTCCGTAGAGATTGAGCCAGAATCCCCAAGGCTAGTTGCTGTAAATAAATCCAGTCGAAACGATACCGCACCACATTACTCTTTCAATGGTGACTCATTGACATCATCCTTCACATCTTCATCAACTGCTGCCACAGATGCAAATTTGAGCAGCGGCACACAACCAACAACAGCATTAACAAATAGCCCACCTGAAGAAACATCAGCATTTTTGCACGACGCTCTGGATGAGGTTGTCAGTGACTTTGAGCGAACTTTAGAACGTACATCCATCAAGAGGAAACAAAAACGTAGTTGCCACTCATGGGATGAGTTCAGCGATGTCATTGGTAAGATATAAAAAACAAAACTGAAACTTCAAACATTTACTTTATCTATAATTAAGCACACAACGAATTTAGCCATAGCGATAGTCTGTGTTGCCTTTTTGCTGTCGCATCACTCGAGCCATATGGCAAGTTGTGTGCATCAAATAAACCAAACTATTATACGTTCATACTAGGGATCTTGCCAAAATGTTGTTTGGTGTATTTTTAGAGTTGGATTCGCCTGCCAGAGAAATATAGAAAAGAACACTTTATTTATTGAGTTAATCAAAGCGATTTTATAAATAAATTCAATTTCGGATATCGTAAGTTTTTAGTTTGGAAATAAAGATATTCAGTTTGGTAGAAAGAAAGACTTACTAGGTTTTATAGAAGGTATGTCTGAAACAAATGCGCATGTGTACATACGTATTAAGAGCTAATTTTCACAAAAGGAGGAAGACTCAGGGCGGTATTCACCAAGTAATATACATAGATCGCTTTTAGGTTTATAAAGCTCTCAATTTTAAATAGTGGCGAGCTATTCACCAAACTCGAATAGTTGAAATTCGCACCTTAAATTTATTTTTCAAATCTTTTTTTCGAAATGAACTGGAACAGTGCTGCCGTCTTTCAATTTTCAATTATAGCATAATTCGACTAGTATTTTGAAGCAGATAGTGGTAAACAATACGTGTTATAGGAAAATATGTTCAATTAAATATTGTCAAAAGGAAAACAGCGAGTAATGCAATGAATCCCTGCTTGGTACTCCTTAGACATTGAAGAAAATAGAAAATTTTCTGTTGCCCATGGTCAACTAAAGGGTGGTTAAATTTTAAGGGCCGATGTTGAATGTGAACCACACCTAAACGTCAAGTTTTTTTCTGCATTTCATTTGACATTTCTCAATTTCAGACTAACTCAATTTGAACCGTGGAAAGATACACAATCGAGCAACGCGTTAAAGTTATTCAGGCTTATTATGAAAATGGGCGTTCAAATCAAAATGCATATCGTGCATTTCGTGATTTTTTCGGTTAATTTAATCGTCCAAATGTGCGTACAATCGAAAAAATTGTGCAAAAGTTTGTGCAAACCGGGTCTGTAGGAGATGTGAAAACACCAGTGCATGCTCGTACAGCTCGTACTGCAGAAAATATTGCTGCTGTTCGCGATAGTGTGGCTGAAGAGCCGTCCACCTCAACTCGTCGTCGTGCCCAACAATTGCACCTCTCACGCTCGTCGTTGATGAACATTATGCATAAAGACTTGCATTTACGCGCTTACAAGGTGCAATTGACTCAAGAACTAAAGCCTCTTGACCATTTCAAGCGTCGTCAATGGTCACAATGGTGGCAAGAAATGGCAACAGTGGATGATCAATTTTCGAAGAAAATCATCTTCAGTGATGAGGCACATTTTCACCTCAGTGGATTCGTCAATAAGCAGAATTGCCGCATTTGGGCGAATGATAATCCAAGAGTGATTGTCGAAAAACTAATGCACCCACAAAGAGTGACTGTTTGGTGCGGTTTATGGGCTGGCGGCATCATCGGGCCGTATTTTTTCCAAAATGAGGCCGGGCAGGCAGTTACTGTGAATGGTGTTCGCTATCGTGAGATGATAACGAACTTTTTATGGCCCGAATTGGAAGATATGGATGTGGACGATATGTGGTTTCAACAGGATGGTGCCACTTGCCACACAACTAACGAAACAATGGCTCTTTTGCGCGACAAATTCAAGGGCCGTGTTATCTCACGTGGTGGCGATGTCGATTGGCCGCCAAGATCATGTGATTTGACACCGTTGGACTTCTTTCTTTGGGGTTATTTGAAAGAAAAGGTGTACGTCGATAAGCCAGCAACAATTCAAGAGCTAAAGGATGAGATAATTCGGCACATTAACGGCATAGAACCTCAATTATGCCTCAGCGTCATCGAAAATTTGGACCATCGGATGGAGGTGTGCCGCCGAGGTCGCGGCGGCCATTTGGCCGATATTTTGTTCCATACATAATTGAACCATACCAATATTATCATAATAAAAAGAAATGACAGTAATTTCCTAAATAATTTGTGTTCTATTCAAAATCAACATCGGCCCTTAAAACTTAACCACCCTTTATTAGGGATTGATTCTTTCAAGTTTTTTATATTATATATTTTTTTATATTCACGCAGTAGAAGAGATAGTTTGATACCTCTCTAAATCAGAAATTCATACGAAAATATACGGGCTTTCAAGAAAAGAACAAAATCTTACACTCTTTGCACATTGATCTGAGAATATTGCTCGGACCTTTTCTCCATTCAACTGAAACTTTTTAACCAAATGGATCAGAATTTTGGAAATACATTTTTTTTTGTTTCAGTTGAATGATTAAATTCCACTATTTTCTCCACCAAGAATTTCGATTTGCCTATTTTGACTCAAAATATTTTGAAAATGCATAAAATGAAACAATTTTGAAATCGAAAACCAAATATGTATGTATGTATGTTTGTATTTATATTTTATTTATTATTTATGTTGAAGTTGAAACTTTGAAATTGGATAGCAAAATTGGAGTTTGAGTAGCAAAGTAGCATGGGCCTGCGAGAGTGGCAAAATGCTACTATAGAACCAACTACGGAAGCACTGGGCAGAATGTCAGTGTCACTGTTAAACAATTTCTTATTTTTACTATCAAAATTCAACTGCATGAAAATGCTTGGAGACAGGCAGTTTGAGAGAAGGTTTCAGTTACCAAAACACAAACTGTCGTACATATTTTGATTGGAAAGACAACCTAGTTCATCAAATCAACAAAATAAAACATATTATAACTTCGCAGACATTCCTTCAAAGTGACAGTTGACAGCTGATTTAAAATTTGCAAAAATCTTAAAAAATTATATCTTTTAACTGTGAGTCTTCAGAGTGGTCATAAAACGACATTATCATTGGTTGGTGAATAGGCGAAGACAATAATTTCAGATTGGTCAGTGAATACCGGCCTTAATATGGTTTTTACAGTCTGTTTTCTATATAAAGCGACTTACACCGGAGAATTGGGTATTTTTTATCCCCTGAGGCAGAGACATATATGGTCTTCGAGGCTTTAGACGAGCTCAATTTTGGGGGTTACCCTAAGAAATACGATGTCGTAATATTGTTAAATCAAGAAAATCTACTTTGATTTAACAGGCCGTTATAGGGAAATTATAATTCGTAAGTTGAAAGTATGATGACCAAGCTTGGCAAGCATACTCGAGGTCATACTCTATACTTTATACTACTATGTACTCTAATAAGGTAATATAGAGCGATTTGGTAATGTAAGGACTTGAGAGTTCCTTCGACCAACTTGTGATAAAGCAAACTGAAGAGTTTGAATATGAGAGTAAGTAATAGCTTGACATTTATTCATATTAAGCTGTAAAAGATTTTGTTCACACCAAATGGAGAACTTAGTCAAGTCATTCTGCAGCGACAGAGAGTTTGCATATCATTTGCAAATAAAGATTATGAGTCTTAAATGGTGGCTGCCCTGTGGTATTCCAGAGGTTGCACTATTTGAGTTTGGTAAGGATGATCTAAAAGGAACTCTATACTGAAAAGCTTCCAAATAAGACTTAGTTCACAATATACTTCAAAACCCGTTTGAAAACGAAGAGCTTTAGTTTTAAGAATGATTTAGTGAGAGATTTTATCAAAAGTTTTGTTGAAAGCAAACTTCAATTCCATTCTAGTTGTTATAGATCTACAATTTAGAAATCATGTAGTTTAGTAGCAGTGAAGAACATAGTGTTGTATACCTATACAATGCTTTCAGAGAGCTTAGTTGTAAATGCAAATGAGTTTAGCAATGAGCCTATAGTTGGAAATATCACTCTTGCAGCCCTTTTTATGGGTGGGGATGATATAGTAGGCTTTTAGGGAAATTTCCGATAGAAAGTGAAAGCTGAATTAGAGAAATACAAATTTTCCAAAAATTGCTTACGTGTTGTCTATTTTCCAATAAAATCGTTAATAAGTAAATTATTGTTACACGATTTTTTCCAAAAACTTTGTACGCCATCTAGTAATTTATGCATGTCTTATCTAAACCAAATGTTTTAATTTTCTTTCAAAACCAGCCATTAGTAAAGTACCGTTCATGAGGTTGGAATAAAATTTCCAATTTTTTCTCGCATTGTGACCTCACAAACCCTAGATATGAAGTTTGAAGGAAATACGCAAAGATAGACAGACAGAGCAACACATTTTTCGAGTTCCTACTAAAGGAACAAGAAATATCAGAATTGATTAAAATCTCGAGTTCGAAAATTTTCATGGTTCGTGGTGTCATGTTGGGATTTCAGGAGCGCGTTTTTCTGTCAACGAGTAAAGGGGTGTACTTATGTGGGATGCAATCAGAATTCGATTAGTTTGAATAATCTACCTATTGTTGAATTTTTATGTATAATTGATACTTTTTTTTTTTTTTAAAAAAAAAAAAAAAGACTACACCGGACGTATGTAGAAATGAATTTTAAGGAACTCCTGTTCTCGGGGGCGCTAGGTGCCCGCCTAACTTGCCTACGGTATAATAATCCACTGCTCTGAGGGTTGGACTAATTGGGTGATTCTGGAAATAAATGCAAAAACTGAAACCGTATTATTTCATAAAAAAATAAAAAACATTTGACGCAAAACCACATTCAGGGTCTATGGTCTAGCATTTTGCATTGCAAGCATTCGGGCTGTGCGACACACGAATAGAAGGGACCAACAGTTTTATGCTGTATCAGAAGCATCGTTACCACAATGATACTTTAGTAGCAAAAGTGGTACTTTTTCAAGATTTTACAAATTCCTACGAACTACTCACAAGTTAAAAATTTGGCGGTGTTGTTACGCCTTGGTCATAGTGTGCTCAAGTTTAAATATTTATTATTTTCCACTTGCCAACAAAAGCAGTCGAAGCTAACTCCTCGTAGGTACTTTTGCACGAAAGCTTAAGCATGTCTATTTGATGGTAGAACTTTCAAAAGCACGGCTCTTTGAACAAAAACACCACAACATTGCTTAAGTAGAAAAGATTATCAGCAACGCACAAATGAATGGCTAAATTTGATACATACTTTTGAACATTGACAAAAATTGAATACCACCAGAAATATTTTTTGATCGATATCGAAATTTATGTTGCATATGACGCCAGTTAGTGGGTCTTTTTTAAGTTATAACCTAAGAAAATTAAAGTGTGTAACTATCAGGCTCAAACACGGAAAACGTTTACTGATACTCGTATTTACTTCGTATCGATACTTTTCATTCGGTAACCGATTGTTTTGTACTCAGCACCATAAATCCGACATATATATATCGATAGTATCGGAAAATGTATGTACTTAGCATAGAAAATATAGTATTGGGTCAAAAAATAAAAACAATAAAACGGGAAAAAATAAATAAAGATTTCCCATACAACGCACTGAACGCACTCCTCTGAAGATGAAACGAGAATGAGTCAATTTAAAAAAAAACAACCGTAACGTACCGTTATAAGCATTTTGTGGCAAAAACCTGGTCATCCATCTTATACCATATGTAAACACAAACTCAAATATGAAATTTTATCAAAATCGTAGGAGCCGTATTCAAGAAAATCGGCACCTTTAGTTTTTGAGTAAGACTGGAAATTCAGATTTCGCCTCGAATTGTGACTCTACAGATCCCAGTAGGTACAGTCACCACGAACGACCAAGGACCCGATGGATTGACTGCCAGGCAGTTTGGAATATGGAACTAGAAAGCCGTGGCCGTTAATCGAGAAGTTTAGCAAGAGAAAAGTTCAAGAAGCTAAAGCCCACCCCTAGGTGCAACGCTACAACGAGAAGAACAATACTTTCCCTTATAGGTGCAAATAAATATAGTTGAACACTGCGACTTCTGGTCCCATCATAAACAATTGGTACACAGCCGTAGGAGGAAGTGCAGTGAAGGCGACGATCAACACTCTAGTGAACTGAGTGCTTATTAAAAAAAAAAAAAAAACTTCAGCAACTTTGCTGAAGAGAAAAAATTAGTCAAGTCATCTCTGTTTATCCAGGTATATACAAACAGTTTCATTTACATGCCGCAATAGTCACCACCTCAGTCTAATCCAAGAGGCTTTTTCAACAATTACTTAAGCAGGGAATGGACTGAAACCTGAAAATTTGAAAAAGCCAATGTTTTTAGCAGATTGCCCGCAGAAAGAACGGTTTTATAGTCTTTATTTTTTTTTGTATCACTTGTAATATTTAATCTCATATAATGTATCTATAAAAATTATTCTAATTTTTCATTTTATTTTTATTAAATTGTTTTTACCCGATACTAAGTTGCTACTATCTTTTCCGATTCTACTAGTCCAATATGTCGTGGTACCTAGTCATGGTACATTCTGGCACTACGGAAATGCCATGGCTGTGGTGTATTGGTAACATCATCGCTTGTCACGCTGTTAGTTCACGGGTTAAATCCTTATGTCAAGAATCATCTATTTATTTCGCATGAAATAAATAAAAAAGTCGATCAATTGCGAAAGCTAAGCCAACTTTACGGCGAAAGCATACGCTAGCAGTAAAGCGGTCATATAGCTAAAATGCAACTTGATCGTGATGATGACATCAGGTGGACGGAAAAAAATACTTTGAATCATGAGCAACGACAGAAGCCAAACAAACAAGCTCCCCAATTATCTGGACGCTACCCTTGGAGTTTACAGAAACTTAATACTATCTGAGTTTCAAACCACTACACTAAATCTTTCTTTCTCTCTCTCTTTTCTTCACAACGTCCGTATCCTGTAATAGTATTAGAGTATTTATATCCTCTTTGGCGCGCGCAAATTATAAAAAAAAAAAAAAAAAATGACGCGTCGTGGATGCTTATTGAGCGCAGTCATTACGCAATGTAAGAGATGTGTTACAACTCACAATAATAGTTCTTGCAGAAATGAATAATTTATTGATAATTTTTTTAACTGTCATGCGTTGTGGCATTTTGACAACTGAGCCCTGACTCGAGTCTTGCTCCGTGATCGCGCACTTAATCACTGAATCACGGGGCCCACCAATTTTCGGAAACCATACTTAAAAATTAATTGTTCTTATCATGTCCTTTGTCTACACTACAAGTACTACCTGTGTCATAAGTTTCAAGGTTCTGTGTCCACAGGAAACAGTCTATAGGTTTTGATAATCTAGTGAGTCAGTCAGTTACTTGTTAAGACTTGTATCTTAGCAACCGTTGTTTACAATTTTATGTTCCTATCGTAATTGGGTGCCGAGTAAGAGGGAGCAGAAATCATCAAAGTTTTTTTTTTTTTTTCATGTAAATAAGGTGATAGTGTTCATCTGGAGAACTTGGCGGTGTTTTGTGTAGATAAATTCTATTTGATATCTTGTGCCCACAACGTCTTCAATCGGCGAATTCCAATGAGCTCTAGATACCGATCTACTAATTAAAAAATAAAAAAAAATATCTACATTACTTTCACTGCGATGGAAAACGATATTGGTATCTAATTAGGCAAATTAAATATCTATTTAGAAAGCAAAGTGTGAATGTGACCTTCATTATTCCAGTTTGTTACATTTGTTATCGAAAAAATAATCGCGATAATTTTTGCGACGTCCTCGTTTAAACATGATTAATTGGTAACTTGTGCAACTTTTAATGAATCAACTTTTACTGTTTATTGATGATTTTATATTCAATCATCAATGATGGAGATGGTTTTTTCGAAGTGCATAAGTGTTAAGTACTTCGAAATTATTATAAAAAGCGTAGTTCTCAAGTACAAAAATTCTGTAACAATTCAGAGACGAAAAGGATTAAGATATAAATATGTGCTAGGTTTAACTTCTTCCAATGCCTTACCAAATAAAATTTGCCACATGTCTAAGTCCATTTAAGCAAATAAATAGTTTTTACATACCTATATTTATTTAGTGATAAAAGCAAATCATCGATAAACAATCGTTAGGGAGGACTTCAGACTCTTGAGGCATTTTTGCTGCAAACCAATCTGCATTACCAAAGGCTATTTTAATAATAACGATTGAACTGTGTGTCCAATTAAAGTACAATAAACGGTTCTAGAATCCACTTATCAACGCCCTAAAAATGATATAACGTATGATGATGTGCCGCAATGATAAACATATGGCCCCGCCCCCGCCCATTTTTAGGAAAAATCAAATGTTTGATGTTTGCTTTTTGGCTAGATCCGAGATAATACAAGAAAAGTCCAACTTTTTAATTTGTTTCTTTTGTCTACATATCAAGTTTTACCTCTGTACTAAATTTTATGATTCTATGTTCACGAGAGAACTTCTATATTCTAGGTTTTCGTGTCAGCCAATTCCAAAATAAGGGATTTTTGAAGTCTTGTATCTTGGCAACCGCTAAGTCTGAAACTTTAGTGGGGTTACTAATATGGCTCACTTCAATATACTGCACAATTTTGTTTGTTCCTATCTTTATTAGGAGCCGAGTGTAAAAATACTCTAAGTTCTTTGTTTGTTCCTATCTTTATTAGGAGCCGAGTGTCAAAATACTCTAAGTTCTTTTGTGTTGAATAAGGTAGTACCGGACAAGTTGCTGGAGAACTTGTCGGTGCACTATTGTGCACCTTGATCAGGGTTTCAGTTTATTAGGAGGACTATTTACAGAATACGAATTTATCATACTTATGTAGGTACACGAATATTTCAATGATACAGTTTTAAAGTCTCTCTGGCATGGCAAAATCTCATCATTACTTACGCTGGATAGCTATCTAATGGTAAACTAACTCGGATCAGCGCAAGCACAGCTGGGCGAACTTCAGCATACATGTATCAAACTGAACGGAGCATCTCTGATTGAACAATTGGCTGAAAGTTGCATTTCAAAATTCTAACAAGAGTCCCTCAGAAGGAGGAAGAATTATGTGGATGATCTATCAATTTAGCGGATACCTCATATGACTTATTTCGACATATTCGGAGCTCAGGTCAATAAGGATTTTTAATACCGCTCATATTCGCATAGTATATTATTGGTATTGTAATAACTGGTCCTTTATTAAGGGTTTTAGCTAAGGTTCTGGTCCATCAGTTTGGGGGTTGTATGTTAGGGTAACCACCTTACCATGGAAAAAAGCTGGTTACGAACCAAGCAACAAGCAGTAATGATGATTTTACTGTTGACGAACCTTGAAAACGACCTTCAGATCTACAAGTAAAAGGTTTTTCAATAGGGACATAATAATTTCTTGTTTTAATACAAACCGCACCCTTATTTTTTTTTTATTATCTGTCAATGTCAAAACGTCAGTCAAGGTTTGGAATTTATACAATAAAAAAATACTACCGAAATTCTGAGTCGGTGGTCGCAACTTTAAGAGCGCTTACTCCAATTTTCGGTCGTAATAATCGTCACACCAGATAGGCTGTGCATGCTATAGTGGATAAATTCGAGTCAACATATTCACTATTGAATGTTCCTGTGCCAGTGACACAACGCACCGATCGAAGTACCGAAAATATCGCAGCCGTAAGTGCTTCAGTTCAAAATGAGCCAAATTAGTCGATTCCACGCCGTTCACAAGAATTGGAAATCTCTCAGTCCACATTGTGGCGAATTTTGTGTATAGATCTTGGCTTACACCCTTACAAGATCAAACTAACTCAAGAACTGAAACCTCTTGATCATTTGAAGCGCCGAAACTTCTCGGATTGGGCTCTGCAAAAGTTTGAAGAAAATCCTGAATTTCATCGAAAAATTAGCTTCAGCTATAAAGCTCATTTTTGGCTTAATGGCTTTGTCAATAAGTAAAATATGCATTACTGGATAGCAACAAACCTACATGTGCTTCAGGAGACTCCATTGCATCCACAAAAAGTGACCGTGTGGTGTGGATTTCATTCCGGAGGTGTGATTGAACTGATAAAAATGATCGCCATATTACGTTCAATAGAGTTCGCTGTCATGCCATGTTGGAAGACTATTTTTGGCCAGAAGTAGATGGACTTAACATCAGTGATATGTGGTTCCAACAAGATGGTGCCACATGCCACACAGCTGGTCAAAGAATTGATCTATTGAAGGGGAAGTTCGGTAATTGTGCAATCTCGAGAAATGGTCCGGTCGAATGGCCACCTCGTTCTCGCCGATGGATTTATTTTTATGGGGTTAAGATAAACCATTGATTTATGCCAACAAGCCAACAACCCTAGAGGAGCTCAAGAATAATAACGAACCGGAAATTGCCAACTTTCCGGCCGATATGTGTGGAAGAGTGGTGGAAGACGATCGCTGGAAACGTGCTCACGGTGGTCGTATGATCGAGATCGAATTCCGTACTTAAATTCAACATGTGTACTATACCTGGAATAAATTCCAGCCCGATATATCAATTATTCTGTGTTTATGTCCTTATTGAAAAACCCTTTAGATTGTAAAGAGCTTCAGAATGCCAGATTTAGTACAAATCGGATGAGGTTTTTTGAAAATATAACATTGTTCCTTCAAATTTTGTGTATATTTGCGTACGTACCAATATATAACTATAACCAGGTCACTTAGCTAGTGACTTAATAAGTATGGATACCTACTAAGCTGTATGGATACCTACTCTTATGATATTTAAAACATAGTGTAAGTAGAAGGGAAATAGGAGGAAATAAAGTGCATGACTGTGTTATTGATTTGCAAAACACTCAGAATTTAAATTCAGGCTTGATGATCTTGCCAGGCGTGGCATATCTTTACAGTTTCTACCTAATTGCTCAGGCTGAATGCAATCAAGGATACAAACTTCAAGTGGAAATTAAGTGTCACGTCGCTAGACAGAATGGTGCGGTACCTCTTAGTAGGGTAGAGAGCATTTCAGAGCAACAGAAGGTATAATAATCGCTTGCCCTCTTCTCAAATGACTTCTGTAGAAGCAGTAGGGGCGATGAGGAGCAAGAGGAAACTCTTATTCTTTTTACACTTGTCCAGCTTCCTCTGTCAGTAGAAGGCTTCAATTGGTAGCTTACTTCTACGACAACCTCGGAGACCAGGTTATCTCGAACTTTAGGAACCTCCATCGTTTCATTAGAAGCTCCAAGGTAGGATGGGAGAAATCTCTTAATCCTGTGGTATCACAATGGACCTACTTTGGTCTAAGTAATATATGTTTGTGCTTAACGACTCGAACCTAACCTAAAGTATCGATGCACGTTTTTTTCCAAAAACTTGATACACCATCTATAGACGTATGTCTAACCCAATACAAACTTAAATAAAATGAAATGAGAAAATCAAAGTGAATATTAGATTTTACATTTTGTTGTTCCTATTCTTTTGATATCTAAAAAAGAAACACATCAAAGCACTCCAAGTCATTATTTTCGTGAATCATCCATATTGCAATCCATTTTCTTGGCAAACATATTTGTTTAGTATCCAAAACATCAGAGACTAATTTATATACTAATATTAAATCTATTCTAAAAATACACGCTCAGTAGCAGAAAAACTCGCACGCAAAAAAGCTTCTCGCTGATCTCAATAACAAAGAGCGGACATGTATCTACTGAATATAATTTTCACCCAAGTTAATTATAATTAATACAGATTGAGTATTTGAGCTTGTTTATATTAGTGTAGTGTAATGGGTATATCAGTCTTTTATATCAGTCTTTCTTTTTTATTCATCAATTAAAACATTCGCCTTAACATTAAATAAAACAAAATAAGTCATCGGAATATGCATGCATACATATACAGACAAATTAGATAAATAAGAAGCGGGATAAAATCAAACTACTTTTCATTCATTTCACACTCAAATTTTCTGGTTTTTGCAGAGCACGTGTAAAAAATACGAGTAATTTAAAATCCGAGGAAGCTAGAATGAAGCAGGATAGGGTACTCTGTAAAAAAAAGGAGTGGTGTGACGTTTTTTTTTTGTATGCTCAATAGATACCTAGAAGAGGAGAAAGTACAAAACTTAAACTTTAGCACTGAAGTTATACTGTCTCTAATGAAAGCAATTTATACCGATACGACCACGCGGGATACTACCGCATCATTAGTCGAAACTTTGCGCGATATTAGTTGGCCATAACTCTTTGCAATTATATTGCATTAGCTTACTCGTACAGTACACTACTGATGACCTTCGGAAACAATATGTACTAAAACAATTCTGTACAAATTTTGGCCTCTTATATTCATAAATGATATTTACATAGCTTTCCAACTCTCATTTCAGTTGACCATGAACCAAATAATTTTTACACATATGATACAGATACTAACCCAACTCAGGATCAATTTTAAAGTTCACATTAAAGCTGATATGGATAAGTTTCGAAATCTTAAAAATAAATCTATAAATATAATATTAATGTACCCTAAAGATGCGGTATACTTAAGAGTAGCAAATTAGGAAAGCTCAAAAAGATGCTTACTCTCACTTGTTGTTTTTTTGGTTTCTTGCGAAACTGCGCAGGTCTTCAGCACTAGACGATTGGCTTATCATACCTAGAAGAGGTTCCAGTGTGGTGTGTTATTATCAGCGAAAGCGATATTTTGAATCGAAAGAGTCTCACATATTCAAGTTAGTAGATAGTATACAGTATGTTAAGCAATAGAAAACACACAATGCAGGCACGGTTTTTTTTGTTTTGTTTGATGTACTCGTACACTACTGCTTTTTCTTTCAATGTTACATACACATATACAAGTATCCTTAAAGTGGCGCAAATAAGAATTAAATATAAAATTCGACTGCCTACTAGGATCGGAAACGTATATACTTTAAAATTAGATCTTAGTTATAAAATTATTGGAAATGATTTTAGGACAAAAACGAATAGCAAGATAAATTGGAAAAAAAGATACTTATGGAGTTGACTCCATTCTTAGTTAATTAGGGCCTTATGAGCGCCATAGCTCAGTGGTTAAGTACGTGGACTCAGGTTTGAGTTCTAGAAACACCTGAAATGTTTCGTCATGAGAAACTTTTCAATTTAAAATGTTGCCCTTTGGATGCGCTATAAAACTGCAGGCCCTTCCCTACCATTTGTGTGTCGCATAGCATGAGTAGTTGCGAGAAGCTGGGCCAGACCCTGTATGGGATGCAAGCGTCAAAATATTATTATAGTTAAAATGCCACATGACATATTCGTATGGCTCAAGATTGTTATCTGTTACTTAAAAATTACATTTTAATAAAACTGTCAGACGCTATCAATAATTATTATCGTGACGACTACCGATGTGAATGTGGCTTTCCTAGTCAACTAAGTGGACATTCCATGTACTTGCTGTATAGCTAGCTAAGGATTGATTTTTTCAGAATCAAGTTTTCCATAAACCTAACACCCGTAGATTAGTAGGGGCAAAAATAGGGCGAGCAAGATCCAGTTGAGTTGGTAAGGGTGTAAAAGACTTGATCTTCATAAAATACGAAGACCAACATAACTTTTCTTATAGTAGAATATAATGTTGATTCCTTCCTTCTATTCAAAATGATTCCTAATTTTTTATTGATTCTACAAATAGAATCATGGCACCATTGATTTTTACACGTAGCAAGCTATCTGATTTGAAGGCACTTTTGTAGACTAGAAGGCACTTCGATTTTGGTGGATTTAAAACAAGTTGAAAGCTCACAGTTTATGCAAAATATACCATCATTAGAAAGCCCTTCAAGATGAGACAAAATCAATAGGTAACACTAAATACATTTACAAACATGATAAAAATCAACGGACCCAATATTGAGCCTTGAAGTGCTCCAGAGTTGACGGATTCGAAGGAAGAAAGCCTATTGCAGCCTTGTAACACCCAATCAAATATCTATGTACGAGTATATACTAATCGGGCTGCAGATGACCTAAAATATAAGCTCGTCCTCAATTTTTCATAAACTATTACTTGGTCCACTGAATGCTTTGCGTTTTGGAAATTCAAAAATATCATACGTAAAAACTGTCCACATCCATCGCCTTTCGCACAGTTGATTTTAATAGAGTAGTTGTACAGCTATTTTTCGACCGAATAATTTTTATGAAGAAGATGATTGTATAAAGGAAAATTCGTTGTTTGTGTTGAGATACAATTTTCCAGAATTGTTAATAAAAATGGTAAAATGAAGAATGGTGAGTTATTGTTTTAAGAAGATATGGGAAAGAAGTCAAACAAACTAAGCGCTAATCATATCCAAAGCAATAGATTCAGACTTTAGACTGTAAGTCCTATTTCTATATCAAGTGATGTAATTCGACCAAAGGAGGACGATGTATTGGGATGAGAGAGTTCGAAGGTGAAATCTTTCTGTTGACGTGAGAATAATTTACTGAAAAAGTTTTATTAAGTTCCTCTGGATCAATTTGGCAATATTTTTTTTATTTGAATCAATGCTGACAGACTTATCATGTTTCCAGAGTTCTTTTGTTGGGAGCTCAATTGATAACACAGAAGCGTAATATCTCTTTTCCCCCATATTTGTTGGATATGTGACACGGACTTCGAGAAGAGAAGATCTATTCATTTTCCAAAGAGAAAATGCTCTCTTCCATTACATTAAGGCGTGGTATATTTCTGTTAAACCAGAGGTATTGGGTGTTAGTAACCACCGGCACATTTGTGAAATGCAAAAATGTAAAACATCAGTTAAAAATTTAATAGATACGAGAGCTTCATACAACAGCGCATTAGAGTTAACATTCTGTCCAGTTTTGATATGAGTATGTCCTTGGAGAAGGATCTAAATATCTATCTAAATTTATATCGTAAATAAGGCGCTCCGACCTCAGCAGCTTTTGAGTAACTTTATCGTAGTTTTTTCCTTTAGAACGCACTAGTCGATTTTTTGTATGTCCAAATATCGCGCTCCGACTTTGACAGTTCGGAAAATTTAAACCTATAATAACAATTTATTATGAATTTTTCGTAATTGTCATACTTTTTTTCTTTTCTATAACTCGCAACAGCGACTAGAGACAACCAACAATCACTCATCCCTCAAAAATGAACAAATGTCAAAGCCATCTCTGGTAAGGAATTGCTCTACTCCAGCTAAAGTTGAAAAAAAAACTAGAATCTTTTTTGGTTTTGCTCCATATGTCAGCTGTCAGAGCACAAACGCCTTAAATCGTCATTGGGATATCGCCTTAAATCATAATCAATTGTGCAAACTAATTAAATTTGATTACTAAACACATTTGACATATTGAATGAATTGAAACTACCGACTGGTTGTCACACGATGCAAATCTATGACGTTACAAGTGTGCCCAGATGAACTTAGAAAATTGTAATTGAAGTCATCGATTGCATCCAATTTTTTTCTTACGACACAACTTTTTCGACCTTTTTATACTTTTGCCGAAAATATCTGCCAATTTTTTTTTAACAAACTTTGGTATAAAGAAAAGGGTTTCTATTATAAGTGGATAAAAAAAATTTGGAAAAAATTACAAAAATTTGGAAAAATTAGCCAGAAATTAGCAGAATTTTGTATGAAGATTCTCTGGTTTTTGTTTAAAAAACTTCCTATGACATAATTTGCGTTAATCCATCCAGAATTATTAAAGTTTTCTACAGGCTTCAATTGAACCCTTCAAAAGTTTATATATAATTAATTTAAAGACATTTTTATTTAGCTCTGTATATAGATTACACATTACGCATACAAGTCCATTGATATATTTAGCGAAGACTATCTGTTTTTTTGTTTTCTGAAAGTGTTTGTGTTCAAATATTTTTTAATAATTTAAAAATACTCATATGTATCATCTCTTGTAGAACATAGTTTAAAATTAAATTTATCTGTGTTCGCGAAAAGAAAATTATTCTAAGCTCTCACTAAGAGTTCTTAGCAACTTTAGTTGCCGAAACGATTGTCCAATTAGTCGACGACGAATTTTTGTTGTAACGTGTTCTATGATGTAACACAAACGATTTTTTTTTTTTTTTGTTATACGCATATATTTTTTCTTAATTAATAAAGTTTTATCGCCGTCGATATATTTTTGTTTTTGCACAAATAAGATATGAAGTTCTGATTTCGATTAATTAAATAACTTAGCTCCGCCCGTCGTGTTTTTATCTTCTTTTTTTTTTAATTACGTATCTTATGTACCTAAATATTTAATATAACATAAATTGCAACCGAAAACGAATTCGAAATCGAATGATACGAGTCGGAAAATACAGATTATAATAAAAAAAAAAAAAAAAACATAATATGAAAATTTTTAAGGAAATTAAAACGAAACTACTATTGAGTGAGTGACATTTATTGTGGACCTATCTAATGGATATGCCATTGCGCAATTTTGCCAGTTTTGAGGAGAAAAAGTGCACTTAAAGGACTCTTTGCTGGTATTTGCATGCGCTTGCTTAGATCGTTTAAAGATCATATATTTCACAAAAAAAAATGATGTATGCACCTTTCGACACCGCTTCGTACGAAGAAAATTTTATTGACAACAAATGGTGGAGGAAATGTACGTTCAGTGTTTTTATTGCATTCACGACTCTGTTAAAAATAAAATGTATTTGTCTGATAAGAATTCTATTAATTTTGCATGTTTGTACTTAAATGTGTCTTTGACAATAAATTAGATCGTTGAATTCTGGAAAATATTGCGAATATAAGTCAACATCGTTATCAGTATTAAAGATGTCATTTATCGGGATTAAAAACAAATATTTCAGAACAGTAGATGCATTTTGCTTTTTATTTTGCGAGTAAAATGATGAGTTATAATGATGGTTTTAAAATAATTAATTTAAAACTTAAATTAGTTACAAATTAACATAATTGGATCGTGGTCTGAATTTGAATACAGGGATTTTCTGAAACAGAATAGAACACGAATTAACTTTATAAATATTCATGTTCTACTATGAAAGTTCGGTGTTGTTTTTTTTTTTTTTTTTTTTTTTTTTAAGTTGCTACATAAGTGTAGTTTATAGCCACTTGCTTTGTGTTATAGCGTTTGTATAACTTATGAAACGCGTTGTAGCCTTGTCTTAATAACTTCTTAGCATAAGGTTTGTTAAATTTTGAATAATTTCAAGCACTGCTCTGTTAATGTCGTTTCTGTTTTAACATTAATAAGTCAATATGGCTTTTTTTGTCTTAAAGATGCAATTTGTCAATATATACTAACAAAAACTAACCTACTTGCTTCTTCTTCTTCTGCTTCATCGCACTTCAGTCCGTTGTGGATCCTGGCGTCCTCCAAATTCTGCCTCCATTTTGTTCGGTGCAAGGTGATTGTCCTCCAGTTGTTTATCCCTAGGGCCCGAACGACCCTTGCTACGCTGTCTAGCCATATCTTTGGTTGGCCAACTTGAGTTCTGTGTTCTTCTGGGTTTGAATTCATTAGTTGACTTTGTATCCGGTTTTTATTCATCCTTATAATATGTGCTGGGCAGACATCCAAACTTGATGGTTCATTATATTGTACTTTCAATTCGTGGTTGTATTCTTCAGACGCCATGTTCAATTTGTACAGCACCATATATATATATATATATATACGTCGGAGTATACTATATTTCGTTCGAAGACTGATGTTGCCGTTCATGTTCTTTGGTGATACACCACGTTTCGGAACCATAGTTTTTTTTTGTTTACGTTGGTAGGTGAAAATCTTCATAGACACTATGAGGACCGGCAGCGCATGCGAAATTTGTACTCACTAAAAACACCTCGCTTACCTTATCTAGTAATTTCCAGCAAAAGCACCCGAAGATACCGACATTACATGTGGCTACTTCTTATTGGGCTAAATCGAAAGGTTTCGTTCCTTGTAGTCGGGTACAAGGTTTGTCAATCCAGAATTTGGAGTATGGCGTTGTTGCAATGATCTTGAAGACGAATACGGAGTTTGCGAGCAAAGTTCGTTATTTCGCCTACGAAGGTAGCTATTCACGATTGCTCTTAGCACTTTATTTTTGAAAGATTGGAGTATACTCGTATTTTTATTTCTTAGTTTAGTACAACCCCAAAGTTGTACACTATACATCTCTACAGGTTCTAGCACTTGCTTATATAAAAGCAGTTTGTAATATATTGTAGCATAATAATAACTACGCTCCCTAAAAGTATGATGCAACAAATTCCGAAGTGTCTTTTCATTCTGGCAGAATTTTGGTTCGAAGTGTCCTTTCGTTCGAGGTTCGTGTCTGCGGTTTCCACAGTTCATGTCTACGAAAGAGACGGATAATATCACGGATGAGAGGGAATTATAACTGCAAGAATGATTGTCATCTTGGAATTTCTCTTGTTCCAGTGGTCGAGGAATTTGCTAGAAGTTTTTGGCTATCAGAAACTTCTGCTATATAAGGACAGATGGCGATCAAAAAGGGAGCAGTAGTTTTTAAACTGTGGCGAAGAGATTAGAAAAGTGATAATGGGCGAAGTTGTAATTTTGTGATAAATTGAAAGTTGAGATTTAACAAGAAGAAGTAATTAGTTTGGATTTGTGAATTAAGTAATTGAAAGGAGATAAAGTGATTTGAGAGGACAGAGACCTTGTAAGAAAAGAATTTGCGAAGAATAGTATAGTGTGAACCTGAATTGTTCTATAGACTAGAAAATAAAGAAATAATTTCACAGAATATTGTTTTATCTATTCGCGCCGTAGCTCGCATATTACAATATGCTTAATTTGAATTGTCATCCAAGTAGCCAATACATTTGTCTGAATCTCTTTTCGAGCTCGTCGCGTTTCCTTTTAAAGTGCGACTTCCACTTAAGTTTCGCGTCATTGTCATTCTGAGATACTTGCCTTTATTTGCATACAGTATTTGTACCGAGTTAATGAAAACGGAAATGTTGTTTATTTTTCTGTAAGTAAAGTTAACATGCGTTGATTTGGTGGTTTCGTTAAGAACATTACGCCAAATCGTTGTCCATTCGCAAGTATTATACAAAACTCGTTGCAGTTTTTCAGTTGCTGGCTCAACTGAACTTTCCTTTACCAGTATAGCCGTATCATTCGCGAACGTTGCTAGAACGGTGCCTTCTTTTTGAGGTGCATATGTCTCGAGTGTAGAGTAGGAACAAAACCGGACCAAGAACACTTCCTTGTGGAACTCCGGAAGTGATTTGCTTAAATTCTGAGTATTCGATTCCTTGTTTAACACATAAAAGTCTGTCCGCAAGGTAAAATTTTAAAATTTTGTATAACTTTTCCGGAAAAACCTGCCTTAGCTTATACTTCAATCCTTCGTGCCATACCTTGTCAAAGGCTTGAGAAACGTCAAGAAATGCGTTACAACATATATTTTTCCCTTCCAGAGCTTTCTCAATTTCATTGGTTATTTTATAAACCTGGCCAATTGTAGGTGCCTATGCTTGATTCTGAAGCCGAATTGATGATCAGGAATTAATCGTCTTTCTTTAATGACTGCTTGTAGGCACTTCAAAAGGAGTTTTTCAAATGCTTTGGATATTATCGGCAGGAGACATATTGGTCTGTATGAATTTGTGTCATTGGGGATTTTCCCGATTTTGGAACCATTACAACTTCGGCGACTTTCCGTTGCCTTGGAACGTATAGTAGTCTCAGCGATCCATTTATAAGATAGAGCAGTTTGATTAGAGCTTTCTTTGGCAATTCCTTGAGGGTCTGTGCGGTTATTAAATCATATTCAGGGGTCTTTTTATTTTTCAGTTTTTTTGTCGCAGTTCAGCCAATGACACACTTTTTATTTTAAAGTTGTCAGGTGTCGTAATCATACCACGAAGATCTTCTATCAATGCCTGACCGTCAAATGACTTAAACGTTTCTTCTAGGTGCTCAGTAAATAAATCCGTCATTGTTTTTTTATTGGTGGCGATTGCATTTGGGGTTTTCTGGCTTTCCAGAGTGATTAATTTGAACTTTTTTCGGCAATCAAGTCTTTGAAATATGTAGAAATCTCGTGATTTTTGAAATCTCGAATCGCTTTTTTAAATTTATTTCATATATAGGTGGTTCGAATAAATTTTATGCTGGGGAGCGCGAGATTGTTGCAATCTTTTGTGTGCTCTCCTCTTTTCTTTTATTTCCGGCGGATTCCCTATTTGCGACTTCTTTTCTTCTATAGGGAGTATGGAATTCTATAAAACTTTAATGAATCTGTCGACGTCGTCTCCTATTTCGTATGGTGTTTTAAGCGACACATTTAGAATAATATTTTCTTCGCAGTATCTTCCAAAGACGGCCCAGTTAGTTTTGTGAGTAGTTCGCTTCTTCTTTTTTCATTAGACTTTCACTTATTGTCAATACGAATGGTGAGTGATTTGAGGAGAGTGATTTCCTCGACGTTCGTAAAGTTTTTACTCAATTGCTTTTACGATAAGAAAGTCTTTGAGGTCAGGTGTTTTTGCTATATCGGAGGACCAATATGTCGGTTTTCCCGGTGAAACGAAGTCAACATCAAATTACTGCCTTTCGGTGAATTGCATCTTGAACTCCAAAGGGTGTGTTTTGCATTGAAATCACCACCAATAATAAAACTCGGTCCAAGTGAAGTAAAGAGACTTATAAAGGCATTCTTTTCTAGCTTGCGTCGCAGAGAGCAATAAATGGACGCGATGTTGTAGTATGAGGGTTTATTTTTTACGCGAACTGCACTTATCTGCATTATATTGAGATCAATAATTGTATTCATAGAGTGCTAATGGTTTAAGACCTCATTAATTTACTGAGGCCAAAGAAGGTTCTGTTTCCTAGTTGAATGCGCCTTTTTATGAGATGTCATTCGATGCATTCACATTTGCTCATAAATATATAAAACTATTAACCTGTTCTATGATACATTATATGCTCCGATTGTGATGTTATGTTGCTGGAGCTGGTGATTCCTCGAAGCTGTCAGCTACTTTGTATTTGAGTACTATGTCTCTTGCCGCCTGTTCTATTGTCCTTCGCTTCTTGCAATCAAGTCAACATCATCAGAATATGCGAGAATCTGGCTGGGATTGTTAAATATAGTGCCATTCGTCTCTGTTCTAGAGTTCTGGACTGCAAATTCCAGCAGAATGTTAAAAAATAGCTGAGCTAATCCATCCCTTTGTCTTAGACCTTCTTTGGTTTCAAAAGTCAGATTCTTTTTTCTTTTCACCAGGCGGATGAGTTTGAGTGGAACACCGAAAAATTTGCACTCCACTGCATAGCTTCTTCCTCTTGACTCTGTCATATGCGTTATTAAAGTCAACAAACAGATGGGGAGTTTTAATTTTGAATTCGTAGCACTTTTCAAAAATTTGCCTGATCGAAAAGAGATTGTCGATTGTGGAACTTGCATTGGTATTCTCCGATGTTTTCTTCAGCATAAGAAGATTTTGTAGGTCACATTGAGCAGTATGATTCTTCTGTAGTTTCTTGTGGAAATTACATAGTACACCAGGTTTCCAATCTTCTGGTATGTCTTCTTGATGGTGATATTGGTTTGTGAATTTCATTTCACAAACTGTGTCCTCTACTTTTGAACAGCTCAACTGGAGGGTAGTTTGTGGAGTTACAAGTGGTTGGTTCTAATTACATAGTTATCGGGCTGCTACAAAGCTGATCTGATGACTGAAGGTTTCGAATTTCAGGTCTATATCGTTGTTGTTTATTCACTGGATGTGATTGAACCAATGTACATTTGCTAGAGTTCGTGGTTGTATCTCATCCTCTATTCACCCACCTCACATACAGGAGCAAATACACGAGTACGACAAACGATTTTTCTCTTGAAGAGGCATTATGACTGTTCATCATTCCTGAGTAAATTAGAAGTAACAGTGTTTTGCTAAGATCAGTTGTCCTCGAATCTCTACGAAGGCGTCATTTGCAGAGTTTATGTCTATTGCGAGGTAGATGACCTCCTTAATCACTTCGTATTACTTAATTACCACAAAATAACCAACATTATTTTTTTTAATGCGAGTTTAAGAGCTTATATTCTTCAGAATGTATAATGGCTCTGCTGTAGATGCCGTTATGTGCAGAAGTTATAAAGTGTTTTGTAGTCTTCGTGTTACTGAAATCATTTTGAACTTTTAAGTACTGGTGGACACAACAAAAAGTTACGCGCAATAACTACGCAGCTTGCCAGTCACTTGTAAGCAGTTTTTTAATTTTTATGTTCAAATAATAAATTTTAACTAAAAAAAATATTATTTTATTTAAATGTCTGTACAATATTCATTGAAACCAAAAAAAATGTATATCAAGTGTGATTGCTTAGTGGAAAAAGTACCTCAAGATTACCAAACCTGTAATCCCCAACCATGGGGGTCTATAGTCGGACTACCAAGTGGCTATTATGATTATAAATAAAAAATAGAAATTATTCATGCATTTGCAGCTACTAGGAGTTTCAAAAAAAGTGGCATATCCACCCCCTTTATAAAACATCGCGTGTTCTTTCGCGTTACATAATTCAGCCTTATTAGTTCATTCAGAAGGGGCGTTCACATAGTGCGACCTTGTACTAAATATTCAAAAGGGATACGCTTCTATAGATCCTATAAGACCATGGATGAAGCATAAATAGTTGATATTCCAGTCAGCAGACGTCAATTTTTGTCAATTTTTATAGAATTGATGATTGCAAAGTTTAATTTGTTCTACTAAAACAACAACTTTATGGCTATGTCTACTCCAGGCGTAAGATAAGTCATCCGGGGGCATTAAACTTCTTCTTTTTAGCAATTATGTATGGAATATTATATCGCCAAATGGCAAGTATCCCCAAAGAAAAGGGCAGTCAAATCAGAGATGGAGGAGGACAACCGATATCATCTCTGTTTGACATTATGCGACGAAAAAATTATAGTTGTCAATATAGAGCTTCAAAAACTTTTTACTCCACTTTCGCCGGCGCATATGGTCATTTTTCATTAGTTGTTGAGTCAATTGAAATTTATTCATTCATTTAACGGAAGTGCCCCGGACTTTCATCAATACTGTTTCTCACTGCAGCAATATTTTGGTGCCGCACGTACGCTATGAACTTGGTCGGGCTTCACTTTACCTGCCAGTGTATACTGAGTTTTAAAGTTATTCATTATAAGTACGCTGAATGGTTGACTTGCTAGGCACATGATTTAAACCAAACAAAATACGCAAATTTCTTCGTGTTTTCACAATTGAACGATTATTTAGATAAAATGTCTTCAACACGTTGTTGATGCCTTAGATGTTCCATAATACATTGTTATCGGGGAGTCTATAACGCCTCTATATGCCTGATTTTGCACTGTAATAGCTGGAGATTAAAAGCTTCCGGAAATATGAATCTTCGGGATTAATTCGAAAGTTGACATGTTTTGTACCAGAAGGATGCACTTGACGCGTGTATGAAATAGATTAGCATGTGAATGCTCTGGTTCTTTGTTCGAGGATCTGGTGCTGAGGAAATGCAGTCTGCTTTTTAGTATATTACACGCTGCTGCAAAATCGATGGGTCGAACCCTATCATCTCTTATCGTATCGCGGAGACTATGCTTTCTGACCAATCCGCAAATACTCATATATCTTCCTTGCCGATTTCGTCATTGAAGTCCTTGAGTATGATTTTAACATTATACTGATGACATGTTTATGTTAGGTTAGGTTCAATTGGCTGCCTGCGCCCTAAGCACAGACACACCTAGACCAGAGTAGGTCCATTGTGATACCACAGGATCAGGAGATTTCTCCCGTTCTACTTGTACCTTAAAACCAATTGGAGCTTCTAATGAAAGGATGGAAGTTCCTAACATTCGAGTTCACAGAGGCTGTCGTAAAAGTAAGCTCCTAAGTGAAGCCTTTTTCTGACAGAGAGCCGGGTAAGTGCAGAGAAGATGAAGAGTTGTCTCCTCCTCCTCCTCGTCCCTGCAGCTTCTACAAAAACTGTTAGAGAAAAGACCAAGCCTTTTGTTATGCCTTCCAATGAGACAGTGTCCCGTATTGACACCAATTGTTGCGCTGATATGCTTTCTGCTAAAGGAGACCAACCTTTTCGAGCTTTTCTGATCCAGCTGACGCCAAATCTGTTTAGTGACATGACACTTAATGCCAGTCTCCCACTTGAAGTTCGTCTCCTTGATAGCATTTAGCTTGAGCAATTGCTTACATGTAGCAAGAGGAATGCCGAGATTCTCCTTTTCAGTAGAATCTGCAAATTTGTGCCCTGCCTGGCAGGATCATCAGCCCTACAGTTTTCTGGAATATCCCTATGCTCCGGCACCCAACACAGGTGTTTATTGAATTGCTCTGCCATCTCATTAAGAGACGACCTTGGGCGACCTTTGATGTGAAAGTGATCGATTCCAGAGTTTTTATAGTGGATTGACTGTCAGTGAAGATGTTAATATCCTCAGCAGATATTACATTCCATTTCAGTCAAGATAGAGCTTTTTTGATCGCCATTATCTCCGCTTGGAAAATGCTACAGTGATCTAGGAGGCGGAAAGAGATGCTAAGGTTTAGCCTGTCGGAGAAAACACCGTCACCCCACCCCATGGATTGTCTTCCGGGGTCACGTCTCCTTCCCAGTCTAGATGGGATAGTAGCCCGGAAGTTTTCATTGAAAAAGAACCTGGGGAGGGTGTAGTCGGTGTTTTCTGGAATGAATTCTACTCGTAGGTTCTGAAGAATTGTGGAGTGGCATGAGGACAGGCCTTATCAGCGTATCTCTGCCTTAAGCTATACATACAAATGTAAATATCATGTAATCTACAACTAGCTTTATACTGCGAGATCTGTTTTCTGTTTTCGAGTGGTACCAGGCGTGTTCAAGGTACGAACATTCCAAATGCATACTATTGAAACATAGCCCGTGGACTTTCATGTTGTCTGATGAATGGATTCAATAATATCACAGGGCAATAATAAAATGTTTTCCTTTAAAGTTATAGTTTTCCTTTAAGTGGAATTTTAAGACAAATTCAAATCGCAAAATAAAATCTTTTACTAGCTATACTTTTTGAGTTAGCACATATTTTAAGTACCAATTTTTAAAATTTTTAGCGTGCGGCTTTTATAGCTTTGCATGCATACTTTCAGTGAAATTTTGTGTTTGATTGAAGTTTGTATTTTCTTTTCATCATCTACCGTTTTATAGTTATATTTTTTTTTGAACATTATTTTTTATGAACATGCTCTTATGCTTGTTAGTCATGATTACGTTTTAAATTAAAGACTATGGATGGCAGAAAAACGGATATGAATTAATCATCAAATAAATTTTTAGAAATTGATTTACAAAATGTTTAACAGTCTCTGTTAAAATATTTGAATGTGGAAAAGCAATATCTAATTGGAAAAATATGTTCACGTTTTTTTTTTTTAAATTAGTATAAAATTTGATTTTTGCAAAAAGCTATACCGTTGACGAGTGAGTATTACCACATTAGTATTATTTTTTTTTTTTTTTCCCCGAGGGTTGGTAAAAAATTCCATAGACACTATGAGGATAGCAAGCGCGTGCTCTTAGTAGTGTCAGATTCTTACTGACTAAAAAAACACCACCCTGCGATTTAATTTGTTATATATTGCAACTAAGAAGGACCTTATCAAGCAATTTTTCTATCATGAAAAAAATTCGTTTGGCAGGTTACTTTTCACTGAAAGATCCTGCATGTTCTGCAATCTAGGCGCGGTTGATTCCTATCTCGCCAAGTCGAAAGGTTTCGTCCTTTGTAGTCGGCGCAATAAATTGCTTTCATCCAGAATTTGTAGGACTGTATTGTTGATATGTCCGATTAGTCGGTTTCTATGCTTTCTCGCGAAGCTTCTAATTTCAGCTTCAATTGTCGGAATTCCAAGATCCCTGTGGATATCATTGTTTCTAGTATACCACGGTGCATGGACAATTTCTCTCAGCACTTTATTTTGAAAAGTTTGTAAAATATTGGCGTTTGTTTTCTTGATACAGCCCCAAAGTTGTATACCGTAGGTCCACACCGGCTTTAGCACTTGCTTGTATAAAAGCAGTTTGTTCTCAATACTGAGCTGGGAGTGTTTTCCGAGCAACCAGTTCATTTCTCTATATTTGATTTCGAGTTCTTCACGTTTCATTTTCACGTGCGAATTCCATTTCAGTTTTGCGTCGAGTGACATTCCAAGGTATTTGGCCTCGTTTGCTTAAGGTATTCGGGCCAAGTTTAGGAAAATTGGCAAAACATTAGTTTTCTTATAAGTGAAATTCACGTGAACAGATTTAGATTCGTTGAGGGCGATCCGCCAGTCCCTCGTCGATTCATTTACTTTATTCAGTGCGTTTTACAGTTTTGCAGTAGTTTCTTCGATTGTTTTACCTACGGCTAGGATAGCGGTGTCATCGGCAAACGTAGCCAGGATAGTGTCATCTTCTTTCGGTATATCTCGAGTATATAACAGTTAGAGAAGTGGCCCAAGAACGCTTCCTTGCGGTACACTGGCCGAAATTTCTTTGATCTCCGAGTATTCATTTCCATGTCTAACACGGAAGAGTCTATTCCCGAGATATGATTCTAGAATGTCATATAGGCATACAGGGAGAACTTGTCGTAATTTGCAAATCAAGCCATCATGCCACACCTTATCAAAGGCTTGCGAGACGTCAAGAAATACGCTTGAGCATATCTTTTCCTTTTCTCCGCTTTTATGAGTTTTTTTTTTTTTAGATTGATTTCGAATTCCAAAACTTTTACAAATCCAATACTCGCCCTTTATAGGAGCTAGTAAAAATTGAGTTTGCTTGTACTACGAAACCTTTTTTTTTTGTCTATGTACGAGTATTTGCAAAATCGAATTTGGTATGATTAATTAGTACGACCTTATCCTCCAAAAGCCGTCAAAATGAATGCACTCGCCTCTAAAAAAAAAAAAACCTGAATTAATCTATCACATGTAGAAACCTGTTGGCAATAAGCAAGGAAATTAAATATACACTCATGCTCGTATTTATAAATTGTATATTTCTTTGATGTCTAATTTTATTCATTTGCTTTATTAACTTGGTTTTGTTGTTGTTTGACAACATCGTTTTAAAATACTTGTCATTCGGTTGATGATAATATTTTCGCAAGTAAATAAATTAGTTCGACAGCAGCTGCTTTAGCTTTCAAAGCGCATCCACTCAACATAAGACGACTGAAGGCTTTTCTACGCGGCAGCTATAGAGCGTGCTGGCAGTAGATAATGTCAGTTGGCAAACGCTGGGTTCAAATAAAAATATCTTTGATTGGTATGGGGATTTTGTTTTATTTGTAATTATTGTGTGCCAATTCATATTCAAAATGACTGTTCGCAAAATTTTTATTATCATTTATTTTCTGTAGATTCCTGCGTCGCTGGTAACAAATCCCGATCACCGAAACAGAAACATCATGAACCAGAAGTGGTACGCTCAAAGGTTCCACCACCACCTCCTCCGAGACGTATTAAAGACCATGATGATCCGTCGGGGACAAACACGGCACCGGGCGGAGACACTGTATCGGAGGCATACACTCTATACAGTATACGTCAGCAAATGGCAATAAGCCTAAAACGAATGAAAGATTTGGAGGAGCAAGTGAAAAGTATACCGGAACTGCAGGTGAGTTCAGAATTTTGTTATCAAAACCGCAATCTTATCAACCCGGAGAATGTTTTTTTTTTTTGTTTTTGTAATGCAAATGTCTTGTGATGGAGTAGAAAAGTGAATAGTTGACGGCCGGAGGAATTTAATTTTAATTTCATTATGTCAGGGTGAGAAGGCTATTTGAGGACAAATTTGAAATGGTCATAACTTATGCAAAACCCATTTATTAGAATAAATACTAGTACATATATTCGTATGTCTGTAGCCCATATTTATTCAATAAAACAACTTTCAGCATCGAAAACAGCCTCAATTTGTGACCGGAAACGTGAGCATGCCGTGGCCCTTGTTGATGCTGACCATTATTTGGACAATGGAATCCTTTTGAGTTTGAATGGTATTGTGAGAATGTTTGTTGATTTTATGTTCAACTACGCCCCACACAAAGAAATCAAACTTTTTGAGATCAGACCAGTGAATTTGGTGTTATGTTATGACGAAAATCAATCGCCATCTGAGTCGTCGTGGCGTTATGTTCTGACTCAGAATCCTGCTGGAACACGTATGGTCTTACACTAACAACTGCCTCTACCTCCTCGATGTAAAAGTAGAGGGGTATTAGATGACCTTCACCGCTCACTACCCCAAGGACCATCACACTGGCAGGAAACTTGGTGTGCATCAGACGCAGAACATCTGAAGGGTCTGCACACTGCCATCTGTCGTTCTATCTATTGACCTTCTGGTCCTGGTCGACATTTTTCTCATCGGAAAAAAAGCCCAAGGAGTCTTGGATCTTCCGGATACTTCAACTGGTTGATGAGCCACCTTCCTCGGAGCACACGCTGCTTTTTCATTTCCTCCGATATAAACTGGGTTTTTCTTGCGCGTTGAATGCTGTTTAAGTTACAGACAAAACATAACCACCAGAAGCTTTCAACTCGACGCGATCCTTGTGAACGAACGATCTTAAAGCAAAATATTTGAAATAACAGTGCTCTACAGACAGAAATTGTAAGCCTTATGCTCTGTCTACCATATTTTAAGTGATTTTTCTTTGATTCTATATTTGTAACTTGCTTTAGAGGCAGCCAATTTAGGTGCACAATTATTGTTAGAGGGGTTTGTTGAATATCGACATTTCCCAAAAGCGATCTATAAGAAAGCACTTAGGTACCGTCAATTTTTAAGTTTTAAATAAGAGGTATCTAATCTTAGGAGTGTATCCGCCTAAATTACCACCGCAATTACAACAGCGTCTTTCTCCATTAGTTGACTTCTTCAATGTAATAGATAACCTTTTCGAAGACAGATAATTATCCTTAACAGAAATTAAGCACTGAGGCCACTGTTGGCAATCTCACACTCATTCATTGCTGTCAATGAGATTTGGGCAAATCGTTTGTCCAGGCCGCTGGCCAACGGGAGGGTTACCCCATGCAGAAATCATATCTTTTGACTTTGCATTCATCATTTTTATATGCACTAGTAAATTCCATTTCCACTAATTTCGAAATATGGCTGCATCTGTGAGTGTTAATAAAGGATGCATGTATTTATATAGTGTTTCTGCTGTTTAATGTGACATTTCTAGTATTCCAAAGTATTAATCATCAAATAGCCTAGGCTCATACACAAATTCTGATGTTGCTCAATAGTCCATAGCAAAAACAGTGAAAAAAATAAATAATACTGCCATTTGCCCATTACATTGAATAATTTTATATCATAAGAAGGATAAGTATACTAGTTCTTTTTTCTGTTGCAGAAAGCTTGAAAACAACTGGGATGTGTGTTTAGGGTCGTTATCTTGTTGAAAGACGAAGCCTTTTCCAATGAACCGAAGACCACTTATAATATCATTCTCATCGGTCATGGTTGTGTAGCCCTCTTTGTTCAAAATACCTTCGATACGAACGAGATCCCTAGTTCCGCTGAAGGAAAAAGCTCCCCACACCGAAATCGATCTACTTCCATGCTTTATGTGGTGGGCACGATACATTGTGGCGAAATGGTTGGTTCTGCGGAACGTCCATCAACCCTTCTCTTCGAACTTGGATTCATCAGTCCAAAAAATCCTTCTCCAGTCCTAGGACTCGGGCTGCAAAGTACAGTCCAATTTTGGTGAGCTCTAGCCCACTCTAGTAGTTTTTTCCTATTTTGGGCCTGAAATAATGGCTTTTTTCGGCAACACGTCCAAACAAATTTTCCTCCCAAAGACGCTTTTTGATGGTTGTAACGGAGACTGGGATTTCTCTATTGCTGCTGATCTCTCCGCAGATTTCGCTGCCTTCGACTACGCTTGCTAATACCCATAATCAAATTATGGACGTCCACTCGGTTTCACGAAATCGCTTGATGGTGTTATCGACTCCAGATTTAAAAATATTAAGTTCTTTGGAAACATCTATAATAATTTGACTTCGTATTATTGTTAAAAGTATTTTCACTATCATAATTCGGAAATAGCTCACAATCTTGATTGCCTCATGACGTAGATATAACCATAATAGACGTAGATATAACGCAATTAGGGCTAAGGTTACTACATATTGCCATAATGAGCTCAGTAAAAAAAATTATTGCCTAACTGTAAATAGTTTGGTGAAATAAAATGGGTACAATCAAGGAAATAGTGGTGTGAACGTTACAGATAAAATTACTTTAATTATTTATTTATAATTTAAAAGGTCCTAACTAATTTCATTTCACACATTACAGAACGAACTCATCCAACTTCGTAATGACAAACATCAGCTACAACAAGAACTACAAAAGAAAGAAGATGATCTGTCCAAAGCCAAGGAGCAAGCATCCGCTTCCCCAGTACCGCTAAACAATTCCAGCCCGAGTCCTAGACTCTCATCACCAGTCACCTTTACTCCACAACGTGTTAGCCCAGTCTCTCTAGAAAGCCTTGGCGCTAGACTGAGAAGTAGTTCGTCATCGTCAAATGAACAACAGCGACCTAGTCCTCAAGTACTTAAACGTGATGTGGCGGTCATGTGCACGTCTTATACACGTGATATTGGTGTTGGGAGTAACCCGATTATCACACGGACAGTTGGCACAAGTTCGTCGCAAACAGGAGACATTTTCGAAAAATTGTACACAAAGCAAGAGGTTAACGAACATGTTCAGATATGCATCAAAGAATACGAGGAGGAAAGGAAGATAGTACAGATGAAAAAAGTGGTATCTATTGGAACGAAAATGTTTAATCCGCCCAAGAAAGACTTAAAAGACAGCTCAGTACAGACTATAACTGAGCGACCTGTTCAAAAGTTTTCTATTGGAATCATGGCTCGACCGAACCTTCGAGATGTAATGGTTTCATGCAAGCCCGAAATTCGATCAATTGCGTGTTCCGATCATCGTACTATCGATAATCTGTGCGATAAGTGTGATATACCAAAACGAACTGTTGGTTGTGGTCCTGAACCAGAAATCGAAAAAAGAGCACCAGTTTCTCTTAAACTTTTAGATATGCCTGGCCGAAGTTTAACCTTTAGTCTTGGTGAGAATGAGAAGCTCAACTTAAAACGGAAAACCATTGGCACGCAATCTCAGTGGGTTACTCATTCAATCGGAATGCAAACATCTTTTCCTGTTACCTCTATTGGCATCCAAAATGTACCGCAACTACAGTCTGAGTTTTCTCAATGCTCTGTGGAAAATGCAAGCCGACAAACTGATACCCGTGATCTAATTAAACTTCGTACATCTCAAGTTAACACAGATGAACTACCGGAGCTCCCGAAACCGATCACCTGTGATAATTCCTGTAATACAGACCTCGTGAGAACTATTGATCACGCAGTCAATACATTGCCTCCGGCGAAGACTAAGCATTCTTCGTCTAATACTGAGCAACTACATAAACGGGACATTGGATGTGGAGACATTGTCAAGCCGCATATTTCAATTGCATGCGCCGATAATTACTGTGATTCTTGTAAAGATGCCATAAAGCATTTGGCAAAAGACTTTTTCAAAGTTCAGCCAAATTCAGTTTCGGTAAGAGACACGTCCAAAATTCCTAGGCCCAAGCATATTACAAGTCCCAGTCCGGTAAGAAAGAAGTTCATGCGGCAGAATACTTACACAATAACGCCATCGCCAACTCCGAGTCCTGTAGCGGAAAAGAAATTCAATTTGAGGTGAGTTTGAACCAATGATTCTTAACTTTGATTGACTACTTCATAAGCAACATTATTCATAGTTAGTGGTTATTGTATATCACCGATGGCTTAATCTGCAAACTATCTAACTTTATTTTTATTAATTTTACAGAAGAGCTGGAAAACTTCACAAAGTAATAATTAATAAGCGATTTTAGCATTGAAATTGTATGAACTATGTACATACGTAGTTTTAGCGAAATCTGACCACCTAAAATAGCAAACAGAGCTATAGGTACCGCACTTTAACCGCCTTGTTTGAGTCAGTACTAGGCCAAGGACATTGTATTGTAGTAGGTCTCCGTCTCAATCTATTGAGTTCGAAGGCCTAGAAGTATGACTTGGACCACGTCATTTACACGATACAGTGCTTACTTTACGTAAGGTGCACAACTATCAAATACTATCGACAGCAGTATGCAATTTCACTATAATTCTATAATCTTGTGTGCATTTCTAAGACTGAATACCAAAAATATTCTTTCTAAAGAAATTTTCGATTTCACAATGTAATTTCTTTCGAAATCGACAATGAAAATGAAGGTGAAAAACGCTTAGATATGCGTCACATTCTTTATTCGTTTCAACAATTAATCCGTATGAATGAAAACATAATTCTTCTGGTGTTTTAATAGTTGATGATGCTTTTGTTTATCTAAAGAGGCTTTTGTATTGATTATGGAATCAATCAATTTAGAAAGTTACTGTTGATCAATATTCATCCAATACTGAGACTTGGCGCTACTCTAAAAGTTCTAGTCCACCGGCATAGGTAGTCGTATTTTGTTGGTATTCTGGAAAAGTGCACTTTTTAGTACCAAAGGCCTCAACATTAACTTACTTGTAGGTATCCGTCGAAATAGAAATGATCCGAGTCTATAAAAACGCCACCATAGCTATGTGGGATGTAGGCATTTCGATCCAGTTCATAAGTTAACATTATCTTCAGTTATTTTTACTGGACATGGTCATTTTTATGTCACTTGCATCTACGTATATAAAGGCAAGTCTTGGTTTATAAAACTTAAAGAAAAAGTTTAAGTGATAGATGATATGATAGTAGTGGGTTTATATTAAGCAAACTACTGACTATAGTATCGTTTAGACGACGATCGTTTTAAAAAGTTTCCTGATGAGAGCCCAGGGGTCAAATTACGACATCAGTTAACGAGTGAGTGAAATCCATACGCTATCGAGTGATCGAGTAACTTCATTGGGATGATCACATAAGAATGGTCACGTATCGAGTACACTTTGGAAATTGTACTAATACAATTCTACTACATTGAATTGATTGGGCTGACAAATGTCAAACCTATTTATTTTTGTGTGAGGAAAAGTTTTTAATTAAAAATTGAATATTTACTTTATTTTTCATCTTCTAATTCAGATGATGATCGCTATGAGTGTATTGAACGAAGACGTTTAAGAGATAAAAGCGATCCCTTCTCTTTACAAAACTCTGTGTATAAAAATATCTTTCACAACATACACTTTTGATTGCAGGTCTATCAAAACAGACAGGGCAAACAAGAGTGCATTCTTATTTATAATAGAGAATATAAATTTTAGAGGATGCACCTAAACTGCTGTCCCAGCTCATTAAATTTACCAAAATCTTCTTTGCAGAGGGTTAATTTTATTTAGACTCAACCCTGAAATAAATTTCAGATAATAAATTGAAACAACTGCAAAAATAACAATAAACAAAGATATTCCCACATATTTTCTCCCAAATGCATATCAGCTCGTTAGCAGAAACCATATCGAATAAATAAATACACGATCACTGATGACAGAATGCCAAATTTCGATACTCGATACTCGATCTCTTAAGCGGTCATGTCAAATCAACATTTATCAGTCACGTGTTGCTCGATAACTGATGCGGTAATTCGACCCCAGGACTTTAGTAATCAGCATTGGGAACTTTAATATTAAGACTAATAGTACGTTTAGATATACAATAGATTTGCTTTAAGACGATTTAGAAATAAATCAGACGTCCCACACCGTTTATGAGCATTATGAGCGTTTTGACTGTAATAGAGAAACTCCAAAAAGTGAGTCTCGCGATTTCTGACTGCAGTCTAAACGGCTAGACCGATTTACTTCAAACTTCATATTTGGGGTCTTTGAGCTAATAATCCAAAATTAAATCGGAATTTCCATTCTAATCCCATAACAAACTGTCCTGATACATTTAAATATTTTTTAAAACAATTTTCAAATTCCAGAGTACTCAGACTCGATTTTCGGTCCATTGTACTATCAGGTAGCAACTTAAATTTTATTCGTTTCTCTATTACGCTCAGTGGTTTGTTGGGGGATTGCTGTTCCCCATTCACGTTCAAACCTCTACAGTTCAATACACAATCAAACAAACTACCTACTACTACTTATTCATACGAGTACACACACTGCCGTCCATAAGTTTCCGGACAATACATTCTATTGGAAAAATTGATATAAAACTGTTTGTCTTTTTCATTTTAATAATCAAAATTTATTGCAAATAGCTTCATCTATATTATATTTATCTAGTCAAATGAATAAATTAATTGAACCTAATAAATAAAAAAAACTTGGGTAATAAAATAGAGTTAGACTTCTTTTTCGTCGAATAATCCACCTCGTACTTGTACCACTTTGGCCGTCACCATCCAGGCATTCTATCGACCAGTTAGTTGATGTCCAATCCTGGTGCTTTTTTCCTCTTGATATTGTTTTGAGGTCGTAGCGAAGGTTTTCTACTTGACCGTGAAGGCCTGCGGCAGCTAAACGCCTTTTTATCGTTCTTACTGATATCTGCTTTGAGTGTGAACGGTTGAACTCTGCACAGATTTTTCGAGCTGTAAGCCGCCGATTCCTCTTGCTTATTAATTTTATGGTCTAGTCCTCCTTACATCGGTTTATGCCTAAAATTGGCCACATCTTGGTTATGACTTGGATGATTTTATTGAAAATTTATAATCAATTAATTTTGAACACACGTGAGGACATGGCATTACAATTTTGTACGTTTGTTCAAAAAAGATTTGTTGAATTTGAACAGTATACAAACGAACAGCTCATATGAGCAAGTATGTCTGACTCAGTTATGCCCTTCATTCTATAACAGGGCTACCATATACATGAATTAAAAATTCCGTACAATTAAACGATATACGGATGAAAATATCCGTATCCCAAAGACTTTACATTTTTTTTTTCTAAAACTAAAAGCGCATCTTCATTGGGTCTCCCAATTCTTCTTGTCTGTCTGTTTGTATGTATGTATGATCGACTGAAGCCTCAACAGCTTGAAAGATTTTTATACTCGTATCTATTCGCAATTCGAGGCGAAATCAACATTTTCATTCCAAATTTAAAATTACTTTACTAATACCCGATTTCGATAAAAAAAAAATCAATTTTCTCGCAAACGGTTCCAACGCTCTGTTGGTGGTTTGAAATTTATCTTTAACGACAGTCAGTCTGTATGATCGCACTAATCTCAGAATCCAAAGAATCGGATTTATTATAGCTTATATAATATACAGGGATTGATCAGTGAACGTAAACGTGCATTGATGCATGAAAAACGTCCCCAAAACCATATAAGAATTTCCGAAACGATGTATGGAAGATATGTATACTCATACTCGTATATGTAGCTGTTGAATTGTTCTACCAGAAAAAAAAAAAACATTGCAACATACATATAACATGGCTACTCGTATGATAGCGAAATTCAAATGCAATGAAAACCAATTTCAAAACCAGTGAGTAATTTCCGTCACAGGTGTTGGTTTTTAAACTTTTCGGCAAAATGTGTTCTACATTACGAGTAACAACGGTGGAGAAAATCGTGTCTAGGATTTTTCGGGACAAACTCATTGAACAAATGCAGAGCACTGTAGAACGGTGATCTTATGTCATCGTTTGAGTTTCTATATTTTACGCTATATTTTTGAAAATTAGAGTTTCCTCGGCTAAGATTCAATTGTCGACATAAATATTTAAATAATATTTGTCATACTCGTAGCTATGATAAGTTTTGAAAATTATTAAAACATTTTTTTTATTTTTAATGAAAAATAAAAATATTTTCAATGTTTTTGTTTTTTTAGACTTGGATTCTGAGTAATTTTTAAATAAAAAACATACATACACCTACACTTTATTTATTTGCCTCCACCAGAGGAATCATCTTGTTTTTTTCGTATTTCCTAGATGACTCAGGTAAAGCAATTTCTTTTCTCAAAAATAATCTACCCTCTGAGAGTTCAGAATTTGTGTAATTCTACCCTACATGCACTCTTATACCGCGAAAGGAGATGATGTAATGTATAAAATTCTGCATTTTTTACTTGCTCCTATGGGGCAATCAGTCTAGATTTAACTATAGGGTGACCAGATAAGAACGATGGAAAATAAATTTAAATAAAATAACATCAAATTGATTCTGGCTTTATTTTGAATTAAATGGAGGCTTCACTAGCAGTGCTTCAAGCGGTCGGTCCAATTTTTGATGACTCGGTCCAATATGTTCGGTGTTATTCCGGCAATAGCGTCTCAAATGTCGGCCTCGAGCTCGTCTAAAGTGGTTGGCTTGTTAGCGTAGACTAAGGACTTGACGTAGCCCCAGAAAAAATAATCGAGGAGTGTCAAATCGCATGATCGCAGCGGCAAATTGATGAACGCTCGCCGTGAGACGTCCCAGTCGCCAAATTTCTCCTTCACCACTTCGAGCGTTGCGTCGTTTGTATAGGATGTAGCGCCGTCTTGTTGAAACCACAGCTGGGATGTATCGATGTTGTCGAGCTCTGGCCACAGAAAGCCGGTTAACATCGCTCTATACCGAGGACTATTGACGGTAACGGTGTCTCTTTCCTCATCTCGAAAGAAATAAGGTCCGATGATGCCGCCGTGCTATAAACCGCACCAAACAGTTAATCTTTGTGGATGCATTGATGCTTGTGGATTGTGGTCACTCCAATAACGGTAATTTTGCTTGTTGACATAGCCGCTGAGCCAAAAATGGGCCTCGTCCGAGAAAATGATTTTTGGCCAACATTTCCAGCGTCCAATTAGCGAACTCACGGCGTTGTCTATGGTCGTCCGGCTTCAATTTTTCAATTCAATTCAGCACAATCTTATACGTATGTAGGCTCAAATCTAACCGCAAAATAAGCCTGGTTGATTCTCCGTCGATGCCCAATTCAGCTGATCGGTGCCGTATCGACATTTCTGGGTCTTCTTCGATACTGGCCGCTACGGCGGCAATGTTTTCTTCACTTCGCACCGATCTCTGTCTGGTTGGTGGCTTAAGGTCCAAAAGAGTGTACTCACGCTCAAACTTTTCACGACGAAATTCACGTTGCGTTTTTACAACTGAGCCGGAATTTCAATAATATTTTTTAATAATTTCCACATTCTGGAAGCGTCAAACGATGCATAATGATATGGCAAACCTTACTGAATATTTTGACTGCTGGATGTCATTGGTAACTTTAACAGCTGTTGAAACATAACAATTGGAAAAACTATCATTGCTATCTGGTAGTCACCCTTTATAATATTGGGACTGAAAAAAGTGGGTCTCGTAATTATGTCTGTCTGTCTCTATAGTCTAAACGGCTGAACGGATTTCCTTCAAACATCATATCTGGGATTGGTAGGGTAATGCCAGAGGCAGAATTCGAATTTTTATTCTAACCTCAAAATTAACGGTACTTACTTTACTTAAGACCAATTTTTAAAAAATCTAATTTTATCAAAAACTAACGATTTCAATAAAAATTCATATCTGTTTGTAAAAAAGACTGTGTATCACAATAACGGTACTTAACTATTAGCGGAATTGCGAAAATTGGCTATTTTTCATTTATTATATATATATTCAATTCTAAGTTATTTCTGACATATAAGCATTAAAATGTTTGATATAAGCAAACAAAAGATTTTCTTCTTAAACAAACATTTTTCCTAAATTTGAAATCTGAACAATTTACAAACGAATAGCAAATATGGAGCAAGTACGTACAACCCTTTATTTACTTTTGAGTGCAACATTTTCGAGAATACAACACGATTTATTTTTCAGTGCGAGATTTGTTTCGATAAAGAAAACGCCATTGGAAAGGTATATATACTCGTAGGTATATTGTGACCGCGAGTCAGAAAATTGTGTTGGATTTTAAATTTACCGAACACCCTGTTTGGTGGAGGATGAACTTCTTCATTATCAAGTTCCACGGTTTTTACTCTCTCTTACTATTCATTTCCCGGTACAAACATCTCATTTCCGAAGGGTTGAAATGAAAGACTCATGCGCACTTTAATGTTTATACGAGCGGGAAAACTAAAAAAAAAAAAAAAAATTAGATGTATGGTATGGATGCAGGATACCAGGTGTTATTAGGGTGAATCACGTACATACTATATACATAATTCAATGAATTAGGTCTTCGATGAATAGTACGCATAATCCTACCATCATTTTTATTTTTTTGTGATTTCTATTTCATGGTCATAGCATATTATTGCGCAAATCGAACTTCGACATGGTTTTTCTTTCGTTTTGTCCAACTTTCGCTTTGCAGTAGTTCGCTTCACCCCCCCATACTTGCTTGTGAATTTTATTTAATTTTCTTCTAATTGTTTGCATTGGTTTTTTTTTTTTGGAAACGGACTAGTTATTTGAGAGTATGTATTAAACAAAAAATATCTGCATATTTGTAACCCTTTTTTTTAAATTTTTAGTTCGTTAGATGAAAAAGCATCTCACGCCATCAGCCTGGATTCAGAAAATCTTCCTTCCACTCCAATAAGTTCGCTGTCGAAGAATGAAAGCAACGAAATGAAACAAAAACACATTCTTGAGGAAATTTCCAGCGAAAATGCCAGAATTCGTGATCTTTGTCATGAGGGTGGCATTGCTGATATCGGTGAAGATCTTATTGTAAAAGAGGAAACAAGGGTGAGGATATCATGGTCCAGAGAAAACTCACCAGCTCCGTCAACTTCCACATCTTCGACCGTAAAAACTGTAGTGGATAATATAGCTGCAGCTGAAGTGGAGAAGGATGCAGAGGATGTTGCGGTTGCTGAATGTCCTGCAGAAGGTTTAGCTAAAGAAATCACCCGTAAGGGTATTGAGCCTCAACCCGTTTCTAGTCAAAGAAGTCAACGTGAGGTACAAACAATGATAATGAATCAAATTGTTTCGCAGGAGACTGTTCCAAGAGAAAAGTGAGTTTTTCAATGAGTTTCCTTGGCAAATCTTTAAATTTTCTGTTAATTTTGTTAGGGTCTTTCCATCAAAGGAGATGCAAGCAGCTCTTAAAGTGATCAACGATTCACTTCAGAAATTCTCATCAAAATCCAGTGACCACAAAAGCGCTACAGCTGTTGTTCAAATGGAGTGGTTCCATATTTCTAGCACAGATGAGGCGAATCCCTTAATTGTGGAAGACTACCTGGACTGCTTTGAGGATTTCTCGATTGCTTTACTGAAGTATGTTGTAAATTTGGTGGACAGTAATGTGAGTAAAATCAATCAAACTGAAGGTTAAGGTCATTTTAAAGCTTTTCGTTTGCTGCATAGGGTAACACAGCAATGCATTATGCAGTTTCACATGGCAACTTTGACGTAGTATCCATTTTGCTGGATTCTAAGGTTTGCAATGTAAATCAAATGAATAACGCTGGATACACGTGTGTTATGCTTGTCTCGCTGGCGAAATTGAAGAATTCCGCTCATCGGACAGTCGTCCAACGATTGTTTCAGATGGCCGATGTCAATATACGAGCTAAAAAGGTACTGAATTTAGTGGTTTTATGTATGTTAACCTGGTTTTAATGCAATTTTATTTCTTAGCACTGTCAAACTGCTCTAATGCTTGCTGTTTCCCATGGAAACTTGGATATGGTCGAAATGTTGTTAGGCGCTGGCGCCGATATAAACATTCAGGATGAGGATGGCAGTACAGCACTTATGTGTGCTGCCGAACATGGACGAGTGGATATTGTAAAGCATTTGCTTTCGCAAACGGATTGTGATTCATTAATTCAGGATGTGGTGAGTAATTTGAACATATCTGTAAAGTAGGTCCCAATAGATGACTATTTCATTTTTATGGTGAGCTTTATAAGCACAGTCGAAGAAGGTCGAAGAAGGAGCTTTCAGTGGAAATAATTGAATTTTGTTTCGATTTCTTGTGCATAGGGTAAATGGTCGTTGAAAACACATTCAATTTGCGACCTCAATTTAAAAATACACTGAAGTATGACCAGTATTACGTCATCGTTATGGGAATAAATGAATGAACCTTCCGTCTTCGTCCGAACCAAAGATAGAGCGCATATTTTGAATGGCATTTTTAATTTGCTCAATTTTTAGCTCAATACAACGGAAATGCAATTAATCGAGGCCCAATTTTCCGGGGATTAATGTGGCTATAATTTATCTCTTGTTCATTTTGAAAAGCCTAAACGGTCCGGGTAATACCTGAAACTAATTACAACATTTTCATTGAAATGATGTTTAACTTTGAGCTGCAATTAAATGTGGAGGCCACTTTGTATGTTGTATATATTTTCATAAAGATACAAAGTTTCAGTTTTTTGACTCACGCAGCAGCTCCTCAAAAGGTGTGATAAACACACACATATTGAGATATTTAGTATAGTAAACTGTATTTCGAAGGTCACCGCTTCTGGACATTTTTCATATGCACAGCTAATTATAACGAAAGGACGTGGACTATTTAAAGCTGCACAGGAGATAGGAAGCAATTTCTTGGCAGCAGGCAAACCTAAATATTGACCGACCTACTCACACAAGATACCTGATCTAGTTGACTTTTTCATTACCAAAATGATATTAGACAAATTTCTACGTACTGAAGATGGATTCGATTTCAACTTTGACCATATGCCAATCTTTCTTAAATTAAGTAATAAGATTATCCTAAAAGACCAATTGCCTACCGTGACTAACAAATTTACGGACTGGGAATATTTCAAAATATTGATGTAAGAAAGTTTAGAATTACATATATTGCTGCAGGCTGGAGATGAAACTGATAACGAGGTTCTAAAATTCACTAAAGCAATCCAAAATGTTGCATGGGGTAGTACAAGTACTCCAAGACTTGAAAGGAAAACTGTCGGACAAAATCACCCCAGGGGAATTATGGATTTAATAGAAGAAAAATGTAGACTTCGTAGACGATGGCAACATAAACTAAATAGGATTTGATAACAACTAAACTTTTAAGTAAAAGAAATAAAAATTTAAAATTTTGCCTTAAAAGATTGACAAATGATAAAAGTGCAAACTACTAATTCTGGAAAATGACAAAGTATATGGAAAGACCAGTAACACAGAATGCTGTAATCAAAAGTAGTAATGTTCAGTGGGCAAAAGGTAACCTTGACAAAGCAAAAGCGTTCTCTGAATTCCTAATGAATATACCCCCAACCAGACGATTGAATCGATGCACCGACTTGGGATAACATACAAATCTTTCAACTACGCCTAACGAAATTAATAAAGAAATACAAACTAGACTGAAAATTAAGAAAACCCCCGGATATGATTTAATTACGAAATAATTTTTAAAGCAGCCATCAGATAGAAAAAAAAAGCACTTTGACTAAAGTACGTCCAAGCCATTGAAAACTATCTGAAGGGATAATGCTACTAAACACCTTGTAACGTAACGTCATATATGTAGACCTATATCTCTGCTGCCTGTGATTTTCAAATTATTCGAACAAATATTATTAAAATGAATGAAGAATACAACTTGACCAATTTGTCTTTAGAAATAATCATTCAACAATTGGCCAGGTTCAGAGGCTAACTAACACTATTGAAGGAACATGTGAAAATAAAACGGTTTGCCCTGTCGTCTTTCTCGATGTCCCGCATGCTTTTGACAATGTTTGGCATAAATGACATCTATATAAGCTGAAAATTCACCTCCCGAAGCAATGTACTGAAATATTTGAATCCTATTTAACACAACGATATCTTCTTATCAGAAAAGAGATCAAAGCTGGAGTTCCTCAAGACAGCATGCTTGGACCTATGCTCTGTCTTTAGTGATTTACCGACTCTTTAAAACAATTTAATCGCTATGATGATTTGCAAACGACAGGAGCATTATTTTCGTTGGCGAAATAGCAGACAAGTCATCAAGCAATCTACAAGATGCAGTTAACGAAATAGTAAATTGGACAAAAAAATGGAGAATAAAATTTGGCAACTTCAAATCTCCAAAACACGTCGACTTACGTAAGGTCGAATATCAGTCAACAATAATTAGTGGATCTCCTATCTTTTATAATAACACGGCTAAGTACTTGGGAATGACGTTAGACGCAAAGCTTCGCTGGAAGGGACATATAATTATAAAAAGGAAAGAACTTGGCAAAAATTCACCCTGGTTATTAAGAAACGCCGACATTCACCGGGATCTAAGGATAGATACTGCGCCCAGGACAAAAGAAGGATTTGCAGAATCTCACGATAGCATGCTAACGAGAAGGCTCTGAAAATGCTCAAGACTGATGGTTTAACTCGCAGACTTTAAAAGCCCTTTGAACTCTTGCCTGCCATACACATTTAAGGAATCCAGTGTGCTAGTAATAGATAAACAATTATTGCCTACAATATTTTTGCATATTTCTATTATTTAATTTGTAATTTGAAGTGTATCAGTTATTCTTTGCTGACGATGGAGCTATCATAAGCGAAGATCAAATAGCCTTGCAACGAGCACTTGATGTATGGGTGGATGTTTTGGATGGAAATGGGTACTGTATTAGTTCAAAAAAGACAGAGTATCTGTGTTGCCCGTTCTCTGATCCACACCGGCCTATTCCAGACATTTACTTGAATGGAAAAGTGTTTCCCAAGTGTGAAAAGTTCAAATATCTGGGATCTATGATCAATAGCGAAGCAACTTGTGATGATGACATCAATCATCGCGTAAGCGTAGGGTGGATGAAGTGGCGGGAAAACTTCGCTATCTTCTGTGATCGAAAAATGCCCCCTAAGCTTAAAGGAAGACTCTACAGCGCAGTTGTACGTCCGGCGCTCACATACGGTTCACAATGCTGGACAATGTACACAAAGTATGAGGGCAAATTAACTGAGATGAAGATGCTTCGCATGACAGCAGGAGTAACGAAGATTGATAGAATAAGAAGTTCAAAGATTCGAGGAAGCTTTCATGTAAAAGAACCCATCACAAGCAATATAGAGCACGACCGGTTCAGTTGGTATTGTCATGTTCAAAGGAGAGATCCTTCGAACCCCGTCTAAAAGGCAATATTAATCAACGTTCCTACGCAATCGCGCAAAAAGGCAGACCAAAAAACAACTGGATTACACAAATGCAAAAACACTAGCACTCGATTGGCCTCAGTGACGAAGTGATCTGAAACCGGGAAGTCTGCCGGTACTTCCTGAGGTCAAACCGGCAAACCCCACAGGCGGTCCAGTAGGGATGCAGTAAAGCGGGAGGGTTGTGATCCTTCTACTCCGGATCATAACTTCGCCGTAAGAAGAAGAAGAAGAATTTGTAATTTGAATGAATGAAAACTATGTGAAATAGAAACAAATTGCGCGTTATTTGTATAAATTGTTAAAAAAAAAACATCCGGCTATGTATGATATTTTTTAATTTTTTTACTACAGGAGTGCAAAGCCTTAATTTTCGCGGTCACCTAGGAGCTTCTAGAGAGGTGCGGAAAAACACATTTACATTGTTAAATTTAATGCATGTATGTACTTATGTGGAGAAACAAAATGAACTGAGAGACACTGTGAAATTTCAGTTTTCTAAGTCATCCAGGACTTCTGGAGAGGTACGGAAGTAAAAAAAAATCGTATAACTACACTTATAACTCAAAAATTGGTCAAGTGCGAGTTGGGTCTCGCGCGAATAGTGTTCCGTGTCATTATTTTCATTGTACCCTAATTTTACTTTCTCGTTAATCCATTGAAAAGAGAAAGCTAGGGTAATACATACTTGAAAAGGGTCAGATCGAACAAACACTTTTTGTTCCATGTTTGCCCCTATGTTTGTTCTCACACGGTTCGATCGAGAATTACTAGGACAGTTTGATGAAATTGAGTTTGTATGTACGAGTGTGTCCTGTTGCGGGGTCATTTCGTTCAAAAATTGTCAAAAGCCGATCTAGTGTGTATGGGATGTTGGGGCATGGTCTCAAAATTTTTTAAATTATCTTTCGTAGCGGCCTAACTCCAGGACTCCTAAATGGATTTCGATGAAATTTGGCATGTAAGCTTACACTTATACGCTAGTAGTTCCATTTGAAACTGATCGAAATCGAATGATGTGGAAGTCAGATATGAAGAATCGTTTAAAACATTTTCTAATCGTCTTTCTTATACTCCTAACTCAATAATCACTTGACGGATTTTGCTGAATTTGGGTTTTGAGTTAAGTCGAACGTGTAGATATGTTTTTTTTTCCACACTCGAGCAAAACAGAAAATTTCGACTTTGCTCTGTTTATCTTGGTGTTGAAAGAGTGGAGATACATATGTACATGTATATTAAACCTGGTACCGGTACGGTACACTGCAAATAAGTTCTTACTATACTTTTACTTTTTCAGTCTATATTCTTAGTATATTAATGCATATTAACGCTTTGTTTTTTTTTTTAGGACGGAAGTACAGCGTTCAAAATCGCATGGCAAGCTGGTCATCGAGATATAGGTCTCCTTCTCTATGTTCACGAGCAAATGCTACGCAGCAAAATGCCAAGTAAACCCGAGCAACGAACGTCGTTATCACCACGTCATCATAAACGGCATCCATCACAATAGTTAACTTACGCAATAAGAATAAGCTAATGGAGTTAGTACGACAACCGATGATAACTGCTTTTTAAGCAAACATGATTCTGAATGAAATTAATTTCAACGATAGAATTGCACTTTTGCATTTAACGAAGAAAATCTGAAAATAATTATTAAACTACTTTTTAATCAATGTTTAATGGGACTCAAACATATCATTTCTGTTTGTATTTAGCAAATATTTGATTTAAAGTTGTTTTAGATACAATATAAATCAAAGCACCTAAATATCATATTTTTAAATACACATTCCACATATCTGCGAACACATCATAAAATGTACACACTTACAAACGTTGTATGTACTATTTTAGTAAAAAAAAGATATTTAAGTGTTTATATCGAATCAATGTTCATACCAACAGAAAAACGGCTTACTAGTGAGTCCCTCTTGGAAATTTGTTAAAAGTAGATTATAAATGTGTTTTTGTGAAATAAATCTCGTTATTAGTCTTAAATTGTAGTTAACAAATAATTTTTCCCAATTTTATTTTATTTTTTTTTAACATATACCTACCACATTTTGCTCTTAAATCAAAATGGGAGTTAAGCACTAATTAATCCAAACCTCTATCCCACATTTCTACTTTCGAATTTTTAAAGCAAATAAATCTTTTATCTGTGCCTTTATTAATCTATCAATACATATTGATGGAAAAGAAGTATACATATATGAATACATCCACGCAAGTTATTTTATAGAACAATTATACATAGATACATGTTAACTAAGAAAATTAATGTACTCCAAAGTTGAATAAAAGAAAAAAAGAATTGAAAGATATATTATACGTGCAGTAGATTTGTGAAATAGAGGAAACACATAATGTTACAGAATTAGATCAAATGTGTTGATTCGGTTGATTGTTGTAAAAAGAAAAAAAAAAATGTCTTAATTTAAAGTTTAATAATTATTAATAAAATAATGTATACTTATTTAGTTTTTAGTAATCGAAAAATGTTCTTATAAAACATGTTGAAGAAATGAAAAATGTGAAATTATTTGACTTAATGAATGAATTAAAACAAAAGGCTGCATTTTATTCCATAGCATATAAATTAACAGGGGTTAGTGGCTTTCTTATGTCAATAGTCAATCTGCCAAACAAAAGGGCTATTTATTTTGAAGGTTGGGATTGCACATCCCTATCATACGGCATTTCTCAAATATAGGGTGGACCAAAAGTCTCTTTCCTATGTAAAAAATTAATAACTCTTTTATTTATAGATATTTTTGAGTTATTTTTTTTTGTTTCAGACAAGGCTTGGGAGATTTAGGATGGAGCACTACACGATCGCACAGCGAACAAAATTTGTTAAATTATTTTTTGAATATAGCCAGTCAATAATTTGTACTTAACTACCGGCAATTTTATGGCGTTAGAATTGTTCCAACAGCACCCACTATTTTGTGCTGTGGTGGCCAAATTTGAGCAATATGCGAACGTTGGAGATGTGAAGCATTCGAGCAGGCCTCGTTTTGGACGATCGATCGAAAACATCCAGGTCGTTAGGGAAAATGTTGCAACCGATCCTGAAACATCGACACGACGACGTTCAACACGGCCTTATTGCGAGAGTCTATTTGCAATAGACTTAAAGTCGAATAGAATTAAAGTCTATTATCGGTATTGCGAATTTCTATTGGTATGGATGATTTTCTATTTTATAAAAATGCCAAAAGCTCAGTAGAATTAAAGTCGATTATCGGTATTGCGAGTCTCTATTGGTGTTGCTATTTTTCTATTTTATAGAAATGTCAATTCTATTGGAAACCACTAATTTCTAAGACTTTCGTTTGAAAGTAGAGCAAACAAAGAAAAAAATGGATAACGAGGAAAATAAGTAAGTATATTTAGAATTATATTCAAGTTAAAATATATTTTTATATAAATTGAGGAAACAATTTACAAATAAACGACAGATGGAGAAATTGATCTGCCTAATGGAAAAAAAAATCAGCTTTTGGCAAAAGGGATTTGGAAAAAGCAAGAGAGCAATGAAGAAAATTTGCTATGGAACTTAACAGCTAAAAAAAAAACAATAATTATTAAAATGCAGCGGAATGGAAAATACATATTTTACATACATATTGTCATCCATGTTTAGAGGGTTGAAGATCACTCTCAATTTTCTCCGGTATCGAAGTGTTGTCACAATTTCAGCACGTCGTACATCCTCTAATTCATCCTCAAAAGTATCAAAATAAATAAAACTCATTATTTTTCCTAAAACAATTTTTCTTTTGTAATCAACAATAAAATAGACAGAGTTTTTTGTAAACACAAACAAAACAGACGGAGATTTGACATTTCAGTTGAAAGCTCCATGTAAGAGCTATTTCTTTTCTATTTCAGAAAGTCAATTCTATTACAGAAATTCTACTCCACCTCGCAATACCAATTTTAAGTATAATAGAATCGACAAAAGTCGAATAGACTCTCGCAATAAGGCCCACAGTTAGGCATACCGCGTAGCACGATTCATCGGATTTTGAGGAAAGATCTGCACCTATAGCCTTACAAGACCCAGTTGGTCAAGAAGATCAATCCTGGTGACCCAGAAAAACGTCTGGAGTACTGCAGAACTATCCTAAATATCGCCGAGAATGACGAAGAATTTTTGGAAAATTTTATGATGACCGACGAGGCACATTTTCACCTGAGCCGGTTTGTGAACAAGCAAAATTGCAGATTTCGGGGCACACAGAATCCCAAAAATCCCCATCAACGTCCCTTACACTTACTTCATGTTACTGTTTGGTGTGGAATAACATCGCGTAAGATTTATGGGCCATATTTCTTTGAAAATGATGCGGATGCCAGCGTTGAGGTCAATGGGTGCCGCTACAGAACAATGCTTCAGAACTTCCTTTTTCCAATTGTGCAAGCAGACAACAATGCTGAGCTGATTTGGCTTCAAAAAAACGGAGCTACCGCTCACACCGCTCGTGAGACAATGAACTTGTTGCGCGAACAATTCCCTAATCGCATAATCTCAAAAAACGGTGAATTTGAATGGCCGCCGCGATTGCCTGATCTGTCGGCTCCGGACTTTTTTTTATGGGGTTACCTGAAGGAAAAGGTTTACATTAACAAACCACAGACTATACAGGAGCTGAAACTCAACATTCGCACAGAAATCGCTCAAATTACGCCGGCAACACTTCAAAAAGTCATGGAAAGTGCCATCAACAGAGCCCATGAGTGCATGCATTCTAATGGTGGCCACTTAATCGATATGATTTTCCATACATAATGTAAAAAATTTCCATGAAATAAACTTTTATTTGTAATTTAATTCATTAGTTTTTATCTTTTCGTTCAAAAGTTATTCCAGATATACGTAGGGAAACGACTTTTGGGCCACCCTGCGCATCTGTCATCCGTAGTGACATAGTTAATTCTTGCTTTGCCATTTTACAGTATGGATCGCTTAGTTGACGCCGAAATTTTCTTCAGCGATAAGTCTCATTTCTCGTTCGGCGACTACGTAAACAAATAAAATTGCAGCATTTTGGGTTCTGAGAAACCAAATGTGATTATTGAGAGGCCATTGCATCCACTACGCCTGATAGTTTAGTGCGTGCTGTGGACTGGCGGTGTGATCAGACCATATTTTTTTTGAAAACGAAGAACACTGTTGCGGTGTATTCTCTGCGCTATCAATAATAATCAGCCTGAGATTGATGCGATCGACATGCAGTTCCAACAGGATGGGGCTACGTGCCACACAACACAAGATCAATTTGGCTCTATTGCACAAAAAGTTTCTCGCCCGTTTAATTTCGAGATTTTGCAACATTATTTGGCCATCAAGTTTGTGCGATGCAAGATCGTGTCTATGCAGACAATCCTCAAACTTTGCGACACTTAAAAATAACACCCGTGAAGTTATGGCCGCAATACAGCCAGAAATGTGCCGAAAATGACCTCACAAGAACCGAAGTTTGCAAAAACTCCCATGGCAGCTATTTAACCGATGTTGTATTCCACACATATTGGCATAGTCCAAAATTTAAAACCGTATGCAAATTTCATTGAAATCTTTAATACTTTTTATTTTTTTTAAATTAAAATCCTAAAGCACAAAATGTACAAGTTTTTAGATATTACAAATTTATGTAGTCTTACTTTACCAGCGGACCAGCACTTCAGCCAACAAACCTCTCCAGCTAGCTCAATCTGTCGCCAGTTGCCTCTAATTTTATTTTCCAAGTGTGCGCTCCACTTTAGATGGGGTCTTCCTTTGCTGCGTTGTGGTTGTCCCACTGTGGTGGACTGATAGACTCTCCGGGCCGGTTCGTAGGACCTTCTATATATCCTAGCCATTTTAGGCGCTGTATTTGCACCTTTTTGACTAGATTGAAGTCGCTGCAAAGCCCGTATAGTTCGTCGTCGGATCTTCTCTTTCAGAAATCGTCAATACAAACTGGACCATACATCATACGAAGAATCTTTCTTCAATTGGTGTTGTTTCAGAGTTAACCGCGGAGCCTATCTAGACAAAGTCCTTAATCACCTCGAAGTAATAATTGTCTATGGGGACGTTTTCTCCAATTGGCCTATGGTTTGTGTCCTTCCTGTTGACGGCATATAAAGGGTGATTCAATCGGATGCATAATCATCCATCTCGTGTCGCGGTTGAGAAATTAATGGAAAAATTCGATCGAAGCGGGTGAGTGTTGGATGTGGAAAGACCAGTGCATTCTTGTATTGGCCGGTCACGTGGAAATATTGCCACAGTGAGTGACAGTGTTCGAACTTTACCTATAGCTCCACGTAGCTTATTTTAACAAAACATCTGCATTTGCATGTCTGCAAGATCCATTTAACTCAGGAATTGAAGTTAGCAGACCATGAACAGCATCATGATGATGAACAAAATCCTTTTCAGCGATGAGGCTCACTTTCAACTGAATGTTAAAGTAATTAAACGAAATTGTCACATTTGGAGTCATGAAAATACACGAACAACCAATGCATCGACAAAAAGTTACTGTTTGGTGTGGATTTTTGGGTGCCGCTGTAACAGTCAATGGTAATCATTATCGGGACATGATAAGAAATTATTTTTGGCACCAATTGAACGATATTGATGCGAAAGACTTGTGGTTTCAACAAGACGGTGCCACCTGTCACATAGCGCGAGAAACAATGCAGTTATTGTATAGTATGTCCGCATATTTGAAATTTCAATACCCCATGTATTTTGTATATACAATGAACAGATCGGATTCAAAAGAGTAAAAAGATATTCAACTTTTTAAGATAGTTCGGATATATTACGCGAAACGACTCAAATGATTTTTAATAAAAATCGATTTAGAAGGTAATATTATGTTCGCCATAAAACTGTTTATCTAGCTTTTTGTTGATGAATTCAATAATGGTACTTTAATTATTTATTTACATCCGATATGTTTGGGTTGCACTCACGGAAATTATTATCTTATTTCTGCTTTTATTTGCAGTTTTTTTTCTAGCTAATCGACGAAATTCAAATTCGTTTCCTGTTCTAACGCAAAAGACATAATTAAAATAGTTTTGATACTTACTTATCAAGCCCCCCAGACGTTACAGATTTTTTATGAATCCGCCAATTTCGGGATGAATTCATAAACTTTAGAGGTGAACTCACGAATTTTGGGAGTGGAATCACGAATCGGCCATCATCTTGGGGTGAATTCATGGATTTTATTCAAAATGCAACAATGTCAGCTGGAAGATAGGGGAATGTTTGATGTCTCTTTACTCATTTTTTTCTGGTTGTATACGATTCCAGAGCTAAAGGATGACATTGGAAGCGTTATTTATTAACTACCGCAAAAGGGTATACTACATTAAGTTGGATACACGGTTTCATGGAGAAATAATGACGATAGACCTCCAAAAGTATACATATTTGTGATCAGCATCAAAAGCTATGTCGATTTAGCCATGTCTGTCCATCTATCCGTCCGTCCGTATGACTTTCTCTACATTTCATCCATACATTGTACACGGCCACGTCCACTTTTTGGAAGCGCTGTCTTAAAAAAAACTATTCACGGTGATGGTTAATTCTTATTGTGAATATCTCATCAGATTTCACGAGCTTCGGTTACAAATTTTGAAAGCCACTCCCACTTTCTGCTACGAAAAAGTTGCAACAACAATTTTGTCATAAAATTTCTTAAAAATAGCGGAAATATCCTTTGTATAGAAAGACACACTCACTTTATTAAGGGTGATGGAAGATGGAGAATAGGGGATCAATGTAATCCGATCTGGACAGATTGCAACTTTCCTGTATGTTTTATTTTAAATTTAAACTGTAACCTCCGATCGAATCACCCTTTATACACATGTTAAAATATTTATGCACACTTACACGTTTCTTTAACATCAATAAGGTTAGGTTAGGTTGAAGTGGCTGTCAGCAAAAGAAGCCAACACACTTAGACCAATAATAGGTCCATTGAGATACCACATGTGTTTGCGACGCGGCCTTTAGTCTACCCGTTGAACCATTTGGAGCTTCTGATGAAGCGTAATGTACCTAACGCCAATATTATTCAGATCATCTAGGTCAATGAAACAGAAGGTTCCTAAGTGGAGTTTCCTTCTTTGGGAGAGAGCTGGGCAGGTGCAACGAAGGTGAAGAATAGTCTCTTCCTCCTTCTCGTCCATGCAGCTTCTGCAGAAATCGTTAGAGAAGACGCCAAGCCTTTTTGCATGCTTGCGTATTAGACAGTGTCCAGTAATAACACATATAACATAATTATTATTAATTTAAGTTTGCATGTAGCGATAGGCATACCCAGTAAGCTTTTGCTTGGAAGGATGGGTATTGTTGTTCCATGTTTGACAAGTTCGTCAGCCTTACAATTCCCTGGAATATCCTAATGCCCCGGCACCCAAATTAAGTGAATATTAAAGTGCTCCGCCTTCTCTATAAGAGACGATCGGCAGTCTAGAGCTGTTAAAGAAATTGTTAAGAAAGATTCCAGGGATTTGATTGCGGTTTGGATGTCTGAAAAAATGCGGATATCACGAACGATATCACGTTTTCCTTTAGCCAAGACAAGACTTATCTTATTGCCATTATCTCCGTCTGGAACATGCTACAATGGTTTGGGTGACGAAAAGAGTGGTTTAAATTAAGGCTATCAGGGAAGACACCATCACCCACCCCGTCGTTAGTTTTTGAACTGACGGAAAAAAATGTACCGACTTATCTTCCGTGAAGCCACCTTCTTCTCAGAATGCTCTGGAAGGGATGGTAACTTGGAAGTTTTTGTCAAAATTTAACTTGGTGATGGTGTAGTCAATGTCTTCAGGGAAGATGTTAATTTTATTTAAGATGGAGGTGTGGCCATACATTTTTTTTAGACCACTGTGAAGTAGCTTTAAGGCGAATAGCTGAGTTAGCTCCCATTTGCCTGCCATAATATCAAGGGGTATTAAATGAAAAAGAATGTCCACTAATGCACAGACAAGCTGAACGTTGGACTTTGCTTAATAACTTCTGGTTTATTGCCTTATCCAAGGCAGTCCACCAGACAACTACCCCGTACATGAGGAACATTAATAAACGAAAATTAAAAAAGTCCTCTAAAATCCTAGTGCCGCTTTGCAAAATACATAATACTACCATGAAGTTAGTATTAAGAATTTTAGCAAAGATGAGTTGTACTAAATAAAAGTTATTTTAATTCTCCACAAAAAAGTTATCACAATTTTGACAGTTCACTCGGAAGTCAAGGTTGAAATTATGTACGACAGCAGTGGACGTTTTTGCGTTCTAGCTCTAATTTGTCGAACGAGTTCAATATCATAAGTTGACGTTACTTCTTACACAGGGGGCAACATATAAAATAAAACTATTATAATGGCTTTGAATTTGTATATATATTTTTACTTAATTTCCTTCTCCTCAATCTCTGCCTTAAAGGTAAACCTGGAAGTACAAACATAAAAATCTTGCTCTTGAATTTAAAATTTAAACATGTCTGCTAGAGTTTTTGCTTGAGGGATATTTGCTATTCTTTCTGCTTCTAATTTAGCAGCAAGTTCAAAAATAGAGTCTTTTGGCTCAAACTTAAAATATTAAAATTTGTATTTTTGTTTTAACTAGAGCAACTATATTATTAATTACCATTAACTGATTCAAATAGTATTCGTATGAGATATTTCCTGATCGAGGATCTACAGCAATAGCCATCATTTCATCAAGTTCTTCCTAAAAAAAAGAAAGAAAACAAAACTTAACTAAGGATATAAATTCTTCGATATTATAACAAACCTGAGTAAATGGCTCACCCTCCTCCATCATAATTTTGGTCATAAATTCTTTTGTCAGATAGCCTTTACCCTCAGGGTCTAAGACTTCAAAAGCTTCGAGTAATTTCTCTGGCGAAGCTGGCTCCATTCTGTAAATTTTTTTTATAGCAATGCATTTATTTACATGACACTGGCCATGTTACAAATTTACAAAATATGTGTACATATACATACTTTTCAATTAGTTTAAGTATCGTTTGGGGAAGTTATAAGAATTAGTGGCTTATTCTACAAATGCAGCTATGCTACTATATATTGGACATTTTAACTTTATTGTCTTTGCGGCAATATATTTCTCGTAGTACTTCATTGTACATATCTATGTATCTACAAAGTTATTATGTTCTGCACAAATTTGCATGTTCCTTATTAATTATATAGTTTTGGCAATTTCTTCCATGCACGTTCTACAGCATATTTGTATAAAAATAAGAGAAAGCTACAAAAAGATGATCTATGTATGTATGTATATACAACCAGGCTTGCCATATAGTCTGGGGTCGAATTACCGTATCAGTTATCGAGCAACACGTGACTGATAAATGTTGATTTGACATGACCGCTTAAGAGATCGAGCATCGAGTATCGAAATTTGACATTCTGTCAGTGATCGTGTATTTATTTATTCGATTTGGTTTCTGTTGACGAGCTGAGGTGCATTTGGGAGAAAATATGTGAGAATATCTTTGTTTATTATGTTTGCGTTTGTTTAAATGTATTGATTGAAATTTATGTCAGGTTGAGCCTGCAAAAAGGAAATTTTGGCAAATTTTATGAGCTGGGACAGCGGTTTAGGTGCATCCTCTAAAATCTGTCTTCTCCATTATAAATAAGATTGCATTCTTATTTGCCCTGATTATTTTAATAGAACTGCAATCAAAAGTGTATGTTGTGAAAGATATTTTCAGAAAATTATAGTTTTGTATACGTACGCAGAGTCTTGTAAAGAGAAGGGATCGTTTTTATCTCTTAAGAGGCTTCGTTCAATACACTCATAGCTATTATTTTTCATCTTCTGCTTCAGAGGATATCAGAAGATGAAAAATAAAGTAAATATTAAATTTTTAATTGAAGACGACAAATACAAAACTTTTCCTCACACAAAAATGGATAGTTTTGACATTTGTCAGCCATCTCAGTTCAAAGTAGTAGAATTGTACTAGTACAATTTTCAAAGTGCACTCGATAATGTGCTATATTCTTTATGATTTCGCGATAGAAATTTGATTTCGCAATTTTTTCAATGCTTTAAAAAAAAACCAATACAAGAGATTGCCTATGAATAAGCTGGTTAAGCAAGCACAGAACAAATTCAAACAATTGATTCAAAATCTTATCTTCAGATAGAGAAACTGACAGCTGACAAGAAACAGAACATGTGCTATGTAATAACGAAGAAACAGAACCACGCAAAATCAATGCAAAAATCATAATGTTGACGTGTTATTAATAGCAGAAACCTACTTTACAGACAAAGGCTATTTGAAAATTCCTGGCTTTAGCATCTATCTAACAAACCACTCTAATGGTAAATCGCATTGAGGTATGATTATCGTCAGAGACCGAATAAAATTGACTGAACAACAATGTAAGACGGAACACATTCAATCCACAATAATACAACTGGAGGGCAACAATGCTTCATTACTATTTTCCGCCCTTTACTGCCCACACAAAAATATGATCAGCAAGAAACAATTTGATAGCACATAAAGACTTTATGACAAAGAATCATACTAGCAGAAGACTTAAGTGCTAAACATACAGACTGGAGATCCAGAATAATGAACAAGAAAGGGACAAATCTGATAAGCACCCTTAAAACCAACAACTTCATATTTATAAGCACCGGAGAACCAACATACTCGTACTGACCAACTGACCCAAAGAAAAAGCCAGACTTACTTGAAACGTTAGTCTTTCTAAATTAAAAATAAAATCCTGTTCTAAACTTTCATCTGAGCATTCCCCTGTTTTACTAGAGTATTCATGCGATATCAACCAAAATATCTCTCAAATCGCACACAGATATTGAAAGGTCAATCTTTTATTTCAATGATATGATCAACGAAGCTGCATACTGAACAACAGACTACATTAGGACACAGACAAGAGAAAATAGAAAGCTAATGAAAAAAAGGTGGCAGATCACAAGAGCAGCTGCGGATAAACAAAAACTAAACAGAGCAATAAAAAACTTAAAGGAAATACCAAAGGGAAATCAAAATAACAATATAACTAACTAAGTAACAAACCTGATTCCAACCTGACTGACAACCTCTGAGGGTTTAACTACTCACTTTAGAAAACAAGGGGAAAAAAAACCGAAAAGCAAAATAATTCATTATCAACCTTTGAAGAAAACAGATGGAAACTGGGCCAGAGGAAATTATGAGAAGGCAAATACCCCAGCGAACATTTCTTCAAAACATTCTCCAATGACGGCGGCGACACTAAAAATCGATAACGTAACATTAAATTAATCAAAGCGATGCATAAGATACAAAGTAGGCAATAATAAAGCCCCAGGATATGATATTTTGACTGGAGAAATACTTATCAAATTACCTACAATAGCACTCCAATTTAAATTTCGAAATATATACAACGCGATGATTAGACTGAAGTATTTTCCAAAAGTATGGGAAGTTGCTGAAATAATAGCGGTACCAAAACCGGAAAAGATGCAACCAAGATAACCTGAAACAGACCAGCTTACTCCCTGTCCTGTCAAAAATCTTCGAAAGACTATTGTGCGACCGTATGACACAATATCACAATATGCAATATCTGAACACCAGTTCGGATTTCGAAAAAAAAAAACACTCGACAGCCCAGCAAATCCATAGAGTGACTAACAAAATTTCAACTGACTTCGAGGAGAAAATATTTTGCGTAAAAGGCCAAAATCCCAAAAACTAAATCCCGAAAAATTATATAAAATTAAAAATTTGTCAAATGTTCAAATATATATATATTACATCCACAATGCATAAACAGTAGAATATGTATTTTCGGAATTTTGGGTTTTGGGTTTTCGGGATTATGTCTTTCGGGATTATAATACAATAATATCACTCAAAACTATATACAACACGAGCTGGTATCTCTAACGGCAGCATATTAGGACCACTACTATGTAACCTTTATACCAGAGATATTCCTCTTCCAACACAGACTACATCGATGATTGCTACTTTTGCTGATGGCACCATATTGCTTTACTTCCACAAATGCTTAAGATAACACTACCAAATATAATTATATGGATTATGATTTTTCCTCTGAGTATACCTAGGTACATACAATTTAACTGACTCTAGATATTTATGAAATTTTCTTCCTATTTGTTAAGATTGTTGCTTTAATACACAGAATACCTACGTACGAGTATATAAAAATATCAACAATACCTTTTATCTTTTTCCGTGTTTGGTTCGCACTTATTGTGGCAAGTTGACAATTTATTTCAACTACTTACTTTCTTTCGGTCAGAAGTTGACACACGTGGGGTAGGAATCGCGACAGATGTATATTTCCTCTAGAATCCTCAAATTCGGTTGCTGAGATTATTTCATTGATTTCATGCTCAGTAGGAGCACATCCTAAGAATCTAAGGATTGTTCCAACTTCTCGAACGTCAACCGTCTTATTGCCAATATGATCGAACAGTTTGAAAGACTCAGCGATTCTCTTCTCGAGGTCATTGGTTATGTTAACTTAAAAGATATTGCAAAATGCATTTGAAATAAGAAAATTTTGAAAAACCTTACCCGGAATATCGAAATCCATTTTGAATGAAGTATTTTCAAAATAAATAGAATAAATCGATCAAACAATTTTTCATTAAGTATTTGAAAAAGTTTTAATTTCCATAGTGAATTGTATTGTTACTCTAAATACATAGATATGGTTGTTAACCCATTGATACAGAGGCACGGAACTTTTTGTGAAAAGGGTTAAAGATAAAATCCTGGAAGCAGTGCTGCCAGATAAAATGTAGTGCATGACTGGCTCACACGTATATATTGTTTATCTATAAAAATTCTGGTTTAGAAATTAAATTTTGTATTTTTTCTGTTTGAATTCAATAAAATTCGAAAAAAGAATACTTATACGTATTTTGACAATTTTACAAAACTTTGTATGCTATGACATTGCATATACAGTGCACGCCGCTTATTATGAACACTTTGGGGATCTGCTTATATTGATAACAATAACCGAATGATAACAAAAACCGATGTGTGGTGGAAGTGAAAGAGAAGCAAAAGAAAACTCAGTAAAAGTGTATTTTAAAAGTACATATACATACATATGAACAAATAGGGCTTTATTAAATATATATAATACATACATATGCACATACTTACTTCATATCAGCTGTACTCCACGCAACACTTCCAAAGCTTGACGCATTTCAAAGTTAGATGGAGGCTTTATTTGTTCTAAAATGACATCATCTTCTTCGATTTCATCTTCTCCGACTTCCAGGCAAGCAGATGTAAAAGCTTCACATACTTCTTCCTCAGTCGCTTGAGCAGCAACGCAAATATGTTGATCAAATGCCATCCAATCTTCAAACTCGGTTGTAGTCATATCAGGTGGTTTGATGTCTATTGGCAACATTTCTTCAACTTCTTCAAACCCTTTCATAAATCCCCCGTGCTTGAAACTGTTTTGAATGGTGTCAACTGTAACCTGGCTGGAGCCAGAGGTTATGAAGAGGTTATAAGATGAATTGCATCTAAAAGTGTTTTTTTTTTTTGGCCAAGTCATTTGCACTCAATTGCTGTGTATCCTCAATGTCATCCAAGATCCTCGCTCGCATTTCTCGACGATAATAAGCTTTCAAAGTTCGGATAATACCTTGGTCGCATGGCTGTATTAACGATGTAGTGTTTGCGGGTAAGAACACGACTTTGATGTGACTTAAAGAACAGTTTACCTTGTGAGCCATCCATCAATTATCAACAAGCAGAGCAACTTTGTTGTGCAATTTGTTGTCCCAATTTATTAACCACTCATTTAAAATCGAGGTTGTCATACAGGCATTGGAGTTGGCGTAGTAGTCCATTGGCAGGTTTTTCACATTTTTTAGCATCTTGGATTTTTACTCTTGCTTATTACCAGATGCCGTTCCTTGCTATCAGTCATACTTACGCAGCACAAAACTGTTATTCGTTCTTTTGATGTTTTACAACCCTTTGCACTTTCGTCTTTGAACAAATAACTGTGTTCCGGCAAAGCACGAAAATACAGCCCAGTTTCATCGGCATTGTAAATGGAGGACGGCGGGAACTCCGCAAAGATTTTAGGCCATTCGTTCTTAATCCATGATTCAGCCCCTAAGAAATCGGCGTCCATTTGTTCCCCATGAGTACGCTTATAAACGATGTTTTCACGTTTTTCCAATGATGAAACCTCCCCTCCGTTGCGACGAAATTGTCCCTCCCCATCTTCTTAGCTAGATCTTCTGCTTTTTGGCGCATCAATGGACCATCAACCTGGGCATCGTGCTCACGAACTTCAGTGAACCAACGTTTTAAAGCTTATTCCACTAGACCATCTTTTCCACATCGATTTCTTTTGCACTTAATGTTTTAATTTTTTTTTACTGCGTTTTCAGTTAAAGGTCGATTTTTTAAAAGTTTGCACAAGAGGGGTTGTGAAACTTTTAACTGTCCCGCTGCATTGAGCTGACTCATTTTCAGAAGCTTATCATAGCTCTTCAAAATCTCCAGTTTATCTTTTATTGTTATATCTACACGTTTTTTCTTTTGCGAATCCATTTCTGGTTGAAAAATAAACTTAACTGTAGAAAAATTCTGAAATCAATATCCACACAGAAACAACACTAACGAAAGCAAAGTCACAGCTTACTGCGTTTAAAATCAACTGATAAATTTTTCAAAATTCGTGAGAAATCCGTTGCTTTGATTTTCCTTAACTTACAATGCCATTGCGGCGCCACTTGCCCATTATAACATTCATTCATAATTTATATGCATGTGAGTCGATTCTCCAATGCGTCGGATTGCGTTGCGATACAAAAATACTGACGCAGTGGTACAAAATACAGGATGTGTATTTTTGTCCACTGGTAAAATGTGCCAAACAGTAACAAAAAGTGATAATAATAACCGATAAGCGAAAGTGCTCCTATACATTTGTAAATGATTGTTTGGGACTATGCTAAAGTGATAATATTATCCGAATGATAACGTTAACCTTGATTACATTAAGCGGCGCTCACTGTATTAAATCTTGTTTAGGTATTAATTAAAAAAAATTCATTGAGCCCATAATCGAGGAGCCAATTTTAAAGGACCAGTTAATAAGTGAAGTACTGTTTTTTTGGCGAAATCGTGGTACGCCCATCATAACTGAAATATGGAATTTGATCAAAATCGTTACAACCGATTTCCAGAAAATCCATTTTTATCATTTTTGCTGTTCATTTTGCGGTTAGAATGAAAGTTCCGATTTCAAATCGAATGGAGTTTGAAGAAAATCCGTCCAGTCGCTGGGACATACAGAAAGACAGACAGAATTGAGAGACACACTTTTTTGAGTGCATATTGCTTCAGAGGCAGAAGACAGAATATATGTTTTAAGAAATAGAAAATCTCTCAATTATATTATTTACATTTAAAAGCATTTATAACAAAATTGTCGCCCGAGTAATATCCGAGCCGATTTTCAAAAGCAGGTCAATAAGTACCGTTATACGATTTTATTTGGCAAAAACCTAGTCAACCATCGTAAATCATATGCCCACCACAATTCAAATATAAAACTTGGTCAAAATCCTAAAAGACGTTTTCGAGCAAATTAATTTTTTTTTTCAAAATTGGCCAAAATTACGGTTAATTTTGGGTTTAGAATGAAAATTCTAATTTCACCTTGAATTGCGACTATACAAATACCAGGTATGAAGTTTGAGTATGAGGAAAATCTGTCCATCTGTCGGCCATACATACAGACAGACAGAATTGAGAGACCCGCTTTTTTTAGGTTCTCTCTTACCCACAGTAATTTCGATATTGAGAATTTCCACCAAACTAGTTTTTGTCCTTATAGGTTTAAAAAAATTTTATCACAAATTGTTGTTGCAAGTTCACGGATTCTTATAAAATATTTACAATGCACTGTTGGTGCATTATTTCGACCGAAATTCTACGAAATTAGTCTACGTTAACCAGCCAACCACTTTGGACGAGCTCGAGGCCAACATTTGAGACGCTATTGCCGGAATAGCGCCGCACATATTGGACCGAGTCATCAAAAATTGGACCGACCGCTTGAAGCACTGCCAGCTAAGCCGATGCGGCCATTTAAATGACGTACATACTGGCACGAATGTAGCTTCAAAATAAAGCCAAAATATGATATCTCACATCGTTATTGTTTTATTTAAATTCCTTTTCCTTTCGTTCTTATCTGGTCACCCTACACCTATTACCTTTGCTTATGAGAATTCGAACGAACTTAAAAACATGAACATTTTGTGTTCATCAATCCAGTGGTTTCAGTATTTGCTTAGCATAAACAAAAATGTCTTTGATTTCGAAACCAGTTTAAAAGAAATTTCAGGTGGTTGGTGTATACACTGAACACCTATCCAACATGCCTTTGCTAAGTTTGGACAAAAATTGTTGTAAAACTGTTATACTAACGCGGGAAATTTTAACAGAGTTTATTTTCCTCGTTCATCCATCCAAGTTTTAGCAAATCACTAAAATTATTCTGCAGTCGTTATATTTGCACCTCATAATTAGGAAGTATTCCAAAGCAAATCCATCAAATTATCTCTGCACATAAACAGCAGGTCAAGATTTAATTGAAATGTACCAGATTTTGGCTGGGAGGGAGGGAGCAAATGTATAAAACTTTAACCATTCAGCATTTTCACTGCCATCAGTTTTGAAAGGCAAATAAACAGGTAGAACAGACAGAACAACTGAATTCAAAGTGTAGACTGAGAACCAAATTGCTACTTGGCATTATAATTTTCTCGGGTACAAGTCCTCATAGTTATCGCCCTCAACGTCATTTTAATTACTGCCTTCTGGATAATGGGACCACAATCATGTGCACGAGTGTTATTCGCACAAAAGGATGGTGACTGTGGGGTTGATTCATTCGTTTTCAACACTATAAGCCTGAGATAATTGGTTCTGTTTTCTATTTAAATATAAGACATAACTTAACCCAGCAAAGGGAAAACGAAAATGAATATCGCTGGCATTGTATTATAGTTTTAATTTCCTCTTTATCCAGTATTTGCCTTAAGCGAAAGAACATTTAACGATTTAAAAAGGTTGTGAGTGCCGTTGTTATATCAGAAAGTGAATTTTAATGACTGCGACAGCTACAGCAGGCGAATAATTAAATTGCTAGACAAGTTAAATGAGAGACTCGTTTAAAAAATACTTTAAGCAAATTTAAAGACCTCAGAGGTAAACACGATGAAGGAAATAAGGAAAAGACAATCTGGATAAGCAGTGATAATTATTTCGGGAGGAAATTTCTCCATTAACAGACCCTTAAGTGAATTAGAAAACTTTATGATTGCATCCAATTAGGATTATGTGGAAGATTTAAATAGGGAACCTTGCTAATGGAGGTTGTGTATATTTCTAACTATCCCATTAAACGATTTCTGTTCTATCGGATGATTAAACTAGTTTATTATTCAAAAGATGAAAAAGTATTGTAACGTATTATTATATTGTAACATGCGAGCTACGGCTCGAGTAGATAAAACAGTATTCTGTGAAATTATTTCTTTATTTTCTAGTCTATAGAACAATTCAGGTTCACACTATACTATTCTTCGCAATTCTTTTCTTACAATGTCTCTTTCCTCTCAAATCACTTTATCTCCTTTCAATTACTTAATTCACAAATCCAAACTAATTACTTTTTCTTGTTCACTCTCAACTTTCAATTTATCACCAAATTACAACTTCGCCCATTATCACTTTTCCAATCTCTTCGCCACGGTTCTAAACCAACTGTCTTTTTTTTGATCGCCATCTGTCCTTATATAGCAGAAGTTTCTGATAGCCAGAAACTTCTAGCAAATTCTTCGACCACTGGAACAAGAGAAATAATTCTTGCAGTTATAATTCCCTAATATTATCCCTAATATTATCCCTAATATTATTTGTCTCTTTCGTTGACATGAGCTGTGGAGACTTCGTCCCAGACACGAACCTCGAATGAAGGACAGTTTGAACCAAAATTCTGCCAGAATGGAAAGTCACTTCGGAATTTGCTGCATAGACATAGGCGCGTAGTTATTATTATGCTACACTGCCCCCCTCTTAGACGTGTTCGTCCCGAACAAGTGCATCCTCATTTCGGCCATTGTATCGACTCAGTCGGTCCACATGAACCACTTTCATTTTGGCCCTTGGTCCTCGCTGGATGCGGTAGACAACATCGTTGATGCGGGTTACTATTCTGTAGGGACCTTCCCAGTTCCGCTGTAACTTAGGTGATTTCCCCTTTTGGCGATGGGGATTATACAGCCACACCAGATCTCCTTCCTGGAATCCTGACGTTGTTGCCTTGGCATCATACCTGGTCTTCATGCGGTCGCTCGTCATCTTAATCTGGCTTCTGGTCCTTTGGTGTATGTCCCTAAGCCTTTCCCTAAGGTCCGCCACGTACTCTTCTTCATTTCTGGGCTCATTGGTAGGAGATCCAAATTTCACCTCACTGGGTAAACGAGCTATTCCACCGAATAAGATTTCGAACGGCGTATGTCGAGTAGTGCTATGCACGGCACTTCTATAGGCCATCAAAAACAAGGGAATCTGCCGGTCCCAATCCCGTTGGTAGTCACCTACGACCTTCGAGAGATGTTCGTCCAAAGTCCTATTGAAACGCTCCACCATACCGTCCGACTGTGGATGAAGCGGGGTTGTCCTTGTCTTTTTGATTCCGAGTAGTTGACACATCTCTTGGAAGATTCTTGACTCGAAGTTCCGCCCTTGGTCAGAATGCAATTCCAAGGGCACACCGAATCTGCTAACCCAATTGTAGACGATCTGCTCCGCCACGGTTCTGGCTTCCTGGTTAGGGATCGGAAACGCTTCCGGCCACTTACTGAAGTAGTCCATCACTACGAGTATATACCGATTACCATTGTCGGTTTCCGGAAAGGGCCCTGCGATGTCAATGGCGATTCGTTCGAAAGGTGCTCCCACGTTGTATTGGTGCATCTTACCTCGAGTTTTGATTCTCGGACCCTTGCTAGCTGCACACACGTCGCATTTTCTGCACCAGTCTTCGATATCTTCCTTCGCTTTTAACCAATAAAAACGTTCTCGTACCTTTTCTAGCGTCTTATTCACTCCCAAGTGGCCTCCGGACGCCCCGCCATGCATTTCCTGTAACACCTCCTTGACCCTCGTCCGCGGTACGACAAGCTGCATTACAAATGACTTTCCGTCGGAGGATTCCCATTTTCTTCTCAGAACACCTTCTTGGACATGGAGGGAGTCCCACTGCGCAAAATATGCCTTTAAGGTCGGGCTCCTGTGAGAGATGTCCTGATGGTCCGGTTTCTCCATGTTCTCCTTCCAGGCCAGAATCGGCTCGATATCCGGATCTTCCTTCTGAGCGTTCCGGATCTCATCTACGCTCCAGCCGGCGATAGGTTCGGCTCTCATTCTTTGGATGGAAACCAGCTCCCGTTCTTCCTGACGCGCACAATGTTTACAATCCGTTCTGCATGGTCTCCGGGACAGTGCATCCGCATTAGAGTGGAGCCTTCCTTTACGATGCTGTATTTCGTAGTCGTAGATTTGCAGCCTTTCGATCCATCTTGCGACCTGACCCTCAGGACTCTTGAACTGTAATAGCCATTTTAAGGCTGCATGGTCTGTGCGAAGAACGAACTTCCTCCCGTAGAGGTATTTGTGAAAATGCTTCGTAGCCAAGATCAAAGCTAGAAGTTCCCGCCTTGTCACGCAGTAGTTCCTTTCTGGCTTAGAGAGCACCTTGCTGAAGTACGCAACCACCCTCTCTTGGCCGTCATGCACCTGGGAGAGTACGGCTCCTACCCCGACATTACTAGCATCTGCATCCACAACGAACGTTTCCCCGGGAGTGGGGTAAGCCAGTATCGGGGCATCGCATAGCCGTTGTTTAAGTGCCTTGAAGCTCTTCTCGCACTCAATTGACCATTTGAATTGTTTTCCCTTTTCCGTCAACTGGTGCAGGTTCTTTGCGATCCCGGCAAAATCCTTCACGAACCGTCTGTAGTAGGTGGCTAGGCCCAGGAAGCTCCTTAGTTGGTGTTTGTCTTTGGGGACTGGCCAGTTTTTCACCGCTTCGACCTTCTCCGGATCGGTTCTCACTCCTTTCGCTGAAATTATGTGTCCCAGGTACTTGACTTCCGCTCTAAACAGGGCGCACTTCTTGGGGTTGAGCTTCAGGTGGGCACTTCGAAGCCTTTGAAACACATCCCTTAGATTGTCTCGGTGTTGCGCAAACGTTTTTCCTACGACGATGACATCATCCAAGTAAACCAAACAGGTTTTCCATGTTAACCCTTGCAGGACACATTCCATCAATCGCTCGAAAGTCGCCGGAGCATTGCACAGCCCGAATGGCATTACCGTGAATTGCCATAGCCCATTTCCTGCGGTGAAGGCGGTTTTCTCCCGGTCTTCTGGATGGATCTGTACCTGCCAGTAGCCACTCTTCAAGTCGAGAGTGGAAAACCATCGGGCTCCTGATAGTGTGTCTAGCGTGTCGTCAATCCGTGGCAGAGGGTAGCTGTCTTTCTTGGTGACGTAATTGAGCTGCCGATAGTCCACGCAGAACCGCGTGCTGCCATCTTTCTTCTTAACCAGTACAACCGGTGATGCCCACGGACTTTTGGAACTTTCAATCAGACCTTCTTTCTCCATTGCCGACACCATCTCTGCAACTTCTGTCTGCTTTGCCAATGGAAGGCGCCTAGCAGGCTGACGAATTGGTCTAGTATCACCAGTGTCTATTCGATGTTGTACCAGGTGTGTTCGGCCGTATTCTCCGTCCTGTGAGGCAAATACATCAGCGTACTCATTGATAAGATTCTCTGCCATAGTTCGCTGCTCCTGATTCAGCTCACTGGACTGGAGAATCGTCTTTCTCGCTTCCGCTGTCCAAGGTGATGGGAGAGGTTTTGCAGCATCACGTTCAGATATTGTTGCGACGGCGGTAATCGGCGTGCATTTTCCAGTCACCTCCCCTCGCCTTAGTTTGACAGTGTGTGGTCTTGCGTTCAGAACCCTTACTGGAACCATGGTGTTCTTTGGTTCGACTAACGTCTTTCCCACGATGTAGTCTTGAGAATTCTTCTCTGGGTCTGGTTCTACTATGTAGAATCGGTGGCTCCCAAGATCACCTTCCAGCTTCGTCCAAATGATTGTCTCTGAAGACGGCGGCAAAACTTCGTCTTTGCTGATGACTGTCCTGAGAGTTACGGCATTCTCATTTCCGTACACCATCGGAATCTCCACATTTCGATACCTCAGTACTTGCATCCCGATGTCCAAGATTACTTCATTTGCTTTCATGAAGTCTACTCCGATGATGCACTCGTCGCATATATCTGCCACCAGAAACGCATGGGAGAACGTCAGTCCTGCCAGAGTAATCGTAAGACGAACTTCTCCAAATACCTTCGCCATTTCCCCTGTTGCAGTCTTCAGGCAGTAGCTGTTGGTTTTGTGCAGCCAGGAGCTTTTGACGATATCTCTTCTTACAATGGAGGCAGTGGCACCTGTGTCGATGGTGGCTACGCACTTCTTCTCGTTGATTAGTGCCTCCACTGTCAGGCTCTTGTTACCCCGTTTGGTTTGCGAAACTTGAATGGTGGTCCTGGGGGCCTCGATTCCAGTAACCAACTTCTGCCCCGCGAAGTTGGTCCTTACGCATTTCCCGACTGCTGGTTTTGGGAAGTCTGACTGACAGCCAGATGCTTCCTCTCTGCTTCTCCTACTTCCGCAATGTGAACAATTTCCTCGTCTAGGTGCACTTCTGCACTGCCGTTGTAGGTGTCCGGTTTGCTTGCAATTCCAGCAACGGATTTGACTTCCGCGAGCTCTGTCTTCATCCATGACGGCTGTTCTCTGGCATGAGCATTCCACGACGGACATTTCCCTGACACGGTGTATTCCCTGGTATGCTTGGTCCGCAGCCTTCATTGACAAAGCGAATGCCAATGCCTCGGGGAGTGTTCGCTTTTCAGCCATCCTTACAGCCATTTGCAGTTGTCTGTCCTCTATGGCCTGAATAAAAGCTTCCACCGCCATTTAGTTGATAAGCTCCTCACCGGCTTTAGGGTATGAAAGATGGGCTAGTCGCTCTATATCTGCTTGCAACTGTTGGAGCGTTTCCCCCCTTTTCTGGACTCGATTACGCAGCTGAACCCTGTACACCTGCTGCATGTGTTCATCCCCAAACGGCATCTCGATAGCCTGAACCAGAGAGTCGTAGTTCTGCTGTTTATCTTCCGGGATGGTCTGCAAGAGCTCCGCAGCTGGACCCCTCAGTGCAAGCGTGAGTGCAATAGACTTCTCTTCATCGTCCCAGCTATTGGTCATTGCGGCCGCTTCGAATTGCCTCTTATAAATTGGCCATGATGTTTGACCATCGAAGATAGGAGGCTGCATCTCCTTTCTTCTCAGACCGTCAGTGGAATATTCCCGTGCTTTCTGTCTCTTCACGTTGCTGAGCTCCTTAGCAAGATTTTCGACTTGCTTTCCTACTATCTCGAATTTCGTATCCACTTTTTCAAACTGAGTCTCTATCTTCCCGAACTGAGTTTCATGTTTCTCAAAATTTTCATCGAATCTAGTTTCGACTTTTTCGAGTTGCGTCTCGACCTTCTCGATTTTCTCTTCGATCACTTCGAATTTGGATTCCAAGTTCTTGTTTTGCTCATCAAGTTTACTTTCCAGAGCATCTAGAGAATTTTTTTGTTCGTCCATTGCTTTCTTTTGTTCGTCCAGCTTAAGTTCTAGAGAATTCCTTTGGTCGCCCATTGCTTTCTTTTGTTCGTCCATCGCTTTCTTTTGTTCGTCCAGCTTAAGTTCTAGAGAATTCCTTTGATCTTCTATTGCTTTCTTTTGTTCGTCCATGACTAACTTAAGTTGCAGGAGCAGACTTGTTATACCCGGGTCGGCTGCTGTACTTACTGCTTCCTCTTCCACGTCAAACTCTACGTCGTGCGGATTTTCACCTTCCTGCGTTACTGCTTCTTCCAGACGAATCAGTAGGGCATCTTTTCCCCCAGTTGTGTCGAGGTTCCGCTTACTGAGTTCTGCCTTTAGTTGAGTTATAGTTAGTTTTCCCAATTTGCGACCCATTTTGCGCAACTAATTAACTCAACACAGAAATCGTTTTTTTTTTTTTTGCTTGTGCAATTTCACACCACGGAAATAGTTATTCACAGAATAAGTTTTATCCCGCTTCTGACACCAATGTAACATGCGAGCTACGGCTCGAGTAGATAAAACAGTATTCTGTGAAATTATTTCTTTATTTTCTAGTCTATAGAACAATTCAGGTTCACACTATACTATTCTTCGCAATTCTTTTCTTACAATGTCTCTTTCCTCTCAAATCACTTTATCTCCTTTCAATTACTTAATTCACAAATCCAAACTAATTACTTTTTCTTGTTCACTCTCAACTTTCAATTTATCACCAAATTACAACTTCGCCCATTATCACTTTTCCAATCTCTTCGCCACGGTTCTAAACCAACTGTCTTTTTTTTGATCGCCATCTGTCCTTATATAGCATAAGTTTCTGATAGCCAGAAACTTCTAGCAAATTCTTCGACCACTGGAACAAGAGAAATAATTCTTGCAGTTATAATTCCCTAATATTATCCCTAATATTATCCCTAATATTATTTGTCTCTTTCGTTGACATGAGCTGTGGAGACTTCGTCCCAGACACGAACCTCGAATGAAGGACAGTTTGAACCAAAATTCTGCCAGAATGGAAAGTCACTTCGGAATTTGCTGCATAGACATAGGCGCGTAGTTATTATTATGCTACAATATTGTGTGATTTAAAAATCACTGTTATTTCCTATCACTGTTCAAATCACCGTGAAAAATAACAGATATTTAAATCATGTCCATTATTTTTAAAGTTTGTGCTATAAATATGTAAAGGGTTTTTCAATAATTTTGTATTTAAATGAAACACCGAATAATTGAGATGTCGGGCTAAAATTTATTCCAGGTGTAGTATACAAGTTAAATTTAAGTATGTAATTCGATCTCGTTCATATCGATCGATTCTTTGGAGCCAATTTTCACCACTTCTCCACACATATCGGCCGGAACGATGGCAATTTCGCGTTCGATATTGTTCGCGAGCTCCTCTAACGTTGTTGGCTTATTGACATAAACCAACGTAACCCCATAAAAAGAAATCCATCGGCGTTAAATCGCATGAGTGAGCTGGCCATTCGACCAGACCTTTTCTCGAGATTACACGATTACCGAACTTCCCCTTCAATAGATTAATTGTTTGACCGGCTGTGGGACATGAGGTACCACCTTGTCAGAACCACATATCACTGATGTCAAGTTCTTCCAATTCTGGTTAAAAATAGTCTTCCAACATGTTATAGCAAACTCCATTGACCGTCACATGGCGATCATTTTCATCGGCAAAAAAATACGGTCCAATCACACCTCCAGCATGAAAATGACAGAGCCATTAAGCCAAAAATGAGCTTTATCGCTGAAGATGATTTTTCGATAAAATTCAGGATTTTCTTCAAACTTTTGCAGAGTCCAATCGGAGAGGTTTCGGTTCTTCAAATGATCAAGAGGCTTCAGTTCTAGAGTTAATTTAATCTTGTAAGAGTGAGTACCAAGATCTTCACGCAAAATTCGCAACAATGTGGACTGAGAGATTTCCAATTTCTGTAAACGTCGTGGAATCGACTGATTTGGCTCATTTTGAACTGAAACACTTACGGCTGCGATATTTTCGGTACTTCGATCGGTGCGAAATATTCAATAGTGAATATGTTGATTCGAATTTATCCACTATAGCATGCACAGCCTGTCTGATGGGACGATTATTACGACCGAAAATTGGAGTAAGAGCTCTTAAAGTTGCGGGTTGTTGGGTATTCTGTTCGGGCAATGTTCCGCGCGCTTCGCCCATTTTACGGTCGCCATAATCGTCCATCCGAGAGGACTATGCGCAGTGTGGTGGATAAATTTGAGTCCACTGGTTTAGTAAACGATCAACCAACACCCGTACGTTGGCGAAACGCAAGATCTACCGAAAACATAGCCGCTGTCCGTGAGAGTGTACAGGAGAATCCGAGGCAGTCGATTTCGCGTCGCTCACAAGAACTCGGCTTTTCGCAGATCACAACTTGGCGAATTTTGTATTGTGACTTGGTCTGCACCCGTACAAGATTCAACTGACCCAGGAGCTCAAGCTAAACGACCATAGATAACGACGTGTGTTCGCTGAATGGGCTCTGGAGCAGTTGGAAAATGACCCTAATTTTCATCGAAAAATCAACTTCAGCGATGAGGCCCATTTCTGGATGAATGGGTACGTCAACAAACAAAATTGTCGAATTTAGGACGACACCAATCCACATGATATCCAAGAGCGTTCAATGCATCCCGAAAAAGTCACTGTTTGGTGTGGATTTTGGGATTTTCTTTGAGAACGACGTTGGCCAGGCCATCACCGTCAACGGCGAGCGCTATAGCAACGACAAACCACTTTCAACAGGACGGCGCTACGTGCCACACAGCTCACGCCACATTGGAAATTCTGCACGAGCGATTCGAGGGGGGTTTTCCGAAGTCGCAGGTCTATGCGAATAAGCCACAAACCACAGCGGCCCTCAAAGCCAACATAACCCATGCCATCGGTCAAATTCAGCCTGATTTATGCGCCAGAGTCATGGAAAATTGGACATTTCGGATGCGCACCACCCAGAGAAGCTGCGGCGGACATTTGAACGATGTTATATTCCGTACATAATGGCATCGATAGGTCTTTCAAACGAATAAAAAAATTTCGATGATATCTCACACACACTTTCTTTTATTTAAATTTAAAGATAGGAAGCGCTTAATGAAAGACCCTTTATAAAGTCCGCTACACAGTCATGTCTATCTGACAGGTCTATTGGATTTTTTGATCTGCTACAGTTCGGGGTGAACCAGAGCCTCAGCATAATCCTTAGCCAGCTGCCACCAGTTGCGTACGCCGAGTTGGTTGAGGTCATCCTCCACTTGCGCACTCCATCGGAGATGAGGTCGTAGTCTTCTGCGTAGTCCCTCAGGGGTGGAGTACAAAATTCTTCGGGCTGGAGCATTAGTGTTCATTCGCTCTACATGACCTAGCCATCTTAATCATTGTACACGGATCTTTTCTACCAAGTCGGTGTCGCTGTATAGCTCGTTTAGTTAATGGTCAAATCTTCTCTTATATAAACAGTCAACGCAGGTGGAACCATAAATCGAAAGTAGAACTTTTCTCTCAAAGATATCAAGCGCGCTTTCATTCGATTTAGACAAAGTCCATGCTTCTGCACCATACTACAGGACGGGGATGATGAAGGTCTTGTATAGCATCTCCTTGGTTCTTCTTGATAGTACCTTGTTAAATAATTGTCTCTCAATGCCATTGTAACAGCGATTGGCGAGTGCTATTCTACGTTGGATCTCCGCTTTTCAATTCAAATAAATTTCTTCACTACCTCTAAGTTATGATTGTCCATCGTAACGTTTTGGCCGAGACGTCGGTGTTCGTTTAACAGCATATATTTGATTTTATCCTGAAGGTCTCGATGGTGGCTTTTCTGACCTTGACGGAGCAGCGAGCGATTTCGTCGTCTTACACAACCGAATGAGTTTTGCAGGAATACCAAAACTAGACATAGCGCAAAACAGCTCATCTCTATTCGCACTATCATATGCGACCTTCGGTAAATGGTGGGTATCGATCTGGCTTAGCTCATATAGCTCGCTTTATAGGCATCCATTTTGTCAGCGTTTGCCTGTGCGCATTCACCATCAAACCATTGGTTTCTCGCAGATGGAAGGGTGAAACCTAGCACATTAGTCGCCGCATTCCTGATGGCTTGCTGGCAGTGCTGCCACTAGTCTTCTGCGCTTGCTTTTATTGCTGGAGGACTTCTCGAGAGTTCTAGCGAAACTTGATCGGCAAAGGCTCTTGCTGTCGACTGCGATTGCACCCTTTCAACGTTGAACTGGTGCTCCTTGTCGCGACATTACTGAATATTCACATCCTTACTTTTGCTGCACCTAGGAATGTTCGAACATACTGGAGGAGTGTCTCCCATCAATCGCAACGTTAACAATTTGATTGGCGGTGGTTTGATTAGGTGAGATGTGGGAATCTCATGTTACATACTACAATATTTTGGCCTGCAGAAAAGCCGTTGAGCTTGAATCCGTTTCCGGAGGTCTGGTGGTCCTACCAAAAATGTCCTCCTTTCCGATCTTGACGTTGAAATCACCAAGGACGATCTTTACGTCATATCTTGGGCAATACTCGCAGGTTCTCTCAAGAAGCTCGTAGAAACAATATTTTGTGGCATCGTTTTTCTCCTCTGTGGGTGCGTGACCACAAATGAGGATAATGTTGTGAAAGTGAGCTTTGATGGGGATCGTCATCACTTGCCCTGTTGGGAGTACGGACGTGCACCCGACCGAAGAAAATATGAAAAATAAATCGATAAAACCTGGAATCGGATTCCGAAACTTGTTTGAGTTTTTCAATGTAAGTGAATTTCAGTGTGCACTGAATAATTCCGATTGCCTTACTTTGAAAATGAGTTTCATTTGACAATCAAAACTGAATTGAAAACTGTTTTGTAGATATTGTCGTGGCATTTAATATAAAAAAGAATATAGAATCGGATAAATTTTTGAAGAATACGAAATAACTCGAATGCTTAAAAGTATCTAAACTTAATTGCTGAACAAAGATGGCTTGTTCCGCAATATTTTCCATGCCTTTTCTCAAAACTTCTGGCGATAAATTCTCCACTTCTTGTCGGATATTATCCACAGACCAAAGACAACAAGTCTAAAACAGGACGATCTTGCGGGCCAGTGTAAATCGCCAAAACGAGAGATTAAGTGGCCGGGAGGACGGAGAAGGCCTTGGCTGTAATTTACACGCTATTGGCGGTTTCCGTACATCTTCAAGTCTTTCACCAAAATTCGCTGTAAAGACCGTCTATTGATGCCCAATTGCGTGGACCGCCATATGGTTGATGGTTGAGGGTCCACTTGGACATCTGCAGCCACAGTAGCTGCAATCGTTCTCGACCGAACGAAGTACAGAATCCATGGTTTGCCTAATTGTATTCTGCTTCTGTTTACTTTAAAAGTGTCAAAGTCACGATGACATAAGACGCCATTTGCAAAAATGACAGCATCTTTCGATAGGGTGATGATTTTGCGCCACCTTGTACATACATACATAAGCAATTTTTATAACTTTTAACAATTTCACGTTGCGATTTTAAATTCCTTTTTACCACTTTTTTAAAAGTATATTTTTGATTTTAAACAAATTTATTTATTTGAAGTATTTAACAAAGAAAGACATACTACAAAAATAAATGTATGACTGGGTTGAACCTAATTGCTATTCTCTCGTATCTAATATTTAGGCAAGACCGGCACAAAAGAAAAATGTTGCTTTATCGAACTTTTTTTTAAAACAAATTTTGTAAAACTTAGTATGTCATGTTTCTGTATACCAAGTATTATATATCCAATGTTGTATAGAAACAAAATCGTCATATACGAGAAATATTTTTCGAAAAAAAAAAACAAGAGGAAGGTAGTATGTGCCAAGCTTATGTCAAATATTAAAAGAAATTGATAAAGCGGTTTTCGAGAAAATTTACTTTTTCAAAAACAGCTTTCAGTAAAGTACTACAACTACATATGTACAGGAAAACTGCATGCTTATTATAGGACAGTTAAATAGTTCTCCAAAATAATCAAACAAAATTTTGAACTAGTTTTTGAAATATTGAGCTTCGAAAAAATGTGAAATTGGTGAAGTCATACGAGTATATCCATATGTACGTACTTAATGCACATATGTATGCATCTATTAAAAAACCCAGCAAAGCGGGTACATCCTGCTAGTTTGTTATATTTTTCTTTTGATAACTGTACCATGCATCAGTCTCTACAAAGCCACCGAAGAATAAACTACTCTTTTATTTTTCATCTGATTGCCTGTCTTATATTACTACAGGTCATGGGCCCAGACTACGAAACAGACAAAGAATAGTTTTTTTTTTATTTGGCATATTTATTTTTCCACCGGTTCCTAGTTGAAATAAATCCGTAAGTCGAATTTTTTTTTTGCGTTTGCTGCGGTCGCGATGAGTTCGTTATACCAGATAGACAAATTCAACGGGGAAAATTATGGAAGCTGGGTGATCCACATGAAAAGTGTTCTTGTACATGCCGAACTTTGGTCGTATGTCGACGGATCAAAACAGTTACCGGATGACCCGAAACCGGAGGAAAAATCTGCGTGGGAGGCTGCGGACGCGAAAGCTCTTGCGACGATGTTACTTAGTGTAAAATCGTCGGAGTTAATTCACGTAAAATATTGTACAAAGTCGAAGGAGGCATGAGACAAGCTATGTGAAATCTGCATGAAGAAAGGGCCGGCTCGTGTGGTTAGTCTGTTCAAACAGTTGTTGCATGCGAAAATTTTAGACGGGCAATTAATACCAAGCCACATAAATGATTTTCTGGTATCGTGGAGAAATTGCCCGAAATACTCGTACAGGTATCAATTCCCGAAGAACTTTTAGTAATTACTTTTCTTTGTAGTTTACCGGATTCCTAAGAAAATTTCGTAGTTGCCATCGAAAGTCGTGATAATTTGGCCTCATATGGCAGTTTTAAGATCAAACTCAAACTGAATTTCTTTCTTATCGATCCAGCATTAAGAGCAACACGATGCTGAAATAGCATAAAAGGTATGGACATCTGAACACGAATAATCTACAACAGCTCAAGAATCAGAACATGGTAGTTGGCCTTAATATTGATTCATCTGATGTTAACCTGGATTGCTTTGTGTGCGCAAAAGGCAAATTGACGGTGCGACCTTTCTCTAAACAATCATTTACTCGGAGTAAACAATTGCTAGAGCTGGTGCATAGTGATGTATGTGGACCAATGAGGGTACCATCAGCTGGGGGAGCAAGATATTACATGACACTTATCCATGATAAATCTAGAAATATTCAAGTTTATTTTTTGAAAACGAAATATTTAACACATTTAAACATTTTAAGGCTATGGTCGAGCGCCAAACGTGACGTAAAATAAAATGTTTACGAAGTGACAACGGACAAGAATTTGTGAATAAAGCATTCAACGAGTATTTGCACGGAATAACACGCCAGCTTACGGTCAAGTAAGCTGAGAGAATGGGGTAGCTGAGAGAGCCAACCGGATGCTCGTCGAGATGGCTAGCTGTATATTGTTGGACCAGAATCTCCCGGAGTACCTGTAGGTGGAAGCCATTAATACGGCAGTTTATCTGAGGAATAGGTCACCATCCAGGATTTTGGGCAACGTTACTCCATTCGAAATTTGGTCAGGATCGAAACCCAGTGTTACGCATTTGAAAGTCTTTAGTTCGAGAGCTATAGCATTGAACAAAAGACCAGGAAATTCCAAATTCGCTCGTACTATGTTTTTCGTGAGGTATATATAATATGGAATATTTTGCTTGCAAAAAAATGTTGGTAGACAAATGAACCAGTATAAAATGTATAACATTATCCCTAATGTTTAATTCAAATGCAATGATATCCTGCTACTTGAAAGATATTTCATCGATTTTTAAGTGATTTTATTAAATAAAAATAAATATTTAGGGACTTTTTCTTAGGAGAAAGTAGCGTGCCTTTCAATATTTGTAACCAAAACTTAAGTATTCTGATGGGATTTTCAAGACGAAATGAGACAATTAGACTTTTTGAAGAAAAAATCTAAAGAGTGGGTGTGGTCATACACAATGTATGGACAAATTGTAGAGAATATCAAAGACTACTTACAGTGTTATTCATTTTGTGCTTTAGGATTTCAAATTTAAAGAAAATAAAAAGTATTAAATATTTCAATGAAATTTGTTCACTGTTTTAAATTCTGGACTATACCATTATGTATGGAATGCAATATTGTTTAAATAGCTACCACGGGAGTTTTTGCGGACTTCGATTCTTTTGAGGTAATTTCCGATGATTTTCGGCACATTTCTGTCTGCAATGCGGCCATAACTTCACGAATGATGCAAAGTTTGGGGATTGTCTGCATATACCTACAAAAAGAAATCCCACGGGATCAGACCGCACATTCTTGGTGGCCAATTGATGTCGCCAAATCTCAAAATTAAAAAGCCGGGAAACTTTTCGTGCAATGAGCCAAATTTGCCTGTGTTGTTGTAGCTACATGTCGCTCACATCAATATCTTCAATCTCAGACAAAAAAGAGTTGGTTATCATTTGACCATAATGCAGAGAATTCATCGTAACAGTGACGATGGGGATTTTCAAAAAAAACTAACTACCTGTCACTATGGATGACAGATGGATTTGACAGATGCCATATGGAATGGATCGCAACCTAGAAATGAATAACCCTTCATTATTATTTTGCTTGCTCTTCTATAGGGCAAGTATTGTTTTCATGAATGTATTCGACCTCGAAATTTCGATCAATCCTAATTTTACTATTACAGAAGAACCCAAAAAGTGGCTCTCGTAATTCTATCTGTCCGTTTACAAGCCTATTTTGTAGCTTCTTACTGATTTTTCCTAAATTTCAGAAATAACCAATTAACAAACGAACAGGTGTGACTTTAATTTTGTTTATGATCCTATTATGCATATCGTATTCGATGTGCTTACGGCCGATTTCTTCACCGAGTACCAGCGCTAGTATTGGTATTAGATCAAAAGTTGGTACTCAAATTGGTATCAAGTCATTTCTTCACTCGGTATTAGCTGGACCCTCAAAATCGGCAGACTAGCGTTGTTAATACCTGGATTAGGCGAATTTCATTCCTTCACTACAAGAGATAGTACTCGATACTGATATTTTCTTGGCTGTCATTGTGAAAAAAGTAAATATGTACTTACGTTCGTTCGATTTTGGTTTTATTTTCTGTTTTTTATTTTTATTTTTTTATTTTGTGTATTCTGTGAGGATCTTTTATGTGTAGAAAATGGATTTGATTTTTGGTGGGGATAATTTGTGTCTTCAATTGGTAGTGGACGAATTGCAGTACCCATAGCCACTTTAGCCATTTTAGTTTTACTCGTATTCATTCGTTTCGTTCCTTTTCTTCTTTTACCAGTACTCGTAACATATTGCCTGAGCAGCAATTGCTGATCATTCTACGATTATGTCAAGTGGATCCGACGTTATTCGCGTGTCAGCCGCTAGTGTATGTCGCATACTGCCAAAAGTATGCATGGCTTTGATACGCCATTTGAATCAATTTATTCAATTATTTGAGGGTGGCCGTGGTGTAGTGGTAACATCATCGCTTGTCACGCAATTGATTCACGGTTCGAATCCTGATGTCAAGAATCATCTATTTATTTCGCATGAAATAAATAAAAAAGTCGATCACTTGCAAAAGCTAAGTCCACTCTACTGTGAAGGCATAACACTGGCAGTAGGGTGGTCATATGGCTAAAATGTAACTTGATCGTGATGATGACATCAGGAGGACGGAAAAAATACTGTGAATCATAAGCAACGACAATAATAGCGAAAACAAATCAAAATACTCCCCAGTTATCTGGACAGCCACCCTTGGAGTTTACAGAAACTTAATACCACCTGAGTTTCAAACCACACCACTCTGTCTTTCTCTCTGTCTCTTCCCCTTTCCGCAAAAATGCACGTGTTCTAAAAAATTAGTATAAGGGTATTCATATCCCCTTTAACACGTGCAAATTATAAAAAAAAAAAAAAAAAAAAAAAAATGCCAGCAACATTGGCAGAACGGGAGGCGGCCGTTGCTGCATTTTATCGCTTTGCTCAGTTCCCACGGACAATCGGTGCAATCGATTGCACCCATATTAAATTGCAATTACCTGGTGGGGAATTGGTGAGTGCAGTTCAATATGTGCAATATTCAATTTGATTCATTTCACTGCTATGTATATTAAAATCAGTTGTAATTTTTGGATGAATTCTTTTCGTTTGCAGAGCGAAGGTTTTCGTAACTGCAAAAGATACTTTTCTCTCAACGTGCAAACAATATCGTCGGCCGATTTAAAAATTTTGAACGTTGTTACACGTTGGGCAGGGTCTGTGCACTCTAACACACCTTATTTGACGACTCCATACACTGCGAATAATACTGATATTCGGCAAAATCGGCGTATGCAAATATATCAAGCACGGATTATTCGCAGTCAGAATGTAGTGGAACGTCAATATGGTGTGTGGAAACGTCGATTTCCAGTTTTGACATATGGGGTATGCGTGTGGAGACAAGCACAGCGCAAAAAGTAATAACTGCATGCGCGATGCTGCATAACATAAAAACCAAAAAAAAAGAAGATCGTTTGCACCGCATCATAGCCAATTTACAAATTGACGATGAAATACCAGATTCACCCGGGGCAACCAACCAAAAAGACAACCCATATAGAGGAAATTCTCTTCCAATTGCAAGAATAAAAAATACTGCACTTCATTTGATTGATTTATTTATTTCAAAAAATGTTCGAGTTCAATTTCAATTTTCATTTGAAACAAATTTAATCTCAATCCATAGAGAAAATCAATTCTTTAAGAACTAATGGTACATAGCATACCACCATATAGCATACCAACGTACACACATCATTCACAACAGGAAAGCAACACAAATAATATAAAAAAAACATGCACTAATGATAATAATTGCTACAAATAATTATTAATATTAGCGATGTGAAAAAATGCACAAGTACTAACTTTCGTTGGTACCAAGTACCAAAGATAGTACCTGGGCTAGCTAGACCAGGTACTAAGACAGCTTAGTACTCGGTGAAGACCGTTAGTATACTACTTATGTATACGTTAACGGGGCAAACATTGAGATCATGCAGTGCAAATAGTTCCCAGAATCGCTCCCACGATTCGTCCGGTAATCATGAAAAGTTAATTAAGAATTTGCTGACATCACGTCTGGGGCACCGAATTGCATCCAGAAAGTCAGTTGTATTGTAGGCTGCCAGTTTGAATTTCGAATAAAAAATTATTTTTTTTAGAATTATCGTCGTAAAATAAATTAATTGGCGCCCGAGCAGGGACCCGGTATTGAAGTGCGCGAAAGTATTAGTAATAAAATAGGCCGACGAGCAATTACGGTCAGAGCCCTTAAGTAGTGACAGTGCCTTCTTGTTCATTGTAGTAAGCCAGAGCCCTCAAAGTAGTGACAGTGCTACCGCATACTGTCAAAATATTACTAGTGAAATAGTGCAACGAGTGATTACGGCCAGAGCCCTCAAGCAGTGATAGTGCCACCTCGTACATTATAGTAAGCCAGAGCCCTTAAATAGCGACAGTGCTACCGCGTACGAATACTGGGTAGAGTGACAGTGAAAACCCTTAAACGAAAAAATTTACGATTGAAGAAAAGATGCCCCCGAGTAGCCGCCAGCGGAGGAAAGGGAAGTTGTTCAAACTAGCCGCTTCACCACCCGAGGATTCATCAGTCACCTTTATGCAGATAGTAGTATTACACTTGTAAGTTTCATAGTAATTTAAGTAAAATCGAAAGAAAAATAATAAGAGTCAAGAAGAGAAAAAAAAAAAAAAAAAAAATAGAATAATTGAAGTATATTAATAACAATTAATATTGTGTGAGTTTAACAAGCTCTAAATAATAAGTAAAAAAATAAATTGATTTGCGTAAACTCAGCCAAATAAGAATAATCAAAGAAATTTGTCAATATCAATATAGATTTCATAAACATATATAAATTTAATTAATACAAAAATCTCATATCCCTTAAATATGGCTTAAATGCAACTTGATCGTGATGATGACATCAGGTGGATTGAAAAAAATACTGTGAATCATGAGCAACGACAAAAAGCAAAACAAACAAGCTCCCCAGTTATCTGGATGCCACCCTTGGAGTTTACTGAAACTTAATACCACCTAAGTTTCAAACCCACTACACCAATCTTCCTTTCTCTCTCTCTCAATTTCTGCAAACGCCCGTGCCCTGAAATAATTTAATGGTATTCATATCCCATTTGGCGCGCGCAAATTATAAAAAAAAAATAACATTCATATACAAAAACATACAAAAAAAAGAAACATGGTAAACATGCATCTCAGGTCCGGAACGGGAGCAGATAATTCTAATCCCACCAACGAAAACCCTTAAAAGAAAAAATTTACGAGTGAAGAAAAGAGGCCCCGGAGTAGCCGCCAGCGGAGGAAAGGGAAGTTGTTCAAACTAGCCGCTTCACCACGCCCATGAAATCCTAAAAAACAAAATTAACAATATATTAAAGAACAACAATAAACAGGTAATCATTAATAGATTAACTATAGAAAGAATACATGAAATCTCGAATGCAACTAACAGTATATTAAAAACATTTAAAGAGAATGAAAAGAATTATAACGAAGTTATTATGAAAATTAAGTTTAAGTTAGAATTAATAAAAGAAGAAGTAACAAACGTAGCATACGCAATTCAATGGGCAAAAACAAATATTGTAAATTCATTCATCTTATCCAATTCAGAAAAAAATGTTTAAAGAAAAAGGTATTCCTTATATTAATATCGATGAAGCATTAGAATTCGCAGATGTTAGAATTGCTTCTAATAATAAAAATATAATATACATTTTAAGTTTTCCTACAACCGATTTAGAAACATGTAATTTGTCAATTATAAGAGCCGTCAAAATTAATAGTAAGATCAATAAAATACCATTTAACTCAATTCTAGAATGTAAGGACCAAATACACCCCGCGCAACAAAAAAAGCCGCATAAGAGTTTTCCATCTTTTTGCGCTAATTACCTTTAAGGGATTCGGCGAATTATATTTTATTGCTTCCGGGTTAGGTAATGCACATTTTGGAATGTGTCTGAATTCATTCTGGCAGTATTTAACAGTGCGTGCAGTTGTATTTCTTAAATAAAAGTGAAAAGAGTCATTTCGTGAAATTGCTCGACAAATTGGATGCAATGAGAGTTCTGTAAGAAGATTCTGTAACAAATATCGTCGGGATCACAACCTAGACAGAAAAATTGGCACAGGATTGAAGAGATGTACCACTGTTCGGGAGGACCGGGAACTGAAGAGGCTAAGCTTGAGAAATAGGTTTAAAAATGCATCGGAGTTAAGAGCCGACCTGCGAGAAGCTACTGGGGCTGAAGTTAGCGTCAGAACTATCCAGAATCGTCTCAACGAGATGGGTTTGCTAGCAAGGAGACCAGCGAAAAAGCCACTTCTGACCAGCAAAATGAAGAAAACGCGCCTTAGCTGGGCTAAGGAAAGCCAAAACTGGAGTGTTCAAGATTGGTCAAATGTGGTGTTCTCTGATGAGTCCAAGTTTAACCTAATCGGGCCGGATGGGAAGCAGATAGTTCGTCGTAGAAAAGGGGAACGCTGCAGCGACGAATGCATAGCTCACACCGTAAAACATTCTCCTTATGTTATGGTGTGGGGATGCATCACCGCAATCGGAGTTGAATCTCTAATTATGCTCGAGGGCACTGTTAACCCCATGCAGTACAAACAAATTATCTTAGATGGTGTTGTACAGAGTATAGAAATGATAACATCAAAACCAATTTTTCAAGATGATTCAGCACTTTGCCACCGAGCAAAATCTGTGAGTAATTCGAGGTTTTTTTGTCATATTTATGGGTGTTTTGAAAATCTTATGATTTTAATTTTTAAATTTCCTCCACAGATTAAAACTTTGAAAGAAGAATTAGGAATAGAATCCCTAATTTGGCCGGGAAACAGTCCAGATCTCAACTCCCTCGAAAATGTATGGGCTCTTATGGGAAAGAAAATCCAAGATAAAAAACCAAAAACCATGCAGCATCTAAAGAGCATCATTGAAGAAGTGTGGTTCAATGAAATTTATAACAATTACCTCGGTAATCTCTATGCCTCCATGCCAAACAGGGTTCATGACGTTGTTAGGGCGAAGGGTGGTGCTACGAAATACTAGAATCATTTTTTAGTATTATGAAAGTCTTAAATTATGTAAAAAGGTTTCTTAGTTAATAGAAATATGAAAAAAGAAATTTGCTTTTCAAATTGTTGCTCTTTTTTTAATTTATGTATATTGATAGTACTTGGGAAATATCTGATATTTTGTAGTCTGATCTTCACGATCATTACTTTTTTTCAATTAGGCTACGAAATGTATTGTCAAATTGGGGAATGTGTTAACTTAAATTTTAAACATCAAAAATACAAAGTGACTACGCAGTGATTAGTCATCATTTATTAGATTTCTTCCATTTTGTTAAAAATTACCATGTGCGGCTTTTTTTGTTGCGCGGGGTGTATATGGAATCGTTAAAGAATGTAAATCATACAATAAATTATCTATATGTCATAGTAAGAGTATTTTAGATATAAGCAACACAACGTGTATCCCCAATCTCCTAAGAAGCCAAGCAGCAAACTGTACCCTCGCCAACAATCAGCACATTCCAGCAGTTGAAGAAATTTCCCCCGGCATTTTATAACTAAATCAATTCAACGGACCTGTTGGTATAAATAACGATATTATCATGCTAAAAGGTACCTTCATTATTCGACATTTCAACACCACGATCAACATCGACGGAAGACTAATTGTAGCGAATGAGGTTAAACAAACATCAACCCTTACCGGCGATATTGCAACCAACATCGAAGCAGGAAGAACCGAAGAAGTACTATCCCTAGAAATGATGAAACAACTCCACGTCAACGGCACTAAAGAGATCAGCCTGCTCGAAACCAGAAACAAGGTCAATAATCATCTTGGTAGCATTGATAGTTTCCCTTATCGCCATCTTTAAACGATTAGGACGCAACCTAAGATATGAGAGTGGTTCGAAAGTAAATCAAGAACCTGTTCCAGCAAATCCAGAGGGCGTTCCTGCAAGCCAAGAACCCGCAGGTCAAGCACCCGTTCTCGCTCCAAGAAGATCATTCACCACGACTTTGGGGATCGAGGATATCCAAAATTACCTAAAATCCATGACGTCGAACGAGGACGTTCGCATTTAAGGGCGGAGGCGTTAACGGGACAAACATTGAGATCATGCAGTGCAAACAGTTCCCAGAATCGCTCCCACATCATGACAAGTTAGTTAAGAATTTGCTGACATCACGTCTGTGGCACCGAATTGCATCCAGAAAGAATGTGGAGGACACCTGAGACATCATGCTATCGCTGCCTGATCATCAACAACGCTCCGATGGATTAGTACTTAAGATAGAAGAAGTTGTAATTTGTAGTCAGTTGTATTGTAGGCAGAATCGCTGCCAGTTTGAATTTCGAATAAAAAATTATTTTTTTAGAATTATCGTCATAAAATAAATTGGTGTTTTTGCAGAATAAACTTCAATGGGATGAAGAAGTGTATGTAGGATTTTGCTCCCGCAACATCGGATGTGCATACTATACATACATACATATATGTTCAGATATTTTTTTTTCCTTTTTTTTGTAACTTGGGCCCGCCAAAGGGAATTTCAAAAAATGCGTTTTACTCTACTTCCCGCATAATCTAAGGTCCTTCTATGAAGAAATTTACATATATATGTATGTCTCAGACGGAAGCGTCAGATTGAAGAATCATTTGCCGATTCACAAATGTACATCCATATATACTTGCGAGTATGTATGAAATTATTTATTTATGTGTTTCGATGACATTTCACCCTATTTCCAGTATTTTCTGCGGAATAAACCAATTACCTACAGTGCGTATATCTGCTTCAACGTTTTATAGCTATTCGGTTTCGGATGGTGGATCCTCTTTGCTAATGGGTTTATCGTTTATGTACATATGTACGAGTGTTTGGCTAGGGAGGGTGAATTCGCTGGCTGTCGGGAACAATTAATCCTGCTTTCAACTTGCCTCTGAGTCATCGTTTGATATTGTACACAATATTGTAAATACGAGTGACTTTTCTATTGGGACCCTCTCAATTTGGCTGAGTTTTTCTTTTGATGATATTACACCTGGAGTACGCACCAGCTTTGTTGCCCTAGCATGTATCGTTTATGGGCTAAGGTTTATAACTCCAACTATTTTTTTTTAAAGATCGGCTGTGTAATCATCTTTGCATTTAAGTTTTAACGTATCGGGCCGGACTAAAATGAACCGCCGCTATTGGCCCACGTTTTTGCCGCCCCCTCCTTAATTATACAATTTGTAATCCATAACTCGATTGGCTTTTGATAATTAAGAAATCAATTCAGTCTAGTGCGACTATTACATGGTGGTGGTTCCATAGAAAAGAAGGTACATCAAATCAATTATTACTATTACTACATAAGATCGGGCTTTATGACAGCAAGATGCCACAATTGAAATCCCCTATTGAGGATAGCAATTTATTTCCCAGTTTTTTGGTATCCACTCAAAGGAGCCAATCTGATACTCTAACCTCATAAGTCCCTTAGTACTTCACTACTTCGTTCAGACCGTACATTTTTTCTTCGACTTCTCAATTTCGTCCTCTTGTCCTATATACACTCTACGTCCTTTAAAATGGTAGCAAAATAAATTGTGTTACTTTAAAGTAACAAAACATCAACAGAAGTATGGTTTGAGCCAATTTGTTACCACATCTCACGTGACCTGCTTGTAAAGGTGTGTCGTTGCATAATAAGGGAAATCATAGGTTCCTAAATTCATGTTGAAGAATTTAAGAATTATATCATTTCTCGTATCCTTGTTCCTGAGATCTCCCATCGGAATGTGTACTTGTTCCGCATGTGAGCTGAGGAAAGCTAAGCTTCGCCTAGCTAGTTCGTCGACGCGTTCGTTCTCCTTAATATCGCTGTGACCTGGGACCCTTGTACTAGTTTTGAGCATATGGTGACAGAATTTAAGACGTTTATAGCGGCTTGACTGCATATACAAAAGGCGATGTTTTGCTTGCGCGTTGCGCGGCGAATGTGGCTATATCCTAGTGTTGCCTGAATGATTCTAGTTCTGGACATAGAGATATCCCTCTATGCCAAACTCAGTAAGCGATTCTTGAATGATTTGGGTGTCTACGTAATTGAAGGCTCCCTTTATATTTTAGAAGGTAGCAAGAGTATACTCTTTATAGTGGATTGACTTTTCGATTGTACGCACCGCCTCGTGGAGATCTGTTTCTGTTGACTTCTCTTTATGCTGCGATAATGCCGATATTACAATTATACCACCAGTATATGGTTATCTAAGATGCGATCTTAGATTTTCAGTAAAAAAAAGGGTTAAATTGAAGTTATTAATTGGTTGTTGTCGATGCTCATGCTTTCCAACAATTTGTTGGTATCGTCTACTTCATTCAATTCGCCACTTGGACTAGATGTAAAATCTCAGCAGGTTACCGACCTTCTCTAATGCCTCTAGGCATTTTACATTGATTACAATGAGAAAGGAAACAGTTTGTGTGGTTCCTCGACCTTGACGACCTTCCAGTCATCCATAGGAATCGACGGATGTGGATTTTAAGAGAACGAATAAGCTATGCACGTTCGATGAGCATATTTGGGAGCCAAATGCAAATCCCATGTGTCACTTATCACTTATCTTGTTTACGCAATTGCTAAGCAATTCCCTGTAGAAGCAGTTCTCACATTTGACCCTATACCCTCTGATGACTTTGGCTGAGTCAAAGCAGGGAAGTGGTCCTGATTGGTTGGCGATCATTTCGGATAACTTCACGCGTCCGCAGCTGTCTTCTCGCCATAGAGAGCTCGTCTACCAATGCGATTTGAAGATCATTTCTGACGATCTTATTTCCGGATGGCGACAACGTGGTTTACCACTGAGGATCACCAGGTTTTATCAACTTTAATTCTTTTGGAGGCCTGTTTGATTTTGTCTTGAGACCGATTGCGGATTGAGGTTTCCTTCAGTTGTGTCTTTTGTGATTGGAATTTGTTGCATTCGTCAACAATTTCTATTTCTATTTCATTCCAGTCTCGCGAATTTGATTTTTGAGTAATATACTCCAATATTCTAAGTTTCTTAAATGGAGCATGCATTCAGCCTTATTGAGACTACTGAGTATTTAGGAATTGCAGTGCCGTATTTATCTTCGTATAAGGTAAGCACTTAACTTTGTTTTTATTTTTGCATTATCGCATTTGGAGACTTAATATGAAGTATAAGTATCTATGTACTTAGAAATTCTTTTAAATTTTAGTTTGTAAGTCTAATAATAAAAGTTCGCTCACTTCTCCCTCTTACATTTAGAATGTAGTTTTCATAGACTACGATATTGGACAAACTTTTGTTGAAGATCCTATTAAAATGCTTGTTACTTTGATTCCAAGCACTTAGCACACCTCTCAGAAAATATATAACTCTAACTTGTATTTGCAAAGCTACACCAAACACACTCATCCATATAGGTTTGGTTCTTAGTTTTGGAATGAAGATAATGCTCCTCCTATTGCATCACAAACAATGCTTAGAATTCGTTTTACATAGCTAGGCTAACCAACTGTCCCGGATTTTAGCCTTTGGCTTGGCGTCCCAGCAGGTTTTCCATATTTCTCGGTTTTTAAGTATGGAACAGATGTCGCACATCCTTGCGAATTATATGCAAACATAATATAACCCCTACTTAAGAAATGCTCCTACTTGGAGAGAAAGTTCGAAAACAAAACAAATGCTGCCATGCAGAGGGTTACTAATTCAAGTGTGGATAGTGGATCACAAATCGAAGAGAAAACCACGGGAGCAAGCCATAGCATACCAACTCTTAAGTTGGTCTACTATACATATGTAGATTCTGCGAAGGGCTTCTTAACATCGGAAAAGCAACTAGGTCGGAAAATAAAGCTCCAAAGGAATGCGGTCGGTTCATTTCGCTACGCTATGGTGAATATGAACATTAGTAGCACCAGATTCCACAACACATGTCCTTTGTATTTCATCATTGCAGCAATTACAGTCACTTTATCTACAAATCCACCTGAACTTTGGAAGAATACAAAAAACATTATTCCCAAGAACAGGCCATCCAGAGACACCGATTGGGAATACTATCACAATCGGCGATTATATAGTTTATTTAATGAAATGGATTCATTTACTGCAGGCTTGGTTACTGCTGTCAATAAGGCTAACGAAATCGGATGCTAATATCGCAAAAAAATAACACAAATTGATAGACTTCGATGGCTGGAAAGTTTAGAGTATGGCAAGTAGAATATTCTTATGTCCAACAGATGCATAAAGAGAAAAAAAAGAGACCAAAGGCTAGAAAATATGCAGAAGTTTGATGTTCGAAATGGGACTAATCGCTAAGAATCACGGCAGTTGAGGAAATTACTAAACCCACAAAGGACTCGCAGAAAGTGCCAACGAAATATGCAAGTAAGCTTCGTTGGTTCAGATTTTGTTGAAACTTTTTATCTGAAAAAATCATATTTAAATATAAAGGAAAAATGCTTGTAAGCATTCCCTTTACGTACTTCTTTCCTTATGGTAAGGTAAAAATCTGGTCACCCCATATGTACTCGTACATGGCTGACACAACAATGCATCTACTTATACATTAAAGAGAAGTTTCTTTTATGTTGGTGTATTTCAAAGAAGTATATCTGAAGCCATTCGACTCGCCTTCCAACGTACAGGACACCTGAATAAAACGTTCGAAGAAACGAATCTATGAACGAAGTGGGGACAGGCCAAACTCGTACTTGCATTCATCAACAACGTTTTTCAATATTGTTCACTTCTTTTGGTGAGGCACCACATACATAGGTAACACTATTTGATGCTGTTTCACTTAAAGCGCAACATACCTTTCCATCTACCATAGTAAGTTGCAAGGAATATGTTATCTAAACCTCTATGATACTTTCTTTAAAAATATATATATGGATTCAAATTAATAATTTTATTTTTGAAATAAGCTTCTCCTTGCAAACAAAGTTCTCTAGATTCTCTTTTGCAAATTAGTACCGTATCCGCCTACAATATCTACTAGATGAAGATCGTTCATTTTTCTAAAAATAATTATTTGATGACTTACATGTTAGCCGTAAAGGAACAAAGGATGTCACGAACAAGCTATTGTCATCTGCGAAAAATGAGTCAGAAAAGCTTTGCTTGGTATACTCACTTTGTCCCGAAATACCATCGAAACCCCATTCTCTAACTAGAAAAATCAGGCGAAAAAGTAGCAGTTTTTTTACTCGAAGAAAATTCGTTAACAACAAATACTGATTTTTGGTTAAATTTACTTCGGTGATTGAGATGTATTTGATTGATTTGAATTATTAAAGAATTAACAGCAGAAGAATCCACTACTGCTAAGAGACCCAACCTTCTCCATTCTGACCTTTCATTACACTCTGCCAACCTAATAGGTTGCCCAATAGCAGATAAAACATACTTTTACAGTATATAGTTTTACAGTAGCCATTCCGAATACTTTTGAATAAGAGTGAATCTCTTTCAACAAGAGTTCTCTCAGAAATCTGTTACTTTTTTACACATATAATCGCTTCAATACTTCAATTCTTTTGAAATTTCCATTTGAAAGATTCGAAAAGTACGAGGGTGGGTCAATAAGTCCCTGAAAATTAACACAAATTGTGTCGTCACCTTAAATTTAATTTCATATCATAAAATCATCTTTCAAAAGAACGCACCCAAATTTTCAGACAGATCTGTCAAATAGTTTTGTTGTGGCAGCCATTTTATATAGACGCCGACTAACATTTTCGTTAAAATGGAAAAAAGTGAATTTCGAGTGCTCATTAAACATTATTTTTTTGCGAGAAAAAACTATCACGCAAACCAAACAAAAGCTTGACAAATATTATGGGGACTCTTCACCGTCGATTGGAACCATTCACCACTGGTTTACTCAATTTCGGTGCGGTCGTTCAAGCACAAGTGACGCCGAACGTTCTGGTCGCCCGATTGAGGTCACCACACCAGAAATGGTCGACAAAATCCATGGTTTGATAATGGATGATCGGCGAGTGAAAGCGCGCGAGCTTGAAGAGGCCACAGGCTTATCACATGGCTCAGTGATTTCGATTTTACATAAATATTTGGACATGAAAAAGCTTTCCGCAAGATGGATGCCGTATTTTCTCACAATCGACAACAAACGCATTCGTTTGACAACTTCAAAGGTGTGTCTGGCGATGTTCTAGAATAATTCGGCTGAGTTTTTCCGCGGTTCGTAACCGTGGATGAAACCTGGATACACCACAACACACCAGAAACCAAGGAACAGTCAAAACAATGGACTTCTCATGGTGAATCGAAGCCGAAGAAAGCCAAGGCGGGTTTGTCAGCAAATAAGGTCATGGCGACAGTTTTTTGGGATGCGCGCGGTGTTATTCACATCGATTACCTTGAAAAGGGTAAAACGATCACCGGCGCATATTACGCAGAGCTGCTGGATCGATTCCAAGCCTATTTGAAGCAAAAACGGCCACATTTGGCGAAGAAAATACTTCTTTTTCACCAGGACAACTCACCGGCGCACAAGTCCGCAGTCGCAATGGCAAATTTGCATGAGTTAGGCTACGAACTCCTCCCTCATCCAGCATATTCCCCAGATTTAGAGCCCTGCGACTATTTCTTGTTTCCAAACATGAACAAATGGCTCGGAGGTAAGAGATTTGGGTCGAATGAAGAGGTCATCGCTGAAACAAATGCTTATTTTGAGGGGCTCGAGAAATCGTATTATTTGGAGGGCATCAAAAAATTGGAGAAACGTTGGATGAAGTGTACAGAGCTAAAAGGAGACTATGTTGAAAAATAAAATGTTTTTATATCGAAAAGAGTATTCCTTATTTCATTTTTCAGGGACTTATTGACCCACCCTTGTACGTTTAATATGAAGTAGAACTTGTTCCCTTTCAGATTCCAGAAGCAGATAACCAATGTTAAAGCAAACACATTCTAGTAATCGCTTAGAGTTCAATTAACAGTGAATCCGCAAATTTCCGTAACTAATTTCACTTGCATCAAAAAATACACAAATCAACTTAAAACATAGTTAAAAGTTTAACACAAAACAACAGCGCAATTATGATTTTTTTTAGCCCGTTTGCGCAAAAGGAAGAAAATGAAAACAAAAAATAGGTGCCATGACGCTTACTTTCAGCGCACTAAAACTTAAATGCGATGTGCTTGCAATAAGATCACTTCGGAGATGAAAATCAAACGGTTTTGAATTAACTAATAATTTTTTTCTCATCTCAAAAGGTTTTTGGTAAGAACTCACAATTATTTTTTTGATTTATGGCCTACCGTGCAACCACTGTACGTACGTACTCGTAGTCTGGTTCCCCAGGTTAATACTATAGATATGTGATGCGATGTATCGGAGGAATCGACGGTTGCCGCTTTTCTTCTCAACGAGTGCCTGTCGAACACAGATTTTTATAACATTCGATCAACCCTCTTTTATAGGTCGTTTTTGCCAATGTAAGACATCTGGTGGGCTAAAAAATTAGCCACAAGACAGGTATCCGGGAACCCACTGTCTGGGCTTTACAAGTATTTCCCATTTTTTTAATCGAATACTCGTACATCAGTGAACTTACTGATAAAATTTACCACAAACCTTTGCTGCTTCCGATCCAGTTCATAGTGCTTGAGAAACTATCTATCTCATTTAGGTTATCATAACTGACGAGAGAGTCTACTTCTGTTTATGGCACAGACGAATTTGGTTCTGATTCGTTACCTGATTCAACAGCGAGATGAGTATTACCCCGACGCTTTCAACTTCCACAAAGTGGACAAATAACTGTGTTTTGTGGAATTCTCTATTAAAACGTTGTAGATGTCCTGATACGAATTTGTCTTCCCCGACCTTTCCTCTTCTTCCGGATTGCCTCTTATACAATGGGTACCTAGTTTATTTCCATTTTACTTGCCATGGCATGGCTGAACGTCTCTGTCCTCATCTCATTGATAATCTTCTCACTCGTTTAATCTGTGTATCAAGCAAGGTAGCTACGAGTAGCAACACTTACAAACAGATTTCGAAATCATTGTATCATGAGTTGAAATTTGAGCTCAGCATGAAACTCGCACCATCAACTTCAAGTGTAACCCCAAAACACACATTTACAAAATCTTCAAGACAGTCCATAAAGCTTATTTCTCAAAATATCTCCATAAAACCAAAAGCCTCACCATTTCGCCCCCAAACAAAATCCCTTTTAAATGTTAAAGGCATCCTTGTCATGCGAACAAGAATCCTTTAATACAAGGATTATTGAGACACAAAATACCCGAGCAATTTGATACAAGAGAAACAATTCCACAAGTAACGTTGTGTGGTAAACTCTACTTTCCAAAACTGATCCCGAAAATGGATTAATAACATGGAATTAATTCCCAATTATGCTGAGAGGACATGCTCTACTTCTCTGCTGACAATGGTAATTTTTGTTTTAAATTACAAATTTTCGTTTCGTAACCCAATACAGAAGTGTCAGGAAGAGAGCATTCATACACATACTAGTATATATACCTACATAAATATATTCTACAAAGGATTAATATCAATCGCGACATGTGTTTTCGTTTGTTTGTTAATTTCACTTCTAAAAGGGACACGTGTTAGTGGTAGGAATCTATTGCTTAGGCATCGTACAGATATTTGCATGAAATTGTGTAACAACGAAAACAGAAGGCTTTGACAAAACAATATCATAGGGATAGGATGGCAGCTCCAAGGAGTAGGCTTTGGGGACAAATTTGAATATATCGAGAATAATCGAAAGTGATGAGCTACGAAGAATTTACGAAGGAAATGGTACTAATTTTATTTTGTACATACTCGTGTGTTAAGCAGCAAATATTGAAATTGACATTAAGTAGAGTTACGAATGATATACTCGTAGGTACCCCGGTAAAAATAAAATATGTACAAGAATTTAATTAAAAAAAACACAGGATGAGATTGTTTGATAGTCGAAATTTGTCTCCTTTTCTGTTTAGCAATCTTTTTAGTCTTCCGTGCCAGAATAGTATAAACGAAACACTAATGGATTCAACACGCTGTCTGTCTACCCATCTGTCCATCACACAATTGTAACTTGTAACACTTGTAACCTTCCTCATACCTTATTCTCACTATATTCGATTTCGATTAGTTTCAAGTACCTATCTACGTATCAGGTCCAAAGGGTTATTCATTGTCCCTGCCACATGGCATCTGTTAAATCCACCTGTTATCCATAGTGACGGGTATTTAGTACGTGCTTTGCCATTTTACAATAAGGATTGTTCAACCACCTCTCAACGCCTTAAAATTGTTCAAACAAATAGGTAGATATGATTTTTCGCCCCTTTTGACACCCCCTCGACTCACATAGGCAGGATAATCGCAGAGAAAGTGTCCTGCAATATCATCGCCTTCTCCACAGGTATGGATGATGGTGCTGCTTAAGGCTGGCATATTCGAATGCTTGGTGAAAATGAAATGGCCTGTAAAAATAACATTCTTTTCTGATGAGGAACAGCAAGAATGCAGCGGAATTTCTACAGACATTCGGGAGCAATTCTCCTCCAAACCTTGTCTAACAAGTTCATCTGAGATCTCATTTCCAGCAATTGCATTGTGACCGAATTCAGAGAGATCTTGCATTCTCGAACTATTTTCGAAGTAACTAAAGGGCTGAGTAAAGCTTTAAGCGCAGATACATACTCCATCCCCCCCACCCATTCCTTAAAATATAGTTCATAGCCATTAGGATTATCGCTAGAAAGACATACGCATGTTTACCTAACGAGAAGTGAAGCCTAATGTTGTCGTCCTCCACGAAGACAACAGAACCAGACGCTTGATTGGTTTTGGAGCCAACCGTGAAAATTGGACTACAATTCCTTTCTGGCTCGGATTCTGGAAAAATTCTGTCGTGAGAGTGAGAAAAGTTGACTTTAAATTTGCGAAGCAGTTGGAGCTCTGGTGTCATTGGGTTAGACGGCATAACTATAAGACAAGAGTCGAAAGGTAAGTATCGAGCAAGGTCATCGAGGCTCCAGCACGGGTTATGTCAAAAGCCTTTAAGATGGAAGATAGCTTTTGTTGTGCTGTTCATGATAGTATAAATATCAAGAGGAGGGAGGTTTAACAATTTATCTAGAGCATAGCCAGGCGTGCTAGAGAAGGCCCCCGTACAGCCGAGATGAACTGTTCTTTGGTCCTCCTTCTCGTAAAGAGAACAACCTCAGTTTTGAGAGGATTAACCGAAAGCTTATTCCTAGTGTACTATTCATCAATAACGTCTAGGGTCATCTTCACCTTGCTGCAGATAGTCTTTAAGCATGATCCGAGAGAAAGTACGGCAACATTATCCGCGTATGCCTGAGCGTAGAAGGTATTGCTGTAGAGAGTATTTCGCAGACAGTCAATCATCGTGCACCGTAATTGTGGACAAAGGATGCCCCATAGAGTAGCCTCTGTTAATTCCTGCTATTACATATCGGCCACAGTCCGCATCCACAACCATGGCTCTATTCATTAGCATCGCTTTTATCTACGATACTAATGATTCGTCCACGCTGTGTGTTTTGGCAGAATCGCACATACTGGTAATAAAAATGATTGCTAGACCTGTTCAGTTGGTCATTAAGCGATACAACTCATCGTAGTACTTAGACCAACTGAGCCGGACAAATGACTGCACTCAGCTCAGGGGAAGTAAGCACAATCCCCAAGAAAGTATAATCCTTTGCTTCCCACTTTCACCAAATTCATGGATTATTCTAATTTTTAAGACTTTTATTATTTTAGGTCTAGATATGGAATGTCTGTCTTGTATGTTTGATAGGCTCCTAGGCAGTTTACTTTGTTTTAAAAGAATACCCCGCAGTTAGACTACTTGTATAGTCCAAACTACTATAGACTACTCGTATAATCCACAGTTTCCTTCACTTAATCTCAAAATCTGAATATTCCGTTGTTTTGTAGATTTAACTTAACGAGATATTCAAGGAGCTTACAATATTCTGTGGGAAAGATGCATATCTAAAGGGACTGCAGCACAAACTAGAGCAGCGCGGAAAGGAGCCATTACAAGGAAGGAAAAGAAAATCCTGCTATATCAGCTCCAGTTGGCCCACCTATAAGAAAGACTATCCGAAGTTTTGCTCCAACTATCAAGGTATATCTCTGCTAAGTTTCGCATTTACAATCCTATCAAGAGTAGACGTCTAAAGCCTTTTTGCAACACAATAATCGGCAAATACCTGTGTGGCTTCCGGCCCGGCAAATCTACTATAGATCAAATTTTCACACTAATTCAAATCCTGGAAAAGACCAACGAGTTTCAAGTCGATACTCACAACTTTTTCATATATTGTGGCATTCATCATCTGGAGCTCTACAAGGTGATGGTTGAATTTGATTCAACACGCGATGCAGCGTGCAGTTTAGAGGCAAATCCCCGAACTTTTTCAAATGTGTACCAGATTTCGGCAAGGAGATGCAGATGATATCGGCATCATCGGTTGCTCTCAGCATGCCATTTTAGAGTCCTTTATGACAAATGATAAACAGGGAAAAAGAGTTAGTCTTGAAGTGAACGAGGGCAAAACAAGACCATCGGTTCACCGCCTTGGACAAAATGTCACTGTTGATAGCTGCAACTTCGAGGTAGTTAAGGAGTTCATCTACCTCGGAGTTAACATCAAGTCAACGTATGATATTCTAGTGTAGACTCGACAAAGACTCACCCTTGGAAACCGTTGCTACTTCTGTTTGGCAACACAAGTGAGATCAAAACTCCAGCTAATCCTGTCAGTTCTGCTATATGGCTCCGAGTGCTGGACGCTAAGCAGGAAAGCAGAGCACATTTTGAGGACTTTCGAGCGAAAAATATTTGATCCTATATGCGAGAAGGGCAAATAGAGGAGAAGGTACAATAGGAGCTGTACCAAGATGTGGGTGTCCAAAAAGCCAAAATACGACGTCTGCATTGACTTGGCCACATCGAGCGAATGAACAATAATGCAAGCTAAGAGATTCTTCGAATCCCAGCCCCAAGGTTCGGGACGACAAGCAAGGCTGAAGGCCAAAGCGCTTGGTCTAGAAAATTCAAAGCAGTCCAGGATCGAAGAGGACGGAAGGCTATCCTGTCTCATGCGGAGACTCTTCACGGGTCGGGAGCTCGTTGAGTAAAGTAAAGTATCATATCTACTTACCACGTCAGCCATGGAAAATGTTCTGATTGTAGAAATTACTTTTAATTAATTTGAACTTATAAGTACATAAATTTCGGCTGAATTGTATTGATTAGGTAATTACTGATTTATCCTACAAATATATACGTATATATTGTACTACTAATTTATTCTGTGATTGGCTCTTATTTCCTGTATCTATCACATAATCCTTTCCCCTCCTATGGTAAAACATTCATTACGTATGCTCGACATCAACGCAAAGGCGACACAGCAGGACATTTTCTTGGTACAGGACAACAAGATAGGTCCAATATATACATATATACGAGTATGCCTGAAATATCCCAAAGGAAATGGATGACAAAGAGGGGAATTTACATCTAATATACAAATCAATGGGTGTTCAATCAGTGCAATCAATCAAGTAACTCAATTGTTTAGTGCCCCTAGAGACAACCAAAGGAATAACTATTTGTTCGAAAGCCGAATAAAACAAAACAAATATGTTACGCGACTGATTAATGGGATTATTATGAAAGCCCTATCTAACTAGGCTATCGTAAATCTGGTAATTGGTTTAATATGTGTACGTCCAGCTCGAGATTTTGGATAGCAAGAAATGGCAATATATGTTTTTGGCATAGCATGAATGTAATATCCTTGAATACGTAAACAATGACTCCGCAGATACAGTGCTAAATTACTTTCAGTGATGTGAAACTAATAACCATATTTTACGATCCGGGAAAATTAGACTATACCCGTAATTCCTGTCAAACATAACGTTTGCTTTGCTTGGAACATTATTAGGCCGCCAGTTGTGTGGATTGTTTATGCTACATACATTATGTATGTACAAGATACACGGAAATGCAATTTGGGTTGAAACGATGTGTATTTGTTTTCGAATTGCATACCGAACAACATAATTAGTCATCATGTGTGTGTTTTAGTGTTTTACATTAAACAGCATTATTTGGTCAATGGAACTTACGTACACACATACATATATGATTACATTTCCGTAGCGCAAAAACTCAAATTATGCACGGCACAAAAACAGTTTAGCTCAGGACAAATTCTACTTCCGAACAAATTCTTCCCGTTGCAAAGCGTCCAGACAGAATTCACCAAGTTAATAAATTAACATGTCGACGAAAAAATATCCATCGCGAATCGAATGTTATTTGAAGGTCCTCATCGAACCAACGAGATTGAGGAAATCCATGAAACACATGCCTCTCCAGTCAGCTCAATCCTTTGATAGCTGCCCCCAGTTTTGTATGCAGAGTTGGTTGAAGTCCTCTTTAACTTCCAAGCGCACAACACCTTAAGTAAGTTCTTCCTCTAGCGCGATGTCTCTCTGGAGTGGATTCAAAGATTCCTCGGGCTGGTGCGTTGGTGTCCATCTTAGACGATGAATTTGGACTTTTTTTTTTGACTAGATGTACAACCCGTACAGCTCGTCATTAAAACTTCTTCTTCGCACTCCGTCGATACAAACAGGACCGATGATCACACGGAAAATGTTTCGCTCCAAGCAACCTAGAATATTTTTATCCAATTTTGACAGTTTCCACGTTTCTGCGCCATACAACAGGACTGGGATGATAAGGGTCTTGTATAGGGTCATCCAACAAGTGAATAGAAAAACAAAACATTTTTTGAAAAGTGGTGATATTTTTATTTTAATCTAAGGTATAAAATTTAAGGTTACCAATGGAATATCTGCCAAATACCATTGTCTCACCAGCTGTGTAGGCATGTGGCGCCGTCCTGCTGAAAATAAAAGTTCACGTCCATAGCATCAATTTCAGGCAAAAACAGTCAGTCAACATCGTTCGGTAACGCAATACATTCACTGAAACGGTCGCCCCAGCAATATTTTCGAAAATAAATATGGCCCAAAAACCGCACCAAACTGTCACTCGTTGTGGATGGAGAGGTTGTTCCACTATTTCTTCTGGGTTTTCGGAGCCTCAGATGCAACAGTTTTGTTTGTTTACGTACCCAAACAAATGGAAATGAGCCCCATCATTCAGAATAATTTTGTGTAAAAAATCACGATCTTGTTCATTCATTCCCAGCATCCAATCAGCGAAAGTAGGGTGGCCGTGGTGTAGTGGTAACATCATCGCTTGTCACACTGTTGATTCACGGTTCGAATCCTGATGTCAAGAATCATCTATTTATTTCGCATGAAATAAATAAAAAAGTCGATCACTTGCTAAAGCTAAGTCAACTCTACTGTGAAGGCATAACACTGGCAGTAGGGTGGTCATATGGCCAAAATGCAACTTGATCGTGATGATGACATCAGGAGGATGGAAAAAAATACTGTGAATCATAAGCAACGACAACAATAGCAAAAAACAAACAAAATACTCCCCAGTTATCTGGACAGCCACCCTTGGAGTTTACAGAAACTTAATACCACCTGAGTTTCAAACTACACCACTCTGTCTTTCTCTCTGTCTCTTCCCCTTATTCTATAAGGGTATTCATATCCCCTTAAACACGTGCAAATTATAAAAAAAGCATATAAGCCAAGATCGTTATGCAAAATGCGGTGCAAAGCGGTTCCGGATAGGTCCAATTCCTGTGATCGTCTCGAAATGGATACACCTGCGTTTTCGGTCACACTCTCAGCTACAGCGGCAATATTTTTAGCTGATCTTGTTGGAGTCTTCATATCACTAACTTGTCCGAGGCGTTCAAATTTATTGATTAAATTCACAATAGCTGTGCGAGAAGGCGCTTGATGATCACCAAAAGCAGTGCGAACTTTACGAAACGTTTCCGCGATATTTCACCGTTTTTATAGTGAATTTCACGTGCGACTGTGTATCGATCCATATGCAATAACCTTCATCGCAGTGATAGTTGAATGTTGACCGTTCTTGTTGAATGACCCTATTCAAAGTTTCCTTAGTTGCTCGTGAGAGTGCTTTGCTGCTCAATTGTTGTACCATCATATCACATAAATAAAGGGTGTTTCAATCGGATGCTAAACAAAATAAATTTGAAATAAAAGACATTGGGTTTTGATAAACTGCTGATATTTTTATGTCAATATAATGTTGAGACATTGACACTGAACTTTTTTTTTTTATAATTTGCGCGCCAAATGGAATATGAATACCCTTATACTGTTACAGGGTATGGGCATTTAGGAAAATGGGGAAGAGGAACAGAGGAGAAGCCCGTGAAGGTTGTAGTGATGGGGAAATACAGAGCCTGGTAGATCATTCCACATTCGTGTTGTTCGGCTTATAAACGAATGCCTATATTAACAGTACGGCCAAAGTTGAGTTTGAACTGATGTACATTCGAAGCCTGGCGCGTAATGCGGTTAAAATATAGGGGGAGGAATGCAACTGGCTATTTCGCTGGATTATTTTCTTCTTCTTGCAATGCTTAAGGAATCCTAAACATTTTTCAACATTTTTAGCGACCTCGAATCTGTTCCATCGAAGATGATTATTAATACACATACGGAGAATAGAAAGTCTTTCGGTTTCAGCGATGCAAGTATCATCCATGGATAATGGTTGAGGGTTTTGGTTTCGCTTGAGAGACAGAAGACAGCATTGTGTTTCGGCAGCATTAAATTCCAATCTGTTGGTTAAACGCCATTTGAGTCGGAATTTAATGTGTTTAACATACGTTGCCGTTCTTCTCCCACGGTCGAAAAGCAAGGACGTGAGTTAGGGAACGAATATGAAAAACTGAGGGTACTGTCATCAGCGAAGGAATGGATTAGATTAGAAGTTGCAGACAAGAGATCAATTATAAAAATAAGAAAGAGATTCGGAGACAAAATGGAACCTTGGGGAACACCAGCATTTTTTAGTGAATTCCAGACTTGAAGCCGTCCAAAACAACTTGTATTAAACGTCCCGGAAGATAATTTCTTACCCATTGAAGAAGAAACTCATCCATGCCATATGCACACATTTGAGGTTTGTCAGCGGGGAAGAACACCTCTTCAAAACTAAGGGGGGCATACCATCTGTATCAGCGGATTTGTGTATGTAAAGACCTTTAACTACTCCTGCAAATGTACCAGTGCGAAAGTGAACTTGTCCCATGAAAAATTCGACGCTCTCAAATACAGGCGGAGACAAAGCATTATCTGTCAGCGTGGATTTCGCTGCAAAGTGAGCAGCAAGCAGATTGGCTTTATCTAAGGAGCTGATAGTTTACCTTAGGTGTAATGCTCTTTATTCTGTTAGAAATAAAGTCATTCATATCTAAGAGGATAGTGTTAGTGATCATATAAGCAGAAGCATCCACGTCGCTATCGAGAAAGCATAGCGACTAGTTAAAAATCCTACCGAAGCTATTAAGGCCGCTCCAGTTGGCTTTCTGCTATTGCCATACTTTTCTTTCTTCAGGAGTTTTTTCTTTAACTGTGTGGTCGGAGAACGAAAATTTAGTTGATACGATATTATGGTCAGACCGACCTTGAAAAATGTTGATGATCAATTCTCGTCCTTTAGCCCTGGGATTGTTTGGGAGTAAATTTTCATACACCTTCTTCTTCATATAACCCCAAAGAAAAACATCCAACGGCGTGAAATCGCATGATCTTGGTGGCAAATTTTGGTATCCAAAAAGAGAGATAACGCAATCAGACAACTTTGTGTGCAATAACTGCATTTTTTTTCGCGCTGTGTGGCAGGTGGTACCGTTTTGTTGAAATCACATGTCTTCCACATCAATATCGTCCAATTGGTGCCAAAAATAATTTTCTATAAATGTCCCAATAACGTTCACCTTTGACTGCTACAGCAGCATCACAGGAATTTTCGAATATGCAGTGGTTGTTCCGTGAATGGCCCGTGGATTCTAATGACCCCAAATGTGACAATTTTGTTTGTTTACGTAGCCATTCGGGTGAAAGTGAGCCTCAGCGCCGAAGAGGATTTTGTTCGAAAAATCGCCATCAACATGGTGGTTCTCTAACACCCAATCAACGAATTCACGACGCTGTTTATGATCTGTTGGTTTAAATTTCTGAGCCAATTGAATCTCTATAGACAAATGCTGATCTTTTCTTAAAATACGATGCGTTTAACTGTAGGAAAATTTCAATTGATGGACATGATGGCGAAGAGACTTTGACGGATAGTCATGAACACTGTCACTCACTGCGGCAATATTTTCGCGTGACCGGCAACTAAGAGGATGCACTGCCCTGGTTCCATCGAATCACCAAGATTGATTTTTATTTTTGAATTCATTAAATTAATTATTGGTAGACAAAAAACCCTTAAAACCTTAACTAACGTAACTATCTTATTCTAACTTACTGGCCCTATGCGGGCGCTCTAAGCTAAACCTAATATTTAAAACTATGTCGTTCGCCGTTAAATACAAATTTTAAGTACGTTAAAATTTGTATTTATTTCATTATTTTATTATTAGTTGATACTAAGTTAATAAGATACAAAAAAAAACCGACATTATTTCTTAATGCGCGAAACGTGTTGGTTCAATTTTCTTTGTTTCGGAGATGGGTTTAACATTGATACCGCTCCATAATTATAAATGACAATGCTTAGTATTTTCTGATGTCAAATATCAGCTGTGGTTGAAAATCAATACAAATTTCAGTTTATGACGTAGGTTACTGATTTTTACTTCATAATTTAGTAAATTTTATGAGGTTTCTGCTCATATTCAATACATTCTAATCACTTATAAAAAACTGTGTTAGAAAGTTAAAAATGTAGTCAGGCTTTCCAGCCACTTAACTCCGTTATTTTCTAGTCCATTTGCCATATTAATATTTATTTTCAAAATTCTTAAGAAGGAATCTCCCAGCTATTGTAACTTTGCATAATAAGCCATGGCACCTCTACGTCGTATTTGTTTAACTAATAGTACTGACTTAGGAGGTGAAATTCCCCTACAGTCACGAGGGTCATCTAAATTTAACTACTTTTCATCAACATTGCTAAATGCTGCTTGGATATAAATTAAAAAAAAAAACAATAACAAAAAACGTACAAAAAACTGTTGTTACAACTTTTTCTTAACAGAAAGTGGGAATGGCTCCCATAATTTCTAACCGAAGTTCACGGATTCTGATCAGATTTTCAAAATAAGACTTAACCATTACTGTAAATAACTTTGAAAATGCAATATATGTTTTTCTTTTTTTTTGTTAAATATCTCCAAAAATCGGGCGTGGGCATGTATAATGAACGGACAAATTGTAGAGAGAGTCATCGTCCACATATCATACACAATATTTTCAACATTATTGAGAAAAACAAAATTTTTTAAAAAGTGGACATTTTAAAAATGTTTACAATTGTAGTACTTTAGATTCCGGAAAGCTTATGTACAAAATTTCATGTTCCTAACTAAAAATGTAAGGCCCACAAGTGATGAAACACAGACGGACGGGCGGACGCACATAGCTAGATCGACATATTTTTGATTCTGATCACAGATGTACTTTTAGGGTTCTAACATTATTATGTTATAAACTATGTAACTAACTTAATATACATTGGATCGGTATTCCAATTTCACCTCGGGGCATTAGCCCACCAGACCCCAGGTATGAAGTTTGAATAAAATCTTTCCAGCCGTTTTGGCTGCAGTTCGAGGTACAGACAGACGGACAGACAGACAGAATAGCGGGACCCACTTGTTCGAGTTCTTCTATAATATAATAGTAATATTAAAATTTATCATAATATCGAGATTGCTCCTCGAGAACGCCAGTCAAGCGTAGTCCATTTTCCAGCAAGTTCATATATCCAGAATCGAGAATATTCAACGTCGTTTGCCTCCCTATCAAGACCGCCTCAACCTAATTAACTGGAATACCCTTGAAGAATGCAGAGACGTAGCAGACATTCTATCCATTCATCGACTTCTTTCAGGTTCTGTCGGTTGCACGTCTTTATAGATACCACTCTATTTTCTTCAAAACTAACCCTCATAATTTATGATGTCCTTGCACTTCTTATGGCTCCAAGGAACCAATCTCCCATATGCTGTGGAAGGGTAACTGAAGCCTTACATTTTTCGATTTCAACCACAGCGCTCCCCGCCTAAAACGTGATCTCTTCCATCCAACTTAATTTTTAAGTTAGTTCTTTTTTTGTAGGCTGTATTAAGCCGAATAAATGCGGGCTTTCGCCACCACTAAAATTAAATTAAAATTATAATGCATATCAATTGAAGATCTTTTTTCTTTTTTTGAGATTTTGCTTTCGATGTTTTAGTTATTCAGGATTTAAATTTTGTCACTGAAATTATATGGAGCTTTACAGTCCCCACTGTACCAACAAGTCAACAAGTTCAACAAAAATTGTGAGCAAGTCATTGCTGTCATGAGCAGAGCCTATGGAAAATTATGCTATAACCCCACAGAGCAAAAAAAAATCAGTCTTCAAAACACGTGTAATGCAAAGGTCAATTCCGAGAAGAAGAACTACAATCAGTCACAAACAAGTTGCTAGAATATCCAAGTAGCTCGCGATCTTTCTGATCAATGGCTAAAGCAAAAATTAAGTGAAAAATTAAAACTGTTTAGGCTGCGCCGCCTTTTTGTGTTTGTGCACCGCTGAAAATTCCAAAACCCAAAGCTTATGACGCTGAGTATGCTCGCGTTTCTTATTAATGGTTTTTTCTTACATGAGATTTTGTTATATCCGTTGTTTTCTCTATTACCTACAATAAGAAGCGGCTCTCAGAATTCTGACCATCTGCACCTCCGACTGAAGCCTAAGCGACTGGACGGTTATCCTTCAAACTTATATCTCTATTCTATTGATTGCTTATTTGTCTATTTCTCAGATATGACTAAGATGATTGAGTTCAAAATTGATATCTATTGTAGATACGTTATTTTGGACAAGCATAATGTACGTCGGCTTTAATAACGTCACAACTCATTGATTCTTCAGTAATAATCTTAATAAATTATTCAAACAAAGTTTACAAAACAGGACAACTATGACATAATGTCGTCTGTTTTAGAGAATGGCTATTACCATTATTAGTATTTATAACTTATACTCATCTATCATAGTTCAAAATCCTTCTGACATAAATTTGTGAAGTGTTGCCCATTTGCTTTCAGCTTGCCCGTTGAGTAAAGTCATTAAGTCCTATCAACCCAGCACGTGCTTTAAATGTCCAACCTTTTGCAATTTGCATCATCGAAATACGAATAGCCTGCAAAGTTATTCAATTCTGAGTAAACTTGTACATCTTGCAGGTTTTTTTGGATCTGGCCATTTCTGAGATTTTCCAGTATTTCTTCTATATTTCTCTTCCAGATATGTATCCTGCTCTGTCCATTGAATGCTAGCATTATCTCCTATCCTGCACCAGAGCCCATACCAATATATTTTCTTTTTCATAATGTGTTTCGTTAGTATACTTGTGTGTGGAAAACGGTTAACCTAATATTTAAACAAAGTTTTGTGCACATACTAATGGGTGTCCCAAAATTCATGCAAAAAAGTAATTTTGATAGAAAACACAAGTTTTTGATTAAAATTTTTAAATGTTTTATTGATTCATAAAGTATTCAGTATAGGGTTATGTATGAAATAGCATATCGGGTAAATGGCCTCAATGGCTTTGCTGGCACATATGCACTCTTTTTTATCGAAATTTTCCATAATCGTTTTGCATAAATGTGGCTGAATTTCGTTGATACAGCGGTCGATTTGCTCCTTGAAAGCGTGCGTGGTCGTGAGCTTGTTGGCATAAACCTTAGGCTTCAAAAAACCCCAAAGAAAAAAAGTTCAACGGCGTTAAATCGCATGATCTGGGCGGCCTATTCTGATCACCAAAATGGGAAATTACACGACCAGGAAATGACTCAGGCAGTAATTGAATTGTTTCTCATTTATTGTGAATTGTTTCTCGTCCACATCCATTTCTTCCAATTTAGGCACAAGAAACTGGGTTATTATGTCGCGATAGAGAGCACCATTAACTGTTATTGCTTGACAAGTCGCATTTTCAAAGAAGAATGATCTGATTATACCTCCAGCCCGAAATCCCCACCAAACAGTGAAGCCTTTTGTGGATGCATTTGTTTCTCAATAATCACTTGTGGATTTTCTGAACCCCAAATTTGACAATTTTAACGATTAACAAAACCATCAAGATGACAATGAGTCTCTTCGCTGAAATTGATTTTGTCATATGGTGCTGCCAAATCTTCATTATTTTTAAAATATTGTTCAACAATGAAAACGCGTTGTTCTTTCCCGTGGCACTTCATTTTTAACAACCCTGAACTGTCAGCTGTCACGCTGTCTTTTTTTTTTTTGTTGGCAACACTTTACCATACAAATGACGCAAAATTCAAATTTTGGGGGAATCGGGACACCCTTTACATATGTAGCTTTAAGGTATAGAGATGTATGTCCGGCACTCCAGTTTCTACGCTGATTATCGTTAAGTCCGGAAGACCAAAAACTCTTTATCTTTGGATTTTATCTACTTGATAAGAGTTCAAAAAACTTCAAACAATTTACTGCTCTACAGCAGTAAATTGCTCTTGAAACTGCAATAAACATTTTTATTTTGCTGAGAACTTTACATCTTTTCCCCCATAAAAACTTTCCATGTATTGGAAATATGGAAATATGCTACTTTTGGCTTTTGTTTATCTCTTTTTTGAGTTAGTCCACTAGAGACAGTCTTCGAGTCATAATTACGCCTAAGTATTTATATTTGTTAACACTTCTATTTCCACGTCATTATAAAATTGTTTTAAGGGAGGTCAATAATCTGGCTAGCAGTTTTATATATTTTCTTTAACATTTTTGAGTATTTCAAGGATCTCGAAATCCGTAATCTCATTGTCAAGATCACTATTGTATGTAGGAGGCTCGGCCTGCAATGGTTCAGCGTGAAGTGGAGTATTTAATATTTTTTCAAAGTGCTGTCTCTACTTTTCTGCATCTAGTTTTCATATAATTTTGAAATTTATTTGTTCTCGCGAAAATCCACCAGCTCCTTGAATATTTTACACTGTTCAACATCCTTTCTAGGTTTGCAAAAAATTCTTGATTTTAGCTTGCATCTCTGAATTATATTATTATATTCATGTTTTGTATTATTATCAATTGTCCTTCTCCATAACTTCAGTAGTTTAAATGAACTTACCTTATCATTGTAGCACGAGAAATCGTACCATTTCTATAGGAATTGAATGCTTCTTCTTCTATCCGGATTTTTGTTAGTAACTTCTTTTATCAAGTTATTGAGGTCTTTCACCATAATTGTCTCATTATTTTCTTCATACAGTCTTGCTTTGTCTTGCAGTTTTCTCCTACAGTTTGCAATACCATTTTTGTTCCACATAATTTTCAGTAGGATTTTCAAATTCAGAATGAATGATCAGAATGAATTTGTGCATCCACCTTAAAATTCTGAACTTGTTCAGTTAATTCTCGAGACAATGCTCGTTTACAGATCCTCCCACGCGTGGAAAAGGGTGGCCGTGGTGTAGTGGTAACATCATTGCTTACGAGTATCACGCTGTTGGTTCATGGTTCAAATCCTGATGACAAAAAATCATCTATTTATTTCGCATGAAGTAAATAAAAAAGTCGATCAATTGCGAAAGCTAAGTCAACTCTACTGTGAAGGCATAACACTGGCAGTAGAATAGTCATATGGCTGAAAATGCAACTTGAGCGTGATGATGACATCAGGTGGATGGAAAAAGATACTGTGAATCATGAGCAACGACAAAAGCAAAACAAAACAAGCTCCCCAGTTATCTGGACGCTACCCTTGGAGTTTACAGAAAACTTAATACCATCTGAGTTTCGAACCACTATACTTAAATCTTTCTTTCTCTCTCTCTCTCTCTTCTTCACAACGCACGTGCCCTGTAATAGTATAAGCGTATTCATATCCTCTTTGGCGCGCGCAAATTATAAACTTCGTCTCCGACTTCAACCTAATAAACTCTTTTTTCAAGCTTCCTTCAGTATAATCAAAATGCATTCAATCCTTATGTGCGGCGGTTCTTTGAAATTTGCTGGCACGATTCTTGGAACATAAAAGGCTCAAATTTGTACGGAAATAGATTCGAGCCTCACGAATCCGAATGTAATATTAATTCTAAACGAAGATTTTTTGAAAAATAGTTTTTAAAGTCCAATGCCCTTCTTATCGATTTTGCGTAAATTTGAGATTTAAACAATTTACGAACGAAGTATGTGCCAGGCAATCTTGGCCTTTATTTAATTCTGCTTGAATAGATTTCGACCCCGCAACTTTGCTTTAAATCAATCTCTTATCTTAAAGAGTTTCAACATACAACCTATATATTGAGGTGTCTTAATTTAAATGCCGCAGCCTGTATATAATACCTAATATATTCTTATATGTACACATATCCATATAAGGAGTGCCTTTAATGGATTTTCTCTTTAGGTTACTTTCATAATGGTTATATTCTTGTCATAATCTATTCCGTTTTGATGCCTAATAATGTATCCTTTGTCTTTATATTACAATCCAGTTTTAGTTGACCAAACTCATTCATCCAGTGTGTAACTATGTGACGAGTGTTATCGAAAGATTTTGTTGGTCCATTCAATAGTTCATTTTGTGTTTTTCTTTTTCATTCTCCTTCATTCTCTTCTTTGTTTTACTCTGATTGATTTATGAAGATAAATTGGATTTGTGATTTCCTATTTTTGCGGTGGTGGGTGGTGATTGTATCGGGATTGAATGAAGCATCCTACCAATAGATGTTTCGTCAGATAATATATGTATGTGAAGGGATAAAGTAAACGAAAAAGGTTTAGGTTGTGAATGGTTCTTTTTTTTTTTTACTTTGGGTGATGTAAAAAATGATGAAAATTTTTGGGACTAGTGTTCTGAATTAGTATGAGAGGAGATAGTGATCGTAAAATATTTATGGTACGATTGGTCTTGCTGAGTTTGCGGTTTAGTATGTTGAATTGATGTACTTAAGTTCAAAGTAAATTGAAGTATGTAGTGTGTAAATTCACCAGATGTTTGCTGAAATCAGCAGCAAGTGGCTCAAGGTGTTTGCATTAAGTAGGTAATATATTATGTGCGTTGTTTCTTGGGGAAAATAAATTGCATTGCTATAAAGCAACGGGGTAAGCAGCAGTAAACGTTCGCACAAACAACACTATCTATTAATTTTCTATTCAGAGATAGAAGCTTTGTAAATTTGTTTGTTAAGAAATAATAAGCAACTGAATTTGATGACAAGACATTCGTTTAGTTTAGATAGTTATTCTCATTTCAGATATGAAGGTATTGAATAAATTCTTTTAGAAGCAATCTTATTGAAAACATTACCATAAACATGGGCCAAGTTCTATGTAAAGAGAAAAAAGTATAAAAGTGTGCCAAGATAAACTTGTTACAATGCCTTCCCAAATACAATTTGCCACATATCTAAGGCATTATCAACGGACACTGTCATATCGGACGTCAAGATCGTAAATTAGGATTAGTCTCGACGGAAATTTGCAGAAACTTCAATTAAAACTTTGGAGAACTTACTGTGCGATTGTCCTGCAGTTAAACATAAAACTTAACCTTCTCAACAACTTTGCACTGAAGACAAAATAATTCTGTTTGAATAAAGTTAACAACAATAACTAATTAATTTTGAAAATGTGAGGTATCACTATAGACCTACACTGGTCTATGTGAGGCTTAGCCGCCACCCTAACCTAACATAACCTAACATAAATTAATTAGAAACCGACAATCGATTTATGGTTCTATTGATTTATTTATTTATTAAAGGCGGTAATATTCGAACGATTAAAATTTATTCACAATGTTGTTTCACTTGCTAAGTTGCAGTATAGATTTTTTTTTAGCCAATTTTGTTCTTAAATTAGAGTCTAACAAATCATTGCAACGGTCCGGTCTAGTTTGTTTGTACTTTTAATAAATCGATGCAAATTTTGAATATAATTATTTCGGTCAACTCATTTATAATCATTCGGTGTGAATGGAGGTAACTTTTTTACGATAAAAAATAAGGCTCGCCGCACACTTTGCGGATGATGTGCAATGTGCATTTATAGCTTTAAATCTTGTTTAATTAATGAACTACTGAATGATAAATTTAAATAAATTAAAATGAATTCAATTTTTAAATCATTGAACAGTGCTTATCGTGAGGTTTTTCTTGTATTTGCGATATAGTCGAATATATGTAGGTATGCATGGTCTTGGACAATTTTTACTTGCTTCCAATACTTTTATTGTTGTCATGAACATTTCCGATCTAGAGATTTTAATTAATCTTGACATTACTATTGTATAATAGAGGAACTCAAAAAAGTGAGTCTCATAACTGTCTCTCTGTACCTCGGGCTGCAGCCTAAACGGCTGGACAGATTTTCTGCAAACTTTATATTTGGAGTCTATGTGGTAATGCCCAGAAATAAAATTTGAATTTTTATTCCAGCCTTAAAATGAACGGAACTTTACTTAAGACCAATTTTAGCAAAATCCAATTCTGGAGTAATGCGAATGTTTGCAATAAGTCTGTGTACTCAGATTCGAATAAAGGTACTTTGCTTATTAGTTCGAAGGATTTTATTTTGCAGTCTTTCTATAATGGCTATGTTTGATGCTCTTGCCCATATTTTTATTCCGGATGTCCAAATTGGTTTTATTTCCAATTGGTTTTATTTTCATAAGGAATAGAAGAAAACTTCGGCGTAGATGGCAACAAACACGATCTCCTTCCAATAAAACAAGACTCAACAAGGCCACACAAGATCTTAAGCTTGAGATAAAGCTAATCCGAAATGAGACAATGAAAATATATCTATCAGAGCTAACTGCTGACAAGAGCACTGAATATTCACTTTGGAAAAGTACAAAACATCTTAAGCCACCAACAAATCATATTCCTCCAATAAGAAGCAGTAATGGGCAATGGGCTAAAAGCAATGAGGAAAAAGCTACTGCTTTTGCAGACCACCCAGCGAATACCTTTAAGCTTAATGATGCTATCTGTGATGAGCTTCTAAATCTCAATGAAAATGCCCGTTCTATGATTCCTCCGATTAAAATGCACGAGTTAAAATATGAGATAAGGTGATTAAAAGACAAAAAAGCTCCAGGTTTTGATTTGATTACTGCGGAAGTCCTGAAGCGACTGCCAAACAAAGGGTTAGCTAAACTCTTGCGGTTAATGAATAAAGCAATTAGCCTTGAGTATGTATCAAGTGTCTGGAAAGTAGCTGACGTGATAATGATCCCTCAACCAGGTAAGGACCCTCACGAGGTATCCTCATATAGACCAATATCTCTACTTCCTTCAACATCAAAGTTGTTTGAAAGACTGACTAACTTTTTTACGATAAAAAATAAGGCTCGCCGCACACTTTGCGGATGATGTGCAATGTGCATTTATAGCTTTAAATCATGTTTAATTAATGAACTACTGAATGATAAATTTAAATAAATTAAAATGAATTCAATTTTTAAATCATTGAACAGTGCTTATCGTGAGGTTTTTCTTGTATTTGCGATATAGTCGAATATATGTAGGTATGCATGGTCTTGGACAATTTTTACTTGCTTCCAATACTTTTATTGTTGTCATGAACATTTCCGATCTAGAGATTTTAATTAATCTTGACATTACTATTGTATAATAGAGGAACTCAAAAAAGTGAGTCTCATAACTGTCTCTCTGTACCTCGGGCTGCAGCCTAAACGGCTGGACAGATTTTCTGCAAACTTTATATTTGGAGTCTATGTGGTAATGCCCAGAAATAAAATTTGAATTTTTATTCCAGCCTTAAAATGAACGGAACTTTACTTAAGACCAATTTTAGCAAAATCCAATTCTGGAGTAATGCGAATGTTTGCAATAAGTCTGTGTACTCAGATTCGAATAAAGGTACTTTGCTTATTAGTTCGAAGGATTTTATTTTGCAGTCTTTCTATAATGGCTATGTTTGATGCTCTTGCCCATATTTTTATTCCGGATGTCCAAATTGGTTTTATTTCCAATTGGTTTTATTTTCATAAGGAATAGATGGCAACAAACACGATCTCCTTCCAATAAAACAAGACTCAACAAGGCCACACAAGATCTTAAGCTTGAGATAAAGCTAATCCGAAATGAGACAATGAAAATATATCTATCAGAGCTAACTGCTGACAAGAGCACTGAATATTCACTTTGGAAAAGTACAAAACATCTTAAGCCACCAACAAATCATATTCCTCCAATAAGAAGCAGTAATGGGCAATGGGCTAAAAGCAATGAGGAAAAAGCTACTGCTTTTGCAGACCACCCAGCGAATACCTTTAAGCTTAATGATGCTATCTGTGATGAGCTTCTAAATCTCAATGAAAATGCCCGTTCTATGATTCCTCCGATTAAAATGCACGAGTTAAAATATGAGATAAGGTGATTAAAAGACAAAAAAGCTCCAGGTTTTGATTTGATTACTGCGGAAGTCCTGAAGCGACTGCCAAACAAAGGGTTAGCTAAACTCTTGCGGTTAATGAATAAAGCAATTAGCCTTGAGTATGTATCAAGTGTCTGGAAAGTAGCTGACGTGATAATGATCCCTCAACCAGGTAAGGACCCTCACGAGGTATCCTCATATAGACCAATATCTCTACTTCCTTCAACATCAAAGTTGTTTGAAAGACTGATTTTTAAGCGTCTCAAACCAATCGTAGAGTCAAGAAACCTAATCCCAAATCACCAGTTTGGCTTTCGAAGCAAACACTCCACAATAGAACAAGTTCACAGAATAACAACTGAAATCGAAAGAGCACTAGAAGAAAAAAAGTATGTTCTGCAATTTTCTTAGACGTAGCACAGGCTTTCGATAGAGTATGGCATGAAGGTCTACTCAATAAACTAAAAGTGTACCTACCAGAACCTAATGGAGTCTTATTTAACATCGCGATACTTCCGTATAAAACAAGAAAACTACTACCCTAATCTAGTGCAGATCGAAGCCGGAGTTCCTCAAGGAAGCGTCCTCGGACCTTCTTTACACTAAAGACCTACCTACAATGCCCTACACCAAGACTGCAACTTTTGCCGACGATACGGCAGTTTTAGCAGTGGGAGATACAACGCTCGAATCAACGCAAAAGCTGCAACCTGCTACAGACCAAATTATCAGGTGTACTCAAAGATGGCGTATAAAACTGAATTCGAGTAAATCTGTACATATTGACTTCACAAATAAGTCTATCTCGTACTCCCCTATAGCAATATCAGGCACGACAATACCATATGCAAATACAGGGAAGTATCTAGGTATGACTCTAGATGCCAAGCTTCGTTGGAAAGAGCATATTAAAATCAAAAGACTAGAATTAGACATTAAATGGAAGTCAGGACTATCAATTAGTAATCAAATTCTTTTATATAACCAGATCCTAAAACCAGTGTGGAATTATGGCGCTCAACTCTGGGTATGTACCAGCCAGACCAATATTGCAGTCATCTAACGATTCCAGAATAAGGTCCTTTGAAGTATTGTGAATGCTCCATGGTACATCAGAAACAGCGACCTCCATCGGGACCTATGCATTCCTACTGTTCTTGAAGAGATTAACTCTAGGTCCAAAGCACACCAGAAGAGACTTCAGGAGCATATTAACGAGGAAGCACCTATTCTTCTAAACGTACATGGCGTGAGACGACTGCAATGTATAAGACCGTCAGATCTTGCAAGGCAACCGTAACAGGACTTACCACGTACTCTACTAGATAGTAATAGGGCGACAACAACGAGCGAAAAGAGGCGCTCGGAGTGAACTTAACCTCCAACGCTTTGGATGGATTAAATCCCATCTATGCTCTTGTTACTGTCATTAAAAGTTAACATACAACAAATTACAATTATAATGTACCTTAAAAATAGTAAACTGTTAGCCATTTACTTTTCTCCCGCTAATAATACTGAAAAGCAAACTGCTCTTTAGTTTCATAACAGTATAAACAAACATTTGTAATTCCTTGTAGTTTATTTTGTTTTAAATAAAAAAAAAAAAAAAAAAATTTCCATTTCTCAGGATTCGATTCTCGATTATATGAGGCTTCATAGGTATTTTGCAGATGATAACAGCTTGGACGGTGAATTCGTAGTGTAAATGATTTGAACTACTTTTTTTTTTATTGATTTGTATTCCAAATTTGTTTAAACACTCCACTGTTTTGTCTAGTGTTTCCTGAAGTTGGTTTGTTTTACAATCGGCTTGTAAGCAAGTATGTGAAGATAGAATTACCGTGTCGTCCGCAAATGTTGCTATCATTGAATTTTGTTGTCTTATGTTTGGTACGTCAGCAGTATAGAACAAAATAGATATAAAATCGGCCCCAGAACGCTGCCTTGGGGAACACCTGTATCTATTTTATTTATATTCGGGAATCTATCATAGAGAACATATAATTATTCGATTAAAGAACTTTTGATCGGGAAGAAGTAGTCTGGAAGCATTAGTTGTGTCTTATGTAAGAGTTCTTTATGCCATCGAATGCTTTAGCAACGTCTAAGTTAAAATGCCACAAAATATCTTGCTTATCCAGATATTTCATAATTTTGTTTGTTACTGTATGTTCTTGTTGAATGGTTGAATGTTGCCTGCGAAAGCCGAATTGATGGTCAGGGATAAGACATTTATATTCTTCAAATATTTTGGATAAAAGTGATAGTTATTTTCAATACTTTCCAATTTAGCTTTGTAGGTCGAATGGTTCAAAAGTTACAGACGTATGACAGACGGAACACTAGAAGAGCTTACTACATCTACAAACAGAATAGAAGGGGAGAACATCAGCTTCTAAGAAAAAAGAAGAAATATATGAAAAACGCTAGACCGAGTCGATGGAAATGTGTTACAGCAGGAATGATGTTCGAAAATTGTAGCAGAAGGTAAAAAGAGCATGCCAAGGCTACAATGCCCAAACAAAAGCCTGTAGGGATGAAGAAGGAAATATATTAGTAGAGTTACAGTCGATGCCTAGAATTTGTAAAGATCACTTCTGCGGACTGTTAAACACCGGTAACAATCAAAACTCTGCTGTCAGGCAGAATGCTCCATTTAATCCAGAAGACGATGACGATGAACAATTTCATCCACCCAACCAAAGTGAAGTGAAGATAGCAATAAGGTTAGTGGTACCGAAAGGATTGTACATAATTCTCAAGAAAACGTCAGGGGTACGATCTTTCAAAAGTATATATAAGATATGTACAACTACTCGCGTACGCTGATGACATTCACATAATTGGAAGAACGTAACGGGCTGTCAGTATTAAGACAGAAGAGGCGAAAATGCGTTTACCGGTTAACGACAGTGAAACAAAATATATACTGCAATCAAAAAGATCAGTCAACTTCGAGGACTGATCCCCTATATTGTCTACCTAGGCTCTGTTGTAATTTCAAAAAACGATACCTACGCAGAGATCAAGCGAAGAATCACTCTTGCCAACCGCAGTATCTTTGGGCTAATAAGGCAGTTAAGTAGCAAAGCCCTCTCACGGACAACTAAGGCGACAAGATACTCATCACCCCAGTCCTGCTATACGGTATAAAAGCATGAACGCTATCAAAGGCGTATGAAGACCCCCTTGGTTGTCTTGAAAGAAACATTTTTTGACTGATTTTTGGTCGCGTTTGTATTGACGAGGAGTGGAGGAGAAGATATCGACCAGAAGGGTTCGAATTTATCGCCTAAGATGGCAAAAATATGTAATATGCGAATTGACATCAACGCTCTGGCCAGGAAAGTCTTCCAATCCATCTCAGTAAAGGAAGCCCTTACCTAAGCTGGGGCACTCAAGTGGAGAGGGACTTCAACCAACTTCATGTATAAAACTGAAAGTAGCTAGCATAAGATCGAGATGGTTGGAGATGCTCATTGGTTGAGACCCATGTACACCCCGGACCGAGGCGCCATCTAAAGTAAGTAAATAAAGTACGGAACACTTAAAAGAACTAAATATTCTTTTAGTCGAACATTATGGCATATATATTCACTGTGAAAACGTATGTAGTTTAAAACACCTATGTTGCACAGTGCACCATTCACAGACCTTAGAAACAAAGGCTATACTTTAACTCTATGTGAGGGCTTTCCAGCTTTACTTATACAAATGTACTACCCACCCCAGTTAAAAAAAAAGTTTCGATATATTTATTATTGAGTCTAGATACTACAGAAAAAATTGGTACCCTGTTGCCCTATGCATAGACAAGTTGTCAGAGTTTCTGGTGCAAATACTACTTTTTTGAAAATTGAGGGCACTAATTGGTGGTTTTCGAAAATTTGTATTGTTTCGGATTCTAAACAGCTTATGTATACATTTTCATCTTCCTAAATCAAAATTGAATGCTCCAAAAGTAGTGACATACGAGTACAGATGGACCAACATGGCTAGTCGTTATGATTTCTCTATGTTACACGCTACGTATTAAAACTAATATACTCTATCGGAAAGGGTATAAGCATGGCTATTATAAGGTAAAGTTGGTGTCTGCAATAAGGCTACATACCAAATACGGCTAGATTTCTCATAAGCGGACTCTAATATGTCACAATTTACCAAGGCCTAAATGTACAGTGCAAAATATATCTTGCGGATACCAAACGTAATAAAGCAATTAATGTCAAGCATTTGACAGTATTCATCGATAGTTAACAGAAATTTTGCACTTTTTGAAAACTCTATTGTAAGAACATAACAGTCTTTGAACTTTATGAGTTCATCATTTCATTTAAATGAAAGAAAGACGTGTTCAACACAGCCTACGCGCGTAATGACATTGTCGTTACTACTCCATCCAGACAACGTCAGATGATTTATTCTGGAGTCATTAATTAAATTCGTAAAGTGATAAATAAAAAAGTCAGAAAAGTTTTGCAACCACAGGATGAAATTTTCCATTATAATCTGAAATCGTCCGCTAGGATACAACTTTAGGTTGGGGTGGTCATAAAACAAGAAGCGATTGTTATCCGTTTCAGTTCTAAGGAAACATTTTCGAAATTTCTTTTGGATTAATCTGGAGGTATGGTGGGAAATGGAACACCACTGAAATTTTCCAAGAGGAAACATAAATATTGGTACGGTACTTGAGATATTTTTTTTTTTTTTTTTTTTTTTGCTGGCGGTGAGGAAAGGGGAAATTGTCTCATCATTTACTTTCTTATCTGATTGTATAGAGCGTGCCTAAGATGTCTTCTCCTGTATTTGTGAGCCATTTTACGTGGGATCGAAACTCAAGGATGAGATGAGAATGAAAATAGTAATTATGGTGCTTGTGCGAGTAGTGAGCTAAATTGACTGAGGAAAATGTCCTTTAATATTTTATCGATTTATTGTGTTCTGTAATCGGAGAGTCTTATTTACTCATTAATACATATTACAACGGTAATTTATCCAACTGGTGTCGTATCTCTGTCGAAAAAAAAAGGAATGGTTAAGTTGTTTAGTCCCAAAGATATAATTTTTGTCATCAATGATGCGACTGGGGTAATGCTTAAGGAACAATATTTAAAAAGCAATGCTTTAGATAGATAAACTCGTTAAATTCGTTGACGTACATAATTTGAATAGGTGTGCTACGGTTGAAGGATACTGAAATGATTGATGGTGTAATCATGTTGTTTCAAAATTGGTTGTGGGTTTGGTTACACTTGATTGATACTCCTACAGAAAGTATTGTTATGTACTTGGATACATATGTATGTAGATTAGAGACTGCGGTCGATGATGCAGGAGGTCTCGCAGATCGTCAAAAGGCAGGCTCCACGATCAATGCGCTCGATGAAGTCGTCAGTACGGTGAGAAAAAGGCTTCGAACAAAGGCGATGGAAGGGCAGGAGGCCCTCAACATCGCAAACTGGAGAAACATCCAAAGCCGCCAAAAGAGTGTCTGACATCTGAAATACGATACAGCTGTGGAACGAGACAGTACTACGTCACTGGCGGTGTTCCCCAGGGCTGCATACTAGGTCCGCTACTGTGGTATCTGATGTATGATGACATCCTTAGATTGAGAACCCCGAGGTCAGCAAAGGTAATTGGTTTCTCAGACATCATAGCAACGTTGTGATCCAAACTCCTGGAAGAGTTTGGATCACATTCAAAATGAAACTATTATGATAGTTCGAGATTGGCTGACATCCATTGGTCTACAACTTGCAGAGGAGAAAACAGAAGTAGTGCTGATTAGCAACAGGGGAGTGATGGAGACACAAACAGTAACCGGCGATCATGCAGTGCTCTCCAAGCCGGAGTTGAAGTACATTGGCATTTTTATAGATGCAAGACCGTTGTTTAAGTAACACCTGTAGCATGCAGCTGCCGAATCCGCAAGGTAACCGCAGTACTGGCAAGGAATGTGACAAAAAATATAGGCGAAGGCTCCACTTTACAAGAGTTTCCGCATCTATAATCCTTTATGGGTACCAAATATGGGACGGTACCCATAAAGGATTATAGATGCGAGGAAGACGGAGGCATCTTATAGAATTAACACGTTGAGAATACTTCCTACGATGCGGTGAAGGTGGTGTCAATTGATCTTCTTGTAAAAGAGGTATCTCACGAGCAGAACAACGTCATTAACAACGACGACACATAGCAATACTCATTTATAACCAATGGAAACAAGTCTGCAGAATGGCAGCAGAGATGGAATCAGCAGGAAGCATAGTATGCTGACTCAAATGCTTATAGGTCATGGTTGCTTTAGGGCTTATCTCCACAGATTTGGGCACGATGACAACTTCTATTGCCCAACCTGCACGGAAGTAGTCAAATAGGAGGAACACTTCATGTTTCATTGCCCGCGGTACGATGAAGAACGGCATCTGATATCAGGTGAGAATTTAACCCCAGGCAACATTATCAGGCAGTTAACGACACTGTGGCAAGCATTATGAATAAATGCAGTGCAGGAGGCTGCAAATATGAGTGAACCCTTCTTGCAATGAAATGTTTGACAGTAGTCAAGCAAGGACAAAGCACAGTAAGTGGGAGGTGGGTTTAGTGGGTGGAAATCCCACACTGTTACAGAGTACCGGCTCAATTTCATCTTTGAAGGGATTCCCTCTTTGCAATGCAAAAAAAAAAAAAACAAGGATTAACTTTGGTCAATGGATGATATTCCAGGATGCTTTTCATTGCCATTCACGAGTTTTCCACCATGCAATATAATCTTCATATCAACCAAAAGGGTTGGTAGGCTATGGCTTGTTCCCATAGTTTCTTTCCCCGAATTCGTATCCCTCTGCATGCCTACATTCGTTTTGTTAGCGAATTCCCTCTCCAAGTTGTTGCATTTCCTGAATGGATGTTACATCATATTTGCACATAGTTCACGACGCCATACGATATCATCAATAGATGAAAGAAAGTATTTCCAACATCTCGATGGGAAAAAGTACATAATCAGAAAAATATGCAGCAAATTAAGATTATTTATGATTAAATAGAGAAAACTTTTAGATAAAAATGCTAAGCAAATCGGAATAAGGAAAATAAATTAAATAGTAGAAGTTTGCAAATAGGAAACGCTTCAAATTTCTTCGATGAATTGGACAAAATGCTAGGCAGACCTATACAATAAATACCGGCGTACTTGAACATGTGTAAATTTAATTTCGCATGAGACCGCACCAAATGAGGTTAAAAATATTCAAATTACAGACTGTGGAGAGACAGATGATACTATTCAGTTGGTGCCACGAAAATTAATGATATTTGTCGCCGTAGCTCTCAGCCCACAAAACAAATAAAGGTTGGTAAAGGAACCTTCTTGCAAGTTACGTATGAAATGTTATCCGCAAGGTTTTGGGAAAAGGTATTATGCAGGAAATGGAAAAGAGGGCTTTGATCCTCTTCACATCCTTTAAAATCGAAATTTTAAGTAAAAATGCTATTGTAGTCAACAAAACAATTTATTTGCTTAAAAAATTAGTGTGAGAGTAATACATGACTTTCAAGTTACAAAATCATTTTCCGAAATAATTTTTTATACATAAAATTGTTACAGAATCTATCAGAAAATAATAATAAAATTCGTAAAAGACTTTAGGTATGTTATTTGAAATAATGTACAAATGTTGCGGGTTAAGAAAAGAAAAAAAGTACTAAGGGTATATAATAAAAGTATAAATTTATCACATATCAAAATCTTGCCTTATACAGAGTGGGCTATCTGCTGGTTTCCTTTTACATTACACTGCAGGCCAAAAGTTTGAACATCGAAAAAACTCTTTAGTAGAATAATAATCATGTACAATGAACGGGGAACATATATAAAGCAAAATAAAAATGATACACATTTTTATTTTGTTCTTAACATAAAGGAATTTATGATTATTGTACTCGTCTTGCAGGTTGGAAGTATTGTTCAACTATCTTCCTCTTAATCCCCCAAAAGCATTTTTACTTTGCTAGGATGCATACTAAATTATACTTCTGCCCTAATGTGTGCTACCGGATAAGTTTTCATAAGCCAAGGTATGAGTAGCAGTGTGTCTGCTGGATTACCGGCTAAATAGGCTGCCATTAAAACTCTGTAGATTATATTGGAATATGGGTTTCATCAACTGATCCAATTACTTTTCAACTCAAACTGGTTGATAACATTCAGCAGCTCCTCTTCAACTGGCGTTGCTATCTCTTCCTTTAGCATTGCAAAATTTGTACACAGACTTTTCTACAGTAATTTTTTGTATACTTAACTGGTTTTCAACAAATTTTTCAACTTGAATTTTTGTTGGTAAGAAATCACGTATGTACAGTGGACTTGGTTTCAATTTGCTGTCCAATTTATCACAATAAATGTTTCCTCGACCATGCGAAACCATTTCACTAATAGTCGTCTGAGTGGAATGTTGTATTCCACCAGTGCCTGCTACTATTTTTCATCCACACAGACTTTCGCGTTTTTACTTGCTCTTATAGAGCAAGTATTGCTTTCATGAAAATTGCCGATTTCGAGATTGTAATTAATCTTAAAATTACTATAATAGAAGAACTCAAAAATGTTGGTCTCGCAATTCTATCTACCTGTCTGTCTGTCTGTACCTCAGGCTGCAGTCTATACGGCTGGACGATCTGTGTGGTAATGTCCAAAGGAAAAATTCAAATTTTCATTCTAGCCTCAAAATTAACGGTACTTTAACTAAAGCCAATTCTAAAATACGATACGGATACGTAATATGAACGTTTGCAATAAGACTGCAAAATCCAATTTTGCGCTAAAAAGATAAACGGTACTTTACTTATTAGCGGGTTTGCGAAATTTGGCTATTTCTCGGCCTATGGCTGGGGAGATTTGATTCAAAATTCACTTCACTTTTATTCAGGTCATTTCTGACATATACGTGTAAAATATTTGACATATGGTCAAAAAAGTTGTTGAGCTTTTTAACGCATTTTACGAAAAAGCACATTTTTGTTGTTTCTTATCTACAGAGTCTTCCAATAGGGACTTCCGAACTTTGACAGTTGATAGCGGCCATATTGTTGAAGCTACATCTGTCAAATTGGCTGTCATTTATTCAGCCTGTTTTGCCAAATCACCATCGATGGATATAGCGTTCAACAACACGTGCAAATAATAAAATTGTTTTATAAAAATGTGTGTTCTGGTTCAGTAAATGATCAACCTGCACCCATACGTCAACGAAACGCAAGATCTGCCGAAAACATCGCCGCTGTCCGTGAGAGTGTGCAGGAGAATCCGAGGCAGTAGATTTCGTGTCGCTCAGAAGAACTCGGCCTTCCGCAGACCACAACTTGGCGAATTTTGCATCGTGACTTGGGCCAGCAGCCGTACAAAATTCAACTGACCCAGGAGCTGAAGGTAAACGACCATAGTCAACGACGTGTGTTCGCTGAATGGGCTCTGGAGCAGTTGGAAACTGACCCTAATTTTCATCGAAAAATCATTTTCAGTGATGAGGCCCATTTCTGGATGAATGGTTACATCAACAAACAAAATTGTCGAATTTGGGACGATACCAATCCACATGAGATCCAAGAGCGTTCAATGAATCCCGAAAAAGTCACTGTTTGGTGTGGATTTTGGGTTGGCGGCGTCAAAGTTCCAAATTTCTATGAGAACGACGTTGGCCAGGCCATCACCGTTAACGGCGAGCGCTATAGGTCCATGATCACCAACTTCTTTCGGCCTGAATTGGATCATATGGACACCAACGACAAGTGGTTTCAACAGGATGGCGCTACGTGCCACACAGCTAACGCCAAATTGGAAATTCTGTACGACCGATTCGAGGACATGGTCATCTCATGTGATGTGAACTGGCCACCGAGATCGTGCGGTTTGACCCCGTTAGACTTTTTCTTGTGGGGTTTTCTGAAGTTGCAGATCTATGCGAATAAGCCACAAACCACAGCGGCCCTCAAAGCCAATATAACCCATGCCATCGATCAAATTCAGCCTGATTTATGCGCCAGAGTCATGGAAATTGACATTTCGGATGCGTACCACCCAGAGAAGCTGCGGCGGACATTTGAACGATGTTATATTCCATACATAATGGCATCGATTGGCATTTCAAACGAATAAAAAATTTCGATGATATCTCACACACTTTATTTTATTTAAACTTAAAGATAGGAGGCGCTTAATGAAAGACCCTTTATTTGGCTTAAATTTGAAATCTAAACAATTTTCAGACGAATATCGCGTATGGAACTAGTACGTGCGACCCAGTCGTGTTCTTTATTTCTTTGAGTGCTTTTGCTAATGCTTCTCCTCTACAAGTATTCTTCTGATGCTGTTCGTAATTTTTAATGTTCCTCTGAATTTTCTTTGGCAATCTTTTCACGCAGCGGTCGATACGATAATTATGTTCGTGGTAGAAGAAACTGATGCTGTTAAGAAATTGCTTAACAAATAAATTTTCGTTTCACTTCAGAACTAATTAGTCGCAAGCATAGCATAGAAATGCAAACATGTGTCAAACTCAATTCGATTTCGATTGAATTTCAATTTAATCTTTCGGTTCAGTTCAATGAAAAACCGGATCTACTCGTAGTTTTAAATGCCAATTGGATCCAATCTTTTTATACTCCGTGTAGTACATACATACTATATATGAGGAATTTAACAGTTTCTGAAATACCTTCCGAATATTTCAGATTTTTCTACAAATTGTAAGGAAGGACTTTATAATTGTAATTTTTATTGAGTTTAACATGTCTCATCTCATTCTCTGCGCTAAAACTAAAGAAACATGTCCTGACTGATTCATCATTGCCGAGCCAAAACCGTTGAAGCTACAACAATGAAATTTGGATAGTAGTTGCGTTTTATAACGTAGACACCGACTCGAAATTCAACCCTTAAGGAATATAAAACTTGTATAGCAAGAAATATTTTTTCGGTCGGGTTTACTTGAAACGGATGGCCGTGGCGTAGTGGTAACATCAACGCTTGTCACGCTCTTGGTTCACGGTTCAAATCCTGATCTCAACAATCATCTATTTATTTATTTCGTCTGAAATAAATAAAAACGTCCATCAATTGCGAAAGCTTAGTCAACTCTTCTGCGAAGGCATAACACTGGCAGTAGAGAGGTCATATGGCTTAAATACAACTAGATCGTGATGATGACATCAGGTGGAGGAAAAAATATACTGTGAATCATGCGCAACGACAAAAAAGCAAAAACAAACAAGCTCTCCAGTTATCTGGACGCCACCCTTGGAGTTTAATGAAACTTAATACCACCTAACTTTCAAACCCACTACACCAATCTTTCTTTCTCTCTCTCTCAATTTCTACAAACGCCCGTGCCGTGAAATAATTTAATGGTATTCATATCCCATTTGGCGCGCAAATTATATACTATAAAAAAAAACTACTCTACGACACTAATAATGAAGCACGTATTTCAGCATTTCCCAAAATTCAACCCCTAAAGCATTTATAAACGACAAATACAAAATCCACGCGGGCACCAGCTAATTCGAAATAAAACGCGATAATTTCATAGGAAATTTGAGAATATATTTATAAACTTTGCAAGTCAATATTACCGGAAGTAAAGGTAAAGTTTTGTTTCACAATATATACATATATATATATGTAGTATCCGTATGTGCTACTATTATTCTGTAAAGCTCTTGGTATTGCCACTTCCATTTTTTTTTTAATTTCCTGAAAAATCGATTTTCCCTCGTATCACTCAACCGCTGATCTTCATAGCAGGGCAAACTTGATCCATGACAGAATTACCAAACTAACAACACGGTTTCTCCACAATTGTGAGATCTCCGAAAACCCACTTATTTTTTTTTTTTTTTTTTATATAATTTGCACGTGTTAAAGGGGATATGAATACCCTTATACAAATTTTTTTTTAGAACACGTGCGTTTTTTTTTGTGGAAAGGAAGAGACAGAGAGAGAGACAGAGTGGTGTGGTTTGAAACTCAGGTGGTATTAAGTTTCTGTAAACTCCAAGGGTGGCTGTCCAGATAACTGGGGAGTATTTTGTTTTGTTTTTCGCTATTATTGTCGTTGCTTATGATTCACTGTATTTCTTTCCGTCCACCTGATGTCATCATCACGATCAAGTTGCATTTTGGCCATATGACCACCCTACTGCCAATGTTATACCTTCACAGTAGAGTTGTCTTAGCTTTCGCAAGTGATCGACTTTTTTATTTATTTCATGCGAAATAAATAGATGATTCTTGACATCAGGATTCGAACCGTGAATCCCTACTTATAAACGAACTAAATGTTTAATCATGTTTCTTTTGTTAATTTATTGAATATTATTTATTTTTATTTTTTCTTATTTATTATTTATTATTTATTATTTATTATTTATTATTTATTATTTATTATTTATTATTTATTATTTATTATTTATTATTTATTATTTATTATTTATTATTTATTATTTATTATTTATTATTTATTATTTATTATTTATTATTTATTATTTATTATTTATTATTTATTATTTATTATTTATTATTTATTATTTATTATTTATTATTTATTATTTATTATTTATTATTTATTATTTATTATTTATTATTTATTATTTATTATTTATTATTTATTATTTATTATTTATTATTTATTATTTATTATTTATTATTTATTATTTATTATTTATTATTTATTATTTATTATTTATTATTTATTATTTATTATTTATTATTTATTATTTATTATTTATTATTTATTATTTATTATTTATTATTTATTATTTATTATTTATTATTTATTATTTATTATTTATTATTTATTATTTATTATTTATTATTTATTATTTATTATTTATTATTTATTATTTATTATTTATTATTTATTATTTAGTCACTAAAATGTACCTGCTTAGTTTTAGCTATCTTTTTCTTTGTATTGAAGGTTTTTTAACGTTTTTACCTTCAAAGTTTCCAAAATTTGTTGTTACCATTATTTAAAATAATTGTTCAGTAGAAAGATATAATTAAAATATCAAATTTCTGTATGTAAACTGCGCGGTGGCCCACCAAATGTAAATTACAATACGAAATAAAGAATCTATCTAAAGAATCTATCTTATCATTAAACTATTGCAATTTTTTCTTAGTAGAAAGTGAGCGTGACTTCCAAAAGTTGTATCTGAAGTTCACAGATTCGGATGATGATTCACAAAAAAAGACATCACAGTAAACAGCTTTGAAAAAGCAATGTGTGTTTTTTTTAATAAAACACCCCAAAAAAATGGGTGTGGCCATGTATAACGTATGAAAGAAACATAGAGAAAGTCAGCGTCTACATATTTTACATAGACATTTTTCAATTTCTAGCAAAAATATTGAGAAAAACAATTTCTTTTTTATTTTACGAGTACCAACCCACTAGCTTTTGACATTTTAGGCAACTCTTTAAATATATTTCATGTCTTATGTAACTTTGAATCTGTTTCTAAATTGGGATTACGAGTATATGCTAAATTTACATCTCTAAGCAATCCTTGTCTGACACCTATAGCTGCTTGACCTTATTCCGAGTTATGACCATGAAATTATGTTTAGAGTTAAATCTAAGTGCTATTACTTCCGAACGACACCATCTATTTTACTATATTCAATATTTTTTGAGAGAAAATAATATACAGCATTCCGCCTCACCCATGCCGCCCAAAGAACATTGCTTAGAAGCTGAAATTAGTTTCTGTTAAGAGTGAGTAAGCTGCACTCCATAACTTTCGGATTTCCTTGGATTTGACAAAAGCGGCTATGTAACAAAATTGGCAACTGTTCCATAGAGTAAGTAGCACACACTCCAATGAAACATGTAACAACTCAAATTGAGATTAATGAGGCATGTGTCGGGAATGGACACAATCCTATTCTGCGACAAACTCCGTTCGCTGGGTTATCCCATTATAAATATATTCTCTTCACATCGTTGTGACCAGCGCTGCCTTTTATTTTTTGTCTTGGGGAGTGATACTTGAATTTTATGGGAAGTATTTTGTACACGAGTAGTAGTTAGTTCAGGCTTATTAGCATTCGTAGGCAAAACATGTATACCTAACGAATTCATTCTTAATCTTAGGATTGTTGTGGTAGCCTTTCTTGAACTACATATCAAAAATCGGGCTAGGTTTGCCAGCTTGAAAAATGGTTAATTTAACAACACGTTCCCTAGTTTTCAACAACCGTCTCTTAAATAGTTAATCTTATATACTCTGCAAAATATGTAGCTTCCTTGGTCTATAAACCAAGATCATGCTAGCCTTCGATTTGTCTTGAATTTGAACATCACTAGGCCTATTTACAGTCATAAATGGATGGCATGCATTATGTATTATAGGTCATGTGCATGTCATACCGATTTGCGTTAGTTGAGTATAACAAAATTAAAAATTTTATAATTTTTCGTAGATTCAACATGATAAGATTATAATTCGTCTTAGCAGAGACGAAATAGAAGTAAAATACTCCTATTATACAATAGTATTTTAGGCAGCACTGGTTGTGACTTTTTTTACTAAAATTCGTCCAGATAGGGTAAAAGACAAAGAAAAGGATACTTCCTCATTTAACATTTAATTTAATAATAATAATAAACAAAAAAGGAAACAAAAGCAATTTAGTGGGTTACATGAATTAAAGTACAGCCTTGACGAAAAGGTATCCATTTGAGGTGTAATGGAGGTAGCTCTATTGTTTCCCCATGTTGCAAATCACATTATCATAGTTATCTGTGACTACTCTGCGGGATAGCGCACAATTATCCCGTCAACTGGATACCAGAAGAATCCTTTTCCTACTCAATGAACGCACTTTAACCCACTTTATAACCTTAAGCTCGAAGAATTAAAAGAAAACTTTTACAAAGTTTGATAAACGTTTGATAAACTTTTGCAAAAGTATGCACTTGTACAATCCCGATTAATTTCTCCTAACAAATAACTTTCAGTACATTTCTCACATAAGGACCCTTGCCGGTTCCACATTTTCAGTTAACTACAGCTCGTTTCAGTATCATATATTCTACCTTGAGTGTGATGTGCAAGGATATAAGGTACATGTATATGTATAGAGCTATAGATTGTAAAAACATGCATGAGGGATTACGGTGTGTAGCATTATATTTAGTTGCACTCAGTGACTTTTTATTTTATTTTCCCGATGCTATTTCACTCAATAAACTTTACCGAATAGAGATGTTTTGGAGAGCTTAGGTGCTGTCGTCAAGTATGTTCGTGAACTACACGAACTACACGAACATGCTTGAAGACAGTTTACACACCGAACAGCACTTCAACATACGAGTACACCTGCTTCATCCCAATAATTATCGGTGGGTATTTGAATTGTTTTGTGATAGAAGGAGTTAAAGAAGTATCTACGAGGAAGGAAGGCTTGTACACTCACTTGGTGAAGAAAAGTGCATTACTTGTAAATAAATTGGTATGTTAAATATGTATCTTACAAGAGCCGAGCCCATGGAAGCTGGAGAATGTGTGGGAAATATGAAATGATGTCGTCACTCTAATAATAGAGTGATAAAGAGCTATTAATTTCGAGGTTGGGATTTCACATCACTGCCATATGGCATCTGTTAAACCCATCTGTCATCCGTAGTAACAGATAGTTAGTTCCTGTTTTGTCATTTTATAATATGGATCGTTTAAGCATCGCTGAACGCATTCAAATTGTTGCATCTTACTACAAAAATAACAGTTTTGTAATATCTGTGTATCATGATTTAACGACAGATTTTTCGAACAAAATCTTCTTCAGCGATGAGGTTCATTTTTTGTTCGGCGGCTACGTAAACAAGCAAAATTGTAGAACTTGGGGTTCTGAGAATCCAAATATGATCGTTGAGGGGCCATTGCATCCACCACAGGTGTCAGTTTGATGCGCGCTGTGGCATGGCGGTGTGGTTGGGCCGTATTCTTTTGAAAACGACGAAGGCGGCACTGTTACGGTGAAATCTTTGCGTTAAGATCAAGTGATTACCAACGTTTTTGATCTGAGATTGAAGACATTGGTGTGAGCGACATGTGGTTGCAATAGGACAGGGCTATATGCCATACAACATCGGAAAATTTGGTTCTGTTGCACGGAAAGCTCTCCGGCCATTTAAAGGGTGGTCAAATTTTAAGGGCCGATGTTGAATGTGAACCACACCTAAACGTCAAGTTTTTTTATGTATTTCATTTGACATTTCTCAATTTCAGACTAACTCAATTTGAACCATGGAAAGATACACAATCGAGCAACGCGTTAAAGTTATTCAGGCTTATTATGAAAATGGGTGTTCAAATCAAAATGCATATCGTGCATTTCGTGATTCTTTCAGTCAATTTAATCGTCCAAATGTGCGTACAATCGGAAAAATCGTGCAAAAATTTGTGCAAACCGGGTCTGTAGGAGATGTGAAAACACCAGTGCATGCTCGTACAGCTCGTACTGCAGAAAATATTGCTGCTGTTCGCGATAGTGTGGCTGAAGAGCCGTCCACCTCAACTCGTCGTCGTGCCCAACAATTGCACCTCTCACGCTCGTCGTTGATGAACATTATGCATAAAGACTTGCATTTACGCGCTTACAAGGTGCAATTGACTCAAGAACTATAGCCTCTTGACCATTTAAAGCGTCGTCAATGGTCACAATGGTGGCAAGAAATGGCAACAGTGGATGATCAATTTTCGAAGAAAATCATCTTCAGTGATGAGGCACATTTTCACCTCAGTGGATTCGTCAATAAGCAGAATTGCCGCATTTGGGCGAATGATAATCCAAGAGTGATTGTCGAAAAACCAATGCACCCACAAAGAGTGACTGTTTGGTGCGGTTTATGGGCTGGCGGCATCATCAGGCCGTATTTTTTCCAAAATGAGGCCGGTCAGGCAGTGACTGTGAATGGTGTTCGCTATCGTGAGATGATAACGAACTTTTTATGGCCCGAATTGGAAGATATGGATGTGGACGATATGTGGTTTCAACAGGATGGTGCCACTTGCCACACAGCTAACGAAACAATGGCTCTTTTGCGCGACAAATTCAATGGCCGTGTTATCTCACGTGGTGGCGATGTCAATTGGCCGCCAAGATCATGTGATTTGACACCGTTGGACTTCTTTCTTCGGGGTTATTTGAAAGAAAAGGTGTACGTCGATAAGCCAGCAACAATTCAAGAGCTAAAGGATGAGATAATTCGGCACATTAACGGCATAGAACCTCAATTATGCCTCAGCGTCATCGAAAATTTGGACATGGAATAAAAAGAAATGACAGTAATTTCCTAAATAATTTGTGTTTTATTCAAAATCAACATCGGCCCTTAAAACTTAACCACCCTTTAGTTTTGAGATTTGGCGACATCAATTGGCCACCAAGATCGTGTGATGTGACCGTGTTGGATTTCCTTTTGTGGGGCTATGCTAAAGATCGTGTTCATGCAGACAAACTAAAAACTTTAGAGCTCTTAATAACCAACATCTGTGAAGTTATGGCCGCAACACAGCTAGAAATGTGCTGAAAAGTCATCAAAAATTTCCTCAAAAGAATCAGAGTTTACAAAATCTTCCGTGGCGGCCATTTAACCGACGTTGTATTCAATATATAATGGCATAGTCCAGGATATAAAACAGTAAACAAGTTTCCTTGAAATTTTTAATACATTTTATTTTATTTATTTATTAAATCCAGAAGCACAAAATGAATAACATTGTAAACTTAGCCCCATTTTTTTTTTCAAAATTAAATTTTTGGAATTTGTTCTAGATTTGTTCCAAATTATTCAAACAAGAATAAATCCAAAAAGTCGTTTGTTAGCTAGCTCCCTTCTTTCCGAAAATCAGAATTTTAAAAGTACTTCTAGGTTGTTCCAGTTAAACTGAATATTGTATAACATTTATAGATTTTAGGTCTCACGGTGTGCAAAATATAGCGAAAAAATCAAGAAAATCTAACTTTTAAAAGTAGCTCCAATTAAATTTGAAAGTTGCTCCAATTTTCTTTTGAAAAACGAAATTCAAAGTTCATGAGGTTTCAATGACTTAGGTTAGGTTTCACTGCCTTCTACTTTAGCTCACACACACTTGGACCAAGATAGGTCTATTGCGATACCACAGGCTCAAGAAATTCCTCCGTTTTTAGAATTAATTGAAGCTTCTAATAAAACGATGAACGCTCCTGACGTCCGAGTTTTCCACCTAACCGAGGTTGTCGAAAAGTAAGATCTCAGGTGAAGAGCTGGATAAACGCAGAGAAGATAGCGAGTTGTCTCTTCTTACTCCTCTTCTCTTCAGCTTCTATAGAAGTGGTTCGAGTAGAGGTCAAGGCTTTTAGCAAGCCTACGAATAAGGCAGTGTCCAACAATGACACATACTGTTGAGCTGATATGCTACTTTCTAAAGCAGACTAATTTGGCTGTGGCTTAAGCCAGATCTGTCTCGTGACTTCACATTTAATGCCATTCCTTCAACTGAACTTGATCTTCAATTGCATTCAGCTTGTGCAAATGTTCGCATGAAGCGAGAGGTACATCGAGATTAGAATCTGCGAAGTTGTGGCATGCCTGGGGAGATCATCAGCCCTGCATCGCCAATGCCATGGTTTCTGAGTTTCATTTGTTAAAGTAAGGTTTTTTTTTTTTTTTTGCTGGGGCACATTATGCCCCAAAAACTCAACCAAGTAAATATTTTTCACAATTTTTTCGTTGACAATTTTTGGTCTACCACGTACCAAAGCAATCAATTTTTTTTACAATACGTCAAAAATTTATTTGCCAACAATTACTTACTGCAGCCATATGTACAGGGTTGCAGGCAGAAAGGAGTGAAGTTAGATTTTTTTTTATTGTCAGGTAGTCATTTTGAGATATAAATGTGTAGTTTCATGTTGCTTTACCAATTAGTTCGCCTGCAGCAGTTAAAAGAATAAGTTAAAGTAATTAAATTCCTCAAGAAGCAAGGATAATGTGGGGAAAATATACTAAGTGAAATGCGAACAGTTTACAGAACTTCTTGCCCTGGTAAAACCATAGTTTACAAGTGATCGGGCTTATTTAAACAAGGTAGAGGGTCATTAGAAGTTGATGACAGCCCTGGAAGTACAAGTGACAGCACAACACATGAAATGATTCTAAATGTCTCGAATATGGGCTCATGGAATATAGTCGACTCAAACAAAAAAGTATTCGAAGCAATGAGTTTCAAAATTCTACACGATCATCTTGGGATGAGTCTTACGCCGCATCAAAAAAATATCGTGTGGAATGTTGTAAAATTTTCGGAGCTGCGTGGCGGCAATCTGGCAAAAGTTATCGATAAAAATTGTTACTGGAGATGAAACTTGGGTTTATTATTAGTACTTCATGACAACGTACCGATTCAGAAGGCTCAAATTGCCGTGGCTGCTATGAAGTCATGTGGCTTACAGGAATTAGCACTTCCATCTAACAGTCCTGACTTGGCACTTAGCGATTATTACCTAAATTTGAAGAAAGACTTGGAAGCACAGGTAGCCTTAAACGAGCATTTTGAAGGCAAATTGGAGAATTATTTTTATGACAAAATAGATCTACTCGTACGAAGTGTATTCGTATTGAAAAATCAAATTTTAAAATTGAAATATATCCTCTCTTCATCTCATTCCGCGAACTTAAAAACAATCAATGATAAGCATTTTGAGATCGTACATTTTCACGAAAACAACGCCGACCAATGTAAGTAAATAATATTTGGTTCCGAAACTGCACTCGCACTTGCAAAAATTGTTAATTTTAATATTTTAATATTTAATAGCGAAGTGTGAAGATATGCACCAACAAAGCTATAAAACTAAAAAACTATTGTTCATATGTGTTTTTGAAAAGAATTTTCTCATCTCATTGATAGGTCAGTGAAACCTCACTTATTTGGATGGGAAATTTGTCCTTTGAAGGGAAGTGTCCGGCGAAGAAATGTGACAGTTTTAAATCGATATGTACATATGTATCTATATACTCGTATTTTTTTTATGTTATATATTAATAATTTCTTAATAGTAAAACCAAAAGAAACAAAAAGAACAAAAAAACGTCCTGTTACCATTTGTAGGTAAGTATGCATGCACATACCTGGAAATAAAATAAATTTGTTTACCATTCAAATGAATAAATGTTTATACGAACACGTAAATCAATTCATACACTAGTAGTTATGATTACTTCTCTCTAAAGTAGTCAGAAATTTTCATTTAACTTGTCTTACTCAGCAACTCCTTCTCTTGTACGTGGACTTGTAGAGTTGACCGAATTTGCAGAGCCTTTTCATCATTCCTTTTAGGGAATAATTTTAAATTGCAGTGTTGGCTTCTTTAAATGTGAATGCCCCTCTTGTAACCTTCTTCTACATCATGTGGCTCTAGTTCGTCTACTCAACTTTCTAGAAAATCACCATTAGCATCGTTGTTCGCATCGCTTTCCAGAGTCCATCAATAAAAAAAGATAGGACACATTTCGCAATAAAGCCAAGGGCAAGTCATCTTTTGGATCTAAGTCTCCTTCTTCAATAGTTTCAATGTATTCACCGCACAGGAACTCACATTTTTTGAAGCAGTTGTTGATTGTCTTGGAAGTGACTGTTTAATAAAATAAATTGCTTGTAATACATTGATTTGCCTTTACAAGAGTCAGCTCCTTACATATTAGCGAGAATATGTTTCAAAGCAACAGTTCTATAATGTCCTTCAACATTTTTAATAATGTCTTGATCGAGAGATTGGTTTAATGAAGTTTGGTGTTTGGTGGCATATAAATAAATTTTGTGTTTCTCAGTTCAGTTTGGCGTAGATGAAAAGTTGCGTTATCTATGAACAACAAAAACTTATTTTTCTTAAATTTAAGCAGCCATTCCATCATTATATTAATGGTCGTCCATGCCTCATTATTGTACTTCCAGTACACTGGTAATCGATTTGACTCTAAATTTGCGAAAGGCTTAAGTTTTTCAGCTTTTCCTATGACGAGTAATCTGTCATATGCCGGCCATACTTATACAGTGTACTACTGTTAAACGCTATTTGAAAGTTTGCCATCTTTGCATATTTTTCAGGTTTTAACGCTAACGTTAAGGTTTTGATTGGAAACGCTCGGTTAAACAGTCCAGTTTAATCCACATTGTAGATGCAGTCTTCGCTGTATCCACTTAAAATATGTGCCAACTTTTCTAGAAATTGTGGAACACCCTCAGAATTAACAGCTGCAGCTTCACCACTTACACTTTTATAGCTGATTGCGTGTCTTCTTTGAAAGTTTTCCAACCAACCTTTGGATGTACGAAAATCCTCTACGCCTAAATCAAGTGCAATCTCCCTAGCCTTTCCTTGAATTATTGGTCCAGATAGAGAAATGTTTAACAATTTTAGTGGAGTTGGAATGCACACGAATTAGAACCAAATGCGAAACGAAGTAGAATGTCGCGAACTGAAATTCTTCTGACTTACTAGGGAAAAATCCTATTTGCACAAAGAAGGAAATGTTCTAAAGGGTTTTTCAATAGGGACATAACAATTTTGTATTTGAATATAAATGCACCATTAAACTTTTTTTACGATCAATTAATGTCAAAACGTTAGTCAAGACTTACGCTTTTATCATGGTGAAATTCACGAACGACTAACGTTTGGAAATTGTTAAAAATTACTACCGAAATTCTGAGTCGGTGGTCGCAACTTTAAGAGCGCTGAATTTCATCGAAAAATCATCTTCAGCGATGAAGCTCATTTTGTGGCTTAGTGGTTTTATCCATAAGCAAAATATGCATTATTGGGCATCAACAAACCCACATGTGCTGCAAGGGATTCCATTCCATCCACAAAAAGTGACCGTATGGTGTGATTGGACCGTACTTTTTTGCCGATCAAAATGATCGTCATGTTACGGTCAATGGAGTTTGCTATACCATGTTGGAAGACTATTTTTGACCAGAATTGGATGGACTTGACATCAGTGATATGTGGTTCCAACAAGATGATGCCATATGCTATACAGCTGGTCAAACAATTGGTCTATTGAAGAGGAAGTTCGGTAATCGTGTAATCTCGAGAAATGGTCCGGTCGAATGGCTAGCTCGCTCCTGCGATTTAACGCCGATGCATTTTTTTTATGGGGTTACGTTAAGTCGTTGGTTTATTCCAACAAGCCAACATTCCAGCCTATATGTGTGGAAGAGTGGTGGAAAATTGGCTAAAAAGAATCGGTCGCTGCAAACGTGATCGCTGTGGTCATACGAGGTCCGTCAATAAGTCCCTGAAAAATGAAATAAGGAACACTCTTTTTGGTATAAAAAACATTTTATTTTTCAACAACTCCTTTTAGCTCTATACACTTCATCCAACGTTTCTCCAATTTTTTGATGCCCTCCAAATAATACGATTTCTCGAGCCCCTCAAAATAAGCGTTTGTTTCAGCGATGACCTCTTCATTCGACCCAAATCTTTTACCTCCGAGCCATTTCTTCATGTTTGGAAACAAGAAATAGTCGCAGGGGGCTAAATCTGGGGAATATGCTGGATGAGGGAGGAGTTCGTAGCCTAACTCATGCAATTTTGCCATTGCGACTGCGGACTTGTGCGCCGGTGCGTTGTCCTGGTGAAAAATAACTTTTTTCTTCGCCAAATGCGGCCGTTTTTGCTTCAAATCGGCTTGGAATCGATCCAGCAGCTCTGCGTAATATGCGCCGGTGATCGTTTTACCCTTTTCAAGGTAATCGATGTGAATAACACCGCGCGCATCCCAAAAATCTGTCGCCATGACCTTGTTTGCTGACAAACCCGCCTTGGCCTTCTTCGGCTTCGATTCACCAGGAGAAGTCCATTGTTTTGACTCTTCCTTGGTTTCTGGTGTGTTGTGGTGAATCCAAGTTTCATCCACGGTTACGAAACGGTGCAAAAACTTAGCCGGATTTTCCTGGAACATCGCCAAACACACCTTTGAAGTTGTCAAACGAATGCGTTTGTTACCGATTGTGAGCAAACGCAGCACCCGTCTTGCGGGAAGTTTTTTCATGTCCAAATATTTATGTAAAATCGAAATCACTGAGCCATGTTATAAGCCTGTGGCCTCTTCAAGCATAGATTTTGTCGACCATTTCTGGTGTGGTAACCTCAATTGTCCGACCAGAACGTTCGGCGTCACTTGTGCTTGAACGACCGCACCGAAATTGAGTAAACCAGTGGTGAATGGTTCCAATCGATGGTGAAGAGTCCCCATAATAATTGTCAAGCTTTTGTTTGGTTTAACGAAAATGCTAGTAGGCGTCTATATAAAATGGCTGCCACAACAAAACTATTTGACAGATCTGTCTGAAAATTTGGGCGCGTTCTTTTGAAAGATGGTTTTATGATATGAAATTAAATTTAAGGTGACGACACAATTTGTGTTAATTTTCAGTTAACTTATTGACCCACCCTCGCATGAACGAGATCGAATTCCATACTTAAATTTAACACATGTATGTACTACACCTGGAATAAATTTCAGCCCGATATCTCAATTATTCTGTGTTTTGTTAAAATACAAAAATGTTATGTCCTTATTGAAAACCCCTTTATAGTTATCTTCTGCATCTCATGTTGTATGTATGTTCCCAAGCTTCAGCTGCTTCCGTTCAGGGGAGAATTTTATATAGTTTTGGTCTGTAGGTAGTATCCGCGTCCGTTTAAGAGAGGTTTCCGTTCAAGGGAATAACGATTCCATATAAATTAGTAATAAAATCGCCGATCATGGATTTGTTGTCCGTATAAGGGAGGCGTCCGTTAATAGGAGGTATTCGTTAGGGGAGGTTTCACTCTACTATTTTCGTAGAATTAGTAGATAAGCAGATATGTGTTAAAATCTAGTTTTGAATACCTTTTAGGTGTCATTCAAATAATTGTTCACATCTCATTATTCCGTAATGAGAACTTAACAAATATAATATATATTTTCAATAATAGCAAAAATGGGCCAAAACAACTTTGTATGTAGAAGAATCTTAATAAAACTAACTGCAATTGTAGTACTGACATATTTACATTAAACTGAGTAAGAAAAGGACTTTTGTTGTCACAACGAATCATATGACTTACACTGCAAAATTAATATATTATCCACGCAGATTGTACCCACGTTGTCAAATAAATTCGAAGATGTACGAGTATATATGTTTTATTTCATTGTCACCAGTACTTTCGGATGCTCTTTGAAAAAGACAAATATTCACATAGACAGTTACTTCAACTTGAACAAAAGATAAGGGAGCAGTTCAACGAATTCACGTTATTGCTGTAATAAATCACAAGAATACTGTAACAGTTGTTACAGGGTACAAATTATATTACTGGGTTACACAACCCGTTGCGCATCTGTAAATAAATTTCATAGCTTCTCCACCTAAGGGAAAGTTATAAGTTTACGAAAATTTATCAACGTCGGTATTTGGTCAATCTTAGTATACCGGAACTTTAAAAAGTGACCCTTAACATAATCAGTCGTTTATTTATAGGCACATATGTGTAGTTCTGGATTAACACACCTACCTATAGCTAAAACATTCTTTATTTTTGCGAAAATAAAGAATACGACTTCGTACTGAACTTCCTCTTCTCATGTTCATGTGAAGTATATTTATGTATGTCGTGTTAAAGATTCATTACCTTTTCGTTCAAGAACTATCCACATGATATTTTTACACTTATTTTGTACCCGTAGTACACAAATTTTAAGCAGAAATTCTCCAAAGCACTAGGAAAGAAGTAAAGTACAAATAATTTGTTTGGCAATTTTATTAGTGATCAGCAGAAAATAATAGTAAAGAATTAGAATATGCTGGCAAAAATAAATAAATAATAATTAACCAGCAGAAATATAATTCACCAGCAAAAAAAGTAATTTTTTGATTTGCAGATAATAAAGAACAAAATCAGCACAAAAAATAAATGATTGGCAAAAATGTATTGTTTGATCAGCAGAAAAAACTGCTCAAAGTAAACGAGTACGAAAAGAAAGAAACAGTTATTCAAGAAAGACTCTTGTGCGAATTTATGCTGAAATTTTATTTTTGCTTGTAAAAAACAAAATTTCTTGTGAACAAATAATTAATTTTTGCTAAACCTTTTTTCAGATGGCCTATTAACCAATATTTGCTGATTTTCTCCTTTTTCTGCTCATCAAAAAATTATATTCTGCCGATCAAATTTAATTTTTTGCCAATGATTTACTTTTTTGCTGGTTATACCCTATCCAAGGTATTGATACATAGTTTATAACATAGCGAAATAATAAAGATAGACACCCAAAAGTATGTGTGCATATTTGTGATCAGCATCAAAAGTTGTGTCTATTTAGCAGTGTCCATCCGTCCGTCCGTTACCACTTGGTGGGCATTCAATTTTGAGATAGAAACATGAAATTTCGTATGTATTTACTTTTTACAATGCGAAGCAGTACAAATAGACAAATTTTTGAAATACCACAGACGAGCGCACTTTTTTAAGAAAATGTGAGGTATGTGGCGTAGGTGAGATATGTGAACGTTGACTTTCTCTACATTTTGTCTTTTGGGGGCGTTTTCTAAAATGAATGTAATAATTATGTCCTATTGTGAATATCTCATGAGAATCCGTAAACTTTGGTTACTAATTTGGGACCCACGCTCACTTCCTGTTAAGAAAATTCATAGCAACAATTTTGTGACAAAATTTCTTAAAAATCACGGACATATCCTCTGTATAGAAACATACCATTGCATCTGTTTTAAAAATTTTGCAACGCCACGTTAACTTTATTAGGGTTGAGTTAGAAGGTGGGGGATAGGGTATCATACAATCCGTTGTGGATGTATGGTAAGTTTCCTTTGTCTTTAATCTAAAATTCGATACGAAGTACTCCGCGGACTTTTCTATAAGCAGGGGTAAGCGCAACAAAAATATTCCTTGGTGTTCTAGCGAACTTGGAAGGAAATCAAACAACTTTTCAACACAGCCAAAAAAATAAATGTAGAAACTGAGGGGGAACAGCAGTACTAGATAAAATACTACCTACTATGCTTCAGAAAACAAAATAGTTTATAACAGTGAAAATCTTCCGCAGTCTTCTGACAGGGAAATATATGGCAAAAACCTGGAATCTATTTAATTTGCATATCTTAGTCAGAGGGAGTTCCATGTGTGCACATGAGCAATCCATGAAGACACAAATGTCGACGCCTTATCCATTGACTACCAACGCCTACTCTCACCTCGACGCGGTTAAGCCCGGGTGCAGTGTACCTTGGCAAAATGGGGTTAAACCCCTGTCGGTCGTCTTGGCGGCAGCAAACGAGAGAGGGGGCGAAGACACCCTTCCTTGGACACAGGTGGTAGGGGAAGAATTCTTCAGATGGAATCAACGGTGGCGTATACAGTATCAATCAGGATGAATTACTTAGTGAGCACCTTATAAGGGCTATTTCGATATATTTAGAAACCAGACCTATTAAGGATCTTGAAAACTACGTCAGGGTTTTTCCAAGAAGAGATGGTGACGGAGTAGTTCTTAACGGACCAACAGCAGCGCTTGCATCCTAGTAATGGGCTTCTGGCAACTAAGAAACTGGCATCCAGGTTCCCTACCATGGACAAAATTATTAGTTAGGAAGCAATCACAAACCTCTAGATGAATCTACTGTTGACGACCCCAACAAACGAAATAAGGACAACAACCTTTGGATGGCACATGGAGAGTTCGGACCCTTAACAGATCACTTGCAAACGAACAACTAGGGAAGGCCTTAGACTACTATAAAGCAAATATAACCGCCACCCGGGAAGTGCGATCAGAGGGGACGGGCAAAAGGAGGATGAAAAATTGTGAAATTTACTATGTGATTACAAGTACAGAGAACAAAAGCAGCGCTTATTTGGGTGTGTATTTGTCACAAGCGGCAGACTTAGGCAAGAAGTCTTAAGCTTCCGACACGTAAGCGATCGTCTTATGACGATCAAGGCTAAATTCGCTAACATAAGCCTTTTATTCGCTAACGGCACCACAGAGGACAAGGACGACGCAATCAAAAAGTGTTTCTAGTAGAGCTCCTCCACAAAACCTATGAGCAATGTCCTAGATATGACGTTAAAGTCGTGTTGGGCGATTTCAACAAGAAGAGACGCACAACATTGGCGAATCAGACAGAACGTCACAGTGGACAGCTATAACTTTGAGGTTGTTAGGGACTTTGTATTCCTTGCTTTCCTCTGCTACCACATCACACAACAATATGAGCGCAGAAATCAATCAAAAAATAAACTCTTACCAATCGCTGTTTCTTAGGGCTGAGAAGGCAATTGAGTAGTAAAGCTCTATCTCGAAGAACTAACGAAACTCTATATAAGTCCTTGATAATCCCAGTCCTGCTCTATGGCGCTGACGCATAGACTATATCGAAAGCAGATGAAGATATCCTTGGTCGTTTCAAGAGAAAAATTCTTTGTAAGATATTCGACCCCGTTTGCGTTGTCATGCTTTGGAGGAGGAGGAAATTCAACGAAGCACTGTACGAGCTGTATAGCGATATCGACCTACCCAAAAAACTGCGCATTGATCGTTTGAGGTGGCTGGGAGCGCTCCGGCCGCAGAGTATTCGAATCTAACCCGCAGGCACGATGCAGTAGATGAAAACCTCGCCGTGACGCGCACTAGTAGAAGGGGACCTCAACCAACTTGAAGTGCGCAACTGGAGACAGTTGGCTAAGGACTGGGCTAACTGGAGAGGTTTGTTGGTTGAGGTCCAGGTTCACCCCGAATTGTAGCGCCACCTAAGTAAGTAAAGCTGAGCATAACTATACACTTCTGTAAGAGCGTCGCATCTCACGTCATTGACGTGATATCAAAAATAGTGTGGTATCGTTTGGGCTTGAACTGCTTCTTAAGCTTAACCTATCTTATTTTTAGGGTTCCGCACCGAATCGATTAAATGGAACACTTATATGTCTTTCTGTTGTCCATCCATCACTCGTTTATATTTTTTGAACCGCTTGACCTTTGGGTGTCGACACTTTCCAGAAATTAGTAAGTGCTGAACCGAAAATAATCAGGAAACAAATTAAAAGAAATACTGCAAAACCAATGCCGTGTTATTTAGTACCTACTACAGATATCTTTCTGAATTTTTTCTTTGTGTAAGTAAATAAATAATTACAAATATGTCTGCTGCTTAAATGTGGGGATAAGTCCTTTTTCGAGCACATACATATGCTAAATGATTAACGATAATGGCCTACTTACAATTATCTTAATCTACAATACATACCCAAATATATATGTACAGGAACATATATTGCATAGTGGTTTCAAAAAAAAAGGTTAACCATCCATTTATCCTATTCAGAATCTGAAATCTCAAACTTTACAACCCCGAAAATAACCTCAATAAATTATTGACATACTGGATGTCCAAGGTCTCTTAAACCTGTCACCTTCCTTTGTAAATCTAATTTTTCACACCTACAACCAGAATTGGCTGTAAAATATTAAATTTCCCTCCGGAAAAATGTTTTTGTTTAGTCATGTTTGTCTAGTCTCTTGGGAATTTGCCAGACACACGCATTTGCCATGTGGTTGGAAATTCTGCCACACGTAAACAATATTTCCAAGGCAAAAAAGTGGTTTGATCTATTCCCTATGGATATCTATTTGGGGATAACCATTTCGTGAAAGGGAGGGATATCTGATTCCTTCTGTAATACTCGTACATACATTATTTCTAGATGATGAATGAGCACGTCCAATTGACATATGGACTTGGACCTTTGTGTGCGGGAACGCAATTGATGAGAAAAAGGATGTTTTTCCTCCGATTCATGCTTTGCGATTTTTTAACATTTCAACTGTTTATGCAATTTTTATGACAGCTGACTGGGTTTCTTATGAATCACGCAAACGTCACCTTTTATGTATGTGTTGTTATATAAGAAACAATTTCCAAAGAAAGTTATGGAATGTCTGAGAGTCGATAACGTCGGATTCTCTAATGGTCCTACGTGTCTAAAATGAATATCAACATGTGATTCTCTTGTGGGGATGATGATGAATGATGGTAGAGTCTAGAGCTGTATTTTCCCCATTGGGAGCGATACGAGTAAATGCTTTACACAAATTTAGATTAGGGCTGTTAGTTGTTAAGTGATAGTTTCAATCCGAATAAGGCGATTACATGGGCAACTGTTGCTGCTTACTGAGGAATACGAAGGCGACAAAAAGGCTTTTCTTGTATGAAGACGTTACTGTTTTTGTGACTGCTTGGGGTTAAAGGAGAAATTGGACATGCAATTCGATTTGTGTGTCCTGTCGAATGATTGATGTATGGATTCTAGCATTGAATACATACATACATATGTACATATATACATTTGTTTCGACTTATTCGTGTTTTTTTGCGCTTGTAATTGGAGTTTATTTACTGTGCGTCAGCTTTTCAGGAAATTAGATGCAATGCATGTATAGGTAGGTTTGTGCGAATTTAGTGATTGATGTAAGTGTAAAAAGTTGAGATATTTGATGGTAGTATAGATTGCCAACATTATACCAGTTTCGTAACTTGAAGCTTATTTCATAAAATTGATTGATTACTTGACGTTGCACGTAGCACTACAATTAAAGCGTTTATAACAAAAACAACCGAAACGGACGAAACATACAATACGAGTATAATAAGGCAAAAACCACAAAAAATAAAAGTTTGTAATGTTATGAGCATGGTGCACATGCGCCGCCGGGAGCTGACAGAGGCCAAGAGGCGTCAGTCAACTCTCGGAAGCACAAATTCATGCTGACGAGACTGGCCTCTCCCAGAAACCCCCTAAATAACCTCGCTAACTTAAACTAACTTAAAACTAAGAGGAATTTAACCGAAAGTAACACACCGTTCTAGGAAGGCGAGTTGACTCTTTCCCCTTCGAACAGTCACCAGAATGTGGTGTACTGGTTTGAGGTATCCGTTTTGTCCCTCTCCTCAATTGCGGAACTAAAACGGAGGAGCTCAGTAGCATCGGCGAGGTTCCCTCCGTGGTAAAGCCGTTTATCTCTCGCGCTGCGGTGGTACAATACCGGGATACCAACCCTCTTCTGTTCCAGACCTTTTGCATCGATATGGATAAATGCCTCCGGCGGTATGAAGCCATTTCATTGGAGTAATAAGCCCCGAATATCAGACTATTGTCGCTGGCCTTGCAACGTGCCTTCGAATCACTTTAATAAGGAAATTGTCAATCCTGTTCAATTGAGCCCTTCATATAGGGCCTTGTTGGGATAGTATTTTATATAATTGGATTCAGGTGTTCGGGACAACCGGAGACAAGTCCTAAGACATTGTCTCTCCAAAACCCGAATTTTTTCCATATAACTAGGCGCTATATTGAACCACAATGGACAACCGTAAGCGATGATTGGCCTTATCAGGGCCACGTAGCATATGACCTTCACCCTGGAGGCAAGTTGACCGTTGTGAAACAGTCTCCTTGTCAGAGCAAAAGACCACTTGGCCCCGGCAAGACAAGCATCCACAAGTTTGTCAAAATATAGATACTGGTCGAGCCAGATACCGAGATATCTAACTACGCTTCTCAACGCCAATGGCTGTCCGTGTTGTCCAATAATAGCCAATTTTTTCCAATTTTTTCCTGTTATCCCTAGAGGCACCAGACAATGGAGTTCTAAACAGGATTGTTCCCGACTTCTGAAAGTTGATTTTCAGTTTCCAGTCTCGCTATATCCCTTAATTTGATCGAAGTCATGCTGCAAAAGGATGTTGATGACCTCGATTTTAGGACCTGATCTGTATGCCACTAAATCGTCAGCATACGCTATAGCGTGTTTGAGTGAACTTACCAGATCACTCGTGTAGATGTTAAACAGTATCGGCGAATTCACCACCCCCTGCTGTAAACCGTTTTTAATGTCGAAGACTCTGCTCGAAATCACATAGTCATACATAAATACTTTCAGATGTACAATCGAAAGTACAATCGAATAAAGACCTTTATACAAATTCCCTTTGTTCGTAGTACTCTAAAGTAATTCACTCGAATTTTCATTATCAACCCCAGTACAATTCCGTAGTAAAAACAGTGGTCCTTCGAAGCCAGATATTGTGTGTGCTAAAAAAAATGTTTTTGATTGAGAACAGAGTTACAAAAAGTTAATTAAATTAACATATGTACATATATATATGTATATACATAGTATACACATTGTGAAAGTGCAATTCCTTTATCTTCCCTTTGTTACACGGAAGCCATCTACAACCAATTGTGCACATCGAAATTCCGGCGTCGCGTAATTTCGATCCTGCAGATATCCACTGCACAACACGTAAATCCTTATTTTTTCTATTTCTTTTTCCGTCCTTTTTTTATTTATTGATAAAACAAAGTGCAATATATCTTTTGGAGAACTCCAACTCATGGGTTTGTCGCAGTTAAAGCGAGATTTCACTAATTTTAAAAAGACAGGTGAATCTCGACGAACGACGAAGGTCTCCACGCTTTAGAAAACTTAGGACTTCCAGTTGATCAATGGGATGCCATTGTGATATACATTCTATTCCAAAAAATACCCAGTCTCACGCAACAGCTTAGCGAAGATAAGTTGGTCAACAGCAAGGATCCCTCAACAAGAAGCCAGTTCAACGACTTCTTAGAAACAATTTTCCGCACGCTAGAGGCTATAGCACAATAGGAAGCAACTAAGTTTAACGCCAAGCCATGGTCAAAATCGGAGTCCAACCCCAAGGTTTTTCAAGCTTCCGCACAATCGAAGCAGTTTTTGTGCAAGGTGTGCAACCAAGGGCAACACTCCTTGAGGAAATGCAACCGATTTTTGGGCATGGACGTGACGCATAGACAACAGTCTGTTCAACAAGCCAAGGTCTGCGAGAACTGTCTTGCCTATAGCCATCCGACACGCGATTGTCCCAGTAGTAAACACTGCTACTTCTGCCAGGAACGCCACCATTCACTACTAAACCCAAGTACACACGCACACACATCATCACCCTACACGTACACAACAACACCACGGATTCAACACCATCATGGTAGCACTCAAACGGAACAGGTAGCCGTGAACCCCAACGCACCAACATTTCATCCAAAGAGTGACAACCAACCCAGGCGTAACGCATTTCATGCATCGCAGCAGGTCGATACAACAAATGTTTTACTAGCTACAGCAGTTGTTAAGGTAAGATCAAGTGACGGTAGATACGTTTACTTACGTGCCTTAATCGATCCGGGATCAGAGGCAACGTTCATCTCTGAATCAGCTGTTCTATGTCGACGTTACATTTACGTCGAGGGATTCGACGTTCGAGAGCTCTGCTAGGGCTTTAGTTTTCAGGTCGTTAACTGGACTTCTTCCGGCCAAATCTGTTATACCTGACAAGTGGAACCATATAAATGGGTTGCAGTTAGCCGACCCAAGCTTCAACATACCCGCAAAAATAGAGCTGTTATTCGGAATCAATGTATATTCTGAGGTCATCCTTCCAGAAATTATCAGGACCGACGACTCCAACTCACCAATTACCCAAAAGACCAAACTGGGATGGGTCGTTATAGATAAAGTCCCTGAAATGATACCACGTTCCATACAGACCTTCGTACATCTCACAAGTCTTGACACACAGTTGCGAAGACAATAGGAATTTCAGGAACCTGATCAACCATTATCAACAGAGACAGTGGAACAGATCAGGAAACTTCAAACTCATCACGTTACGACACAAGACACGAATGATAGTGTGAGCAAACTGATCCGTAAGTTCTCTCGGTTGTCAAAGGTGGTCCGAGTGTTGGCCTTCGGCTTGCGGTTCATGCAGATCTGTCGAACGGAGGCTCCAGCCAGGAAAATGAGAGCGCTCGAACCGAAAGAGTTGCTATTAGCTGAACTCGTCGTTATTCGAACAACTCAAAGGGAGATGTGCTCATCGGAACTGCATAAACAAAAAAAAGCTTTACATACCAGACCGCACAGAGACACATCGCACACTAATGTAAGCACTATCGAGCGATGGAAAAGAACTCAATGTTTTGCCGACGGCTTTTGGCGTAAATGGTACAGTCAGTATCTTTCGCGTTTAAAACAGAGACCAAAGTGGCTTAAACGTATAGAGGAAGTACATCCAGGAGCGGACGGTTTAATTCGCGTTGTAACCATCAGGACAAAAACCAGCAAATTCCAAAGTCCTCTATTAAAAAATTTCTATCTACCGTCAAACAAAACTAACGAAAACGACACATTAATTTACCAAAAAACAAAATCTCTAATATTCATACACAACCACCAGGAAAACGTTCAAGATAATTTTTAATTTAATTCAGTCTTTATTAACAATTATTTTCACCTAATAATTACAAATATAAAACAACACAATACAAAATGTAAACATTCAACCCATCTATTTCATCATTTTCCATTTCAACCCATCCATGTACATATGGATGTACAATTGTACATACGTACACAACACGACAAGTTCAGCTGCAAGTCAATTTCGTCAACGATAAACAGCTGATTCGACACCCATCGCCACCCATCAGTATCACAACCATCGAACGGCATGCTTAACCGTATGCTTAATGGTATGCATATCGTACATAAACCATACACCGCGTTGTGTATCAACACGTCGCGTACCAACGCATTCGACCGAAAACGTAATCCATGTATGCACATGTATGCAGTACAATTCCGTGGTAAAAACAAAACCAATAAAGTTTTTTTAAAAAAAATAATAATAATAATAATGACAACAATAAGAATAAGCGGCACAAGTTAATGTCATGTTAAGGACATGCTTTAAAAAAAAAACGCGAACCTGATCGATTTTATTTATATGAGGATCTTTCACAGATATTAAGTGCGAACAGTCAACGGGCTTAAAACTAATTTATAATCCAAAACACTTCTCCTAGCAGACCATCGGTTCCATCATCCAATTTGCTGTATCATCAGTTAGGGAACGGCGCGTGTATCCGGTGTAGTGCAAATGTAATGTGGTTCCATGGCGCATTCTGAGTGCAGCGTAATACGATTCCAATACACCGGTACTGTTCGCACCTGAATAAATTGACTCATTGAATCCAAAACGATTTACTATCACGTGTGTTACGTCCCGGACGCAACCTGACCCAATACATCCGGCTTGTAAATCTGCATATTTTAAGTATTCTCCATAATATGCAATTCTGCTATTTTTATTTATTCTTTCATAAATTCATTTTACTGCACATATATAATCATTTCCTGTTTGTGCCCTACTTTTAATTACCTCTCCGTTCAATGACTTCTAGGTGATGAAGCAAAACTTGCACTCAGAAATAATTTTCATTTGGTATTGAATAAGTTTAGTTTATTTCAGTTTACTTTTGGAAGTCAATAAAAAATCATCGACTCCTAAGAGATTTCGAAAAGGACTCATTATCGTACTTCGCGTTTATCCCGTGGCCCATATAGACCGTGTTAACTTACATAATTATAAAGAGAAGGCAAAACATGCAAAAAAACAAATAAAAAAATAAATATCTGTACAGAGATTTCTTAAAACTAATGGGTATGGAGTTCCATAGGAGAAAGGCAAAGCAAATGTTCTTTTTGATTGCGCTAAGCAAATCCTATCGTAAAAGTAACGCGGTTGATCAGTGTGTACGAGTAATATATTTTAAAATAGAATCAAAACCCGATACTTCAAATTAATATTGAACGGATATACAATTTTTTTGTTTTTTTTGTTTTGGATGTTCGTTGGAAGAAAAAATCATCAAAAGATATTGCAGAGGGAGCTTTCTGCAATAATGAGGGAATTTAATCCTCTAAATCCTCCCGATGGCTGACTAACGCCTGTCTTCAAGGAATCGCACCTAGTTGTCAGCAATTTATTTTTGAATCATATTAATAATTATAAAATAAAGCCGCCGTTTGTCAGATTTCTTAACTTTTCGTTTGAAAGTATTAATTTCTTGAGATCAAGTGGTTTTACCCGTCTTAGTCTCCTGAATATATTGTCAGTATTTAGTAGTTGTGTTATTTCTAAAATAACGCGGTTGAGAAACCTAATTCTGTGTCTTTGAGTAACTTTTTTTAATTTTATCTTCAACCATTTCAATAGTTAGATCTCTATGTACAATGAACGCATGATCAAGTTTTGGAAAATTGTGAAAACAATTTTTTTTAGTTTTAACAGATTTAAAAAAAAAAAAAAACAAATTAAAATTAAATCTTAGTTTTTGCAAATTAACAAAATATAGCTGCAAGTACTTGCGACCCAGTAATGCACTTTATTTGTCGTATAGATAACAGTCAACAGATTATTAGATATAGTAATATACAACTTACAATATTAATTGCACAAACAGTAAGATAGTCAATAATAATAATAATAATAATAACAGACAGATGTTAACTATCATTATCATGTCATTACTAATTATTAAGGCTCGATAGCCAATGAATAGCATAGGGTGCTAAGCTGTGAATGTCGCAGAGGTTGCCATTAAACATGAGGACAGTTAGAGATGGCGAGGTTCACCACGATTGCAGGTGTTGGATGATGTTGCTTCCCATTTTAACAGGAAGCCTGTACAACGGCCATTCTTAATCTATTTAGTTTGGTCTACGTATGCCTTGGTAGATCAAAACTTGGGACACGAGTGGGGTTGGCGATTAGTTGGTGAGAAGTCCTTCCAGTTCTTTTTTCCATAATCATTTACATCAAAGTTCGACTTGTGCAACCTCGCCACTAGTCTGAGGGGTGGTTTGCTTGACTCTAAGCGCTAAGAGTCCTTTTTAATAAAGTATTAGTGGACTGTGAGGTTTTGGTTGTGTTGAATTTTGGCAAATTTTCTGATCAGAGTTTTTTGACGTCTTAGATGTGGTGGCGCAAATACAGTTAACCATTGGGTTGGTGTGGGCCTGATCGTATTAAGTTTTGTATATACGCGCTATTGAGCTAAATGGAAACACCATATTCGGCTGTTGAGAATATTAGTCCAATTCATACAGTTCGTAGGGCACAGTACTCCGCAGGAAGTCGATGCCAGTTTTTGGAAAAGGTTGTTCCTTGTTCTTATCTTTGCAGAACTGTTTAGACAATGCAGTTTAAACGTCAGCATTCTAGCCAAAGAGATTCCAAAGTATTTGGGGTGGTTATTATTGCATCGTTGAATACAACCCCGAGTGAAACATGAGCTAGTTGGTTGTGAAAGGATGACTCCATTTTGGTACTAGGCGTAGGCCTCCAGTTTTTGAAATATTTCATATAGCTTTGAGATCTTTTGTACGTATGCGTTGGTGTTGGGTACCTAAAGCAAGATCGTCTGCATATGCATAACTTGTAGACATTGTATCTGACATATCGTAGATGTACAAATTAAAAAACTACGGGCCTAGTACTGACCCCTGTGGTAATTCGTTCTCAAGCTATCTGGATTTGCTGACACAGTTGTTTATAAAAACTTTAAAAGAGCGGTTGGTAAGCAAATTGGCAACTAGATTTGCTAATTTTTGCAACGCACAAGTTCGCGAAGCTTGAAGTACATACCAACGCGCCAGACTGTGCCATATGCAGCTGTTAGATCCACAAATATGGCGTCTGATTTAAGCCTATTTCCAAAGCCATCTTCAATTAAAGTTGTTAGAGCTAGGACCTGGTCTGTGCAGCTGTCCCTTGATAAAAAGCCAGCTTGCTCTACAGGGATGATCTTGTTTAAGATCCCCTCGATTCTTTTGTGTATAAGGCGCTCGAGGATGTTGTAGTAAATTTTTAAGAAAGCATTTGGTTGGCAGCTCTCAGCTCAGTCGTTTCAATATTAATCTGCAGCTAATAAATCGGTCAGTTAGAAAATACAAACTAAAGTGATTTGGCCTACAGATATTCAGTTCTGGATGTGATATACAGTGTAATCTTCTACTCTCCTATGAAGATATAATGACATGTTTTATTTGGGTGAGTCGCAGTAAACATGTAGAATATGTTTAAGGACTTGGTTTCTAAGACTAGTGAAGTTAGAAAAACTATGGAAAAGAGCATCAATCCCGAACATCACACTATTTCAGATGACAGCATATAGTTTCTTTTGCCCTTGTTAATCTCTAAATCCATTTTCGCCGCTTTAGTTTCAATACTCCCGAAAGAACCACTGATAGTCCGCTGCGTTCTTCCAATTATGTCAATGTCGTCGGCGTATGTTAGTAGTTATACATACTTTTGAAAGATCGTATCCCTGAGTATTTTGTACAATTTTTTCAAGTATGATGACAGCGCGTCAACTTGTTTTAGGTCTTTCCTTCTATCAATAGCCTCGGTGATGTTGTTACCGACCTTGATGGAACAGCGTGTATTCTCCATCGTCATCCTGCATAGATGGACGAGTTTGATAGGCATGCCAAAACTAAATATGGCTCTATGTAGCTCGTCTCTGTAGATGAAAAGTTGTTGATTATAGATTTGGAGATCTTGGATTTTTTTCAAGATCTATCACGATGTGAATATCTAATCTATCGTGCCCTATCCTGGCCTAAACAACAATGATACAGTTGTTGGCAAAGTGCTTAAGATGTTCACATAATACGGCAGATAATATCTTATATGCGATGTTGAGGAGACTAATGCTTCTGTAGTTAGCGCAGTTCAGAGGGTCTCCTTTCTTGAGGATCGGGCAAACGATGCTGAGTTTTTTATTCGTCGAGCATACTTTCATTCGACCCTATCTTATAGACGAGTTGATGTATGATTCGTACCAAATCATCTTTAGTTGCTTTAAACGGCTCGGCAGTTAGACCGTCGGCAGAATTATCCCTGTTGGATTTAAGCATAAATATTGCTATCTTCACTTTACTTTGGTCGGGTTCGTATCTAAAATATCTACATCAAGTTGGTTCCTGCAAACCACACTACAAGTGTGTATAGCTTCTATTTTCCATGTTTTCCCCGAGAACAAGTTAGAAGAAAAACCTTATTTTAAATACCCTGTGTACCAAAAAAAGGAACACTTTTCTTAGCCGGGTAATACCTGTAGTAACTAAAGGAATACTATGTTTGAACGTTCTAGGTCAATCGAGTAATTCTGTAGGTATGCTGAAAAGCATACATACAAAGGCAATTTTACATAAAGTGAAGGCTTAGAACACCCTGTACAAATACAGGGTGGGTGACATGAACTGTTACCAAGTTCACGTCGCTGTGTCTGCCAAACTAAGAATGACTGCGTGCTGAAAATTTGACAGTTGTTAATTCATTTCATTGTTGACAAGCGTGTGAAAGGTTTTTTTTTATCGCGTGTTTAGTTTTTGTTCTATCGACAATGGATTTCAAACGCAATAGTGTTATTGCCCTTTTTGTTGGCTGGAAAATCACAACCAGCTATTGTTCGTGAGCTAAAACATTTGAAAGTGAACAAAATGTTTGTGTACCACACCATACTGCATTACAACGAAACCGGCAGCATTGCAAAACGCTATGGTGTTGGTCCGAAAAAGACAGCAACATCGTCAACAGTGATTCGAAGTGTGAAGGCCAGAACCGAATGAAATCCTCGATGTAGCAGCTTCTGAGCTAAACATATCCAGAGAACGGATGTATCACATTTTGAAAAATGAGCTCGGACTCAAGGCCTTAAAGTTCCAAAAAGTGCACGATCTCACAACTGACCAAAAAAAAGTTAGAGTGGAAAGAGCAAAGGAGTTGATCCGCTTGGACGCAAGTGACCAATTGCCAAACATCGTCTTCTCTGATGAAGCACCATTTCCAATTGAGCAACCTGTCAATAAGCAAAATGATCGATTTTACCTGCCAGAGAGGTCATACGATAATTTCGACCAAAGAATGGCCACCAGGAAGCAAGCGCCACCGTTTTTGAATGTTTGGGCCGCAGTGACTGTCGATGGGCGGTCTCCGCTCGTATTTTTGGACCGTAGCGTTAAGATAAACGCGATGATTTATCGTGGAACTGTCTTGGAAGCTGTCTTGATGTCATGGGCACGCAAACATTTTGGCCAAAGACCCTGGACATTCCAACAGGACTCTGCACCTTCCCACAAAGCCCGAGCAAATCAAAAATGGCTGCGACAAAACGTTCCGCATTTCATTTCCACGACACAATGGCTATCGACTTCTCCAGATGCGAATTTATTCGACTTTTCTGTCTGGGGCATTTTGAAGGTCAAGGTTGGCACTAAAAAATTTCAAGCAACGGACGCGCTCAAGTTAGCGCTTCGTGGGGAATGGAAGCGCATTCCACAGGCACACTTGCGTACAGTGTGCGATAAACTTAGTGGCTGTCTCAAGGAAATTGTTCGCGCCTTTGAATAAATTTCCAACATGTTTTTCTTTGGATTCAATAAAAAATAATCAAAATTAAAAAAAAAAAAGCTATTTGAATTAGTAACAGTTCATGGCACCCTGTAAAAGTGTGTAAAGTTACAACTTTCTAGGTCATGTTGGGGCTCTGCAGAGTACAAAAAACTAGCCCAATAATAGGTGATTTTTATAAAAAAAAAAAAAAATGAGCAGCTCCTCCTTTCCGACGATGACCGAGAGTGGAAAGTACTTTTAGTACATTATTCAGTATACTCAGTCTATTTAAATTATGTGTTTTAATATCCTTCCCTTTAATATTCCTACAGAGTGGATCAAGTAAGACCAACCAATGTTAAACACGAATAACTTTTTTATTTTCCAATATACTGTGAGCGTCAAAAGAAAGTGTACAGCTCTAGATTACATTTCTAATCTTTTATTTCTATGAATGGCTTGTATCCTCTTATGAGATACTTATGTACATTTAATGACATGTTTATTCGCAAACATTTGACAAACAAAACTTAACAAAAGAAGTAATAACAAAAATACAATAGAATAATAACAAAAAAAACTTCATTTTTTACGCGTCAAAAATAAGCAAAAGAAAATTATAAACTTTAAATTAGTATTTTGTCTGCTTTCCTTTCGACTTCAAAACAGCTGCTAGTCTTCTTGGCATTGACTCAACTAACTTCTTGGTGAATTCTGTTGGAATTTTCTGCCATTCTTCTAATAATTGTTTCGCCTTTAGCGAGTCTTTGCTGGTTATCGTACGTTTTCGAATCTGCCTATCGAGATACTCCCACAAATGCTCTATCGGGTTAAGGTCTGGGGATTGCGGAAGATGATCCAGCTGCTTAGGTATCCGATAAAGTAACCATTCCTTTACCAATTTAGCCGTATGCTTGGGGTCGTTGTCATGTTGGAAGACCCAGGATTGATCTAACCCTAATTTTTTTTTTGTACTTCCCTGACAATAGATCTTATTTCACTTTCGGATAATCTTTTTGGTTTGCCGGTACGAGGTCGATCTTTCACGTCTTTGAACCTCGCAAATTTGTCAATAATTTTTTTCACTGTGTTATGATGTCTACCAAGTATTTCAGCTATATCCCGTAATGATTTCCCTTCCTGATTAAATTTTAAGACAAGTTTTCGAGTTTCAATTGAACTTTGTTTTCCCATTTTAAGAATGATCTACTTTAAACACGAAATCACTTACTTTCTTAATGAATAAACAAAACACAATGAGATATCCTTTTAACTTAGCCAAAGTGCAACCTAAAAGCGAAAAAAAAAAAACAATATAACGGGTGTTTATCGCGTTAGCAGAATCTGTTACAGTATGTTGTACACTTTTTTTGACGCGAAAAAAGTGAAGTGTTTTGAGTTTTTTTGTTGCTGTCATTTTGGTATTACTCTTTTTGCTCACTTTTGTTTGTCGAATGTTTGCAAATAAACTTCTTATAAAATGCACATAAATATTTTATAAAAGGATTCCAAACATTCGTAGATATGAAATACTTAAAATGCAATATGGAGGTGTACACTTTCTTTTGGTGCTCACAGTAATTGTTTTTTTCTTTTTGCAGGTTATAATTGAGTTCTTGGAAATTTATAATGGATACATACAGTACACAACAACCAATTGGGCATGTCCAGAATAACATTGCGGAGAATTTTAAAGTTGGATCTTAAGATGTACAAATGATACAAAAAATATGATGATACAAAATTCAAATTGTGCAAACACTGCTACCGCAAGACCACAGACAACGAGTACAATACGCTATTCGTTTTACACAATTAGCCACACAAATTGATTTTTTAAATAATGTTTTGATGTCAACATGCAAAACTGTAGATTGTGGAGCTCCGAAAATCCAAGGGCAACACACCAGCATCAGTTACACACATTAAGATGCACTGTTTGGTGCGGTGTTATGGCCGAAAAAGTTATTGGTCCATATTTCTTCGAGAATGAGGGTGAAACGCTAGAAACGATTTCCGGGGCTTCCTAAGCAGCATCCTAATTTGTGGTTCCAACAAGATGGAGCGACTGCGCACTCTGCTAGGCAAACTATGGACCTGCTGCGTGAAATTTTTGGCGAACGTTTGATTTAAAAAAATTCAGATTTCCCTTGGCCACCTCGTTCACCAGATTTAACTGCGCCCGACTTTTTTTACGGGATATTTAAAAGACAAAGTGTATGTTAATAAACCAGAGACTATTAGACAGCTAAAGCAGAATATTCGAGACGAAATATGGAGCCTACAACCAGAAACAGTACGTGGTGTAATGGAAAACGAGCTAAAAAGATCCAATGTCTGTATCGAACAAAATGGTGGACATTTGTCTGATGTCATATTTCATAATTTCCATAAAATATTTCATATATAAAAAAAATTAATTAAAACAAATGATTATTAAAAGAGTTATACGTGTTTAACATTAGTAGATCTTATTTGGCCCACACTGTAGTTTGTACGTATAAATGAGAGTTCAATTAAAAACACTTCCCTTAACCAGACTGTTGCTGTTTTTTGCACCTTTATTACAGTTTTTTTGGAATCTTGCGAATGCAATGGGATGTAAAAATGCGTTTTGTTTTTCAGTGAGCTATTCTCTACCGTCGCCTAATTAGTTCTTATTAATTAAATGACTATAATATCCAGTGCTATATAAAAATACATAACTTTTGGTTTGGTTTAAAACAGCCCAGTAGTTTTTGCTCTAGGTAGTAAAAAACTCGCATGTTAACATTCCCATATATGTATGTACATGCATACATGCCGTATGTTGGCTAAAAACAGCACCCACTCGTCTTCGGATGAAATTAGATTGCAATCCCATTTATACAGCAGTTCGTGCATGATGCCGAAGTATGCAATTTTGTAAAAGATTCGATCTTCACTTTACGAACGTCCAGCATGGTACAGTAAACAAAAAAATCATTTTCCAGTTTTGAATTTCTACTTCAGATACAAATTGTTTTTCGTACGCAATCCTTGACCTATGAAATAGGAAATCGATGTTACCAACTAACACTCAGTAGACAGTACATGTGTAGTTTTCAAATTAAAAAAAAAAGTGAAAGAACACGTATACGGATATCCTTTTTCAAAGCATATCCTGTCCTGGTAAAATGCTTAAATCTTTTCCAGTAAATTGGAATACGTAATCTAATTGCAATATTTCTAGATGCAGATGTGTGCATTCGTCCGTTTCTATAATAGTTTCCTTTTGAATCCGGAAAACTCTTTATATACTCGTAGTCATTCAAAAAGCAAATACAAAATCAATTTGCTGAACTTGCTATCAATGGCCCCTAGCTGCACTCTGTGTTCCATGTTCCAAAGATCAACACATCTTCTTGTGTTGTTCTGCATCTTAATGTAATTTCCTAAATAGGATACTTATGTAAGAAATTTGTATTAAATTTGTATTAATTTGTATTAATAAAGATAAGCAATTTAATTGAATTTATACATATTTTAGAAAATATATTAGAAAATATACTGGAAAGTTATAATTCGTCTAGAACGGATCGTATGATAACCTATCCCTCGATATTTTAACTCACCCCCAATTAAGTGAACGGTGGCTTTGAAGACTTTTTCTTTAATTTTCCCCAAAAAGTAGGCGTGGCCATGTATAATGTATGGACAGAATGTAGAGAAAGTCAACATCTACATATCTTACCTAGACAATATTTTCCAGTTTCTAGCAAAAATACGGAGAACAATTTAATTTTTGAAAAAGTTGGCGTTCATACTTGTATTCATCTGCATGTGTGGCCAACTGAAGCCATATCGACTGGTTGAATTTAGTTCGTAATGGAAAATTGTTCGTAATAATAAATAACACAAAGATCACATAAAATTCACATACATACAACACGAACACGACTCATTGATGGCTTACATATTGTTAACGTCTGGCAAGCAGTAAGGGGCTATCCAGAGAATTTGGAATTCTCTCAGGAAAGCCGATCTTACCACCGCACTGAGATGCAGTATGTAGGTACGCACTATCTTCGGCAACTTTAATAAAATCATGTTAGTTAGAAACATAAAACAACCTGGGAACAGAGAGAACTAGAACTTGTAAATTTTAAAATTCTCTCACAGCAGACATATTCCCAAAAGCTTTTAGTCTACAACTATTCAAGAACAGAATCAACATGCAATCAACAAACATTTCAGAATACTTTCCCAGCGTTATAGGTTCGTCTCTGCTAAGAGAAGATTATGAACAAAATTGCCTTGTCGTCCTTTATTTTTAATAAAACTTTAAACTTTAAATTAAATTAAATTCTCAGCCGATGATATGTCAATTAAATAGGTACACAGGTTGTGAACTTGGTATTAATCGAGAAAAATAGAACTTATATTAATCATTAACCAAATCCAAATTCCTGACTTTAAGGGTGGGTCAATAAGTCCCTGAAAATTAACACAAATTGTGTCGTCACCTTAAATTTATTTATTTTTTTGTCAAGAAACATCTTTCAAAAGAACGCACCCAAATTTTCAGACAGATCTGTCACATAGTTTTGTTGTGGCAGCCACTTTATATAGGCGCCTATTAGCATTTTCGTTAAAATGGAAAAAAGTGAATTTCGAGTGCTCATTAAACACTATTTTTTGCGAGAAAAAACTATCACGCAAACCAAACAAAAGCTTGGCAAATATTATGGGGACTCTTCACTATCGATTGGAACAATCCACCACTGCTTTACTCAATTTCGGTGCGGTTCTGGTCGCCCAATTGAGGTCGACAAAATCCATGGTTTGATAATGGACGATCGGCGAGTGAAAGTGCGCGAGTTTGAAGAGGCCACAGGCTTATCACATGGCTCAGTGATTTCGATTTTACATAAATATTTGGACATGAAAAAGCTTCCCGCAAGATGGGTGCCGCGTTTGCTCACAATCGACAACAAACGCATTCGTTTGACAACTTCAAAGGTGTGTTTGGCGATGTTCCAGAAAAATCCGGCTGAGTTTTTGCGCTGTTTCGTAACCGTGGATGAAACCTGGATTGACCACAACACACCAGAAACCAAGGAACAGTCAAAACAATGGATTTCTCCTGGTGAATCGAAGCCGAAGAAGGCCAAGGCGGGTTTGTCAGCAAACAAGGTCATGGCGACAGTTTTTTGGGATGCGCACGGTGTTATTCACATCGATTACCTTGAAAAGAGTAAAACGATCACCGGCGCATATTACGCAGAGCTGCTGGATCGATTCCAAGCCTATTTGAAGCAAAAACGGCCGCATTTGGCGAAGAAAAAAGTTCTTTTTCACCAGAACAACGAAACCGGCGCACAAGTTCGCAGTCGCAATGGCAAAATTGTATGAGTTAGGCTACGAACTTCTCCCTCTTCAAGCATATTCCACAGCTCTAGCCCCCTGCGACTATTTCTTGTTTCCAAACATGAAGAAATGGCTCGGATTTCGGTCGAATGAAGAGGTCATCGCTGAAACAAACGCTTATTTTGAGGGGCTCGAGAAGTCGTATTATCTGGAGGTCATCAAAAAATTAGAGAATTGTTGGATGAAGTGTATAGAGCTAAAAGGAGACTATGTTGAAAAATAAAATGTTTTTATACCGAAAAGAGTGTTCCTTATTTCATTTTTCAGGGACTTATTGACCCACCCTCGTATCCTTCCCGGTTAAAATAACAAACACTCCCGTAATCGCCAGAGCTAAATACCTGGACATTATTCTCGATCAAAGTTTAACTGGAAACTATCATAAATAGGACTTTGATCATATTAAACCTCACAGCCATAGTATGTACAATACTTACAGACAATTTACTAGTCGAGGTGATTAAAGTTTATAATAATAATTAATTAAAAGGGATTTAAAGGACGGCAGCACGTAGAGTCCACTATAAGAGTCCTGCGGTCATGACCGAAAGACCTGCTAAGTGTGCTCTTAAACTTTATACCCTTTGATCTATTTATTCACGCTTATTCTTAAAGTAGAAGCGACGCTACGTATTACCACCTCATTTCATTATGTGCCAGATCAAAACAGTAAGGCAAATGAGGTAATTCCTGAAAGCCACATGACTTCATAGAAGCCATGGCAATTTGTTCCTTGTGAACCGGTGCGTTGTCATAAAGTAAGAGCACGGTTTTGTTAATCTACCCCTTCTTTGTACCTTAACATATTCTCTTTAGCATCTTAGAACATTAGCGTAGTATTCTCCTATGATGCTGGTGCTTTTTGGTTAATACGGGTAATCTATTAACAGGATTCCTTGTCGGTCCCAAACCTCTGTTGCCATGAACTTGTTTACACTTCATGATGGTACGACCTTAAACTTCTTTGGGGATCGATAACCCCTTTTACGCCACTGCATGACTCCTGCTTTATTGTCGCTACATAGCTCTAAAAACTGCTCAGAGCATTCCACAAGGTATAGTTTTTTTTTATGTGTAAGCATTCTAGGCACCCACTTTGAGCTAATTTTTTTCATCCCAAGATGAATGTGTAGAATTTTGAAACTCGGTGTTTTGGATATTTTAAACTTTTCTGCAAATTGGATTTTTAGAACCACTCCATGTATTGTGACGTAACTTGGTCTTCCAGGGCGGTTATCATATTCTAATAACTCTCTACCTTGTTTAAATAAGCTCGACTTGTAAACCATGGTTTTATCAGGGCAAGAAGTTAGGTAAATTTTTTACACTTCACTCCGCATTTACGATGCGTAAAGCTATTTTCGCCCCTTTTTACAGCCACTCGTCTCACATAAGAAATTATAAGATTTATGTATACTTGCTCATATTGTTTAAGACAAATTGACAAACAATGAACTTGCCACTAGTCTTGCAATCTCCTTCCACAAAATGCAAACAATTGATTCGAAATTGCTTATTGTGCCACCGGCCCAAACATTGATTGATTTTCTTTTCAAAGAAAGCGCAGGAATTTGTTCCTACCTTGGCTGTGTGCCTGTTCCTTTATTGCATTATTGGCCCTTTCCTGTTCCGGTACATACTTAGGTGCGGCAATGTGGTGAAGTCTGGACAGAAGCAGAATACACTTAGACAAACCATGGATTGCTATACTCTTCAAGAACATGGAATAATTGTGTCAATGTTTTTGATAAATAATCGGTTGATGGTTTTGGGTCAACGTGAAATTCGTCGTCGATTCCCTGGGCATGTGACAATAACTGGGCAAGCATTGCGACATTTAGCCGTTCACCTTGAGGAGACTGACTCAACGAAAACTGTTCAATTATTCATCCGTATTCATTTTATTCCCTTCATAGTAGTCTCCATTGCAAGCAATAGACATATTCCAATGCTTCTTCAAAAGACTTTTCATAGGCCGATTTTGGAATCGCCTTCAGTTCCTTCTGCGAATTCTCCTTTATAGCCTCAATCGTCTCAAAACGCTTTAGGCGAAGCAACTTGAGTAGTGTTAATAGGAAAAAGTCACAAGGAGCCTTGAATACGGAGCTTGCGGAACGGTATGAACGTTGTTTTCGATCAAATAGTCGTTCCAGCAGGACGGTGCAACCACACAAACAGCACGACCGACAGTGGACATTCTGGAGCAAGCGTTTCTCTGCTGTTTAATCTCTCGTTTTGGTCTGCAAAATAGTTCGATTTGATCGGTCCAGACTTTCTTCTTTGGGTTTTTTTTTTTTAAGTTCCGGGTGTATACGAACAAGCCACAGACCTTAACGGTCCTAAAGGAGAACATCCGACAATAGGTGGCGATTTCATCACCAAAAGTTTTGAGAAAAGTAATGGAAAATGCTGTGGGACGAGCATGAGTGTACATCAACCCTGGCGGAGGTTACTTAACCGACATTATGTTGAAGTTATAAAAACATTTTATCTAAATAATCATTCAATTGTGAAAACATGAAGAAACTTGGGTAATTTTGTCGGTTTACATTATATGCCCAGTAAGTCAACTATATAATGAATAATTTTGAAACTCAGTATACACTGATAGGTAAAATGAAGACTGGCTGAGTTCATATCGTACATACGACACGGAATATTGAGAGGCAATATTGATGTAAGTCTGGGCACCGTACACAAGAATTTGGAATGTCTCCTGCAAGTTTGTTTAAAAGAATCAAAAAAGATTTGCATTTGTAACACAACTAATGAAAAATGATCATATGCGCCAGCGAGAATGGAGTGGAAAGGTTTTGCAGCTCCATATTGACAATCCACATTTTTGGGAAAAAATCATCATGAGTGACGAGGCTTATTTCGGTGTACTTTGAGGTACTTAATGGGAAATGTCTACGGCAACAAGCCAACCACAATCCCGAAGCTGAAGGATAACATTATTAAAGAAATTGATGAAATAATACCCGAAATGTGCTAAAATGCTACCCAAAATATGATTGAAAGACCACGCATCTGCACCGCGGCCAGAGGAAACCATTTGGCCGATATATAATAATATTCGATACACAATTGTTATAAACCAAACAATCGGTCGATAAACAAAATTTATGAATTGTGTTCCATGTTATTTGATGTTCTTATTATCGATTTCAAATAATCTCGGGTTAAGTTCAAATTGAGATTTTTATTAAGATACCGAAACCACAAATACGATTTAAGTTATTAACAGCAAGGGAAATATTTAAAAAGCATGTAAAAGGTTTGTACTTTTAATTGGTTAGACTAGGAATATGGCTGCATATGCAAATACATACATAGGACGAGTGTGATACGAATATGCAAAATTTGAATTCACATTCTTCGGAGATAACTGTAATATATGTAATTAATATTTGAATAATATTACCAGAAAAAATTATGAGAGAAACAAAACAACATCAGCATCACAGTACGGTTAAAAGAAACTGCTACCAGGGGAACCCTTAATATATTTATATAATCGATAAAACGAAGCGAATAAAGTTCAGGAAACGTTATTTAAATACGTCCTTTCCTATTTGGAAACAGATTGTTTAGAGCGATGAGATAGAATGCGAAATCGTAAACTGAAAGGAACGTAAATGGGTTTAGCTGCATACGAAATCAAAAGGATTTAACGACAGACGTGAACATTCCGCTCGTCTGCTTTATAAAAATGAGTTTAAAGAACTTGTGCGTGCAGGACATTTTAGCTTTATATGTACATACATATACATACATTATGATGATGTGGGGTTTTTATTTCAATCGATTGCCCCCTTAAATTTGTCCAATGCTTGATTGAGTGAACTATACAAAATTCAATTATAAACTGCTCTGAAATCGATGTTTACAGTCATAAAAGTGCAGGGTTAATTTTTTTAACGGACGGTTGAGTTTGAAAACCACAAAATATTTACTCATAGTAAATTTCACATTTGGTTCAGGTTAAAATATAATTGTGTAAATGGGCAAAAAGTTTTAGAATTTTAAGTCTTTAAGCAGCTGCTTGAGGGTGCGAAAAATTGCATCAACATATAAATAAATTAAAAAGAAAGAAATATACAGAAAAGTAACTGTTTAGGAATATTCTGCGTTTCGATATTTCTATGTGCACATAACATAACCTATTATATAGTGTAAACCTGTTTCCTTGGCTTATTTATCTGCTCTTGAACAAGGTTGATATGGAAACGCGGCAGGCATGGTCGGAGGCTAGTATAAATGAGGACTATCCAACAATGGACCAGTTCCTCACATTTTTGGAGAAGCGATGCGAGGCGTTGGAAAGCTGCCGAGGTCATCTTCGAGAATCAAATCGCAGAAAAAATGTCGTCGTAAGAAGTATGCATGTTTCTTCCCCGCTTAATTGCCCCAAATGTACGGGTCCGCATCTGTTGGCTCAATGCGCAGCATTTTTGGGCCGCGATATTACTGTGTGCTGTGTTTTAATTGTCTTCGCTTTGGTCATACTTCAGCTAGATGCCAATCTAAGTCGCGATACAAAACTTGCAACAAGGTGGTCCAGAAACTCAACCTAGTACAAGTAATAGCTCTTCATTTTCGCTGCAACGGCCTTCAGATCGACTAGTAAATAATCACTCATTAAGTGAAACACATCGCTTACCGCAAACTCTACTGCCTACAGCTGTTGGCAACGTTTTAGACAGCCGAGGTCAATACCAGCAAATGCGGTTCCTCCTAGACTCTGGATCGCAAGTATCCTTCGTTTCGGAAACCTGTGCCCAACGGCTTGGGTTGAAGCGTCGAAATGCACGTGTACCTATCAGTGGCATAGGTACTAGCAGTGCAGGCACAACTAGGGGGCAGTTTCGATGTGCATAGCTTCTCGTTTCGAACCAATCAACATTTCAGTTGACGCTTATGTTATATCAAAGGTCACAGCCAATTTACCAACGACTTCTTTTAATATAAAGGATTGGTACTACCTCAACAAGCTTAATTTAGCGAATACTTCATTTAACAGTTCAAATTCCGTAGATATGTTGTTAGGAGCGGATTAGGTCTGGGAAATAATGCAAGGTGAATGGAAATACAGTGAATCTGGGTACCCGATTGCTCAACGTACAATCTTTGGTTGGGTTCTAGCAGGACAGTTATCTTCCGATCGGCCGCAAAATCTTCATTCTCGATGTTGACTCCATGCTACAAGCCTTTTGGAGCATTGAAGAAATCAATCCCAAATCATTTCTCTCCCAAGAGGAAAAGGAAATAGAGGACCATTTCCTTAAAACCCATCGCAGAGACCACAATGGGAATGTTGTAAACCTTCCTTTCAAAGAGCCACCGCAGTTTTCGGGCACCATAAATGGCGCAATTCATCGTCTGAAATCTATGGAACGGAAGTGGCAGAAGGATGAAAAACCTCGTCAAGGTTACACCCAGTTTCTAGAAGAATATTTGTCGCTAGGTCATATGAGCAGAATTTCGCAGTCACACATCGATAGAGAAAATGTGTTTTATCTTCCACATCATGCCGTTCTTAAACCTGATAGTACCTCCACCAAGCTTCGTGTTGTTTTCGATGGATCTGCTAAGGATGACAGGGGCGGTCGCTAAACGAATGTCTTATGATAGGCCCACCAATTCAAAGGAATTTGTTTTCTGTTAGTTTGAGATTCGAACAACATAAAATCGTCTTTACAGCGGACATCGTGAAGTTGTTCCGGCAAATTTGGATTTCAGAAGAAGACCGAAATTTCCTGCGAATAGTTTGGAGAAAATCGCCTACTGACCCTATCGAACACTACCAACTCTGTACCGTGACTTATGGCACATCATGTGCCCCTTTTCAATCGATTCGCGTCTTAGAACAGCTCGCTTATGATTATCGGGATAAGTTTCCACTTGCATTTGACATAATTAAGAATGATTTTTATGTGGACGATGTTGCATCGGGAGCAGATACTTTAGCCGAGGCTTTAGTTAAGAAGCAAACTTTTCATTAAGCAAGTGGCAAAGTAATTGTATACAGCTCTTGCAAAATAGAAATGACGTGCAGGATGAGAATGTTTTATTGGATAACGATCCCTGGGTCAAGGTTTTAGGATTGTTTTGGAACTCCAGGATGGATGTCTTCAGTTTTCGTCTAAACCTTAGCCCTATCGAGCATGTTACGAAGCGCCAAATCTTGAGAGACGTCGCAAGCATTTTTGATCCACTCGGTTTCCTCGCACCCTCCATTATACTTCTCAAAACCATCTTCCAGGATTCGATTTCACTTCAATGGCTCAAATATCGGAAAGAATTTACTACCTTTACTCAACTTGCTGTTCCTCGATCCATCGGCCTATCGGGTATGGGCGTTCAACTCCATGGATTTTCTGATGCTTCAGCTGCTGCTTACGCTGCTGTAATATATTCCCGGTATCAACTACCGAATGGTCAATTCGAAGCTCAAATTGTAGCAGCTAAGTCTCGTGTTGCTCCGCTAAAGCAGCTTAGCATTCCTCGCCTTGAATTGTGCGCAGCGCTCTTACTGGCCAGACTGCTCGAAGCTGTGCAAAAATCGCTAGGAATCACCTTTACCAATGATTCACAAATAGTTCTGTCTTGGCTGTCTTCACCATGCCGTCGATGGGATATATTTGTGGGGACCGTACGTCTGAAATCCTGAACACTATTCCCAGAAATCGATGGTTTCACGTTAGGTCGGAGTTTAATCCTGCAGATTGCGCGTCTCGTGGAATCCCACCGTCCAAGCTGTTGGAACATCATATATGGTGGCATGGACCAGATTGGCTTTTGCAAAGGGCAGATAATTGGCCTATCGCATTTGAATTTTAAGAGCATCCAGAATGCTTAAAGGAAGAGAGGAAACAACTACCACAGTCGTTATTAGTCGTAACTCGTGATCATCCCTTCGATACCCTTTCAACTCGAATCTCATCCTGGCATAGCTTGTAAGGAGCGTCGCATTTCTTCATCGTTTTATATCGAACAGTCGTAAGTTAACTCATACCTTTTCCCAACATTTGAAAGCTCAGGAAATTCACAACGTAAAGCTAAGCCTCATCAAATGGTTGCAGGATTGTCACTTTGGAAATTCAATAAAGCACTTCGATAAATCTGGTAAATTTCCTAACCAAATTACAAGTCTCACTCCATTTCTAGACAAGGACAAAATACTCAGAGTAGGTGGCGAATCGAAGAAGCCAACGACACATTCAACACCAAACACCCCATCCTTATCCCGAAGGAGCATCCCATTACCAAACTGATATTAATCGACGCGCATCAAAGATTTCTTCATCCAGGAGTATCAACCTTATTTGCACTCATACGCCAAGAATACTGGGTAATCGGCTGCAGAAATCTGCTAATGAAGATCTCCCATGAATATATGCAGTGCTTGAAGCAGAGAAAGGCTACAGCAACCCAAATTATGGGAAATCTACCTCCACAACGGGTACGCCAGAGCAGAGCGTTTGCACATTGCGGGTGCGATTACGCCGGTCCGATCGCTATTAAGGTTAAAAACGGAAGGAAGTATCATGTCATCAAGGGACATACTTCACTCTTCAAATGCCTAGTGACAAAGGCAATACACCTTGAACTCGTGAGTGACCTAACTACGGAGGCATTTCTGACAGCACTTCGTCGATTTGTAGCGCGACGCGGAAGGCCATCGCACATGTACACCGATAATGCAACCAACTTCCGAGGCTCCGCTCGTGCATTGTCTGACATGCACAAGCTCGTTCTTTCGGAGCACCATAACTCATCGATAGAAGAAACTCTGGCACGCGATGGTATCACCTGGCATTTTATACCCCCCTCAGCACCACACTTCAGCGGTTTGTGGGAAGCGGGGGTCAAATCTGTCAAGTATCATCTTCGAAGGGTAATCGGAGAAGATATTCTCGCCTTTGAGGAGCTATATACGCTTCTTACACAAGTAGAAGCAATCCTCAATTCTAGACCCTTATGTCAAATGTCCGACAATGATATTGATCCACTAACCCCTGCTCACTTTCTTCTAGGTGAACCATATTCTGCAATTCCAGAGCCAGCATTGGATATACCTGCAAATCGCATGTCTTCGTGGCAGTCTATACAAGCCAAAGTTCAAGGATACTGGAAAAGATGGAGCATGGACTAGGGAAGCCAAAGTGGCAGCAATCCCAACGTGACCTTAAAGTTGATGACCTTCTTGTTGTGAAGGACGCGAATCTACCTCATAGCAAATGGGTTATGGGGCGTGTGACTGATACGCATCCTGACAAGGACGGACGTGTTCGCGTGGTTACTCTGAAGACAGCCAGTGGAAGCTTTCTTCGACCGATTCATAAGCTAGCCGTTCTACCAAGCCAAAATACGGTCGTTTTTTTAAAGAACCCCCTCAAAATGTATGCGTGGCCGTATGTAATGTATGAACAAATTGTAAAAAATCACAGCTTAATAAATTTTGTAGATTTTCATTTTTGTAATAAAAATATTAAACAATTTTTTTTTAAATGTGGGCGTGTATGAATCGCCTCTGATTCAAGTAGTAAAAATAATATTCATTACGCGTCGTCAGTCTGGAAAAGTTAATGGGGTAGATATCTTAATATTATCTTACAATGCTATACTTATCTATCTATCTTTCCTACATACATATTTACAAGTATTTGTCATCAGCTTCAGAAGTTAAGTCGATATATCCCTGTTCATCCGTACGTCACCAGTTTTTGGACCTTACATTTTGAACTATGAAGATGATATTTAGTATATAAGTATTTTTTTTATTCTTTCGTAAAATGCGTTAAAAAGCTAAACAACTTTGTTGAGTCTATGCCAACAACTTTAAAGCCATGTCCTTACATACTATGTCAAAAATCAAATGTAGATATCAATATTGAATCCCGCTAATAAGTAAAGTACCGTTATATGAATGTCTAGCGAAAAACCGAGTATGCAGTCTTATTAAAAATTATCCCAGATATGATTTTTTCTCGATATAGAGCTATTTTTGAAAAAAATTTGATTTTTTAACATTGGCCTTAAGTAAATTACCTCTAATTTTAAAGCTGGTATGAAAATTATTTTTTTGCCTCTGAGCATTACCCCACAGACAAACAGATAGACAGACAGATAGAATTTATTAAAATCTCGAGATCGAAAATGTTCACGAAAACAATACAAGTAAAAAATATAAAAAATATAATATAACAGTTATAAAATGTCTTCATATGAGCGGAACTGCTGATCAGCCAGACCATGTGCCATCGAACGGAACAAGTAATAATCGACTGGCGCAATATCTGGGGAAACGACTTCCCATTTGAGCGTTTCCAGGTAGGTCTTAACGGGTTTGGCAACGTGAGGCCGAGCGTTGTCATGCTGTAGAATCACTTTTTCGTGCCTCTGCTCGTATTGTAGCGGTTTTTCGCGCAGTGCTCGGCTCAATCGCATCAATTGAAATCGATACCAATGAAGGTTTCGTTGGGTTTCAACAGTTCATAATAAATGACACCGACCTGGTCCCACCAAATACACAGCATAATCTTCGCAGCGTGAATATTCGGCCGAGCCGACGACGTAGAAGCATGATTGGGCGGTCCTCATGACTTTCTTTTCTTTGGGTTTTTTCATCACCCGTCACGATGCGATGAAGAAAACTCTTCCTTTTTTGCCACTGGGCAGTTTTTATTTTTTTTTTTAAATTCAAAAAGAGTTCGAAATTCGTGGTTTGCGGTATTCAATAGCTCGAAAGTAGTTCGATTTTTTCTTTAAATTTTCCGAAGTACTAAGATTTACTAAGACTTGTAAAATAGAAGTTTGTTCCAGTGATGATCTCACAGGTCAATGCCAATCTTTTCCCACCTAGCCATCACTTTATGTATCAAATGGGGCCCCTTTTTTTATTAATTTAGAATGAAACCGATCCAGTAAAGTGACGTAATACTATCCTGTAGTCAGTAGTTTTCAAGATACTCGATGAAAATAATGTCTTGTGAATCCAAGAAAATGATGGTCATGTCCTGACGGCCAGAGTGTTCAAGATCACTAATTGATTCAGTTTTCCTAAATTTTTGAATTAATCTCTTCACAGTTGATGAAGTTAAATCACTTTTCTATATATTTTGTACGAATATTGCGAACTGTAACTACCAAACCTTCATTATTTTTGAAATATTGCTCAATAATGAAAACGCATTGTTCTGTCACGCTGACTTTTTTTTTGTTGGCAACACTTTACCGCACAAATGGAGTAAAATTCAAATCTTGCGTGAATTTTTATATATTTTTAGGTACATCCACGAAAATCCGCTTTTTTAAATATATTCAAGAGAAGGTTGTGATTAGTCATGTCAAAGGCTTTCGCTATATCGACACAAAGTCCAGCACGACATTTTTTGTCATCAAGTCCTTTGTATATAAAAGTACAGAAATCCAGAACAGTATCCTCAGAAGAAAGACTTGCTCTAAGTCCAAACTGCATTAGATTAAAGAAACTTATTCTGTAAGATAAATTTCTAAACTTAAGTGCTTTCTCAAATATTTTTGAATTTGAAGGCAACAAAAAAAAAAACGGTTTGTAGTTTTTTTTTTTTTTGTTTTTTTTTTGTTGCAGACAGAACTCCGTTTGATGTAGTGGTTCGAGAAACTTTGATTTTATTCGTTTTTTATGCTCGAGTGGCTGTGGTTGCTGTTCCCCGTCCGGGCTTGAACCTGCATAGTTCGGGTCACAAGCGAACACACTACCCACTACACCATGGCCACACACGGTATGTAGTTAGTCTGTCTTTTATACACCCTTTTTTGAACAATGGAATTAGAACTGCACATTTCAATTCATGGGGGAAAATCCAGCAACCGTACTTAAATTAAACAGATACGCCAAAAAATCGACGATGCTAAACGCCGTTCTCTTTAGCACAAAGTTTCGGATTCCATCAGCACTACAAGAATCCGAATTCTTTAAGTAATTAAATAACTTGAAATGTTCGAATGGGCTCGAAAATGAATCTATTTTTGGAACTTTCAAAAAGTACAGACACGGTGCAACTGCATAGATATAGACGGGTTACAAGAAAAAGACCATAGCTCCACTAAGGCAAAGTATTCGCTGAATTCTTTAGCTACTTCTGCAGAATCTGAAATATTTTATTTGCACTTCCACTTTTGAACATGATTGGATTGGCACAAATAGTAACATTTCAGTTGACAATACTGTTGATTACTTGTCAATCCTTTTTGAGATTACCTTTTGCCATTCTTATGTTGCTTTCATCAGTATTTTTTGTCAAAAATGCGTGCATATGGTGTCGATGATTCTCTTCTTCAATGGATTGGAAATTACCTTTCGGGGCGTTTAATACAAGTTGTCTTGGACAACTTCCCCAAGGCTCTGTTTTGTCTCCGACTCTCTTTCTTATTTTTATAAATGATCTCTAGTCTGCAACTTCCTAATCCAATCCATTCTTTCGCTGATGACAGTTTTTCATATTCGTTCCCTAACTCACGTCCTTGCTCTTCGGCCGTAGAAGAGGAACGGCAACGTATGTTAAACACATTAAATTCCGACCTGAACAGCATAATCAAATGGGGTTCAACCAATAGAGTGGAATTTAGTGCTTCCAAAACACAATGCTGTTTTCTGTCTCTCAAGCGAAACCATAACCCTCAACCATTATCCATGAATAATGCTTGCATCGCTGAAACCGAAAGACTTGCTATTCTCCGTATGTTTATTAATAACCATTACGAAATCATCACGAAAGTTACGAATTTTCAAATTATTTTGCTTACTCAACCGACAAACGACTTTTCTTACTCAAATTTAGAGGCTGTTTGTGGCATTTGCTTTGAAGTTTGTGTTTTAGTCTTATCTTCTTTAGCAGTGTTCGATTAATCCAAGGCTTTAATCTCGTCTCTGAACATTTTTGTATAAAGTAAAAGCTCGAGGAGATTATGTGGTTTTTAAAAATTTTAAGAAATACTTCATATGCTTTAGTAGAATTTTCTCCAGCATAAATTACCTTCTAGTTTTGAAAGCGAAAGTTGATTCTGGAAAAATGAGGAAGAGAAGAAGTTTCTTTACACTTATTTTTTAAACTTAAAACAAAAAAATATATACCAGTCACACAAGTTATTTGAAGATCTAAATTAACACCAGCTACGAGATCGAACGGAATATTACAGAAATGACAGAAGGACCTGAAGTAAGAACATATCATTACAATTTTTGACATATGAACATAAAAGTTTTTTAGGTTTTAGACGTATTTTACGAAAAGCTAATTTTATTGCTTCTTACTGCTTACAGGAGTTCTGATAACTGCAAATTTCAATACGAAAAAACACCTTAATACGAAACTATCGGAAGCAAAACGCGCAATATCTTCAGTTTGGAGTCGTTCTATTGTTAATAAAAGCATAGCCCACAGCTCAAAACAGGAAATATTTTGTGCAACAGTAAAATCGATTCTTTTATATGGAGCCCAGGTGTGGGGTTTCTACCCTTTTGAGGAAGTAGAAAGGTTTCTTCGATACTTTTTAAAACGAATTTTTCGCCTACCTATCAACACGCCTAATTATATGTTGTATTTGGAGACTGGGCTACTTCCTCTTTTCCTGGACGCTCTACGACTGTACTTTGAATATAAAGTTAAAGTAGCTAAGATGGATCAAGGCATTTCAAGAAGAGGTCACCTTTATCAAAATTGCGAACGTTTAGCATCTGAATGCGGTTTCAATCTTAGATTAATAACGGCGGATCAGGGTACAGCCTTAAGAGAGATACGTAAACGACGCTCGGAGTTCGCAACATAGAATATACTACTCGCAACTTAGATATGATCTACAAGATGAAACATACTTCCTAAACAGCAACTCATCCGACAAAATAAGCCTACTATTAAAAGTAAGAGGTGAGCTGATCGCACTTAATTTTATTCCACATCGTCCACAGCTGCTAATCCTTTGCAATCTGTGTAACAACAGTGCGAGAGGACGTTTTCCACTTTACGAGTATAGCGATATGTCCTATCTTAAAAGAATATCGCTTGAGATACTTTGGGGCGACTGTGCTGGATGAGGACGCTGAGCATTTTAAATGAAAACTTTGGGTGGAACGCGTTATATAATTACACTACGAAGGCGCTAATGTTTTCGTAGTGAAAAGTTTTCGTTATAAAATTGTTAAATTGTTTATGCGAATGTTTAAAGCTTATGTTGGGAGCCTAAATGTCGATCTGGTAGACGGTCAATAGACTTGAAACTATGTATGATAATCTAACAACCTACCTTTTTATGAAATAAAAGTCTTAACTAACTTAACTACTCCTAAATTTGAAATATGGACAATTTACAAACGAATATCACATATGGAGCTAGTAAGTGCGACGCATTCGTACCGTTTATTTCCATTGCAGCAAAAAAAGACAAATTTATCCGCTTTAGAACGCTGTCAAAATTTACAATTTGACAGATCTACTTGATGGTTCTATGCCTAGAAAAGATAGCAAATAACCCATTTTTTTCACACACAAAAAAAACCAAACCAAAAATCAAGTCAAAGCAAAAAAAAAAAAAAAAACATCCACCCTCCTCTACAGCGCACACAACCGCACTGGTGCACCGCTTGTGGGGATGATATCTTCTGACTGAAAATTAATGATGATAATTTGATAAAATCCTCTTCAATTTAAGGATTACTCAGCTTCAGAACAACGTACAAAGATAATTTACAAATGTAAATTTATGATCGTAGATTAATTAGCTAAAAATAATTCAAAATTAATTCAAATCGGATAAGCGTCTATGGTAAATGGAAAAAGGGTATTTTTAAATATTTCAAAACAATATCGCAAAACCGTGTCCTAACCCCCGTCTAGGGCATAAAAGGAAACACCGTGTAAAATTTCTCTTGGTACAGAGGTTACTGCGATTGAGATACCATGATGAGTAAGCCAGAGAGTTTTGCCTTTTTCTACCCTATCTCATCATAGGGTACATTAGTATTGCGAGTACATATTCTGTAGCATAGAAACATATAGACCCCCGAAAGTAGGATATTTGTGATCAGCATCAAAAGTTACGATATGTTCGGCCGCCTGTCCGACCGTTTGGCAGTCTGTTTGTGTCATCAGCTTTTTGGTATTAAATTGTGAGCTAGGAAAATGAAATTTGTTATAAAGGGTATTTATTTTTTTTACAGCTATAGAACTTTAAAATGAAATAAAATTCATAGAAATGTTGGTAATGGCGGTGGTATTGGCTTTATTGGAAAGATAATTTTATGCCATTAGTGTTTAAATATGATTTCGGGCATATTCGCCACATTATTGCCGATATACGGCTTGCAGATTTATTGAAACTAGCCGCGACTAGCAATAAGTCGTCCATTGTTCTTCCATTGGCTTCCAAGTCGTCCATTGTCTCTGGTTTATCGGCGTAGACTAGCAGCTACATATATCCCCACAGAAAATAATAAAAAGGTGTTAAATTACAAGATCTTGGAAGACAATTCATAGGTCCATTTCGTGCTCATCGAATATCAATAATCTCATCAATTTCAATAAATTGATTTTGATGCGTTCTGTGTAGTATGTTTGCGCCGCCTTGTTGAAATCGCAGCTCTTCCATATTAATGCCATTCAATTGGGAAACGAAAAAGTCAGTAATCATGGATCTACTCGTATAGCGCTCTCCATTGATTGTACAGTTTTGGTCGGTATAACTTTTGAAGAAATATGGACTCCAGCCCATAAAGCACAAAAAACAGTGACTTTTTGTAGATGTAACGGCGTCTTAATAATGGCTCGACTCATTCGGATACTCCACAATACTACGCTTCACAACAGCAAAAGCTTTTCGGTGCGCACTGTACGACATCTCTGCGGATGCATATTAGGAGTATCAATTAGAGTGTGTGTGGTGGAAAAACAATCCATGGTTATTCAAATTTCTTGCTCGGATGGACGATTATGTCGACCGTAAAATGGACGTATCACACGGTAAGTTTCGCGAACTGACCCACAATTTTTGAAATAAATTTGTACAATTTGCAAGCGTTCTTTTGGCGTCTATTCAAGGTGAAATGGCTAACCAAATTGAGCACAGATCAGCCGCTAACTATACAAATTGGCTGACGGTGGAAAAAATATTGCCAATTCAAAAAAACATACCTCTAAAAAAACATCCTTTATATGTCACACGTTATAAACACTCTTTTCATAAAGCAAAGAAGTACGAAGGAAAACGTTTTTAAAATCCTTCCATGTCTCCCACTTCTATTTAAGAAACTTCATCTAATAATGGAACACTAATGGATTCCACATGGCGTCTGTTTGTCCGTGTGTCTGTCACACGCTTGTAACTTTTGAACCGTTTGGTCTAGAGAATTAATATTCTGTACAGGAATAGTACCTGATTGATCGAAAACAATTGAAAAGAAATGTTAAAACATGTGTTTGTGGGTAGCGCGGGGGGCTCTTTTGGGGGTATAACGTACTCCGAGGAAACAAATATATTTTTACACCCTTTTATGCGACATACAGGGTGGCGCACGAATCGTGTTACAAAAACAAAACGTAATAACTTTTTTTCTGTGTGAGTAATCTGCTTTTTTTTTATTTTGTAGGTTACTATTTAGATTTATTAAAATGAATGCTTGGGATACCGAAAAGAGAATTTGGATAGTGCAGCGATACCATGCTTTGCAGGCCTTCATTTCCGTCCAAAGGGAATTTAGGGGGGAATTTGGAGGCACTCCCCCGAGTAGATGGACCATTATGAGGCTGGTAAACATATTTGCCGAATCTGGAAGCATCGTACGAAGACCGAACCATCGAGTCTCCCATGTTCGGGTTCAAGACACAATTGCAGCTGTAGCATCGTCAATTCAGGCAAATCTAAGCGTTTCGAATTACCTTCGCAAAGTGGAGTTAGCTGACGGTAATTACAACGGATAATTCATGATGACTTAAACTTGTTTCCGTATAAAGTCAACATTACAAGCAAGTTAAACCCTCTCGATTTGCCTATTCGCCTGGAATTTCGCCAAAAAATGATTGAAATGGCCGAAGAAGAGAACAGCTTGATGAATTTCTTGTTTATATCTGATGAGGCCCATTTTGATCTAAACGGCAATGTAAATAAGCAAAATTGACATGAAACGGAACTGCACCCAGAATGAGTCACTATGTGGTGCGCAGTTTCATCAAGGTGAATTGTGGGACCATACTTCTTTAAAGAAAACGGTGTAACAGTAACAGGGGGTTATGTCAAGCAAGAGGTGTACAAAACGAAACCAAGGAATTCGACTGAATTGAAGCAGTCCATTCAAACAATAATTGAGGCGATCTCGACTTCAACCCTTCAGGCCGCAATGAATAATTTTCGTCGCATATGCGTGGATGAGCGTGGAGGTCATTTAGGGTCTATCATCTTCAAAAACAATTAGTTATATAAAATAAAATAAAATTTTCTATACAATTAAAAAAAAAAGAAATACATTGATTAAAAAAAAAAGTTATTTGAATTTCTTATTGTAGCACAATTGGTGCGCCACCCTGTATCAAACTGAACTTCCAAGGAGTTCAAAAATATAATATAATTTTCTTGGGTAAAGATTCTTGAACAAACAAATTTAAAAACCATGACATAGGCGATATCCCCACTTTATCTCCGAAACTATTAACGCGAACAATTAAAAAAGAAAAATCGGGAGCATATAGGATTTTGAGAAAGTAAGGAGAAAATTAAAATATATCTTCTAGCATAGAAAGTTTTTGAAAAATATTGGAATACGTACGTGTGGTGAAAAGTCAACCCACCTCGTCTTCATACAATTTTGATAATTTTCGTACAATCGTATGAAGAGTACATACTCGTACTCGTACCCGGAAAAATCCAAATTTCATCAAAATCGGTTGTGTTATGAGAAAGATGATTGTAAAAGATGATTTGAAAATGTTTTGTGGACCAATTTAAAGTTCTGTGTACCAATTTAAACCTTTTTTTATGGAGCAGGAGTATCGATTTTATGAACTGTCAGTATCGAGGTTATGTAAATGACTAACAGTAGAAGTATCGAGGAGGTAAAACCAGTGGATCTCCCAAATCTCTCTGGCAGTTTGTCTGATTACCAGTCATATATTCTTAAGTCCGATTGCTTATTATGCTTTAAGCATATCGATTTATTTGGTATAATAAAATACAAACATCGATACAAAAACATCGAAATCAAAAAGTGAAAATATGCGAGAAAAAAACTAGAACATCCAAAAGCAATTTGCTATACATTTCTCATTGTTTACAGACATTGTTGGTTAATTGGAGGCAGGCACATACTGCTATATATAAGAATTTATTGTTCTTATGCCGTTGTTTGCGTATATCAATTCTGTTCATTTTAGAATTTCATAACGTCCGTTATTTACTATAGGCCAATCGCATTATCGCTAGTTGGACAAAAATAAAACCATACCCCTACTTCAATCTAAAAAGTCGATCAAGGGCATTCATCCACAGTGGTAATACCAAAACTAATAAAAGTTGCCACAATGAGATACAAAATTCTTAGCTCACAATTACCTCACTCTACAAGTGGATCGCGAGAGAATATAAATGACAATTGGAGACCAATATAATGTTTCCAGTCAATAGGTTATTTTATTTTTAGTTGACTGTATAACATAACCCCAGTTGTAAAGTCAACTTCGAGCAAAAGATGCAGTCTACTGAAAACGAAACCATTCACAAATTTGTTCATCAATGAGCAAATATTTACTTATATGATTTCCTGCTAGAGCATCTTTGGTTCGCCACTTTTATATAACTTTTTTTCCGATACCTTTGATTCAATACCGAGTACTCGTATTTCCTTTCGATATCGAGTGGGTATCGGTGAAAAGTATCTTGGTATCGAAACAAAAGTATCGACACTTTACTTGTATCTACTTCTATCATTAGAACCATAGGGATGAAACAACTTTTTTAACAATGACACAACTTTCCAGGTGTAAGGGAGGCTCTGTAGGGGCCGGGTCCATATTCCAAAACTTTCGATGAATTGAACAGATTTATAAGTATGGATGTGCAATGGCATGGATCAACACTGAAAATTATGATAAATAAATAAATATTTTGGCAGTAATAGCACATGTTGAGCTTCTCGCAGCCACTCGTGCTGTGCGCCTCACGAATGGTTAGGACTTACAGTTTTATGCCGTTTCTGAAGGGCAATTTTTTGTCGATTGAGATAATCTTTTCATGGCAATTTTACTCTCGGTGGGACCGTGAGAAAACTTTTTTTTTGTGTTTTCTTGGATCCGAACCTTGAACCTCTAGCTCAGTGATGGCGCACTTAACCATTGAGCCACAGCTCCCACACTCCCACAATACTACTTACTTGCCTTATATAGATGAATCTACCAGGGTGGGTCAATAAGTCCCTGAAAATTAACACAAATTGTGTCGTCACCTTAAATTATTTTTTTTTTGTCAAGAATCACCTTTCAAAAGAACGCACCCAAATTTTCAGACAGATTTGTCCGCAGTCGCCATGGCAAAATTGCATGAGTTAGGCTACGAACTCCTCCCTCATCCAGCATATTTTCCCTAGATTTAGCCCCATATGACTATTTCTTGTTTTCAAACATGAAGAAATGGCTCGGAGGTAAGAGATTTCGGTCGAATGAAGAGGTCATCGCTGAAACAAACGCTTATTTTGAGGGGCTCGAGAAGTCGTATTATTTGGAGGGCATCAAAAAATTAGAGAATTGTTGGAAGAAGTGTATAGAGCTAAAAGAAGACTATGTTGAATAATAAAATGTTTTTATACCGAAAAGAGTGTTCCTTATTTCATTTTTCAGGGACTTATTGACCCACCCTCGTACAATCCGGGGGACTTGGAGCTCGACCAACAGCCTTGTAAGCCATTTTGGTCCTTAACTATCTTCATTTTTGCACACCACTTTGATTGAGGTTCCTCTTTCCTAATGGATGGGATAGGGTCCCAATCCGAAGACTCCCTAAGTCAAAGCTTGATTAGTTCCTGTAACCCCTTATGGGGCTCATAACATTAGTCTGCCAGATTTTGGATAGATAGAGTTCGGTGCTGCTGTCGGCCGATACAATGCTTCTTTTTTTTTTATAATCTGCGCGCGCCAAAGGGAGTATTAATACCCTTTAATTGTTTCAGGGCACGGGCGTCAGGGAAAGGGGGAAGAGGAACAGAGGAGGTACCTATGCACGTTGGCTTTGAATGTTTGAAGGTTGTAGTGATGGGGAAATACAGAGCCTGGTAGATCGTTCCACATTCGTGTTGTTCGGCTTATAAATGAATCCCTATATTTGACAGTACGACCGAAGTTTGGCTCTAGTGTAAACTGATGTGCATTCGAAGCATGTCGCGTATTGCGGGTAAAATTTTGAAGGGGAGGAATGCAACTGGCTATTTCGCTGGAACATTTTTTGTGGAAAAAACGATAAAACAGGGAGAGACAGGAGACATTTCTCCGATGTTCTAGTGAGTGAATGGAATTCACAATGTCTCTATCACTTATAAGTTTTAACGCGCGATTTTGTACCCTATCAAGAATGTGCAAAACGGTCTTGGGTGCACCACACCAGATATGGGCGTTATATTTCAGCTTAGAGCGGCTGAATGCCTTATAAATTGAGGCCAGATCAGACGGGGTAAAATATTTCTTGCACCGTTTAAGGAATCCTAGACATTTTGCAGCATTTTTGGCGACCTCGAATATGTGATCATTCCATCGAAGATGGTTATTAATACACATGCCGAGAATGGCAAGTCTTTCGGTTTCAATGATGCAAGTAGCATCCATGGATAATGGTTGAGGGTTTTGGTTTCGCTTGAGAGACAGAAGACAGCATTGTGTTTTGGAAGCATTAAATTCCACTCTGTTGGTTGAACCCCATTTAATTATGCTGTCCAGGTTGGAATTTAATGTGTTTAACATACGTTGCCGTTTCCCTTCTACGGCCGAAGAGCAAGGACGTGAGTTAGGGAACGAATATGAAAAACTGAGGGTACTGTCATCAGCGAAGGAATGGATTAGATTAGAAGTTGCAGACAAGAGGTCATTTATAAAAATAAGAAAGAGAGTCGGAGACAAAACAGAGCCTTGGGGAACACCAGAATTTATTTGGTGAATTGCAGACTTGAGGGCGTCCAAAACAACTTGTATTGAACGCCCCGAAAGGTTATTTCTAATCCATTGAAGAAGAGACTCATCGATGCCATATGCGCGCATTTTCGACAAAAGAGCCTGATGCCAAACTCTGTCAAATGCCTTTGAAATATCAAGCGCAACCATCTTGGTTTCGCCGAAGTGATGGAGATATTGGTTCCACTTCTCGGTGAGATATGCCATCAAATCACCAGTGGACCTGTTGCTACGAAAACCATACTGCCGGTCATTAAGGAGTTTTCGTGAATCGAGATATTTCATAAGATGACGATTTATCAGCGTTTCCATGACCTTGGAAAGAAGGGACGTAAGTGCAATGGGTCGGTAATTGGACGGGGAGGAAGATTTGCCTTTTTTGGGGACGGGCTGGACAAATGCTGTTTTCCATCTACTCGGAAAGAGCCCTGAAAAGTAGGATAGATAGAAAAACTTACGCAGAGGTTTTGCCAGCGTAGAAGAACACCTTTTCAGAACTATGGGGGGGATACCATCTGGACCAGCGGATTTGTGTATGTTAAGACCTTTGAGTACTCCTGCAACTGTACGAGTGCGAAAGTGGACTTGTCCCATGGAAAATTTGACGCTCTCAAATACAGGTGGAGACGAAGCATTATCTGGCAGCATGGAGATCGCTGCAAAATGAGCAGCAAGCAATTTAGCGTTGTCTAAGGAGCTGACAGCTGGAATGTCATTGTAAATGAGCGTGGGGATGGCAGACGAGGCAGAATTTTTAATATTTTTGAGGATTTTTTGCCTCAATTTTTGGTCATGTAAGAATTTTTCACATCGAATATGGGCATTGCAGTCTTTTCTGGCTTGTTTAAACTTCTTTCGGTTTTCCTCAGATTTGTTATCTTTATAAGACCGACAACTTATTTCTTTCAAGCCTCTTTACAGCTCTGGTCAAACCACGAGTTTGCCTTAGGTTTAATGCTCTTTATTCTGTTAGGAATAAAGTCATTCATACCTAAGAGTATAGTGTTAGTGATCATATCAGCAGCGGCATCCACGTCGCTATCGAGGAAGCATAGCGACCAGTTAAAACTCTTAAAGAAGCTATTAAGGGCGCTCCAATTGGCTTTCTCGTATTGCCATACTTTTCTTTTAGGAGATTTTTCTTTAACTGAGTGGTCGGAGTACGAGAATTTAGCTGATACGATATTATGGTCGGACCGACCTAGAGGCGTTAAAACATCAATAGTGTATTTATCATGGTGCGAAGTAAGAAACAAGTCCGAAGTGTTGGCGGAATGATTTTCCATTTTCTTAAATAAAAGAAGCTATGACCAGCAATGTTTAATTGAGTGCTGGTGTTCCAGAGACTAAGAATTTTAGTTTTAGCCACATTAATTCTCAACTCCACTTTGCTTGCTTCTGCTTCTAAACTATGGGCCATTTCTATGCATTAGTTGTAGTATAAAACTCTTTTAAATTACCTAAAATAATTGCGTACGAAGCTGAGGCATTTACTAAGAAAAAAAATCAAAACATTATTTATTTAAAATTTTTTTGCTATATCTTTTGCTTCGAAGCAATTTTACTTCAGATAAAATGTTCGTTTTTATTCATGAGACGCATTGTTAGGCTTGCTCATTCTGCGGATTTTCTTATGGGGTTATATGAAAGATATAGTCTACGCCAATAACCCCAACCTCTAAATAATTTGAGAAGAAACATCAGAAATGAAATAAGAGTGTTGACACCATAAACTTTGAGGACTTTTACGAGTATGAACAATTTTCTTCAAAAGATTGGCTGTCATTTGGAAGATATTATTTTGCAGTCCTATTATTGCAAAAAAAAGTCAAATAATTTCCTCCAATAATAATGTATAATAAAAACTTATTTATTTACGATTATTGCCCATAAAACGGAAATGCATAATTTACGAGTAAATAGAAAAATGAATAATTTACGTTACAAGAAAGCGACAAACAATTATTCTGGTTCACAATTTAAAAATAATACAACACATTTTCAGTTATCAGTTAAAGGTCAATTGACGTATGACTTATGTCCGATTTATTCCGAAATCCTAATGATGTTTTTTTTTTTTTTTTTTCCAGTTCATTATTGTATATATATACACACACATGTTTATGTAACTTTGTGAAGAGTCGTTCAATATTGATGTAATCATTATAAGAAAACTAGAATACGGAAGCAAATTGATACCCTCAAGGATCAAACATGCCGATGGAGATGAACAGAAGGACATGAAGAAAAGATTGATTATTCAATGTTGATGGCAGGGATAAAATGATGAGATATGATATCGAGATATAAAAGAACAAGTAATTTGATGGATATAAAATGGGTCAAACGCTAGACATACATAAATCAGCAATGGTGATAACGTCAAAGTTTACGGATTGACAGGATATTTTCTCCAATTTTGACTTCAATAGAATTTGTTAAATGGATTTCTAATACCGTATATAATTAGATTCAGATTGTACTAAAATACTTTCTATTTAAAGTTCAAAAAGTATAATTTACGAGTATGATGTTCAGTAATAAGTTTCCGTAAACTTTGACTTTATAAACATGTAGAGATTGTTAAGATTATTAAAAAAAAAAAAAAAATTTTGGACGTATGAAATCGAATTTCCGTGGGAAGAAATTGAATGTCTATTTTTCGCTTCATGTGGGCGGAAAATGAGATTCCATATACATATACATATATACTTACTAGCTGTACCACTCCTACGCCATTATTACAAGTAGAAAAGTTCACGAAACGAAATCATTTAAAGTCGGACCACACGAAGTGGTTTCTCAACCGTTTACTAAATACCTTGGAGTGATTACGAGTATTGGTGCTCGTTTAAGTTTCAAACACCACCTTGAGCATAAAATCGTCAAAAGCTATTAGTGCACTTTCAAGACTAATGAGTAATATCGGAGGCCCAATATAGAATAAAAGATTTCTACTTGCAAGAGCTGCCAGCTCTGTATATATGTACCTATGTAGGCTGCAGAAATATTGCCAAGAGCCGCGAAAGTTAAGTCGTACGTGCGTGGAGTTAAATCCGTCCACCGTCTTAGCGCACTAAGGGTTGCCAGTGTCTTTCGTACTGTCTCGAACGATGCTGTACTCATCTTATCTTCAATGCTATCCATCGACTTACTTGCTGAAGAAAAGATAAAACTAAGAAGTGAACGAGTTCAAAATGGCCGGGTAGACAACGAAAGAAGAAAATACGAAATCTGCAGGGAAGATGGACGCATCGCCTTATACGAGCACCAGTGATTGATGTATGGATAAAATGGAAGTCGGCGAAACGAACTTTTATCTGACTCAGTTTCTGACGGGACAGGGCTGTTTCAGAGAATACCTCTTCAAACGCGGACATGAAACTATCCCACACTATCCACATTGTGAAAATGTTCCGGAAAAGGCGGTACACGCGTTTTTTTTTTGTCATTGCCCACGGTATGAAACCGAGAGGATCGCCCTTCGAGACCAATTTGGGGAGTGGTCTACTTCCGAGAATGTCGTAAATTACATGCTTCAGAATCACGAAAACTGGACCATCGTAAGTAGCGTGGCGGTACGCATACTCAGCAACCTTAGGCGCATAGAACGCCAGCGTAACGCAAATAATCTGAATAATGGAGTGCAAATTGCCTAAGAACACAAAAGACATAGAACAGAACATAGCCTAAAAGCCTAACCAGCCCCACGAAGTAATACCTAAAGGCAGTCCCGAGGGGAGCGTGTACGTAGGCGTATTCCTGGCCTCGATCATTCAGGTTTGCGAATCGTGCATGCCAGTTCCCCAGGCTACTGGTATCTATATATATATATCGAAATAGACAAGGCTTTGTACAGCTCAATTCTATATCTCATAGGCGATTCGATTATCAATACGTTACGTAGACTAAATGTTTGTGAACCTATCAGCTGCATTATAGACCACTTGTTGATGTCCTGCAATTTACTTTAAATAACTTTGTCAATTAGACATACAGCTATGGGCCATGGTTGCCCTTTTATCACGCAAAACCGTGGTAGGCCCCACTGCTGTCCTCCACATCGAATCGCTATTAATTTTTACGGATGGGTCCAAAACTGGTGCTGGTGTCTACTCGGAGGACCTGGATACTCAAGGATCTTTTCACCTTCCGAGTCATTGTAGCGTTTTTCTTCCCGAAGTCACCGCTGTTCGCCAAGCCGCTGATTAGTTGACGGTTAATATTTGATCGTATTGTTATTTATATCGACAATCAGGCAGCCATCAAACTTCTAGCATCCAGCATTATAAAATCTAAGGCAGTGAAAGATTGTCGCGTATCTGTCATCGAGATAGCTGAACAGTACAATCTCACGCTTTACTGGGTACCAGTTCACTGTGACATTCCAGGGAATTGAGATGCTGATGAACTAGCCCAACAGAGTTGTTTCGATACGAACGGCATAGTCTTTTACTTATCCTTACCAACACTGATGCGTTAAACAGGGCGAACCGAAGATGTTAGCATCTAAACTATTGTAATACTGCTAGCAATAGATCAGAAGAGGCCTAACGGACTTCTGAAATACGGGAAAGGAACCCTCGTAAAACTAACCAAAGTAATAACAGGCCTCTATATAATGGGTAGGGATGTTCAAAGGTTGGACATCCCCTACAATGACTACTGCAGGAGCTGCAGAGATGAGGAGGAAGAAGAAACAGTAACACACTTTTCGCACTCGATAACATTAGATATTCTACACTAGTTTAATACCTTTTAAATGATCTAAATTAAACATTTTAATAATTGGTTCCCAAGGTAGACGGTGTGAACCAATGTCAACAAATGTCAAGCTATTACATATTCCCGAAAGCGTCTTCTACCATCCCCTAGATCAGATTATATTAAGCTTAATAGTAAAAAAATAAATAAATAAATACATATTAGATTCCACCCCTATGCTTATCTTATCTATCACGGATAACCCCTCTTACCTATCCTATCCCTAACAAACTACTCGCAACATTTGCCAGACTTTCAGAAAGAAAACGCTAAAACAACAAAACCAAAATACGTTTTTTGTTAGGTGTTGTTATTGTTTCCATCATGAATACTTTTTTCCTAGAAAGGGAAACGATGGTTAAAGCCAGTGCCAAAATAATACTAATGTGTTGGTGTTGATTAGTCACTGCGTCTCATCGTAACTGGAAACGAAATGAGTGTAAAGTTCTCTTCGTTAAACGATTTTCCTTTGCCGTCCGCCGACAAAGACGACATCGTCGATTTCCTCAGCGATAGTTTCATATAAATTACAATGTCACAATGCCAATAATAATATTAATGTAAACGTTCTCAGAATCTCCTAAATTCCAACTTAAAACAACGAAATAAATTCTCTAACTTTCAATTAATTTATAATTTTTCTCAGTAAAATAAATAAAAAGCACCTTACAACAAAAACAAAAATTATAAACACTCACCGCTGAAAATGCATTCCTCTTCAAACCGTTATTTTGTTTACAAGAGCTTTGTCTTATTTATTCACACACGCACGTGAACGCGACCGATGGGTAATCATTACGAGTATGCATACTGCACTTACAAAAACAGATAACAGGGGTAAGACAAAAAGAACACAAAGAGCTGGCCATAACCATAATGAAACAGAAAGGGATATCTGCACCACACACACATATTCACACATACACTGCACTTGCCAGCAATAAATATATTTTTTTTTTAAATGAAAGCTCAAATTTAAATTTGCTTCGATCAGACTTTAAAGTCAGACACAAAAGCACAAAAGGGAGAGGGAGGGAGACACACAAACTAGCACTTTGCACTAACGAACGGTTTCGGACACTCGATTGAAGCCGCGCACTATTTAACTAAGAAAAGAAAGACTACTCACCTTGACTTCTAGAGTTACACTGCACCGGCTGTCCATAAGGTGATGTAGCGAGAGGTAGGTCAAGGTTGGAGAAAAGTTTTCTCCAAACAAAAATCTACCATCAACTTGTGGAAGCTGGTGTGAGAGGCAATTGATCTGTCTTTCCTTTCTTTCACCTGTTGCTAGGATAGGCAGATTTTTGTGATCTGTCTGTGAAAGTGCGAAAGGAATGCTTCTTTTCATCTAATATTTGGAGAGATATGATTTAGGCTTAATCATATTAAGGACAGAAAAGGCAAGATGAATTCTTTTGGTGCGAGTGACGATTGCAAAATGAAATAATGCTCTTTGAATATTTGAATTTCAACTGTAGCTCTGAGTTCATTGAACAATCGAAGTTTCTCGATGTTCTGTTCACCGTGCTGGTAGCAGAAAGGGGAATTTGTAGCAAATATTTTTGAAATACGCAATGCAATGAGCTGATGTACTGACTGAAGATTAATAAAAGTTTAATTTTTTGCGATAGTTTTTTTTAAAGAGATCTTCTCCACCAAAACTTCGGTTTCACATTCCTTTGTCGGAATATTCAGCTTGAAAATTAAACAAATAAGAGTTTTGTGACTTTAATCAGTTTTTGTTTTCGTTGTCAATGTCTTCATCTTCATTTAGTTTGTAAACTTCATATGATTTTTATGGGCAATGCTTCATTTAAAAATAATAAAACGGTGGGGAGGAGGACATCGTCTCTGTCTTTGTTTTTAAGTTTGTTTTGTTCAACAAACTTTATCCAAACAAAATATTTGTCATATTTGAATATTTCATTTGATACTTGTATGCCACATGATGGGGAGAAAAATTTTGTTCTTCTTGAGATACACATCGCAGACTGAAAACAAAAGTGGCACTAAACAAAAAACTTAGTTTTCGAATATGGCCGATTAAAGTTTTGAACTTAATTCAATGGTCAATAGCTCTAAAAAAAAGTTTTAATAGTTTTCCACCTCTTGTGGAAATTAACCGAAGTATATATCGGAACCTAGATGTCGCTCTAACTCAAAAGTGTAAAATTTTGTATAGTGCCACTTTTGTTTTCAACGTGCGACGTGTACCTATACATGATGCCCCTAAAATCCTCCAAAGTTTTTACAATTTTTCCACCGGATGTATATAATGTAGGTATGTATGTATATACAATCCTCGATAAAACAGAAATGATTAGCCAAAATAAAGGATTTAAGGCAATATGATATTTTCGAATTATTCCAATTATATTATTTAATTCTTTGACTTCGCCAATACTGCTATCAACATGCAGCCACTTATTGATCACGTAGTTACTCGTATGCTAGATACATATATACAGTGAGAGTCAAAAATTTGTATACAGACAGTACTTACTAGTAGAAAAGCTAAGATGCTCTATATCACGAGCTACTTAGAAAAATAATTTGAACACACAAATAAAGCTTACAACTGTTTTTCGTTATTCATTATAAAATAGTTATTTAAAAAAAAGGAATTCAAAAATTATTCACGATTGAAAAATTAGTATACAGCGCAATTTATTTAAAAATTCATGAGTAGTTAGGTTGCGTTAGAATTTAGTACTCCAATATTTTGCAGTCCTTGCAACTATTCTGTCGCAAGCTGTCGTAGTGCGTGGTAAATATTTTGATCATCACTTCACTCACTTTTCTCACTTTTTTGTTTTCGTTGTCTTCGTCTTCGATTAGTTTGCAAACTTCATATGATTTTTATGGGCAATGTTTCAGAATTTTTTAGATAGAAATAAAAAAAAAAATAAAAAGGGGGGGCCATGGCCTTTGTTTTTAAGTTTGCTTTGTTCAACGAACTTTACCCAAACAAAATATTTTTCATATTGAAATACCTTAGAATCATAACTTTCATTTGATACTCATATGCCACAAGATGGAGTGGAAAATTAGTTTTTCTTGAGGTATATACAGTTTCTTGTGAATTCTAAATTAAAAGCAATAGTTACTTAATAAAAACAAAGGCAAACAATACTACTATTATATCTTTTTATCCTCCATTGAGTTATCTCTACGACACCAGTCAAAACTTAACTGTCTCATTTTTGTTTCATCCGCAAAAGCACACACACATTCAAAATCCTTAAGTTTTCCACCGAAAAAGTATTCGTCTGCATGCGTTTAAAATGAATATACCGTTGGTTAACGGGATTTTTCCACTGCTTTTGAAGTCAAATGACTCCGAGCAGGACATGCATAGTTGGAAGTTTGTTTCGGAAGTGATAGATTTGTTTTTTTTTTTTTTTTTTTAAAAAAAGAGACTAGTACTTTTTCGGTTATCTGAATTTTATTTTAAATTTCTTTGTTTAAAAATTAGTGAAGATTTGTGTAATTTTTAGTTTAAATGTAAATGCCTTTTATTAAAAAAAAAAAAAAATTAAATGCCGTGGTGTAGTGGTAACATCAACGCTTGTCACGCTCTTGGTTCACGGCTCAAATCCTGATCTCAACAATCATCTATTTATTTATTTCGTCTGAAATAAATAAAAAAGTGGATCAATTGCGAAAGCTTAGTCAACTCTACTGCGAAGGCATAGCACTGGCAGTAGAGTGGTCATATGGCTTAAATGCAACTTGATCGTGATGATGACATCAGGTGGAGGGAAAAGAATACTGTGAATCATGAGCAACGACAAAAAGCAAAACAAACAAGCTCCCCAGTTATCTGGACGCCACCCTTGGAGTTTACTGAAACTTAATACCACCTAAGTTTCAAACCCACTACAAAAATCTTTCTTTCTCTCTCTCCCTCTCAATTTCTACAAATTTAATGGTATTCATATCCCATTTGGAGCGCGCAAATTATACAAAAAAAAAAAACTTTTTTTCGTTTCAATATGGAAAATCCTTTTCCTTCGCGATAGGATGAAACAGACGAATATCTATCTAATGGTACATACTATCTACTAAGCTACGCTACAATCGTCGTTAAGACAAAAATGAAACAATTTGGGCCAAACTAAAGGATTTAAGGCGATATGATGGTTTCAAATGTTTCCAATAATTTTAATTATTTTTTGTCTTTGCTATGGTCACTTATTGGCCGCATAGGTACTCGTATGCTAGATATATGTATATAAAACGTGACCAAATAGCAGTGATGGCTTTTCCAATTATTATGTTTCAGCAGCTGTCAAAGCTACCAACTACATTCAGCTATAGTGAGGTTTGCCATTTAACCATGCATCGTTTAACACTTCCCGAACATGTGGAAATTATTAAAAAATATTTTCGAAATTCCGGCTCAGTTGTAAATACGCAACGTGAATTTTGTCGTGAGGTCGGTCGTCATCACGGCTTCAGTGCGCAGGCAATTCGTCGCAACGTGGAAAAGTTTGAGCGTAAGTACACTCTTTTGGACCTTAAACCACCAACCAGACAGAGATCGGTGCGAAGTGAAGAAACATAGCAGCCGTAGAGGCCAGTATCGAAGAAGACCCAGAAATGTCGATTCGGCTCCGATTAGCTGAATTGGGCATCGCCAGAGAGTCAACCAGCCTTATTTTGCGGTTGGATTTATGCCTACACCCGTATAGGATTAAGGTAACCCGGACAACCATAGACAACGCCGTGAGTTCGCTAATTGGGCGCTGAAAATGTTGGCCAGAGATCCGGATTTTGGCCAAAAAATCATCTTCTCAGATGAGGGCCATTTTTGGCTTAGCGGCTATGTCAACAAGCAAAATTTCCATTATTGGAGCGACCACAGTCCATAAGTGTTCGACCATACATCGATGCACCCACAAAGATTGACTGTTTGGTGCGGTTTATGGCACGGCCGCGGCGGCATCATACATTACGTCAAGTCCTTAGTCTACACTAACACGCCAACTACTTTGGACGAGCTAGAGACGAACATTCTTTTTTTTTTTTTTTGTTAATGAAGGTGAAAATCTCGAAAGACGCAGAGGGGTTAGAAACCCAAAGCAGTGTGGGACTCTAACCGCACTAAAAACACCTCCTTGATCATGACCAATCAAAGAAACATCGACAAATGATTTTATTTTCAACGTTTAGTTGCGTTTGAGAGGGTATTATAATTTAAATACGTGCTCTCATAATTGTCAGATTATAGGTTCATGAGATTTTGTTCTTCTTAATCTACGAATATTATTTCGTATATTTAAGACGTTTTCTATTGAAGGATTTATATGCATCTGCAGATGCACGTTGTGACGAATTGCGTTCATTTTAATTTCTTCCGTTACCGGATTAATCTGCAAATCACGAAGCAAGTCAATATCTTGAATGTACCATGGGGCATGGAACTTTATTTTGAAAAGTTTGTATTATTTGTACATTCGTTTTTTTTGTACAACCCCATAATTGGACACCATATGTCCAAACAGGTTTTAATATCTGGTTATATAATAAGATTTTGTTCTCAATGGACACTTCTGAATTATGTCCTAATAACCAATAGAGTTTTCTATATTTAATATTTAACTCCTCTACTTTCTTTTCCACATGTTCCTTCCATTTCAGTTTAGCATCCAGATTCATACCCAGATACTTAGCTGTGTTAGAATAAGGAACTACTTGATTATTAATAACCACAGGAACATTCGTTATTGTTTTATTTGTAAAGTTGATATGGGTGGACTTAGACTCATTAAGTTTCATTCGCCATCGTTTCGTCCAATCACATATCTCGTTCACTGAGTTTTGTAGCTTTTCTGTTGCTGTGGCCACGTATCCATCAGTTGCTAGAAGAGCAGTGTCGTCTGCGAATGTGGTTAACATGGTATCATTCGCATGTGGAATATCACTAGTATATAGTAAATATAGGGTAGGGCCTAGAACACTTCCCAGTGGAACACCTGCTTGTATTTCTTTAAGTTCAGAATACGCTGAACCATACGAACTCTAAAGAATCTATTAGCTATATATAACTTAAGTATCTCATAGTACTGTCTAGGTAGATCCCTATGTAGCTTATATTCCAAGCCTTTATGCCAAACTTTATCAAAGGCCTGAGCAACGTCTAGGAGTATTGTAGAACAAATTTGTTTTTCTTCTAGTGCTTTTTCTATAACATTAGTTATACGATGCACTTAGTCTATTGTCGAGTGTTAATTTCTAAACCCGATCTGATGTGTGGGAATAAGCCTTCTTTGCTCTATGATTCTATCCAGCCTTTTAGGAAGCAGTTTCTCGAAAATTTTTGATAATATCGGTAAAAGCGGTATGAGGTAACTTCTGATAGGGGTTTACCTTGTTTAGGTATAACAATAATTTCTGCTATTTTCCATTGATGTGGGACATATCTTTGTGTAAAACCGGCATTAATTATAAGCTTGAGTTTTAACAATGCTACGAAGGGTAGTTCTTTCAGGATGTGGGCAGTTAAAAGGTCGTAACCTGGTGATTTTCTACTAGATAGTTTAGAAATACATGTGCTAATCTCTCTTAGCGAAACATAAGGGAGTTGAAACATAAGGGATTGATACTACGTAAGAAGCTATTCATCTACTCGTAATAGACATTTTGAAGAGCACAGCTCTTGTTGTGGTGTGAAAGGCATTTTATTGCAATAGCATGAATATTCTTTAATCCGTTCAAACTGGCGCAATTCTTCTCTTCAACGTTTATGACTTCATTGTGAAGTATTTTTTTTAACCATTGCGTTTTTTCAGTGCCTTCGAAATAAACAATGTTATTTTGAATTTTGTTTGAAGGTATGTATTTCTTAACTCGACGAAATCTGTTAATCCACCATCCTGAGTTAAACCATGATGATTTCGATGCAACCATTGAGCTTGCCTTCTCAGTGATGATGTTAGTTGGCTTGAGTTGAACGGTGGTTTTAAGATGACATGCAAATGATGACCATTGTGCAGTACAGCTACCTCTTTTCCAATAAATTTGTTATTAAGTCCTCTAAAGCTTTGCACATCGAAAATAAACTAAATTTTGTTTTTCTATGTTTCCTTGTTTAAAGCTAACATTCAACTGATGACCAATGAACCAATTGATTTAGCGGATTACATTTATGATGCGATCATGTCACATCAAACAATTGCTGAGGATTTTCTTCCTTGATTTGATCTCAATGCGAATATCAATCAACTGGACCGTTTTTTAGTATTTCACTTTAACACATATTCTTAAGACTCTCGACTTGTAACAAAATTACCACACTCAATCATAACTTAGCCTTGAGCACAATTAATCCACCCCAACTGAAAAAATCCATACAAAATATATTTAAATTCCCCTGTCCTTGACGCACTCTCAGCAAATCAACTTAACCTTGATTTACAAACAATTTCACAATTAAAGTCAATGCCCGACGCATACCCTGCAGTCGGCTCACGAAATATGCATCCATTATCCAATATCCGCCGCCCGCCCCCCGCCCCCCGCCTCCCAACCATGACCAACTCCGACACTTTCATATAAAACCACAATTTATTTTTAACCACAAACACTCGTCATCGTCGTCATCGTCGCCGACCAACGACCACCACAACAAATTCAACTAATAACAACTGATAACATGTTGGCACTTTTTGGCGCAACTTTACATACGTCAAACCAAACCTATTCCAACTCTTCTCAATTTTTACCCAAATTTCAACCTTGTACACCCAAAAAAAATATTAAAGTTTAATACTCAAGCACTTACAGCCGGTTATTGAACAACAAAATCTCATCCCTCATCACAAGTTTAGGTTCACAAACAAGCATTCAACCAGGTACATAGAATCACTGACGTAATAAAGAAAGCCCTTAGGCAAAAAATAAAGATTTACTCAAGCGTATTTCTCGATGTCTCAGAAGCCTTCAATAAGTTGTAGCATGAAGGCCTGAAGTTAAAATTCATTACGACAGGTCCTGCCTGTTCGGCTATGTATAGTACTGATAACATATCTCGGAAATTGACTTTTCCGTGTCAGAAATCAGAAACGAATACTCGCATTTCAAATAAATTTCAGCTGGCGTTCCATAAGGAAATGTTTTTGGTCCACTTCTGTATATTCTATATACGTCGATATATGGTAAGAAGAAGGGATCGTCTTAGCTACATTTCCCAACACTGCTATCCTAGCAAAAGGTAAAATGATCGAAGAAAGAATGTAAAATTGCAAAGCGCTCTGCATAATGTAAATGAATTGATAAAGGCCTGGCGGATAGTCCTCAATAAAAAAAAAAAAAAAATTGTTTATGTAAATTTCACTGCACGGACAACTTGCCTATCCTTATAAACTCGGTCCGTATTCCTTTCGTCAACGAGGCTAAATACCTCGGAATGACACTAGACGCAAAGCTGAAATGGAAGTCGCACAAGACGAAGAAAAGTAAAGAACTCGCAAACAAATACAGGGAAATATACTTAATTACCTGGAACATATTCCAAGTTTAACATTGAGAATAAGATGCTATATTTTACAAACTTTCAAAAATAAAGTGCTAAGAGAAATTGTCCATGTACCTTGGTACATAAGAAACGACGACGATGAAACAAAAAACTTCGCCCGAAGGCACACCATTCGATTAAACAGACATGTTAATAATACTGTCCTTCAAATTCTGGATTAGAGAAATTTATTCCACCGTCTACAAAGGACCCGGTTAACCACGACTAAATAGTGAAACTTTCATTGGAAACAAACCTACCAAACGAAACAATTTTTTTGATAAGTCTTAACTTAGCTGCAGTAACTACTAACCTTTATGTCGAAGAGAGGTGATTTTGTCGAGTAAGAATCTTACACTACTATGAGCACGCGGCTGCGATTCTCATAGTGTCTGTGGAAGATTTTCAACTACCATCGGAAAAATATAACGTTCAAAAGTTATGAGGCTGTGACAGACAGGCGAACAGGGACAGATGGCCATACTGACAGATGGCCATGCCGACAGATGAACAAACAACTGACTCTCACTATAAGGGTTTCGTTTTTATTTTATTTTTCCTTGTCAATACCGGTACCCAGACAAAGGGCACGACTGAATCGCACGTACTAATTTTGATACACAAGTTAAATTAGTCGTTGTAAGTAAAATTTTAAAAGCCTCCAGTGTTACCATTTCAGTATAACTTTTTGTAGGGTTTTTAATAAATATATTCTTACTTGTTGATCCCATGACAAAAGTGTCTTTAACGGAATTGAAGATTTTTCGTATTTTTATAAGTAATTGTTGTCATATAAATGGTTTAATAAGTTCCAACCTCTTCGCAGTCTAGTACTAGAGTACTTTTCTTTTAATACACCAGATATTCCAAATAGTAAGCCCATAGGTATATTCAGGAGGTCCCCCGGAATCGGTTCTTTAAGTTCCTTAAGATCCAATACGGGGAAACGCAGCCATATTAAATTTGAATAAATGGTTATTCATTTTAAGGTTGGGATTTCACATTCCCGCCATATGGCATCTCTCAAATCTATCTGTCATCCATACTGACAGGTAGTTAGTTTTCGCCTTGCTATTACCACACAACGCATTAAAATTGTTGCATCTTACTACAAAAAAAACAGTTATGTAATATCTGTGTATCTGTAAGTAGACGACGATTTTTCGAACAAATTAAATTATTCATATATCGCCAGTCTTAATATGTAAGTAACATATTTTATTACCCTTAAAATGTATTAGGTATAAGTTTTGCGCAACCATTTCCATATATTTATCTTATGACAAAGTGTGCCAGCAGAATTGAAGGCTTTTACGAACTAATTTTGTTCGTAAAAGCGATTGTTTTAACCTGCTTACAGTCTTGTACCTATTTATTTTTTTCTAAATACATCAACAAACAAACAGACTGAATCTCGGTGGATATGTTCAAGGGCTCCCCGAAACGATTCTTAAAAGTCCCTCAGAATTTCCCAAGAGAAAAACCTCCACTTTAAACTTTAATATCGAAGTGACTCTAATCCCAACAGCTAGAAAAATTGGAATTAAGAAAAAGCGAAAGTTCAGCAAATTTTGGCAAACTAATAGGACACAAGAAGTGAAGACAAAGCTCAATCGAGCTACAAAAAAAAAAAAACAAAAAACATTGCTAACAGATTATAAAAACATCTCTATGAGAAAATACATCTCTAATAGCTACATACTCGTACATCACCAACGAATTACTCCCTATGGAGGGCAACAAGAAATCTAAAAATGACTATAATACATCAACCTCCCATTATAAACGAAAAAGGAACCTTCGAAAACAAATGTGGAAAAAAAGCAAGATATTACCAGTTCAATGAAAAAAAAAAAAAAAAACATTTAAGAACGACTATTGATACTCCATTGGAACTTAACGCAAATATAAGCAACATAAATATCACGAAAACTAAGAGTGTGGAAAGCCGCTGAAATAAAAGCTATTCCAAAACCTGGTAAGGACGCAACCAAAAGAGAAAACTATAGACTCATTAGTTTGCTACCAACTTTTTCTAAACTCCTAGAAAAAATGCTATTCAAACGTCTTGACGCAATTATAAACCAGTACGACATATTACCAGACCATGAATTTGGATTCCGACGACGTCACTCCATTACACAACAAATGCGCAGTATCGTAAACAAAATTACTACTGACATGGAATATATACGATACTACATAGCAGTCTTTCTGGACGCATCAAAAGCTTTCGACAAAGTCTGGCGCAAAGGCCTTATTCATAAACTTAGCTGTCTACTACCAAAAGATTTTGACCAACTCATCAGGAGTTATGTGACTGATCGATATTTTTATGCAAAACAAAAAGACGAATGTTCATCAGTACGTAAAATAGAGGTTGGCATACCACAGGGAAGAGTACTCGGAGTTATTTTGTACCTGATTTATACAGCAGACATATCAACACCTACATAGACTTCAAAATCCACAACTAGCAACTTTTGCGGATGACGCTATAATACTCTACTCACATAGAAATCTCTCAAGCGCGGTCGGTACGCTTCAAACACTCTCAATCGAAATACGTCAATGGTTTCACAACTGGGGAATAGACATAAATGAAGACAAAACTGTATAAGTAATTTTTACTACAAACAAATTTAACAATGCTGTGAACCTAGCAATAGCCTGCAAGAACATACAATTGGATAACAAAGCAAAATCCTTAGCAATACACATCGACAGCAAACTAACATAGAAGCACCATATTACCCAAAAATGTAATTAAATTAAGGACTAGTTCAGTATAATTAAACCTAACTGGACTTACGACCTTCAACTTTGGGATGTAGCCAGTAAAACTAACATAGATATCATACAGAGACTTCAATCAAAAATTCTTTGGACCATAATATACGCCCCATGATACGTGCCCAACAAGCAAAAGCAACATCTTATATAGTTTGTGATTTGTTTTAAGGCCACTGGTTTCAAATCACTTAACTCCCCAAAACATGTAATAAAAGTTACTTAATGTCAGTAATAGACAGATGTAAATATTAGGGGAAATAAAAAAAAAATAAAAATATCTAAGAATTCCCTCGTCTTCAATTCCGTGACAGACACTTTTGCCATGGGATCAATAAATAAGAAGATTTTTGTGGAGAATTTAAATGTATTATCTTTTAACCGTAGTAACAACTTTTGTTGGCATGGTAACACTACCGATTTGGGTCAATGATTAAGTGCGGATATTAAGCGGGTTATTCAAGGTTCGAATCCAAGAAAACACAAAAAAAGCTGTTTTTTTCACGATTCCACCTCTCGAGAATAAAATTGTCTGTTGCTCGCAGTCAAAAAATTGCCCATCGGAAACGACATAAAATCTCAGAACCCAGATATTGGTGCACGGTCAAGCAAGAAGCTGGGTCAAATTTACACAAATTCAGCTTGTATCTATTATAATTTTTCCGAAGTGGAAACCTATAACAACTGGACTACAATTTCGAATAAAATCATCTAAGCCGGATCCGAAATATAGCAAATTTATGTAAGCCCGCTAATAAGTAAAGTATAGTTATTCGAATTTTTAGCAAACAAAAAAAAAAAAAAAAACTGAGCACGCATTCTTATAGAAAATATTAACGTTATCGCAAATACCAAAATGTTTCAATCCCTTTTCGAAAGAAATGCAATTTATTCAAGTTTTTTGATTTCACCTCTGCGCATTGGCCACAGACCCCCAATTATAAGTATAAAAAAAATTCATCCAGCTGTATACGCTTCAGTAAGATGTCCAGGCGGACATAATTTCGAGACTCCCTTTTTCGAGTTTCTCTATTACGAGTAGATTAGTTTGATTTTTATTTGCGTGTTTAATAAATTAATTGGTTGTATTGACAAAACATGGTTGTATGATACGAGTATATGTGAATGGTCTTAGACATATAATTAATTTACTATATGTAGGTATTCCGAAAATTGAATATTAAAAAGTACTCATATCTATAGATTTTAGATTTTTTTTTTAAAAAGTTTTCATTAATTATTCTTTCTCGATAAAGTTGTTGGACGTTAATTCCATTAAGTTGTAATAAGATTTGACTATCCGATAGAACACCGCTTGCATTAAATGTACTTTCTTTTTTTTCGTAAAATTGGAAATTTACCAACAAAATGCAAGATATTACCCCTCTCTGCCAAATTGCATATGCTGTAGATTAAAAGTAAATCATCTCTATGTGGTACATAATTTAATTTCAAAAGTTCACCCCTAAGTTTTACCACGTATAGCTTGTAGGGCTGCTTTTTTGGAAGTCGGCAGTCTGGCATACTTAACACCTTAAATCTATTTGGTTTGAAGGTTTTTGTGAAAAGCGAAGAAAATCCAGTTTCTAGCATTAGCGGGTAGATGGATAGTTCTCTTTAGGTAATACCTTTCCAACAGTATCGTGTTTCTTAGTTCCTCCCCAAACTTGCGCCGCATAGAAAAGGATAGATTCCGAAATCAGGTTTGAAGACTTTGTACTTGCTACTGTTTATAATGTATTTTCTATTAAAACAATTCTTTCATGCAGTATTGATGACAGTTTTAGAACTCTGTAGTTTTTCTACTAGATTGCTGTAGGCAATAGATCATTAGCTGTAAGGATTCCGGTGAATATGATAAAATGACAATGTCATCCGCAAACATGAGCGTTTTGATCAGCAACCCAATCCAATGATGTAAATTACACCTCCTGGAACAAAATTAATTATATTCTCAAGTAAAAAAGCAATTAAGCTTGGGCTCAGGTGAATCCCTGCCGAACCCCGGTTATCGATTTAAACCACTCGCCAATGACGCTTATAAAATAAGGCATTGCGATCTACTGAATCAAAAGCCGCCTTAAAATCTACAAAGAATGCGTAGAGCAAAAAGAATGACTCTTACACATTCCTTAGATGGCAAACGACTAACAAAGGCCTCGTAGGAGCAGCATCTCCCGATAGGTGTTGGTTCGCTAAGTAACGAGAAAGAGCCACTGCAGCCGAAAACCTAGCAGCTGTATTAGTAAGCCCTACTCCCACCTCCTCGTGGTGCCATCTGGGAATTTCTTCGGAAATTGCGAACGGGAGAGGACGAATGGCGAGTCTCCTGCGCCATATAACAGGATAAGTGTCGGTTGGTCTGGGACCCAGCGAGCCTCAACCGTAAATAGAAAAATTGCACCGAAACGGAAACATACGCCTCGGATACGGACGGATAATATGATGACGACCTTTGCCTATCAAACAAGGACAACGATCGGATTCTGGAACGTTAAGACCCTCCTGGACTCACTCCAAGAAGCGCCTTACAAATGGAGCACGAATTCGTACGGTATAAAATAGACATCTTAGGGCTGTGTGATATAAGATGGTACGATGCTGGGGAATATGTCTCGCCAACAAAATTTACTGTCATGCTCTACTCTGGTAAACCAGCTGGAAGCGCACGGAGGTCTGGAGTAGGACTGGTGCTAACTCCAGCAGCGCGTAAAAGCCTCATATCTTGGAAACCTCTCACTGACCGGATATTGACGGCCAGATTCCAGAGTAGAGTAAGGAAGGTCACCATCATACAGTGCTATGCTTCGTCTGATGACACGACTGAGGGTGAAAAGGACAATTTCTATAGCCAGTTAGGCGCCGTCTTCAATGAAACACCTAATGGGGACATCGTAATGGTGATGGGGGATCTCAATGCCAAGGTAGGTAGCGACAACAACATGCTTAAACACGTGATGGGAGTTCACGGCCTTGGAGACCGAAATGACAACGGTGAGCGGTTTGTGGACTTCTGCAATACCAACCGCCTAGTTATTGGAGGTAACACCTGCCATAATATCAGTTGGGTCTCGACTGATAGGCAAAGAACATCCAACCAGATTGACCACATTGCGATCAGTCGCCGCTTGAGCAATTGTCTCCTGGTCTTATGCTAGCTCATACACGCCTTCGTACTGCATCCGTCAACAACAACCGATCAAACTTGTTGAACATCACCAGGTTCAATACCGATAGGCTTAAGGTCCCCCAAGTGTGCCAACAATTTAGGGACCACATTGCCTTAGAAGCAGAAGCAATCAGAGAGCATGGACGATCACTGGAATGTTGTGAAAAATGCTTTTGCGAGCGGGGCACACACTTATTTCGGTAAAAGGCAGGCACACCATCGCACATGGCTTTCGGCAGACACCTAGAGACGGATCGATGAGCGTACAACAATAAAGGCTCAGATTGCAGTGGCCTCAGCAGTAGAGAGAACCGAGTTAGAAACCCAGTACCGTATGAAGAAGAAAGAAATGCAGCGTAGTGTGCGACGTGACAACCTTCAATATATCGACACACTGGCTTCTAGGGCTGAAGAAGCAGCGAGCAGGTGCGATAGTAGGACTGTTTACAGCATCACCAATGAGCTCATTGGTGGTTGAAACTCCAAACAACACCCGGTGAAGAGTCTGGACGGTAACCTCCTGATTTCGGATGAGGATCAGCTCAATAGATGAAGAGAACATTTTGCTTCACTGCTAAACCACTTAGACGATGGCGATATGATCTCAAATTCGATTGAGTATTCCGAAGCAAAAAATTCCCGAATACGCACGGCACCTCCCAGCAAAGCAGAAATTATGGCAGCAATCAAGTCCCTCAAGAAAAACAAAGCGGTGGGTATTGATGGCATCCCTGCCGAATTGTTTCAAGCGGCGCCAAACACATCAGCAGATCTGCTGCATCCGCTAATACAGAGAGCTTGGGATAGCGAACAATTTCCACAGGAGTGGAAAAGGACTTCTTTACCTTTCTGGAGAGTGATAGGACTATCGAAAATATTGTTCTGGATACCTGGTGCAGTTACACTTACTCACAGATGGATTCAGTAGGGTATTAAAATGCGCTAGAAGGATGTTCAGATTTAGCTCTCTTTTAATCATATACCTTTCACCATTCAGTTTTCATGCAAGTTTCCAGAATTTTGATGCAGAATTACAGTACGTCAGCCTTTGTGCCTCCAGTTTACAGTAGTTCCTCTTTTTTTTGCCTGACTATTGACTTTTGTGTAGTCGTTTTTGATAGCGCAGTCATTTAAATCGCGAAATATTCTAAGCCATTCGAATGTTGACTACGTCGCTTTTTTGTACGCATCATCAAACTATGGCTTTTTGCTTAGCTTTCTATTGCTGCTCTTTTGGTTGGTTTAACCAATTTGGTTATAGTTTATATATCTCTATATCTTCCAATCTGCTAAGGTCCACATTCTGTTACTCTATTATAAGAGTACAATAGTAATATGAAGATTGGTCAACTTTAGCACACTAAGGGTAGTTTTCGAGGGTTTTTTGTTTTTTTTTTAATAGAAAGTTAATAAATAAAACACTGAATAATAAGAAATAAATAGAAATATAAAAAAGTGGGTGATTTTTGGGCTTCAACTGGTGATCGGAACGCGCATCCAAAAAACTAGTTTCCCCCGGAAAACTGGGAGAAATGGAGATGCTAGTTCTTCACCCTTCTCGCATAAAGCCGGATTCGTTCGACATTTGATTCGGCCCGAAAATTCTTAAAATGGCACGGAGGCATCTGTTTATAAAGGATGTAGCTTACGAATAATAGTAGTAGTCATACAGCAGTACTGACTTTCATTGGAACCGGTTGAAGCTTAAATTTTGTGCTGAAAACATTACTTTTCCAGATTTTCGACAGCATGCCAACCTCAATTGTTGCTTTTCCCATTCCACATTCAGTTCGGTGACGCCATTTTTCTAGACAAAATTTCATAGATAAAATAAGTTGTCCACTTTTTCCATATTCTGCCCGACAATGCTTATTTCAGCTGTGGAATTTAAAAGACTGCCTGCTTTTATTTTGGACGTATTAGACAGGTCCATTATTCTGTGCGACAAATATTTCCTAAATGTTTTAGGAAATATGTCATTGTCCATTGCATTTCCTTGCTTGCGCTTGAAAGTGCTACTCGCAGAAGGTCATTGTTAACGACCAAAAATAACAGTGAGCGATCGTATGGAACTTTATCGTACACCGCTTTGGACTTCAAAGTCTTCTGACACGTACATATGTACACATGTAAATTAAGCTTTAACGTAGGTTGAAAAAAGTTTCGCTCACAGGCCTTCTTCCTTTGAAATCGCAGCTGAATTTTAGTTTGTCCAAAAAATGTATCTATACACCATAATATGTAGATCCTCATCGACAATCCCACAAATAGTCAGCTTTTAAACTCATTTCTACTTGTACCTATAGAGAAGACAGGTTCTGGATCATAACACTCTCTGATTCGATAATAAATAAAAAACGGTTCTGTAAAGTATTTCCCGTGGTTTATACTACCTACTAAAAATGTGCATTAGGTGAGTTAGTGATTATTCTAATCTGCTGAAGAATGTGAAAGATATAGCCGATTACGTGAGTTTGATTTTATGTCATATTGATGATGTCATTATTAGTTTTCGATGAAATCATACCATATTTTCTACGTTATCACTAAAACCCACTGAAGGAGCTTTTTATCACATATGCGTAAGACGGCAAACCCCACAAGCGAACAAGTAGGGATGCAGTAAAGGGGGAAGGTTATGATCCTTCTACTCCGGATCATAACTTCGCCGTAAGAAGAAGAAGATGCGTAAGATTGTCATCTTGTTACAAGTTTTCATAGAAATGTTATTTTTTTTTTGTAGGCGCGTGCACATAGTAGTGTGAGATTCCTATTCATCAAGAGCAACTGCCCTTCGATATAACCTTGTTAGCTACTGTCCTTACCTCGGTGCATGGACAATTTCTCTTAGCACTTTATTTTTGAAAGTTTGTTAAATATTGGCATTAGTTTTGTTGGTACAACCCCAGAGTTGTGTGCCATATGTCCACACTGACTTCAGCACTTGCTTGTGTAAGAGTAGATTATTCTCAATGTTAAGCTTAGAATATTTCCCAAGTAACCAGTACACTTCTCTTTTTTTTTTTGAGTTCTTTACGTTTGGTTTTCACATGCGACTTCCATTTCAGCTTTGAGTCGAGTGTCATCCCGAGGTATTTAGCCTCGTTGGCGAACGGAATACGGACCGAGTTTATAAGGACAGGCAAGTTGTTCGTTTACTTATAAATGAAATTTACATGAACAAATTTGGTTCCATTGAGTGCAATCCGCTAGGCCTTTGCCATTCATTTACATTATTCAGAGCGCTTTGATCTGTATCTTACAGTTATTTCCTTGATTAATATACCTATTGCTATAATATTAGTGTTTTCGCAAATATAGCAAAAACGGTGCTTCTTCTTTCGGTATATCAGGAGTATATAGAAGATACAGAAATGGACCAATAATGCTTCCTTGCGGTAAGCCAGCTGGTTTTTAAGATTCCTAATAGTCTGTGGTTGCCGTGGCTCAGTGGTTAAGTGCGAGATCACTGAGCGTGAAGTTTAAGGTTTGAATCCAAGAAAATATACAAATAGAAAAAAAATCTTTCTCACGGTCCCACCTCTCGCGAACGTATGATAAACATCCGAGAGTAAAACTGCCCTGAAAAAGCGTCTCTCAATCGAAAAAAATTCCCTTCGGAAATGGCATAAAACTGTAGGTCACAGCATGAGTGGCTGCGAGAAGCTAGGCCAGGCTCTGCATTGAGCTGTTAGCGCCAAAATATTTATTTATTTAATTTATTTAATAATCTGTTTCAACAGGTTACACAAGTGATTGAAGTGTGCTCTATGTGAAGTCACCTAGAGGCGCTCGTCACAAAAGGATTCTTTAGGTCTAAGTATACCTTATCGGAAGAAGTTCTAAATCAACCAGAAAATAAAGGCTCTTTACCGTGATTATTAAGTATGGCAAACGGGGATAATCAATTGCATTTTTATTGTAAAAAAAATAGTCCTAAGAATTTTTGTTTTCGGATCAAATAAGTTAACAGTTAGTCTAGGTTCTTTAGCATCTACGAGTATGGACGACTCCATTAATAACTCCATTCTTTTTTTCACGATCTTTGAAATTGCCTTCCTCAGCAAAATATCAATCGTCCTCACTGATTTGAGTTGTGCAAAGGCGAGGATCTTGGAAAATTGGCGGATCAAGAAGTTTGCTTTGTTGCTATTCCCAATTATCTTGGAAACGGTTGAACCTCTTGGATATGGTTTGTGAACCTCTATACAAGAATTTCTTCTGATGTAAAGAAGCCTATTACAATTAGAAACACGTAAAGAAGAAACTTTCAAATCACACCTGAACACCTTCTTTGGGGATATAGACAGAGCCAATATACTTGCTGTTAATTTCTTAAAAAAGTTTCAACATTTAGGCGAAGCAGCTACGAGTACAAATATACTTGTAACAGAAGTTGTTGAAGATCTTAATTCAGCTAATGCTGAAACATTCCTAAATGTCTTTTATACCCTGTCCCATAGGGTATATTAATTTTGATACACAGTTTGTAACATAGAAAGATAATAACAATAGATACATCATAAGTGTATTTATTTATTTGTGACTAGCATTGAAAGTTATGTTGCGATGTTCGTCTGTCTGTATGTTACCAGTTTTTGGGCCTTAAATTTTTAACTAGGAATATAAAATTGTACACATAAACCTTTTAGAATTCTAAGATGTCATTGCATTTGAATCAAGAAGTTCACAATACCAAGTCCATTTTACTAGGGATTGGTTAGAAGATGAGAGATCATACGATCCGTTCTAGATGGATTGTAACTTTCCTGTATGTTTGTAGCAGAAATTGACATACTAAATATTATTGATAGCGCACATAAGTGAGGAAAACAGAGGATATTGACCGCATTAAGAATGCACACATCAAACAATTACTCAATTCTGGAGTACATTTTTTGACACTAATCATTAATGCTAAAGGTACACTACTTGCCTTGTGCCTGAAAAATAGCCAAAAGTGTGCCTATATTAAAATCATGCAAACTCCAAGGACGGCATGAAAGTTAAAGGCCAGTGTGCAGTAAAATATATGAAAAAATCTTAATGGAAAACGTTCTAAAAATTCTCTTTGATCAAAATATATATCCCGATGAATAATTTTGATTTAGGTGCTTCCACATCACCTTCCACCAAGTGGTAAGAATTTGTAATTACGTTAGATATAATCGTGCAGTAGGGAAATCTATGGGAATGTTATTATTAGATATTGAAAAGGCATTCGATTCTGTTTGGCATAGTATCCTTATATACAAAATGATACATTTTGTCAGACCGTTTATTCAGTTTTCATGTTAATTCATTTCGAGGTTAACATTTTATATCCCACCGTTCAACGCATTAAAATTGTTGCAACTTACCATAGAATGACCATATAATGCGCAGAATTAAATTTCATTGAAATCTTTAATACCTTTTATTTGACTTACGAGAAAATTAAATCCTAAAGTACTTAAGGAATAACCTTACAGTAGCATTTCTAGTTTAAGGGTGTGCCCCAGGGCTTAGTACTTGGGCCGATTTTGTATAATTTTCCGAGTTTGCCGGAATGTGAAGCAGCCATTTATGCTGATTATAAATACAAATATCATATATTTTCAACGCATAAATTTGGTTCCAACATTGAGGCGAATCTTTATAGTGTGATGGATATATTACAAAATTATATATATATAAAATAAATGGAATGTCAAGCTGAACGCTGATAAGTTGCAAGCCATCTCTTTCACTAGAAAATTAAAAACTTACAATTTTCCCAGCAGTCAGCTACGATTTGACGGTTTAAAGATACGATGGGAACCTTCCGTAAAATACTTAGGAATTCATCTCGGCACATCTCAAAAGCTAGAAATCTTAAGAAAATTAATATCGTAATCAAAATTTTATATCACCTCATTAAAAGAGAATCTCTTTTATCTAACAGAATAAAATAAGTTATTCAAGCAAATTTTGTTGTACGGATGCCAAGAATGGGGAAATTGTACACAATATGGAATTTTCTCTGCCATCACTCTGCAGTAGATCCATACTCGTATACATAATAAGGCAAAAGTTGAAATGTTCTGTGATAGAATCCAAAAAACTAACCTATAAGTTTATTTGTAGCTACATATAATTTTTCAGACAATCACTTTGTGAATCAATTAAATGTTTAATAAATCAAATTAGCTGGCACACAAGCAAAATCCATTTACTTTTATTTATTTGTTCATTATTTATGTACTGTTATTTACTACTGAGAGAAAATATAGCGTTTATTAATAAAGAGGATTAAAAGGAAATTCACTTTGCTTCGCTAAGTTTATGCAATAACAAACTGTCAAATAAAAAGACTCATTGTACGATCTTATTACCGCTCAAATAATGAAGGAAATACCACATGTAGCTTCGAAAAAACTCCAGTCTATAACTAATGCCTGTTTTAGACTACAATATGTTCCACGTCATTGCAAGACTGCTGAAGTAATTGTACAACAGAGGTAACATACTATAGACCATTATCACTTATACCTATTATGTCAAAAGTGTTCGAGAAACTGATTCAGAAGGGATTAAGCAAAATCATTACAGTATAAAGATTTGTCTGGAATCATCAATTCGGATTTAGGAATAAAGATTTCACAACTGACTAAGTGCACCGAATCACAAATAAAGTAGAGAAAGATAGATAGATAGATAGATATTTATTTCGTTTTAAATTTGCAAAGGTTCGCCACCACACAATTTACATACAGAGATATGATATATATATATATATATAAAGGGTGGTCAAATTTTAAGGGCCGATGTTGAATGTGAACCACACCTAAACGTCAAGTTTTTTTCTGCATTTCATTTGACATTTCTCAATTTCAGACTAACTCAATTTGAACCATGGAAAGATACACAATCGAGCAACGCGTTAAAGTTATTCAGGCTTATTATGAAAATGGGCGTTCAAATCAAAATGCATATCGTGCATTTCGTGATTCTTTCGGTCAATTTAATCGTCCAAATGTGCGTACAATCGGAAAAATCGTGCAAAAATTTGTGCAAACCGGGTCTGTAGGAGATGTGAAAACACCAGTGCATGCTCGTACAGCTCGTACTGCAGAAAATATTGCTGCTGTTCGCGATAGTGTGGCTGAAGAGCCGTCCACCTCAACTCGTCGTCGTGCCCAACAATTGCACCTCTCACGCTCGTCGTTGATGAACATTATGCATAAAGACTTGCATTTACGCGCTTACAAGGTGCAATTGACTCAAGAACTAAAGCCTCTTGACCATTTCAAGCGTCGTCAATGGTCACAATCGTGGCAAGAAATGGCAACAGTGGATAATCATTTTTCGAAGAAAATCATCTTCAGTGATGAGGCACATTTTTACCTCAGTGGATTCGTCAATAAGCAGAATTGCCGCATTTGGGCGAATGATAATCCAAGAGTGATTGTCGAAAAACCAATGCACCCACAAAGAGTGACTGTTTGGTGCGGTTTATGGGCTGGCGGCATCATCGGGCCGTATTTTTTCCAAAATGAGGCCGGTCAGGCAGTTACTGTGAATGGTGTTCGCTATCGTGAGATGATAACGAACTTTTTATGGCCCGAATTGGAAGATATGGATGTAGACGATATGTGGTTTCAACAGGATGGTGCCACTTGCCACACAGCTAACGAAACTATGGCTCTTTTGCGCGACAAATTCAATGGCTGTGTTATCTCACGTGGTGGCGATGTCAATTGGCCGCCAAGATCATGTGATTTGACACCGTTGGACTTCTTTCTTTGGGGTTATTTGAAAGAGAAGGTGTACGTCGATAAGCCAGCAACAATTCAAAAGCTAAAGGATGAGATAATTCGGCACATTAACGGCATAGAACCTCAATTATGCCTCAGCGTCATCGAAAATTTGGACCATCGGATGGAGGGGTGCCGCCTAGGTCGCGGCGGCCATTTGGCCGATATTTTGTTCCATACATAATTGAACCATACCAATATTATCATAATAAAAAGAAATGACAGTAATTTCCTAAATAATTTGTGTTTTATTCAAAATCAACATCGGCCCTTAAAACTTAACCACCCTTTATATATATATGTATATCTTTTAACTGAAAAAATTTTAAGTTATTTACAATTTTACTTTTGAATTACTTATGATTTGTTATTTGAGGGGAAACAAAGAGAAAAACCATCATTTGATTGGGGAAAAACAAAAAAAAGAAAAAAAAAAAGTAAATAAAATGAATAAGTTGCATCATTCAGAGCAACAATTAAATTATAGGAAATAACTTAACGCAAATATAACATATTAAAGATTGTTGCTTAATAAATAAAAAGTAACTAGAAGTAAATGAATAAATTAGAATGAAAAATAGGTGAATAAATAAACAAAATTTACAATAATGTACAGATAAATAAATTAAAAAATGAATAAATTAAAAAAAAAATAAACAAATTAATAAATTAACGAATAAATATGTTAACAAATAAATAAATTGAAAAATAAATAAATTAACGAATAAATAAATTAACAAATAAATAATTTAACAAACAAATAAAATAACAAATAAATAAATGAAAAAGCTAACAACCGAAAAAAAAATAAATAAATTAATAAATGATTAAACTGACAACTAAATAAGTAAATGTATAAAATATAAAATGCACAACAAGATAAATAAATTAACAAAAAGATAAGTAACCTAAATAAATTAACAAAAATTTATAAATTAACATGCACACATATCAAAATAAATAATTTAAAACTATAGGAATGCAAAAACATGTGGAATTATTACAAAGTCATTCCAACCTATGGTGACTGACATTTAATTCATTTACTAGACGGTTATCAGGTAGGTCACCTTTGATCAGAAATGTGTCGATAAGCTTTTGTATTCTATCGGAGATCAATTTAACATTAGTTCTGCTATGCAGATCGGAGGTGGAGTGATGCCAAGGAAGGTTCAGCATCATTTTCAAAAGTTTATTTTGTTGTATTTGTAATTTTTAACATGACATCTAGCACATTTACCCCACACTTGACAACCGTAGAGTAAGAGCGCTTGAAATATAACTTTATGTATGGTAATTTTATTTTGATAGGATAATGGAGACTTTCTGTTAATAAAAGGACATAGTAACCTAGTGGCTATATTTATTTTATGCAGTGTTTTCCTTATGTGTTCCTGGAAGGTTAATTTCTTATCTAAATATATACATAAATATTTTACTGATGACTCCCAAGCTATATGATGTCCATTTATCGTCAATTGGTTGGATGGAAGGAAACAATGCTTTCTTTTTCTATTAAAAAAGATAGCTTGTATCTTCTCCGAATTCAATTTAATTTTCCATTTTTTATAGTACTCGCTTAGTTTTCCAGCCGCATTTTTGAGATTCGTCTCGATGTTGAGACCGAACTCATGCGATGAAAGTATCGCACTATTATCAGCATATATAGCAAATTCGCATCCTGGTAAGCTTGGAAAATCTGATGTGTACAAGTTGTATAAGATTGGTGCGAGGACTGAGTCTTGAGGGACACCAGCGAGGATACTTAATTAGCTGGACGGACTGTTATTGACATGCACTTTACAACAACGATTTGACAAAAAACTTTGGACAATTTTGCAAAGAAAAGTTGGAAGATTAGAATTTTTTTTTTTTTTGGTTGCGCCTGGAGGTGCGCCTGGAGGTGCAAAAGATACCAATGGCCCGTACCATTGGTTATGCCCGATTCATATATCTGACCTGGTTATTCATAAGTGTCGGCCAGTATATGGCTAAACCTCACCCCCCAGAGAGGCACTATGAGAACCGGCCGCCCGTGCTCATAGTAGTAGGAAATTCGTTCCTCTCATTTTTTCGTTTTGTGGTGACTACGACTAAGTTACCTTAACAAGTAGTTTACGCTTCTGTAAGGTAGGTAGCTTTCCAGCTAAGGCACCTACTAATACCGTCATTACATGCGGTTTTCCCTTATTGCGCCAGATCGTACGGTCTTGTTCTTTGTAGTCGGCGCTCGAGGTTTGTCACGTCCAGAGTACGGACTATTTCATTATTGCAATGATCATGAAGGCGAGTACGAAGTTTGTGAGCAAAGTTTGTTACTTCATCCCTCACGGTAGCAATTCCTAGATCTTTGTGAATATCACTATTCCTTATATACCATGGAGCATTCTCAATTGCTCTTAGTGTTTTGTTTTGGAATGTTTGCAGAACAGTCATATTGCTTGGCTTGGTACAACCCCAAAGTTGTATACCGTATGTCCAAGATGGTTTTAGCACTTGCTTATACAGAAGCAGTTTGTTGTATACGCTTAACTTGGAGTATCTCCCGAGTAGCCAGTACATTTCTCTAAGTCTGATTTCGAGCTTTTTAACATGTGGCTTCCACTTAAGTTTTGCGTCTAGTGTCATTCCTAGATATTTTGCCTCGTTTGCGTACTGTATTTGTACCGAGTTAATGGAAATAGGTAAGTTGTGAATCTTTTTGTACGTAAAATTGACACAGGTCTTTGTCCACTCGCATACTTTGTTTAAAGCTCGTTGGAGTTTTCCAGTTGATGATTCGACTGACTCATCGAGGATAGCCGTTTCGTCTGCAAACGTTGCTACGACAGTCCCTTCATCTTGTGGTATATCTCTTGTGTAGAGGAGGAACAGGATTGGGCCGAGAACGCTTCGTTGCGGAACACCGGCATGGATTTATTTGAATTCCGAATATTCTGCCCCATGTTTAACACGAAAGAGTCTGTTATTAAGGTAAGATTCCAATATTCTGTAGAATTTATCTGGTAAGATTACCCTTAGCTTATATCTGAGGCCTTCGTGCCATACCTTGTCGAACGCTTGCGATACGTCGAGAAAAGCGGTAGAACATATCTTTTCCCTTCTAGAGCTTTTTCAATTTCATTTGTTATTCGATACACCTGATCGATTGTGGAATGTTTAACCCGAAACCCGAATTGATGATCCGGGATCAATCGCCTTTCTTCAATTACTGGGTGCAATCTTTTTAGCAGAAGTTTCTCAAAGACCTTAGATATTATCGGCAGAAGCGAAATGGGTCTATATGATTTCTTGTCGTTTGCACATATCCCCGGTTTTGGAACCATTATTACTTCGGCGACTTTCCATTGCCTTGGAACATATAGAAGTCTCAATGAAGCATTTATAATGTAGAGTAACTTAACTAACGCTTTTTTCGGTAGCTCCTACGAAACTTCGCCAGTGATTTTCTTATTGTCATTCGAAGTTCGGACAGGGATTAGAATTTAGCATTTTGTATAGAAGTCCGTTATGCCAGGCGGAATCAAATGCTTTCTCTATGTCGAGGAGGATCATGCCCGTCGATTTTCCTATGGCACGGTTATTCTTAATACTATTTTTTATTCTAAGTATTTGATGGCATGTACTATGATAACGCCTGAAACCGAACTGTTCATTAGGGAGTATTTTCTGTTCATCAATTATCCTTAATATTTTTTCCTTAAGCACCCTTTTAAAAATTTTACTGAGGCTACTAAGTAAACTAATCGGTCTGTAGCTTTCCGGTCTATCAGCAAGCTTACCTGCTTTCGGAATAGGCACAATTTTTGCTACTTTGCAATCAGTTGGAAAGTATTGCATCTTGAGACAGGAGTTTATTATAAATGCTAAGTATTTAATACCAATTTTAGGTAATTTCTTTAAATAAATATTTCTTATACCGTCCAGGCCACTTGCTTTTCTAATGAGTAGGTTATCTGTGAAGGGCTGTATTTCTGATTCGGTGATAAATGCACTCGACGGAGTTTCAACTATATCCGCGTTGAAAGCCTGTAAGGAGTTGTGTACGAGTGTATTTGTATGAACATCCCCAAGGTGATCAGAAACAGAATGGTTTTTTGCAAAGTTCTGGCAAAGTAAATTTGACAAAGTAGAGAAAGCGCTTGAAGAAAAGCCAATCTATTTAGCTGTATTTTAAGATCTTGCTCAGGCCTTCGACAAGGTTTGGCATGAAGGGTTGCAGTATAAATTACATAGAAACCTATCCAAACAACACTACAAAATACTGAAGTTTTATATCTCAGATACTCGTAGATTCTTCGGAGTAAGTTATGGGCAAAAATGTTCAATATTATTTTTTATATACGAGAGATATTCCAGTTGATCATGATACCTTCGCAGACGACACTTCCATCTTAGTGACAAATGCGTCGTGAGGGCTACCGACATGCTGTAAGAAACTGTCAACAAAGTAAGAGATTGGATGCAAAAATCGCTTATCAAACTAAATGAGATAAAATAAGCTCATATTAACTTTACAAATAGAAAGATAGACAATCTTCTTATTTACATCAACAGCGAATGTGTACCATATGCAAATACTAAAAAGAATGACTTAAGATGCTAAGTTAAAGTGGAACGAGCACATAAAAAAGAAAGGCGACGAGTTAAATATTAAATATAGAAAAATTTACTGGCTACTAATGCATCCAGAACAAAATGATGATCTATAATCAAGTACGGAAACCTTTTAGACTTATGGCATCCAATTATATGGAGGCATAAACAAAATGAATGCACCAATAATTCAAACATTTCAAAACAAAGTCATTTGTGGAATTGCAAATGCTACGGTGTATATGAAATGTAAATGGTATATACGAAATAGCGATATTAAAAGTCACCTTTAAATTGATACGGTAACGTAAGTTGTAAAAAAGCAAGCTGTACTTCACAATCAGCTATTGCAGATTCTTGATAACTCCGAAACCGTGCTAAATTTACGAAATAACACTAAACGATTGAGAAGAACCAAGCCGCATGAGCTAATGAAAAAAAAGATATGGGAATTTATTTCGAATATTAATAATTCCCAACATTAGAATTGATAATAAAAGAAATGAAAATCATTAGTCGATCTTCCATAGATTGGTTATGAGAAAAAGGTATCTCTAGTATCTCATGCTATGGTAATCGAACACCACATTTCATTTTATTTATTAATTTATTCACTTATTCGTTTAACCATATTTATAAGTATTTGTTAACATGTACGACTACATGTATTTATTTATTCATTCATGTATTTTTTTATTTATAATTTGCACGTATTAAAGGGATTATGAATACCCTTATACTATTTTTTAGGACATGGGCATTTTTTTTTGTGGAAAGGGGAGGAGACAGAGAGAAAGACAGATTGATGTACTCGTAGTTGGTTTGAAACTCAGATTGTATTAAGTTCCAGTGAACTCCAAGGGTGGCTGTCCAGATAACTGGAGGGTATTTTATTGTTTCGCTGTTATTGTCGTTGCTTATGATTCACAGTATTTTTTTTCCGTCCTCCTTCCGACCAAGTTGCATTTTAGTCATATGACCAGCCTACTGCCAGTGTTATGCCTTCGCAGTAGAGTTAACTTAGCTTTCGCAAGTGGTCGACTTTTTTATTTATTTCATGCGAAATAAATAGATGATTCTTGACATCAGGATTCGAACCGTGAACCAACAGCGTGACAAGCGATGATATTATCACTACACCACGGCCACCCTATTTATTATTATTGTGATAACTTTTTTTTAATATTAATTTGGAGGTTTTTCTACCTAGTACTTTCTAAAAAAATTGTATTTCTTACAATTGGACACGGGTACTTAATTCTGCCTTTAGCAAAAAAATAATATTTCGGTAGTAAGATAATTGTATCAAATCTCTTTAATGTAAACTGTGCGGGAGCAAATCATTTATAAATTAAAGTGCGAAATATTTGTCTTACAATTTTTTTTTTGGAGCTCAATTTGTTTAAGTTTTTCATATTCACCCATATGAAGAAAATTTCAAGGCCATTTGGTACCTCCAGGGTCTATAAATATAAATATAAATATTTTGGCGCTAAATAGCCCAATGCAGAGTCTGGCCTAGCTTTTCGCAGCCACTCGTGCTGTACTCCTCACGAATGGTTGAGACCTACAGTTTTATGCCGTTTCCGAAGGGCAATTTTCTTTCGATTGAGAGAAGGTTTTACTTGAAAATTTTACTCTCGGATGTTTGTCAGACGTTCGTGAGAGGTAGGACCGTAAGAAAACTTTTTTTAAATTTTGTGTTTTCTTGAATTCGAACCTTGAACCTCTCGCTCAGTGATAGCGCATTTAAGCACTGGGTCAGGGCTCTCACCAACGTTTACCAAATCAAAAATCCCTTGACACAAAAATTGCTTAATCACTTTTCCTTAGATACTCTATCCGCATGAAATAAATTCTTTTTTTTTACAATTTGTAAGCAAATGATAAACACCATGACGGCTGGAGGAAAAAAATAAACAAACCTTCCCTGGAACGGAAGTTGTTTAAAGTTCTGTACCAGAATGGTATTAATGGAACACTAAATTTATTCTACACGGTGCTATTTGTCCGTGTGGCTCGACAAAAATAAGTATTTTCTGGGGGGATTTTGGGGTTAAGAAAACAACCAAATTTGTACGCCCCATCATGCGACATATCAAATGAAAGCTGAACTTCCAAGTTGTCCAGAAATATACAATTTTGTTTTGATAAAGTTTCTTGAACAATTAAACTCAAAAACCATGGTTTAGACGATGTCTATCTTCGGAACAGTTGATGCGACAAATTTGAGAACAATTGAGAGCAAGTAAGATAATGAAAAATAACAAATCTTCTGGTATAAACAGTTCTTAAAATATATTGTAACATGTAGGGTTCAAAGTCACCCCACCATATTTCACCCCGTCTTCATCCGATTTTGATGATTTCTAGAGAAATGCTTCCTGAGTTTTGCTTATGGGAAATATGATTCGAAAACTTTTTAAACCCCTCCTCATGCCTTACAACTTCAATCAATTTCGATCAATTTCAAATGAAACTAAAGAATCTTTCATTAAGCGCTTCCTATCTTTAAATTTAAATAAAACAAAGTGTATGTGAGATCTCATCGAAATTTTTTACTCGTTTGAAAGGCCTATTGATGCCATTATGTATGGAATATAACATCGTTCAAATGTCGGCCGCGGCTTCTCTGGGTGGTGCGCATCCAAAATATCCAATTTTCCATGACTTTGGCGCATAAATCAGGCTGAATTTGACCGATGGCATGGGTTATGTTGGCTTTGAGAGCCGCTGTGGTTTGTGGCTTATTCACATAGACCTGCGATTTCAGAAAACCCCACAAGAAAAAGTCTAACGGGATCGCACGATCTCGGTGGCCAGTTCACATCACCTGCACGTGAGATGACCATGCCCTCGAATCGCTCGTGCAGAATTTCCAATGTGGCGTGAGCTGTGTGGCACTTAGCGCCATCCTGTGGAAACCACATGTCGTTGGTGTCCATATGATCCAGTTCAGGCCAAAAGAAGTTGGTAATCATCGAACTATAGCGCTCGCCGTTGACAGTGATGGCCTGGCCAACGTCGTTTTCAAAGAAATATGGACCGATGACGCCGCCAGCCCAAAATCCACACCAAACAGTGACTTTTTCGGGATGTATTGGACGCTCTTAGATCTCATGTGGATTGGTATCGTCCCAAATTCCCAATTGTCCCCAATTTTGTTTGTTGACGTACCCATTCATCCAGAAATGGGCCTCATCGCTGAAGACGATTTTTCGATAAAAATTAGTGTCAGTTTCCAACTGCTCCAGAGCCCATTCAGCGACCACACGTCGTTGTCTATGGTCGTTTACCTTCAGCTCCTGAGTTAGTTGAATTTTGTACGGGTGCAGGCCGAAGTCACGATGCAAAATTCGTCAAGTTGTGGTCTGCGAAAGGCCGAGTTCTTGTGAGCGATGCAAAATCGACTGCCTCGGATTCTCCTGCACGCTCTCACGGACAGCGGCGATGTTTTCGCCAGATTTTGCGTTTCGTCGACGTACGGGTATTAGTTGATCAATTATTGAATCAGTATACTCAAATTTATCCACCACACTGCGAAGGACGATTATGGCGACCGTAAAATGGGCGAAGCGCGCGGAACGTTGCCCGAACAGAACACTTACATATTTTGATAAAACAATTTTATTATTTGCACGTGTTGTTGAACACTATATCTATCCATGGTGATTTGGCAAAACAGACAGAATAAATGACAACCAATTTGACAGATGTAGCTTCAACAATATGGCCGCTATCAATTGTCAAAGTTCGGATGTCCCTATTGGAAGACCCTGTACTAGCATATAAGTCTAAGCCTACATGCTAAATTTAATCGAAATCCTTTTAGGAGTTTTTGAATTAGGCGGCTAACAAAGATGATTTAAAGATTTTTTTTTTTTTTCTTTTTCAGGGGATTAACGAGAAAACAAAATTAGAATACAATTAAAATAACTGTACCGAACACTAACCGCGACTGCCCGACTTGCACTTGACCAATTTTAATATATTAAAATTGAAAATGACCATTTGAAATATACGACGAGCTCTCTATACAAATTGAACAATGTTTTTGTTGTACGAGTATTGTTATGTCGGGTAAACTTATCCAATAAAATTTAAACTTGTTTTTCTCGATAATTTTTGGCATATCCGATACTCCAGTGTTCAGCCGACGAGTTGTATGAGGAAAAGTTCCCGGCCATTTGACCTTACAGGGTTTACCAAATCAAAACAGTCTGAAATCAAAATTTGTAGATAATTCTTTTCTTAATAACTTTTTCTTAAATGTTTTTTCAGTATGAAGGATATTTTTATTTGTTATTGAGTGGCGTTTACGGCAAAATAATTGCGGCAATAAACACCTCCCACATAGGCTAATACTCACAGATGAACAAAGTTTTACAATAAAATAAACACCATGATGATTGGAGAAATAAAGAAATTCCACAGCTGACACGATATGTAGTCGGATGTTAATTATCTTAAATTTAAATATCGATTTCCTTTTTTCTTGACAATAGAAAGAAAGCCAGGAGAACAAAAAACACTTTCCTGAAGGAAATATTATGATCTGTCTATACTATTCCATTAATTTTTTTTCTAAGATCAACAGCTTCCGATATACTATAATTCCGAAAAACTGGAAAAAAGTGTTGCCGATCTGCGGTTTTTTTTTAAAGGAAAAACAGCATAAATAATTTCTATAATTTTTCAAGAGAGGCGTTTAAAATATTCATTTCTATGCAAATCGTATGGAATATTTGATTCATCTGTCCATAACTCGGCAGCCGTTGCAGATAATGAACTAAAAAATTGAGCAAAAGACTTTATATATTTAGAAACCTTGTAGTATCATAACACAATGTTGACATAAGTTAACTTATGTTGATTTTCCTTATTATCCAAAAAATTTAATTATAAGTTGATGCTAAACCGCCCGATTTGTTTCTCTTTTCGAAAACGCTATTTTTTTAGATATGGAAAAGATGCCCAAGAACACCAAGACAGCTATCTTGTAGGAAAATATTACTTTTTTTATTTATCAGAGAACTCGCCTCTAAATGACTACCTAGGCTTCAATCTGGTGTACTCGATTTGGATAACCAACATGAATGGGTAGCAAACACCGCTGTCTCTAGCTCAGAAACCAAGGATAAATGAAGGAACAGGTGCAAGTGTCTTTTCATAGGAACTCGGTATCTCCACATCCATACGTCTTCTAAATTCAGTCAGTGGTAACAATAAATTTGAAAGAATATGAAAAAATTACTGTTCGACGCAAATGACATCCCCTTCGCTAACTTAGGGCAGTGTCGCTGGTCTCTTCTTGGGAACTTTTCTTTTGGATTATTGCACAAACTAACAGACTAATCTATACCTATCCTGAAATTTGTTTACCAAGCCAGGACGGTACAAAATTCATGTTCGAGGTAAACGGTGAATGACCCACTACTAAAATAATAACACAACAGTAATTCTGATGGTTTTATCTTTCCATTTCTCTTTTTCTTTTTAGACTTCTAACGTAGCTCTAACGACCCTCGTAGGCCTATGAGAGCTGTCAGCTACGACATTTTAGCAACCCTCGTACCCAACTTAACCTAAATCCCTTCCAAGATGGTAGACTTTGCACAAGTCGAATCGGGGAAGATTTTTCATATGTTATGGGACAATGCTTTTGTAATGTGATGCATTTCAAGAACGAGGCAATCATGCAAAACGATTATGGTAATTAAGGGTGATTCATTTAGACTTGTTTTTATAATTTTAATTAAAACACATAAAATGAATGTGGATGGTAGAAACTTTATTATGACCTGAAAGAACAGTTTCTGGCATTTACTTTTTAAATATTATTTCGTTTAAATGTTGCCCGCGACTATGCCCTACATGGTCCATTCTGAAGGTCCAATTTTGGATCACTGCTTCCAGCGTTGCGACCGGTATTTGCAGAATTACGCGAATAATGTTGGCTTCCAAGTCCTGAATCATAGCTGGCTTATCGGCGAAGGCTTTTGACTTCACATAACCCCAAAGAAAAAAGTCTAAAGGTGTGATATCACACGATCTATGTGGCCAGTTTACAGGTCCGAAACGCGAAACTAGCTGTCCACCAAAGTTATCTCTCAATATAGCCATTGTTTCGCACTCTGAGTGTGCCGTAGCCCCGCCTTGCTGGACCAAATATTGCCGACATCACGGGCTTCAATTTTCGGCAGCAAAAAGTCCGTTGTCATGGTGCGGTAGCGCTCGCCATTGACTGTTATGTTTTGTCCGGCCTCATTTTTAAAGAAATACGGACCGATGATTCCACCAGCCCAAAAACCACACCAAACAGTGCATTTTTGTGGATGTAGCGGTAGTTCGACATACTCTTCAGGTTGTTCGTCTGCCCAAATCCGACAATTTGGTTTATTTACATAACCGTTGATCCAGAAATGGGCCTCATCACTGAACAAAATTCGATGCGACAACCGCGGATCTTCATTGAGCTGTTGCAGAGCCCATTGACTAAAATTTAAGCGTAAATTCAAGTCTGGCGGCTTTAATTCTTGAACAAGTTGGATTTTGTCAGCCTTTAAACCAAGGTCCTCTTTTAAAATTCGCCAAGTTGTCGAATACGATAACCCCATATGTTGAGATCGGCGTCGAATCGATTGCTCACGGTCTTCAGCCACACTCGCCGCCACAGACGCAATGTTTTCCTCACTACTGGCTGGATGGGGCCTATTCGGTCGCGTATTATCCAATAACGTACACTGAGACTCGAATTTGCGGATGGTAAAGGCAATAACGGACTCGGAAGCGCACGAAAAACATTTTTCACAGAAAGTTTTTCATAGCACAGCTGAATAATTTGGAGACGTTGTTGAGGTGTGAGCCTTTCCACGATGATTTGTCAAACAATACTGAATAAGAATAACATGACACCATGAGGCCAGTTACGCGTGATCTGTAAAAAAAAACCTATTAAAAAAAAACAAGTCTAAATGAATCACCCGTTATATTGTCCCAGTTATTGTTTACAAGTGTTAAATGCACTGGTTTATATTATGGGATGCACTTGTGCCATTGTTCTGTTTTTTAATGATTATATTCATATCCTTTCGACCTGTAGAGTTTAGCAGTAAGTATCTGTAGTATGACCAAAAGTCATCATATTGCATACGATCGAAATAATTGTGAATTAGAATAGCTACATTGTATGTAATAAACGGATTTTTTTTGTAGCGCGTAGAGTATAAAATTGCGATATTGTAAATGAAATTCGATCTAAGACTGTACTCCATCTTTGATTCACGATTACGGCAGATTTGCTTTCCTTTTAATGAGCTGCAAACCATTAAGCAACTATTAGGGGGACCTTATTTTACATGTATACAAATAGAAAAATATAGGTTCTATATCTTTGGAAGATAGTCCAAAGTTTCTTGTCTCTTCGTTTTTTTTTCGTTTGAAAGAAGCTTTTCATGACAGTTTTACTCTCGGATGTTTGTCAGGGAGGTTTTGTGTTTTCTGGGATTCGAACCTTTAATCTCCCGCTCAGTGATTGCGCACTTAACCACTGAGCCACGACACCCACGAATCAAAATCAAAATGTTATACCCTTTTGTAAATAGAAAATCTGCATTTGCATCTACCTTTCTCTACGGCCGTGTCTGTGCTCTCATCACGCCAAAACTACTCGACAGGTGTTAATAAAATATTGTCATTCTATACCTTAGGAGCTTGGTCATTATCTTCAATTAGAATTACCACGATATTTCTCATGTAGTTTATGATATTAGAGATTGAATAATAAAAAATGCATTAAAAACGAATGAAAAAAAAAGTATCGGTGCTCGTCTGATCGCCGAAATCAAGCAGTGTCGATCGCGGTTAGTATCTAGATGGAGAACCGGTTTGGAAGAACTCGTGTTGTTCGCAATATACTCGTACCTTCGTTTTTGCTAAAAATCTTATAATTTATCAACAAAGTTTCTTAGATGATTCCATTGTTCCTGAAGCTATCGGCAGTCGGCGGAAAGAAGTTGTTTGCTGCTGCTGTGACCATAACATTTTGGTGGGTATGAATTGATTCTTAAGAATTTAAAATCCATGTGGTTGCTAAAATTAGAGTATTAACAAGGCGATAACGGTGGCATCAACAGTGCAAGTCCTCTTACCATTGATAAAAGGCGCAAGAGCTGTCTCGCAACACGGTCCATAACGGTACGTCGCTTACACACGTATTACAAGGAGGTTTTGTAAATTTGAATGTCTGAAATTCATGTTTCTTATATTTATTTATTTTCTTAAACTCTTTATATTGTTATATAATTTATTATTTACTTACATATATTTATAGTTATTTGTCGATTTATTTATATATCTGACTAAATACAACAAAAGTTATTTATTTATATATTATTGTAAGATAAACTTTATTTTATTCAATCAGGAAAAACAGATAGTATAAAAGAAAAATGAGTAGTCCAAGCCAAACAAAACTCCAAAAAGAAACCACACCGTGCTCGACGTAATTTCTCAACAAACTGTCAAGCATGTGGTTCCTCTTCTTACCAACTGTCAGAAACATGGCGGCTGGTTCCAGTTGGTTCATAATAAGTAGAACGTTCACAATAAGTAATAATAAATAAATAAAATATATGTTGCGGAATGCGGACATAACAATATATATATTGTAATATGCGAGCTACGGCTCGAGTAGATAAAACGATATTCTGTGAAATTTATTTCTTTATTTTCTAGTCTATAGAACAATTCAGGTTCACACTATACTATTCTTCGCAATTCTTTTCTTACAAGGTCTCTTTCCTTTTAAATCACTTTATCTCCTTTCAATTACTTAATTCACAAATCCAAACTAATTACTTCTTCTTGTTAACTCTCAACTTTCAATTCATCACAAAATTACAACTTCGCCCATTATCACTTTTCTAATCTCTTCACCACGGTTTTAAAACTACTGCCCCCTCTCGATCGCCATCTGTCCTTATATAGCAGAAGTTTCTGATAGCCAGAAACTTCTAGCAAATTCTTCGACCACTGGAACAAGAAAAATTCTGATGTAATAATTCCAAGATGACACTCATTTCTTGCAGTTATAATTCCCTCTTATACGTGATATTATCCGTCTCTTTCGTAGACATGAACTGTGGAGACTTAACCGCAGACACGAACCTCGAATGAAAGGACACTTCGGACCAAAATTCTGCCAGAATGAAAAGACACTTCGGAATGGGTTGCATAGTCGTAGGAGCATAGTTATTATTATGCTACAATATTTATTCGCTTACTGAAGCCTTTGTATATTTAGTGTATGTATTTTGCTTGTTAAAACAATTGTATATACAATGGTTATTTTATTATTTATTCAAATCCACATTTATTTATTTATTTGTTTGTTGTCAGCACATTTATAGAGAGATATCTACTTATTTATATAATTACTTATTTTCTTATTCATTTATATACTTTTTATTTCTTATTTATTCATTCGGCGTACATTTATTTAGTACAATATTACTAAAGCGTTTTCCTTCCTTCGAGCTCATCGCGTTTCTTCTTAACGTATATTGGCTACTAGGAAGACATTTTAAATTAAGCATACGAGTATACTCGTATAAAAAACTGCATTTACGAGGGCAAGGTGAAAAGTTCTCGGCCTGACAATGAAAGACTTCGATTTTCAATTAAAAAAATGTATTTGTTTTTCTACATAATCTCCCTTCACTTCAACACACTTGGTCGAGCGATTCTCCAACATCAGTATTCCTTCTCGGAAGTGAGAGTCTGGAAGGCTGTGAAAATTTTCATCTACGACGACCCTTTCAACTTCTGCATTGGATGCGAAGCGCTTCCCAGAAACAAATTTCTTCAAGTTTGAGAACAGATGGAAGTCTGAGGGCGACAAATCAGGTAAATAGGGGGGATGGCCGAGCAAATCGTACCACACTTGTGTACAGGTCATTGTCCTGGTGAAAGATGATTTTTTTCTTCTTCAAGCCAGGCCTCTTCTCGCGAATTTTGGCATCCAGCTGGTCAAGAAGGTTGGGGTAATATTCGCCTGTAATTGTTCTGCCTTTCTCAAGGTAATCAATTAACAGGATCCCTTTCGCATCCCAAAACACACTGGCCATGGACTTCGCTTTCTTTGGCGCTGAACAACTGGCTTCCACCCACTGCTTCAACTGCTGTTTCGTTTCTGGCGTGTACCATGTCTCATCCATGGTGACAAATCGCCGCACAAAATCGGTCGGATCCCTACTGAATCGGTCCAAAGATTGCCACGAAAATCATTTGCGCATTTGCTTTTAATCAGCATTCAGCAAATGCGGCACCCATCTTGCGCAGAGCTTTCGCATCCCTAAATTTTTGTTCAAGATGCTTCGCACCCTCTCTACCAATATACACACACCCTCAGCTATCTCACTCACCTTCACTCGCCTATCGCCCAACACGATATCATACACTTTTTCGATGGTTTCGGGTGTGGTTGCAGTTTTTGGCCGTCCTTTCAGGTGGTTCATCTTCGAGGGACGACCACTTTTAAATTCAGCTGCCCACTTTTTAACGGTTGTGCTAAACCTTATATGAACATATGGTATGGGGGTTGTACTAAACTAAGCAATTGAAATATACTATAATTAAAAAAAAAAAGTGTTAAGATCGATCGTCAATGCTCCATGGTATATTAGGAACAACATCCAAGATCCACACCGATTCATGAAGAACTACCATCTTAGATAAAATAACAAACTCGCAAACTCCGTATTCATCTTCATGGTCATTGCAAAACGCCATACTCCAAATTTTGGACGTGACAAACTTTGTGCGCTTACTACAAAGAACGAACTATTTGATTTAGCGCAATAAGGAATAGCCGCACGTAATGTCGGTATCAGCGAGTGGTGCTTTTGCTGGAAAGCTACCTCCCCAACGCGAATATTCTTCGAAACTACTAGATAAGGTAAATTACATAGTTGTAGTCAACTAGAAGAAGGGAGGTGTTCTTAGTGAGTGAAAATCTCAATCTACTATGAGCACGCGCTGTCGGTCTACTCGTATGAAGATTTTCATCCACCCACGTAAAAAAAAAGTTCCTTGGTGCTAAACTTATTATGCATTATTATTGATCTCATCTCTAGACGTCAAATTATTATTCTATTACCTTTTTGATTGGAGGTTTTGTCTTCTAATTTTGTTGATGTAAATAGTTAATATCAAAATAAAAATAATGTTTCAGTAGTAAGATATATAAAATATCATATCTCTGTAATGTTAAATGTAAATATTTGTATACACAATAAAAACAAAAAACTACTAAAAATATCTATTCATCTTATACTTTCCTTCATATCCCGATAACATTACCATTTCTCTTGTAAGTAAATATGTAAACAAATGTGTAAAATATTAATTTTTGTAAAAAAAAAAAAAAAAACAATTAGTGCCACCTTACTTTCGTGCGGCACTGTACCTATATTTAAATATAATTTCCAATTTTCCAATTGTTTGTATCTTGTATCTAACAAAAAACAAAATAATATTATTCCAATCTATGTATTGGCTAATTTAATCAAATTACGTAGACCGCGAACCACAAGCTTTGAAAAAAAAAAAAAAAAAAAAAACCAAAAAAGCTTTCCATAAGAAAAAGTGTGTAATTACGAAAGCAAACAAAAAACGAAAATAAATACAACAAAAAATCCCCACATGTTTATGTTTTGCACAGCCACTTTAATTAATGAATACGGTCCCGGCTTTAATTTCTTCAACTTTTATTGACCTTCAGTTGCTCAACATCTAGAGGTAACAACAACACGTGAAATATACAAATTTGTAATTTATATATTTATGAACAATAAAAATATACTTACAGTGAGAGTAATAATCAATCAACCGCAGCAGTTCACATGACGTTGACGACGAGGGGATACCTATACCTACTACGAGTATGCATTGATGAGCTTCCACAATGTAATACTCGTAAAATATGCATTTTCATGTGGTGAGAAAAAAAATCCATTTTCCAAATTGAAGATTTATTGCGTTTTGCATTTTAAATTTACAAATTACATTTCCCGGTTCTTTTTTTTTTTGTCTTTCTTTTGTATGCGGCTTTTTGCTTAGATGCACCTGAGTCAGCAGTAAGGAAATGAAAAAAAAGCCCTCATACGCCTGAGTGCCTTAAAATTGCTAATAAGATTCACCCCAAAGGCATGAACAAAAACGAACCACATACACCTAAAATTAAATATTTTTGTTTTTTTATTCAAATCTCTTAATTCGTAATGAGTTTAAAGTACAACGGCACAGATACACAAAGGAAATATCTTAAAGTTAAATAAGTGGTATTGTTTTTTGTGTTTTTTTTTTTTTTGTTTCGTTATTATGCAGTAAATATGGGATAGATATTGTATTTAACGGCTTTTCATTTTTATACGTTCCAGTGTTAGTACAATACCCTTATCGGATGATAACAAAATGTTTTTCTTATCGTATGTTAGCGGAATGGGGGTCTTTGCTGATATGGAGAATTTAAAATTCTTTAATAAAAGTGCTAAGCCTATACGTGCTTGCATTTTTCCGAAGCGAAGTCCAATACAATTCCTTGGTCCATCACCGAATGGCAGCCAAGCGACAGAATGCCTTTTTTTAATCTCATCTGGGCTGAAACGTTCCGGATCGAAAGTATCAGGATCTGGATATATATCTGGATCATGATGGAATGCATCAACTGGAATGAGGATTATAGTATTCTTTTCGATATAGTATTTTGGATCGGAAGTGGTGTAATCGCTTTTAGCTCGACGATTTAAATGTGAAACGATGGAGTATTTGCGAAGGGTTTCTGTAAAAAAAAAAATATTATAATACTTAACATTATGCAGGTAGATATGTACATAATGTATGTGCTGTCATGACTTTGCAAAAAGCTAATTTTAAAACTAAATAAATACGAGGTACTTTGCGATATAAAATAGGTTTTTAAAATAGGTTGTAAGTTATATAAGAATGATCCGACTTTCAGCCATACAGCCGTTCTACTTTCGAACACAAAAACCCAATGCATACAATTTAAGGATTTCACATCTCAGCTATATGTCATCTCTCAAATGCCATGCCATTTTACAATATGGATCGTTTAACTACCGCTCAACGCATTAAACTGTTTTCATATTACTACAAAAATAACAGTTCTGTAATGTTGAGGGTGGCCGTGGTGTAGTGGTGTAGTGGTAACATCATCGCTTGTCACACTGTTGATTCACGGTTCGAATCGTGATGTCAAGAATCATTTATTTATTTCGCATGAAATAAATAAAAAAGTCGATCACTAGCTAAAGCTAAGTCAACTCTATTGTGAAGGCATAACACTGGCAGTAGGGCGGTCAAAATATGGTCGTCATAATCGCCCAACTAAGTAAACAATTCGAAACACAATCACCAAATACAAACAAATTGGTAATGCTTGTGATGTCGTTGTGCATTTCCTGAGTGCACGAGTTACATCCCAGTGTTCCGGTAACATGATGCTAACAGGAAAAGTCAGGCCGGAAATATTGCAATTTATAGAAAACCTAAGTCATTCTCGACACAGCATACTCGTAAATGAAACATGTTGATATAGCATTTATTTATTTAATTGATCAAGCTGACACCAAATAATATTTAGCAAACAGGAAATGCAATACTCGTAACAGCAAATTCATTTTTTGCAGTCGAGAATGATTACGGCGAATTAAGTAAGAAGTAGTCTTGTCTCTACCGTTCAACATGTAAGACTAAGAGTATATTAATAAAGTGTTTATTTTTGAATTATTAAAAAGTATTGTGTGACCTTCTTATTTTTACTCTGCTTTCATTTTTGGTATTCACTGAAGAGAACTAAATACATAACTCGCGCTGTAGACCGGTGGCGTGATCGGGCCGTATTTTTTATTGGAAACGACGAAGGCGCCACTATTCCGATGAATTTTTTGCACTTTAGTCAAATGATAATCAACCAACATTGATGTTAGCGATATATGGTTCCAACAGGGCGGGGCTACGTGCCACAATAGGTTGACTTGACTCTGTTGAACAAAAACTTCCCAGTCGTTTAATTTCGAGATTTGGCGACAACAATTGACCACCTTTCTTTTGTGAGACTTTGCTAAATATCGTGTCAGATAATCCCTATACTTTGGAGCACTTAAAAACCAACATCCGTGAAGTTATGGGCGCAATACATGCAGAAATGTGCCGAAAAGTCATCAAAAATCACCTCACAAGAATCGAAGTATGCAAAATCTTCCGTGGTGGCTATTTAACCGATGTTGTATCCCATACATAATGGTATAATCCGAAATTTAAAACATTAAACAACCTTTATTAAAATCTTTAATACTTCTTATATTATTTAAATTTAAAACATTAAACCACAAAATTAATAACCCTGTATATAGTATGTCAAATAATGTCCCAATATAGAATTTGACAAAATCACAGGAGTCATATCGGAGAATGAGTCAATTTTCAAAAACCGGTCATTGAATATAGTACCGTTATACTTTTTTTTTAAAAAAAATATGGTACGCCATTCTATAGCATAAGCCCACCCAAACTCAAATATAAATTTGTCCTACAATCATATGACCCGATTTTAAGAAAATCTTTTTTTTTTTTGTTCAGAATCAGCCACTAGTAAATTCCTGTTAATTTTGGGGTTAGAACAAAAATGTCTATTTGGTCTCGACTTGTGACTACAGACTACAGATGCGAAATTTGAAGAAAATCCGTGTAGCTAGTTTAGGCTGCAGAGAAACAGGTAGACAGACAGAATTGAGAGACACACTCTTGCCCTTGAAAGTGAAAGTTAAAAATTACTGCTACCAGTTTCCTAGTATAATATTAGTAAAATATTTCAGGCGTGCAAACTAAAATGTTCACACTAAAAAAGTGTTAATGCAATCTTACGCATTTTGTATAAAAAATCAAGAGCAATTAAATATTTACATTGTCTCAAAAGTTTGCATTCTTTTTTTTACAAATTAAAGTGAATAATTATTCATACTTTCTGTAAAATAGCACAAATTTTGACAATTTTTTTACATATTACACTCGTATAGCTAGTGAAGCTGGAATCGGCGAATGTTAAAATGTTCTAAGTCGGTTTTTTAAAACTTTGAATTATTGATGGGAAGTATTCTTCGAGAGTGAATTGTATCGTACCTAAATATTTACTCTTGGAAAATAACTTCCCGTCAATAAAACATATTAATATTTGTCGATTCAAGCTAAGTAGCTATTACAAAAAAAAAAGAAATATTTTATCTTATCTGCAAATACGGATATGATATACTATACATATCCATTAATGATAAAACGTGGAATTGGACTCTTATTGACATTATTGCTTCCTCGTAATTCGAAGAGTAATAAGAAAGAATTTTAATGATTATTTCTGAGAGCCAAACAATTGTTGGTCTTTCTATTTGAGATCAAAACAAACAGTTTCTATCCCGTGTCCGCCTAACTCAAGAAAGAATTTTGATAAAATTTGGTCCCTTAGTTTGGTTACTTTTTCACTTTTTCAAGCCATACTGTTTTCATAACATTGACTCTTTCTTTTGGTTTATTTTTAATAAATTTGGTAATATTTTCTCCGAGTTTTTCTTACTCCAAAATGTTAGCCAAATCTAACAAATGTGAAAAACAGTATTTTGACAGATACTTTTGACAACTCTTGACTTGTATCATAATGGACATCATAAATGTAAAATTTTAAAAATGAAAAATAACTAACTGCTCAATTTGAAGGAAAAATAGACCAAAAAAGAATCAAAAAAGAAACAGAGAGCAAGCTATACAGGAAAGTTACAATCCATCTAATAACCCATCTTTAACTCAAACCTAATAAAGTGATATTGGCGATTCGAAATTGTTAAAACAGATGCAATGATATCTTTCTATACGGCGAATATTGTATTTGTATCTATTTGTATGTATATTTATTTTTATTATTTCTCAAGAAAGACAACAATATTTTAAACAAGAATGAAAAAAAAAAAAATAGTAACAATAAAAGAAATAATAGTGACTAGGTATTTTTGTAGAAAAAAATAGAGATAATGCCACAGTAAAGACCAAAATTAAGCAACAAAATAATAAAATTGTAGGTAAAAAAAAAGAGACAAATAAAAAACCAGAGTAGAGAAAACCAAAAAAATAGCGATGCGGAGAAAGTATTTAAATATTTAAGTAGTACATTGAAAGCGAAGTGTAATAATTCACCAAAATATCATTGAAGGACACAAAAATGAGATGCAATATTATTTAGATCAAAGGAGAAAAGCCAATCCTTTACACATTTTGCAAATACATTAGCAATCTGATAAAAATTGGTAATCTATTGAATAACCGACACGAAACTACACTATAAAAGTTACGAAATGCGGTTGTACTGAAATCAGGTAAAGCGACCAGATTTAAGGAATTGCCTCGTAAAGTGTAATTGGGAACCTGTCTGAAAGACGTGTTACCAGATCTTAAAAAGAATACTTTTAGGACCTTGTAACAATATAAGTGTTGAAGTGGAAGAATTTTCAAATCTCGGAATAACGGAAAACTAGAATGTCCACGAGCTTTCCGACAAATGATTTTTAAAACATGTTTCTAAAGTGCTAAAAGAGGTCGTAATTTGCAAAAGTAAGATCCTCCCCAGCAGCTAATCCCCCAGTACTGTAATCCTGAGTCGAAGATGCCATAGTAGATTTTTAAAAGGAGTTGGATAGAGCAAAAATTCCGCAGAAAATATAAGTTTTTCACAGTGCCACGAAAATAGTATCTTAAAACTTCTAAATGACTGTCAACATTCAATTTTGCATCTATGACAAGCCCTAAATACTTAAATTTATTAACACATTCCACTTGAAAACATTTATCATTGCAACAAACATGAGTATTAAAAGAGGAAGATCCTGCATTGCAAGAGCAAGTTAACAGTGGATACTTGAGGCAATCAGGCGCATGGTAAAATAGTTCTGGTACTGTAATAATTTGTGTAGAAAGACTAAAAAACATAACCTTATTTTTTGAGCTAATTAGCAAACTATGCTTCGCAAACCAGACTCTCAACAAAAAAAGATCCCAATTTAAGGCAGATATAAGGTCCAATACACTATTACAACCATAACTAAAGCCAACATCGTCTGCGAAAGCTGTCAACAGACCCTTAAAAGGGTAACTGAAAAGGGAGTTAATATATATTGAAAAAAGTATGGGCCCAAGTACAGAACCCTGCGGTACACCCAGATTTAAAAACTTGAGATCACTCCTAACTGTTTGAATTTTAACCCTTTGGTTCCTGTTCTTCAGATAAGATCTAAACCAATTAAGCGTAAAACCCCTAAAGCCAGCATTTTCAAGTTTTAATATTAGCATGTCATGATTGACCATATCAAAGGCTTTGGCTATATCGACAAACAACCCAGCTGTACACTTTTTTTTATCAACATTATTATAAATTAGGGAGCACAAATTTAACAGAGCATCTTCAGTAGATCTACCTTCTCTAAAGAACTGAAAAATTTTGTTTTATTTAAAAAATTAATCACTCTGCTTTTCATAACCTTTTCAAATTTTCATTTCTAAGAAATTCTATCACGAAACTGTTGCTACAACTTTTTCTTAGAAGAAAGTGGGCGTAGTTCCCAAAATTTGTAATCGATGTTCACGGATTCGAATGAGATATTCACAATAAAATTCAACCATAGCCGTAAATAGCTTCGAAAAAGCAATATAGTTTTTTTTTTTCCAGAAAACGCCCACAAAAAGTGGGAGAAAATCAACGTCTACTTATTTTATCAAGACAACGTTTCTCCATTTCTAGCAAAAATATTGAAAAAAGCGGGCATGGGTGGATATTCACAACTGTCTTGCTTCGATTTCTAAAATGCCTACAATGCACTCGTACTCGTACCAAATTTGTATATTCATAGTTCGAAATTTAAAGCCCAAAAAGTAGAGACAGATGGACGGATGGACATGGCTAGATCGACATCAATTTTGATGCTGATTTCAAATATATATATTTTCGTTATTATTTCGCTATGTTACAAGTTATGCATCAAACTTAATATATCCTGAATCTGGTATAAAAATAAACTAAAGATGCCCTGAATAAGGAACTTGAAGAAAAAATAAAAGAGTATGAAAAAGGTCTCGATCTAAAAGGAAAACAAGTTCAGCAACAACTTCTATTCAAAAGAAATGTTTACAAAAGATTACGAATAATGTGTGAACGCGGACTTAATATATTTTTTTGACTAAATATGAAATGAAACATTGTTTTTAATTGACCGATTATTTGGTTTATAACAAATATGTATGAAATACTATATCGACCAAATGGACGCCTCTGGTCGCGGTGCAGATGCACTCTCTTTCAACCATATTTTGCATAACATTTTAGCTGTCCTTTAGCTTCGGAATTGTGGTTGGCTTGTTGCCGTAGTCATTTCTCTACAAGTACCCCCGACGGTCAAATCAGGGGATGGAGAGAGCCAATAGATATATGTAAGTAACCTCTGTTTGATATTATACAGTCGGAAAAAATGTGTCGCAAAATATCCATTGTATCGTTAGCTGTGTGTAATGTGGCACCGTCTTGTTGGAACCATATTTATTGTACGAGTAGACCCAATCGATCCAATTCGGGCACCAATAAGTTTTGCAACATGTCACGATACCGATCACCGACGAGGGTGTAAGGGTCGCTAATGTATAAACTGAGGATTTCGTGCCTATATTTTGTTTACTAATAAAGCCATACAATTCGAAATAAGCTCCGTTGCTCATGATTATTTTTTCCCAAAAATTTGGGTCGTCAATATGGAGCTGCAAAACCTTCTCACTCTACTCCCGCCGGAATATATGGTCATTTTCAATTAGGTGTTGAATTTTATATGGATACAAATGCAAATCTTTTTTGATTATTTTAAACAAATTTGCCGGAGACATTCTAAATTCTTGTGAACGTCATCTAACGAAGGTGCCCAGACTTTCATTAATATTGTCTCTCACTGCAGTAATATTTTGTACCCTACATATGCTACCAACTCGACCGGACTTTATTTTATTTGCCAGTGTATACTGAGTTTCAAAGTTATTCATTATACTCTGAATGGTTGACTTGCTAGACGCAAATTTCTTCGCGTTTTCATAACTGAACGATTATTTAGATAAAATATTTTACATCAACACGTTGTTGAGGCATTAGATGCTGCTGAATATATTGTTTTCGACTGCTCATCATGGCCAAACAATTTGTATACTGGGATTAGCAATCGAATGTTATGTCGATCTAGCCATCCGGTCCAGACGAATTGCAACTTTTCTCTAGGTTTTTCGCCTCGATCTTATTGCTTTCCGTAGGAACTTAGCACGTTTTGGAATGACGTTGTCATTTGGTGCCCTTCTAAAAAGGCTACGGTTTTCCTTAGACTATATTCCAAATGGTATTATTAATATTAATCATGTAAGTGGCTGCATTCACGTCTCTATCGAGGAAGCAAAGAAATTATTTGATATACATAAGTGGATTATTTTTTCTGTGGTTTTTGCGTTGCTTACCAGAATGATATAAAATGGAACACTGTCTGTCTATCTGTTCGTCGGTAGGTCATAAACTTGCAAGTTTTGAATCGGTTCAGAGAGCTAAATTTTGAATAGAAATAGTATGTGGTGGACCGAAAATAATTATATAGAAAAATTATAAAAAAAAACAATTGTTGGGGGTATAATGTACCCCAACAAAAAAAAAAAAAGAAACTCGTACATATATAGGTAATATTAAAACTGAACTACCATGGTAAAAAAATATATTTTTGGTTTAAAAATTGTTCAACAGAAAACCTCAATAACCAAGGCAAAGGTGAAGCTATTTTGGTCTGTAGCTACAAATACGATTATGTATATGCATTTATATTTATTTTTCTCTATATTAACGTAGAATATTAGACAACTTGTGAGTAGAGGAGATAACTTTAGATAGTTTCGATAGTGAATTATAAAGCTGTCGATATCGATAGTACTATCGGATTTTTAAATGTATATTTCAACTTATTGTCTTCAGATAGTCTATAACAGATATTCCAAACAACATCAACAATCAATATCTGGGCTCTAGCAGAGCACCATTCGGCGCATTTCATGTAGTCTGCCGACGTTAGTGAAATTAACATTTCCTACCAGGATGGCAGGTCAGTCATTAGTGGATTTGGTGGTAATGTAAAATTCACTAAAAAAAAAAACACCATAATTCAACTGTAAGAAGTAAATTATTTATGGCAACGGACATCAGTGAATTTATCTAAACAAACAAATTAATATAAAAAAAAAACATTGTATGATATATTTTGAAATTAAAAAGTGAAAGAATTAAAAAAACTAAATGTATTCATTCCGATGATTATTGAATCAGTAAAGACAATTTTCCGGTCAGTGACAGCGAGTTTCTCTAATCAAAGACCTCTCATCAATCTTCTTAGATAAATATGGTTTATGGGGCTTGGAACGCGCCGATTGCAAGAGTGAATGCTGTAAGTGTTCTGTACCATAATTTTAACTGTATCTTTATTTTTCTTTCTCGTTAATTCACAGATAAAGTCATGGTCAGACTTGAAATTGTCAAGTAAAGTAAATACTTATTGTTCCATGTATTCCATATGTTTGTCCTCCCACTGCTCGCTTGAGAACCTCTAAAGACATTTTGATGCAATCAATTTTGTATTCGTATGATACGTAGGTGGTTTCGTCTAAATATTGTCAGAACCGCCTCGAGTGTGAATGGAATATGAAGGGCGGGTTTTCAAAAAATTTTAAATTATTTTTGTTAGCCGACTAAATCAAAAATTTGGCATGTAGACTGATACTTTAGTGTTCCACTTGAAATTGTTTGAAATCAAATAGAGTGGGAGTAAGATATGGAGAGGGTTTTAAAACATTTTCAAATCATTTCTCGAACTCAGAAAGCACCGAACGGATTTTGATGAAATTTGGCTTTTGAATTACATCAGATATGCACATAGATATGTTTGTCTGAAAATCATTGAAATCAGATACGACTATTCACCCCACATATTCCAATATTTTTCAAGAGCTGTTTGTGGTAGAGGATTTGTTATAATTTTCGCCTTAAATAAATGTGTATATCCCCACATTTTTTCCAAATTGTTCGCATTAATATTTTTGAAAAAGAGAGGGTGGGCCAATGCCTTCGTTCAAAGTTCAGGTGTTGATATGTCGCATGGTGGGGTGCATTATGCTCCCAAAAGTCCCCTAAAAGGAATAATTTTTACAATTCTATTCTTATCTATTTCTGGACCACCGCGAACTATTTTGTTTGTTCAGTACTCTTATTCACATGGTTCAATAGTTACAAGCATGTGAAAGACACATGAATAGAAGGACATACAGATACCGTGTTGAATCCATTAGTGTTCCGTTTATACCATTCTGATATGGAATGATAATAACACATCAATTGTTCGATAATCTCAAAACTATACCTAGCTAGTTACTATCAATAGTTTGTTGTCTCTAGTTTTGAGTTTTTATTTGAGTTATGCTACTACAATTATTTTTTGTCCCTCCAAATATGGGAATTTATAAAATTGTTTGTGTAAAATTGCATATTAATTTATTAATACATTCCTGGATAGATAGATAGTTAAGTAGTATATTTCCTTCTGAGAATGAACTCATTTTATTCATTTTACCCAATTAACACACCAACGAATTGGTTTATTCTTCCGGTACTGCTTCAGAGGCTAGGTAAGGTATGGGAAAGTGGTTGCCTGCTTGGAACATATGTGGTTCGAACATGATGATGCCACATTATACACAACTAACGATACGATGGATATTTTGCGAGACATTTTTTCCGGCCGCATAATGTCTATCCCCTGATTTGACCAACCCCGACTTCTTCCTCTGGGGGTAATTGAAGTGAAATGTCTACGGTAACAAGCTAACAACAACCCCGATGCTAAAGGACAACAAGAAATTGGTGAAATAACATCCGAAATGTGCCATAATATTATGGTTGAAAGAGCCAGAGCCGGTTATTTGTCCGATATAATATTCCATAATTTTTATAAACCTAAATGTGTTTCATTTCATAGTAGGAACTTCCAACAAAAAATGGCATGGAATATAAATACCCCAGGGTCTTCTTTACGAAAAATCTCAGTATGGAGAGACATCTATTAAAATGTTCTAAAACATACATCAATACAGCCTGGAAGAATTGTTTTAATGACAAATAAATTGCACCAGTACCAAGTACAAAGTCTTCAAAGCGGTTTCGGAATCCATTCTTCTCTATGCAGCCCAAAATAAAAAATACGATATTGTTGAAAAACTGCTGAGGAATTACCTAAAGGAAACTTTCCATCTGACTACCAAAATGCCTAACCACATGCTAATGCTAGAAACTTTTAACAAAAACCTGCAAACCAAATAGATTTAAGGTGTTAAGTATGATGGACTGCCCACTTCTCAAAAAGTAACCCTACAAGCTATACCTGGTAAAACTGTTCTAATAATTGGCTGGAACTTGCTTGCGGGGCAGTGTGATTCAATTGCATTTCGACGGTAATAGGAGTTACCAGCTCAATGGAAAGGTGAATGAACTAGCAAGAATAAAATTTCTAGAGGAAATATTGGGATCACTTCATAGATCGACTTGCATACAGGTCCAGCACAACTTGCAGCAAAACAATTATTTTAGGGATGAAATAGCGATGAACTTCAAACTTAGGGGTGAACTTCTGAAACTAAATTATGTAGAATGTGCAATTTGGCAAAGAAGTAGTAAATGTTCAATCTTACGAGAAATAAGGAGGCACATCTTTGGAGCGATGTTCTATCGGATGATCAAGTCTTAGTACTCAATGAAATTGACGTCCAAAAACTGTTCCAATGTCGCAAAGTCTCGCTACTTTATTAAGAAATGAATGAAATGAGAAATAATGAAAACTTTTAAAAATCTAAGATCTATAGCTACGAATACTTTTTACTATTCGATTTCCAGTATACCTACAGATAGAAAAATAATCATATATGTCGAAGACCATTATCAACTTGGCAGATGGCAAAGCTATTCAAAATGATTTTGTTAATATAATTCATTAAACATGCACGTAAAAATCGATCAATCAAAAAAACATTGGCCTGGAATATAGAAAATACCATGTACATACATTTGGGGGTCTACTGTCATTATTTCTCTATACTACAAACTACGTACCAATATTAATATACCCTATAGGATAGTCCACAAATATTTTTGGTGTTTTGGTTAAATTAATTATCTACTAGCCTAATCAGCTAGGTGCTGCATTCGCAACAGCTCTCTCTTCATCTATGCTGAATTCAGTTCAATATTCCTTGGGATAAATATTTCATTGAGCCCATTCAGTAACTCCAGTCGTGTTAAGTCCTATCATACTTCCGGCATTTCAGAAGCCTCTACTACAAAAGCCTGTTTTACATTCGTCTGTAAATACAAAAGCCTGTATCATAAGTGACTGTATAACAAAAGACTGTATCATAATAGCCTGGCTCTTTATGAATTTACGTTTTTATGATGTACGAGTAGTATTTTGTGATGCAGTCTTTTGTGATGCAGTCATTTATTTATGAATATGTGCGCGCGCAAATGCTCATAAAAATACAAGCTTTTATAACAGAAACAAATTATTGTTATTATAATACTTACAGACAATGTCTGGTGCTCTTGTTGTCAGCAATGTACAGATGCTTAAACATTTTGATCAAATAATAAATTCCGATACACACCTTCAGTTTCCCCTTTTTTCAGACATATATAAAATAATGCGACGGATAGATAAAATGTCAGTTTGAATATCTCATACACATAAATCAATGCAGTTATTTAGAAAATTGTTTAATCATTTACAAACTCTGTTTTGACTGGAATAAATGGTGACAGAAGTTGTTGTTGAAATTGTTTATCACTTCATTTCGAGATTTCGTTTTTCTACGAATATATAACCAATATACTGAAAAATATCTGAAACCAAAGAAAGATAAAGAAAGAAACTTCTAATTGTCAATTTTCAAACTTCATTTCGATCAATCCCACTGCCTCTGAGATCTTCATAGTCAAAGCCAATCAAGGGGTAAGAACTAAATTTTGCAATATACGGACATTAAGCATAGTACAGACGACAGTCTTTTTCATTAATCAGATTGAGGAAAAAATAAAGTTCACGACTGGGAACGCACTTGAACCTATGAACCTATGTAAATCTGTTTAAATTCAAAAAAAAAAATTGACAAATTTTCCAAGTATGCATATACGAGTATCACATATGGATTAAATATTAATTTCCAACAAAACTGATAGAGCCATAGACGATAAATTGCCAATTTTTCAGAACAAGTAAAGCACCATTATACGTATTCTTTTGGTAGAAACATGATATGCCACTTCATAGCATATGTTCACCGTAACTCAAATATCGAATTTGGTCAAAATCGTTGAAGCCGCTTTCGAAAAAATTGATATTTTCACAATCGGCCATTTGTAGAGCCTTAAATTTTGGGGTTGGAATGAAAATTTAGATTTCGCCTCTAATTGTGGCCCTATAGACCCCAGATATTAAGTGTAAAAGGAATCTGTCAAGCCGTTTAGTATGCAGTCGTACGTACAAACAGACAGACAGTACCAGATTCTCAGGTCCAAATGGGATCTCTCACCTTGTTTTGAAAAAGTGTTCTTCTACCCTGGCCAAAGCTCTATGTAAGCTCTTTTATCTATCGTCTTCCGTAGATATTTTCCGACCTATAGTACTATCGTCAGTACTGCCAAAGGTCATGGAGTGGGTCAATACAAGTTGTCGTAGATGGATGTAGTTCTACCCCATTTTCAAACAATATTAGTATACAGAGCTCAACCCTTTTCCCGACCGTGTCCCTTATATATATCAGTGACCGACCTTCTACTTGCAATCCAATCCATTCTTTTCCGCGGACTACAGATCTTGACATTTCTTTATCCTTACCGTCTCTACGGCAAGGGCAGTTTAATCGTAATACTCGTGGGTCATCTTGTTTACTTTCGAGTGCACAGTGAAGTTCAGAAGATTGTTTTTTAATCACTCGTTGTGTTTATTGCGTAAGCGAACACTGAGCGAGAGATTCAGGGTTCGAATCACAGAAATTGTGGAGGTGGAAAAGACAAACAAATTCTGGTTTTCCGCTGCTCTGAGTTCTAGAGCAATCGCGAAGAAATTATCAAGATCTGACCATGTCATTAGAAATGTTTTACAAGATCCGGAGTCTGCAGAAACATTCAAGACGCGATCAAAAGCGGATTTCGAATTTCTTATTATTCGCTTCGTCCAATTCAGTGCGTTTGCTGGTAGAAATTAGGAATGAGTTAAAGTTAGATGTTTAGATGTTTGAATTTTGACGGTTTCGCGTACAATAAATCACAGCGAAATAGTGGTCCGAAGGAAAAATAAAAAAAAATAAATTCTCACCGAATAACATGTATCATGATTGTAAAACTGTAAGTAACATTGGGTTAATTTATTCTTTTTTTGCCGATTTGAACCATCTTATTAATCTACAATAATAAAATATTTGATAGACCAGCCGGCTTTAATGGTCTTTTGGAGGGAACCAAGGTTTCTCTCGAAGAGCAACTTCGGCGGTGGAAGTTGTATGGTATAGGGGTGATTTTTGCGCTGGCGGTAAAGTTTCACTTCTTGGCTTTTACCTCCAGGAAAATGAATAGTGCTGCCTACATCCAGTAGCTCCAAGAGAACTTGGTACCTAGCAAGATAATGCAACAGTTCATGTCAGTCGTTAAAGTACATATGGAACGCTTTCAAAACATCAGATTGATGGAGTGGCCAGCATGTTCTTTCGAGATGCGATAATGAATTCATCCTTAGATGATCCAGTATTAAACAAATTGGTTGATAGTATGCCAAACAACATTTTTGGCGTAATTGGAAAAAAGAGAAATAAAACTTCATAAAGAGAAACGTAATGCGACTATACTTCTACAAACTAAAAAAATCAGTTTTTTATTGTTCTAATTCCCAAAACAAAATATCGGTGATTTTTTTGCTCTAAATACTTGTATGCTGATGCCGTAAAATAATAAAATATTTAGGGTATTGTATCCGTTTTGAGTTTCCTGTAAAAGAACTTTTGTAAGGTGCGGTTATTCTTTAGCAATAAAAACATTTTTTTTGTTTAATAAAGTTTGTTAAAAAGATATTACTATAGCAGTCTCCCGTAAACACCTCACTACCTTAAAAGAGCTCATACAAAATGCTTGAAATAAGCTATCTATGATAGATGGACAGCTCGGCGTGGTCTAGGAGTGGATCCCCACAAAACCGAACTAGTCCTCTTGTCAAGAAAATATAAAATCCCACATATTGACCCTCCAACCCTTAATGGAACAAGCTTAACTTTTTTCAACGGAGCAAAATATCTGGGTCTTATTTTGGATAGAAAAACCAAAAGCCACTGTCGCACTGGGACTTACAACTGGCTCTATATCTCGGTCATTAGACCGATCCTTATGTACGGGGTAGTTGTGTGGTGGATTGCCTTGGTCAAGGCGATAAAGCGACGCCTTCTGCAACTATCGACATTCTTTTTCATTTAATACCCCTCGACATTCTTGGCAGGCAAATGGCAGCTAACTCAGTTATTCGCCTTAAAGCTACTGCACGGTGGTCCAAAAAAGTATATGGTCACGCCTCCATCTTAAACAAATTTAATATCTTCCCTGAAGGCATTGACTACACCAGACTCAAGTTAATTTTGACAAAAACTTTCAAGTTACCATCCCTTCCAGAGCATTCTTGGAAGAAGGCGGTTTCACGGAAGATAAGTCGGTATATTTTTATACCGACGATTTAAAAACTAACGACGGGGTGGGTGGTGGTGTCTTCTCTGATAGGCTAAGTTCCAGGTGGAGATAATGGCAATAAGGGAAATTTTGTCTTGGCTAAAGAAAAACGTGATATCGTCCATTGATATCCGCATCTTTTCAGATAGCCGAGGCGCAATCAAATCCTTGGAATCATCCTCAACAAATTCTTTAACAGCCGTAGATTGCCCGTCGTCTCTTATAGAGATGGCAGAGCAGTTTAATATTCACCTAATTTGGGTGCCGGGGCGTAGGGATATCCCAGGGAATTGTAAGACTGATGAACTTGCCAGACATTGAACAACAATACCCATCATTCCAGGCAAAAGTTCACTGGGTATGCCTATCGCAAACTTAAATTAAAGCTGAATGTTACCGAAAAGACAAATTCTAGGTGGACAATTTGTCTAGCGACAAAAAGATTTGGCCTATGCTGGATCTGAAACGCTCTAAGAATTTGATTTCTGTCAATAGAAAGCATATCAGCGCTGTTAAGGTGTCATAACTGGACACTGTCTAATAGACAAGCATACAACAAGGCTTGGCGTCTTCTCTAACGATTTCTGCAGAAGCTGCATGGACGAGGAGGAGGAAGAGACTATTCTTCACCTTCATTGCACCGGCCCAGCTCCCTCTCAAAGAAGGAAACTCCACTTAGGAGCCTTCTGTTTCAATGACCTAAATGATCTGAATAATGTTGACGTTAGGGACCTTCTATGCTTCATCAGAAGCTCTAAATGGTTCAACGAGTAGTCTAGAGGCCGCGTCTCAAACCCATGTGGTATCCCAATGGACCTATTATTGGTCGAAGTGTGTTGGCTTGTTTTTTTTTTTTTTCTGACAGCCACTTCAACCTAACCTAACCTTATTAAAAAGAACTAACGTTTTTCGGAATCACCCACAAGACGTCAATATGGTCCCGGAAGAGGCAACCGGCCGAACTGTTCAAAGCTTCATTAAATTGAGTGATTTTGGGTTTTCATGAAAAATAAATTGTAGTTTCCTAAAAAAACTGCAAGATGGGAAGCGGACTTTCAAAATGCTATGACGAAGTTAGGGATGACATTGCATTGCACTTAACTTAATGGACGGTCTCAAAGGAAAAGTTCGAAAATTATATTTACAGAAGTAGAATTCACCAGTCAGTCACTTGGAAGCAATGTTGAACAGAATAATATACTTTTCTTTTTTTTTTTTTTTCGTGGACAGTCCTTACTAACGTACATATGTCTAAGTCTACGTGCGAAATTTAATCGAAATCCATTCTGGAGTTCTTGAGTTAGGCGTGTAATAAAGATAATTTTAAAAAAATTGTAATCTTATTAAAAAAAAGGTGTGCGTAACATTTGCCAAATTAGATTGAATCATTACGTAACAGGATGTATTTAGACCGCACTGACATAAAATAATTTCTAGAAAAACCTTTAATTTTCAGTTTTTTTTTTTTTTTTTTATAATTTGCACGTGTGAAAGGGGTTATGAATACCCTTATACTAATTTTAGGACACGGGCGTTTTTGAGGAAAGGGAAAGAGACAGAGAGAAAGACAGATTGGTGTAGTTGGTTTGAAACTCAGCTGGTATTAAGTTTCAGTGAACTCCAAGGGTGGCTGTTCAGATAACTTGGGAGCTTGTTTGTTTTTGCTTTTGTCGTTGCTCATGATTCACAGTATTTTTTTGGGGGAAAAACCGAAAACTGGGTGGAATAAAAAGATAGGGCGGGTGAATTGTAAAAGTATATAACAACATGAAAATTTTCATATTTTCCTTTATTAGTAATGTTTGCTAGCTATTTCATTTTCTACAACTTCTAACATTGGCTTAGGCATAAACAATTTTTTAACATATTTTTGATCCATCTTGTCCCATTCTGTACTAATGGATTCTTTTAGTTCCGCAATATTGTTATATTAAGCAGGTTTTGTCCATGGCATGGTCAAAATGCATACTGGTCATTCAAGCACGCGATATACTTAATAAACAAGTAATCATAATGAGTTTATTTACTAGGTAGTAATAGACATGAACTTTGCGTCATGTCTAGGTCACAACACTCCAGTAACATCGCTAAGCAGCATGATCTAATTTCCCATCTCGTTAAATTTTGATATGAATGAACCGGCTTTATCGTAGCTTGACCCCGTTTAAAATTCAAATAGCCTTAGCAGATTTTACATTCAAGTGTCATTATCTCTCGGATAATTGCTTGTAGTGAGATTTTGCAAACTTCGATTCTTGTGATATAACTTTCGATGACTTTTCCTCAAATTTCTGGTGATATCGCGGCCATCACTTTACGGATGTTGGTTTTTAAGTACTCAAAATATGGGGATTGTCTGCATAGACATGATGAGCATAGCCTTACAAAAATAAATCCAACGGGGTCTGATTACACGGTCTTGGTGGCCAATTGATGTCGCCAAATGTCGAAATTAAAAGGGAACTTTTCGTGCAATGGATTCAAATTTGCCTGTGCTGTGTGGCATGGAGCTGGTCCTGCTGAACCCACATCTCGCTCACATCAATTTCTTCAATCGCAGGGCAAAAAAAAAAAATTGCTATCAGTTGACCATAGCGCAAAGAATTCACTGTAACCGTAACAGTAACGACCAGATCACGTCATCGGTCCACAGAGCATACCAAACTGTCACCCGTGGTGGATACAATGGGCTTTCAATAATCACATTTGAATTCTCAGAGCTCCAAGTTCTGCAATTTTGTTTGTTTACTTAGTCGCCGAGCGAGAAATGGGACTCATCGCTGAGGAAAATTTTGTTCAAAAAATCGGCGTCAACTTATTGACTGTGCAGCACTCAATCGGCGTATGTTCTGCGCATTCTATGGTCATTCTATGGTAAGATGCAACAATTTAAATGTGTTAAGCGGTGGTTAAATGATCCATATTGTAAAATGGCAAGGCAAGGACTAAGTACACATCACCATGGGTGACAGATGTATTTGACAGATGCCATACGGCAGGCATGTCAAATCCCAATCTGGAAATGAATAACCATTTACAAAGCTTATATACAAAGTGGTGACATACAGACAGAGGAAAGGATGGATAGACATGGCTAGATTGACATAAATTTCCACGCTGATCAGAAATATACATATGTATATATCTATAGGGGTCTACCGTTATTATTTCTGTATATTACAAACTATGAGTCAAAATTAATATATATAATAGAACCTTTATGGTGAGAGTTATAAAAAAGGTTGAAATTTGAACCAGTGTTGAGTTTTACTAACAGTTCTAAAGCAAGATTTTGGCAATAATAAAAAATTAAAAAACGACCAACTTGGCCAAATGTAACGGTAACAAATATCAGTTAATTATAAGTATGTACATATGTATATAATATTTGGATATATGGTCGTAAATCCTAAACAAACAGACAACTTAATTTCAGCTATTAGAGCAAAGTGAGTGTGAGTTTACTAAATGTTTACACAGTTTACGTTAACATTAGCTCTGGGTAGGTAATAATTTGAAAACAAACAGATTGTTCGTAATTATTCTTGTATTATTATAGTAATATACACTTTAGGTTTCCCTCATCTAGTGTTGTATAATATTTGTTCAAAAGATTAGTGGCTTATGCGGTGTCTTATAGAAAATGATATCCTGCACTTCTTTTTTGATTGGTAATATAGAATTATAATCAATAGTTTCCTAAGAATAGATTTGAAGTGAAATTAATCTTCTAGAATAAAGATATTAATGGGAACACAATATACACTCGTATACATATTCCAGTTAGTTGGCAATAGATCTTTCTTAAGAATTGTGGTACTACATTTTTAATGATTCGAAATGGATAAGTTTAAAATTTCCAGGAAATATCAAGCTCGTGCAGTTACAGATGTTGTAGGCATTGAAATTGAAAAAAAGCATTAATAGCCCTAAGATCTGACAACAGCTGGTATTTGTGTACATTGGAGTTGAACTAAGAAATATATCATTTCAAATTTCAACCTTGATTTCACAAGAAATGGAGATACAATTACTGACACCCATAAGGAAATTTTGATTTGAATGTGATTTCTCTTTTGAAGACATTCATAAAAAATTTAAACAATTTTCTGTTGAATTAAGCAGAGGGTTAAATTTACTTACTTACTTAAATCCTTTCAACCCTCCAGGGGCATTGCGACATAACTGCCACCTTATCCGTTTTCTGATAAAGTTGTTCGTTGGATATACGACTGGGCCAAAAAGTACTCAAGATGAGCTTGCGTGTGTTATTGGTATTACAAGTACTGCACATATATAGCAGTAATGGTTCTACGTTGGAGCGGAATAGTTGCAGCTTAGTTCTTTTGCTGAGAATATTGCTACTCCAGGCAGCAAACAAGTAGTTCCGAGACCACACTTCTGACACCTTACCATTGTGTAAGGCGTAACACTTACTACCCTCGTATGTAGCCTTGATACTATGAGTTTTTCTGGGGACAATGGAGCTAGGGTCTTTTTATCCTTTGTAAAAATGTAAGTCCTGGCTTGGAGGAGACATCACTTATTATTTAGCCGTTTTGAAAAGATAATTTCATACCAAAAATAATAACTTATAAGCATTTCTGTGATTTGAAAAATCGTTAACAAGCTACAACTCTGCAAACTCAAAAAATTGTATATTTTACTTTCAACTGTTAGTTTAAAATCTAAACATACACAATATTTGGTGTTGATTATGCATATTTATTCCACAAAGAATTAGCCATAAACGGAAGTATTTACAGTATAATTAAGAGAAAAGGAGTTAGGTCTCATTATTAGTTGAAAGAAAGGAGATTAACAGATCCTCGTATGAACTGCATGTACATACAAGGTGTTCCAGATTTTAACGTCATTTTGCAGGAAGATGACTCCTTAAGTCCAGGCGAGAGAAAAATTGCACCAGAGGTAGGGTCTATTTTGAACCCTTTCTGAGTTATGGCCAAAAGTGTATTTTGTTCAGTTGAATCACTTTAGATGATATTACTTCCGAACGGCACCACCTATGGCATTATATATCGTATCGCGGAAATGCTCATAAGTTATTTGTTTTTGGTGTACAATTATCTTTTCGAATAAACAAAATATATCTACTAGCTGTAATGGTTCTTCAGTGTAATAAAGGATGACACCTCTAAGGCAAAACTTTAATTTTTACAAGGGATAAAAAAAGACTGGCTCTTTTTCCCCATGACCTACAGAAAATTAAAGCATCCCTTAAGTTTGTTGTAAACAGTGCTATCAGCCTATTCTGTTCGCTCTCGGCCAGAAATCACCATTCTCCTTTCTGCAAGACCCGACAAAATTTTAATTTTAGAAAAATTCGATAAAAGGCCGATAATTTAGTTTGATTATATGTGCGTGGTTCAGTGGTTAAGTGCGCGGTCACTGAGCAGGAGAAATCCCAGAAAAAAAAAAGAAGTAGTGTCTGTGAAGTTGTCATGTCACTTTCTCCCAATCGAAAAATACAGCCCTTCGGTGACGGCATAACTGTAGGTACCAACCACTAAAGCGAGGCACAACACGAATGACTGCGAAAAGCTAGGCTACGCCCTGTCATAGAACTGAAATAGTCAGTAGTAGTTATATGTTAAAAATGTATATGCTATGCACTCAATAAGTGACAGTATGCACCCCTGACGTACTCCACTTTGGGCATCTAAATACTCTGGCAATTTACCATTGTGTAAGACGTGACACTTACCACCCTAGTTAATTTTGAGGTTAAAATGAAAATTCAGATTTCGTCTGGAATTGTTACTCCACTGACCCTAGTTTAAGGTAAATTCATCCACGCTGTAGTCAGTGCCACAAACGGACATAATTGCGATACCGACTATTGTTTAGTAAGATTGATGAATGTTTTTCACGAAAACTATACTTCATTTTTATTTAAGGTGGCGCAAAAGTCATCACCCTACCGGAAGATGCTCTCATTTTTGCAAATGGCGTCTTATGTCATCGCGACTTTGACATTTGTGAAGTAAATAGAATACACATAGACTAGAACGGGAAATAATCCTGTCAAAATATTTGACAAATAATCGGTCTTTGGTTTTGGCTCAACGTGAATTTCGTCATCAAACACTGTGGCGTTTAGCCACTCGCCTCGAGGAGACTGGCTCAACAGGGGACAGTAGAACAAGGCCGGTCTCGGAGCACTTATTTCTTTGGGGTTTTTGAAGTCACAGATCAATACAAACAGACCTTGGAGAGCATCCGACAAGAAGTGAAGAATTTATCGCAAGAAGTTTTGAGAAAAGTGAGGGAAAATGTTGTGGAACGAGCTCGAATGTGCAATAACTCTGGCGGCGCCCACTTGACCGATATTATCTTCTCAACTTAATGAAAAACAAATTTAAAAGTCTAAATTAGCATAATCAGCAAATAAAACCAATTATTTTTTATTTACAAACAAAATTACTGCCTTAGAAAATAGAGTGAAGACTTTTGCGCCACCTTGTATGAGCAAGTAAAAATCTTTGCGTAAAAAATTACGTGATTGACTTCAATTTCTATGATGCAAACAATTTAAACCACTACTGCGTGTTGTAATTACGAAGCATTAAAATTAACTGAATTTCTGGCACGCTATCTGATAGATTTAAATACAATTTTAATGACAATATGAAGAATTCACAACAGATTGAGGAACAGTACTCGTAGCATTTTAATTAGCAGTCACTACTAGAATTCATTAAATTCCTATTGATTGAGTTGGTGCCTTAAGTTAGGTTCAAATTGTTCAGTGCCGTTGCACTACTTTAAATTTACTTCAACGACAGTTATAGGTAATAATTCCAAATGCTTTACAAATGTAGCTCAATTGAGGTAGGACGAACAATTTGTAGAACTGTGGGGTTAGCTTAAATAAAAACCGCAAACGGACTGAGATGGAAGAGTTAAACTTTTTGATTTTTCTGTTGTTTATCTCAAATCTGCACCTACTACGTAGTATAGGCTTAGACTTTGAGCAAACTCCTGGAACACCTTGTTCCAAATCAATTTTGTTATAAAGCACTTGATGTAATTAAAGTTTGATTCAATTGGAGGTTACAATCTATATCTGGCGCTACTGTGGTTCTGTTAAAGATAAACAGCTGATATTTGACATCTGCGCACATAATTATGGAGCAGTATATTTGCGCTCCAAATGGGATATGAATACCATTAAATTTTTTCAGGGCACGGGCGTTTGTAGAAAATTGAGAGAGAGAGAGAGAGAAAGAGAGATTGCTGTAATGGGTTTGAAACTTAGGTGGTATTAAGTTTCAGTAAACTCCAAGGGTGGCCGTCCAGATAATTGGGGAGCTTGTTTGTTTTGCTTTTTGTCTTTGCTCATGATTCACAGTATTTTTTTCCCTCCACCTGATGTCATCATCACGATCAAGTTGCATTTAAGCCATATGACCACTCTACTGCCAGTGTTATGCCTTCGCAGTAGAGTTGACTAAGCATTTCGCAATTGATCGACTTTTTTATTTATTTCAGACGAAATAAATAAATAGATGATTGTTGAGATCAGGATTTGAACCGTGAACCAAGAGCGTGACAGTCGTTGATGTTACCACTACACCACGGCCACCCTCAAAGTATGTGAGAGAATAAAGCATTTCAGTTGTTAAAACCCATCCCGAAATGGAGAAAATTAAACCAATACGATTCGCGCATTGCGAAATAATGTCGGTATACATAACCCATCCATCTTGATGGTTCGATCGAAAAGTTCCATCTCTTAGTGACCGGTCACGCGAATATTTAGATGCAGTGAATGTTTATGTTCATGACAATCCATCAAAATCCATTCGCTATCTCGCGTCCAGCAATTTAACGTTTCCTACAGTCAAAAGCTGCGCATTTTAACAAATGATCTGCATGTCTACAAGATCCAATTGACTCAGAAATTGAAGCCAACAGACCATGAACAGTGCCGTGACTTCGTTGATTGCATGTTAGAGAACCACCAAGTTGAAGGCTCACTTTCAACTGAATGGCTACGTTAATTTCACGAGTAACCAATGCATCCACAAAGATCGGTGCAGATTTCGGCCGGTGCTGCTGCCCCAACAGTCAATGGTGAACGTTATCGAGTCATGATGACAAATTATTTTTGGCACCAATTCAACGCGATATTGATGTAAGAGAAATGTGCTTTCAACAAGACGGTGCCACCTGTCATACAGAGAGAGAAATAATGCAGTTATTGCACGCAAAGTCATTTCTAGTTTCGGTGAAAAAATATGGGCAGTAAGATCGTTCGATATCACGGCGATGGATTTTTTGGGGGCTATATGAAGAAGACGGTGACCAATGACTCCCAAAAATTCCACAGCTAAAGGACGATGAACAAGATTTATGCTAAAAAGTGGAAAATTTCACCAAAAGGGCGGAGGTCTGCTTGGCGCCTATTTGGCCGATATAATTTTTCATGTTTAATGTCAATCTCTCAACATTATATTGACATACCCATATGTAAACACCAATTGAATCGTCATATAGTTACGTGATTGCTTGGAGTTGAAGGGAAATCAATGTACGCAGGTTTTGTTCATGGCATGGTCAAAAGCTAGAGTTTATTTATTAGATTCAGTACAGACAGTAACATCGCTATGCAGCATGGATGAATGCTGAACTTTCCACATCTCGTTATACTTTTGATATGAAGGAACCAGCTTTATCATAGCTTGGCCCCGTACAAAATTCTAATAGTCTTAGCATGTTTTACATTCAATTGTCATTATCTCTGCGGAAACAAAAACACTACAAGCGGAAAAGGATGTTAATATGTCGCTTGTAAGATAAACTCCTCATCCAACTGCACAACCAGTCTTAAAGCCGTTCGTTTAAAAATAAACTACCTCCATTTCTATTTCAGCACTGTGCAGAATACACAAATAGACGAAAAACATTCCAAAAATTTATATTTATGGGATATCTCCCCTATAGGAAAAGTTGACACTTATCTTCGGAGTGCTTCATCGTTTTTGTGGTAAAAAATGCACCCAACATATTTCCACCCTATCTTCGAAAAGTTCCATCAAATGTATTGAGTGTTATCACGTATTTGTTATTAGTTTTCATTTAATCGAAAAGCGAAATGGGGATGTTTTAAGCGCGCATTCGAGATACGCCCTTGACTACGCAAGTATTTTGCTTTTATCTCCTGAACGCTTTATCCTAAAATCAAATCGTATGAAACATAAAAATCTCAAATTAAATTTCCAGTTAGAGTACTGTACTCGTATAAGTACAATTCTCATATTATCAAAGCGCGATTCTGGATGAAAAATGCAAATATTCCATTACTTCAGATTTCCTGCTTTATAGATTATAGAATGGTAAATGTGTGAACGTCTTCTAAATCGTTTCTTCTGTTGTTCTCTTCTGATTAGAATTGTTGAAAATTATAAAAATGTGTGAACCTGTCGTTGAGCTTAGTCACTATTCAGCACCTAGTTCATGTATACATAATATATGTACCTACTTTCTGTGAAAAAAATAAACCCAAAAGCTAAATTGCCTCGTGTTCTTCAGATTTTTTTTATGTGTGTTGTTAATCAAATTTATAGACCTGTTATTCATTTGTTTCGATTAAATTTGCGCTATTAACTCAGGTATTTTTAATAAATCTTGTTCTCCGCTAAAAAATTATACGGAAAGTGTGCTAAATTATCTACGTTCATGCAAAATTTTGCGCGATTTTGCTGCGATCCGTAGCAAAGATCACATTTGACAGATCGATGAAAAGATACGAGTACTTCAAGCTTACTCTATCAATGCGTGGGTGAGACAACTCAATACATTAGTCGAAAGTTATGAGGACTGTATCGATGTGCCACCAGTATCAATTTATCCCAACTATAAACTAATCAAGAGCAGTTCAAAAAACAGTGATTCTAAATTTCTGAAATTAAATAAATTGTGTGTAAAAATATAGAATTCGTTAATAGATGTTGCCATTTAATTTCTAAGGAGATGCACGGAAATTAATGCTTCAAAGTGGCAGAGGCAAGTTGATGTTTCTACAACTGTTAACGTATGCAGGTTATATGCAGGTTATGGCGCTGGTAATGTCGGTCAGGGAACTCAACCACCAATCAACACGAAACCTTGGATCGTGAAGGAATAGACTACACTAAGCCAATCTTCATTCCTGCTGCCCTTTGAGATGTCCACTGATATGGGGTGGAAATCAAGAGCTTCGAAATAATTAGTGAAAAATATACAAAAGAGCAGTGGTCCACAATTTCGTTCGCAAATTAGTCTTAATTTAGATTTCATTCTAAAACCAGGGTCTTAGACTACGGATACGATCTGGTAGCTCAGAGAGGTTAGGAGTTGTGCAAAAAGTTTGTAGTAAGTGCAGGTGCAGATTCGAGTCCCAGAAACTCTAACGAGTTTTTTTTTCACGGTCCCACCTCTCGCGAAAACTTGACAAACATATAAAAGTAAAATCATTGTGAAAAGCTTCTCAATTTTTCTCTACGGTTTCGGCAATAAAGCTACAGGTCTACAGGTTCCATTCCTGACAAAATATAACGAGCACAACATGAATAGCTGAGAGAGACAAGGTCCTAGGCCATATTTGGGCTGTATGCGACAAATATTTACTTTCTTAAATAATAGTAATATTAGTACGTTAATTAACAATATTTTATTTTTCGACCAATCAAAGCCATTGCATGAGATTTATAGAAAATGGTTTCACTTTACGAACAAGTTCCTCCAAAATCGAGAATTCCTCAGGCATACCAACGCATATGAATAAAATCAGGCCATCCATCTGTGAGAAGTCGTAACAATTCCTAGCCAGCTAGTTGTTGCATTTGTTTTATATCTTGGTTTAAAATTAACACGCACACATTTTATGCGTTTTTGAATAACCAGTCACTATACTTCTCAAAGGTAAATTCCTTCATACTCATTGTCAATGCGTAAGTGAATTTGACACATCAACTAGTAGAGATAAGGCTACAACCCTTGTGCAAAGCTTGCGCATGTGTTTGAACTTTGAACACACTCCAAATAAAAAAAATCATACGAAAAATTTATAATTCGTTTAGAACGGATCATATGATACCATATCCTTAATTTTATAACTTATCCCTAATAAAGTGAACGTGGCGTTGTGAAACCCTTTCGTTCAAATGCAATGAAATCTTTCTACTCCGAGGATATTCTCTCGATTTTTACAAGAATTTAATACATAATGGCGTGACGGTTGCTATTTGTAACCGAATAAGACTTAATCATCACCATAAATAACTTTCAGATATATATTGAATTTTAATGCAAACAATTTTAAAATCCGCCAACGTTAACCTTTTCTTCATTCTTTCCACACATTATACCAAGCCACGTCCACTTTTTAGGGCGTTTTCTATAAAAAAAATCATACTATAGCTCTTTACGGTAATGGTTAAGTCTTATTCTGTTGTGCTCTTTACGGTAATGATTAAATCTTATTCTGGTGTGAATTCGTGAACTTTGGTTAAATATTTTATTGTTTTAACCAACTACGTCTGACTTGGATGAATTGGAGTTGGAGGACATGTGGTTTCAACAAGACGGTGCCACTGCACACACAACAATGGGCTTAGTGAAAGACATTTTCGTGCCGTATTATCTCCCGTTTTGGCTAATTGCATTGGCCTGTAAGATTGCCCGATCTGACCATTCAAGACTTCTTTCTTTAAGGTTATCTGAAGTCATTGACAAGTCATGAACAAGTCACAGACTCTACCAGCACTGAAAGACAACGTTAGTTGAGAAATAGAAAACATGCAGGTGGAAGAATTGAGAAAAGTAATGACAAACGCCATTAAAAGGGCTCTAATTTGCATAAATTTCAGTACTCAATGGAATAAAATTCAAGGTGCAAATAAAAATAATAAAAAATAAAATCATCGTTTTTCAATTTAGAAAAAAAGTTATAGCTAAATCGAATTGGGCCAATACTTTTGCGCCACCTTGTAGTACTCCATTATCTGACCACTGTACTCATTTTTGCGGGGGATTTTAATGTTTAGCTTCGGCATTCTCTAGACCAACAACATCTGGAGGTTGTTACACCGAGATATTATCTGAGTTGAACAACCTTACTATACGAGTACGTCACGATCAAAACACGCTAGACCTGTTTTTAACTTCTCTTTCGGATAAATATTCTGTCGTAGTTTCTGCCCCACTTAGCACATCGGGTCACTATCTGGTGTTAGATAAACTTTTGTACTCACATCTGCATTGAGTCGATAGAGATACGATGATATGATTATAGATGACAAACCTTATTTTACTTGGAATACTATGGGTCGGTTCAACCTTCCGACTGGAAAGGAAAAGGCTCAATCTGAGAAAACCCGAAGTCTCTACAAATGGGCTACAAATGATTGAATTGTGAATAGATCAGTTTTCAGGACTGTAGAAATTTAGGAACAAAATACTGTAAATCCTCTTGATCTTTTTTTTAAGAGAATTAAAGGCTATGCTTCATATTTGGAATATGCTTACGTCTTAGAACCCGCTTTCGAGTGCTCCATGAAATTCAGGAAATCATTTTTTAAGCACTCAACATGAATGTCCAATCATAGTTTGCCGCAGAGTGTAAAAGAGCAAGGGAACGATCGTCTGCATGGTGAAAGGAGCTTCAAAGTCAGTCTTATTTATCCAAATTTGGACTTAAAGACGTCAAGGTGGCAGGATCTGACAGAATACCTACAAAATTCTATAAGTGTGGACTCTACGAACTTTTAAGCAAACTAACGCTTGCGTTTAATTATATGAGTGCAGCGTAATTCCGCAGCAGTTTAAAGTTACAATTTAAATTTGAATTTATTGGTTTTTGTTAATTTGAAATTCAATATAGCATCACATATTTAGAAAAAAGCTTTCAAAGGACAAAACTGCAACTGAGAGGCAAACAGTATGATACACTCGAAAAGCTCCGCAAATTCTTTATTAAAAGAACGTTCCATCTACTATATATGTATAGCCAACTATAAATTAATGGTATTTTTTTTTAATGCTCTAGAAGCAATATCCATCAAGGCTAGCTGGTACGGTGAATGGTTGGAGTTAGCCCGTTGTTTTGGGATGCATCTTAATCTTAACGTGAACCAGCATACAAACTTACTCGTAAAACTAAAATTGTATCAGCTAATCGCAAACGTTGATCGGCAATGCAGTAAGACTATCTTAGAAGAGACATCAGAGTCGCTGTATAGAAACATCTATAGTCAAATAAACCATAATTTATTTCACGCAATTTTTTTGGAGATGAACATTGAGGAAATATTGGCGATAATTCGAAATTTCGTGGAGAGAGTATGAGTAACTATGTATGTGCAACTTAGTGAAGAGAGGATATATACGAGTATTTGTTCGTTACAACTATTACCCATTACTATTTTCATTAATACAATTTTTCTTTTATTCAGTTTATTTTATTCAGTGGCTTGCTGAATAAGCGGAGAAGCGTTTTTGAGTTGCAAATACCTCGAAAACGTTGCGTCATACGAATAAAATAAATACGACTTTTGGCGTTTCAAGACACATCCCGAATATTAGAAAAATTTCGAAAATTATAAGTACGCAATCGTCCAAAATAAAATATCCAACTTTACCTCAAGGCTACGAGTAATTGTGGAAATCGTTCGTGAGAGTGAAAATCTCGAAAACTGTGCATCGGTCGAACAAAACAAAATAATTAAAAATGAAATTTTGGCTATGCAGTCAATGGAAATCTATTATGAATTTTTGTCCTTGAGGACTAATATGCCGAAAAGTTTTTTTTTTTATATATATTAGGGGTTTTTAAATAGGGTCATAATGATTTTGTATTTTAATACAAACGCACCCTTAAACTTTTTTTATGATCTGTCGATGTCAAAATGTCAGTCAAGGCATTACTATTTTCATTTCATTCAAGACGAAAGAGCAACGTTTGGAAATTATTTAAAAATACTATCGAAATTCTGAGTCGGTGGTCGCAACTTTAAGAGCGCTTGTGCCAGTGAGACAACGCATCGGTCGAAGTTCCGCAAATATCGCAGCCGTAAGTGCTTCAGTTCAAAATGAGCCAAATCTGTCCATTCCACGTCGTTCACAGGAATTTGGAATCTCTCAGTCCACATTGTAGCGATTTTTGCTTAAAGATCTTGGCCTACACCCATACAATATCAAATTAACTCAAGAACTGAAGACTCTTGATCATTTGAAGCGCCGAAACTTCTCCGATTGGGCTCTGCAAAAGCTTGAAGAAAATCCTGAATATCATCGAAAAATCAGCTCCAGCGATGAAGCTCATTTTTGTCTCAATGACTTTATCAATAAGCAAAATATGCATTTGTACATGCGGACAGCAACAAACCCACATATGCTTCAAGAGACTCTACTGCATCCACAAAAAGTGACCGTGTGGTGGACCGTATTTTTTTGTCGATGAAAATGATCGCCATGTTACGGTCAATGGAGTTCGCTATAGTGCAATATTGGAAGACTGTTTTTGGCTAGAATTGGATGGACTTGACATCAGTGATATGTGGTTTCAACAAGATGATGCCACAGGCTACACAGCTGATCTATTGAAGAGGAAGTTCGGTAATCGTGTAATCTCGAGAAATGGTCCGGTCGAATGGCCAGTTCGCTCATGCGATTTAAAGCCGATGGGTTTATTTTGATGGGGTTACATTAAGTCGTTGATTTATGCCAATAAGCCAACAACGTTAGAAGAGCTCAGGAACAATATCGAACGTTAAATTGCCAACTTTCCGGCCGGTATTTGTGTAAGAGTGGTGGCAAATTGGCTCCAAAGAATCGATCGCTGCAAACTTGCTCACAATATATCAACGAAATCGAATTCCATACTCAAATTTGATATATGCATTATAACTGGAATAATTCTCAGCCCGATATCTCAATTATTCTATATTTTATCTGAATACAAAATTGTTATGTCCTTATTGAAAAACCCTTTATATTTCCCTCTATACTTGTATATTCATTTCTGAATGAATGAGTAAACGAACTATATTCGATAGTTGAAATCATTCAGTTACTAACTATCGGTAGTCAAATTCATTCGATAGTGCCCATAGATAGATCATGTATGTCAATTAGCTGAACTTTAGAAAACTATTCTAGTAGCGCTGGATAATGTTGAAAGAAAATTTTTAAGAAGTTTCAAACCAAGAAAGTTGCTCTCCAAGCATACCAGCCAGTCACAAATGTTGATCGGTAATGTAGTGAGACTTCCGTAATAAAGGCATAAGAATTGAGTGTATCATAGAAGTGGTAAAATTTTCAACTAAATTTAAACTGTTGAACGCTGTAATCAGAGCAATCTTCAGTTATGCGTCTAAAGTTTGGGGTATTTCAAGATTCAACGCAACTGATAAAATTTATATAACGGTACTTTATTAAAAAAAATAATTGGCCTGCCGAATTGCACACCAAATTATGCACTTAGTCTAGAAACAGGAGTTCCCGACATGCATTTATATACGCTAAAGCTTCACATGGAGTATATTTACAAAACTTTATTTAAATATGAAGTCACTGATGAAAGTGATAAGACAACTGATAATGTGGCCTTTTAAAATACAGGCTGGCATCTTAGGACTGAATGCAAGCAAGTATCAGGAAGTTGAACGAAGAGACTGCATTCTTTGCAACCTACGTGAGGAAGATATTATTCATTTCATAGGAACATGACCAATTTTGAAATGGCTTCAGCGCACATTTTTTGCTAAATGGATACTATGGGAAGTTGAAATCATCAACCTACTTAACGGAGAAACTAAGAACAGTTGGGGAATCATACGTGATATTAAGGAGGCTTTCCTCTACCGAAAAACTCTAATAGATGAGTAAAAAATAAAAATAAATATTTGGCGCAACAGCTCTTTAAGAGCCAGGGCCTAGCAACCACTCGTGTTGTTTGCGTTATATTTTTCACACGAATGGAAGGGATCTACAGTTTAGTGCCGTATCCGAACGGCAATTTGTTTTGAGAAGCTTTCTCGTGAAAACAATACTCTCGGATGTTTGTCAGACGTTCGCGAGAGGTGGGATCATGAAAAAACTTTTTTTTTTGGTGTTTTCTGGGATTCGAACTTGGAACCTCTTGCCGATCCGACACACTAACCACTATAGACGAGTACAACCCTTATGAACATTAATTTGCACACTATTGCTCCAACAGACGACATTTGTCAAATTTTAATGTATCGTATTTTTTTTTGAAAATAAATTAAACAATTTAATACTACTACTATTCAGAGAATTCGGGAAACTATGTGATCATTTCTGAAAGCCAAACAATTTTTGGTCTCTGAACTTTTGTCCCTTGTCTGTCATTCCTTATTCCAGAACCGCTTAACAGATTTCAACTAAATTTTGTTCCTAGGTCCGGTGTAGTATGTACAGGTAGGTCCCACCTAAAAACCATTTAAATATGGTTTTTAGGTAGTTAGGTAATACTATTAATAGTAATCAAATATTGTAATTGTCAATTATTAATTCTTTGTCACACGCTTAGCTTAAGAACCACTTGATGAATTTTGATGCTTGTTAGCTTAGCCTTAGTGTAGATCGTCCTGTCTGCAAATAATCAACATTTAACAAAGTGTTAGCAACATATAGGTTGCGGAGTTTCAAGAACTATTTAACAGATTTTTATGAAATTGTTTGGTGCATCGATTTTGACTGTTAGTTCAGAATAGTGTTAGTTCTGTAAGGAAATCATAACAATTAGATGTAAGCTATGAAAGGGGGTTTCAAAAGCCTTATTAAATGCATAACCCGTGAACGTATTTTATGGACATTTGATTTTTTAGGTTTTCTCTGGCATGCATGAGTATGTACGAGTATGTGTCCGTAGATGGTTAGCATGGAGTGCAAAAGATTTTGAAAATAGCTTTCAATAACGAGCATGAAGAAAGGCTTTACTAGCATCTTTGGCAATACTTGCATCTGTAGCGCAAGTATTGGGTTCGTGAAATTTGCCAGTTTCGAGATTTTGATCAATCTTGGTATTATACTATATTACTTGTAGAAAAACTCAAAAAAGTGGTCCCCTCGTTTCTGGCTGTCTGTCCGTTTGTTGATCCATCCGTCTGTCCAATGGTCCATCTATTGTATGCACGCAAAACTGCAGCTTAAACGGCTGGGCGGATTTTCTTTTTTTGTAAAATTTTCAAAATAAGTTCTTTTTTTCAACACATTTAAAAAACAATTTTTTTTTAACAATTTCCCTTAAATTTGTTATCAGAGTGATTTGCAAATCATCAGCAAATATGTATGTATGTATGAATGTATGTATGTATGTATGTATGTAGGTGTAAGTACATGTGTGCGTACACTTTATTTTTATCCCCTATCCCATCGGGTACATGTATTAATTTTCATACATTTTTTGTAGCATAGGAAAGTAATAACCATAGATCCCCAAAAGTGTATGTATGTACATTGTGATCAGCATCGGAAATTATGTGGAATTAGTCATGATCATCCGTCTATTTTGGGCCTTAAGTCTTAATCTTCGGAATATAAACTTTTTACAAGTCAAAGCTGTAGAAGTGCAAAAAATCTCAAAATCCGCCCACAAACACGCCCACTTTTAAAAAAATATAATTTGTTTCACTATTTTTACTAAAAACTAAGAAATATTGCGGCAAGAAACGCTTTGTCCATTAATTGCAAAGCACCACACCCACTTTCTGTGGGCGTTTTCTTAAAAAAAAAAACTATATTTCGCTTTCCCAAAGCAATTTTTGAACAAATAACAACAAATTTTGTTGCAAATGAAAATTAGAATCCATGTACAACCAAAAATTATAAATTGTACTGTAAAAAAGCATATGCATGTAATTAAACTAATCTCAAACTTAAAAGTGATTTCATAGTATAATCAACGGGGTCTGTGGTGAAGAGCTTGCCATTACACTCGATATTTAAAATCAATATTGAAATTCTTTCACCGTTACTCATCTCTCTTATAGCCTTATCATCTAGCAGTGATTTATTCATTTGCGTTTGAACTTTTGAAAATTATTATTTCTGTTTTTGTTATGCACTCACCAAAAAGCACCATATCCGTGTATTTCATTTCTTGTAATCCTTCATATGTCACTTCGTCGTTGTATTTGCTCATCACTTCATTCACTTCTTTCCTCACTTTTTCCTGTATTTCCTGATTCAGTGCCAGTTCATACAATGCGAATCCCATAGTTGTCGATGAAGTATCAAAACCAGCCAAGAAAAACAGAAACGCTTGCGCTGTAATCTCATTCATTGTCAGTCCGATGTCTTCTCCATTCGCCCCTATAATGCCCTTTTGATTCTTTAGTTCAATCAACAAATTCATAAAATCATTCCTTTGCACATTATTCTTCTCTCTGTAGTCAACCGTTTCGCGTACAATACGAACATAAAATTTAGTGATTTCATCGTGAACTCTTTTTAAGCGCAAGAACTTCGCTATCCTCGGAAATAACTCAGAGAAAATGAAAAGCCATCGACTACGCCGCAATTCAAATGTTTTTCTGCCCCATACTCTAAATTCCGCATTCGGATCCCGAAGACTGTTGCACTCCAAACCAAATGCACAATTGCCAATGATATCTGTGGTAAATCTTGCAGCATATTCCTTCATTTCAACGTCGGCATCTTCTTTCACTACTTCTTCGAGAACCCTCACTAACTCGTTTCCAACGTCTAGCACAATAGGGAACATGAATTTCATTTTTCCGGATGTAAAAGTTGGTGTCAATTTGTTACGCAACTTTCGCCATTTGCCGCCCTCTAAGGCGAATAAATGCGCAGTTAGCGGATCATCACGCTCATTATAGAACATACCACGATCATCAAAGTTACTAAAATCCTTAATGAGAATATTTTTCACCAAATCCAAATCCAGAATGAATGCTGCTGGTTTTGCGAAGACGAAAAACCCGGCAAACGGACCGGTGCCCTTGTATTTGTTGTAATACTCTCGGAATATCTGATGGAAATTCTTGGTCTTACGAGCTCCCTTCAGGTTGCCAAACGGTACATAAGGCTCATCGTGAAGGATTTTCCTTTTCTTCCAATATGCATAGTGATTTCGTATTGAATATACTATAAGCGCTGCGATCGTGGTTATCGCGATTACCGCGTATAAAACGATCTCACTCACACTCATCGCAGCACAAACAAGACTAAGCGATTCCTACGATGAAAATAGAGCTTCAACTTACTATACGCTACGCACAGCGTAGAACCAATATTTATAAAAAAAAACCCCAGAGCTTTTTGTGGTAACTAAACTAGCTTTTTTAAGTTCAAGTCTGATAAGAACTTTGTTTTGTTGATGTTCTGAATCATTTAGATTTTTATTTTTTATTTATTTATTAGTTTTTTTTTTTGCGCATGTATGTCAATGCGTGAGTCAATTATGGAATAGCCCACCCAAGCAGACAACGGCGTAGGTATGACAGTGAATGTGACAAGCAAAGAAACACAATAGTTAAATTGTGTGCCATTTATTATTGATAGGTAGGCTTAGAGCGTGTGTTTATTGAAATCCACATTCACACTACACAAAAAATTCAGTCAGGTGCTGGCTTTGGACCAGTGGCTCCCAAACTATTTTGCTCGTAACCAAAAAACCCAATACTTAAGTTTTTTCGGAGTTCATATGTACGAGTATCTCGTCGCGAAAATGACATCTCACTAAAAAAAAACATTTAAAAAAGTGGCCAAGTTCCCTAGTTAAGAAAAATTCGGTAACTATTCAGCCACAAAAAGGATTGAGACCTAAAAGTGTGTCAAGTCTAGGTTAGGTTCGATGGTTACTAAAACAGTCGTAGCTGTCAGCTCGCATAAGCCTACGAGGATCATCAGCGCGAATAGGAACTTGTTTCCCGTCTTGAACCGTCGGAAGGAAAAGTCCCCAAGGAGAGACCAGCTTGTTTCAATATCTTTTGAAATATAATTTGTCACACGTCTACTTATGTACACCCATAAATACTCGTAAATAGACATTCGTCAAATGGAAGCTGGAAAAGCATTCAAACTACCAATGCCGATTTAAAATCGATCTTTTAAAGTCAAATCTTTCGCATCAAAATTTTCTATTTTTAAGATCGATTTTCATGACCGAGATGGAGCCGAAAATTGCGTTGAAATCACATAAATTGAAATAATAAATGGTTTCAATTGAAGGATACAATTTAAGTCTCGCACTACTATGGTTCTGTTAAGCTAATTAATATATCATATATGTATGTAATGTAACAACAAATGAAAGTGAGCAGTTAGAAAAAGAGGAATTATTATAAAGAGCGTTTCTAAATGCAAACCTACTAAATTCAAAATCAAAAATGTTTTGAATGCTTTTAGCTATGCGTAGCATTCTAGACATTGGTTCGTTGCAGGCATAATAAGTACCGTGAAAAATTAAGACTGAAGTGGATAAAGATCTTAGGTTAGGTGAGTTGGTGTTAAGGGAGATCATTTGAAGCAGCTTAGAGAAATCGATGTTTCCTGCTAATAGCTGATGTACAAGGAGTATATCAACAACTTCTTGACATTTTTCAAGAGACTGTGCGCTAACTAATTTCAAACGATCCTCATAGGGTGGTGAGTTACGAGGGTGGGTCAATAAGTCCCTGAAAATTAACACAAATTGTGTCGTCACCTTAAATTAATTTTTTTTTGTCAAGAATCATCTTTCAAAAGAACGCACCCAAAGTTTTAGACAGATCTGTCAAATAGTTTTGTTGTGGCAGCCATTTTATATAGACGCCTACTAGCATTTTCGTTAAAATGTAAAAAAGTGAATTTCGAGTGCTCATTAAACACTATTTTTTGCGAGAAAAAACTACCACGCAAACCAAACAAAAGCTTGACAAATATTATGGGGACTCTTCACCATCGATTGGAACCATTCACCACTGGTTTACTCAATTTCTGTGCGGTCGTTCAAGCACAAGTGACGACAAAATCCATGGTTTGATAATGGACGATAGGCGAGTGAAAGTGCGCGAGCTTGAAGAGGCCACAGGCTTATCACATGGCTCAGTGATTTCGATTTTACATAAATTTCATTTGGACATGAAAAAGCTTCCCGCAAGGTGGGTGCCGCGTTTGCTCACAATCGACAACAAACGCATTCGTTTGACAACTTCAAAGGTGTGTTTGGCGATGTTCTAGAATAATTCGGCTGAGTTTTTCCGCGGTTCGTAACCGTGGATGAAACCTAGATACACCACAACACACCAGAAACCAAGGAACAGTCAAAACAATGGACTTCTCATGGTGAATCGAAGCCGAAGAAAGCCAAGGCGGGTTTGTCAGCAAATAAGGTCATGGCGACAGTTTTTTGGGATGCGCGCGGTGTTATTCACATCGATTACCTTGAAAAGGGTAAAACGATCACCGGCGCATATTACGCAGAGCTGCTGGATCGATTCCAAGCCTATTTGAAGCAAAAACGGCCACATTTGGCGAAGAAAATACTTCTTTTTCACCAGGACAACTCACCGGCGCACAAGTCCGCAGTCGCAATGGCAAATTTGCATGAGTTAGGCTACGAACTCCTCCCTCATCCAGCATATTCCCCAGATTTAGAGCCCTGCGACTATTTCTTGTTTCCAAACATGAACAAATGGCTCGGAGGTAAGAGATTTGGGTCGAATGAAGAGGTCATCGCTGAAACAAACGCTTATTTTGAGGGGCTCGAGAAATCGTATTATTTGGAGGGAATCAAAAAATTGGAGAAACGTTGGATGAAGTGTATAGAGCTAAAAGGAGACTATGTTGAAAAATAAAATGTTTTTATACCGAAAACAGTGTTCCTTATTTCATTTTACAGGGACTTATTGACCCACACTCGTATCTCTATCAAGCCAAAAAAGACCGCGTAAGGCAAAGCGGATGAACATGCTTTGGGCAGCCTCAATTCGAAAGGAATAGGTATCGTATTAGGGTGACCAGACTTGGCTAGCATATTCAAGGATTGACCTAACAAAGGTAAAGTAAAGAACTTTATGTTTCCAGAATAGACGTATCGTCCGTGAACGTAGTTATAACGCCTTCAATTTGAAGTATGCCTCGAGTGTACAGCAATAATAAGATGGGAACAAGAACACTTTCTTGCGGAACTACGGTGGCGATTTCCTTAAACTCCGTATATTCGGTTCCGTGTTTAATATGATAAAGTTTGTTTTTAAGGTAAGGTTTTAAGATCTTATGTAGGTGTTCTGGAAGAATCCGAACTTCAAGCTATCGTGCAAACCTTGTCGAAGGCTTGAGAGATGTCAAGTAAAGCGTTGATCAAATCTTCCCCCCCCCCCCCCCCCCCCCCCCCCCCCTAGGGCTTTTTCAATTTCTGATTCTGAACCCGAATTGGTGGTCAGGTATTAGGCATCTTTCTTCAAAGACCGGTTTAATGCGTTTCAATAGGAGTTTTTCAAATACCTTTGATATTATCGGTCTGTACGATTTTTTTGTCGTTTGGAGATTTACCCGGTTTCGGAATCATTTAACATCTGTGATTTTCCACTGAATTGGAATGTATAATAATCTAAGCGCAGCATTTATTAAATAAAGGCGTTTAATTGGCGTTTTTTGGTAATTCCTTGAGTATTTGTCCAGGGACTTTATTATTTTCAGGTATTTATTGTACCGCAGCCAATATCTTTGAACGCGCTTAGCTCTGACCACAATCCAGGCCTATGCAAGCTTTTATGTTCGGGTAAGGAAAATGTTCAATACGTTCAGGACCTAAAAAATGCAAACTGGGCACGCTATCGCGCTATAATTAAAATGAGACTTCGTGAAAGTTCTGTGGATATTGAAAATATTTCCAGTAGGGAAGGAGTAGATGCTGTTGTTGATGACTTTAATGATCTCATCCTTAAAGCCATAGACGACTCTGTACCGAGAGTTGAAAAAAGAAATTTAAAAAAAAACTCCCCCCTCATATACAAGAACTAATTAAATTAAGAAATCTTCAAAGGAGAATTTGGCAAAGATTTCGGCAGCCAGTTTATCGGGATAATGCATTATATCTAACACAGCTGATTTCAAAAAATTTAATCCAACTTCGTAATATGGAATGGAACAAAAAACTAGATTCTTTAGACAAAAATGCTAAACCATTCTGGAACATAGTTAGAATAGTCAAAAATAAAAACAAACAATTTCCTTGCTTGCGAAATGGATCAAACTTTTATTTTACAGATAATGAAAAAGCCAATGCACTTGCGCTTGCTTTCTTAAGTAACCACCGCGTGTCAGCAAGCTTAGGCGATCCAATTACGGATGCTCTGGTTAGCGACACTGTTCAGGCTTTCAACAGGCGGAGCACAAACACTCCATTAAACTCACTTCTCACTGAACACGATCTTCGATTTCACATCGATAATATAAAAGTTAAAAAAACGGGTGGATTTGATTTAATAAAAAATGTATATCTCAAGCATTTACCCAAAGCTGGAGTGAAGTCTTTGACAGCCATTTTTAATGCATGTCTAAAAATCCAGTACTTCCCCGATGCTTGGAAAATAGCCAAGGTGGTTCCTATACTCAAAGCTGGAAATCCCCCTGATAACCCCAAGAGTTACAGACCCATAAGCTTGCTGAGTAACATAAGTAAATTATATGAACAAATTCTTAAAGAAAAAATAACAAAAATAATTAATGATTATAATATATATCCCGACGAGCAGTTTGGTTTCAGACCACAGCATAGCACCTCCCACCAAGTACTTCGTATTTGCAACTTTGTTAAAAAAATCGTCAACAAGGTAAGTCCACAGGGATGATCCTTTTGGACATTGAGAAAGCATTCGACTCTGTTTGGCACGATGGACTGTTATATAAAATGATTAATTACAACTTTCCATCATTTCTATGCAGGTTAGTGCAAAGTTTCTTGTCAGGTCTTTCTTTCAAAGTCCTTGTCAATAGTAGCGTCTCAAGTACTATATTTTTCCAGTCAGGTGTCCCTCAAGGTTCTGTTCTTGGTCCCGTCTTGTACAATTTGTTCACGTCCGATTTTCCAATTTTGTTTAACTGCGAAGCAGCCATTTTTGCAGATGACACTGCAATATTTTCATCTCATGAATTTTCTCTCAATGTCGAGACAAATCTTCGTAATGCGATGGAAGTATTAGAAAGTTATTACAATAAGTGGAAAATTAAGCTGAACGGAGACAAAATGCAAGCCATCTTTTTTTCTCGAAAAAGAAAACCTTGCTATCTCCCGAGCAGCCAATTGCAACTTTATGGATCGGCATTAAACTGGAGCAATTGTGTTAAGTACCTAGGTATATATCTAGACACCAAGTTAACCTTCAACGAACATATATTCAGAACTTTGCAGAAAGTCAATATAGCAATAAAGATGTTATACCCCTTCATAAACAGAAAATCGGCCCTTTCAAACCAAAATAAACTTATCATACACAAAGTAGTCTTCCAAGCGTTACTCCTGTATGGGTGTCCAGTATGGGGAAACTGTGCACATTGTCACATACAAAAACTACAAGTATCGCAAAATAAACTCCTTAAAATGATGCTTGATCTTTCATGGCACCACTCATCTTTGAACCTTCATAAAAGAGCGAATGTTGAATTGATATCTGTAAGAATTCAAAAATTAATGAAAAAATTTGAAAATAAGTGTGTTTTTGCTGATAATCGCTTAATAAGCGATTTATTTACTTAAATTTGTTATATGTATGTTACTTATCAAAATTTATGTTTCAATGCTTATACGTATGTACCAGATTTTGTCAACCATTTATTTATCTAATCACCTTTGTTTTATTTAATTAATTGTTAACCTATCTGTTCACTTATTTATTTGTTCATTTATTTATCTATTTTCTTTTTCTTTATTTATTTATTTAATTGTTATTTGTTTATCTATTTATTTATTTTTATTTATTAATTAATTAATTAATTAATTAATTAATTAATTAATTTATTTATTTATTTATTTATTTATTTAATTATTTATTTATTTATTTATTTATTTATTTATTTATTTATTTATTTATTTATTTATTTATTTATTTATTTATTTATTTATTTATTTATTTATTTATTTATTTATTTATTTATTTATTTATTTTATCTATTTATCTATTTATCTATTTCTTTATTTATTGTTTGACTTGTTTGTATTATTTATTTATTTATTTTATTCATTTATTTGTGCTCATAGATACTTATCTTTGTTATTTATTCACTCATCTGTTCATTCATTTATTTTTTTTTTTTTTTATTTATTTTTTTTTTTACATGGAGGTTTTAGTCGCATTTTCCTTCAAATTTAAATTATGTTTCCTAATATAATCCACAGTTAAATAAAAATAAATAATGTTTCAGTAGAAAGATATATATAATATCATATCTCTGTAATGTAAAATGTGTGGTAACAATCCTTTGTACTAGTTTCTTATGCGAAATAAAGATCTATCTATCTGGAGAAGTACTTTATACGACAATTTTTTTTATTCTAAAGTTGTCAGATATCGCTGTCGTACTGCTGAGATCGCCTATCAATGCTTGTCCGTCAAATGGCTTAACCGCTTCTCTAAGTGCTCTGCCAATAGATCCACCTTTTTTTTGTCACCTTTTACCCATTCGCCATTGTATTTTCTGATTTTTTTCAGCGGTTAAGCCTTCAAAATAAGTGAAGTCTAATGGATTTTTAGATCTTGGATCGTATTTTTGAGCTTATTGTATAGGTAGTTCGAATATGTTTTATGTTGGGGAGCGCGGGTTTGTTGCTATATTCTGGGTACTATCCTCTTTTCACGAATAAATTCTTTTACTTCCGGCGGATAATTAGCTTCACTGCTCGTGGTTTCTTTTCTTTTTAAAGGAGTATTTTTACACGCGGCGCTCTGAATGGATTAAATAAATTTGCCTAGTTTATATTCTATTTCGATTGGTGTTTTAAGCCACACATTTAAGACAGTATCATATTTTTAACAAATGAGTTTGTGCTTAGCTGTTTCATTGTTATAGTCTTAACTCAATTTTGGCAAAAATTGACACATGATTGTTCTAATCTAATGTACGTTGGCATATCTTTGTGTCTCTACCATACTTGAAGTAAAGGTGATTACCCCGAGAACGTAACTCAATGCAGATACAGTTTCCACCGTACTGTTACACCCTTGAAAGTAAATTAGATTAATTAATAATGGTAGGCATCAGTTGCGGATTGTTGATCTTTTATTTTGTCGATAAATGCATTGATCTGGGTACATCAAAGATTAAAGACAACCAATTATTATTTTATGCCATGTTGTGTTATGGTACGAGTATGTAAACGCTTTATGCCATCCAAATAATCTCGATTCAAATTTGCCAAATTGAGATTCATACTCTCATTGAAAGAAATTGTTTGCATACAGAATTTATTACATTTTCATCTTGTTTTCCACAACGTAACACAATCATAAATCGATTCGACGGTTTTACTTTTTCACATGGCACCCACGATAAACGAGGCCTGGAAGGGAATGAAAATTGAGTAAACCACTCTGAGTCAATGTTACACCTGCTGCGTAACCGATATGAATAAATGATATCGTATTACATTATTGATTTTTTCTGTCATCCTGTGTCTTTACGGAGAGGTATTTATTGAAAAACAATTGTGATTTTTTTATGATGATGGTTTTACCTGATGTCACATTTTCCTATACAATTTTATTTTTTGAAGGGAAAACTAAAATGAATATATTTTACTTTAATTCTCAGGTAAAGGATTAAATATGATGCATATTCCAAATTAACCCACAAGACACAACTTGATAAAATGAACCCTCAGCAAATAAGCTTGGAGACGGCGTTGCCACTTTGAGAAGGCTAAAGTGAAGTAGGTTATGTTAGGTAGAAGGGGCTGCCGACACAACTAGACCAATGATAATCCATCGTAATACCATGAATGTTGAGGGACGTCCAATAGGAGTCTGGCGAGAATATTCAATTGGAAAACAGCAGCGATACAGCCCATCCCCAAAAGGGGTAAAGACACCTACAATCCGGAAAATCTCCGGTCGAATTCGCAAACCTACAGGTTTGACAGTGCATTTGTTATGGCTGATGTGTTGACCTTGTTAAAATGTCTAGGCATGCTACCATTGTGTTCTCCTTATGATGCAGGGAATACTCGTTTTGATTAACCTTTTCAGTATGCATGTTGAGCCGTGAACGGCAATTGTGTGTCGATACTGCCACGTAAGTGGATATCAATCAGTCGTTCTACTGTTTTTAGAATGAATGATAATAGATTAATGGGTCTGAGGTCTTTTGGACTTACTTGAGAACATTTATCAGCTTTGCGTATGAAAACCACATTAACTTCTTTCCATATTAGCCTAATATGGATCAGATTTAGGCAGCTCTGTAGTACTATCATTAGTGCTGGCAAGATGCCATTTGTAGTTCGGCAGGTGTTATGCCATCTGGTTCAGCAGATTTATATGGTTTGCAATCAGGCTTGAAGAATTGGTTTTTTTTTGCATTAGACTTGTTAAGGTTGTAGCGAAGCTGGGATGTAATGTAATAATGATAATAATATTTAATTCCAATTAATTCTAACTAAACTGATTATTACAAAGTTCGTCCCGGATAAGTCGTGCAGGCATTCAGCAGTTCTTGTGGGTCGTATGGAACTCGGATAAGTTGTGGAAAAAACATATGTGGATTGCACTTCAGTGGGTGCATTCAGACTCCACAAGGTCAATGTTTTTAGTAATTTGTGAGGTACATGGGAAATGTGAATATAGTAACAAATTAAAAGTGTCTTCCCTGCAAGTTGTCCAAGAATCATCCGTTTTTATTAAACAGCTGGCCATTGTTGGATTTGTCGATAGGATTTTTCCTAGCCTAGTCGCCTCAGAAGATTTTTCTATTTTATCACAAAATAGTCTTGTCGTCTGGCTTTCCTCAGAAGATTTTTCTATTTTATCACAAAATAGTCTTGTCGTCTGGCTTTCCTTCAAAGCGTAGTAGATTTGATAAAAAGCGTATTAGACTCCCAGCGGAGTGGATTTGACAACAGAAATAAGACTCATTTTAAGCTCTTTTCATTGTTTTTTTTTTTCTCATTTTGCACGGAATTATTTATTCGTGCTTAAAAAATTTTAACTCAGATTAATACTAAAATCTGTTTTCTATAAAAGGAAAATCATTCAAATCGGTGCATTTTTTCGAATGAAAAGAATGGAAGCAAATTTCACGGGAAGCCAGATAAACGAATGCAGATTCGCTATTAAGAAAACAGCTTTTTTAAGTTTTGATCCTAGTATAGTTAGCATCAATTAAACTTTATCTCGGATATGGATTTTCTTTCCCATCCTATACACGTACGTGCTTCCATTTTATTCTTAGTAAGTTTAAATAAAATCTTTGTTTTAACAAAAATTTGTCTTTATAAATTAAATACATAAGTAGTTCGTGCTAGGTTCCTGAAACCTTTTAACTATTTCCCACACTTCTTGGTTTTACCTGCTATAGTCTGTAACACAAAGTAAGTAGGTATGCACCTACCATCTTATAATTACATTCAGTTTTATTTAGGTCGGCGTTTAAAATGGCGAAACAGAAAGCATTAGAATAATTTATTTGTGCATTTTGTCAGAAGAATACAAAAAATATTTCGAACAAATTACAAATCACAAAAGCGGAGTAGATTTGTTCTAGCGAACTAGGTCTACTACGATCGTAGTAATTTGGCAACGCTGCTTAGAATCATAGGAGCCGAGTTTCGAAAATCCGTGTGGGTGCTTTAGTAAAGTTAATATTTGAATAAGCTCCCACATCTTTCTTCCTTTTATTAAAATCGTAAAAACCGTTTTTGAGAAAATTATTTTTTTTCTCTTAAAAACTGACCATAAGTAAAGTTCTGTTAAATTTGAGGCTCGAGTGAAAATTCTGATTTCGTCTCTCGCCATTAGCTCACAGATCTCAGATAAGAAGTTACAGGTGAACAAGTCCAGCTGTTTAGGCTTTTTCTTTTCTGGTTGCGCCAAGGGATGTGTAATCTTCGCAAACTTAATACTCGATGCCAGGAATATGCCTACGTACTAAACTACACCCTTCACACTTCAACCACTCTCCCCTCGGGACTACCGCTAGGTAGTACTTCGCGGGGCTGGGTAGCAATTTATGCTCTTCTTTCCCTGTTTGCTGCTTCGAAAATGGGTTTAGCGTTTGCCATTCTCAGCTCCATGAGAGATGTTGTCTGAGCTTCATTTTCACTGTTGCTTTTTCTGACTCTTTCCAACCGCCGAAGTTCCTTCATGATTAGTGCTGTAACCAATTTCACCGCATCCCATATTGTGCTCGATGCTATCATGAGGTTTACAATATTCTATGGAGTTGGTGTTTCTCCAATTCTTTCCTCTAGTTCTCTGCGTTCTATATCAAAACGTAGGCATTGAAAAAATACATGCCTTCTCTGGCCTACCCGCAATTTAAACAGGTGGAAGATTGATTGAGCCCGAAGTTCAGATACGCTCGAAAGCAGCCATGTCCGGTTAGGAGCTGGCTGAGGTAGAAATCTACTTCTCCATGCTGCCTGCCCATCCATTTTTGGATATTCGGTATTAGTGTATAGGTCCATCTTCCCTTCGAAGACTGGTCCATCTCTCTTGCCATGCCCCCATTCTCCGTTGTATTCCTTCCAGCTTTTGGCATCGTAGATCCTTTGTAGTTCGCTAGCTAGGATATCTGCTGGTGGTATTCCCGCGATGACACGTATAGCATCATCTGACACCATCCGAAATGCACAGTATACCCTCAGTGCACACATTCGGTTGACGGAGTTACTTCTTCTGGCGTAAGACTTAATTGTCACTGCTTTGGCCCATATTGGTGCTGCATACATTACGATGTTCGTAATTATTCTGGATAAGGCTGCACTCACCCGAGCAGCTTTGTTGCAGGTTATTTCAAGGTGTTTCTGGTAAGCGAAAAAATGAGAGGAACGAACTTCCTACTACTATGAGCACGAGCGGCCGGTTCTCATAGTGCTTCTCTGGGGGGTGAGGTTTAGCCCGTAGGCATATACTGGCCGACACTTATGAATCATCAGGTCAGATATATTAATCGGGCATAACCAATGGTACGGGCCATTGGTATCTTTTGAAGATTCCTGCACATCCAGGCGCAACAAAAAAAAAAAAAAAAAAGCGAAAAGATTAGATATTATTAGAACAGCTTCTGTTTTGTGTTCTGCGAGTTCTAACCCAACTGCTGCCATCCACCACCTCACTTTTCGGATATATTCAACAACTATTCGCCGCCACAAATGTTACAATATTATTGGCAAAGCCTTTGATTTTTGCCTCATTTGGGATCCCGAGCCTTAGAACCCTATCATACATTCCATAGTATAGGTACGTGGTACTACCTTACCGCATGATCTGTATCGAAGAGCAGGACAATTTTTCAAAATAGCTTAGTATCATTTTAATTAAGAACCATGGCACCATCACTGACCTAAAAGAGTATTTTTGAGGCTCAATGTTATTATGGCACCATATTTTTTTGAACCTCCTCCCCATCTTTTGCCCTGAATATCTTCTTCCAAGGCTGTAGTTGCCCTCCATATAGCATCTACTATAGAACGAGCTTTTCTAAATCCATACTGTTGGTTTGAGAGTCCTCCGTCTTCATCAATTGCCACCTCCAGTCGGTTGTATATGATTCGCTCCAGTATTTTACCCATTGTGGCTAACAGGCATATGGGGCAGTATGGCGAGATCACATCTACTGGTTTGTTCCCTTTAGGCAGCAGCACTAGAGGTTGCTTTTTCCATAGATCTGGAAAAGCCCCTCCATTTGTGTGATAGGTGGGATCACATGTATTTTTTGAGGTAGTTCTATAGTCCCGACACAATTTTGTGCATAAGGAAAGGACAGGAGGGCGAGAGTACCCTAGTGCCTTTGAGTTTTGCCATGACTGTCCTGTAGGCGGTACCCCAATGATTTACATCTGCTTGCTCGCAGAGTTCCATAAAGCTGTTGCTCTTCCTTCACCGAATGGCTAGTTTCAGGTCCCTACGCCTATTTTTGTATTGCACTTGTAGGTCCTGATGGAGGGCAAACCCCTGGATCGCTGGAATAATCTCCTCGCTCTATAACTGCTATTTCTTCGTTCCACCAGTATACTGGTGGCCGGTTGAAGCCTTCCGGACCATGGATGCGTCGCAAGCCCTAGTTACTTGTTTAGTAAACACCAGCGGCCATAACATTTGCTGTTCCTGGGTTTATTGTAGACTCTCCAAAAATCAGGGTAAAAATGCCTTCATCCACTGTGTTTATTTTCCAAATAATAAAGATCTAGCCATATCCATCCGTCCGTCCATATGTCTTTGACTTTTTGACTTTAAATTTTGAGCTAGAAACATGATGTTATATAGGCTATATTCGAAACAGTACAATTGTAAAAATCCGCCCACAGACACGCCCATTTTTCTCAATATTTTTACAAGAAACTGAAAAATATTGTTCAAGTAAAATGCGTAGAAGTTGACTTCTGTATACATTTTGTTCTTACATTATGCATGGCTACTTCCACTTTTAAGGGCGTTACTTAAAAAAAAAAATAAAAAAACATAGCAACTTATAACTTTGAAAAAGTAATGTATGTACCAGTATGTTTGGCGATGGTTAAGTCCTATTGTGAATATCTCATGCGAATCCATGAACTTTGGTTACTAATTTGGGAGTCCTCGTCCTGCTAAGAAAATTCATAATAACACAAAATCGCGGACATATCCTCTGTGAAGAAACATATCATTACATCTGCGTTAATTTCGCAACGCCACGCTCACTTTATAAGGGCTGAGTTAGAGGATGGGAGATAGGGTATTATATGATCAGTTATAGATGGATCGTAACTTTCCGGTTTGTGACTTTTTTAAAAAAAAAATCAATTAAAAATTATAGGATATTTGGAGGTATCTAAATAAATTTTAATTATTACCATTCTTATCTTATGAATTTAACTGAGTGTATCTGTGCAAATTACAATTCACGCTCATGCACTGTCCCCCAACTTCGCCATTAAAACCCGTTATGATAACTTTTCTTTAAATTTGAGACTTATTTTTTAACCTTCTCTAAACAAGTAATGATCTCTAGGCACATTTCTTTTATTTGGAGATAAAAACTGCAAACAATACATTTGTAGCGAATCGTGTAAGGCTTTTGAGCAATGTTCGAAATAAACGTGTTTGAAATACATTAAAAAAAAAATATTGATTTTTTGGTATTAACGTCTTGAATAATGCCTTTTTAAATTACATACTCGTATGTTATGCAGAACCCTCTTTGCTCTTTCGAAATTGACGAAAATTAGACTTCTAGTTAACTCACTGTAAGTTATGTAAAGTCTAAAACAAAATCTTTACGTTTTTACCCCCTAACGGTTCGGAAGTTGAATTAACTCCATGCAATTGGTTCTTATAGTAAACCAAAGAATCGCCTGCCGAAGTATTTGACGCCAGGAATAAAAAATCCCTCCTTCTGTTATATATACGAAGTGAGTTTGTCGGTCAAGCTTGCTATAAATAAAAGGGGAGGAATATGGCTTCTGCAAAACGAAAGTTTCAACTTCTTAGGTCATCCGGGGTTATTCTTGAAGGATGTGGGTGTGTTGAAAAATTGCATATACTCGTAAGAGTTAAAAATAATTTATAGCTCATGGTTTACCCCTCTTTATTCGATTTAGGTGGTTTTAAGATGTTATCATTACCACGTCGAACCTGACTCACAAACCAAATTTTGTTTCTTCAGAAAGAGTTGCCTCAACTTTTAATTTTATTGTATCAAATAATCGAAGTTGATTTAGCGAGGAGCACATAGAATAGAGAGTTTCTGAGAAGTATTGGCTTTACTCGTATTAATGCAAAATATGAGTATACTTAAACATTAAAAACGAATGCTTTGTTTGATAAATAAAAAATAGCCCATTCATTGATAATTTATTCGATGTTGATTTATTTTTTGTTTAAATATTAGATTTCGATATATACCTACAGATATATGAGTACCTCTAGATATTATTTATTGATGTGTGCATTCCTAGCTCACCTTAGTTAAAGAAGAAGCACCTAAATATTGTATATAGTAGATGTACGGCAATTGTAATTTATTAACTCGTTATGGGAAATGCAAACTTTAAATAACTTGTTCTCAGTTAATTATTCAAATAGTTTAGCATAGCCTTCAAAATTATAAAGTTTCTAAGAAAATCTTCCAATTGAAATTTGTGGATGTAAATTTGTTATTTGGACATGAATTCTTTATTATTTTTTTCAAACTAACTGTGGAAATACGTAAGTATAGTAATTTCTCATTAAATTTAGAATTTAATATTAAAAGCTAAATCCTGTAAGAAACGACTTGTTCACAATCCATTTGGGAAACTTAGTCCAATTCATTAAAAAATCACTGTGAGGCTTATGTTTCTTCAAAGGTTAACCCCCGATACCAAAGACTCAAAATCGAGACGAATTTGTATTAAGTTGTAAATTTTGACAGAGAACGCTTTAGGTGAAAAAGTATAGTAGGTTTAACAAGCTCCGAGAATATCAGGTCAAGACTGCAGAATCTTTCAAGTTCGTTATAAGATTTTATGTGAAATTTTTTTTTTTTTTTCGTGGGTAGGTGAAAAATCTTCATAGACACTATGAGTATGAGATTTTTACTCACTAAACAACACCTCCCTTCTATTAGTTTACTACGGCTAAGTTTCCTTATCAAGTACGAAGGCAAGGTGAAAAGTTCTCGGCCTGACGCAGAGATGGCGTTCTAATCAGCAAAAACTTATGTTTGCTCCTCGTAGTTTTAGTTTCAAAAATATTCGCGTTGGACTCGGCGCGCAAGGTTTGTCTCGCCCAGAATTTGTAGTATAACGTTGTTGCAATGACCATAAAGACGAATACATAGTTTTCGATCAAAGCTCGTTACTCGTATTTCGTCATCGACTGTAGTTACTTCTAAGTCTCTGTGGATATCATTGTTTCTGGTTTAGCATGGGACATTTACTATGACTCTTAGCATTTTGCTTTGAAAAGATTGCAGGATATCTCTATTGCTACCCTAAAGAAGTATACCATACGTCCAAACGGGTTTAAGCACTTGCTTGTATAAAAGCGGTTTGTTATATATGTTTAATTTGGAATGTCTTCCAAGTAGCCAATACATTTGTCTGAATCTATTTTCAAGCTCGTCGGGTTTCTTTTTAACATGCGACTTCCATTTGCAGTTCGCGTCTAGTGTCATTCCTAGATACTTTGCCTCTTTTGCACACGGTATTTGTACCGAGTTAATGAAAATGGGTAGGTTGTTAATTTGTTTGTTCGTAAAGTTAACATTATTTGATTTGGTCTCGTTGAGAGCTATGCGCAAAATATCTGTCCACTAGCAAATTTTGTTCAAAGCTCGTCGGAGCTTTACAGTTGCTGACTCGACTGATTTATCTGTTGTTAATATAACCGTATCATCCGCGAATGTAGCTACGACAGTGCATTCTTCTTACGGTATATGTATCTCGAGTGTATCGTAAGAACAAGACCGGACCAAGAACACTTCCTTACAGTACTCCTGCAACGATTTCCTTAAATTGGGAGTATTCCGAGCCTTGTTTAACACTGAATAGTCTGTTCGCAGGATCTCATATAATTGTTCCGGAAGAACCTATCTTTACTTAAACTTCAAGCCTTCATGCCATACCTTGTCGAAGGCTTCAGAGATGTCCAGAAAAGCGCTAGAATATATCTTTTTCTCCTCTAAGGATTCCTCTATTTCATTTGTTATTCTATAAACCTGATCAATTGTAGAATGCTTTGTTCTGAAGCCGAATTGATGGTCAGGAATTAAATGTCTTTCTTCAGTGACCGGTTGTAGGCGCTTTAACAAAAGTTTTTCAAATACATTAGATACTATTGGCAGAAGCAATATTGGTCTGAACGATTTCTTGTCGTTTAGAGGCTTTCCCGGTTTTGAAACCATTATAACCTCGGTGACTTGCCATTGCCTTGGAACGTATAATTATCTTAGCGCGGCATTTGTAATATCCAGAAGCTTGATCAGAGCTTTCTTTGCCAATTCCTTGCGGATCTGTCCGGCTATTAAATCATATCCAGGGGCCTTGTTGTTTTTATGATTTTTTATTTTCTGGTAAAGTTCGACCAACGACACGCTCTTTATTTTAAAGTTGTCAGGTGTCGTAATCGTACCACCAAGGTCTTCTGTTAGCGCCTGTCCGTCAAATGGCTTAAACGTTTCTTCCAGGTGCATGACAAATAAATCCGCCTTCTCTTTGTCTCCTTTCTTCCACTCGCCATTGTTTTTTCTTATCGGTAGCGATTGCATTTGGCGTTTTTTAATACGTTTCTTTTTTTCGGCAGCCAAGCTTTCAAGATACGTAGAGATCTTTCGATTTTTGAAATCTTTGATTGCTTTCTTGCTTTCATTTAGTTTAAAAGACTTCGAAGCTCGGGATTGTTGCCATCTTGCGTGCTCTCCTCCTTTGGCGTATCAGTTTTTTTATTTCCGGCGGATATATACCTTGGCTATTTGCGACTTCTTTTCTCCTATAGGGAGTGTTGTTCCACGCGGCGTTCTGTATGACTTCAGTAAATCTGCTGACTGTGTTTTAAGCGACACTTTGAGAACAATATTTTCTGTACAATATTTCCTAAAGTCATCCCAGTTAGTTTTGTGGGTAGTTAATTTAGGGGCCCCTTCTTTTATCATTAGAGGCTCGCTTATTGTCATGATTACTGGTGAATGATCTGAAGAGAGATCAAAACTTTCTTCGACGTTAGTAAAGTCTTTAGCTATACCTCTTGTATTCAAGAAGTCTACGAAGTCAGGAGTTATTGCTTTGTCGTTGGGCCAATATGTCGGTTTTTCCGTCGAAAAGAAGTCAACATTAAATTGCATTCCAGCATCGTAAAGTAGTCTGCCTTTAGTTGAATCGCATCTTGAAATCCAAAAGGTGTGTTTCGAATTGAAATCACCACTGACAATGAAATTCGGTCCACAAGATTTATAAAGTCGGTCTTTTCTATAAATGTAATTTTTGTATAAATGTAATTTATCTGTGCTTATAGCATTAACCTCTGCCATTTGCCATTTGACAGCAGTCGATATACTAGTTGGATTGGTGCTCCATTTGAGAGATTGTAAGGTTATCCCAATAAGACCGGTTCGGATAATATTTAACGAGTGATTTAGATTTATTTTTATTGGGCATGATGTAAGAAATATGTATAATACTTTTCAGATGTCCTGATAAATCGGAAGTCTTAAAATTGCATAAGAAATGAAGCTTTAGGGTGGTGTTGGTAGCAGTCTTCATTATTCTTATGGGCAAGTTTTTGTACATTTTGGAGGGCTTCGATCCGCCCTGAGTTTGTTAAACTTTTTCCCCAAGTGATGGGGTGATGGTAAGATATATGTCATAAAATAAATCATTTTAGGCTCTAGTCCCCATTTCCTACCTGAGCCTGGAACAGGCCCAGGAGGCTTTAGTAACCTTCTCTGTGGTATTTTCAAAATAAGGCTTCCACGTGAGTTTATGATCTAGAGTTACCCCGAAGAATTTACTACTTTCAGAAGTCAATGTGAACGCCGTTTGGAGTTAGAGTTGGAGGTTTAATACTCGTATTTCTCCTTCTAGTCAACAGTATGAGGATTGTTTTCATTTGGCTAACTTCTGACCATTCGAGTTGGCACCAGTCGTTGATTTTGTTTAAGGCACTTCCCATTCGCCTGTTAATGATGGATTCTGGTTTATCTTTTATTATTACGACGAAGTCATCTGCATAACCTTGGGTAGGGAATCAAGAGTTATTATCGGGGTGATAGGACACCTCCTTGCGGGCCACCTTTGGTAGATTTGATGGTAGTGGAGAGCATACTGAGCTTGGCGGAGTTAATCCTGCTTCGCAGCATGGACCAGATCCATTTGGTAGTTTGCACGTCAATGCCTTTGGCATCTGATCTTAGACCGTCGTAGTCTTAGAAATGTATACTGGTTGCCTGAAAATATATTTTTTTATTTGGCAAAAACCCGTGGGGAGGCTTGATCCACTGGCTTCTAATTCAAGAACAACTGAGAGATTTCTATTTATTTGTTCGTACGTGCAGTGTATCTAAAACTCATCAAAATTGAACGGAGTGGAGGCAAGAGATATAGTTAAAAGTCTTCAAATAGAATATAATAATTGTCATCCCCTCAACATCTGAGAGTAAAATTGTCATGAGGAGCTTCTGACAATCGAACAAAATTATCCTTCGGAAACCGCACAAAACTGTAGGTCCACAGGACGAGTGGCTGCGAGAACCTAGGCCAGACCCTGTATTACACTGTTAGCGCCAAAATATTAATATTTTATTTATAAACAATTTATAAAAAAAAGCGGTTAAGCTTTGTAAATGTATGCCTTTCGATACATACTAGAACAAATCACACAGCGTAGTATATGTATGTATGTATGTACGTAAATCAAAACAACCACACAAAAGAATCGCTCAATATCACCACATGTTAGCTGTCAAAACAGCAAATACATACAACTCCCTGGAAAACCGCAAATTACTTCTCATATTTTCTCATTAACGTAATTGAAATAATGTTCATGGGAAGTCACTGAAAAACGTATTTGCTTCTAGCATGTGGTACGAAGCTATTTATCTAAACGGCTGCCAAAGAATGAGAGGAAAACGTACGCCTGCATCTGCTTTACCAAATTTAATATTGCTCGCTTATACTACAGAGAGCGAGGACTCCTTTGAGAATTTAACACATCCTCCTCCCCTTCTACAAACATATGTGAAAAACGTTGACGTCTAAGGGTATTAAACAATTTTCTCGCCATCAACAGATGGTAAAAAGAGGAATGTTTGGGGATGGGAGGCAACTTAGTTAAGGATGCGAGAGCAATTACGTTGGCGTTGCAACGGAGGCTCATTACTTAACTCATTTGGTAAACAACACTATTTGCTTTCTGAAGGCATAATAAATTTAGGATTTTTCGCTTTTTTTTAAGAGCTAGATTTGAGACAATTTGACATTGACGAGCTGGTGAGGCAACAGATTGGTTGAGGTTCCTTTAAAAGATGGAGCGAGGTAGTGATTTCTGATGTATGAGTGTAGTTTGGAAATTTAATTAACTTGGAATAATTATACTGAAAAAAGTACCAGTGATAATTATGTAGGCTTCTGGCATATGGGTATTCGTGAGGATTATGTGAAAAGATAGTGACGCTGTAATAGAATGCTTATAGGAGAATGCAGCAACTTAAACTTCCGCCAGGGATAAAAGCGCAAAACGTTCCTCCTCTTGGAGACATGTGTATATGCAAAACGTTCCTAGGAGTACTATAACTTACTTTCATTTACTAAATATATATTGTTCCTTCGTCATTCGGAGAATAAAAGCTTTGTGATAATACCTGCTAGCCTTAAATATTTGATTACATATCAAGTCTAAGCCATTTTTCGGGCTCTTCGGTTTTTATTTATAATTGTAAATAAAGTTACAATCCGTTTGGAACGGATCGATCTATTCAGACGATATATCCGCGATTTTGAAGACATTTTATGAGAAACCTGTTGCTAGGTCTTTTTCTTAGCAGAATGAGAGCATGGCTGCCAAAATTTCTAACCGAAGTTCACGGATTCTGATGAGTTATTCACGATAAGACTTAACCATCACCATAAATAGCTTTGAGAAGATAAACAAAAATTTTTTTTTTTTTAAATGCCCCCAAAAAGTGGGCGTGTTCATATTAAATGTATGGACCGAAAGTAGAGAAGGTCAACGTTTACGAGTAGGTATATATTTTTTCCAGAAAAACAACATTTTTTGTGAGCAAATTTTTCGAAACATTATTGAAATCCGCCCACAAATACGCCCATCTTGAAGAAATGTTATTTTTTTCAATATTTTTACTATAAATTAAAAAAATAGTTACGGAGCGTTTTTATCCAAAAACCGTATTTTACTTTATCAAATAAATTTACGGTGATGGTTAGGTTAGGTAGATGGGTGCCTTGTGATAAATAGAGTCATTGCTTACTTAGACCAACAAATTCGGGTGCATTGTGCCCAATCATTTAACCCTGGAAACATTAAAAGTCCGCTGTTAGAACCACCTAGATAGTGATACAAAACTCAGGAGGTCCGTAAGCTCTATATTACCTAAGTCCTCCAAATCCGAGAAAAAGCAACTTCCGAGAGTCCTCTTTCTTGTAACGGATAGGGCAGGACAATCACACAGCAGGTGAAGAACTGATTCAATTTCTTCTTCATCCCTGCAGCTTTTACAATAGTCGTTATATAGCACACCGAGTCGCTCCACATGAACTCGAATGGCACAATGACCAGTAATTATTCCAGAAACGACCCGTGTATTATAACGACTAAGTTTCACCAGAGACGTTGATCTCTTCTTGCTAAAGGCCGGCCATAGCGTCCTGGCCGTTGCACATGTTTCCAGATGAATCCATCGGCTGTTTGCTCTATCGATGGTTTCGTCTTCTATTTTCTTTCTTCTTCCTTTATTTCAGGGAACTGATTGGGGTTACTACAAAAGGGAGGGCCCGCGATAAGTGCAGCGCCGACCCTTTCCTAGCAAGCTCATCAGCCCTTTCATTTCCTTAGATATCCATATGCCCTGGAACCCAGCAGAGGGTCACCGCATTGGCTCTGGATATGCTATTTAAGACCGATTTGCAGGTTCTCACAAACCTTGATCTAATTACAGCAGAGTCCAGAGCCTTAATGGCTGCCTGGCTGTCTATATAGACAGTTATCGTTTTACCACCGATATTACTCTAGCGTATAATTTCCGCAGCCTGTATGATGGCTGTGATTTTGGCCTGAAAAACGCTGCAGTCGTCGCTTAATCTAAAGGAGTTGTTTATTCCCTACCTCACAATAAACTCCGGCTCCCGTGCCAACGTCCATCTTAGAACCGTCTGTATAGAATGCTAGTTCCTTTTCCTTCATGGTTCTTAGGTTCCTACAGTGCGTTCTGTCTAGAATTCTTATGTTGAATCTCCTTTCAAATGCTAGCTTAGGGGTCATGAAATCAGTTTCCGCCGATCTGCTGATAGTTCCCCATCGGGATAAAATGGAGGCATCACCGTATGAGCTCGATGACCAAAATCGGCCTTCTCTCAGTCTTACAGCGTTTTTAGCTGCCAGACTGCTACAGTATATATCAAGCGGAATGAAACTGAACATGGTTTCCATTGCCGCTGTTGGTATTGTTCTTATTGACCCCATGACTCCGATACACGTTGCCCACTGTATTTTGGTGAGGTTTGAAAGCTGATATTGTTTCTCAAGAACCATCCACCATACTAGTGAACCATATGTGAGAATGGGTCTTACTACCGCTGTGTATATCCAGTACACCACAGCTGGTTTGAAGCCCCACGTGAAACTGGATGCCTTTTTGCAAGAATAGAAAGCTACGCTAGCTTTTTTTATGCGTTCGGTAGTATTATCCTCCCAGTTCAGTTTGGAATCTAAAATTACGCCCAGGTATCAAGCTGAACTTGAGATACTTATTTCAGTATCACCGATGTTTGGGGTCTGAAGGTAGTGAAAAGAACTACCTCCGTCTTTGAGGGGTTCACTCCTAGCCCTTTGCTACTGATTATCCAATTGTTCACTAGTTGTAGTGCGAGACTGAGTCTTTCGCTTAGGACTGGAGGGAATTTTCCCGAAACCAGGATGATCACATCGTCGGCATAGGCCGTCGCGTTGAAGCCGCTTTCCTTCAGTATTACCAAGATCTCATCTACTACGAGGAGCCATATTATAGGAAATATAACTCCGCCTTTGGGGGGTTCCTCTGCAGACCCTTCTCTGGATGGTTACATCTCCTAATATTAAAAATATAACCCTCGCGTGAGTGTTTACCAAAATCAGATGAAACAGTGGTATAATATAGTGGAGTGATTTTTAACCCCACGTCTTTCAATTTTTTTTTCCCAAAAAGCTTGTAAAAGGACATCTTTTATACTTTCCATCTCATCCCATCAACATCACATAACTGTACAAACTCTAAATTTTTTCAAAATTTTTTACGATAATACTTTCGAAAACAGAGCGGGGGATATCTCTGTTGCTTTTAATTTTTTGTTCAACAAGTTGTATCCATAAAAAAATATTTTTTACATATTAAAAATTCCTGGAAATATCCTCAGCTTTAATATGACATGTTGAGGTGGCCTCTCGTCTTTTACGAGTATGTAAGAAGCTTCCCAATTACGTCGTTCAAAACTGGAAATAAGCACTGAAGGTCCATGCGAAAAATATAATACGAACGTAACTTTGATTTCTTATATTACCAGAGTAGCACTGCTGTACCCTCTATGGTTAATTTGTTGTGTCAACGCTTCTACGTTCAATTGTTCGCGTGGTATGGTTTTTTGTATTTGTTTGGCTATATTCCTTTATATATACTAACACTTTTTTCAGTGAATATGCTCTCCTCTAAAACCGCTACAATCTTATAGAGAGGGAATAAGATATAGAGATTGTGCGCCAAGAGTTCGCACAAATAGTGGTTGTCCAGATTGCTCAAGAACCACTTGAAAGTTCACCGCACTTTTTATTCTACGCACAGTCTTTTTAACGATCAAAATACGGTACCCTATCAGTCACAATTGAATCAAAGGGCTAGATATTCAACAAATTCAAAACAATTAAAATGTCCAGTACAATTTTTGTACAATTTGTAACGGTAATTCATACGAGAACTTACCTATAAACTTGAGTAATATATTATTAACTATCTCTACATCAATATCTCGCCTCAGATGACTGTTTATAGCAGCAATGAAATATGGTTTGAGAAAAAAAATAAAAAATTTCGAGGTTCAGTGAACAGTCAAGAAATATTTTAAATATAGGTGTAATAAAATAAATATAATAAATAAATAAATAAAGAGTTTGAGATTTTCTGAAGCTTATTTTTTAAAAAAAAACAACTACAGTTTTAGATTCTCTGTAACAGGTGAGCTTTCCACATCTTCAGTGGCTATCACAGTCAGCTGTTCTTTGGTTGTCACAGAAGAAGCTTTATCAACACTTTGGCGTCTAATAGACAATATATAAAAATATAAAATACAGATGCAAGTCTGTTCTTTTTTCAATGTCGTGGCACGCTTAAACAATAAATAGTTTTGGTGTGTTAGTGCTTGATCTAAGTATATAAACGTGCCGGACTCTATAACTACGTAATTTAAATGAAACTGAATGTTCATTTGTTTACAGTGTTATGAAATTGATTTTAGCAACCAGTTTTTATCAGATGCAAAGATTGATGAACTTGTATTATCGTTTCTCGTTCGTGTCAGTGTTGCCACTCTGTTACGATCTTGTGAAATTTGCTACGTTTCTAAAAAGATAAACTTTTTCTTGCTCTTCCCAGAGGGTATATTAAGTAATTTTGATATATACATAGTTTACAACTATAGACTTCCAAAAGTTAACATATATTTGTGATCAGCATCAAAAGTTACACCGATCTATCCATTTGAGCCTTAAATTTCGAGCTAGGAAAACGGTGTCTGGTATATAACTTTCTTAAGACCCGAAGCAGTACAAGTGTACAAATTTTTGAAAAATGCCTACAAGCACGCCGACTTTTTTTTAAAAAAAATTAAATTTTTTGTATACAAGGTGGAGCAAAAGTCATCACCCTGTCGGAAGATGTTATCATTTTTACAAATGGCGTCTTATGTCATACGGATTTTGACATTTGTGAAGTAAACAGAAGCAGAAGACACGTAGATAAACCAAGGATTAATATACTCTTCGAGAACGCAGAATAATTGTGCCAATATTCTTTGGCAAATAATCGGTCGATGGTTTTGGATTAACATGAATATCGAAGTCGATTTCTCGGTCATGTGACATCAACTGTGCAAACACAGTCACTCGCCTCGAGGTTGCTTTTTTTTTTTTTTTTTTTATAATTTGCACGTGTTAAAGGGGATATGAATACCCTTATACTAATTTTTAGAACACGGGCGTTTTTCTGGAAAGGGGAAGAGACAGAGGGAAAGACAGAGTGGTGTAGTTTGAAACTCAGGTGGTATTAAGTTTCTGTAAACTCCAAGGGTGGCTGTCCAGATAACTGGGGAGTATTTTTGTTTGTTTTCGCTATTATTGTCGTTGCTTATGATTCACAGTAATTTTTTCCGTCCTCCTGATGTCATCATCACGATCAAGTTGCATTTTAGCCATATGACCACTCTACTGCCAGTGTTATGCCTTCACAGTAGAGTTAACTTAGCTTTCGCAAGTGATCGACTTTTTATTTATTTCATGCGAAATAAATAGATGATTCTTGACATCAGGATTCGAACCGTGAATCAACAGCGTGACAAGCGATAATGTTACCACTACACCACAGCCACCCTAACTACACCACTACACCACGGCTTAATCTCGTTTTGGTGATTTGTACTAGCCCGCAAGATTACCCGATTTGACCGTCCAACCCGTCTTTCTTAGGGGTTTTTTGAAGTCAGACGTCTATAAAAAAAACAAGGTGGTCCAGAAGTCGAACATCCAAAAAGAAGTGATGAATTCATCGCCAGAAGTTTTAACACAAGTCATAGAAAATGCTGTTGCACGAGCCCGAATGTGTATCAACTTTGGCGGCGGCCACTTGACTGATATAAACTTCGCGACTTAATGGGAACAAATTTAAACGTCCAAATAAAAATAATCAACAAACAGAACCAATTTTTACTGTCTTAGGAAATCAAGTGAGGACTTTTGCGCTACTTTGTATTATTTCTTTAAACTGCAAAATATCCTCAACATAATATATGGACCTTGACTTTCTCTACAATGCGTTCATACGAGTACATTATGCAATACTACGTTTTCTTAAAGCTATTTAAGGTGATGATTGAATAGTGACCTCCGGCTAGAAATGGCGACCACCACGCCCACTTTCTTCTAAGAAAAAGTGTTGGCTACAAATTTTGTATTACATTCTCTTAAAAATCGAGAGGAATTTAAATGTAACGTATCGTAGCTACAGAGATTTCCCTTCAAAAATTTCATAATCCAATGGAACAACTTACAATAACTTATTTTAACTTTAAGTTTTACATAAATATGGTGAGTATTGACAAAAGCTAGATCTCAATATTTCGCCAATACACTAAAACATTTGCAATTCATGCAATCACTGACAAATATGTCCCAACAAAATTTCTGTTGGTACAACAGATCAATCAATATTAATTCAGCTTAGATATTTGTATACTCGTACCTGCCTTTTGAATAAGTTTTTAAACATGCACCACTTTTGTGGTTTAATACGTTGCTGTACTTGTCATGTATCCTTTCGGTAATTTATTTCATAACTTTCAACATTTTTACTTTTCCAATTTTTTTCTCCAAAAAAGTAGGGAAACAGGTTTTAAGTATGAGTATTCAACCTGTTGAAAACGTGCTGAATGTTTTCAATGATAAAGATTTTTTTTTTAACTTGTGGTCTAAAAGAGAGCACGCCCTGAAATTCAAAGTATTATCAAGTTAGTTACTAAGGCACATAACCGCAAATATTACTGCTAGCTGTGGTCTCCACTGATGGAAAGTTGTTGGCGATGATTTGATGAATTGTCCAGCTTCAGGACAACGCAGAAGGATAATTTATAACCCAAATGAATCAGGAATGAATTTACTAAAAGCGGTTTGCCTTCTTATTATGTATCTACAGACAATAAGGAATTACTGTCTAAAATTTCAAGTTTCTACGTCTAGAGGTTTCGCAAAAACTGTGATACAACCTAAACGTTTTCATTTTTATAGTATTTAAGAAAGATATAAGATATCTCATCTCAAAAGTGAACGTGCATTTATTTGCTCGCGTATAGAAAAAAAAGTGCACGACTGGGTCGCACGCACTTGCATCTATATGCTGTTTATCTGCAAAAAAATCACATTTGAATTTTTTTTTCTAAATCCGTTAAAATTTAAAAAAAAAATGTTGTGAGAATTTTGCAAAACTTGCAAACTAGCTAATTTTTAGGACTCAGTGAATGAGTAAAGTACCGTTATATTTATTGTTGGTGAAAGCCTGGCACACCATCTGATAGAATATGCAAATCGTAACTCAAATATTGAATTTGATCAAAATCGTAAGAGCCATTTACGAAAAATTCGATTTTTTTTAAAATCGTTCATTATTTACTGGTCATTTTGGAATTCAAATCAAAATTCCTTTTGAAATTTGAAAAAAAATCCGGCCAATAGTTTAGGCTGCAGTCGTCAATACGGACAGTATTGAGAGACCCACTTGGGATTTCACATCCCTGCCATATGGTTCTAAGCTGCTTCGACAGTTTACAAAATTTAAAATTTTGGTGGGTGCCGGGTCATGTAGGCGTTGACGGCACCGAAACTGTAGATCTGCTAGCCAGAAAATGTTCCTCTGAGTTGTTCATTGGACCTGAACCCTTTTGCGGAATATATGATTCTGCATTTAAACTGACCCTAAACAGTCGGGAACGCAACATGTGCATTTCCCACTGGAATAACTCCCAAGGTCTCAGTCAAGCTAAAAGAGCTGTCCAACCCTTCCAAAAAAGGTAATTGATATCCTAAAATATAGCAGAAACGAAATAAGAAGGCTTATTAGCTTCCTTAGTGGTCACTGTCAATTGCTCTACCACCTAAATAAAATGAGAATTTCAGAGGATATCAACTACCGCCTCTATCTAGAAAAGTCCGAAACTGCAGAACACGTACTATGTGAGCTCTGTGTAGAAGTAGGAGAAGCTTCTTCCTTAAGGAGATAATATCTCCATTAGATTAAAGGATCTCCCCCGCAGCCGTAATTATAGCATTCATAAGGAAAGTAGAAGTATTGCTCCAATAAAAAGTGGCCTCTGGCAGAATAGATCTATCTGGTCGCAGTGCCTACACGTCGTTTGAGCGTAAAGAATCCAAATGTGATCGTTGAGAGGCCTCTGTCACGGTGAATTCTCTGCGCTATGGTCAAATGATAACGAACTTTTTGTTGGCCTAAGATTAAAGCCATTGATGTGAGCGACACAAGCAACACAGGCAGATTTGTATCTGTTGCACGAAAACTTCCCCTACCGTTTAATTTTGAGATTTAGCGACATCAATTGTCTATCAAGATCGTGTGATCTGATCTCGATGGATTTCTTTTTATGGAGCTATGCTAAAGATCGTGTCCATGCAACAAAGATCGTAAAATCCAACATCCGTGAAGTTATGGCTGCAATATATCCAGAAATGTGCCGAAAAGTTATCGAAAATTACCCCACAAGAAACAAAGTTTGCAAAATTCTCGTGGTGGCTATTTAACCGATTTGGTATTCCATACATAATGGTAAACAATTTTGATTGATTGATGTATAACTCATAATAATGTCTAGTTTGATCAATATCTCGAGATCGAGCATTTGCATAATAAACCAATACATTATAAGTGCAAGTAAAATACGAAACAACAAGCAAACCACGCGCATGCAATTGATGGGAGTCAGCTACATCAACGATGCAGCAGCAGCGCCAGCAAAGGCTTGCATTTGAGGGTGTCAGAGTGGAGGTTTGGCGGATAGAATCACTGAGCTGTATTGATTTTTAATGGAAAAAAAAAAAACCATCGACTACTAAGATCGTTTTTTATGTTCGATTTTAAGATTGCTCGATTTGGTTGGATTGCAAATTGATTTGGTTTGAATTTCGCAACGCAAGGCCACTGATATATTTTTTTTTTCACTTGTTGATTGCTTTGTTTTTTTGTTTTGTCTTCGTTTGTTATGTGTGATTATTTAGTTCTTTTTTCTTTGCCATGGTGAAATTGAGTGTGCACACGAGATGGTGGTTCAGTTAACGCTTCTTGTTATTTCTAAGGTAATGCTTTGTAAATTTCGCAAATATTAATTTAAAATTAACACTTCATAGATCGAATAGCGTTTCATGCTACTTTTTTCACGATTTCACAATATTTTCAAAGTCAATGCGCGATATCTTATTCTAATCGAATCTAACTTCAACCACGAACTTGGTTGTTACACTACTATCCCAATCTATATTTCGGACAGTTAGTCTCTAAAGAAATTTTTGTAATTTCCATTACAGAGGTGTAATTCCTGTAAAAAAAACGTGAGATAACACGGCCATTGAATTTGTCGCGCAAAAGAGCCATTGTTTCGTTAGCTGTGTGGCAAGTGGCACCATCCTGTTGAAACCACATATCGTCCACATCCATATCTTCCAATTCGGGCCATGAAAAGTTCGTTATCATCTCACGATAGCGAACACCATTCACAGTAACTGCCTGACCGGCCTTATTTTGGAAAAAATACGGCCCGATGATGCCGCCAGCCCATAAACCGCACCAAACAGTCACTCTTTGTGGGTGCATTGGTTTTTCGACAATCACTCTTGGATTATCATTCGCCCAAATGCGGCAATTCTGCTTATTGACGAATCCACTGAGGTGAAAATGTGTCTCATCACTGAAGATGATTTTCTTCGAAAATTGATCATCCACTGTTGCCATTTCTTGCCACCATTGTGACCATTGACGACGCTTGAAATGGTCAAGAGGCTTTAGTTCTTGAGTCAATTGCACCTTGTAAGCACGTAAATGCAAGTCTTTATGCATAATGTTCATCAACGACGAGCGTGAGAGGTGCAATTGTTGGGCACGACGACGAGTTGATGTGGACGGCTCTTCAGCCACACTATCGCGAACAGCAGCAATATTTTCTGCAGTACGAGCTGTACGAGCATGCACTTGTGTTTTCACATCTCCTACAGACAAGGTTTGCACAAATCTTTGCACGATTTTTCCGATTGTACGCACATTTGGACGATTAAATTGACCGAAAGAATCACGAAATGCACGATATGCATTTTGATTTGAACGCCCATTTTCATAATAAGCCTGAATAACTTTAACGCGTTGCTCGATTGTGTATCTTTCCATTGTTCAAATTGAGTTAGTCTGAAATTGAGAAATGTCAAATGAAATGCAGAAAAAAACTTGACGTTTAGGTGTGGTTCACATTCAACATCGGCCCTTAAAATTTAACCACCCTTTACATAGTAGACAACCAATAATTGAAATGGGGGAAATAATTGTTTCTTTGTTTGTTTCCAATAGCAAGTGAGGAGGTTTTGTTGGTCCGCATTGGTGTCATTATAGAGTGGGCAGTTGGCATTCGGTTTTATCCCGATTCTGAATAGGAGGTGGGGAAGATAATCATGTTTAGAAGCCATTCTCAACTGCGCCACTGCTTCTCTTCTTGGGGCGTCAGAGTTAGCCCTGCCTAGCTCTTTAAAGTTCTTCCAGTATTTGGTGTCAGCTATTTGCTTGTGTTCTTCTATGTCTATTGTGCTTAATGTTTCCGCTCAGTCCAACATGGGACGATATCCACTGTACATATATATATTTATTTTGTTTCGAGATGTATTTGAGTTTCTGCTATGGTTCTGTTAGTAGGTTGGTCGTAAGATGTTAACGATTGGATGGCGATTTTCGAGTCGATCAGAAGTGAATTCGCGTTATTAGTCCTTGCAGGGCTCTTTTAACTGCAGCTACTTCTCCGTTAAAAGCTGTGTTGTTGGTGCCCAGAGGGATATAATGGCTGAAGATAGTGCAGTGAAGGCCGCTCCCGCGTTGTGATTTCGTTTCGAACCGTCCGTGTATACCCTGAGCCATTCTGTTTCTGGGTATTTTGTGTTCAGGATTTTTTTGATATGTGTTATGTGATATGTGTACTTCTTGTATCAATCAAGATAAAATAATTTTAATTGAGACACCTCAATATCTCGGAAACGGTTCACCTCATTTTTCTCGAAAACGGTTGGAGATAATAAAAAACAGTTGTTTGTGGCTTTTATAGTGTTTCCATAAAAATAACAGATTATTCGGTTAACCGAGAAAAACGAAAAAAACGATTACGAACCGTTTAACCGTCTATTTTTAACCAGTTATTAGAATAACCGGATATTTGTATGCCTTTTACTTGAACCTTGGCTTATATACGAAACGCATTGCGGTGAATATCATATAAAGTGCGTCAGACTAAGGTATGTTCCACGCATGTGGGGGAGATCGCACAAGTTATTATGGTACCAAAGCCGTGAAAATTACTAAGTGAAGTTACCTCATATCGTCCGATTTCATTGCTGCCAATACTCTCAAAACTGTTCGAAAAAATTCTTCTGAAACGACTCCATCCAATTATAGAAGAAAAGGCACGGATACCAAACCATCAATTTGGATTCAGAAATAGGTACTCCACTATAGACCAGGTCCACAGAATAACTGACAAAATAGAAAAAGCCTTAGAAGAAAAACAAATATGCTCTACCATCTTCCTTGATGTAACACAGGTTTTTGCTAAAGTCTGGCACAAGGGATTGGTCCATAAACTGGAAAAATATCTTCCAAAACAATACTCAGAAATACTAGAGTCATATATAAAGCAGCGATTATATAGAATTAAGCAAGAAAATGAGTACTCCGCATTAAAATGTATAAGATCTGGAGTACCGCAAGGTAGTGTGTTAGGGCCTGTGCCGTTCCTCCTATACACGAACGACCTACCACAAAATAACGAAACTACTGTTGCCACATTTGCAGACAATACTGCTATACTTGTATATGGTCGGAATAGTGATTTAACTTAATCAACTGTGAAGAGATTAATTCAAAAATTCAGGAAGACTGGATCAATTAATGATCTTAAACACTCTGGCCATCCTTCAATAAGTCATTCAACATAAAACATCGAAGCAGTTTGTGAGATTGTTGTTGAGAGTCGAAGAATATCTACTCGGCACCGTGGTCAAGAATTGGGTATTTCGAGAAGCTCTCTACAGCGTATTCTCACGAAAGATTTGCATCTTCATGCATACAAAGTGCAATGGACTTAAGAACTGAAGCCGCTCATATTCATCTTAATCGAATTTGGAAAATTCACGAGTGATTGTTGAGAAACAAATACATCCACAACTTGTCACTATTTGGTGCGGATTTTGGGCTGAAGGCATCATCGGACCATTCTTCTTTGAAAACGGAGCCTGTCAGGCAATAACAGTTAATGGTGCTCGCTATCGCGAAAAAAAAAAGATATCGATGTGGTTTCAGAAGACAGTGCAATATGTCATACAGCCCGAGAAACAATTCAATTACTGCCTGAGTCATTTCCTGGTCGCAACTAGGGGCCAAAGAACAACTGAAGTCAACGAAGAAGCTACTAAGCTCGACCAGACACTGCAACAAGTCTTTAACTTGTACAGGTATGGCGGAAAGTGAAGTAGTTTCCCAGGTAGCTGGAAAGAAGTGAACCCACACGCATCAAGCATCCTGAGCCATAGCTCATCATGCGAAATGAGTACGGAGACTGCTTACCGGTCAGACGGAGGCAATCCAAAAACCCCGAAAACGACATGCGAGATTGAAGGACTTCCGAACCAAACCTGGGATTCTCTGAACTCGTCGCATAGACCACGCTTCATGTCGTTAACTTGTACGGGTCTAGAGAGGAGGGAGGAAGTTCATCGGAGTGTAGAGGAGTGGAACTTGAATCCAACGAACATCCTGAGCCGTAGCTCAACATGCAAGGAAGATGTGAGAACCTTTCCCCCACTTGGGGAGGCTAATCTGGACGTCTCCAAAACTACAAACACTAGGAAACCTACCAAAGCAACCAAACCGAAGCGATCAATGGGACTGAAAGCGATAGAAAACAAAAGACGACGCAACGCGACCAGATCCATTAAAAGGATAAGCGGACGTGATCCTGAAACCTACACGGTGAAGGACCATCAAGCTCTGGAGAGAGCTAAAAGTCTCTTGAAATCGCTGCCCAATACCACGAACAGAAACGAGACAAGACAAAAAAACAATACATATAGGACTACGACGAAGACCTGGACAGTATCAAGAAGACTGCCCGTAGCAAGGAAGGATGGTGATACGCTCTCCACCTTAGCCGCGGATAGACTTAAGATTATCCGGACCAATCCGGAGCTGGACCCTCAATCCAACTCCGAGCCGTTTACTGGATGTTCAAAAAGAAACAGACATACGGACAATACGCCGTCTATTTAAACAAGAAGGGCAGTGAAGAGAATTAAGACCTCCTTAGTCGTTGTAAACGGCCGTCAGGTTGCGATAGTAGACTTCGGTAACCCAGAGCGCAAGCTGACTAATGATCAGTGGAGACTTTTAGAGATAAGAATTCTCGATGGTGTGAATGATGCTATCCTGAAATGAGCAGGTTCAATCCCACATTTCGGACAGTTAACCACCGTAAGGGGATTCAAAGTGATGACCTGTAAAGATGAGTTCACTCTCACATGGCTAAAGGAATTCATTGGGAAAACGAAAGCCCCATAGCCGAACGCCGAACTTCGATTAATCGAAAGGCAGGAGTTAGTTAATCTAACCAGACCCAAAGGGCGTCTACTCACACCGGATCCATACATCCCAAAAAACAGACTGGAGAGAAACCTTCAGCATCTCAATACGGAAACGCTTAGCCGTAACTGGGAGTTTTTAGAGATGGGAGAACATACCTGCCATTACTGCGAGCTATAAATTATAAGTTCCGTATCGGTATAATCCGATGCTAAATTAGGTGGTGTTAAAAATTTAAATGATTAAGATTGTGCAAATAAATCGCAAACCTCGTCTACCTCATGGGAGTTAGACACATAGACATCGCCCTTATACAAGAACCCTGGGTATCAGGAGGCAAAATTATGGATCTACATGCCAAAGATCTGGTATTGTATAAAACGACAGAAGTAAACTCGAATAAAAAATATAGAACATGTATCGTACCTAGAAAACAAATAAAACTTTTCTTTCTATCTACATACAGCGATTTTGACAATACAGTGGTTAAATATGAAAGGAAAGGCTTTCCTCCACTGATTGTCTCATCTGTGTACGTGCCATTTAATACGACAGAGGGACCACCCCCTGAACTTACTCCATCACTAGTCAGAAAAATAGAGCACGAAAAGTGGGATATACTGATGGGTTGCGACGCGAACTCCCATCACTTCCAATGGGGCAGTAAAGACATCAACAAACGAGATGAATTGTTTTTCGAATTTTTAATCGAACATAACCTGTTAGTAGGTAACAAAGGCAATGAACCAATGTTTGTAGTTAGAAATAGACAAGTGGTTATTGACGTTACAGTCATTAGTAACTCCAAAAGTGTAGAAATAGAGGAATGGAAGGTTCTAAAAGAAGAAACCTTCTCCGACCATAGGATGACAGAATTCACCCTAAAAATTAGGAAAGAATTGCCTAAACCTAGTCTTTCTAGAAACCCTAGGAAGACTAACTGGGATCTTTTTTAGTAGTGAGGTTAACAGAATGAAAGAGAATCTGCAGGACCACGCTTTTAATGGACCTACAGAAATTGACGAGGCAACGTCAATATTATCAAATATATTGGGTAAAACCTATCAAAACGCCTGCCCGCTGCGGACAAAGAAACAAAAGAACACAGCTCCATGGTGGTTTAAAGAACTGTCTAATATTAGGAAAGAAACTAGGAAACTTTTCAATATGGCTAAAAGAACAAGGTTAGACCAAGACTGGGGAAAATTCAAAACAGTGACACAGCACTCTAAGTGCAATTCTTGGCAAGCTTTCTGTAGCGAAATAGAAAGTACAGCTGAATCAGCAAGACTCAGAAGGGTTCTTTTCAAAGAGCTGGTAGCGTTAGGCTCCCTAAAAGGCACACGTCTGGCAATTGGACTGACTCCAATGAAAGGACAGTAGAAACTCTACTGGGTGCTCATTTTCCAGGATGTATAGTAGATAGAGATGACATCCCTGGCAGCAGCAGTAATAGACACGAAATAGCGCCGTCTGAATTTGTAAAATTGAGTAGGCAATATGCTCCTTCTTACCGTACAAATCCCCAGGCACGGACGAAATTTTCCCGATGATGCTACAAACAGCCAAAAAGACATAACGCCTTTTCTAAAGAGACTGTTCCTTGGTAGCATTTAATGGGGTCATGTACCAAAGGAGTGGCGGGAAGTTAAGGTTGTTTTCATCCCCAAAGCATCCTACCTACGCTGGTGACTTTAGACCAATAAGCTTGACAACCTTTATTCTGAAAACCTTTGAAAGACTTATTGACATACACATTCGCAGCAGGCTGAACCCCAGTATCATATCTCCGGCACAGCATGCTTATACGAAAGGTAAAAGTGTTGAAACTGCATTACATAGCGTTGTCAGTACGATTGAAAAATCATTGAATGATAAAGAGTACACCCTGGCTGCATTCTTAGACATTGAAGGGGCCTTTAATAATGTCACGGAGGATTCAGTCGAAGGTGCCTTAAAAAACCTGAATATTGAGGACACTCTAATCAGATGGATAGTTTCCATGCTAAGAAATAGGTACATAAATTCAGAACTAGGTGATGCAAGACTAAGAGTATCAGCTGGTAGAAGCACTCCGCAAAGAGGTGTTCTCTCTCCTCTACTCTGGGTTATTGTGCTAAATGAAGTACTAATAAAACTTAGATTCAGTGGGGTTAAGACCTAAGTGACCAAATGGAAGGCGCCCTTAAGATAGTCAGCAACTGGACTAAAGGAAGTGGATTCGCAATAAATCCACTAAAAACGGAGCTGACACTATTTACTAACAAGAGAAAAATACCAGAATTCAAAATTCCATCCATTGAAGGTACTCCTCTTAAAATTTCTGATAGAGCTAAATATCTAGGGTTAATACTAGACCAGAAACTAAACTGAGGACTAAACACAAGGGAGACAGCAAGGAAAGCAAGAATATTTGGAAAAACTTGTTGGCCCAAACCCAAAAGTCATTTTCTGGCTCTACACATCAGTTGTGAGACCTATATTGACATTTGGCAGCCTAGTATGGTGGGCAGCCGCAAATAAGGGCACAAACCTCAAGGCACTATCCAGGGTACAAAGAAAGGCGTGCATTGGTGTCACAGGAACTATGAAAACCACACCAACTGCAGGATTAGCGACCATACTCAATCTATTACCTTTAGATCTATTTGCACAGCAATCTGCAGCTAGAAGTGCTCTAAGATTAAGGCAATCTGAAGGTTGGAGGTCAAGCCTGACGGGGCATGTGCAGATTTTACGCAAATACATGGGCGGAGATGTTAGCACAGACTACATAGTGCCCTATTTAGACTTACATAAGCCATTTTTCAGTTCATTTCCGAGTCGAGAGGAATGGGAAACAAATATCGCTCTAAATGACAACTCTATCTCCAACTACACTGATGGATCCAAGATGGACGTTGGAGTAGGTGCAGGGATTTTTTCTGGAAAACTCAATTTGAACAAGCCAATTCGGCTAATTAACATAACGATAATAAGAGTCTAACTATATATTTAGATAAAAACTGTGGTATACACCCCCACCTAAAAAAAAATTTAAAATTTTCCAACATTTACATTCTCTATAATTCGTCTGCACATTGTAAATATAACACCACACCTACTTATTGAGGACATTTTCTTCTAAAAACCTGATATCGCTTTTTTAAAGCGTCTTACGGCGATGGATAAGCCTTATGCACTTCAGTAACAAATGGTTGCAGCCACGCCCACTTACTTATATGAAGAAGCCATAAAATTAATTTTTCTGATAAAATCTCTGAAAAGTCATGAAAGTATCTATACGAAAGGTACGCATATCATTAAATTTGACGACATGTCCACTTTGTTATGGTTGGGCTAGAAGATGAGGGATTCGATCTTATTTGTTTTTTTTAATGGGTTAAACAAAATAGTTGAGAGAATGTATTGAGAAGTGGACTTGGAGTTACCTAATTTACATATGCTATCTTTTTGCATCAATTTAACTGCAGGACACCAAGTCATCTAAATTAAATAGACATGAGATATCACTTTATCTACAGCGAATGAATTGAATAGAAAAATGATGTCGTGCCTTATTTTTGAAATTGATCTGTATCTAAAATAATGGAACGATTTTTATTTCATGTATAAATGACATGCAAGTATATTCTATTGTACTTACGGAACGGTCTACTTAATGAACCTTAAAATAAATTATCCTTATCGTATTGCATCTGTTGTATGTGACCCTAACCGGTCTCGCCAATTTTCTCTTCAGTCAGTTGTATACACGCTGTCATGGAAGTCGGTTCGTTAACGCTGTACGCGATTATTACTATCGTTACGTTGCTACTCTATTTAATCAAGAACCAGTATAGTTACTGGAAGAAACGAGATATACCTTACGACGAACCACATTTCCTATGGGGGAGTTTAAAAGGTATTCGAAAAACACGCGGTGTCCTTGACATCTTCACAGATATCTATAACAAGTACAAGGGAACAGGTCCTTTTGCCGGATTCTTCATGTTCACGACGCCATCGGTAGTACTACTCGACTTAGATTTGATCAAAAACGTTTTCATCAAAGATTTCCACACATTTGATGCTCGTGGATTTGTTTATAATGAACGTGATGATCCTCTGACTGCACATTTATTTTCCTTGGATGGCCCCAAATGGAAGGCATTGAGAGGCAAATTAACTTCAACATTCACTTCTGGTAAAATGAAGTTCATGTTTCCAACTATAGTCAGTGTAGGCGTGAAATTTGTAAAAGTTCTGGAAGATGATGTAAAAATTTCTGCCGACATTGAGGTGAGGGATATCTTGGCCAGATTTACAACAGATGTTATAGGAACATGCGCCTTTGGTATTGATTGTAATAGTTTAAAAGATCCTAACGCTGAGTTTTTGAAAATGGGAAAGAAGGCGTTTAGCGGAGAACGAGGTTCCTTTTATGTGCTCTTAATTGAAGGCTTTCCTAAGCTTTCGAGATTTTTACGGATGAAACACATTGCTAAAGACATTTCAAGCTTTTATACAAGAATTGTTTATAAAACTGTGGAATACCGTGAAAAGAACAATATTAGAAGGAACGATTTTATGGATCTCTTAATTGATTTGAAGAACAGAAAGTCAATTCGATTGAAAAATGGTGAAGAGCTTACTGCTTTGACTATGAACGAGATTGTTGCCCAGTCGTTTGTGTTTTTCTTGGCTGGTTTTGAAACATCATCTAATACAATGGGTTTTGCCCTTTACGAGTTGGCTCAAAATCAGGATATTCAGGATAAATTGCGAAAGGAAATCAATCAAATCACAGCGAACCACAACGGTGATATCACTTATGAGGGAATAACTGAAATGGTGTATTTGGACCAAGTTATCAACGGTAAGCTATAACGAAATCTCTTTAAAGTCGTACTCCAAAGTATTAAATTCTTTCAGAGACACTACGTAAATTCTCACCACTAGCTGATGTAAGACGCATAGCTAAAACTGATTACCAGACATCTGATCCGAACTATATTATTCCCAAAGGGGCGCATGTTATCGTGCCTATTTTTAGTATCCAAAATGATCCCGACATATATTCGAATCCAGCTGTTTTTGACCCGGATCGTTTTACACCTGAAGAAATTCAGAAACGTCATCCAATGTCTTGGTTATCTTTTGGTGATGGACCAAGAAATTGCATTGGATTACGATTTGGAAGGATGCAAGTACGTGTGGGGCTAGCGATGCTGATTAAGAATTTTAATTTCACAGTGACAAAGGACACTCCGATACCCATTGAGTTCAGTAAAAAAGGCTTTGTGTTGACACCAGTTAGTGGAATTGTTCTAAAAGTGGAGAAGGTCTAAGTGTTGCTGTATGTAAAATATTGAATAGCGAACATTTATTTCTTCACATTATTAAAGAAGTATTTATCTAAATCTGATAATCGGTGGTATATTAGCACTGATTAACATAACGATAACAAGAGTCTAAGTATTGTCTATATTTAGATAAAAACTGTGGTATACACCCCCACTTAAAAAAAAAATTTTAAATTTTCCAACATTTACATTCTCTACAATTCGTCTGCACATTGTAAATATAATACCACACCTACTTATTGAGGACATTTTCTTCTAAAAACCTGATATCGCTTTTTTAAAGCGTCTTACGGCGATGGATAAGCCTTATGCACTTCAGTAACAAATGGTTGCAGCCACGCCCACTTACTTATATGAAGAAGCCATAAAATTAATTTTTCTGATAAAATCTCTAAAAAGTCATGAAAGTATCTACATGTATACACTAAATAGAAAGGTACGCATATCATTGAATTTGATGACATGTCCACTTTTTTATGGTTGGGTTAGAAGACGAGGGATCCGTTCTTATTTGTTTTTTTTTTTAATGGGTTAAACAAAATAGTTGGACGATGTAATAAATGTGTTAGTGTAAAGAGAGAATGTATTGAGAAGTGGACTTGGAGTTACCTGATTTACATATGCTGTCTTTTTGCATCAATTTAACTGCAGGACACCAAGTCATCTAAATTAAATAGGCATGATATATCACTTTATCTACAGCCAACGAATTGTATAGAAAAATGATGTCGTGCCTTATTTTTGAAATTGATCTGTATCTAAAATAATGGAACGATATTTATTTCATGTATAAATGACATGCAAGTATATTCTATTGTACTTACGGAACGGTCTACTTAATGAACCTTAAAATAAATTATCCTTATCGTAATGCATCTGTTGTATGTGACCCTAACCGGTCTCGCCAATTTTCTCTTCAGTCAGTTGTATACACGCTGTCATGGAAGTCGGTTCGTTAACGCTGTACGCGATTATTACTATCGTTACGTTGCTACTCTATTTAATCAAGAACCAGTATAGTTACTGGAAGAAACGAGATATACCTTACGACGAACCACATTTCCTATGGGGGAGTTTAAAGGGTATTCGAAAAACACGCGGTGTCCTTGACATCTTCACAGATATCTATAACAAGTACAAGGGAACAGGTCCTTTTGCCGGATTCTTCATGTTCACGACGCCATCGGTAGTACTACTCGACTTAGATTTGATCAAAAACGTTCTCATCAAAGATTTCCACACATTTGATGCTCGTGGATTTGTTTATAATGAACGTGATGGCCCCAAATGGAAGGCATTGAGAGGCAAATTAACTTCAACATTCACTTCTGGTAAAATGAAGTTCATGTTTCCAACTATAGTCAGTGTAGGCATGAAATTTGTAAAAGTTCTGGAAGATGATGTAAAAATTTCTGCCGACATTGAGGTGAGGGATATCTTGGCCAGATTTACAACAGATGTTATAGGAACATGCGCCTTTGGTATTGATTGTAATAGTTTAAAAGATCCTAACGCTGAGTTTTTGAAAATGGGAAAGAAGGCGTTTAGCGGAGAACGAGGTTCCTTTTATGTGCTCTTAATTGAAGGCTTTCCTAAGCTTTCGAGATTTTTACGGATGAAACACATTGCTAAAGACATTTCAAGCTTTTATACAAGAATTGTTCATAAAACTGTGGAATACCGTGAAAAGAACAATATTAGAAGGAACGATTTTATGGATCTCTTAATTGATTTGAAGAACAGAAAGTCAATTCGATTGAAAAATGGTGAAGAGCTTACTGCTTTGACTATAAACGAGATTGTTGCCCAGTCGTTTGTGTTTTTCTTGGCTGGTTTTGAAACATCATCTAATACAATGGGTTTTGCCCTTTACGAGTTGGCTCAAAATCAGGATATTCAGGATAAATTGCGAAAGGAAATCAATCAAATCACAGCGAACCACAACGGTGATATCACTTATGAGGGAATAACTGAAATGGTGTATTTGGACCAAGTTATCAACGGTAAGCTATAACGAAATCTCTTTAAAGTCGTACTCCAAAGTATTAAATTCTTTCAGAGACACTACGTAAATTCTCACCACTAGCTGATGTAAGACGCATAGCTAAAGCTGATTACCAGACATCTGATCCGAACTATATTATTCCCAAAGGGGCGCATGTTATCGTGCCTATTTTTAGTATCCAAAATGATCCCGACATATATTCGAATCCAGCTGTTTTTGACCCGGATCGTTTTACACCTGAAGAAATTCAGAAACGTCATCCAATGTCTTGGTTATCTTTTGGTGATGGACCAAGAAATTGCATTGGATTACGATTTGGAAGGATGCAAGTACGTGTGGGGCTAGCGATGCTGATTAAGAATTTTAATTTCACAGTGACAAAGGACACTCCGATACCCATTGAGTTCAGTAAAAAAGGCTTTGTGTTGACACCAGTTAGTGGAATTGTTCTAAAAGTGGAGAAGGTCTAAGTGTTGCTGTATGTAAAATATTGAATAGCGAACATTTATTTCTTCACATTATTAAAGAAGTATTTATCTAAATCTGATAATCGGTGGTATATTAGCACTGATTAACATAACGATAACAAGAGTCTAAGTATTGTCTATATTTAGATAAAAACTGTGGTATACACCCCCACTTAAAAAAAAAATTTTAAATTTTCCAACATTTACATTCTCTACAATTCGTCTGCACATTGTAAGTATAATACCACACCTACTTATTGAGGACGTTTTCTTCTAAAAACCTGATATCGCTTTTTAAAGCGTCTTACGGCGATGCCACGCCCACTTACTTATATGAAGAAGCCATAAAATTAATTTTTCTGATAAAATCTCTAAAAAGTCATGAAAGTATCTACATGTATACACTAAATAGAAAGGTACGCATATCATTGAATTTGATGACATGTCCACTTTTTTATGGTTGGGTTAGAAGACGAGGGATCCGTTCTTATTTGTTTTTTTTTTAATGGGTTAAACAAAATAGTTGGACGATGTAATAAATGTGTTAGTGTAAAGAGAGAATGTATTGAGAAGTGGACTCGGAGTTACCTGATTTACATATGCTATCTTTTTGCATCAATTTAACTGCAGGACACCAAGTCATCTAAATTAAATAGACATGAGATATCACTTTATCTACAGCGAATGAATTGAATAGAAAAATGATGTCGTGCCTTATTTTTGAAATTGATTTCTATCTAAAATAATAGAGCGATTTTTATTTTATGTATAAATGACATGCAATTATATAATACTTACGGAACGGTCCACTTAAATGAAACTTTAAAAAAATTATCCTTATCATAATGCATCCGTAATGTATGTGACCCTAAGCAGTCTCGTCAATTTTCTGTTCAGTCAGTTGTATACACGCTGTCATGGAAGTCGGTTCGTTAACGCTGTACGCGATTATTGCTATTGTTACTTTGCTACTCTATTACATCAGGAACCATTATGGTTACTGGAAGAAACGAGATATACCTTGCGACGAACCACATTTCCTATGGGGGAGTTTAAAGGGTATTCAAAAAACACGCGGTGTCCTTGAAATCTTCACAGATATCTATAAGAAGTACAAGGGAGCAGGTCCATTTGCCGGATTCTTCATGTTTACAACGCCATCGGTAGTACTACTCGACTTAGATTTGATCAGAAACGTTCTCATCAAAGATTTCCACATCTTTGATGATCGTGGATTTGTTTATAATGAACGTGATGATCCTCTGACTGCAAATTTATTTGCCTTGGATGGTCCGAATTGGAGGGCATTGAGAGGAAAGTTAACTCCAACATTCACTTCTGGTAAAATGAAGTTCATGTTTCCAACTATGGTCAGTGTAGGCGTGAAATTTGTAAAAGTTCTGGAAGACGATGCAAAAATCTCTGCCGACATTGAGATAAGGGATATATTGGCCAGATTTACAACAGATGTCATAGGAACATGCGCCTTTGGTATTGATTGTAATAGTTTAAAAGATCCTAACGCTGAGTTTTTGAAAATGGGAAAGAAGGTTTTTAGCGGAGATCGAAATTTATTTTATGTGCTCTTCATTGAATGGTTTCCTAAGCTTTCGAGATTTTTACGGATGAAACACATTGCTAAAGACATTTCAAGCTTTTATACAAGAATTGTTCATGAAACTGTGGAGTACCGTGAAAAGAACAATATTAGAAGGAATGATTTTATGGATCTCTTAATTGATTTGAAGAACAAAAAGTCAATTCGATTGGAAAATGGTGAAGAGCTTACTGCTTTGACTATGAACGAGATTGTTGCCCAGTCGTTTGTGTTTTTCTTGGCTGGTTTTGAAACATCATCCACGACAATGGGTTTTGCCCTTTACGAGTTGGCTCAAAATCAGGACATACAGGATAAATTGCGAAAGGAAATCAATCATATTACCACGAATCACAACGGTGATATCACTTATGAGGGTATAAAAGAAATGGTGTATTTGGATCAAGTTATCAGCGGTAAGTTGCAGTAAGTTCTCTTTGAAATCGTATTCTGAGGTATTTAACTCTTTCAGAGACATTACGTAAGTTCTGCCCAGCCTCCAATGTAAAACGTAAAGCTAAAGCTGATTACCAGACATCTGATCCGAAGTATGTTATTCCCAAAGGTGCGAATGTTATCGTGCCTGTTTTTGGTATCCACAATGATCCCGACATATATTCAAATCCAGATGTTTTTGATCCGGATCGTTTTACACCTGAAGAAATTCAGAAACGTCATCCAATGTCTTGGTTACCTTTTGGTGATGGACCAAGAAATTGCATTGGATTACGATTTGGAAGGATGCAAGTACGTGTGGGGCTAGCGATGCTGATTAAGAATTTTAAATTCACAGTGACAAAGGACACTCCGATACCCATGGAGTTTAGTAAAAATGACTTTGTGTTGACACCAGTTAGGGGAATTGTTCTAAAAGTGGAAAAGGTTTAATAACTGCCTTTTGCTGTAAAACATTAATCCTGTAGTGCATGACTTCGATATGGCTATGAAAAAAGAATTGGTAAAGTTGTAATTTTGTAATTTAAAATGCAATAAAGTAAATAATTGGAATGGTTCGTATATTCATCACCATAATATATAGTAAATCCGTCCAGTCTTTTTAGTCTACAGTCTGAAGTATGGACAAATATACAAAGGAACAAATATATCATGAAAAGATAAAATATTAATATGATATTCCTATGATGTGTTTCTATTGTGGAAGGTCAGATTTCAATCGGGCTAGACCACATCTTTTTTTTTAAAGTACTATTTTTCGTAGATTGCTTATTTCAAGCAAATATTACGAGCAGAGATTTGCCAAAGCATACGAAATACGGCCACAGTCTTATCATTTAGTGCTGTCTTGGTTTTGGTCAAACATGTGCTTCCACTTTGCTTTTTATATTCTGATAGGAGCGAAAATATTATATATGCTGTAAAAGTTTCAATCACAAACAGAGGTATTGCCAAAAAGAGTCGAAGTACGTAAAATTCGTCGGTAACCATCTCTCGGAAGGTAGACATTAACTACACCATACCAAAGTTAAATTTTGACAAAAAATTCCAAGTTACCATCTCTTCCTGAGCATTCTGAGAAGAAGGTGGTTTTACGGAAGATAAGTCTATATATTTCTGTAACGACGAGGTGGGTGGTCGTGTTTTCTCTGATAGGCTAAGTTTAAATCTCTCTTTTCGTCTCCCGAACCATTGTATCGGGTTCCAGGCGGAGATAATGGCAATAAGGGAAGTCTTGTCTTGGCTAAAGAAAAACGTGATACCGTCCATTGATATCCGCATCTTTTCAGACAGCCAAGCCGCAATCAAATCATTGGAATCTAGACTGCCGATCGTCTCTTATAGAGATGAGGGAGCAGTTTAATAATCACATAATTTGGGTGCTGAGGCATAGGGATATTCCAGGGAATTGTAAGGCTGATGAACTTGCCAGACATGGAATAACAATACCCATCCTTCCAGGCAAAAGTCATTGAGTATGCCTATCGCTACATGCAAACTTAAATTAAAGTTGGATGCTATCGTAAAGACAAATTCTAGGTGGACAAGAGGTACAACTTGTTTAGCGACAAAACAGATTTGGCCTAAGCTGGATCTAAAACGCTCTAAGAATTTGATTTCTCTCAATAGAAAACATATCAGCGCTATTGTAGGTGTCATAACTGGGCACTGACTAATAGACAAGCATGCAACAAGGCTTGGTATCTTCTCAAACGATATCTGCAGAAGCTGCATGGACGAGGAGGAGGAAGAGAATATTCTTCATCTTCATTGCACCGGCCCAGCTCCCTCCCAAAGAAAGAAACTCCGCTTAGGAGCCTTCTGTTTCAACGACCTAAATGATTTGAATAATATTGACGTTTGAGACCTTCTACGCTTCATCAGAAGTTCCAAATGGTTCAATGAGTAGGCTAGAGGCCGTGTGGTATCACAATGGACCTATTACTGGTCTAAGTGTGTTGTTTTGTTTTTTTGCTGACAACCAAAAGGTTGAGAGATAGGTTGAGTAACCTAACCTATCTCTCGGAAAGGTGCGACCTAAATAAGCAGACCCCGGCGACCTGTATAAACTGTAAAGGGAAGCACACAGCGAACTATCGGGATTGCGAAATAGCACAAGAGTTTCAACAAAGGCGCGACAAATTTAAAAATACTTTCAAATGCATAATACCTGAACATAAAACCGAAGATAGACGTGAAACCGCTAAGGAAAAGGTTACGAGCATAAGTAAACCCGTCAAAGAAAAGATAAAAGGCGAACAAAAACAAACAAAAGCCGTAATATTCAGGGGCGCTGACAAACAAAGCGGTGTTAAGGCAGATCCTATCTCCCAAGTTTTCTCATATTTGATAAATTGAACAAGCTTACCTCAAGCTTGACCTCGCAAATAGGAACTCCCATAAGAATACAAAACAGTTGCTTAAAATTTTGACATGGAATAAACGCCATTTTACAAAAATCTCAGAACTAGAAGTATTCTTGGGGAATGACAACATTGCTTATTTTCCGAAACCCATTTGATAAAGGAATGTCTACTAAGACTAAATAAACGCATACCACCCTTCTGGAAGAGCTAGAGACGGAACCTCCCGATTCACTAAAGACTGCAAAGAGCAGTCCTTGAATACATTCATTAAATGTTACGAATAAGCACTCGTATTTCAACATCACGTCCATTTATTGTCCTCCGCGATACACGTTTAAAAGTAACTAATGAGGCTAATTAACCGCTGAAAATAAATCAACTTATTATTAAAAAGAGAAGATCACGCAAAATATGGCAACAAACCCGCGCTCACCAGCATAAAATATATTCGAACTAATAATAAGCTAAAAAAAGCGATCTAAGATCTAAAAATCTGGGAGACTTCTGCTTATTTGAAGGCTTAATCGCCGAAAAATGCACAAATTACTAGCTCTAAAGCCATGAAAATTATAAAAAAGAAACTCAAATGCAATCGCCACCGCCACAGAAAAAAACAATGGCGAATGGGCAAAAGGTGACAAAGAGAAGGCGGATCTATTTGCTGAGCACTTAGAAGAAACATTTAAGCCATTTGATGGACAAGCATTGATAGACGATCTGAGCGGTACGAAAACGATATCTGGAAATTTTAGAATAAAAAGTGTATCTTTTATCAAACTTTGTCAGACAATAAAAAAATGTTGAAAAATAATAGTGTCCCAGATTATTATACGTTTCAAATCTGTGGATAGTAGGAGAGGTTATAATGGTTACGAAACCGGGAAGAATCCCAAACGACAACAAATCGTACAGACCGATGTCGCTACTATCAATAATATCATAGGTATTTGAAAAACTTCCATAGAAACGCATTCAACCGATTACTGAATGAAGATGCGTAATACCTGATCACCAATTCGGGTCCAGAATCAAGCATTCCACAATTGAACATTGAAATTGAAAAAAAAAAAAAAGATTTGATCTAGCGCTTTTCTTGACGTCTCTCAAGCCTTCGACAAGGTTTGGCACGATAGCTTGAAGTACAAGCTAAGACGGCTTCTTTTGGAGCACCACATACGTAAGATCCTAGAACCTTACCTTAAAAACAGAATTTTTCTTGTCAAACACGAAACAGAATATTCTGAATTTGAGGAAATCGCCGCCGGAGTTCCACAAGAAAGAGTTCTTGTTGTACACTCGAGACATACCTCAAATTGAAGGCACCGTTGTAGTTACGTTCACGAACGATATAGCTATTTTGACAACGGATAGTTCAATCGAGTCAGCAACTGAAAAACTCCAATGAGCTTTGGATAAATTCTGAGAGTAAACAAAAATTTGTCGCATTGGTCTTATCGAGACCAAATCGACGAATGTTAACCTCACATACTCGTACAAGAAAACTATCAACTGTTATGATTGAATGTTTTTGTTCTTTTTCTTAAAGATTTTGTTACTTTTAAACAAGGCTTCGCGCTCCGTCTCCTTATATGGCCGACCACCAGTCAACTTAACAAAGCCAGCGCTTTAAATATTATACTACAAATAATTAGGTGTTAAGAATGAACCTACAGAGGGCGTCGAAAACTATAAATACTCGTAGGACTTACATTACATTACGGCCGACCTGACAATTGATTGACCTCAATCAAGACCAAGTCGCTCCTCTGACATTTACTCTACTATAGCTTAGGATAGTTGAGAAGTGTCAATTATGTCAGATACAGAGGGCGTCATTGTTTTCACCCATTTACGTAATTTATTAGCTTCGATAACACCACGGTATGGTAGCTGAGTCAACTGGCAATTATCTACGTCCTTTACTAAATAACGATCATTGTGCAATACTTTCTCAATCACATACGGGCCCCCGTATTTTTGTATAAACTTTTTATTTGCCCCTGGAGAAGTATCAACGCATCTAACAACTACGAAATCAGCAGCCGAATACGTCCTTGCTGGCCGACTGTGTCTGAGAAAATACTCCAAACTATACTCCTGTGACCTATGAATGGCATCTAATGTCTTCGACCGGTTCTCCTCCAAGTGACGTTGTTCTTCCTTATGAAATTTCCCTTCCAAGTATTCCGTCAGTTCGTCGACTATGTAACCCCTTTGATCGACTCCGAATAAGAGTCGGCTCGGTGTTTCCTTTGTAGTACTATGAATGGTATTATTCATGGCGTATTCAACTTCAGCCAAATGTCGATGACCAATCCGCATGGTGAATCGACTTGACCAGCTTACTGATCATAGTCCTAAGGAATCGATTAACCCCTTTCACTTGACCATTGGCCTGGGGTAAAGCCACCGCAGCTTTGACATGATCAATATTGTTTTTCAACAGCAAACTAGTAAATTCGCGCGAGGTAAAACAAGAGCCTCGGTCAGAAATGATACGTCTTGGACGACTATAATAACTAAAATATTTATTCAGGGCACAACAGACTTCTTTGGTGCTAGTCGAATTGACTGGGTATAACCGAACAAATTTCGTAAATGCATCAATTACAACCAAAATAAGCTTACGTTTCGAAAAAATGGAAGGCAGCGTATATTAAAGAGATTATGTTCATTAGAACGGGCTGGTGCGTAATATAAAATACACTTAATGCAATTTTGAATGAAGTGTCCAATTTTGTCTTTCATTTTTGGAAAGCAATAATATTTCCTTCATTTCATTCATTTCATTCATTTCATTCATTTCATTCATTCCATCCATTTCATTCATTCCATCCATTTCATTCATTTCATTCATTTCATTCATTTCATTCATTTCATTCATTTCATTCATTTCATTCATTTCATTCATTTCATTCATTTCATTCATTTCATTAATTTCATTCATTTCATTAATTTCATTCATTTCATTCATTTCATTCATTTCATTCATTTCATTCATTTCATTCATTTCATTCATTTCATTCATTTCATTCATTTCATTCATTTCATTCATTTCATTCATTTCATTCATTTCATTCATTTCATTCATTTCATTCATTTCATTCATTTCATTCATTTCATTCATTTCATTCATTTCATTCATTTCATTCATTTCATTCATTTCATTCATTTCATTCATTTCATTCATTTCATTCATTTCATTCATTTCATTCATTTCATTCATTTCATTCATTTCATTCATTTCATTCATTTCATTCATTTCATTCATTTCATTCATTTCATTCATTTCATTCATTTCATTCATTTCATTCATTTCATTCATTTCATTCATTTCATTCATTTCATTCATTTCATTCATTTCATTCATTTCATTCATTTCATTCATTTCATTCATTTCATTCATTTCATTCATTTCATTCATTTCATTCATTTCATTCATTTCATTCATTTCATTCATTTCATTCATTTCATTCATTCATTTCATTCATTCATTTCATTCATTCATTTCATTCATTCATTTCATTAAAGGAAAAATGACTTAAGCTCGGTTCGAAAACGCTGAGTGCCGCCTGACCTTCGAACATGCCGGGGCAAGGAATTCTATAAGCGGATGGAGTTTACGAAAAACTGTCGCTCAGACGTAAGACAAGAAAACGGTGGGATTATAAGTTGAAGAGATTTGTTTGAGACACCGAAACGTAGCTTCGTTTGAATCACATTAGATAGCGCAGAATAAGAGATCGGTAACGAAGTAGGTGGTCAAGTGACATGCTATAAAGTGATTTCGAGTAGTGGGAAATTCTATCAAAGCGTTTCAGATTGTAAACATAGCGCGCAGTATTGTTAAATGCGACATTGAATTTTCTTCTACGTCACAGTTATCAAAAATTTCGCAACCATAAGTAAGAGTAGGAGTAATAAGTGTTTTTGCTAGCAACAAACGTGTTTCCAGGGGAGTATAATAATGTGACATCCACAGCTAACGTAACAGCCCATAGACTTTTCCAACGGCCGCATTAATGTGGGTTTCCCATGTCAATGTCCTATTAAAAACCATTCCTAAATTTCTGGCGGTGTCTACATATTCGATTTGGAGCCATTAAGCATAACATCTGGAAAGTAGGAGAGATTCAATATCTTTTTGCTAATAACGACACATTTGGTTTTTGGAGGGTTTAGAAAGAGCCCATTTTCCTCTGACCAGGTGGATATCCTCTCTAGATCAGTATTGATCGAGCTTGCGCAGTCTTCTATCATACCAAGGGAACAACTTTGATATAGTTAGACGTCGTCAGCAGACATATGGATAGATGAGGATGATGATACTATTGAGGGAATTTCGTTCACATAAAGCGAGAAAAGAGCAGGTCCCAGAATCGAACCATGTGGACCCACAGAGCTTGTTTTCTATGCTGAAGATACGACGACATAAGGGTAACCACTGAGTTAGAGAAACCAAACAACATTGATAGTTTGTTGCACAAATTATTGTGATCCACAGTGTCAAAGGCATTCGAAAAATCCAGAAGCACTAGAATGGTCACTTTGTCATCATCCAACGATTCCCTTATATCATCCACAACTTTGATTAACGCCGTTATACAACTATGGTGTTTCCTAAAACCGGATTGCATTGAAGAGAGCAGGTTATTTGAACGAATGTGTGTATTAATTTGCCTTTGCAATACCCTCTCCAACACCTTAGACAAATAAGGTAAGATAGAGATCGGCCGATATTCCTTACTTTGGATTGGCACAATTTTTGCATTTTTCCATTGTTCAGGGTAAATACCAGTAGTTATGATATGATTAAAGACATGCACCAGGGAAGGAAGAATGACAGGGAGAATTATTTTGATAATACACGATCCCATTCAATATTGCGGGGGTCTAGCTAAAGCTGACGATATTCAATGCAGTTAAAATCTCTATATTCATAGCTTGAAACGGAACAATTTATGAAAAGTTAAAAGTTAAAATCAGGAGATCATGTTTGGAAAAGGCGGGCGCAGACAGCTGGTCATAAAGAAGAACATCATTAGACGCTACAGAAAAAAAACATCCAGAAGAGTGCTAGAATTGGCAGTAAAACGTGTAGCATTATTCGTATTGACCGGGAATAAATTAAGTGTAGCCATTCAATCAATAATAATTCTCTCATCTAGAAGGTTGCTATTTAAGTCACCACCAAGAATGATCTTAGGATAATATATCGAAATAGATTCTAGGAGATTGAAAATTGCATTAGGTCTAAAGACCGAGCCTATGAGAAGATCTATACTTCATCTACTACCCCGTCGGTAAACCACGTTTCTGTGACGCAAACAACACCAACTTTAGAACCTTCGAACATATACCTAAACTCATCAAGTTTGGGATACAAGCTTTAAGCAGTAATATGACAGACCAGTCTTTTGGTCACCAAGAATATTAATCATTGAACGAATAATTTCATCACTACCTCAGCCCAGAGAACTCCCTCGATCGATATTAGACACAGCTATTATAAATTAGTAGGAATAATGGAAAAGGCATTACACTCTTGAATCGGGTTTGGATGACATCGACTCAATGCATTCACATGACCCATTGATGCGCCGCTTCGATGTTGGACCGTGTAATTGAAATTCTTCAATTCCAAAGTCCATCGAGCTATTCTTTGACTGATCTATTTTTTTACTAAGTGTCATCGTTAGCGAGTTACAGTCTGTGATTATTTTAAATGGAATTCTTTCCAAGTGTACACGGAAGGGCATTAACTATAGATAGAGTTTCTAATTGAAAGGTATGATATCTTTATTCAGCAGCAGTCGTGGACTTTGAAAAGTAAGCAACTGGATGAAACTTGCCGTCACATTGGCGTTGCATTAAGGCCGTACCAAAGCAATGACTACTGACATCACAGTGGAGTTCAGTTTCACGCTTCGGACTGAAGATTGCCAAAAAAGGAGCTGTAATCAAACGATCTCGTAACACAATTCTCGGAATAGTCAAAAGGAATATCCTTACGTAATTGGTTTAGTAGTGGCCTGTCAATTCTTGAAAATGATGGTACAAATTTTCGAAAATACGAAAACATTCCTAAACAGGTATTTAGTTCCTTTTGATTTGTTGGCGGTGGGTAGGTTTTGATGTCACGAATATGTGAGTCACTCGGTCAAATACCCATGCAATTAAATACATATCTCATTGTAACCGAACTTACACTTGCTAATTTGAGTTCAAGACCCCTTTCATACCTAATACTTTCTTAATTATTTCTATATGGGACTCTAAATCTGCAGTGGCGATCAAAATGTCGTAAATATAAATAATAATTTTGCCCTCATCAATTAAATCACCAAAAATATTATAAACAAATCACTGAAAGTTTGATAGCGCATTTTTTAAACCGAATGGAATCCTCAAATATTCTAATTGACCATGCGGGGTAACAAAAGAAGTCAAGGGAACTGATTCACTATGCATCATACACTGGTTAAATCTATCTTTTAAATTCAGTGCAGTAAGGCAATGTTTATCAGCCATGTACTCAATACAGTCCTCAATTAGAGGTAATGGAAATTGTCACGAACCGTCTTTTTGTTTAACGCCCTATAATCAATACATGTACGTGTTTATAACATTTTTCTTCTTCACCAAGTCAATAGCAGGTGTATAGGGTGATTGTGTCAATGATTTTTCGGACCTCAATTCTATCATGAAAAGATAGACGCCGTAGAGAACAATGAAACGGGGTATCATCATTTAAACGAATCTTCACTTTATAATTGTTTAGCTTACGCTTAATATTTGTTGGTTGTATGCAAAATTCCCTTATGGTTTCTTTTAACAATTCATAGTATTTCCAGTCTAATCGTGGACAAATATCGATCGCACTTTGCGACTCATCTATACACAGTTCGGAAAAGAAACCCCTATCACAGTCGGCGGGCAAGACGAGTGTGAGACACAGGACTTTGAACTAAACTTGAAGTTGCATCAGCTTTACATACTTTTACCGCGGTGGGTGCAATACATTTCTATTTTCTAAAATCACTAACTACTTCATCTGAACTAATCAAACTATGATAGATGCACAAGAGTTTATATTTTTATTGGGTTTATTTAATTCATGTATCATAAATTAAATGACACTTTATTTTCATTTTTTATTTGAATCGAAATAATTTTAAAGGCTTTCATAAAATCACGCCCGGGAATTAAAGGTGTCATTATTGTTAGAAAATTAATTGCTTTAATATCATTACGAAATTTGACTAAACATGATGTTGTACCGTAAGTATATATTTGTTGTCTGTCAAGGCCGAGGAATCTTGTAGGCACTTAACAGACACCGGAACGTGTGCGTGCTCAATGGGACTAATCGGACTAGCAGAATCAATAAGAGATACAAAATTCATAAACCCCGTGCATCTATTTTGAAATGAATAAAAAAAAGACCCACCCTTACCATTTGCATATCTCCAACGGCTTCGGTGACTTCCCCACTAGCATAGACATCAGGGGTAACTCCTGCTAACCCCACAGCCTCAACTGTTCGTAACTGATTGTGTTTCAACTTCCGGCAGTCCTTGTGTTGATGCCCCATCTGATGACATGTAAAACAGGAACCTCAAGGTCTTAGCGACTTTGGGCAAGTGCTTCGGTAATGGCCAAATTGAGAACAATTACAATATCGCAAATGGTCTAGGCTTGGTAGCGGAATTGTAACCCAACTGCTTTGCTGTCATTTTTAACACGACGGCGTTGTTTGTAGCGATCCATACGATGAACCAAATCATCTCGTAGTACTATCTCCATATATTCCTCGATTGGTACATTATTGAACACGGCAGGAGCAGCAGCAGTACGTGAAGCAGCAGACATAGCGGCGGATGAAAACATTATATCCTCAGAACAGCAGCAGCAGATACAGCAGCGGTTAGAGCGGCCGAGGTGATCACGGCAGACGTCGCATCGGGGGCAGCGGATACAGCGGATACAGCGGGCATAGCAGCAGGCGCAACCGATGACACATTACTGGACGTTGGCACAGCAGCGGGCAGCTGAATAGATGTAGCAGAAGGGGCAGTGGGTAAAGCAGGTGCAAATGATGGAACATCATTGGATATTGATACAACAGCGGACGGTAGTTCCTCCTCACTATCCTCGCGAGCGTTTTCCCTAGCCACCAACTCGTGGCTTTTGCCGGGAATTCCACATTCGCAGCCATGAGCGCATTTATAATTGTTTGTCTAGACAAACGTCGGTCCATTTTGAAAGCTTCTTTATGTTTATTTGCAGACCCCACATCTGATTTGTTATGATGGAATGTTTTGGTTCTTTTTCTTAAAGATTTTATTTGTTACTTTTTCCTTTTATTTGGAGGCTTCGCGCTTCGTCTCCTTATCTATATCTATTCTCTTTTTTTAAAAAAATGCCTGTCTTTCAAATTAACAAAATTATAAAAAATATCATTTTTGGCTTTAAATATTCTCCTACAAATAATTAGGTTTTAAGAATGAAACTGCAGAGGGCGTTGAGAACTAAAAATAGGATTTACATTACACAGCTTCCCGTTTTCGTTAACTTGGTATAAACACCGTATGTAAACGAAGCTAAATAACTGTGAATATGACACTGGATGCGAAACTTAAGTGAAAGCCGAATGTTGAAAAGAAACGCAATGAGGTCGAAAATCTACTTAGAGAAATGTATTGGCTAATTGGAAGTATATATAACAAACTGCTATAAGCAAATGGTTAAACCTGTATGGACGTACGGTACGCAACTCTGAGGTTGTACCAAACCAAGCAATAGAAATGTTGCGCAATTATTCCAAAATAAAGTTACAAGAGCAATCTTGAATGCTCTCTGGTATATTAGAAACAATTATGTCCACAGAGACATAGGGGATAGCCGTCGTGAAAGACGAAATAATAGACTTTGCTCGTACGCTTCGTATTCGTCTTTATGGTCATTGCAACCATTCCGTACTCTAAACCTTGGACGTGACAAACCTTGTGCGCCGATTTCAAAGAACTAAACCATTCAATTTAGCACAATAAGAAGTGTAATGACGGTGTCAGCAGGTGCTTTTGATGGAAATCTACCTGCCTCAAGAGAATATTTATTGCCTGAAGCTTAAACTACATAACTTAGTTGTAGTAAACAAGAAGAAGGGAAGGATGTTTTCAGTCTCATAGTGTTTAGGAGGATCACTACCTAAACACGCAAAAACAAAAATAAAAAAAATGAGTGCCGGAGTTAGTGATTAGAAACAAACAAAACAAACATCACTAACGCGAACAAAAAAATGACAAACAAATACAAATATTTAGCGTGTAACACTAGAACGTATTTTTTGTTAAACTGTTCTTTATATATTGAAGTCCAGGAGGCTGGAGTTTATTTTATATAAGCTTCTCTGTGACTTATTGACTGCAATAATTCGTTGTTACATTCGGAACATGCAATAAAGTCAAACTATGTATGTCGAAAGTTCAAATACGAGCATTAAATCCAATTGAGGATAACCAATCGGACGCATCAATTAGGCCCGAAATGAGTTATTTACCGGTCTTTGAGACAAGGGTAAGAATTATATGGATGTGAGTTGGTTTATTGTTGGTTTAAGAGGGTGAGCTTATGCTCTTCACTTAGGTCTCCATTGGGCCCGTTGTGTTCCCCTCGTCTATGGAACTGTAAGGAATAGTGCTGTGCTTTGGGTATTATGCGTTGAGAGGGGATTTAGGTATTAGGATCATGGGGAGTATCAACGGGAAACTATATCGTATAGTGATCGGGGAATCGTACTTTTCGTCTGGCGAACTCCAATATATGCCCGATTCCTTTTTTTTACTGAGGTGTATAATATCCGGAATTCTTGGAGATCCCAGAATTTTCAGTCTTAACCTCGCTGTAGCAGGGCAGTGGCAGAGGAAGTGTTTCATATCTTCCTCCTCCTCCTCACAGTTGGCACAGATTGTTGTATCAGCTATCCCGAGTGTGAAGGAATATTTGTTGAGATTGATGTGCCCTGTTAAAAGTCCCACCATTAATCTCAATTGTGTTCTGCTTGAGTTAAGAGTTCTTTTTTCTGTGTTGTTACTCGGTTTTGGTATTGCAGATCGAGCCACTTTACACGTGTCTAGATTCGTCCAGTAGCTATTGAACTCCTGTTGTATTATCCGGGTTCAGTTCTGTGTTGCCCGCTCCTTTCCTTGCCAGTTCGTTTGCCTTTTCGTTACCCGGTACACCTTGCCCCGGTACCCATGTAAGACAGACTCTATTGCGTCTGGCAAGTAAGTTCAATATAGTTTTGCAGTCCCTTACTAGTCGTGATTTCGACATGAGATTGTAATCGCGCTAATTGCTGCTTTGCTGTCCGAGCAGATGTCGATTTGCCTCCCTTCGCTGGTGTCTTCTAAGAGTATTTCAGTTGCCTTCATAATTGCATAAACTTCTGCTTGGAACACCGATACAAATGGTTCTAGGTGAATAGCAAATTCAATCGGTGGGTTAGCACTAAAGATGCCAGATCCTGATTCCCCTGATATGTTAGAGCCATCTGTATATATCGATGCCCCATTGGAGTTTCTTGTCGTTCTTTCAGATGTCCAATATTTTCTTGCGGGGAAAATTGTTTCGAACTTGTTGGAGAACGTTCGATTTTTCAACAACATCAATGGTGTAATTGTTCTTATCATTTCGGTGATTTTTCGATGTCCCGTATTTGCACCATCGATGAAATGGCCGATAGTTCTAAGCCGTGAGGCTGAAATGTCGGCAATCTTCTTTGCTTCGAGGTGCACTGATAGAATGTTTAGGATCGCTTCCATGGCCGCGCTTGGTGTTGAGGATTGTGCTTCTGTAATACCCATGCAGACCAAACGTCGCACTTTTGTTAGTAAGTCCCTTGCATACTTTTTGCTCATCACTGGCCATCATACAACTACACCGTAAAAGATGATAGGTTTTATTACGCATTCGTATATCCAGTGGACCTGTTTCGGTGTCAAGCTCCATGGCTTCCCGATAGCCCTCCTGCATATTCAATATGCTCTCTTGGCTTTGGTAACTCTTTCGTCCAGGTTATTTCTCCTGGTCAGTTTCCTGTCCAATATTATGCCCAGATACTTGACGCTGTCGCGGAGTTGTAGTGATACTCCTCCGAGTTGTGGAATGTGAAAGTCACTAGTTTTGGTTTTCTTTGTAAAGAGAACCAGTTCCCTTTTATTTGGATTTATTTCTAATCCACTCTCCTCCGCCCATTTTTTTATGATTCGTAGGGTGTTTTGCATAAGCTCTCCTATGATGCTCAAGTGCTTACCTCTTACCAGAACAGTTAGGTCATCTGCATACGCTACGCATTTCGCACAGGTTCCATCCAGTGCTTTTAAAAGGTTGAAGGGAAATAGCCTCCCCTTACAATTTTTCGTTTGTGTTACCCCAAACTTGAAACACCCTGTAGAATTAAAAATTTTCTGAATATATTCAGGTATTATCAAACGAGTCGACGCTTATGTCATATCGCATTAATGGGCGAATACGGAAAATTAAAAAAAAAACAATATTTTATATAATCCTAGACTGGGATTCACCCAGTGTTGCTACAAGATCAAAATGGTAATAAGGGTTATTCACTTTGTGTTTTAGGATTTTAATTTAAATAAAATAACAAGTATTAAAGATTTCATGCAGCTCATCTCAAAACTTAAAAGGTTGTTTGGCTTTCCTCGTCTGCTTTAGGGCTTATCCAGATGTACCTTTCTGAAAGAAAACAAACAGTTGCTGTCAATAACACGATGTCTGATTTCATTGCAACCCTCATCGGATGCAACCCATTCTGGGTCCATTGTTATTCACAGTATTTATCAACGACCGTTTTTTTTTTAATAGAAAAGGAAATTTCCAAATACCGGAGCACTCAAATGCAATTTTCCGTGTCCATTGTACTACCAGACAGAACTTTTTTTTGGTGTAGTGGTTGAAGAAACTTAGATTTAATTCGTGTCTCTTTTATGTTCTGGTGGCTGTTGTTGCTGTTCCCCGTCCGGGCTTGAACCTGCACAGCTCGACTAATGTTAGTAAGGACTCTACTTCTCCCGATCATTACATATTGCTGTGAAATTGTTTGCTCCAATCATACGCTTATGTCGAGTAACGTTTTAACAACGTTGCTCTACACGTTTATGGATTAAAACGCAACGATCATATCTCACCATTATACTCTAATAAAATATACTGGGATGCACTCTGGATAAGTATCTTGAGAACTGCAGAATCAAGCATTTTAATAAAATTATTAATAGCAGAAAGCCTTCATATTTATATGCGAATCTTAACCTTTCCCGTTCGCACGTTTGCTAAGTTTATTTTAGACGAGTTTGTTTAATTCAGTCACATGTAATCACTCCCTGCCAGCGTTAGGATGAATGGTTTTGGAGAGGCTCCCTTTCGGCATTTGGAAAGGTAATGCAAGCTTATGTGAAAATGCACAAAAGGCATTATCAATCTTCTCTTACATTTTCTTTTACATTTTATTATAACCATGTTATTATATCTAAAAAATGATTAAGTCTATTGTAAATGCTACTAAATTAAATATATACTAAAATTAGTTAGTTAGTTAAGACTTTTATTTCATAAAACGGTAGGTTGTTACATTATCATAAATAGTTTCAAAACTATTTAGGTTTGGTCGTTATTGACCGTCTGGTAGACCTACCTTTTTATGAAATAAAAGTCTTAACTAACTTACAATAAAAAAAATACAAAAATACTAAATACTAATGTATTATAAGGGAGCAGTAGTATTAGAAAAAATAATAGTATTTGGTAACGAAATACCTACAGGAAGGTTTGTATTTGAATCTCCTAGTTGCAATCATGCTGCTTTTAATTTGTACATAGGGACTAACAAAAGTTCGCTTAGTTGATTGAGTAATAAAACACAAAAATAATTTTAACTTTGGATATTTAATCTTTATCTTTTTTTTTATTCCTCTACATGATTCCCATTTATTTCAATACATTTCTTCAAGAAGAAGAAAGAAAGTTGTTGGTTTTTTCAGCAGTGTGCGCAGACGCATTGTCGTGGTGCAAAAAGTAGCGGGGCACCTCCTCTTTTTGTCGGTGTCCTAGTAAATTTTGGAAAACTTGTGGTAAGCAGGTTTCAGTATACCAATTAGCAGTGACTGTCTGACCAGTTTTAAGCGGGATGACGGAGACCATTTTCGCACTGGTGAAGTACATCGACATCATAACTTTTGACGCTGACTTTTGTTGTTTGGCCTTTATTGGAGGATTTGCATCTTCTGGGCTCCATACCATGGACTTATGTTTGGTTTCCGGGTCGTACTTGTAAAACCAAAATTCATCACATGTAACAATCTTTTTGAAGTAGCTTGACTCTCCATTTTCAAACTTATCCAGAAAATATTGAGCAAAACGAACACGCGCCTCTTTTTGCTCTCCATTCAAAATCTTTGGAACCCATCGAGCTGACTTCTTCGAATATTTCAGGTGGTAATTTAAGATTCGTGACACAGCCATGGCATTCAAGCCCAGTTCATCCGCTATCATCTCCTGTGTCATCCCGGCATCTTCGTCAATTTTAGCCTTCACCAGGGCCACATTTGTATCGTCGGTCGAGGATTTGGGTCGACCTTCACGAGATTTATCCTCCAGAGAAAAATGGCCAGTCTGGAATCTTCGAAACTACTTTGAAATGGCAACAAGAGATGGTGCATTTATTCCGTATGCATTTTGGCATTCGTGCAGAATTTTGACTGGCGTGAGTTGACGTCGAAATCAAAAGATAATGGCAAAACGAAATTCTTCCCGTGTTGGTGGTGGAACTTCAACCGAGCTTACGTCACCAGTTTTTCTCTTTCTCGTCTCCATTTTTACCTATTGTTCTGACATTTGGAAATAAATATTGTTAGATTATAAGCTACATAAATGCATTTTTTTTTTTTTTTTCAAAAACTACTAAATTGACACCAACTAAGCGAACTTTTCTTAGTCCATACAAAATACAAAAATGTGTATGCTATAGGAGTCAATAGCATACACAAATAAAATTAGAGAGACCGTTTTTTTCTCAGGGCGACTTTTCAAATTCCTCGTTTTTAACCCTGGTAAGAGTCACTGGCATAACTACAAAGCAATCAATAGATTTCGTAAGCTTCTTTACCCCGAAAAATTTGTTTTTTGTTTTTTTAGGAACACTGTTATTATTTATCTTCATATGGGTCAGATTGCCACAAGAAACTAAAAATTGAAAAAAAAAAATAATAATAATAACTGCAAGAACTGTATGCCAGTTTTCATTTGTATTCAGCGTGGTATGATACATAGCGAACCTTGTAGTATTGTTCAATTCGAGATTAAAATCACTTCCCTTGACTTAATAAATTGCCACCCGCTAGTATCTCTTTCATGCCCAATTGTTTCGTATTCTTTATTTTATTCATAAAAGAACTTTACCATCATTGTACTACCACGCTCATCCAATGCTTAAAGCCTTTGGATGGAAATGATGATGGGCACGCAATTTCTCAAAGCTTGCATTTCATTATTAAATTAAAATCGAAATTACATTTCGCAGAAAAGATTTTTTTTTTTTTAAATCTGCAACATTATGTAAACCTTTTATTGAAAGCCAATAACTCACAGAATTGATATTGACTGGCTTCCTTTTTTGGGTTTAATTTAAGATTCAACCACGAGAATAAAACAGACAGGGTTCATGAATTTGCATGTTTTCACAATGCAAATTTTCTTTTACGAGTAGGCCGTTCTGTTATAAGCGTAGTGAAATTTTTCGATAAAATTTGAACATTTTGAATCGCAACAATTTCTTTTCTCTTTATGCTGATGGATTTTTATGCTCTGTCATGGTATTTAAAAAAGGTTTTATTTTCCGATTATGTATCAGAACTGTGCGATGTTCCGTCAGTTGAATGATGCATGATATATGATGTGATGCATGATGAGAACCTCGTTTGGATTACTGAATAATTTTAACTCATTTCCTTAAATAATTTATTACCAATTTCAATGGAAGTATTAACAATATTGTCGGTATACGTGACTTAATAGAGTGAGTGGATAAATCATTTTATTTGCCTTATCAAATTCAAATCAGTTACAAACATAACAGTTGATTAATCATCTAATCTAAAGAAATATAAATGATATATTGTGTAATTGGCAACTCTTTTAGCCTTACTCTAAAAAAGAATCATTTAGATACTGAGTTTTATGAGTTTTTTATGTTCTGATATTCAGCCAGATCCTCGTTCACTGTTGTTATCTAATGAACAACTGAACAACACTGACTGCTTAGAGATGCAGACAACCTACTTTCGCTGTTTGAATATCTTAATTATGTGTATACCCTATTTTATAGGGTATATTAAGTTTGGTACATATGTAGTTTGCATCATAACATAGAGAAATAATAACGATGGACTCATACTTTTGTGATCAGCATTTGTCGATCTAGGAATGTCCGTCCATCCATCTGCCCGTATGTTACATGTCTTAAATTTTGAGCTAGGAATACGAAATTTCATATATAGGCTATCTAGAATCCAAAGCAGAGCCTTCAATTTTGAACTGGGAAGATGAAATTCCATATATAGGGCTTTTAAAGGTCCGAAGATATACAATGTTCCACAAGTTTTTGAAATCCGCCCACAAACATGCTTACTTTAACAAAATTGTACTTTTTTCAATATATTTATTTAAAATTGAAGAAAATTGTTTGGACGTATCAGTTTGGTCTACAAATTACCCATATATTATACACGTCCACTCCCTCTTTTAGGGAACGTTTTCCTCAAAAGTCAAACTTTGGAGCTTCAGCGCAGGTTACGATCATGAGTGAGTCATACTTTTAAAATGTTCTCATAATCCGTGCAATAAACGGCGGCAACCACGCCCACTTTATTTTAAAACAAAAACTTTAAAATTGCTTCACAAGCAAAATCTCTTAAACAACTAAAAAATAGTACTTCAATAGCACGACACTTATTATTATACTTATAGATTCGCGGTAGGATAACTTAGCCACAATTTGTGTAGTAAAATCTCTTAAAAATGTATAGAATATCCTCTTAGTAGAAAGATTACACTCCCTTTGAGCGAACAAGTTCACAACACCACTCCCATTTTATTAGGGATAAGTTAAATGGGTCTGTTTCAGATGGATCGTAACTCTTCTGTAAGTTTTTCTCGGTATTTAAGTTGAAAAAAATAACTCACTTATTGCTGTGGTAAATCACTAGACGAAGTCAGGATTTTTAACAACCGATGCGAATGGTCGAATATGCGTTTCACAACCTTTTACTCACAGTAAATCTCACAAATGATAAATAGTAGGTCGTTATTCGAGCTTAATGCATACGCTGAAAAGCTACACTCAAAAACCAAGCTCCAATGTTTCATTTCTCACCAGTGAAATGAAGCGAATTATTGTATCTACATATAAATTCCTTTTAAAAATGTATTCAATATTTTTAAAAGTTGTTTACTTTATTGAAGAGTTTATTATTTATTTACGGAATATAATTTTATTTGAATGGCTGACACGGCTGGCTTGGGAGTAGCCCATCCTGTCAACCCAATTTTGCACTACATTTTCCCTGGTTCGGGGCACATTTTCACGAACAGTTTAGTCAATTGTCAGCATAACATCAATCTTTAACGGCACCCACCAAAAAGGTCCAACGGCGTCAAATCGCAACTTCGCAGGGGTCAAGCAACATAGCCAAAACGGCTGATTACTCGTACACGATTATAGAACTTAGTGCGAAAAAGATAGATTGTTGGACGGCTTGTATGCATGTAGCGCCATCTTGCTGGAATGAGAGATCGTCCAAGTTCATTTATTTCGTTTCTAGCCAATAAATTGGTTATCATGCCTCTGCGACACTCTCCGTTGACTGTAACGTTGTTGCCATCTCCATCTTCGAAAAAAAATTGGCCAATAATGCCACCATTCCACAAACGCACATACTTTCGGCAAAAGAAGCAATATTCTTTTCTGAGCGTACAGAAAAAACACGATTGTGATTATCAATTAGCATGCCAATCTCATGAACTTTCTTCACAAACTTGCGTACAGGGGGAAAAGTTGGTGCATTATTTATACCGAAATTTATTTTCAAAATTCGCACAGTTTCGACAACAGAGTACTCACTTTGCAAATAAGTTTTCAATATTTTCCAACATTTCGTACCGCGGAGATATGATGCCGTGTTTCTATAAAGCTTTAGAACGCGAAAGATCTGTCAGTGTCAAAATAACATGCATTTTTCACCAAACCTATACTTACCCTTTACGCAGGAACGAATTAAAATTACATTTAGACCAGGTACATGTAAATATGTACACTAATCTACAATACGTAGTAGATTCAACATTTATTTGACTCCGTTATGAGAAACTACTAAGTCATTTCCCTTTAGAACAAGTCAAACAAAACTAGATAGCAAAGTGATATTATTTAGTCTCCACTGTAGTATAATATTTACGATGAATGAGTAATCGTAATGCATCCGTAGTGTGTGACCCTGACCGGTCTCGCAAATTTTTTCTTCAGTCAGTTGTATACACGCTGTCATGGAAGTCGGTTCGTTAACGCTGTACGCGATTATTTTAATCGTTACGTTGCTACTCTATTACATAAAAAACCAGTATGGTTACTGGAAGAAACGAGATATACCTTACGACGAACCACATTTCCTTTTAGGGAGTTTAAAGGGAATTCGCAAAACACGTGGTATCTTTGAGATCTTCACAGATATTTATAAGAAGTACAAGGGAACAGGTCCATTTGCCGGATTCTTCATGTTCACCACGCCGTCGGTAGTATTACTCGACTTAGAATTGATCAAAAACGTTCTCATCAAAGACTTCCACGTCTTTGCTGATCGTGGACTTTTTTATAATGAACGTGATGATCCGCTGACTGCACACTTATTTGCCTTGGATGGTCCGAAATGGAGGGCATTGAGAGGAAAGTTAACTCCAACATTCACTTCTGGTAAAATGAAGTTTATGTTTCCAACTATGGTCAGTGTGGGCGAGAAATTTGTAAAAGTTCTGGAAGACGATGCAAAACTCTCTGCCGACATTGAGATGAGGGATATCTTGGCCAGATTTACAACAGATGTTATAGGAACATGCGCCTTTGGTATTGATTGTAATAGTTTAAAAGATCCTAATGCTGAGTTTAGGAAAATGGGAAAGAAGGCGTTTAGCGGAGAACGAGGTTCCTTTTATGTGCTCTTCACTGAAGGCTTTCCTAAGCTTTCGAGATTTTTACGGGTGAAACGCATTCCTGACGACATTTCAAGCTTTTATACAAGAATTGTCCATGAAACTGTGGAATACCGTGAAAAGAACAATATTAGAAGGAACGATTTTATGGATCTCTTAATTGATTTGAAGAACAAAAAGTCAATTCGATTGGAAAATGGTGAAGAGCTTACTGCTTTGACTATGAACGAGATTGTTGCCCAGTCGTTTGTGTTTTTCTTGGCTGGTTTTGAAACATCATCCACGACAATGGGTTTTGCCCTTTACGAGTTGGCTCAAAATCAGAACATTCAGGATAAATTGCGAAAGGAAATCAATCATATTACCGCGAACCACAACGGTGATATCACTTATGAGGGAATAAGAGATATGATGTATTTGGATCAAGTTATCAGCGGTAAGCTACAACAAGTAATCTTTAAAGTCGTATTCTTAAGTACTAAACTCTTTCAGAGACATTACGTAAGTTCTCCCCAGCGTCTAATGTAAGACGTAAAGCTAAAGCTGATTACCCGACATCTGATCCGAACTATATTATTCCCAAAGGCGCTCATGTTATCGTGCCTGTTTTTGGTATCCACAATGATCCCGACATATATTCGAATCCAGATGTTTTTGACCCGGATCGTTTTACACCTGAAGAAATTCAGAAACGTCATCCAATGTCTTGGTTACCTTTTGGTGACGGGCCAAGAAATTGTATTGGATTACGGTTTGGAAAGATGCAAGCACGTGTGGGGCTAGCGATGTTGATTAAGAATTTTAAATTCTCAGTGACAAAGGATACTCCAATACCCATGAAGTTTAGTAAGAAAGGCCTTGTACTGACATCAGACAGGGGAATTGTTTTAAGGGTGGATAAGGTTTAGTTGTGTTACTGTGTGTAAAATATTGAATAATAAACATTTTTTATTCACGTTGTTAAAGAATCTGATAATCAGTGGCATATTAAATTAACATGACGATAACAAGAGTCTAACTATTTAGATAAACAAATATTTGAACACTTGAATAATTTTTTTATTATTAAAGAAAATAAAAATGGTAATTAAAGTAAAGACTGTAACCGAAGAAATAAAACAATAGTATTCGCTTTTCTTATAAAAAAACAATGTTATGGGGACTTAAGTGAAAGCTGTGTTACTATTTATTTTCTGAATGCAAATGCTTATATTATGACGCAGTGGAGAGAATAAAAAGAAACCTTTGGGACTTAAAAAGTGATTTATACAATTAAAACTTTTATGCACGTTCTCGAAAACATTATGATATTAATTAAACATTTAATTGCCCACATTTACGAGTTCATACTTATATACATGAGAAAATGAAACAAAAAAACAACTTCAAGATATTATAATTAGGCAGTGTCTATTCGTAGTTTCACCTTGCTGTCATTTTGAGAGACAGCGCGGTAAGCTGGTTAACTATGGGTATCTTAAGAAATAGACGTTGGTTTGATTTAATCTGTGCTGGGATGCTTGCCGCTTATATGGATACAGATGATCATGGATAAGAATAATCTGTGCGATGATTTCGACAATTTGCTAACTACATACTCATACATATTTATGTACAAATCATAGAGGAAGGTGGGGTAAAGTGAAGAAAATGATAAAACGGGATAAAAATAAAAAAAACTATTTTTACTCTAAGCGATATCAGATTGATCATATTGAGATCGACGACAGGCACCCCTCCGGTATGCAGTCGACATCGACTGGGGTCATTATTTTGTTGTAGCCAAAGTTCGGATCAGGCATACAATCTAGAACTTCTATCGCGAGAGACTGCCAGGACCAAGTCCACAATTTCTTTACCACCAGCATCAGCATCAAGTGCAGGAAACCAGTGGCAACGCTTCCATCAACTAATCAGAAATACGGCCTCTGATGTGCTGAGTTTCACTCGGGTGCCAATAAAGATACGCAGTAAAGCAAGAGGCGTACAAAGCAGCACTGCAAAAGAAGACGAGGGATGTTTACAGGATTTACGAGCAAAAGTGACCACCGACTTATCCGAAAGAAGAAGAAGGAGCATGAGAAGCATACAGATGTTCCAAAGATTTACCAAGAAGTAAAAAAGAGCATGCCAAAGCCATCAGGCCCGAACAAGAAAACTCCGTAGTACAGCAACAGTATGTGCTGAAAATCTAGAAAGAACATGAAATGGCGTTGACGACCAACAGTATACTGTTAGGCCAAACGAACTATTCACCTTGGATGATGACAGACTACATTTCCGTCCACCCTACCAACAAGACGTGAAAATATCAATTCCTAAGAACAAATCAAACCAGGTTGCTAGAGCTGATTGCCAGTCAAACGAATACTTAAAGCAGCGGGAGTTATTCTTTAACTGTAGCGCCATCTAAAGTAAAGTAAGTAAGGAAAATGATTTAGTAAGGAACATCTGGTGAGATAAAAGTATGCCCGATGAGTGGAACGTTAGCATCGTATGGCTGAACCACAAAAAAGGTGATAGGCTAGGTTAGGTTGAGGGGGATGTGTGCTTACACGGCGGCCTATTGGTCGATTGTTATTCCTCTTAGAGTAGTGGTACTGTCTAACACTGTTGCTAGTTATCTAGTTCTTGCTCGAACTAGCGAACCTTGCTCAAGCTCACCCAATTCCCCAAAGAGTCTGTTTCCCATATGGAAGAGCGACAATTTTGGAGATTTGGACAGTCGCAGAGCGAGTGTTTGATGGTTCCTATTTTTTTCTCATCCTGATAGCCCTGTCAGTACCCCTATCAATATGCGGATTTATTTGTTTCCCCATTACTAATAAGCTTTTGGTTCTTCCCTCACTCAATTGTAACCATAGGCGGTGGGATATAATAAAATCACCTTTTGATATCCAAGCGGCAAAAATCCGTTGAACGGATCGAACCGTTTGATACCAGGAACTGTCCAAAGCAAGGCGGTACACTGTTCTGAGACTTCTTAAATATCTTGCTTGAAATGATTATGCGAAACAAGCAAGTTAACACTAGAGGCATAATTTTTCTATTTTGCTTTACTATTGCTATTGGGTTAAGAAAGCAATTGATAAGTAAAGCCCTCTCGAGAACCCTTCGTTGCTTCAGAAGGAATATTTTTCGTATGATTTATGATCCAGTATGTGTTGACGGAGTCTGATGGAGAAAACTTAATGACGAACTATACGCGCTTTACATTGACACCGACCTGGTCAAAAAGATGCGAATCCAGCGCCTGGGACATGAATCCAGCGCTTAAGGACTGCTCCAGCGGCAAAAAAGGGAGGGTTTTTTTCATCGCATCGTGACGGGTGATGAAAAATGGATTCATTACAGTAACCCAAAGAAAAGAAAATCATGGGGACTGCCCGGTTATGCTTCTACGTCGTCGGCTCGGCCGAATATTCGAGCTGCGAAGATTATGCTATGTATTTGGTGGGACCAGGTCGGGGTTATTTATTATGAACTGTTGAAACCCAACGAAACCATCACTGGGGAACGGTATCGACCTCAGTTGATGCGATTGAGCCGAGCACTGCGCGAAAAACGGCAACGGCACGAAAAACTGATTCTACAGCATGACAACCCTCGGCCTCACGTTGCCAAACCCGTTAAAACCTACCTGGAAACGCTCAAATGGGATATCCTACCCCACCCGCCATATTCCCCAGATATTGCGCCAGCCGATTGTTACTTCTTCCGTTCAATGGCACGTGGTCTGGCTGATCAACAGTTCCGCTCATATGAAGCCATCAAAAAATGGCTTGATTCGTGGATAGCCTCAAAAGATGAACACTTTTGCCGTATCGGTATTCGAGCTTTACCAGAAAGATGGAAAAAAGTTGTAGCTAGCGATGGGCAATACTTTGAATGATTCATTTGTAACCATTTTTTTTTTACAATAAAGTTGCATTTTCATCAAAAAGAACTTAGTTGCGCACCTAATATGTGTGAATGTATTAGTAAAGCACGTTGATTACATTTACATAATTCAATTTAACAGTTTCCTTACTGACTTCACTTTTCAACTGTTTTGTTTGAAAATGAAAACATTTGTGGTATTTTTTCCAAAATGAAATTTGGAAATTAGACCAGAATACAGTAGGAACTCGATTCTTGCAACTAATTAAAACCGACCCTGTTGCATTCACTGGATAAGTTGCGTTATTTAATACAAGAAACATACAAAACTTAAAAGCTTTTATTCAATCTAACGTATAAACACAAATTAGGCTTAAAATACATGTACCATGCAACATATGGAGGTGAAAAGTTAGAAATTAACATGTCATTTCAATCAGACTTTTTTAACGAACAAATTTGAAATCTTCGTTTGTTTCGTGCATTTTAATTTGTGAGATATTGCTAATTCATGAAGTGGAATTTCATGCTGTTCTGCCCAGTTTAAACAAGAGTTAAAACAAATTATCTGCTTTGATGTTCATCGTTGGTAAAGAAGTAATTTCTTCTATTGATTCTGCTTCAATCTCTTCCACGATCTCAGAAATGTAGTCTTCAACTATCCAATTTTCAATCTTATTATTTGAAATTGATTCTGAACATTCAATATGTTGGCGTAATGCTGAAACGTCGTGAAATTGTGACGGCATCTCATTTAGGTTCTGTGCAAGCATTGCTAATGAAATATCGTCATCGTCTTCCCATTCTGAATCCTTTGCAAAAAGTTTTGTGAAACACTTTTCAATTGACGATTTGTCAACTCTATTCCAAGCCTACGCCAGAAAACAAATCGCGTGCTTCACAGTCATAGTTTTTACTCGTATAGCTTCACACGAATGAAGACCAGATGATAGGATGTGACTCAAGAAAGCTTTTTTATAGAAGAGTTTAGTCAATTTGATCGTGTTCTGGTCCATTGGTTGGATAACTGCCGTACAATTAGGAGGAAAGCACATTATTGTAATTAAGCCATCTAAGCTTGATAATTCGCCATCTTTAAAATGACAGGGCGCATTATCAATCAAAAGGAGTGCCTTTGGTGGATAGCCTTCTGATTTGAGAAATGTTCTCACCTATAAATAAAGTTAAATCTTCACTTATCAGCTGTTTTATTTAAAATATATATGTATATAAACTAACCTCAGGAACAAATGTCTTGCGAAACCATTCCTCAAACAATGCCAATGGGTCATTCATGCAGATTGATTGCCTTTATATACAACTGGCTTATCTACAAAGCTTCTTAAGGCTCTTGGATTCTCTGCTTTTCCAATGACAAATAGTGTTACCTTGTGCGTGCCATTTGCATTTGAACATGCCATAAAGGTCAATCTTTCCTTGCTAGACTTGGCCCCGGGGACTGATTTTTCTTTCGATTGTACAAGAGTTTTCCGGTAGAAGCTTCCAAAATAATCCAGATTCATCATTCAGCATTATAGATCTGTGATGGTTGCAGATCCAGATCTTTAATTTTTTGCTGAAATGCTTTTATAAAAGGATCCACCAACTCTACTTTGCTTGACAATTTTTTACCACATATTTTAAGTTTCCGAATACCGTGCCTCTTTCGAAATTTAGCTATCCGGCTTCTCCTGAATTTGCGCGTACAGTTGCCTTGCCTTTTCCCCTAAAAGATCAGGCGTTATAGGTATATTCCGCGATCTCTTTCCGATCTTTTTCCATTTGAGGGTACTCCGATCCCTTCAAAGTTTTTCTTTTGCCAGGACCAGACTCGATGTTCAGGAGAAAGGTTTTTAATTTCGCTTTGTTTTTACTTATTCGTAATATTGTAGTATTTATTGAAAAACAATACGCAGAAATTTCGTAGAAGTAAACACAATTTAAACTTCTTTGCACCAAATCGAACAGAATGAGGAAAATATCCAGAAGCGTATGCGTTGTACATACTTACATACATGAATTTATCTGTTAGTTCAATTAAGGATCAACAATAGTAAAAACAACACAAAGAGAGCAAATTTAACGGGATATTGTTTCAGTTTGACAAGGAATTTATCAATTGCTTTTCTGGTGTTGCAAGAATCGAACATAAAATTTTGTGAACGTTGCAATTATAAGATAGCTAATGAAAACTTTTTGGGTGTTGCACTTACTGAGTAGTTGCAACTATAGGGGGTTGCATGAATCGAGTTCCCACTGTATATGGATTTTCTGGTCTAATTTCCTGACTCTTTAGTGCCTGGCACAATTTTGAAATTTTCTGCCACTTTTTTTTTTCAAATTTGAGTAAAATAATATTTCTGGCGTTTGTTCCTTAAAAAATTCTGGCCTAATTTCGGGGAGTGACCTGTTTTGTATAGTTATGTTTATAGGATTCACAATTGATATTACAATATGTTTATATCGTTAGTTTTTATTATATTTTGTTACATTTTGTACCATTTCATTTCGGGTGAAATTTTTAATTATTTTTCTTGTTATCGTTATCATGCTTTCATTTTATTATGTACGTATTTCCTTCAGAGAAAATGGCTCCTGAAGCCCATAATAGCAGCCATTGTGCAATGGAAACATTCTCATCAAACTCATAGAATAAATAGAATAAACTAACAAATACATTAAAACTTACTTGAAGTACTCGTTTTATATCTATTTACCTGAAATTCAAGTAGTTTCCAATACAAAATGTATGGACATGACAGGTGATGCATGTGACACAGAGATTAATGCAAAATAAAGATCAAAAGTTCTTTTACCAACATTTTTTGCAGCCGTAGTTCGCCACCATAATATTTCCTGGTAAAACTCTTTGAATTCTGAAGGTAGATACATATGTGTGTACTGTATAGCTTTACAATGTCTGCTATTTTTAGTTGGTTGATGGGTACTTTGCTATTATAAGCTGGATAATCCATTCTTTTGAGTAGTGGAGCAAAGGAAAAAGGGAATATGTCAGGCACATCTCCTTTTTCGAAATTTTTCCTGGGCATAATTTCCAACTGTGGCGTATATTGATCCTAGTTGGATGTCATTTTCCGCACAAAAAGATGTGTAGACGTAAATAGTTAAAGTTAAGTCCACCACCATCGGACTAAAGTCGGATGGCTTAGGTATGGTGGGGTGACTTATACCCCCATCTTCCATTTCATTTTTCCTATAGGGCAAGTATTGTTTTCGTGGAAATTTTCGATCTTGAGATTTTTATCAATCTTGGTATTTCTGTAATAGAGAGACTAAAAAACTGGATTTTACAATCATGTCCGCATCTCTGTCCGTCAGAGTTGATTCTAAGCTTTTCATTCTTACCTCAAGCTACTTTAGTTGAGGCCAAATTTTGTAAAAGTGCAATTTTCTCGAAAGCGGATCTTGTTATTTCAATAACAATTCACATCTAAGGTAATATGGACATTTGTAATTTGATTGTTTGCCCAGATTATCGCTAAAAAATCGAATAACAGCACTTTACTTATTAGAGGGCTTCGGTAAATTGGCCATATCTCGGTTACGGCTTAGACGGTTTTATTCAAAATTGATGCCTAAATAATTTTGGACATATGTACGTGAGGACATGGCATTAAAATTTTGGACATGTTTCCCTTTTAATGCATTTTTCGAAAATTCAAATTGTGTGTCCTCTTTTCGACGTTGCACAAATTGGAAATCTGAATAATTCACCAACGAAGGGTACGTATGAATTAAGTACCTACGACGCAGTCGTGCCCTTTATTTTAAACTTCGTCTGTCAGAAGATTTCGTACGATTTTTCCGTAACCTTATACGGCTTACGGTTTTATATGCGCTCTACTTTTCTGATTTTTTGCACTCATACTTTACTGAATATAAAGAGGAGAGGAGAGATTATGCCCGCAATAAAAAATTCTATTTGGTTCCTTCACTCATGCTAGGTAGGGTAGAGATGCCTTATTTCGGCCGTTTCCAGTATTAGGCCACCTGTCATGAAAAGCGTCGTAATTAGTGAAATTATTGTCGTACTTCTCTGGTTAGAATTTTAAAAGGATCTGTCATCTCTCTCTTATTAGTTTCAACATTCTCCGTTCCATTATACAAGTGTACTATGACACTTTTTAGGTCATTAGTTGTGCGATTTCGTCGGGCCACTGTTGTGTTAAGTTTTGCTACCAAAAACGTTAGTGAGACATTGTTCCAGAATAAGTGTATGGTTTGAGATATTGTTGGGTAAGTGTTTTTTATGAGTTTTTATTTGTTTATTAAGTTATATTTTATCTAAATCTATTTAAAAAAGTAAATCAAAAATTTATGTTTGCGATTCTTACAAGGGGGCCGGTAATAGGACACACAAAAAACCCCTATTGCCTTTTTTCGGCCACCCCGGCCGGAGATAGGAAACCACTATATATTTTTTTTTTTAAGTGAAGAGCACAAAATAAATGACTGAGTTATCATACAGCTCTCTGAGCGAACAAAATCGTGGTATACAGTAAGGTTCCAGTATTCGGCCCCCTGTTTCTATTATAACAACAAGACGGCTGAATACTGGAAACTTTGTCTCCTTATGTCGGCCTCTTTTAAAATATGAACTAAAAATTAACAAACAAATTATACTATATTTATTTATTATGTGAATTATATCGAGATATAAAAGTAGGCATTTAAATATTCTAAAATTATTTAGGTACATAATATAGTTTTAACCAAAATTAAATTTGCAACTAAAGAAAGGCCCTACACAGAAAAAGATTTAACACAAGCCCTGTTTGAAATTCGCGAATAAAATGCCCATAAGGGAAGCCGTAAGAAAGTTTTGCATTCCCACTGGGAACACTGTTCAGGACCGTGTTCACGGCAGAGCATTAGACAAGCCCGCCAAAAAAGGTCAATGCACTGTAGCATTTAAGAAATGTGGGCTCTACCCCTTCAATCCTGACTACTCAAAATGCGTTCGAAACATTTTAGAGACGGTTAGAGTGACAATGAAAGCAAAGTTTCTGAAAACATTTCAGATAAAATCTTTTTGGAAGCAAAACGGGCAATAACATTCGTTAAATATGCTCTCGAATTAAACAATATTAGCTATAAAATTGTGCTTAATATAATCGCCCAAGCTCAACAGAGCCAAAGAGATACTAACAACAATTCTGTGGACACTGTGGGTTCAAGAGATGTTCATAATGATATTGAAGGCACATACGAAGTCAATCTTGTCGGAGAATTGGTAAGAGTTCCTTCATATGCATATACTCATGATATTATCAGAAATCAAGACGCTACACTACCAGAAATTGAAATTGGGGATCAGATGTCCAGAAGTGTTCACAATATGTCTTCAAGTCGGCTTAGTGTTACAGGTAGCCGATATTTTCCATTTAAAGGTATCTATTACCTATTTACTTAATTACTTATATAATTTTAAAGCACTTAGACTCAGTAAGTCCTTCAATTGAAGACTCTAGGGATGAAAGCATACTCAACGTTGAGGATCACGTTCCTTCATATTCACAGACTCGCGATATCGTCCCAAATCAAAACGTTTCTCTTCCAGAAAATGATATTGGGGAGCAGGTGTCCAGAAATGTTGACAATATTTCTCAGTCTCACAGGTAGCTTATACCTTTTATTTAAAGGTATCTATTGCCTAGTTAGTTACATACTTTTTAAATTTTAGGGCAACAAAGTTTAAGCCCTTTAATTGAAGACGTCAGAGAAGAAAATGTTTCGTTTGACCTTGTATTTCAAGAAATGTGTTTCCAGATTATTGAAGAAACAGAAGCAGGTAAAGTTGGTAAACTTCTGTAGGTGTGAGTAGGAAATTATTCTTGTTTTTTTTTCAGCAGAATCAGAAACTATTTGTAAAGCCTCAACTTCGAAAGCACCATTCGAAAAACATTTAGTTTATCCGAAGCCCATACCCAAACCCCTAAAAAGTGTTCAAGATGTCGATATCATCGGCGACTTGAAAAACCTTTTACAAAAACAAGGAGCTTCAAAAAGCGGAAGAAGTGGCAAAAAAGAGAAAATAAAAAAAAACAGCAACCCGCGTTACCGAAACTACAATAGCTATGGAAACCGACACAATGCCTCGGATAAGGACTGATAATACGTTGACGACCTTTGGCTATCGTACCCGGACTAAGATTGGTTTCTGGAATGTGAAGACGCTCCTTGACTCTCAGACTGAAGGACCTCAGAACGCCAGATTCCTTCAATTGGAGCATGAGTTCATGCGATATAGGCTGGACATATTGGGAGTAAGCGAGATAAGATGGTTAGTTGCGGGTGAGTACCAATCCCCAACGCGTAATACTGTATTACTCTACTCCGGAAGACCAACCGGAAACCCCCGTGGATATGGAGTTGGACTGCTGCTAACGCCAACAGCACGCAGAGGCCTAATTACCTGGCAACCGCACGGTGATAGGATTTTAACGGCCAGATTCCGGACGAGAGTACGTCGCGTCACCATCATACAGTGTTACGCCCCCATGGATGGTTCGTCTGAGGAAGAAAAGGAGAACTTCTACAACCAGTTGGGAGCTGTTCATAATGCAACACCCAATGGCGACATTGTCATTATGATGGGGGACCTGAATGCCAAGGTAGGCTGCGACAACGAAGGGCTCAAACTTGTTATGGGACGGCACGGACTAGGCAATCGTTGGGTGTCAACTGACAGGCAAGCAACCTCCAACCAAATTGATCATTTTGCCATCAGTCGCCGTTTTAGAAGTAGTCTCCTAGACGTCCGAAACAGGCGAGGTGCCGACATGGGGTTGGTACGAGATCACCATCTTATGATAGCTACTCTCCGACTACGCACTGCTGCCGTTCGTAGATCTAACGACACAAGAATACCTAGGTTCAATGTAGACCGACTGAGAGTTCCCACAGTGCGCCAAGAATTAAGGGATCATCTCTCACGTGGAGTTGAAACAATCAGCAGCTCCCTGCCCGCCACCATCCAAGACCACTGGTGCGCTGTGAAAACTGTTTTCACATCAGGTGCTGAAAGGATTGTCGGTCGATCACAGGGAAACCATATGGCGTGACTTTCCGAGGATACCTGGAGAAGGATCAACGAACGAAAACAGCTAAGAGCTCAAATTGCAGCAACTCCAGCAGCAGGGAGGATCGAGCTTGAGTCCCTGTATCGCATGAAGATGAGAGAAGTACAGCGTAGCGTGAGACGTGACAAGCGCAATTACATCAATGCGCTGGCTACGGAAGCAGAAGAAGCAGCAGCGAGGTGCGACAGCAGAACCGTTTATAGAATCACTAAAGAGCTTATAGGTGGCCGAAGCTCTACTCAACACCCAGTGAAAGGCTTAGACGGTTCGTTGCTAATATCGGATGAGGATCAACTGAAGAGATGGAAGGAGCATTTTGCTTTGGTTCTAAACCGAGTATTCGTCAGCAATATGCACCCAAGTCAGGCTGAAGTGTCCGTAGAAAGAAGTTCCCGAATTCGCACCACAACCCCCAGTAAAGAGGAGATTATTACCGCAATCAAAGCACTGAAAACTAATAAGGCGGTAGGAATTGACGCCATACCCGCGGAGCTTTTTCAAGCTGCGCCAACAGCATCAGCAGAGCTACTGTTCCCACTTGTCGGGAGAACATGGGAAGCCGAGAGTTTTCCGGATGAGTGGAAAAAGGGAATGATCGTCAAGCTCCCTAAGTCCTAAGGCAACCTAATGCAGTGCGAAAACTGGAGAGGTATCTGCGTGCTGCCTGCTGTGGCCAAGACAATAGCTAGAATCATCTTGGAGCGAATCAAAGAACACCTTGAAGACACACTCGACGCCGAACAAGCAGGTTTCCGCTCTGGATCCTCCTGTGTCAACCACATCAACACCCTGCGGATCATCATAGAGCAATGTGTTGAATATCGATCACTACTTCACCTGCTGTTCATCGATTTTAAAAAGGCGTTTGATAGTGTCAATCGGGAATTTATTTGGCGTGCCTTGCGCAGGAGAGGAATTCCTGATAAATTAATAGCAATTATCATGGCTACATATGATGGGTCCACATGTCACGTTTTGCACAGAGGAAGGCTGTCTGAGGAATTCGAAGTCCAAAGTGGGATTGTTTTTATTGGTGATTAACGATGTGCTGAATGCGGCCTTATCAACAGGAAATGGAGGAATTCGATGGACTCTTACATCTGAACTCAAACACCTCGACTACGCCGACGATGTATGCCTACTGTCTCACAGAATAATGGACCTTCACCAAATGACAGCAAATGTGGAGAGGGAAGCAGACGTCGTTGGGCTGAAAATTAACTCGGCAAAAACAAAAATGATCAGCCTAGGACCAAACTCATCAACTCATATATGTATTGCTGGACAAACGGTTGAGAGAGTAGAGAGTTTCCAATACCTTGGGAGTTTTGTCTCAACCGATGGCGGAACCGAACTGGATATAGCCAGCCGAATAGGTAAGGCAAAATCTGCGTTTGGGATGCTATCCATAGTTTTTTTAGCTTAAACACCAAGCTACGACTGTTCCGTTCCAACGTTGAATCCGTGTTGCTATATGGATGTGGTACCTGGAGAGTGACCGTCACTATCACGAGGAAGCTGCAAACGTTTGTCAATAGGTGTCTACGTTACATCTTAAGGATATATAATGCAATTAGCTTAAACACCAAGCTACGACTGTTCCGTTCCAACGTTGAATCCGTGTTGCTATATGGATGTGGTACCTGGAGAGTGACCGTCACTATCACGAGGAAGCTGCAAACGTTTGTCAATAGGTGTCTACGTTACATCTTAAGGATATTCTGGCCAAACCGTATCTCTAACGAACAGCTTTATCAGAGAACGGGCCATGAACCTATAGGCACAACCATACGACGACGAAAGTGGCAGTGGATCGGTCACACTCTCCGAAAGGGTGACAGGTCCATAGCTAACCAAGCGATGCAATGGAACCCGCTTACCCAGGATGGCAGGATACGCGGCGGTCCTAGGAGTACGTGGCGCAGAACAGTTGAGAAGGAAGTACGGCAACTGGGAAAGAGTTGGGGAGAGCTGAGGCACATTTCCAGAAATCGCACATGATGGCGCGTAGGCGTTGTAGAGGCCCTAGGACCCACAAGGGGATACAGGACATAAGTAAGTAAGTATAGCAAACTATGTACGATTACATACATATGTAAATAGTGGGCCATCTATTGGTTTGTTTTTAAAATCCATTTAACATTTTTCAAAGTTTTTTACAATACTTTATGATGAGTTCATTATTAATTTATGGAAAATAATTTCATTTAAATTGCTGCCCCGACTGGCTTGGTAGTAGTCCATCCTCTTAACCCAATTTTGCAGTATATTTTCGATGATTTGGGGCTCTTTTTCGCAATAGCTCGATCAATATACTGAGTGTCTGAATCGTTTCTGGATAACATCGACTTTTAACGGCATCCCACAAAAAAAGTCCAACGGTGTCAAATCGCAGCTCCACAGAGGCCAACCAACATCACCAAAACGGCCGATTACACGATTATTGAACTTAGTCGGATGGCTGGTATGGTACGTAGCGTTATCTTCCTGGAACCAGAGACCGTCCAAGTTTCATTTCTGGCAAAAGAAACAAATCGGTTATCATGCTTCTGTAACGCTCTCCGTGACCGTAACATTGCTGCCATCTTCATCTTCGAAGAAGAATGGGCCAATAATGCCGCCATTCCATAAACCACACCAAACAGTCACACGCTGAGGATTCATTCGCTTCTCTACGGCTAAGTATGGGTAACTTAACTTGTTTTATCAATTAGCATGCCAATCTCATGAACTTTCTTCACAAACTTGCGTATAGCAGGTACGGTTGGTGCCATATTTCGACCGAAATTTATTTTAAAAATTCGCACTGTTTCGGCAATACAGCTGTGAGATATGATACTGTGTACTATGTTTGGGTACGAAAAAGCTGTCAGTGTCAAACTCGTATTTAAAAAAGAAACCAGCTGTTAAGAAGTTACAAGCGTGTGACTGACACATGTCCGGGCAAATAGACCACCGTCTGTCTATTTTCCCGGACGTGTGTTGAATCAATAAAAGTTCCGTCTTACTATTCGGGTACTTAAGACTAACAACTGGAATAGGGTTGATTATAATTTGCGAAGATACGAGTACCTACATTTTCATTTCGAAGGACACACATTTTTATTACATTTATATTTTATATCAATCTTGTTAGGGAGTACCTATATGCTGGTTCCATTATATACAGACCATATGAGCTTCCTTGTTATAACGCAGCAAGTTAATTCACTCCACAAAGTTGGGCTTTGTTAGGTAGTGTGAAAATAATTGTACGCTTAATAGCTCCACACTCTTTATGCGAATTATCTTTGAAGGGTCAATTATTCCTTCTATGCCACTATAATCTAAAATTTTAAGCTTAAGCTGATCTTATATACCTTTTATAGTCGAATGACTATCATTGAATAAAGCAAACTTTCGCTAGTGCATTTAGTCGTACTTGAATATTCCACAAACCCCGCGGATTATTAATAGTTCCGTATAGAAAACACTGGCCGAGTCTAGCAATATACAAAAATAATAATATTCAGTGTTTCCGATAACAACGTTACAATATTGATGAGTCTATATTTTCACGCACAGTTCTTCCATCGCACTCTGTTGGAGAAATACACAACGCAGTTGAGTTTGGTAGTCAATTGAAGATGTAACCAGTTCTCATTGTAATGAGTACGGAACTTGGCTATGACTGTAGAGCTTACAATCTTACATATTTTCATATTCACCTCTAATTGGGCACCATTGTGCCGAAATCCATGAGATTTTGTAAATAAATAAAATTCTGACATGACCGCAGGTATATATAGGAGTACATTAATTTTGTAAACATCATTCACCATTATTCTAAAGTCTAAAGACTAAAAAAGCACCGGGTTACGACTTGATAACGGCGCCGGTTGTTAAGGAATTACCGAATAAAGCTCTCATCAAACTGCTATATTTGATCAACGTTTCGTTCAGATTGCTCTACGTTCCGAGACAATGGAAAGTCGCAGAGATTATAATGGTCCCGAAACCAGGCAAATCTCTGAATGAGAAGAAAGTTATCTCTAAAATATTCGAAAAACTACTTTCAAAACGACTACAACCCGTAATCAACGAAAGACGTACTATTCCTGACCATCAGTTTGGATTTAGAGTCAAACATTCTACAATCGACCAAGTCCACAAAGTAACTGACGTGATTGAGAAAACTCTCGAAGAAGAAAAGATTTGTTGTGGTGTATTTCTTGACGTCTCACAAGCTTCCAATAAGGTTTGGCACGAAGGCTTGGAGTATAAATTGTATCGACTACTGCCACGGCAACTCCTTCTAATGTTACGATCGTACCTTACCGAAAGACTTTTTCGTGTTAAGCACGGAAATGATTACTTTGATTTCAAGGAGATTGCGGCCGGAATCCCACAAGGAAGTGTCCTTGGCCCACTTCTATATGTACTCTACACGCGTGATATCCCGCAGGAAAAGAACTCCGTCGTCGCCACGTTTGCGGACGATATGGCGATATTGACAACGGGCGATACAATTGAAGCAGCAACTGAAAAGCTGCAACATGCTGTTGATAAAGTCCACACTTGGATGAATTCTTGGCATATTGTGCTGAACGAAAGCAAATCTACTCACGTCAACTTTACCTACAAAAAAAGTGGACAGATTACCCGTATATTTAAACTCGGCTCAATGACTCTAGATGTTAAGCTTAAACGGAAATCGCACGTAAAAAAGAAACGAAAAGAATACCGACAAATGTACTGGCTACTCGGAAAACATTCGAAGTTGAGCCTACATAACAAACTGCTTACCTATTAGCAAGTGCTAAAGCCAGTGTGGACGTATGGTCTACAACTATGGGGTTGTACCAGGAAAAGCAATAGAAACATCCTACAAACTTTTGAAAATAAAGTTCTTAGAACGATCGTTAGCGCACCGTGGTACGTACGTAACGAAAATATTCATCGGGACCTGGGAATTCCCAGCGTCGCCGAAGAGATAACAAATTTTGCTCGTAAACACAAAGATCGTGTTCACGGACAAAACCTTTTGACCACGCGCATAGTAAAGGGTGGTTAAATTTTAAGGGCCGATGTTGAATGTGAACCACACCTAAACGTCAAGTTTTTTTCTGCATTTCATTTGACATTTCTCAATTTCAGACTAACTCAATTTGAACCATGGAAAGATACACAATCGAGCAACGCGTTAAAGTTATTCAGGCTTATTATGAAAATGGGCGTTCAAATCAAAATGCATATCGTGCATTTCGTGATTCTTTCGGTCAATTTAATCGTCCAAATGTGCGTACAATCGGAAAAATCGTGCAAAAATTTGTGCAAAACGGGTCTGTAGGAGATGTGAAAACACCAGTGCATGCTCGTACAGCTCATACTGCAGAAAATATTGCTGCTGTTCGCGATAGTGTGGCTGAAGAGCCGTCCACCTCAACTCGTCGTCGTGCCCAAAAATTGCACCTCCCACGCTCGTCGTTGATGAACATTATGCATAAAGACTTGCATTTACGCGCTTACAAGGTGCAATTGACTCAAGAACTAAAGCCTCTTGACCATTTCAAGCGTCGTCAATGTTCACAATGGTGGCAAGAAATGGCAACAGTGGATGATCAATTTTCGAAGAAAATCATCTTCAGTGATGAGGCACATTTTCACCTCAGTGGATTCGTCAATAAGCAGAATTGCCGCATATGGGCGAATGATAATCCAAGAGTGATTGTCGAAAAACCAATGCACCCACAAAGCGTGACTGTTTGGTGCGGTTTATGGGCTGGCGGCATCATCGGGCCGTATTTTTTCCAAAATGAGGCCGGTCAGGCAGTTACTGTGAATGGTGTTCGCTATCGTGAGATGATAACGAACTTTTTATGGCCCGAATTGGAAGATATGGATGTGGACGATATGTGGTTTCAACAGGGTGGTGCCACTTGCCACACAGCTAAAGAAACAATGGCTCTTTTGCGCGACAAATTCAATGGCCGTGTTATCTCACGTGGTCGCGATGTCAATTGGCCGCCAAGATCATGTGATTTGACACCGTTGGACTTCTTTCTTTGGGGTTATTTGAAAGAAAAGGTGTACGTCGATAAGCCAGCAACAATTCAAGAGCTAAAGGATGAGATAATTCGGCACATTAACGGCATAGAACCTCAATTATGCCTCAGCGTCATCGAAAATTTGGACCATCGGATGGAGGTGTGGCGCCGAGGTCGCGGCGGCCATTTGGCCGATATTTTGTTCCATACATAATTAAACCATACCAATATTATCATAATAAAAAGAAATGACAGTAATTTCCTAAATAATTTGTGTTTTATTCAAAATCAACATCGGACCTTAAAACTTAACCACCCTTTATATCCCGGTCGTGAAAACAGCAGGAACTTTCATTGGAATTTAACCTGTCTAAAGCGCTACATTCTTTTTAAATTACATACAAACATCTTTTTCCAAAAACCACGAGTCTCACACTACCATAAGCACGCGCGGTTGGGCCTTATGGTGTCTTTAGAAGATTTTCACCCTCTCCGCAAAAAAAAAAAAAAAAAATCGTATCCAATGTTCCCTTGTAGACTAGGAATACTTTCTTAACCCGTTGTTTAGTTTCCATTTAAACTCTGATCGAGAGAAATGCTAGTAATGGGTCCCTGAAATTGCTTACAGTTCTATTATTCTTACCTCCATTATTATCAGCAATCCAAAAGATATGAGTAAACATGATTAAGCACAAAATGAGTACATATATGATATACTCGTATTTCAATAGCGTAATTCTAGTTTAAATATGTATGTTCGTTTTTATACCGAATGAAAAAAGTTTTCATTTTGTAATTTTATGGCCTTTAGTCATTAATAGAGGGCGTTGAAAAGAGAGAGAAGCACACATTTATGATACGAAGTGTGGTTTTAGTAGCTGGGAGTGATTCGACGAATTCCAGTCGCGTGCAGAATGATTGTGACTGTGACTTGCAATTTATGGTTGACTACCTACTTAAATAGGGAGAAACGAAAAAAAAACACGCCTAATCGCGCAAGAAGAATTAAGTAATAGTCGCTATACAGTGACGAGTAAAAATATTCGTTTAGAATATGGTAACCATTAACCAAGAAAATATTTTCCTAATGACAGCTGCAGGTATGTAAATATATTCAACTTAAAAATTGGGAAACACCGAAAGGCTTTTTTAAAAAAATAAAATTTATTTCTTTTTTCTTTGAAGGATTCTTAAATCTAAAAACATTTTCATGTTCTTCTCTTACTAGCTCGACTGTCGCATTCCCGTATGATCACCACGGAACAGATTGCTTATGCAGGAAATGCATGCGATATGATCCGCAAGTTCGGTACAAAATATATTCAAGGTAAAGGGAATCAGGTGATGCGCGCTTGTTCCTTTACCTGTCTGAGTTTGAACTTTAAGAATGTAATGTAGAGAGGCTCAGGTAACGGACATTTGTAGCCAAGGCCGTAACAAGGGGGGGATCACAGGGGTTTGATCAAAAATTTATTAATTAATGGAAGAATTTAACAGCTATGTGTGAAACTTGATGGGTTGAAAATCATGACGGATTATTAAAGTTCAAAGAAATTTTTAAAGGCATAGTGGATACCTTGGATGTGTTGGGTATTAATAAGGACTCTGAGACCTCATCTAAAGCTTCTTTATTTTTTTAAATTCAGTTTTGGCCAGTGATTTTTTGATAAGCTTGTGCTGCTTAAGCATTTTGTTTTCGTACACACTACCATTGTGTAAAATTTTGTGATACGCTTATTGTAACCTAGTGTCAGCTCTAAACTACGTAAAGCTAGTTTTAAATACGTTTCGAAAAATTCGAGAAAATGTTAGTTTAGAATTTAAAGATATTTTTGAGACTGCGCAAGGCCTTTTAAGTATTGTGGATGAAACTGAAACCTTGAAAATTCCACGATCAGTATCGAGGCAGCAGCATAGGGCCAATGTAAACGCAACTGATCCTGAAAACTTTTATAGGATAGTTGTTATGATTCCCCTTTTGGGTGACTTCATAACTCAGCTCGAAACGCGGTTCGAGGACCTTAAGAACTTACCAGTATTGACATGTACACCAGAAAGAACGTTTTCGACGATGAAACGCTTAAAAACTTTTTTAAGAAACTGTACCGGTGAAGATCGACTTACTGGTTTAGCCTTAATGTCAATTCATCGGGAGATAGAAATAAATACTGACGAAGTAATTGATGTATTTGCAGCAAAGAAGGCCAGGCGATTAAATTTAGTTTTATAAAATAATTCTTTACTTTGTTATGTTGAATATAGTTACTTTTTTTTAACCTACTTTTGTTTCAACTGTGTTCGTGAGGTGTTTGTTGAAAGTCGGAGTGTGGTCTAATATTACCCCCAAATATTTATGGTGAGTATAATTAAGTTCCACTCTGTTAAAGTTCACTTTGAGTTGGTTGTTGACCAGTTGGCTGCTAAGGTGAAAATAAGCTAAATCGGTTTTACTCATGCTCACCAGAGAGGGTTTCATTCGGAGGATTCAAATCCTTGCTCTGCATGCCTAGACACAGGTCGTCGCGCATATCTAAATTTCCTAGCAAATTGGTGATGTAGAGATTGAAAGTAAGGTAGCCAACACTGATCCCTTTGGTAAGCCGTTGTTGAGTTTCCTAGGCTTACTGGAAGCGTTGTTCAGAAAAACTTGAAATAAGCGACTAGAAAGCATGTTGTTTACAAGAGCTGAAGCTATAGTACATTTGATGACCTTGAGTAATTTGTATAACAGGTCATCCTTTCAAACCGTATCATAAGCGACTGTCAGATCTACGGAAACAGTTTTTAGCCCCTTCTGGAAACCTGATTCGATGAACGTTGTTAGTACGAGGACCTAATCTGTACTAGTACAGTTTCGTCCTGATCTAAATCCAGCTTGTTCTTCTGGGATGCGCGTGTTGATGGTCGCCTCGGTTATACGGCAGGTCACTCTAGGAGTTTGTAACACACGCTGAGCAGAGCGATCGGATTAGTGTTTACTCCACAGTTATTAAGGAACTCCGGGTGCAATCCATCTAAGCCTTCTTGGCTAGCGAGAAAGGTTTGAATAAATGTGAACATGGAGCTGATGAGGATTTTAGGCCCATTAAGATTTTCCTAATTTTTATTTTTTTTTTTTTAAGGAAATTTCCAGATCCCGGAGCACTCAGACTAACACAAAGTCCTTTATACTACCAAACAGAAACTCCTTTTTGGTGTAGTGGTTGAAGAAACTTGGATTTTATTCGTTTCTCTTTTATGCTCGGGTGGCTGTGGTTGCTGTTCCCCGTCTGGGCTCGAACCTAAACAGTTCGGGTCACAAGCGAACACACTACCCACTACAGCATTGCCACCCTTACTTTCCTGATTGATCTTGAGTGGCTTTTGTCCGATTTATCTCTGGAGACATTCACTATTCGGTTGGCAATAAGGTTGGGATCTATATTTGGCTTGGTGAGCTGTAAGGAATTATTACCTCCTAGTTTTCTTAAAAGACTTCACGCTTTGGTACTGACGTGAGTAAAATCCAATCGTTCAGTGGTTGATCTCCATTTCTCTAATCCGGCTTTATCGAGGGAATCTAGAAGTTCTGTTACAATGTCGTTATCGCCACTTTGATGAATTCTTATAGAGCGTGTCGCTATCTCTGCACACATCTGGAATATATGTATTATGTATGTCTAGTATGTGTCTTTTTGCCGTACTGATGACAACTCCAACAAATCTGTCGTAGTTGTAAGGGAACTACATATAATGCAGATTTCCAGGAAAATATTGTAGCATAATAATAACTACGCTCCTACGACTATGCAACAAATTCCGAAGTGTCTTTTGATTCTGGCAGAATTTTGGTCCGAAGTGTCCTTTCATTCGAGGTTCGTGTCTGCGGTTTCCGCAGTTCATGTCTATGAAAGAGATGGATAATATCACGGATGAGAGGGAATTATAACTGCAAGAATGATTGTCATCTTGGAATTATTACATCAGAATTTTTCTTGTTCCAGTGGTGGAATTTGCTAGAAGTTTCTGGCTATCAGAAACTTCTGCTATATAAGGACAGATGGCGATCGAGAGGGGGCAGTAGTTTTAAAACCGTGGCGAAGAGATTAGAAAAGTGATAATGGGCGAAGTTGTAATTTTGTGATGAATTGAAAGTTGAGAGTTAACAAGAAGAAGTAATTAGTTTGGATTTGTGAATTAAGTAATTGAAAGGAGATAAAGTGATTTGAGAGGACAGAGACCTTGTAAGAAAAGAATTGCGAAGAATAGAATAGTGTGAACCTGAATTGTTCTATAGACTAGGAAATAAAGAAATAATTTCACAGAATATTGTTTTATCTACTCGAGCCGTAGCTCGCATATTACAATATGATAGGTCTATGTTGACTATGGAGTAAGTCTTGAAGACCCTGTCTGAATGTTTGCAGGGTACGGCGAATATTGCCCGAAGTGATGAAACAGAGATCATGATTATAGCCCCTTCTCCACCTGGCCGTCCAAAATGTATGCTCGTCCATCAAATAGTAAGTAAAGGTGGTTCTTATCAGCCCACTCAGTGAGTTTCATCCCATTCTGGTCATTTTCTGCATATCCCCAGCTAGTGTGGTGACTATTGAAGTCATCGAAGTATACTTCAGGGTGGGGATGGACTGGCAAGGATCGGTTGGGTCAGAGTGAATGTGGTGGTTTATAGATGTTAACAACTACTAGGTCTGGAATATTTTGCTGGTGTTGATTTGATTTATTTTTTATCACTGTGAAAGCCAGAAGTTCGTGTAGGTGTTGTTTAGAAAATTTGGCTAACTCGTTGTTGATAGCTCATTTTGTGTTACCCAGAGCTCACCTTGTGGATAAAAGCAGAGCTGCAAATGAATGCATTCATTTAAGCTTTTAGTTTATTTGTTTTTGCTGCAAAATGATTTAAGACATTAACTTCAAACTTGAATAATGATTTAATTAAAATTTGAAGTAATGATTGGACCAATCACTTTCACCAATCACTTTTTCACTGCTCCGCATTCATTGAAGTCACTAGCATTCATCGAAGTGCGCAATTACAATGCTTTACAGCATGAATAAAGTCAGTAATTTGAATGACTTGAGACGAATTCAAATGACTTCAGTGACTTCAAAGACTATTTTCCGCAAACAAATTACCTTTAGTTGACCAAATTCATACCCACCAGCGCAAAGTTGAAGATAGTTTTCCATGATCCTCGATAGTCTACGTAATTTTGTAAAAATTTAATTTTAATCACTTTCACACTAAGATTGACTGAGACTTCGAATATTGACGATATCTACCAGCACTTCCACAGTCGGTACTGAAAGTGGTAAATAAATTTATTTCAGGAAGTACCATAGTTTAGTAGAAACTTCACCAAATACACGAAAGGGCGAATAATGGAATAGACATAGGATTGCCCAAAACACGAATAAACCCGTTGATGTTGTGACACTCAGAGCAAATCAAGATGCATGGTAGTGCAGCGCCAAGTTCTCCAGCAACTTGTGCACTACTACCAAAGTTTATAAGAAACAACTTTTTTTTGTTGCTTCTCCTCCAACTCGGCTCCCGATAATGACATTGTACACCAGGTTAAGATGAGACACATTAGCAACCAAAGTAAATTTTAAGTTTCTAACTTAAGCGATTGCTGAGAAGATACAAGAAGACTCACAGACCATCAAAACATATAGGATACTTCCCGTGAACATAGAATCTAGAAATTTGGTACGTAGGTAGTACTTGATATGTGTACAAATTAGCCTGCTATTCGTGCGCGGTACATGCAGATAGACATATGCACTGAAACTTCAACTTCTTTAGTTCATATGAATAATACATAGTAACACCATCTCGAGATTGAAATTTTTCACCAAACCTATACTTGCCCTTAACGAGTTAAAAAGACCTTTAGCACATTAATCTAGCAGACAAATCATCATGTTTGACTCAGCTATGAGAAACTACTAAGTCATTCCCCTTCAGAACAAGTCAAACAAAACTAGATAACAAAGTGATATTATTGAGTCTCCACTGTAGTATATAATAATATTTACGTTGAATGAGTAATCATAATGTATCTGTAGTGCGTGACCCTGACCGGTCTCGCCAATTTTCTCTTCAGTCAGTTGTAGACACGCTGTCATGGAAGTCGCTTCGTTAACGCTGTACGCGATTATTTTAATCGTTACGTTGCTACTCTATTTAATCAAGAACCAGTATGGCTACTGGAAGAAACGTGATATACCTTACGACGAACCACATTTCCTATTGGGGAGTTTAAAGGGAATGCGCAAAACACGTGGTATGTTTGAAATCTTCACCGATATTTATAAGAAGTACAAGGGAACAGGTCCATTTGCCGGATTCTTCATGTTCACGACGCCGTCGGTAGTATTACTCGACTTAGAATTGATCAAAAACGTTCTCATCAAAGACTTCCACGTCTTTGCTGATCGTGGACTTTTTTATAATGAACGTGATGATCCGCTGACTGCACACTTATTTGCCTTGGATGGTCCGAAATGGAGGGCATTGAGAGGAAAGTTAACTCCAACATTCACTTCTGGTAAAATGAAGTTCATGTTTCCGACTATGGTCAGTGTAGGCGAGAAATTTGTAAAAGTTCTGGAAGACGATGCAAAAATCTCTGCCGACATTGAGGTGAGGGATATCCTGGCCAGATTTACAACAGATGTTATAGGAACATGCGCCTTTGGTATTGATTGTAATAGTTTAAAAGACCCTAATGCTGAGTTTAGAAAAATGGGAAAGAAGGTTTTTAGCGGAAATCGAAATTTATTTTATGTGCTCTTCACTGAAGGTTTTCCTAAGCTCTCAAGATTTTTACGGGTGAAACGCATTCCTGACGTCATTACAAGCTTTTATACAAGAATTGTTCATGAAACTGTAGAATACCGTGAAAAGAACAATATCAGAAGGAATGATTTTATGGATCTCTTAATTGATTTGAAGAACAAAAAGTCAATTCGATTGGAAAATGGTGAAGAGCTTACTGCTTTGACTATGAACGAGATTGTTGCCCAGTCGTTTGTGTTTTTCTTGGCTGGTTTTGAAACATCATCCACGACAATGGGTTTTGCCCTTTACGAGTTGGCTCAAAATCAGGACATTCAGGATAAATTGCGAAAGGAAATCAATCATATTATCACGAAACACAACGGTGATATCACTTATGAGGGTATAAAAGAAATGGAGTATTTGGATCAAGTTATCAGCGGTAAGTTGCAGTAAGTTCTCTTTGAAATCGTATTCTTAAGTATTAAACTCTTTCAGAGACATTACGTAAGTTCTCCCCAGCCTCCAATATAAGACGTAAAGCTAAAACTGATTACCAGACATCTGATCCGAAGTATGTTATTCCCAAAGGTGCGAATGTGATCGTGCCTGTTTTTGGTATCCACAATGATCCCGACATATATTCGAATCCAGATGTTTTTGACCCGGATCGTTTTACACCTGAAGAAATTCAGAAACGTCATCCAATGTCTTGGCTACCTTTTGGTGATGGACCAAGAAATTGCATTGGATTACGATTTGGAAAGATGCAAGCACGTGTGGGGCTAGCGTTGTTGATTAAGAATTTTAAATTCTCAGTGACGAGAGACACTCCGATACCGATGAAATTTAATAAGAAAACTGTTGTATTGTCATCAAACAGGGGAATTGTCCTAAAAGTGGAGAAGGTTTAAGAGTTGCTGTGTATGAAATATTGAATAGGGAGCATTATTAAAGAAGTATTTATCTGAATCTGATAATCAGTGGCATATTAACACTAATTAACATAACGATAACAAAAGTCTAACTGTTTAAATAAACAAATCTTTGATGTGTTGTATTAACGAGGTAAAAATGACAAAGTTGGACTTTTCAACAGTGCTTCCATAAGTTTGTGGGGCAAGGGTGTGACGGTATAATAGTAATTTTCTGTGAACATATAATATTGAAATTTGGTAATTGGTGTGTAGACAAAGGAATAAATGAGAAAGTTGGACTTTCACATTCAGAGGTTTGTATCAGTAAGTTCTAAAGTCATCAAACGTATTTGGGTATATCCAGTCGACGTAGAATCCCGAAAATTGGTACAGAAGTAGTACTTGGGGTAAAATAAGTATTTTTTTTTTGGTCGCTATGAAGCACTTTCTCGCCTAACTATTGTGAACTTGATCAATAAATTTGAGTCAATCGGCCGACTCCCACTCGTGCTCGAAAATCCAGGTCAATCCAAATCATTGCTGCTATTGCTAGAAGTGTCCCTAAAAGCCCAGATGAGTCTATTAAAAGACGTTCGCAATAATTAGGCGTATCCCAAACTAGCCTACACCGCATTTTGCATGAAGATCTTGGACAAAGTTCACCTGACTCAAGAATTGATGCTGATTCTTTCAAGAGAATCATCATGACCGAAGAGGCCCATTTTCATCTGCAAGGCTCCGTAATGAACAGAATTGTCACATCTGGAGCATCTGGGGCACCGAAAACCTGAGAGTGATTGTCAAGCAACCCCTCAATCAACAACGATTGACCATTTGGTGAGGATTTTGGTCTCGTAGCATCATCTGACCCTATTTCATCGAAAATTAAGCCGGTGTCACAGTCACAGTCAATGCGCTACTGAACAATACTAACCGATTTTTTGTTTGTTTTATCCTGAAATTGAAGAACTAAACTTGAGTGATTTTTATTTCCAGCAGGATGGAGCTACGAGCAGCACAAGCCGTGAAACAACCGCGTTATGTGCACAAGAAATTTCCTAGATGCTTAATTTCGAGTTTCGGGAACTTCAATTGGTAATGGTGGAGTCTTAAAATAGAATAAAAATATCCGCACTTTTTGGAAAAAAAAACGTTTTTACTAATTTAAAATGAAAGCTCTTAATGGAAGACCCTTTATTTGTGATGAGCATCAAAAGTTATGTCGATCTAGTCATGTCCATCCGTCTGGCAATATGTCACCATTTGGGCTTAAATTTTGAGGTACTAGCATGAAATTTCATATTGTTGCGAATACACAAAGCAGCCAGTGCACATAACGGACAAACCAGCAAACGCCACTTACACATTACTAATATCTACACTCTACGATCTATTCGCAATTAAACCTACACACGTCACTAACTACTACTCTCCTACTACACAGAAGACTCACTTCACAAGAAAACCACCATCGATTTCAATGAACACCTTGTGAGTCACGGAAGTTTGACGATAGCACTTGCGCAATTGTACACGGCCGCACCTGAGCTGGCATCATAGATCTCTTGTGTTTCAGCTACGACGTCGGCTGTCCTCATTTCATAGACTACTGAGGAATCCAGAAGAACCGCTCTTTCTTGGGACAGAAGAACAGCTCTTTCTTGGGACAGAAGAACCGCTCTCTCTTGGGACCTGGTGAATAAGTTTGTTTCCCCCGTGAGAACGCCCTAACGAATGACGAACAAACTTACCCGCGGACCAAAAAATCACTTGAAAGATGGAAAACTCGAGGAAAGGACATGAGCAAAAAGTACAAGGAGCTGTGGACAAAAATTTAAGAAAAAAAGGAATTCTGACGTTTGAGGTGATATGTTCAGCGCAGTTGTTGATGCGGCACTCTTGAGGCTAATGCCTCTATTCTGGATGGGGTAACAATGATGACCTAGGTGTGGGAACAATGGGAAAAAGACGGTAACTGATGGAAAATCACAGAAGCGCATGTGTAATGGGATGAAATCATCCGAAGCATCGAGAAGTGGTGAAGGACGAAATAAGCCAGGGTAACTTCAGGTTCCCCGGGACAATAAATCCCTCACTGTGAAGGGAAATTACGAGATACCCGGAGAAATGGATGACAAGTGCAAAGAGAGGAAAAAGTGAGAAATTGGGAAAGAAAATTTTCCAACTATCGGTGGAACATTTTCAAGGCTGGAATATAATTAAAATGTTCATCAATTTTTTCTTGGAATCTCTCCATGCGCATAAGCAGGACAACAGTGTTGTTTTTCTCAATATTTTTCAAAGAAACTAAAAAATATTGTATTTGCAAAATATACAGGCATTAACTTTTTCTACAATTCTTCCATACATTATACATGACCTCGCCCACTTTTTTGGGGGCATTTTCTTAAAAAAAAATAAAACGTACATTGCTTTATCAAAGCTATTTGCGGTGGTGGTTAAGTCTAATTGTTAATATCTCAACAGAATCTGTGAATTTCGGTTAAAAATTTGGAAGCTACGTTCACTTTCTGCTAACAAAAAGTTAAAATAATAATTTTGTAACAAATTGTCTTAAAAATCACGGAAATATACTATAGTTTGTCTCCCCGATCTGCATGCCACACAACCGATCGCCGATTACATTCGCTGTGTGTATTGAAAGTACATCATAATAATGAGTATGAACATCAAAACAGAGTTACCATCATCAATTCAGAGCAAATCATTATAGCTTTTCCTATGATTTTTGTCAAACAGCAAATTTTTGAGGCAACACAAAATTATACGGCGAATTGAAACATAAATATTTCGTTCAACATATTGTTTTGTTTTTAAATCAGCAGATGGCAACCATAAGGGTAATGCTCTCTGATTTGTGGCGATTTGTCATGCATACTATCGCAATCCTGTAAGAGCTTTAACTTGTGAAAGGCATATGAAAGCAATTGCAACAAAACAGAGATTGTACTCACAATTTTTGTGAGACAAGGTATAGTTAATGTAATTGTCACTGATTTTAGTAAGGCCTTCGGCAAAAGTTCGCACTTCTCAAATTTAAAGCTCTTGGTTCTCAATCGGGGTTTGTTGCGTAGATCAAACCCTATCTTGAAGAATGGCAATACATAGTCCTCTTTAGATCATCTGTATCTGATCCCATTAAATCTACCTCCAGAGTCCCTCTGATATTCATTTTGACAAATAATAATGCTGACTGTATCATTTTTATCTTAGGTCTATACTGATGACATGAAAAACTTCAGGCATATATCAACTTTTGCTGACTCACGCCCTTATGTCAAACAAATTTTCTCGAGCTCAATGTCAACAAATATTAAGTTAACATATTCCCGAAAGCGTCTTCCACCAGCACCTAGATCCTATTTCATTTGTGACGCACCTGTCCCCTCCGTCACTTCAATGCGTGATTTGGGTGTTACCTTTGACAGAGAATTCAATTTTTCTTGCCATATTGACAGCACTATTAACAGAGCCAACTCTGCGCTAGGCTTTATGAAACGTTGGTCCAAGGAATCACGAATTGCCCTCACTTTACCTTTGTTAGGCCAATCCTTGAATATGCTAGTCAAGTCTTGTCACCCTATTACGTTACCCATTCCTTTCGAATTAAGGCTGTCCAACGTAGGTTCATCCGTTTTGCTTTACGCGGTCTTCTTTGGCTCTATAGATATAACTTACCCCTAGGCCTGGCGCAATCACTCGTTTTGTTCCTTTTATATTTTTCCAAAAGATTGGCAGAGACCTTTTCCATTTTCGAAAGGACATAAGACGTTTGCAAAAGGTAGGGCCGTGAAAAAACTTGTTGATGTTTTTGGGACTCGAACCTGAGTCTATAAAATATAAAATTTATTCCAAATTGCATCACATTTGAATATATCATAATATGAACTCGATTTCCTAAAACAGTAACTTTGTTTGCAAATAAAAAGAATTGGTTCTGTTTGTTGATTATGTTTATTTGCACATTTCAATTTATTTCCACTAAAGTAGTGAAGACAATATCGTTATGTGTCCGCCGCCAGAGTTGAAGCACATTCGGGCTCGTTCCACAGCATTTTATATGAGTTTTCTCAAAAGCTGTGGCGATAAATTTTCCACTTCTTGTCTGATGTTATCCTTTAAGACCGCCAAGGACTGTGGCTTGTTCGTATAGACCCATGTCTTCAAAAAACCCCAAAGAAAGAAATTTTGATTGGTCAAATCGGGCGATCTTGTGGGCGGGAGGGAGGAGGGCTTGGCTGTAATTTACACGCTATTAGCGGTCTGCAGGCAATATCTAATGTACTGTTTATACTTTGTACTGGTACATCTTCAAGTCTTTCACCAAAATTCGGACCATTTGGTGACCGTCTATTGATGTCCGTGATGACCATCTATTGATGTCCAATTGCATGGTCCGTCGTCTGGTTGATGTTTAAGGGTACTTTTGGACATCTGCAGCCACAGCAGCGATATTCTGGACCGAACGACTGTTCCGTGGTCGGTCATGTCTGATACTGTCCCATGTTGAGCCAGTCTTCTCGAGGCGAGCGACTAAACGCAGCACAGTTTGCTCAGTTGGTGTCACAAGACCGAGGCATTGACGACAAAATTCACGTTGAGCCAAAACCACCGACCGATTATTTGTCAAAAACATTGGCACAATTTTACCGCGTTCGTGAAGAATACAGCAATCCATGGTATATCTATGTGTTGTGTAATGTTCTGTTTCTGTTTACGTCACAAACGTCAAAGTTACGATGACAAAAAACGACAGGGTGATAACTTTTGCGCCACCTTGTAGTTATCTACTAAACTCTGTGACAGTTCATATGAAAGTCTGATCTGATATTGACTGGCTATAAACCAGGTTTTGATATAAGTCGAGAATAAAACTAATTTTGTTTGTTGTATTATCATATTTCAATTCCTCAAGCTACAAGTATCTTTCGTTCGATTAAGTGAATTTGTTTATTTCATATTTCCGAAATTCGTGAGAACATTTTTATATTTCCCTTATGATGTGATCCATATTCAATTGGTCCAGCATTGGAAGCATTTATCAAAACGATATTATGATTTAATATTTACAGTTTTTGAACATGGCACAGCGGAGGTTCATGCGTACAAAAATGGTCCACTATGTTCAGGTACGTTAATATTTTGAATATGAAACTCGCTTAGGTAGGCCTAGCATCTTAGATGATGGTTTCTTTAGGAACATTGTTGCAGATGATCTACTTTTCAATAAAATAGAGACTGAGAATTGATGTTGGGATATGAATCAAACGATTACAGCAGACGCCTACTGTGATTAACTAACCAGTTTACAAGAAAAAATTCACCAGTTTCGTCTCCCGTTCCACAATAGGAAAGGAACAAGAGCCACATGTTGCATTGAGGATGAAGCAAAAACTACAGGCTTTCCATCTAAATGCATTTTTAATCTACTTGATCACTTAAGTCGACCTCCAAATATACAGAGATGTAATTATATCACGACTGTTATAAAAGCTTGGACTTTTTCGCCAAGTTTCTTTTATCTTAGCTTAACTAAATGTGTTACCATACACAGACAAATTTTAAAATTAAAACATATACGTAATACCTCCCTAGATTCGTAGTTTTTTTTTGTCGAACGGTGTTTTTTTTTTACACAAAATGTATGCAGATTTCAAGATACTCGTGTACACATTATGAACAGCAACTAATTTCTAAGATAAAGAATGTCGGTCAAAAAGACCCACAAACATATACAATCATACACATGATATCACAATTTTTTAATTTTCAAAGTTATTGCCTTTATCGTTGGTTGTATTCGTACGTATCTTTCAATTTCAATTCACTAGAATTGATATCTACGAGGTGTTATAGCCCAAACATAGGCAGATAAGCTAAGCTAGTTTTTGGAAACCACAAAGTAATGGTGATTTGTCAAAAAATATTGAGTTATCACAATGGCAAGTTGCACGTAATCTTAGGGTGTTTTACCCGTAGGCGCTCACATGCAATTTCAGTCGTCTGATTATTCAATCGCAAGAAATAGAACGTACAGTTTTCAATGTAAATGCACAGATATAAAATACATGTACATATGTAATTGGACAAATTTTAAGGATGCGATCTATACCATAGTACTTGAGATGTGACTGTTGAATATGATTCAAAAATAAATTGCTGTCCAACGACTAGGTGCGATTCTTTGAAGACAGGCGTTAGTCAGTCATTGGGAGGTTTTTTAGACGATTAATGTCCCTCATTATTGCAGAAGGTTCCTTCGCGTATACACCTCTGCAATGTCTTTTGAGGATTTTTTCTTCCAGCAAACCTTAAAAAAATTAGTGGGCATCTATTCAGATGTTTATTTACACATTTCATTATCTCACTATTTATTTATAAATATATATCAGAATTCAATATTCATCTAGACAGCAAATTAACATGAAAGCAACACATCCAACAAAAATGCAACCAAATAAAGAATAAATTCCGTCAACTCTATTGGCTATTACGACCTCAATCCAAGCTATCCATAAATAACAAACTACTCATTTACAAGAGTATAATTTTAAGCCTATATGGACATATAGTGTTCGTATTCCAATTTGGGGAACCCCAAAAAAAAGACAAAGACAGCAAACAAAAATTCTAAGGACGATTACCAACGCAGAATGGTATATTTGCAACCAAGACATCCACGCGACCTGCAGATCAATACAGTCGACAATGAAATAAAAAAAATCAGCATAAGACTCATAGAAAAAAAAAAAAAAAATGCTGGCACATTCCAACAGCGAAGTCAACACCCTATTCGTCCAAGAAACCTCAAGAAGAAGAAGGCTTAAAGGTAAAAAACTCACCGACCTAATTTTCCAGTAGTAATATGTCCACATATGTTAACATATGTATGTTCTTAAAATTGTTATCCGTTTTTAAAAGTATTACTTGTTTAAATGTAAATTCACGTTATGCAAATTTTATGATATTACATGTATAGGGTCTTGCAATAGGGACCTCCGAACTTTGACAGTTGATAGCGGCCATATTATTTACATCTGTCAAATTGGCTGCCATTTATTCAGTCTGTTTTGCCAAATCACCATGGACGGATATAGCGTTCAACAATACGTGCAAATAATAAAATTGTTTTATCAGAATGGGTGTTCTGTTCGGGCAACGTTCCGGGTGCTTCACCCATTTTACGGTCGCCATAATCGTACCCTTCCGAGAGGACTAATCGCAATGTGGGAGATAAATTTGAGTCCACTGGTTCAGTAAACGATCAACCAACACCCGTACGTCGACGAAACGCAAGATCTACCGAAAACATCCTCGCTCACAAGAACTCGGCCTTTCGCAGACCACAACTTGACGAATTTTGCGTCGTGACTTGGGCTTGCACCCGTACAAAATTCAACTGACCCGGGAGCTGAAGGTAAACGACCATAGATAACGACGTGTGTTCGGTGAATGGACTCTGGAGCAGTTGGAAACTGACCCTAATTTTCATCGAAAAATCATCTTCAGCGATGAGGCTATTTTCTGGACGAATGGGTACGTTAACAAACAAAATTATTGAATTTAGGACAATACCAATCCACATGAGATCCAAGAGCATCCAATGCATCCCGAAAAAGTCACTGTTTGGTGTGGATTTTGGGCTGGCGGCGTCATCGGTCCATATTTCTTTGAGAACGACATTGGCCAGACCATCACCGTCAACGGCGAGCGCTATAGGTCGATGATTACTAACTTCTTTTGGCCTGAATTGAATCATATGGACACCAATGATATGTGATTTCAATAGGACGCGCTACGTGCCACACAGCTCACGCCACATTGGAAATTCTGCACGAGCGATTCGAGGTCATGGTCATCTCACGTGCAGGTGATGTGAACTGGCTACCGAGATAGTGTGATTTGACCCCGTCAGACTTTTTCTTGTGGAGTTTTCTGAAGTCGCGGGTCTATGCGAATAAGCCACAAACATAACCCATGCCATCGGTCAAATTCAGCCCGATTTATGCGCCAGAGTCATGGAAAATTGGACATTTCGGATGCGCGCCACCCAGAGAAGCCGCGGCGGACATTTGAACGATGTTATATTCCATACATAATGGCATTGATAGGCCTTTTAAACGAATAAAAAATTTCGAAGAGATCTCACACACACTTTATTTTATTTAAATTTAAAGATAGTAAGCGCTTAATGAAAGACCCTTTAAATCCATTGTATGCATGCATGTAAACAATTGTACGCACCACAAAATAAGGCGACAACAACGATTGAAAAGGGGCGCTCGGAGTGAATAAAACCGCCAACGCTTCGTGTGGATTAAATCCCACCTGTGCCAATCATTATTATCTTTTCATTTAAAAACAAAGTGACGTAATTTTAAGGACAAAGGTCCAACGTATATATATTTAGATCCCAATTCTATAAATCAATTTACTAGATGTGAAATCATAGGCCGTTGTAAATATTCAAAGGGATTTTTTTTTTTTTTATTGAAACTTTATAAACATTGTAATACTACAACTAGTTTACACTAACGAACAGTTCATATTTTATACATATATACATTTTAAAACATAGTATTTCAATATATGCAAAATTAGAAAACATATAATCTTTTTAGTTGCCGACAATTAAGTCATGTGGTTTGACACGCTTCAGTCTTCTAGTAAGTCCGCTGGTATCGGTGAGTTTCACTGCTTCTGGGTTCATGTGTTGTCTCAGCTTTTGGTCATGGACTCCTGCGTAATCTGCAATGGTTTCTGCTACAGTCTTCAGTTTAAGATAGCGATGAAGGTCTACGTTCCTAATATACCATGGCGCATTTACTATGCATCTCAATACTTTATTTTGAAAACATTGAATTATATCGATATTATTTTGAGTAATACATCCCCATAACTGAATTCTGTACATCCATATGGGTCTTAGTATTTGTTTATACAATAACAGTTTATTATGTATAGATAAGGGTGATCTTCTACCAATAATCCAGTACATTTTTCTCAATTTAATGTTCAGTTCTTCTCTTTTCTTTTTTTACTTGCTCTTTCCAATTAAGTTTGGCATCTAGGGTCGTTCCTAGATACTTGGCTGTGTTGCAGTAAGGGATTTGCATTCCAGAGATTGTATTCGGAAGCCGTTGAATCGTTTTATTGGTGAAATTCACATGTACTGATTTAGTGCTGTTGAGATTTATGCGCCACTTCTTGGTCTAGTTGACTACAGTATCTACAGCATTTTGAAGGATCCTGGTTGACTCTACTTCGCTTTTCTCTATTGCAAGTATTACTGTGTTGCTATTGTACTACTTGCAGGAACTAGTAGGTCACTCGTAAAGAGTAGATATAATATTGGACCTAATATACTTCCTTGCGGTACTCCAGCTTCAATTTCTTTAAGGCATGAATAAGCATCTTCTTGCTTGATACGAAAGTATCTTTTCGAGAGATATGACTCCAGTAGAGTCGTATATTCTTTGGGGAGGAGTAACCTTAGTTTGTATAGCAAACCTGTATGCCATACTTTATCGAACGCTTGAGCAACGTCTAAGAATATGGCTGAGCATACCATTTTATCTTCCATAGCTTTCTCAATCGGGCTTAGCCTCTTGATGAAAATCTTTTCAAATATTTTCGACATGATGGGTAGCAAAGAAATGGGTCTATAAGAAGATACTTCACGTGTCATAATTACTGCAGCGACTTTCCAATAGCAAGGAACATGTTTGAGTCTCAAACAGGCGTTCATTATCGCAGTTAGCTTGCACATGGCTATTTGGGGTAACTGTTGCATCAACTCCACATGGATCGGATCATAACCAGAGGATTTTTTCGGTTGTAGTTCTTTCCGAATAATAACTTCGTTTTCATTTTGTGTGACTGGATGGATTTCAACACTTCTGTGTACTCCTGTTGGACAATTTTCTTCATTTGGGCTTTCATTAGGCTGATATACTTTTGTCATGTGCTCGGCAAATAATTCTGCCTTTTCTAAATTGTTTTTAGCCCATGTACTATTAGCTATTTTAATAGGTGGATTATGCTGTATAGGACGTTTAAGGCACTTTGTTGATTTCCACAATGAATACTCAGTCATTTTATCTGCAGTTAGATATTGGCTAATACTTTGATTTTTTAGCTCTCTTATTTGGTTGCGTATTCAGTGAGTTGGTTGAGTTGCGATTTGTATAAGGGATACTTTGTTTGCTTCCACTTCTTTCGAATCTTTCTTTTTTGCGATATTAAGTCTAAAATTTGTTTTGGATATCTAATACCAATTTCTTTCTTTTTTGTCAGAGGAGTACTTTTCCAAGTTGCTCTTTGTATCTGTTGAGTAAAGACGAGTACTTCTTCTTCAAGCTGATACGTGTTTAGCAGTTCTTTGTGAGGATTCAATTCTTGTTCAAGCAGCCCTTTGTTGTTATCAATCGCGATCCCCAGTGCGTATGCTTCGCGTTGAAATCACCACCCATGATAAATTGGTTTTTATGCTTTTGTAATAGTTCCTTGTATTGTTCTGAACTAATTTTATGTTTTGGTGGGCTATGAGTGATAATAAGCTCTGGTTGGTTTTGATGTTTATTGTGTTGCTTGGAATTTGTCTGTGCAAATTTTTCCTTCTTCATAGTCTTCTATAGAGCTCTTGATGATTATTGCACTACCTCCCCTTCCATTGTTATGAGGATGATTTGTCCAATATGTATTATAATTTTTGAATTTAATGAAGGATTGGTTTGTAAAGTGCGATTCGGATAACAAGCACACGTCGATTTTTTCAACTTCTAATATTTCCTGTAATTCGTCTTTATGATTTAGCAGACCGTTTGCGTTCCATAGCATTATTTTTAGTGACTTTATCATTGATTTTTATTGGATATACTTATTTTTTTCCAGATGTATTTCAACACTATCAAGCTTTTCTAGAATTTGAGATAGTATTTGTTTGTCTCCACATTCTTCTTCTGAATCTACAGTCTCTTTTTGTATATTTGATGTATTTATATTTTTTGTTACTTGCGCATAATTAAGCTTCTTGGCAGGAATATTTATATTACAGCTGGCTGAGTCTGTTACTCGGCAAGTTGTGTTCCTTTAATTTCTTACTTATTTCATTGTTTCTTATTTTTTGCAGTTCCTTTGCAACTAAACAACCACGGTAACTAGCAGGGTGTTCTTCGTTACAGTTGCAGCATTTAGGTAACTGCTCTGTGGTTTTGTTGCATTCGGGCGTACCATGATTACCTGCACATTTAACGCACTTTGGCGGTCTAGAGCAATAGTTTTTTTGTATGTCCAAAGGCTTGGTAATTTTTGCATTTTGGAAAAAGTTTAGAGGCTTTAATTGGTTCAATTCTAACAATTGCATTCAATATTTTTGTAATTTCGTATATTTTTGTTATATTCTCCGTTGCCTCAAAGCTTAAAAGAAACACATTGAGTTGTTCTTTAGAATTAAATCTTAATTTATTAACAGAACTTATCGCTTTTAAACCCTGCTGTTGTAAATCTGCGACAATAAGTTCTAGTTAACATGAGTGATGAAGACTCTTTAGCATAACTTTAATTTGTCTAGTCTGCTTATCTTCATATGAGTGCCATGATGTATTTGACACTGTTAATATTCTTGTTATCTCCCGGTAATCGTTGCTGTCGTATAGATTCAACTTGTAGGTAAGTTTTATTGTAAATTCACCTTTTATGCTTTTTTTTAATAAGGAATAAATATTTTGATAATTGGACACAATTGTCATCATTATTGGTGGGGGTCGATGGTGAGCGAATGTACTCCCTTTCTCGGCAGTATCAAGAGACTGCTTCGCTTTTTGTTGTGGAGTTAATTCTGGTGAAGACAGCATCTTCTTTTTTTTGTTTGGCCTGCTTTTCCTTTGGTCCCAATCTGTTTCTTGGGCTAGTTCTTCTTCATCGGTCTGAAAATCTTCAATTTGTTTTTAAATGATTTCCTCTGATGGTTTTTTATTATTATTTTTGTTTACCTGTTTGAGTTTTGTGTTTTCTACTTTCAGAGTAGAAATTGAACAAATTAGCTCTAATTCCTGAATTCGTTCTTGCAATCCAGCATTACTTTTCGCTGGTTTATTAATATTTTGTTTTGGTTGGGTTTTGATTTTATGTTATTTTTGATCATTTTGATCATTTGATAATTTAAGTTCGATCGATTCCCATTTTTCTTATTTAAGAGGTAGCAAAGTAGAAATGTAAATATAAAACACCAAAGGGAAATAAAAAAAAAAAAAAAAGAATTCAGTATTCTAGTTCACTGATTATTTACAGTTATTCTATTGGGCTACTTTTATTACTTGTTTATGTTACAAGCAATTGATTAAAATTGATATATGTAGGGTACATGTGAAATTTAGGGTATAAAAATGCCTTATCTAGCCTAACAACACTATTATCTTTTTTTATTGGGTAAATTTAAGTCCAACCTCAATGTATTTCTTATTAAAATGCAGGTGCAACAAGTTCAGGCACTTAGTTTGCTACCAAGTGTGAAAGTTTGTCAACATGGAATTATACACCACAACATTTTCTTTTCTATTGATCACTTTGATAGTTTTGTATCTGATTAGAGATAAAATGTCATACTGGAAGAAGCGTGGCGTTCCTCACGATAAACCAGAATTATTTTATGGCAATTTGAGGGGAGTTCCAAAGGATAGGCATTTATTTGAGCCTATCAGGGAGTTGTACAGAAAATATAAGCATACTGCACCATTTTGTGGATTCTATTACTTTCTACGGCCAGCTGCTTTAATATTAGATTTAAATTTGACCAAAAGAATACTTATCAAGGACTTTAATAATTTTATGGACAAAGGCCTGTATCACAATGAAAAAGATGATCCACTGACAGGACATTTATTTGTTTTGGATGGTAATAGATGGCGCCAGCTTCGTAGTAAATTGTCACCAACTTTTACTTCGGGTAAAATGAAAGTTATGTTTTCCACCGTGGAGGAAATCGGTCATCGTTTGGTGCAAGTTTTTAGAGAAGAAGTGGAAAATAATCAAGTGATTGAGATAAGAGATATTTTGGCTCGCTTTTCTACTGATGTAATCGGCACGTGCGCATTCGGGATTGACTGTTGCAGTTTAAAGGATCCAAATGCTGAATTCCGTGTAATGGGCAGGAAGATTATGACTGATCGTAGGCATAACCCAATGATTTTGAATTTTATACGAAGTTACCCTTCTATAGCGATGAAACTTGGATTTCGTATTGTTCCTGACCATATTCATAATTTCTTCATGCGAGCGGTTCGTGATACTGTCGAGTATAGGGAGCAGAATGGTGTTGTCCGGAATGATTTCATGCACATGATGATTGAGATGAAAAATAATAAGTCCATCGAAACGGGAAATGGTGAAGTTGTAACCGCTCTAACTATGGAAGAATTGGCGGCGCAGGCATTTGTTTTTTATGTGGGAGGCTTTGAGACTTCGTCGACAGCTATGGGATTTGTACTATATGAATTGGCACAGAACAAACAAATTCAAGACAGACTAAGAATGGAAGTGAATGAGGTCTTAGCGAAACATAAGGGCGAGCTGACTTATGAGAGTATGCAAGATATGCAATATATGAACCAAGTCATCTATGGTAAATTTTTGTACACCGTTCTTTTAGTAATAACTATTGAAATGCACAACATTTTTAGAAACACTCCGGAAATACACAATTCTTGTAGTTCTCTGTCGCCAAGCAAAGGAAGATTACATTATCCCCGACACCAATTATAAAATAGAAAAAGGAACCCTAGTTGTCATTCCTGCTGATGCTATTCATCATGATCCAGAGATATATCCCAATCCGGAATCTTTCGATCCTGAACGTTTTAGTCCTGAGGAAATGCAAAAGCGAGACCAAATAACTTGGCTGCCATTTGGTGATGGGCCAAGAAATTGTATTGGTTTTAGATTTGGCAAAATGCAGATGCGGATAGCACTAACATTATTGTTAAAAAGTTTTAAATTCGATATTTGCCAAGAGACTGAAATTCCCGCCAGTCTTTTTATAAGTGGACAGATATTATCTTCAAAAAACGGCATTAATTTGAGGGTGGAAAGAGTTTCTTAAGAACCTTACGAAGTTTTATAAATACCTTCATCAAATGAAAATAAAACATATTGGATTAATGGATGTGGTTTATTGTTACATATGGCACATAGGCACCTTCTTACCTATGTTTAAATCTGCTGCCCACTCTCTGCTAAACACTACCAATAGCTCTAACGTCTACGCTCAGGCATGTTGTCCGACTCATCCAGTGCTAAAAGGCGTCACTATCCTAATCTCAAATGAATCTAAGTATTTAGGAGTAATCCTGGACAATGAACGTCTTCGGTCAAAATATATGAAGTTGAATACAATTAAGACGTTTTTTAGCAGGGCAAGGGTGTTTTCGGAAGACATGGGCTTATCGTCAACATATGCGTCGTTTGTTTGGTGGGAAAAGCTACCGCGCAAATATATTACTGCTTCTCTCACTAAACTACAAAGAACTCGGCTGCCACGGGGGCCTTCTCTAGTATGCCTGGTTCTGCTCTAAATGCATTTCGAGATAGCTTTTGATATAACCCGCACTGTAGCTTCGGTGATCTTGAGTGGCACCTATTATTGTTTTATGGATATGCCGTCTGACACAATAACACCAAAACTCCAACTGCTTCATAAATTTAAAGTCAACTTTCCTCAAGCTCAGGACTGGATTTTTCTCAGAATCTGAGCAGGAAGGAACTGTAGTCGAATTTTCACGTCTGGGTCCAAAACCAGTTAAGAGTCTGGTAGTCTGGTACTAGAGTCATGGAGGATGATAACATTAGGCTTCACTTCCCATTAGGTAAGCATTCGTCTGTCTTTGAAACGGAGACTTATCCAATGCTAATGGCTAACTTTATTTTAAGGAACAGGTGGGGGGATGGAGTATTTGTATCTGTAGCGACAACCAGGCTGAAATTAAGGTTTTACTCAGCACTTTCATCACTTCCAAAATAGTAGTAGCTCAAGAATGTAATAGCTCTCTGAATTCGATTGGAAGGCTGAATTCAGTGAGTCTTGTTTGGTTTCGAGGTTCCCATGGGATTTCTGGAAAAGAGATCTGCGATAAACTTGCTAGACAAGGTTGGACAAAACCATGATTCTCGTACTTCCGTTCTTAAGTGACATCTTTTGCCAAACATCTTATTGTGCTAAGCTACGACACTTGAGGAGAGGGCAACGATACTGCGAAACACTTCTTCTGCGATTGTCACAAGAATTAGGGTTTCTTATTTTCCAGGGTTTTCGCAATCTCAGAATTCCGGGAAAAAATCAGAACAATCCGCAGATCCCGGAAAAAGCCCAGGATTATCACAAATATAAAAGTTATATGATATTCAGAATCAAAAACCAGAGAAGTTTCTAAAAAAAAGGCAAGCATTGATAGCGTGCGAGTATCTTTATTTTTTTTTTTTTTTTGCTGCACATGTACGCACATGTAATTAACACAAGTACATTGTAATTGTGCTTACACTTTTTATCTCTTCAGGGATGATTTTGAAGGAAAGTACGAGAAAAACCTTCAACCACAGCAACAAAAAAAAAATAAAATAAAAATAATTACTTAATAAGTAAATAAATAAATAATAATGTATATCAATAAATAGATATGTGCACGAATAAAAAAATCTTTATTTTTTTTTTTTTTTGCTGCACATGTACGCACATGTAATTAACACAAGTACATTGTAATTGTGCTTACACTTTTTATCTCCTTCAGGGATGATTTTGAAGGAAAGTACGAGAAAAACCTTCAACCACAGCAACAAAAAAAAAATAAAATAAAAATAATTACTTAATAAGTAAATAAATAAATAATAATGTATATCAATAAATAGATATGTGCACGAATAAAAAAATGCGCGAATAAAGCTTAAACAGTAAATAATAGGAATAATTTAAAAAAAAATAAAGTATCACAGTAAAATAAATAATAAATTAAATAAATAGCTAAATATATAAACAATAAGTAATTGAATAAATAAATAAATAAACACAAACATAAATATATAAATAAATAAATAAATAAAGAAATAACTCAAAGCATGAACAATAAATAATAGTGACAATAATAATGAATAGAAAAACAAATTAAATATATAAATAAATTAACAGAAATAGATGAGAAAATGAATAAACATGTCAATAAATAAATAAGCTAACAAATAGGGTGATATTTTTTAGTTTTTATAAAACAATTTCATAAAAAGTGCATATTTTTAAAAAGCCTGTGCGTCTGCGGGGGGATTTAAAAAAATATTTGCACTTGAACTACTACTTCGGGTTCTAAGAAGGTTATATACCAAATTTCATCTTCCTAGCTAAATAATGTAAGGCCTAAAGGCCTTTCTTGGAAATAGTCGAAATAAGTTTAATCTTTTATTAAAGTGTTATTAAAAAAAAAAAAAAGTTCTCACACCGAAAGTTCTGTGAAATTGGGTTGAGGAGTCCACTGCAATGATTCTGAAAGGAAAGTAATTAAAAATCTAAGAAATGACGGCTGTACAATAGACAGAATAGCGCAGACAATGAAGTGTTTTAAAAAGAAGATATTTACTGCTCTCCATTATTATCTCAAAGAAGAAACGAGAGGCAGGAAACGAAAGACAACATCTCGGTTCGTCCAACTTCTTGTACGTCATTGTAAGACTAAGCCGTTTTCTTCTTCACAATTAGAAACAGGTTAAATGAAGCAGGTTTAATGGCAAGGAGCCCAAGAAGAGTTCCTTTTCCAAGTAAGAGAAATGTACAACAAAGGCTTGCTTTTGCCAACAGACACTTCTACCGTGAAAACTGTAGCAATGTTTTGTGGTCGGATGAAACAAAGATCAATTTGTTCGAATCTGATGGGAAAATGCACGTGAGGCGACCAAAAAATACCGAATTTAACCAAAAATACACAAAAAAGACAGTAAAGCACGGTGGAGGTGAATCTCAGCATCTGGTGTTGGACCACTTTTCTGGATAAAGAACAAAATGTGTGCTGTGGACTACGTTAACATCCTGAATACGGTAATGCTACCATTTGCAGTAATCGAAACTATCAAAGCAATGGTTGCAAACAAATAAAATTGCTGTTATGGAATGGCCTTCACAATCCCCCGATCTAAATCCGATAGAACAATTGTGAGGCATTATAATACTCAAGGTCGAGGATTGTAAAGCCAGAAACAAAGAAGAATTGTGGTCCGAAATACAAGAAGCATGGCAGTCCATACCTTCACACACCTGTTCCTCATTAGTTCAGTCTATGAAACGAAGATGTGAGGCAGTGGTTAAAAACAAGGGTGCTATGACCAAGTACTAAGACCAGATTGAGAACTTTCAATGTAAAGTAATTCATTACATAAAACACAATAACAATTTTAATGTTGTTTCTATTAATTTTTCCAGGCTAAAATCATAAAAAAAACTGAATCTGAATCTGATTTTATATAATTTTGGCTATTCATTGAAAAAATTGATATTCGTTAATATTGTGATAATCTAAGGAACGAACATATATTCCGTTCATGTTTATTTAGACATTTAAATTTGTTCCCGTTAAGTCGCGAAAATAATATCGTTCAAGTGGCCGAAGCCAGAGTTGATGTACATTCGGACTCGTTTCACAGCATTTGTCATGAACTTTCTCAAAACTTCTGGCGATAAATTCTACACTTCTTGTACGATGTTCTCCTTTGGGATTGCCAAGGTCTGTGGCTTGTTCGTATAGACAGACACATGACATCAAAAAACAGCCAAAGAAAGAAGTTCGGAATTGTCGAATCGGGCGATCTTGCGGCCGGGAGGAGGGCCTGGATGTAATTTACACGCGATTTGTAGTTTGCGGGTAATATCTGATACACAGTTTGGACTTTCTACAAAAATTAGCTGTCAAGGTCGTCTATTGATGTTTGACGGTCCTCTTGAACGTCTGCAGACACAGCAGCGATGTTCCCGACCGAACGGTTGCTCCGGGGTCGGCCATGTCTATTAGTATCCCATGTTGAGCCAGTCTCCTCGAACGGATAAACGGCGCAATGGTTTCCTAGTTGGTGAAACTAGGGAATCTACGACAAAATTCACGTTGACCAAAATAAGTCGACCAATTATTTATCAAAATCATTGACACAATTATTTCGCGTTCTTGAAGAGTATGGCAATTCCTGGTTTATTTACGTGCATTCTGCTTCTATTTACTTCACAAATTTCGCGATGACATATGACGCCATTTGCAAAAATAAGAGCATTTTCCGATAGAGTGATGACTTTTGCGCCACCCTGTACTTGGTGAAGTGAGCAATGATTTTGTCGAAGTCCGAATTGTTGATCTGGAATAATTGTATTGGAATTTAGACACATAGGAATTTTGTAACGCTCGTGCTGGTAAGCAGACTTATTAGTATGTAGATCTCAGCAATCTGGTTTTCCAGGTTTTAAAATGGAAATGTCTGCTGAAAGATGAGTGTTTATATTTTAAAAATACTTCCGCGAGAAATGTTGATATTATGACATAACCCTTGAGCCAAATAGGTTCTAACTCTATTTTTCCAATGTGTATTATTGGTGTTTTGTGGATAATTATCATATATGTATTTCCTTCTTCTCATCATGAATAGGTTAATTTGATATATAATTGTGGACTATCAACTATCTCTTACAAACGAACATATGACGTAAATAAAAAAAAATAAATAAAAATACGATGGACCCTGCGCGCATTTTGTTCAATTGAAAGCTTGTGGAGTGTAAAATCATTGTTTTAGGATTCGTATTGAGATCTTTAGAGAATTCTATCCTCACAACAGTTGAAAAAGGGGCAGAAGCACTTAAGAAGCGAAAATGACTCAGCTTTATTAGGATGATATTGCTAAAAGTTAAAAATATTTGCACACACCTATCTAATCTTGAATTGTTTATTGTATAATAGTCATGTACACGCAAAAAAGCTTTCTCATCCACACGAATAAAACTGGATGTCTTGCAAAAGATACTCGTAGTTTTAGTTTACCGCCGAGTGTGTCACAGTGAACACAGTATGGAGTTGATTTACGTGATTCTCTACGCGATTATCGCGATCGTTTCGATTGCTTTGTATATGATTAAAGATAGTATGTCATACTGGAAGAAACGTGGAATTCCTCACGATAAGCCATCATTCTTCTATGGCAATATGCAAGGGGTGTCGCGTACCAAACACTTGCACGAACCGGTGCGAGAGATGTACACCAAATACAAAGGCAAAGCGCCTATCTGTGGATTTTACTTCTTCTTTCGACCAGCTGTTCTTGCGCTGGATTTGGAATTAGTAAAGAAAATTTTAATTAAGGATTTTAATAACTTTGTCGATCGTGGAGTGTATCACAATGAAAGAGATGACCCACTTACAGGACATTTATTCGCTTTGGATGGAAATAGATGGCGCCAATTAAGGGCAAAGTTATCGCCTACTTTTACGTCGGGTAAAATGAAATTTATGTTCCCCACTGTCGTCGAAGTTGGTCATCGGTTTGCACAGGTTTTCGGTGAAATGGTAGGTAAGGGCTCAGTAGTGGAAATTAAGGAAGTCTTGGCCCGATTCACCACTGACGTTATTGGTACATGTGCCTTTGGTATTGAGTGTAATAGTTTGAAAGATCCGAATGCAGAGTTTCGCATAATTGGACAGAAATTCTTCAATTCACCGCGGCATAGTCCACTTATTCTCGCATTCATTCGCAGCTGTCCTGATTTGGCTAGAACTTTAAGGTGTCGTGTTATTCCAGATGAAGTTCATAACTTTTTTATGCGAGCGGTACGTGAAACTGTTGAGTATCGTGAGAAAAATGGTATAGTCCGAAACGATTTCATGAATATGCTGATTGAGTTGAAGAACAATAAGTCAACTGTGACAGAAAGTGGAGAGGTAATAACAGGCCTGACTATGGAGGAATTGGCTGCACAAGCATTTGTTTTTTATTTGGGAGGCTTTGAGACTTCGTCGACAACGATGGGATTTGCACTATATGAATTGGCACTGAATCAGGATATGCAAGATCGATTAAGAAAGGAAGTGAATGAGGTATTAGCAAAACATAACGGAGTGCTAAGCTATGAGAGCATGAAGGATATGCATTACATGGATCAGGTTATATATGGTAAGTTTTACTAGTTTTTGTAATCTTTACTTATTAACTCGAATGATTTGATCACTAGAAACTCTGCGGAAGTATACAATTTTATTTGTTCTAAACCGCCAAGCTAAGGAAGATTACATTATTCCGGACACTAATTACAAAATAGAGAAAGGAACCATGGTTCTTATTCCTGCCGATGCTATTCATCACGATCCTGAGATATATCCGAACCCTGACATTTTTGATCCCGAACGTTTCAGCCCCGAGGAAATTCAAAAGCGTGATCCAATAGCTTGGTTACCATTTGGTGACGGACCGAGAAATTGTATTGGATTACGATTTGGAAAAATGCAGTCACGCATTGGATTGAGTCTGCTGATTAAGAACTTTAAATTCCACATTAGTGATCAGATGAAAGTTCCAATCGAATTTGACATGAAGGGGGTAATTTTATCCTCAAAGGGTGGAATTCACTTGAGGGCAGAACCAATTTGAGTACCATATTGCATTCTTTGCAAGAAGTTATCATTTGAAATATTTGTGATTTTTACTTAGTATCTTTAAAAATTTGCAATATGTATTTGTTTTGTCAAAATTCTAGTGTGATAGTATGACTATAAGCAGCAAAATAAATATAGTCTTAAGCAGCACATGCGGTCAGCGTAAAAAGTGAGGGGACAATAGGTTTTCTAACGAAATTTCGTTCTGTAAAACAAGATATATAAAAAGTATTAACGATTTAAAACATTTTCAAAATAAAGCTTGAGATGTAAGTACTCTAACCGGCACAATTAACCATCCACCAAAAATTCTCCTATTACTTCAATAACAAGTGTATTGTATAAGCTTTGAATTTTTGGTATGGTATTACCAGACATATTTTTAAGTAAAATAAAAACAATTCGTTCAATTATGTATTATTATTATACTATGTATATTATTATATTAATAAAAATGTAACCGTGACGTCTATATTCGATATTTTTTAGTGATGGGAACTGTGGAATAAAATTATCAACTTATTCGATAGTATCGAAGTTTTCCTTCGTTTGATACGAGTTATTCAAATGCGTTCATGTACGAGTTCATTAACAAATTAAGTTCGAAGAGGGAATATTCCACTTTCAGGACCATTTCATGTGTTGTGACGTCTTCCAGGGGGGTCATCATTTTCTCATCACTCTCTACCTTGTTTCAATAAGTCCGATCAATTGTAAACCATGGTTTTACTAGGGCAATAAATTAAGTAAACTGTTTGCATTTTACTAAGTATATTTTTCACACTTTTCCTTGTTTTGTGAGGAATCTAGTTACTGCGAGGAACTCAATATTTAACGTTTTTAAAATTAACATACTCGTACTATATTCTTTTGACTACTGCAGGAGTACTAATTGGTATATCAACATGGAACTTCACATTTATAACTAAAGGGTTTACCTGACAATAAAAAAATGAATTTAACTCCAACTCAACTCAATACGACTCGGGCAGCAGGCTAAACGGCAGAGGCAATATTTGAATTTTCATTCTAACAACAAAATTAATGATACCTTAATATGGGGTGATGGAGGCATATGTACCCAATTGCAGACCCCATCATTAATACTGAACTTTCGAGGAATCCAAATATACAAACTATAGTATATTTTTTGTGATCCGGTATTGGCGATGTCCCCGCTCTATCTCCAAAACTATTAATGAGACAAAGATGGCCACAGTGTCGTGGATAGTGTGTTCGCTTGTGACCCGAACTGTGCAGGTTCGAGCCCGAATGGGGAACAGCAATCACAGCCACCCGAACATATAAGAGAAACGAATAAAATCTAAGTTTCTCCAACCACTACATCAAAAAGGAGTTTCTGCCTGGTAGTACAATGGACACAGCAAAATGGAGTGTGAGTGCTGCGGGATTTGGAAATTTCTTTAAAAAAAAAAAGTACATGTATATGTATGTATATTTATAAGTTAGTAAAGTGGAAATTATAAAGAGTCTTCGTGGCAGCATAAATAGTTCTTGAAAAATATCGGAATACGTGAAGTGCAAAGTCTTCATCCGATTCCGATGAAAGACGTAACTCAAAACGCCAGTTTCATCGAAAACCGTTGGATGATTAAGAGAGATGATTCGAAAATGCTTTAAACCCCTCTCCATATCTTACTTCAACTTCATTTGCTTTCGTACAATTTCAATTACAATTACTAACTTTTTAGTTCTACGAGTATGTGACAAATTTCGTCGAAACCCGTTTATTAGTTTTTGAGTTAATTGGCTAACTAAAATGATTTCAAAATTTTTGAAACCACGACATTCCACTCACACTAGAACTGATTTCGACAGTTTTCGGATGAAATGACCTACGTATCAAGATCACATGTACATATATAAATTTAATTTTATCAAAATGTTCTTAGTTCTTATATAGGCAGGCATGGAATAAAAACTGTTTGTTTGACCTGACCCATTCAAGCACAATCATCTTTCTATTTTACTGCGAATTAAGGAGAAAGGAAAATAAGATACTAACCAGGTGAAGCCCTACTCATACTTGACGAATTTTATAGTAATGAGTTATGTCCTGTATCGCCTTGTGGGTCCTAGGGCCTCTACAACGCCTACGCGCCATCGTGTGCGATTTCTGGAAATGTGCCTCAGCTCTCCCCAACTCTTTCCCAGTTGTCGTGCTTCCTTCTAAACTGTTCTGCGCCACGTACTCCTAGGACCGCCGCGTATCCTGCCATCCTGGGTAAGCGGGTTCCATTGCATCGCTTGTTTAGCTATGGACCTGTCACCCTTTCGGAGAGTATGACCGATTTTAGGGAGCTTGACGATCATTCCCTTTTTCCACTCATCCGGAAAACTCTCGGCTTCCCATGTTCTCCCGACAAGTGGGAACAGTAGCTCTGCTGATGCTGTTGGCGCAGCTTGAAAAAGCTCAGCGGGTATGGCGTCAATTCCTACCGCCTTATTAATTTTCAGTGCTTTGATTGCGGTAATAATCTCCTTCTTACTGGGGGTCGTTGTGCGAATTCGGGAATTTCTTTATACGGACACTTCAGTCTGACTCGGGTGCATATTTATATATAATTTTGTAGTAATGGGAACTATTGAATGAAAACTATCAACTAATGCGATGATATCAAAATATTCACTCGTTCAATAGTTATTAAAACTCTTTCATTTAGATTTTTCTTTAATTACTATATTTTTGTCATTACTATGAGTACTTCATAAAAAAATTTACCTTCAAAACTGGCCAAGTTCTCTAGAACCAAAATTCTCTAATTTTTCGGCCACAAAAATGAGTGGGATCTAAATAGTGCTCTAAGTTGTTTCTTGTAAATAAGATGCTGGAGGAGAACTTGGCGATGCACCTTGGTTTATTATGATACATTTGCATTCATTACAATTTCCAAACATCAAACGCAATATTCTAAAATGTCAGATATTACTCGAGAGTTAATGGAGACGTTTTTGATGCTAATATCTGCAAACTGCCAAAGCCACTCTACAGTACAACAAATACATAGAGTAATTAATAAACGCTCAACAGATTTAGATGAGAAAAAATACTGCAAAATATATACTGTTCTTGTAGTTATATACATACTCGTATGTATGTAAGCGATCGTTATTTTTATGAAAAATAAAAAAAACAAATGTCTTGTCTTTGTAAAGCAAATACTGGGGTTGCCAAAGAAGCATCTTAAGACCAGTTTTATACATACTGACACCTAGGTCTCAAACATCGATGTTAGCAACATTTGCAGACAACATAATTATCTTGTTCTTGCACAGTAACTTAACTATCACAGTAAACTGTCTTCATAAACTTCTGGATGAAACAATTCAAAGGATTAACAAATGGGCTACACTACAAACAAAGTGACGAAACTGTATTTATAGAGACAGCGAAACTAAAAACTTAGGTATGCATATCGACAGCAAGCTGACATGGAAATATGGTATTTCAATTAAAAAACGTAACCAAATAAAAGACAAGTTCATACATCTATACTGGCTTCTAGGAAGGAACTCAAAACTGTCTGTCGATAACAAGGTACTCATATATACAGGGTGGCTAACATAAACTGTTACCAACTTCACATCGCTGTGTCTGCCAAACTACGAATGACAAAGCGCTGAAAATTTGACAGTTGCTAATTCATTTCATTGTTGACAAGGGTGTGAAAGGTTTTTTTTTTTATTGCGTGTTTAGTTTTTGCTTTATCGACAATGGAATTCAAACGTAATAGTGTTATTGCCCTTGTTTTGGCTGGAAAATCACAACCAGCTATTGTTCGTGAGTTGAAACATTTGAAAGTGAACAAAATGTTTGTGTATCGCACAATATCGCGTTACAAAGAGACCGGCAGCATTGCAAAACGCTATGGAGGTGGTCCGAAAAGGACAGCAACATCGTCAATAGTAATTTGGAGTGTGAAGGCTAGAATCGAACGAAATTCTCTGCGTAGCGAAAGAAAAATGGCTTGTGAGCTAAACATATCCAGAGAATGGATGCAACACATTTTGAAAAAAATGAGCTCGGACTCAATGCCTTAAAGTTCTAAAAAGTGCACGATCTCACACCTGACCAAGAAAAGTTTGAGTGGACATTCCAACAGGACTGCACCTTCCCACAATGCCCGAGCAAATCAAAAATTGCTGCGACAAAACGTTCCGTATTTCATTTCCTCGACACAATGGCTATCGAATTCTCCCGATGCGAATCCATTAGACTTTTTTGTCTGGGAGATTTTGAAGACCAAGGTTGGCACTAAACAATACCAAACAACGGACGAGCTCAAGTTAGCGCCTCGCCGGGAATGGAAGCGAATTCCACAGACACACTTGCGTGCAGCGTGCGATAAATTTATTGACTGTCTCAAGGAAATTTGTCGTGCCAAGGTAGCTATATCGAAAATATTAATTAAATCCTTGAATTTGAATAAATTTCCAACATTTTTTTCTTTGGATTTAATAAAAAATATTCACAATTAAAAAAAATATAGTTATTTGAATTAGTAACAGTTCATGTCAGGCAAACTTTACATACTCGTATACATATACGAGCAAATGCCGAATTTTCAGAGCTTTCTAAAATCGCTCTTGAGTGTCAATATTCCACAAACTGAACTGATCTCTGCACAGGACTTTTTTTTATTTATTTCTGGCTTTGGAATAAATGAAATCATTCGGTAGTTGTAATCAATCAGTTACTAAAGATCGATAGTTGAATTCATTAATTTTTTTTTTCAACACTAATAAATATTTAACCATCATCATCATCACGTCCACTATCGCATAGTCATTAAACATAATTATCCCTAACACACCAACTCATATCCTATTTACCGCCGCATGAAAATATTCGTAGTCGTAAGCCATTTCGAGTGCGCTTTAGCTTTCTTACTCTGATTAATTCATTCGCGTGCGCTGTAATGAAATTGACAAAGGCTGACGCTCGCGCACAAGTTTTTTTTTTTCAAACGCAGAAGCTGAGTTGCGTTTAATCTGCATCCCAAAACTATGTTTTTAAGTGCTACGATCTATTTGGCAGATTAGTGCTTTTAGGACCGAGTTCATTAAAATAATACCCCATTTGGGTATTTTACTTAAAAAAAAAAGCTTTGTTTTCCTAGAACTGCTAACTTTTCCAATTCAACTATGTGCATATGTTTTCAATATAGTTTTCTAATTCAAGTTTCAAAATAAGGAACACCCTAAATCTAAAACCTAAATCTGAATCTAAAAACCGCATTAAAAAAACAAATCAGAAAAAATCATTCAAAAGCCACATTTATTTTTTGAAAAATTTTGAACACATCTATTTTCATAAGCAACGCATTCGTCCAGAAGTTTGTGTGTTAGGCCTTTGGCAAGGGCAATTTTTATATATTTTTGAGACTTTAACCACTTCGAACTTAGGAACACATATGTAGGCAGACCGACATGGAAAAAAGTAAGTTTTTGCTCTGACAGGAAATGAAGAGATCGAGTTAAAAATTTTAAATCAAAAATTTTTCTGTTTTTAGAAATCATGACATACGAGTACATATTATTTTGTAATTACAATGTTTCCAATATTTTTTGCCAATGATGTGGTCACAATAGAATATTGTATTTTTACGAACTTTAAGAATTAATGTTATAAAGTGTCTAAAGCTCTTCCTCTTATTAAACACGTTCAACATCTAAATAGATTCCACCCTTTATCGACAGCAATGGATTCTCCAAATCTATTTTCAACGGCAGTGGAGATTCCTTTGAATTTTTAAATCTAAAATGTCTCAATAGCACTGACAATCCCACATAAATTTGCATCTTGCCAAAACGCAATCCAATGCAGTTCCTAGGACCATCGCCAAATGGCAACCAAGTCACTGGATGACGTTTTTGTATTTCTTCGGGTGCAAAACGCTCTGGATCAAATTTTTCTGGATCTGGGTAGATGTCAGGATCTCGGTGAATGGCATCAGATGGAATGATAACAAAAGCTCCCTTTGGGATAACAAACTTGGGATCAGATGTTGGATAATCATTCGCTGCTTTGCGGACTAAATTTACAAACAGAGAATATTTACGAAGAGTTTCTGAAATAAAAAAAAAACAAAATAAAAATTAATACGTTATATCTGAAAGAAATCTAGTAGTCTTCTCTTTGAAACGTAATGCTGAAAGTCGTATGTAACCGCTTGGATATTTTTCTCAAAAACCCGTAGCATTTCCATGATGGGTATATGTTCAACCAAACTAGAGATATATTAGGATTGAGCGAATAAATGCTTTTTAGCGAATTACCTTTATATCAGCCCTAACATAGTTTGACTAAAATAGTTTTTTAGCGACTTGAAGGCAGCTCCTCCCTTCCAAATATTTCACATGGCTTTGACTTTGGCTGATTCCATTCATAACAACAATTTAAACATTTTTTCAATATCGCCGCAAATGCTAGTTACTAAGTCTTAGGGGGGTGCGGAAAAGTATAATTATTATTTCTTATTATGTTACAAACTAATATGTCGTACATTAAGAGCTTCCATTTTTAATTTCAAAGGATTGAAGCACTCAAAGATAATATCAGGTCGCGAAATCGCGCTGCTAACTTAAAATTAAAGCTCTTAATAGAAGACCCTTATTTACTATTATATATGATTTTGTTCTTCTTCAAGCCAGGCTCTTCTCGTAAGTTGAACGTCAAAATTGAAATACATTTTTTGACTTACGTATGTCCAGGCATTTTAAACCACTCTGCAGCGGTGTGCAAAATGATAGGTGTAAACTATTTCACTTCTATTTCCACAGGGAAATATATTCAGAAATTCTTCTTAAACAGTTAGGATACTCTACCATGCATGCTCTTGATTTTACAGCGATTTCATATGATTTTGATGTGCAAAATAATAGGTGTGTTTCAGGAGAGTGACTTTATTTCACTACAAAAACGGTGAAAATATCGCGGAAACGCCTTCTCGCACAGCTATCGTGAATTTAATCGATAAATTTGAACGTCTCGGACAGGCAGAAGACACCAACTCGTGTTCATCTGACAAGGTTAAATGAAAATATTGCCGCCGTAGCTGAGAGTGTGACTGAAAACCCATTTCGAGACGATCACAGGAATTGATCCCATCGGCAACCACTTTGCACCGCATTTTGCATAAAGATCATGATTTTTTACACAAATTTATTCTGAGAAGGATGAGTTTCCATTTGTCTGGGTAAGTAAATAAACAAAACTTTCGCATCTAGGGCTCTGAAAATCCAAGAGAAATAGAAAACCCAATCTCCATCCACAAAGAGTGACAGTTTGATGAGCGGATTTGTGTATATTAAGGCCTTTGAGTACTCCTGCAACTTTACGATTACGAAAGTGGAAAATTTGACGCTCTCGAGTACAGGCGGAAATAAAGCATTATCTGGCAGTGTGAAGTTCGCTGAAAACTGAGCAGCAAGCAGATTGGCTTTGTTTAGGAAGCTAACAGCTGGATTGTCATTGTAAATTAGTGTATGGATGGCAGATGAGGCAGAATTTTGAATGACCAACAATTTGTACTACCTTGGGACATTGCAGAATTTGGCTCAATTTTTGGTTATGTAAGAATTTTACAAGTCGAATATTGGCATTGCAGTCTTTGCTGGCATGTTTAAACTTCTTTCGGTTTTCTTCAGACTTATTGGTGTGTATAAGACCGAAAACTTATTTCTTTCAACCAGACAGACTCTTTACAGCTCTGGTCAAACAAGGAGTTTGCCTTATTTTTAATGCTCTTTATTCTGTTAGGAATAAAGTTATTCATACCTAAGAGGATAGTGTCAGTGCTCATATCAGCAGCGGCATTCACGTCGCTGTCGAGGAAGGAAAGCGACCAGTTAAAACTCCTAAACTCCTGATCCAGTTGGCTTTCTCGCATTGCCATATTCGTCTTTAGGGTTTTTTTCTTTAACTGAGTGGTTAAAGTACGAGCTAAAACATCAGTGGTGTATTTATCAGGGTGCGAAGTAAGAAACAAGTACAGAGTGTTGGCGGAGTGATTTTCAATGACTGGTATACGTGATATATATAAAATTGTCAAATTGTTTACCTCAGCGAAAAGTTTTTCTTAGCTCGGCGTTGGTCCAATTTTCTGGATAAAGGATGTGATGGATCATGTAGTTTACATAAATATTATAGCAAATGTCATGCTGCTGAAGAGGAAATGCTACTCTGTTTGATATTTCAGCAGGCCAATGACCCCAAACGCACCTCCAAAGTGACAAAAACGTGGTTTCAGAGACACATCTGAAAGTTATGAATTGGCCAGCGCAATCTTCCAACCTCAATCTCATAGAAAATCTTTGGGATGAAGTCAAGAGAGCACTCAGTCACTCCAAGTACAAAAACAAGGAGGAATTCTGTCAAAGTAAACACTTTTCGTTTTTCTACATTATCTGTTAGACATTATTATACCTCAAAATATGTAAAGAGTAGGGAGTAAGAAAATAAATTGAAAACGCCATTAACTTATTTTTTGTACAAAATTTTCCCACTTCAGGTATTTTTTGGGAAAACTAGGATTGTTTTCTATCTATAAAAGCAGGTTGCGTCTTGAAACTTCAATATTTAAAGTTAACTGATAAAGAGTAAAAAAAAAACCTCAAATAGGAAGAAACAAGAAATAAAGTGAAGTTGAACGTTTTTGCATAATAACCTTGCATAAAGAAGGACATACAGAGCCTGCTATTGCAGATAAGCTTGAAATATCAAAGTGGACAGTGCACGATAGCACGCGTCGCTTAAGAGAATCGACGACTCCTAAAACCCCGATGAAAAGCGGATGGTCCAAATTAACATTAAAATAGGAGGACCAGACTATAAAATTAATAACCAAGAGGGATCGATGGCTTACAGCTCCAGAAATCTGTGCAGAGTTCAATCGTTCGCACTCAAAGTTGGTATCAGTAACAACGACAAAAAGACATTTTGCTGCCGCAGGCCTTCACGGTCGAGTACCAGTACGAAAACCAACTACCCCAAAACAAAGTCACGCTGGATTGGGGAAAAGAACACCATGATTGGACCACAACTGACAAGTTGAAAGTCTTATAGACGGACGAGTCCACATTTGAAAAAATGGGAGGTTACTTTCGGCGGTCTATTGAAAAAAATATGGCCGCTAGCTGTGCGGTCCCAACAATCAATGGTGGTGATGCAATAATGGTCTAGGGATGTTTCCCTTCCGCCGGTTTTGGAGACCTCATTCGTATTAATGAAATCATGAATAAGGAGAAGTCCAGACAAATTTTGGAAGAACATACCTTACCATCGGGTAGGCCCTGGATTCACATTAATGCAAAAATTAATATTCTTTCAAGATTTACCAAGGATACGTGGACTAAGAAGAGCAAGAAGGAACATTGAAAAATATGAAATGGCCTGCCCAATCACCCGTTCTCAATCCAATAGAGCTGCTTTGGGACGAATTCGGTATAGATGTACGAAGACAGTGTCCAACATCGAATGATAAAGTTTGAAAGATCCTTCGAATAGCCTGGAGATTAATATCATTGGAATCTCTTAAAAGGCAGATCGATTTACAATAAATTTTGATTTAGAAAAAAGACAGAGTTATCACTTTTACTAACAGAAAGTATTGTCCGGAAACTTATGGACGGCATTGTACATATGTTGTCTATTTGCAAATTACTTAGATAACAAAATCGATCAAAAAATACTCTTAAGATACTAATTTTGAACAAAATCAATTGAGCAGAGAAATAGCCTACTTCTTAAGTACTAGTTAAAAAGTACGCTATCTGAGACCCCAAAAAGTTTTTCGCTATCACACCTCTCGTGAATGTCTTACAACTATCCGAGAGTAAAATTATTATGAAAAGCTTTATTCAATCGAAAGAATTGCCATTCAGAAACAGCATACAACTGAGGGTCCCTTGCCTACCATTGGCGTGTCGCATAGCACGGAATGGCAGCGAGGAGCTCCACCTGAACCTGTACGGGTTGTCAGCATGAACATTTTTTTTTTTTTATTTTGTACGTGTACATGAAGTACATTCATACACTCAAAGGTACGTATCCTAACATGCAAGCCCATTCAAATGCCTCCTAACTACCTCCCGGTAGTTGAGTGAAAATACTCATAGAAAGTAGAAATTTGTTAATTCACCTCTCATTACCATTTCCATGTAAGGCATTTCCGTCATACATTCATATCTTAATTCTGGTCCATGCTTGGTGTAGATTTCGTTAACCTCTGCTCTTAGTTTGTCCTGAATATTTTGATTTAATGCCAATTCATACAAAGCAAAGCCCATTGTCATCGAAGAAGTTTCAAATCCTCCTAAAAAGAAAACAAACGTCTGTGCTGCCATCTCTTCAATGGTAATTCCATTTTCAGTGTTCTTTAGCTCTAGTAACAAGTTCATGAAATCTTCTCGTTTAATTGAATTTTTCTCTCTATAGTCGACTGTCTCACGCACTACACGCAGAAAGAAATTATGTATATCATCATGAGTCATTCGCATTCGAAGTTTTCTTGCTATATTTGGAAAGCTGAAGATCAATGCCTCAATAATCTTTGAGTGTCGGTGCTCGGTTAAGCACTTTCCGCCCATAACTCGAAACTCTGCATTCGGGTCTTTCAAGCTATTGCAATCGATGCCAAAGGCACATGTACCAATAACGTCAGTCGTAAACCTAGCCAAAACATCTTTAATCTCAATGATCGGGTCCTTGCCAGACATTGTATCTAACAAATTGACTAGCTGATCACCCACTGAGGTTACCATTGGAAACATCATCTTCATTTTACCCGAAGTGAATGTGGGTGACAGTTTATGTCGAAGTGTTTTCCACTTGCTGCCATCCAAGGAAAACAGATGACCGGTTAAAGGATCGTCACGACAATTATGAAATAATCCACGATCAGCAAAATTATTAAAATCTTTGATTAAAATGTCTTTGATGAGATCCAGATCTAGTACTAAAACCGAACGAAATAGCAGAAAATAAAAGCCGGCAAAGGGTGCAGTTCCCTTGTATTTGTCGTAGTATTCCTTCAGAATATCGCGAATGTGTTTTGTTGTCCCTGCACCCTGCAGATTGCCAGAAAGTAGATTTGGCTCATCGTGTGGCACTCCACGTCGCTTCCAAAACGAGAAATTATTTTTTAAGAACAGTACTATCACTGAAATGAGTGCAATGAGAATGTATAGGGTAACCGCACAAAAGCCCATGTTGTATGGACTGCTAAATATTTCACTACAAACTTTTCTCTGCGAATATTGTGAGAGTACTACTAGCACTAGAATCAAAATTCGCTTCGAAATATGACGCTTTACAAAGCTAGATAAGCTTTTTGTGGCTGTAGAACTTATTCTCACTGAATTTCACCATCGAACTTGCTTTGTACAATTCTTCGGTTCAACGTTAGGGCTCACTCAAGCCAATCGATATTGGTTGACACTGAAAGATTATTGATGACCTTCAGTAAAACCCATTACACAAGTTACAATCTTCTGAATGGGACTGCGATAAGTATCTAATTATGAAATCGTGTGATTTGCCGAAATAGCCACCCGGTATCAGAAAATAAACAATAAGTAATGACAGTTTTATGCTTTAGATAAAGAGCGATCGTGCGTCACAATCCCAAGCATGGAAGTTCAATCATATAGTGAATAGATGATACTTTCACGCTTAATACTAACACAGCCACACGAGTAATGGTTTCCAGTGCGTAACGCGGTGTACGAGTACTTTGTTGTAGCATCATCATTTACTGATTGTGTTTTTGCAGTGCAAGTACAAACACATTTACCCCCAGCCTTTCTGAGAATTTTTGAGATTTTGTTATAAAAATCGATTAAGTCAATATGACTCATGTCTTAAAATAGTAGATAGCTGCCTTTTATAAGCGCTCCTTATATCACTTTCCATTTATCATGAAACGTAGTCTTGCATACGTACTAAAATAATTAGTTGTATCTCAATAATTATCACATTCATTTGCAACTACACACATTAGGGTGGGCCGAATAATTTGTTTTCCAAATTTCAATACGGTTATTGTATGAAAGTTGTACCTTGGACCCTTATATCTTACACATAAAGGAACAATTTTTAAACAACATCTAGGGCCCAAAGTTTAAAAGTTTGTATGGAGGCAGACTTTTTTACGGAATTCTCAATGACAAGGTGGAATATAAGTGCCTTATTTTTAACACAAATAATAAACACTTTTCAAAAATATCTAGACGGGGCGTTAGATGGCGCTAAGACAAAAAGGAGTTCCAGAAACCTACGTGCGCATGATCATGGACATGTATGAGGGAGCAAGGACAAGAGTAAGATGTCCCGCAGGAGTCACCGAAGAGTTCCCAATCAAAGTCGGTGTACACCAGGGAAGCGTCCTTAGTCCTTTGCTATTTATTGCAGTCCTTGATTATATGCTTGAAGGAAAAGTGACTCGAGGAAGCCTTCATGAAAAAGAACCCATCACAAGCAAGATAGAGCACGACCGGCTCAGTTGGTATTGTCACGTTCAAAGGAGAGATCTTTCGAACCCCGTCAAAAAGGCAATATCAATCAACGTTCCTACGCAATCACAACTGGATCACACAAATGCAAAAACACCAGCATTCGATTGGCCTCAGTGACGAAGTGAACCGAAACCGAGAAGCCTGCCGGTACTTCCTGAGGTCAAATCGGCAAACCCCACAGGCGGACCAGTAGAGATGCAGTAAAGTGGGAGGGGTGTGATCCTTCTACTCCGGATCATAGCTTCGCCGTAAGAAGAAGAAGAAGAAGAAGATCTAGCCGGGGCGCTAGGGACCTCAAAGTTTAAGGTTTTTATTTATTTAAAAAGTAACCGGGGCTATTGTGGAAATGGAAATGTTACTTTACTGCGTTGATAGTTCAGAAAAAACTATTCAGCTATACGAGTACTTATCTAACTATCTGAACATTTATATTTTATCAAAAAATTTACCAAGTGTGACTCTTGGCGTCGGTGTATAAATATTTAAATTATATTTATTGGCCAGGAAAGTCCATCATAAATTAGATATTCACATTGCGGCAGATAGTGGAAAAAAAAAACCAGGAACTCCAAATCGATACTCACCACATTTTCATCGATTTTAAAGTTGAGCCATGTCTCGATATGGCATCCCTGCAAAATTCGCCCGTCTGTGCATTTAAGGGTGGCCGTGGTGTAGTGGTAACATCATCGCTTGTCACGCTGTTGGTTCACTGTTCATATCCTGATGTCAAGAATTACGAGTATCTATTTATTTCGCAAGTAAAAAATAAAAAAGTCGATCAATTGTGAAAGCTAAGTCGACTCTACTGCGAAGGCATAACACTGGCAGTAAAGTGGACATGTGGCTGAAAATGCGACTTGATCGTGATGATGACATCAGTAGGACGGAAAAAAATACTGTGAATCATGAGCAACGACAAAAGCAAAACAAACAAGCTCCCCAGTTATCTGGACGCTACCCTTAGAGTTTACAGAAACTTAATACCATCTGAGTTTCAAACCACTACACTAAATCTTTCATTCTTACTCTATCTTCTTCACAACGCCATGTCCTGTAATAGTACAAGAGTATTCATATCCTCTTTCGCCCGCGCAAATTATAAACAAACTGCACACTGCTGCATCAAGGTCGGTAACAACATCACCGAAGACTTTGAAGTCGGAAAAGGGCTACGACAAGGTTAAGCGCTGTTATGAGATTTCTTTAACATAATACTTGAAAGGATTGTGCAAAATTCTCAATGTAACATCGGAGGTACTATCTTTCAAAAGTCTGTACAACTGTCGTGTTTTCGCGAGTATTGTAACAAAAGCGGCGAAAATGGGTTTAGGCAAAACAAAATATATGCTGTCAAAAAAGGAGAGTCAATATCGGCGACTTGGACAGAACGTCACAATAGACAGCTACGATTTTGGGGTAGTTAAGGACATTTGCTACCTAGGCTCCACTGTTAATTCAAATAATGACAACAGCGCAGAGATCAAGCGAAAAATCACTCCTGCCAACCGCTGTTTCTTTGGGCTAAGAAGGAAGGTGCGTATCAAACCCCTCTCACGGACAATTTAGGTGAATTTATATAAGACTCAAATCACCCCAGTCCAGCTATATACCGCACAAGCATGTACGTTATCAAAGACGGATGAAAGAAAAATTATTTGAGTGATTTTTGGAGGAGAAGATAAGATACAACAGCGACATCAACCTAGTCAGAAGGGTTCAAATTCCTCGCCTTAAATGGCTAGGATATTTAGAACGAATAGACAAACTCTCTGGCCATTAAAGTCTTCGAACACATCCCGAAGGAAAAACACGGTAAGGGAAGACCTAGTTTAAGGTGGCGCACACAAGTGGAAAGGGACGTCAACCAACTTTGTTTCCACAAATTCTCAGATTATTGGTGTTAATACTTTCGGCTGCATCGCTTTAGCCTACAAACTTTATCAAAAAAAAAAATTTATATATTTTTGCATTTTCGAAGTTTTTTGAACTCTGGCTTTTATTTGGTGTACGAGTATAGTACATGGGGAAATATTTTCTTTTTCTTCGGGTATATTGCGCCTCCAAAGGCTCACCCACAAAAATATTTATTAGTTTTGGTTCACCACATACTATTTATGTTCAAAATTTCAGCTCTTATCGTCTAACGGTTCAAAAGTTGCAAGCCTGTGACATATCGACGTACAGATGGGCACAATATTGTATTCATTAGTGTTCCAACTACTGAACATACTATAACAGTGATCTTTATATCGCTTTCAAATGTTTGCCCCTCTTTGGTACACATAGAGATGTTCGCGGGATTGCCATAAGGATGTAAAAGTGATGGGCCCCAGTAGCTTGCCTAATAGAACGCTTAAATGTCATATTTAGAGGGATCATTCCATTGATGTCTTCGGAACATCTGCTGAAGTAGTAGACATTGCTCTGACGTAAGCTTTAGTTGAGCCAATGTTTAGAGATTGGATGTTAGTGAGGGGATCATCAATTATACTAACTGCTTGCCTTTGTACGCTGTCGAGTAAAAAAAAAGAAAATGTTTCTGGCCGAGCTCCATATGTGAAAATAGTACTCCAGCCTCGGTCTAACTTGGGGTTTGTACAAGTGTAGGAGTTACGGCATGTAGGAGGTATGGCATCAAGGTACATTTGTCCAACTCAACGGTTTTGGAAAAATTATTTTTTTCAAAATCAGACATTACTAAAATACCGTTGACTTTCTAGTTAGAATAATAATTCCGGTTCCACTTCGAACTCTGATCCCACAGAACCCAGATGTGGAGTATGAACTAAAACCGTCGACACATACATACAGACAGAATTGAGATACACACTTTTTGAGTTTTTCTATTACACTAATGTCAAGTTTATTCAAAGATTCGAGATAGAAAATGTTCAGACGACTTTATTTAAAACTAGCATCTTCATCATCAAATCGATTTGCTTTCTTCCAATGATCGACGGCCCGTTATTAATAAGTTATACTCATTCAAATGCCTCCTAACTACCTCCCGGTAGTTGAGTGAAAATACTCATAGAAAGTAGAAATTTGTTAATTCACCTCTCATTACCATTTCCATGTAAGGCATTTCCGTCATACATTCATATCTTAATTCTGGTCCATGCTTGTTGTAGATTTCGTTAACCTCTGCTCTTAGTTTGTCCTGAATATTTTGATTTAATGCCAATTCATACAAAGCAAAGCCCATTGTCATCGAAGAAGTTTCAAATCCTCCTAAAAAGAAAACAAACGTCTGTGCTGCCATCTCTTCAATGGTAATTCCATTTTCAGTGTTCTTTAGCTCTAGTAACAAGTTCATGAAATCTTCTCGTTTAATTGAATTTTTCTCTCTATAGTCGACTGTCTCACGCACTACACGCAGAAAGAAATTATGTATATCATCATGAGTCATTCGCATTCGAAGTTTTCTTGCTATATTTGGAAAGCTGAAGATCAATGCCTCAATAATCTTTGAGTGTCGGTGCTCGGTTAAGCACTTTCCGCCCATAACTCGAAACTCTGCATTCGGGTCTTTCAAGCTATTGCAATCGATGCCAAAGGCACATGTACCAATAACGTCAGTCGTAAACCTAGCCAAAACATCTTTAATCTCAATGATCGGGTCCTTGCCAGACATTGTATCTAACAAATTGACTAGCTGATCACCCACTGAGGTTACCATTGGAAACATCATCTTCATTTTACCCGAAGTGAATGTGGGTGACAGTTTATGTCGAAGTGTTTTCCACTTGCTGCCATCCAAGGAAAACAGATGACCGGTTAAAGGATCGTCACGACAATTATGAAATAATCCACGATCAGCAAAATTATTAAAATCTTTGATTAAAATGTCTTTGATGAGATCCAGATCTAGTACTAAAACCGAACGAAATAGCAGAAAATAAAAGCCGGCAAAGGGTGCAGTTCCCTTGTATTTGTCGTAGTATTCCTTCAGAATATCGCGAATGTGTTTTGTTGTCCCTGCACCCTGCAGATTGCCAGAAAGTAGATTTGGCTCATCGTGTGGCACTCCACGTCGCTTCCAAAACGAGAAATTATTTTTTAAGAACAGTACTATCACTGAAATGAGTGCAATGAGAATGTATAGGGTAACCGCACAAAAGCCCATGTCGTATGGACTGCTAAATATTTCACTACAAACTTTTCTCTGCGAATATTGTGAGAGTACTACTAGCACTAGAATCAAAATTCGCTTCGAAATATGACGCTTTACAAAGCTAGATAAGCTTTTTGTGGCTGTAGAACTTATTCTCACTGAATTTCACCATCGAACTTGCTTTGTACAATTCTTCGGTTCAACGTTAGGGCTCACTCAAGCCAATCGATATTGGTTGACACTGAAAGATTATTGATGACCTTCAGTAAAACCCATTACACAAGTTACAATCTTCTGAATGGGATTGCGATAAGTATCTAATTATGAAATCGTGTGATTTGCCGAAATAGCCACCCGGTATCAGAAAATAAACAATAAGTAATGACAGTTTTATGCTTTAGATAAAGAGCGATCGTGCGTCACAATCCCAAGCATGGAAGTTCAATCATATAGTGAATAGATGATACTTTCACGCTTAATACTAACACAGCCACACGAGTAATGGTTTCCAGTGCGTAACGCGGTGTACGAGTACTTTGTTGTAGCATCATCATTTACTGATTGTGTTTTTGCAGTGCAAGTACAAACACATTTACCCCCAGCCTTTCTGAGAATTTTTGAGATTTTGTTATAAAAATCGATTAAGTCAATATGACTCATGTCTTAAAATAGTAGATAGCTGCCTTTTATAAGCGCTCCTTATATCACTTTCCATTTATCATGAAACGTAGTCTTGCATACGTACTAAAATAATTAGTTGTATCTCAATAATTATCACATTCATTTGCAACTACACACATTAGGGTGGGCCGAATAATTTGTTTTCCAAATTTCAATACGGTTATTGTATGAAAGTTGTACCTTGGACCCTTATATCTTACACATAAAGGAACAATTTTTAAACAACATCTAGGGCCCAAAGTTTAAAAGTTTGTATGGAGGCAGACTTTTTTACGGAATTCTCAATGACAAGGTGGAATATAAGTGCCTTATTTTTAACACAAATAATAAACACTTTTCAAAAATATCTAGACGGGGCGTTAGATGGCGCTAAGACAAAAAGGAGTTCCAGAAACCTACGTGCGCATGATCATGGACATGTATGAGGGAGCAAGGACAAGAGTAAGATGTCCCGCAGGAGTCACCGAAGAGTTCCCAATCAAAGTCGGTGTACACCAGGGAAGCGTCCTTAGTCCTTTGCTATTTATTGCAGTCCTTGATTATATGCTTGAAGGAAAAGTGACTCGAGGAAGCCTTCATGAAAAAGAACCCATCACAAGCAAGATAGAGCACGACCGGCTCAGTTGGTATTGTCACGTTCAAAGGAGAGATCTTTCGAACCCCGTCAAAAAGGCAATATCAATCAACGTTCCTACGCAATCACAACTGGATCACACAAATGCAAAAACACCAGCATTCGATTGGCCTCAGTGACGAAGTGAACCGAAACCGAGAAGCCTGCCGGTACTTCCTGAGGTCAAATCGGCAAACCCCACAGGCGGACCAGTAGAGATGCAGTAAAGTGGGAGGGGTGTGATCCTTCTACTCCGGATCATAGCTTCGCCGTAAGAAGAAGAAGAAGAAGAAGATCTAGCCGGGGCGCTAGGGACCTCAAAGTTTAAGGTTTTTATTTATTTAAAAAGTAACCGGGGCTATTGTGGAAATGGAAATGTTACTTTACTGCGTTGATAGTTCAGAAAAAACTATTCAGCTATACGAGTACTTATCTAACTATCTGAACATTTATATTTTATCAAAAAATTTACCAAGTGTGACTCTTGGCGTCGGTGTATAAATATTTAAATTATATTTATTGGCCAGGAAAGTCCATCATAAATTAGATATTCACATTGCGGCAGATAGTGGAAAAAAAACCCACATTTTCATCGATTTTAAAGTTGCCTGTGATAGCTTCTATGGAGATGAGCTATACAGAGCCATGTCTCGATATGGCATCCCTGCAAAATTCGCCCGTCTGTGCATTTAAGGGTGGCCGTGGTGTAGTGGTAACATCATCGCTTGTCACGCTGTTGGTTCACTGTTCATATCCTGATGTCAAGAATTACGAGTATCTATTTATTTCGCAAGTAAAAAATAAAAAAGTCGATCAATTGTGAAAGCTAAGTCGACTCTACTGCGAAGGCATAACACTGGCAGTAAAGTGGACATGTGGCTGAAAATGCGACTTGATCGTGATGATGACATCAGTAGGACGGAAAAAAATACTGTGAATCATGAGCAACGACAAAAGCAAAACAAACAAGCTCCCCAGTTATCTGGACGCTACCCTTAGAGTTTACAGAAACTTAATACCATCTGAGTTTCAAACCACTACACTAAATCTTTCATTCTTACTCTATCTTCTTCACAACGCCATGTCCTGTAATAGTACAAGAGTATTCATATCCTCTTTCGCCCGCGCAAATTATAAACAAACTGCACACTGCTGCATCAAGGTCGGTAACAACATCACCGAAGACTTTGAAGTCGGAAAAGGGCTACGACAAGGTTAAGCGCTGTTATGAGATTTCTTTAACATAATACTTGAAAGGATTGTGCAAAATTCTCAATGTAACATCGGAGGTACTATCTTTCAAAAGTCTGTACAACTGTCGTGTTTTCGCGAGTATTGTAACAAAAGCGGCGAAAATGGGTTTAGGCAAAACAAAATATATGCTGTCAAAAAAGGAGAGTCAATATCGGCGACTTGGACAGAACGTCACAATAGACAGCTACGATTTTGGGGTAGTTAAGGACATTTGCTACCTAGGCTCCACTGTTAATTCAAATAATGACAACAGCGCAGAGATCAAGCGAAAAATCACTCCTGCCAACCGCTGTTTCTTTGGGCTAAGAAGGAAGGTGCGTATCAAACCCCTCTCACGGACAATTTAGGTGAATTTATATAAGACTCAAATCACCCCAGTCCAGCTATATACCGCACAAGCATGTACGTTATCAAAGACGGATGAAAGAAAAATTATTTGAGTGATTTTTGGAGGAGAAGATAAGATACAACAGCGACATCAACCTAGTCAGAAGGGTTCAAATTCCTCGCCTTAAATGGCTAGGATATTTAGAACGAATAGACAAACTCTCTGGCCATTAAAGTCTTCGAACACATCCCGAAGGAAAAACACGGTAAGGGAAGACCTAGTTTAAGGTGGCGCACACAAGTGGAAAGGGACGTCAACCAACTTTGTTTCCACAAATTCTCAGATTATTGGTGTTAATACTTTCGGCTGCATCGCTTTAGCCTACAAACTTTATCAAAAAAAAAAATTTATATATTTTTGCATTTTCGAAGTTTTTTGAACTCTGGCTTTTATTTGGTGTACGAGTATAGTACATGGGGAAATATTTTCTTTTTCTTCGGGTATATTGCGCCTCCAAAGGCTCACCCACAAAAATATTTATTAGTTTTGGTTCACCACATACTATTTATGTTCAAAATTTCAGCTCTTATCGTCTAACGGTTCAAAAGTTGCAAGCCTGTGACATATCGACGTACAGATGGGCACAATATTGTATTCATTAGTGTTCCAACTACTGAACATACTATAACAGTGATCTTTATATCGCTTTCAAATGTTTGCCCCTCTTTGGTACACATAGAGATGTTCGCGGGATTGCCATAAGGATGTAAAAGTGATGGGCCCCAGTAGCTTGCCTAATAGAACGCTTAAATGTCATATTTAGAGGGATCATTCCATTGATGTCTTCGGAACATCTGCTGAAGTAGTAGACATTGCTCTGACGTAAGCTTTAGTTGAGCCAATGTTTAGAGATTGGATGTTAGTGAGGGGATCATCAATTATACTAACTGCTTGCCTTTGTACGCTGTCGAGTAAAAAAAAAGAAAATGTTTCTGGCCGAGCTCCATATGTGAAAATAGTACTCCAGCCTCGGTCTAACTTGGGGTTTGTACAAGTGTAGGAGTTACGGCATGTAGGAGGTATGGCATCAAGGTACATTTGTCCAACTCAACGGTTTTGGAAAAATTATTTTTTTCAAAATCAGACATTACTAAAATACCGTTGACTTTCTAGTTAGAATAATAATTCCGGTTCCACTTCGAACTCTGATCCCACAGAACCCAGATGTGGAGTATGAACTAAAACCGTCGACACATACATACAGACAGAATTGAGATACACACTTTTTGAGTTTTTCTATTACACTAATGTCAAGTTTATTCAAAGATTCGAGATAGAAAATGTTCAGACGACTTTATTTAAAACTAGCATCTTCATCATCAAATCGATTTGCTTTCTTCCAATGATCGACGGCCCGTTATTAATAAGTTATACTCCTCTCTTCTGACTTTTGGTATTGAAAGGGTGAATAGCATTGAGTTATTAGTGAAGATTGATGGTGTCACATATTCAATTGCCTCAATTTCATTTCGACCTGGCTTATGATTCTATTTATTTCCACTATGTCCAGGACATTGGTGGTGACTATGCTAGCTATTCTTAGCCATTTGACTGAGCAACAATTTGTTAAAATCTATTGGAGCTTTAAGAATCTTCTATGAAACAAACATACAGACAGGAATACGCATGTGCACCGCGTGACTTGCTCCTCTTCTCAGTGGCAAGAGAACATGCACAGTTGTCGCCATCGTTAAAGGCCAACCTCGTTACTAATCTAGTTTTACCAATGACGCGACGGGGATTTTATATTCTTCTTAAGAATGATTGTCCATTGCCAACAACAAGCAGTGTTCCCATGCGGTGCACCATCTTTTTTTTTTATAATTTGCGCGCGCCAAATGGGATATGAATACCATTAAATTATTTCAGGGAACAGGCGTTTGTAGAAATTGAGAGAGAGAGAAAGAAAGATTGGTGTAGTGGGTTTGAAACTTAGGTGGTATTAAATTTCAGTAAACTCCAAGGGTGGCGTCCAGATAACTGGGGAGCTTGTTTGTTTTGCTTTTTGTCGTTGCTCATGATTCACAGTATTTTTTTCCCTCCACCTGATGTCATCATCACGATCAAGTTGCATTTAAGCCATATGACCACCCTACTGCCAGTGTTATGCCTTCGCAGTAGAGTTGACTAAGTTTTCGCAATTAATCGACTTTTTTATTTATTTCGAATAAATAGATTATTGTTGAGATCAGAATTTGAACCGTGAACCAAGAGCGTGACAAGCGTTGATTTTATCACTACACCACGGCCATCCTTACTTCTTAAGTACGAGTACTAACCCCGACCTACACTGCTTGATTTCAGTGATCGGACAAGAAGCGATCCATTTTCTTTTTTCCACTTCTATTATTAAATTTTTAACACCTTAATCTCAACAAGCCTCTAAGGTTTAGAACGGCAAAATTTTATTAAAATTTGTGCAGTAGTTTTTGCGTGATGCGCACACAGGCACGAACCAAATTATCATTTTATTTATAGGATCGTGTCCCCAGTACTCGAACACTTAGTGGTTCATTGTAAAATAATCGTTATCTGTGAGAGAACCGCATTATTCCCCAGTAGTCGAACATTAGTTTCTTTAACCTGAACATAAAGTTTCCTTTTTTCGAACGCTATATTTCGTGTATATTTTAAATTAAGAAAATGAGAGAAATCCATATAATTGATTTATTTAATTTTTTGACAACGAAAACATAAAAAACAGTAACAAAACTTTTAAACTTAAAAGAAAATAAGTAAATAGAATTCACAAACAATAAAAAGTAAAATTTGTACATAATTCAGTCTTGAAGTTGGAATTAGTAGAAATAGGGTCATCTACTAAAATTTCATTTAAAACTTCTGGAATCTCTTCAAAGTCCGCTGTCGGAAAGTTGTTAGCATTCAGTTCTGATATTCCAGTGTTCGATTCACAGGGCAGTTTTTTTTTTTTTTGCATCCTACACAATTTTAAGTAAAGATCAAAATTGAAATCATTTTTTAATAATTCCTCTTTAAGAGAAGATAGTATTTGCACTGTTATATCAAGCTTTCTCAATTTTTCTGCTTGCATCGCAGTATCTGCAGTTATGTGTTCTATATTTTCCAGAGTGTAGTCTACAGCGTTAGGATCAAAAGGGTAAATACCACATTTTTTGAAACCATTGCGTACATATTGAGAACGATCGGTTTTGTCTAGAACCAGTTTAAGTATTTCACAGAAGTTTATTTTCATAACGGATTTATCAATATTTCAAGGAAAACGCTGCCATTCTCTTATTGATGCCTTATAGTTGCTTTTAATACCTTTAAACGCTCCCACATCTGCAGGTTGCATGATGTGTGTGTTGTTAGGGGGCAGTGAGTAGAGAATTATCTGATTGTTCGAGCAAAATTCGCTTATAACTATTAACAAATGTGATCTGTGCCCATCAACAAGTGCAAAAACTGGTCATTGAATATGCCATCCATTAAAATCATTGGCAACATACTCGTAAAAGGTTTCCGACCTCATCCATCCCGTTTCAGAACGACCGATTATCCAATCTTTCGGCATTTTTTCGACAAGTTTGGATGGTGGATTGCTTAGGTAAGGAAATACAATTCCAAGCGGTAATGTTACTCCAATTGCGTTGAATACCAAAAGTACCGTTAAGTTTTCACTTTCATTTGACAATTTAACATCATACCAATTTCGAAAGCCTTTGGGACCAATAACTTTTCTAGTTTTTGGGGCTAATCTGAAGGATGTTTCATCCCCATTAAAAATCAGTGAAGGATCGTTCAAAATATCTTTAGCATTCATTTCTACTAAAAATGTTTCCAAATCACGGAACCATTTTCGGATGCTTTCTTCCATTACGACAGCTCTGGCTTTACATACAGATTCAGATATTCATAGACTTAACTCTTTATGTAGCTTCAAAAAGCTGTAATACCATTTCTTTCCTGGTCGATCGTCTTTGAAAGGAGTTGCTCGCTTTTCATCCCTTACTATTTTTTGAACCACATTTAAGAGTTCGTTTGGTTTTTGGGGGAATCCGCATTTCGCAATATTAATGAACCACTCTACGACCATGCGTTCCTCACTTTCTGTAAGGACTGTGATCTTCCCATGAACACCAAACTTCCTACTCTCTGCTCGAAAACTTAAACCATCCTCCCGAATAGCCTCTAAAGCGTTTGCTAATGAAGCTTCACTATAAGTCTGGTATTTTCGCTTCATTATGTCTAAAATAAGTTAGTTTTCAAATTGATTTAAGAAAGGTAAGATATTTTCCACTTTCAAAAGTGAAAAAATAAAACCTGTTCGGACAAAGGCAACTAAAAATATAAAGTTGAAGGAACCAAACACTGAAGAAAAAAGTGTTCCAATACTGGCCTCTAGGTTTCGATATGATTATGAAAAGAAAAACACTAAAACAAATTTTTATTTCTGTATTATTCATTACCTGAACGGGAAAAAACTTTTTTTGACAAAGTTGCCTGCATTCGAACACTAGTGTTCGAAAAGGAAACTTGAAAAAGTTTAGTTCCCTATGATCGAACGGTCAAAAAATAATAAACGACGTTACCCTATAGATTTGACATGTGATCAAACAAGTTTTTTGGCCTTTTAATGTATTTTTACAAAATAAAAATTTTGTCTCCCCTTCGACTTTGCGTAAATTTTAAATCTGAACAGTATACAAACGAATAGCACATATGGAGCGTGGTACGTGCGACTAAGTAGTGCCCTTTATTTTCCTTCGTTTCTTTTGATTACGCTATTATCGGAGCATTGATAAACAATGCATTTTGCCATATCTTTTCTGTTTATTTTCATCGTCAATGAATTGTATTTTTTTTTTAAGCTACAAGCTACCTGTTCAGTTTATGTTGCTTTTCCACTAAATTGCTTATCGAATTGCGATAAGTATCTTTGATAAATGGCAAATAATTTAAAAGTGATTAATGCTTTTTTTTTGTTTTTATATTTTTTATCAGAGTTTATTGATACAAATGTCTAGCACAAGATAAGAGTGATCTACAGTATTACTCGTATTTCTAATAAAAACCCCAGTACTCGCATGTGTACTGGTGGAAATGCGATACTACTAGATATTTTGCCCTTCAAACACGTTCCACTTTCAAGTAAATTCCACCCTTTGCAGCAAGCAATTGATTTTTTATATCGATTTCCAATGGTACTGGAGTTTTATCTGAATATTTAAACCTAAAATGTTTCAAAAGCATTGAGAGTCCCACATACGTTTGCATTCTGCCAAAACGCATTCCGATACAGTTTCTTGGACCATCACCAAATGGCAACCATGTTATTGGATGACGCTTTTGCATTTCTTCAGGTGCAAAGCGTTCTGGATCAAATTTGTCTGGATCTGGATAGATTTCGGGATCTCGATGAATAGCATCAGAGGGAATGATAACAAAAGCTCCCTTAGGAATGATGTACTTTGGATCAGACGTCGGGTAATCATTCATTGCCTTGCGAATTAAATTGACAAGTACGGAATATTTGCGAAGAGTTTCTAAAAATCAAAATATATATTCTTGTTTAAAAAAAAATACAATAACAATTATGTAGGTAGAATAAAGTGATACAAAGAGATTTTAAACTAAAACCAGTTGGCAACTCACCTTTTATCACCATTTCCATATAAGGCATTTCATTCATACACTCGTAGGTAAATGTTGCTCCATGCTGGGCGTAGACCTCGTTAATTTCGGTCCTTAATCTTTCCTGTATATTTTGGTTCAACGCCAATTCATACAAAGCAAAACCCATAGTCGTTGAAGAAGTTTCAAAACCTCCCAAAAAGAATACAAAGGTTTGTGCCGCCATCTCTTCTACAGTAATTCCGTCACCAGAATTCTTTAGCTCAAGCAACAAGTTCATGAAATCATCTCGTTTAATCGAATTTTTCTCTCTATAATCGACTGTCTCACGCACCACGCGTAGAAAGAAATTATGGATGTCATCATGAATGGTTCGCATTCCTAGTTTCCTTGCTAAATCCGGAAAACTAAATATTAGTCCCTCAACTAACTTATTGTGACGGTGCTGTGTGAACGCTTTTCCACCCATGGTCCGAAATTCTGCATTAGGATCTTTCAAACTGTTGCAATCGATGCCGAAAGCACAATTGCCAATAACATCGGTTGTGAACCTAGATACAATATCTTTTATCTCTACGATCGCATCTACTTTTGTCATCTCATCAAGCAAATTGATTAGTTCATCACTAATGGAGACGACTGTTGGAAACATTAACTTCATTTTACCCGAAGTGAATGTTGGTGATAGCTTGTTCCGTAGTTTCTTCCACTTGCCGCCATCCAAGGCAAATAGGTGACCGGTTAAGGGATCATCGCGATCATTATGATATAAACCGCGATCAGCGAAATTATTAAAGTCTTTGATTAAAATATTTTTCACTAGGTCCAAATCAAGAATCACAACAGATCGAATTAGGAATAAATAGAAACCGGCAAACGGACCGGTTCCCTTATACTTGTCGTAGTATTCCTTCAAGATATCGCGAAAATGCTTCGTTTTATCTAGTTCTTTGAGGTTGCCAGCCAACAAATTTGGCTCATCGTGTGGAATACCACATCGTTTCCAAAATGAAAATTGATTCTTAATGAAGACCACTATCACGGAAACTAATGCAATGAGAATGTATAGGGTAATTGTCCAAAAGCCCATATTGAGTAAACAAACGAATTATAACGAATATTGCTGGTGTACTAGCAGAGCTGCAAACGTCAATTGCGTACGCAGTACGACTATTAACTAAACTGGAAGAGCTTTTCAGACAATTAGACTTATTCGCACTCAATTTCGTAGTTATAATAGATTCGGAATCATTCTCCACTTATTCACTTATTTCGATAACGACTCTACTTATTTTCGTGTAAGATATACTGGATGAGCTTTGCGCTATAGGGTACAAGGCGTTTTATTTTTCTAAATTAGGAAAGGAACATCGGGATCTAGTAGATCTGGTTGGAGACTACTCTTAGAGCTTTAAGCAATATTATAAATAATTGCGGAGTCTTATTTGTTTTGTAATCTTCTCTTAGGAGGCAGGTGGACGCCAGGGCTCAGTGGTAAAGTCAGCGATCACTGAGTAAGAAACTCAAGGTTCAAGTCTGGGAAAATACCAAATAGTTCATGAAAAGCTTCTCTGAATTGCGCCTCGGAAACGTCATCAAATTGTAGGTCCCTACCATTTGAGCTATGCGATACACGGGATGCTAGGCCAGATGGCCTGTATGGGCTGTCAGCTCCAAAATATTTATATTTACTGCTTTTCCATGATCATTAAGCACATTCATATTATTTGAAAGTGTTAGTTCCCATTTGGAGTAAAATTTTGGGAAACACATTTCCCCCTTCTAAATTTGAGCCGCGAATGGGTTGCCAAATCGCAAAGACATTCGTGATACGTAATTTTACCTATTAAGAGTTATAGCGTGATAAGCTGTGGCACCTCATAAGCCTGTCAACTTCATCTAATGGTACCGGTTGTGGGTGTGGAATACGTCCTCCCCAGTCATATGATTTCTTCCTGGTTTGACCCAAGAAATCACCCCCAGAATTTCTGCTTCTTGAATTGAAACACGATGTATGCACATAGTTTCGAAGTAAATCACGAAAGCATACAATTGCTCTTGAAACTCAATGCAATGTTTTCCACTTTCTGCGAAAAAGTGTAAAAGTGATCGATAGTAGCAACTTGTTGAGCTAATATAGACCTCTGTATCAGGAATAATAAGCATCTAACACATATTCAGAAATGGTAATAAGCCTGCTACTGGATTTTTTGAATTTTCAGAAATGAACAGGTTAAAAATGATATTTAAAAGGTTCCATTTTGTTATTTTAAATTTGAATTTCCTTTCGACGAGTTTCTCTTTCTCAAAGTGATCGACGAGTTTATTTCAAAGAATTTGCCTTCCTTTGGCACTTACATATGTAGGAAATATTTTATTAAATGTTAATAATAAATCCACGTGTAAGACAATTCCTTACAGATTTTTGAGACATATCCTTCAAGGGATCAAGCAAAACAATCTAAATCAAAAACCAAACAAAATTTTACAAATAATGACGAACAAAATATATTATTTTAGGTTACAATGTAGGATATTGCATTCTTATGAACTTTAAGAACTAAAGTTCTTAGAGCCAGAAAGTTATATAAATGCGCATGTATTTCTGTCATTAAACACGTTCCACTTGCAAATAAATTCCACCCTTTGCCGACAACAGTGGATTCTTTAAATCTATTTCCAATGGCAGTGGAGTTTTATTTGAATGCCTAAATCTAAAATGTTTTAAAAGCATGGACAATCCCACATAAGTTTGCATCTTGCCAAAACGCAACCAAGTCACTGCGTGACGCTTTTGTATTTCTTCAGGTGCAAAGCGTTCTGGATCAAATTTTTCTGGATCTGGGTAGATGTCAGGGTCTCGATGAATAGCATCAGATGGGATGATAATAAAAGCTCCCTTTGGTATAGTATAATTGGGATCAGACGTTGGATGTTCATTGGCTGCTTTGAGAATTAAATTAACAATTACAGAATATTTACGAAGAGTTTCTGAAATGAAATATTTTATTAATTAGGAACAAAAGGAAAAAGAATAGTAGAATACTTAAAAAAAAAAAAACTTTTGACTTTTTGGCAATACATTGCGCCCAAAACCCGAGATAAATTGCAGTAAAGTAGTAGGTAGATACATACGAGTATAAAACTTAATTGATCTTCAGAACCAGTGCAGATTTTTATGGAGCAAATTATTATTTTTTTTTTTGTTTATACGAGTTAAGGATAAGTATTAGTTTCCTGAAATAAGGAAAGCTAACGGCGAATGGGCAAAAGGAGAGATTTGCCGAACATTTAGAGGAAACGTTCAGGCCATTCGATGGACAACCATTGATCGAAAATCCGAATGCAAATACGGCACCCGACAACTTTAAATTTAAAACTGTATCCCTGTCCGAACTTCGAATGACAATACGAAAACTGAAAAATAACAAGGCTCCAGGATATGATTTAATCACTGGCGAAGTTTTGAAGGAGCTACCGAAAAAAGAGTTAGTTGTTAGTTTGAGACTTCTATATGTTCCAAGGCAATGGCAAGTCGCCGAAGTAATAATGGTTCCGAAACCGGGGAAATGTGCAAACGACAAGAAATCATATAGACCCATTTCGCTTCTGCCGATAATATCTAAGGTCTTTGAGAAACTTCTGCTAAAAAGATTGCACCCAGTAATTGAAGAAAGGCGATTGATCCCGGATCATCAATTCGGGTTTCGGGTTAAACATTCCACAATGGATCAGGTGTATCGAATAACAAATGAAATTGAAAAAGCTCTAGAAGGGAAAAGATATGTTCTACCGCTTTTCTCGATCGTGTTCCGCAAAGAAGCGTTCTCGGCCCAATCCTGTTCCTCCTCTACACAAGAGATATACCACAAGATGAAGGGACTGTCGTAGCAACGTTTGCAGATGGCTATCCTCGCAACAGATGAGTCAGTCGAATCATCAACTGGAAAACTCCAACGAGCTTTAAACAAAGTATGCGAGTGGACAAAGACCTGTGTCAATTTTACTTACAAAAAGATAAACAACTTACCTATTTCCATTAACTCGGTACAAATACAGTACGCAAACGAGGCAAAATATCTAGGAATGACACTAGACGCAAAACTTAAGTGGAAGCCACATGTTAAAAAGCTCGAAATCAGACTTAGAGAAATGTACTGGCTACTCGGGAGATACTCGAAGTTAAGCGTATACAACAAACTGCTTCTGTATAAGCAAGTGCTAAAACCATCTTGGACATACGGTATACAACTTTGGGGTTGTACCAAGCCAAGCAATATGACTGTTCTGCAAATATTCCAAAACAAAACACTAAGAGCAATTGTGAATGCTCCATGGTATATAAGGAATAGTGATATTCACAGAGATCTAGGAATTGCCACCGTGAGGGATGAAGTAACAAACTTTGCTCACAAACTTCGTACTCGCCTTCATGATCATTGCAATAATGAAATAATCCGTACTCTGGACGTGACAAACCTCGAGCGTCGACTATAAAGAACAAGACCGTACGATCTGGCGCAGATCCGCATGTAATGACGGTATTAGTAGGTGCCTTCGCTGGAAAGCTACCTACCTTACAGAAGCGTAAAATACTTGTTAAGGTAACTTAGTCGTAGTCACCACAAAACGGAAAAGTGAGAGGAACGAATTTCCTACTACTATGAGCACAAGCGGCCGGTTCTCATATTGCCTCTCTGGGGGGTGAGGTTTAGCCCGTAGGCATATACTGCCGACACTTATGCATCATCAGGTCAGATATATGAATCGGGCATAACCAATGGTACGGGCCATTGGTATCTTTTGAAGATTCCTGCACCTCCAGGCGCAACCAAAAAAAAAAAAAGTTTCCTAAAAATACCAGATCTCGAGATTTTGATCAAGCTTAACATTACTATGATAGAGAATCTCAATGAAGTGGATCTCTTAATTCTATTTGTCTCACTATTGCAGCCTAAATGGCTTCTGCGAATTTTCCTCAAACTATACATCCGGGGTCTTTGGGCACAATTCGAGGCGAAATCTTAATCTACATTCTAACCCCGATTTAAAATAGATTTTCTCTAAAACGCTTCTAATGGTTATGATCGGAATTGAAAAAAAATAAATTGAGTAGTATATTCGATCTTTCCACATTGACAATTGATACGAAGCTATTGTGTCTCGATATTTCGCAAATTATTGCTGTTTTCTCACTTTGATACCCCACTTTGCGGATCTGCAAGTTAATTGTTTACGGTCTTACTTCTAATTCAGTCTCCTTGCTATTTCTGATAGTCCAAGTTACTTGAAATCAACTATTTTTCCTTTTTCTGTCGCCGTCAATGAGTTTCCACACGCCATTTGTATTTAAAGTTAAAACAAATATTTAGTTTCAACCCTTTCTTAAATATTTTAAGCTTTTGTTTTTATAAAAAAAACCGCGATATAAACTTTTGGAAAGCAATATTCGCAATGACTTCAATCAAGTGATTCGCAGTGTATTTGTGATTTCTTATACAAAATATTGAAATGATTGCTTTTGGACTGTTTTTAATGAAAGATATTTATTGAGTTTACACATTACTGCAACTTTGCTATTATATTCGTAATACTCGTACTTATGCAGTAATTTTTGTTCAAGTTTAAGTCTGCCTTCAAATATTTCAATTAACAAAATGGTGTGTTAGCAAGTTCTCAGTTTTGTTGTGCCCAATGAATGTTGTTATATGTTCAATATCTATCGAATAAAAACTTATTTTCATTAACCGCTGCACAAAAATTCTTTACTATCACTTCTTATCACACCTTAAGGCGTGCAATTTGCAGATTAAATAAAAAGAAACTTACATACGCAAATACATAAATACCTACATACTCGCAATAATCAGGTAAAAATAGAAATTTGTTGGCTAACTTACCTCTCATTACCATTTCCATGTAAGGCATTTCCGTCATACATTCATATCTTAATTCTGGTCCATGCTTTGTGTAAATTTCGTTAACCTCTACTCTTAGTTTGTCCTGAATATTTTGAATTAAAGCCAATTCATACAAAGCAAAGCCCATTGTCGTCGAAGAAGTTTCAAATCGTCCTAAAAAGAAAACAAACGTCTGTGCTGCCGTCTCTTCAATGGTAATTCCATTTTCAGTGTTCTTTAGCTCTATTAACAAATTCATGAAATCTTCTCGTTTAATTGAATTTTCTTTCTATAGTCGACTGTCTCACGCACTACACGCAGAAAGGAATTATGTATATCATCATGAGTCATTCGCATTCGAAGTTTTCTTGCTATATTTGGAAAGCTGAAGATCAATGATTCAATAATCTTTGAGTGACGATGCTCAGTTAAGATCTTTCCGCCCATAACTCGAAATTCTTCATTCGGGTCTTTCAAACTATTGCAATCGATGCCAAAAGCACATGTACCAATGACGTCAGTTCTGAACCTTGCCAACATATCTTTAATCTCTATGATTGGGTCTTTGCCAGACATTGTATCTAACAAATTAACTAGCTGATCACCTACTGAGGTTACCATTGGAAACATCATCTTCATTTTACCCGAAGTGAATGTGGGTGATAGTTTATGTCGAAGTGTTTTCCACTCGCTTCCATCCAAGGAGAACAGATGACCGGTTAAAGGATCGTCACGATAATTATGAAAAAATCCACGATCAGCAAAATTAATAAAATCTTTGATTAAAATGTCTTTGATGAGATCCAGATCTAGTACTAAAACTGAACGAAATATCAGTAAATAGAAGCCGGCGAACGGTCCAGTTCCCTTGTATTTGTCGTAGTATTCTTTCAGAATATCGCGAAAGTGTTTCGTTCTTTCTGCGCCCTGCAGATTGCCACAAAGCAGATTTGGCTCATCGTGAGGCACACCACGTCGCTTCCAAAACGAGAAATGATTCTTTAAGAACAGCACTATCACTGAAATGAACGCAATGAGAATGTATAGGGTAACCACACAAAAGCCCATGTCGTAAGAACTATTTAAAATGTATCTAACCACCAAATTTTCTCTGCGATTATTGTGAGAGTACTAACAGCACTAGAGTCAGAATTCGCGTCGAAATATGACGCTATGCAAAGCTAGATAAGCTTTTTATTGATATCAAGCTCATTGAGACTGAATTTCAGCATCGAGAGTGTTTTTTTAAAGTTTGAGTGAATAGGCCGATGACAAAATGTTTAATGCTTTATTCCAGAGTAGATATTGGTTGGTTGATGATTCTAAATACAGTCCCCAGCCCCTACACATGATACAATAATTCAGAGTGCGATATTTAATTTAAAATAAATTAAAAAGTATTGAAGATTTGAATGAAATTTGTTTACTGATTTAAATTTTTGACTATGTTATTATGTATGGAATACAATATCAGTTAAATGGCCGCCATGGGAATTTTTGTAGACTTCGATTCTGAGGTAGCTTTCGGTGACTTTACGGCACGTTTCTGATTATATTGCGGCAATAACTGTTTGGTTTTAAGTTTGGGGATGGCCTGCGTGGACACGATCTTTAGCTTAGCCTCACAAAAAGAAATCCACCACATAAATGTCTTCAATCTTAAGCCAAAAATATTATTTGACCATAGCGCAGATAATTCACCGTAATAGTGTCGTCTTCATCGTTTTCAAAAATATAAGGCTCGACTGCCGGTTCATAGCGTACTCCAAAATGTTAACCCGTGGTGGATGCAGCGGCCTCTCCACGATCGCATTTGAATTCTCAGAACCCCAGATTCTGCTAGTTTGTTTGTTTAAGTAGCAGCTTCGTTACTGAAGAAGATATTATTCGAAAAATTGGGCGGTTATGACTACTATAAATCACGATACACAGATATTACAGGACTTTTATTTTAGTAATAAAATGCAACAATTGTAATGCACTGCGCGATGGTTAAAAGATCCATATTTTTAAATGTCAAGGTAAGAACTAACTACATGTCACTTTGGATGACAGTTGGATTTGACAGGGATGTGAAATTCTAACTTCGAAATTAATACCCTTTTATGTATTGATAGGAAGGTAATATGTATTTTAAATGAATTTTCTTTTCTTGCACCAATGTGTGTATGTAAATATTGATAAAAAATTAGTATATAGGTACTAATCAAACTCTAACTGCTTGATTTGGCGAAATTATTTCAGATAGTAGTTAAGGGTTTTGTGTCGCATATTTGAAACTGGATTTATTGCATTACGCAAAGTATTTATTTTTGTATTTGACAAATTTTCAGATGGTAAAAATTGTGCATCTCACCAACAACAACCATGCTTTATTCAGACTCTGAATTTATACTCTGAACTTTAGTTTGGTGACACAATACCTTTATCCACTCAGGTCTTTGATTTATATCGTTAAGGCAGCAGTGTATAATTTTGTACAATAAAATGATAACGAGATATTTGCACAAATTTCTGAATATTTTGAATTCGGAATAATTTCGTAAATTCCTTCAGCGACACTTCTTGAAATGGTATAACTAAATTAACGAAGTTTCTTGCTAACCCTTCTGACCTAATTCCAGTGTAATTAGCCTCCAAACTTTATCATTTTGCTTAAGGTTTCTAAATATTGGATAGTTTTTTACGCATTCAATCAGGTTCGATATACATGTGGAATCGAACCTAATAAACAGACATTACGCTACCAATAACGAACCAACACTACCGCACACTATTGCAGAACGATAGGACATGACGTTTAACTTAACGAAGGGACATATACGAAGGATAGGCAAAGAAACAGATGAAGAGTTTTCCCGATTGATTGGTAGAGTAGAATAGAGTTAAGGCTGAACTGTAATAGTCGGAAGCAATCGGAACCTAATGTCATAATTCTATGTTAAGTTTCCTTTAGTACTGTCAATTGCTCAAGTAGCCCATAATAGGCCACTGTCAAATCGCTTTGCCTGTCATTTGAGCTGTTGTGTCACATTTTCGTACGTTAGCAAAAGTGAACGAAAACTTAACGAATCGAAGCAAAAAGCTATTACGGTCTTTAGTTAAAAGAAAACGCCATCGAAGCAAGAATTAGCAGCCAACAGTATAGTTTTCATATCAAGTTTAATATACTACAAATGTACTAAATATTACATAATTATTAAAATAAAATAATTTCAACTAAAATGCGAGTTGTGTTTTTTTAACAAAAGAAAAGTGGTCCTCAAACCCTACATCATACTCGTACATAAGTACGTATTTTTAAATAACTAAAATATTTTGAAATATATTTTTAAACCGAATAACTCATCTGTGACATATATTTCATAGATAAACCAAAAAAATAAATAAAAGCTATTATATTTAATGTCTAGGTAGACCGGAACATACTCTGGCGGGTTACGGTCTGCGTGAGGTTTAAGTGTGGGCGCATTTTAACCACAATATAATTTCCGTAGGCGTCGTGGCGTAGTGGTTACTGTGTCGGATCACTACGCAAGAGGTTCCAAGTTCGAATCCCAGAAAACACCAAAAAGTTTTTTCACGATCCCACCTCTCGCGAACGTCTGACAAACATCCGAGAGTATTGTTGACACGAGAAAGCTTCTGTAGGTGAAAAATATAACGCACACAACACGAGTGGTTGCGAGAAGCTAGGCCCTGGCACTTAAAGAGCTGTTTCGCCAAATATTTATTTTTTTATAATTTCCATAGGTACTAACGTAGTAGTGTTAGCAAAGGGGAATGGATCACAATCTATTAGGAATCTACGAAAAGACCGGCTGGATGATGGGAAACCATCAGATTACTCAAATCTTTATTGGATAAACTATTTTGCAACTTAAATTTGCCACATAAATGCCCAGTACCCAACTGCGCCTGAATTTTCTTCGCGGAATACAATTTGCAAATGGGTTTAGTTAGAGCGGAGTGAGTGGTGCAGCTGAACATTGCATGTAATCCAACGACGTAACAAGATTGAGTGGTATGCGTTAATGCCCAACATAATGGTTTATTCAAAAAAATCCATTACAAAAAATTCAATCAATAAATGAAACAAATGTTTTCTACACTAAAGTCAAAAAACTTAAATAGGGAATGTCTATTTCATCTTAATATGGCTAAGAAGAAACATGAACGTGAACAAAAAAAAAAATGGGCCAGGTTTCGCGTTCTATCCCCATGCTGTGTGTTGAGCTTCGTTTATTGTCATATAGTGCATTACATTCTGACCGCTCAGTTTAATTGCCCGGAACAAACAAAGCAGAACAGATTCTGTGTAGTCACCGCTCAAATAGGGAATTTTAATGTAATTTTAGGATAAGAAGATGTAGCTATAGGGCTAATATTTATTAATAAAAAAATAAAAAAACTTTCCAGATCTGCCTCCGCCTGTAATTTAGGAGTTAAAATAAAATGATGTTTATTTGCAAAAAATATTTGAATAATTCAAATTATTTGAAATCGTTAAAATTATGTTTTTCTTAACAAAAAAAAAAAAAAAAAACGGTAAAGTCCGAAAAAAAAATAATTTTGAAAATTTTTCACATTACATTTAAAAACGTGGCAATTTTCGAAACTGTTCAGTAAGTAAAGCACCCTTGTACGTATTTTCTAACAAAAACGTGGTACGCCATCTGATAGCATATATCCACCCCAACTGAAATATTTTCTTATTCATTTCAGAGGTTTGAACGCGAGGCAACCTCGTGAGGAACTTTAAACCTAATCTAAAAAACCTTTCGAAAACCGACTTACGTCTGTTTTCAAAGAATCGCACCTAGTCGTTCAACTTAGCACTTTATTTTTCATAAATATATTATTGTATTGAGTGACCAGATAAGAACAATTGGAAAAGAAATTTAAATGAAATAACAACGGTGTGAGATATCAAATTAATTCAGGCTTTATTTTGAAGCTACATTCAATAGCACATCATTTAAATCGCCTCGGCTTCGCTGGCAGTGCTTCAAGCGGTCGGTCCAATATGTGCGGCGTTATTCCGGCAATAGCGTCTCGAATGTTGGCCTCGAGCTCGTCCAAAGTGGTTGGCTTGTTAGACTAAGGAGTTGACGTAGCTCCAGAGAAAATAATCGAGGGGTGTCAAGTCGCATAATCGCGGCGGCCAATTGATGGACACTCGCCGTGAGATGACCCAGTCGCCAAATTTCTGCTTCACCACTCCGAGCGTTACGGTGCATATATGGCATGAAGCGCCATCTTATTGGAACCACATTTCGGATATATCGATGTTGTCGAGCTCTGGCCACAGAAAGTCGGTTAACATAGCTGTATACTGAGGACCATTGACGGTAACGGTGTCTCCCTCCTCATTTCGAAAGAAATAAGGTCCGATGTTGCCGCCTTGCCATAAACCCCACCAAACAGTTAGTCTTTGAGGATGCATTGATGCTTGGTCGAACAGTTGTAGATTGTGGCAATTTTGCTTGTTGGCATGGCCGCTACGGCGGCTATGTTTTCTTCACTTCGCACCGATCTCTACCTGGTTAGTGGTTTAAGGTCCAAAAGAGTGTACTCACGCTCAAACTTTTCCAAGGTGCGACGAATTGCCTGCGCACCGAAGCCATGATGACGACCGACCTCACGACGAAATTCTCGTTGCGTATTTACAACTGAGCCGGAGTTTCGATAATATTTTTAAATAATTTTACTGGTAACTTTAACAGCTCCTGAAACATACAAGTAATAATTGGAAAAACTGTCATTGCTGTCTGGTCACCCTTTATGTGTATTGAATAAACCGCCGGTTGTTGGATTTCGTTTCCTCCTTTTCCCGCAATAAGTACAGCATCTGCAAAAGTTGCCACCGTTATTTCTTCACTTTCTGGCAGATCGCTGGTAAATAGAAGATAAAACACAGGGCCGAATATACTGCCTTGTGGTACACCGGTTTTAATTTATTTTAATGTTGAGTAATAATTTTCGTGTTTGATTCTGAAAAATCGGCCAATTATATTATAAGGATTAGTCTTTTATGTCATATTTTATCGAAAGCTTGTATATGCAGAAAAGAATATTGTGGGGCCGAACTCTTTCTCTTCAAATACTTTTTTCGATTTTGCCAGTAATTTTATGCACTTGATCGATCATAGACTGCTTATTTCTAAAACTAAATTAATGGTTTGAAATTAGTAATTTTACTACAATTATTTTATTTAGGCGTTTTGTCAAAATGTTTTTAAAATAATTTAGACAGCATAGGCAGTATCGATATTGGGCGATATGATGTTACTTCGCTAGGTCGTTTGCCCGGTTTCAGCATCACGATTATCTCCACGATCTTTCACATGCTAAGTACATTTTAATCTGAATGCAGCAGTTTATCTGCTCTAGGTAATTGTTTTAAGATTTCTCCTGTAATTAGATCAAATCCTGAAGCTTTTTTTATATGAATACCTTTATTTCTTTGGCAATTTCTTTAGCAGTTACTGGTCTGATACGTCTCTCCTCTTCGCACATTTCTTTCGAACTTTGGTATTCGTCATCTTCATTAGGTTGGAAGACATCTTCAAGATATTCAGCAAATATATAGGCCTTGGTTGCTTTTTGCTCAGGTACCTTCTTCTTTCACTGGTGGAATCTGTGCTATTGGCCTTTTAATTTTCTTTGTCGCCGCAGATTATTAAGGTATGCGTTAAAAATCTCATATCGATCTTCTAAGCTTATATTTAAAGTAGTGAGTACAGCTCTTCACTAATGGGTCTAAAATAGACATAGGAACTGACGCTGGAGTTTTCTGTGAATCACTCAACATCAACGATTCACACAAACTCCCGGGTGACTGTAGTACCTTTTAAGCCGAAGTCTTCACCATTGAAAGAGAAGCACAGACTATACACATAAAGAAAGTAAACCCATCTAGGATCAAAATAGACCTTAAAGCAAGAGAAACGATCAACACCTCCTGGGCAGCCGAAAAAATGAAAAAAAAGAAGCCATTTGTCAATGAATAAAAAAGGAACCAATATCATGGTGGGTGTACTAACTGGTGCAATGGCAGCCAGATTGTGCATCAACTCACCTGATTACTGCAGAAACTGTTATGATACCGAAGAAATCGAAACTATCAAACACTTGCTGTCCCAACCTACCAACTTGTCGCTTCCGCTGGAGGACCTGGTACCATTCGTATTTTTTTTTTTTTTTTTGGAAAATTTTGATTAATTTTTACGTAAAACAATATTTATTCAAAATAGCTGTCATTTGCAATTATGCAGGCATTGAGTCGCTCTGGGCACTGCAGGGATAAGTGCGCGCTTCAAGAACTTAATAGACAACAGCTTATAATCCAAAGGATTGAGGTATGGCCAATCGTCTGCTGCACTGTTTTGGAGTCACCCTTGTATTGTTTTTGCCTTATATTGTTCGACTCGCGGAATGTGTTCTGATGCTTTTTTGGATGACCGGGTATTGACTGTCATTTTGCTTATTGAACCATTCCTCAGTAGTAAAAATTTGTTTATCCGTGAACAAAATTTTCCTGTGACCATTTTGCGCTTACCGCCGGCGTAGAGCTTTCGTACTTTCATTCCGTTTTTCCTTTAATTTGGCTATGAGTAAGTGACCAGTGTATCTTTTATATGCGTTGAGCCCCAAATCTTGTTTAATAATGGGAGATATCTTCATATATCGTGACATGATTTTCTGATTTTGCAGCGGTTACCAATTAATAATGGCTTTAACGGCTTTGGTCACCTGTGGAGTTCTGACACTGCGATATCTTCATTTCTCGTTACAAGATTTTCTGTTTTTGCAGCGGTTGCTGATTAATAATTTAACGGCTTTGGTCGCCTGTAGAGTTTTGACACTACGAGGGCTAGTTTCATGATGAGTGCGTTTAAACGTGTACCAGTATTTATGACATGACCAGATAGATGAGAATGCTATTCTAAATGGTCTTCGTTTGATTGGAGAAGGGTTCATCTTTCAACAATATAACGACATACTTTACAGTTGTGTTCAAGCTTTCTGCTACAGGAGAAAAAAAAGAAAGGTTGTTAATCAACATGGTTTGGCCACCACAATCCCCAGGTTTGAACACAATTGAGCTTTTATGGGATCACGTGGACATAAAGGTTCGCGAAACGTCTTCTTCTTCACCAGGAATCTTTTGAAAGCAACTGAACGAAATAACCGAGACAATATCAAAATTGATTGAGAGTATACCCAGACTTGTTAAAGCTGTTGTAAAAGCCCGAGGAGGATTTTTCGACACACTTAAAGTGTTTTTAGAAATAATTTATTTTGTTCATTTCTGTTTCTTAATTTCTTTAAAATACAATTTAAAATCTAGTGTACTCCAATAAATAAAAATAAGGGGAACAAATAGTTTACCGCTTTTCATAGAACTTACGAGTATTGGTGGTCTTAAACTTATGAATGGTAGTGTTGTTTATTTATCTAAAAAGAATGTCAAAATCGGCTCAAGTGTGAGTTTAAAAAATCTATAAATCATTTTCGTTAGCCGACTAAATCAAAAACTTCTGAACGGATTCCGATGAAATTTGGCAAGTAGACTTAGACCGATACGAGCTCCACTTGTTACATCTGAGAAAGAATTTACAACATTTTCATATAATTTTTCGCATACGAGTACACCTAACTCAAGAACCACCAATGCCAATGTACCTACATTTTCTAAAAAACAAATATGTTTGAACTCAGTATAAGTTTTCATTTTTAGTTCAAATTTAATTAGATATGTATGTCAGGTGTAAACATTATTTTTTTTTTTGAGTACATTAGGACTTGTCGCCATCCCACAAAATATTAGATTTTACATTTTTTTCTTTTCTATTTTTGGACCGCTACTTACTATTTTCGTGCAAAATTTCGGCTCTCTAAGTCAAGCGGTTTAAAAGTTACAAGCATGTAACAGACGCACCGACAGACAGACGCCGTGTTGAATCCATTAGTGTCCCGTGAAAATGCATACTTTCCCTTTTAGGAGCAACTGAAAAATAAATATACTTTAGAAGTTCAATTCGTATAGGCAGGCGACACCGAATGACGGAAAACTATTTTCGCTTATCAGATTTTCATTTTATATGTATGTATCTTCTGCTCAGTTTTTTACGGGGAAATAAAGTTAGGAAATACGTTTTGGAGAATATAGGACACAATTACATTTGTGTTTAGCTTCAGCTCTTAGCTTATGACTTCGCGTTTAATCGATCTGTAGGCTAAGGTTAGCTTAAGCTTTGTTTTTCACTTAGCACCTCGCATTTATTTGCATGGAATTACAATGCATAGAGAAATTAATCTCAGATCGTAATATTTCTTCTTCGTTTAAATTGCGAATAATATAAAATTTGTTATGCTAAACACGATTTGTTTAACAGAACGAGCAAACTCTATTTATGCATTATCAATCTACATTTCAAATTGTAATATAACTTCATCGTTCCTTAGCCGTCATTACAATCTCCGAGTTGCCTTCTAATGAAACGTAAACTCAAACTTGCGGGCGGAAATTTATTCCTACTTTTCTTTCTTTCGGTTCCAAAATTCAAAACAAACATTATTTGGAAATCATCGCTGTGTACATTTTTGTCAAGTCACTGAACATAAAATATTAGATATCTCAGCAGGTGTTCCATTGAGTGATTCATTCAAATGTGCGGCACAATATATATAGGGATAAATACGTAATACGAAAACAAGAATAAACAAAATAAAATCGAGTCGTTTACATTTTTTGGTAAGCCAAGCAGCACCAACAATAATTGAGCCCACACTTTGGAATGATAATCACATTGGGTCTAGGCAGTGTTTGGATATCTAAACAATAAAATGCTTATGGCTATATAGTCTCATGTCGTTGTGACATCATATTAATTAATATTTAATTGACTAAATGATTGAATGACAGCGTGGACCATACATTTTGAAACACTTACTATTTACTAATTAATTCTCTAATTCATCTTAAGTTAGGTTGGGTTAGGAGGCCTGTATGCAGCTTGTGTAATTTCATTTGGAGGCCAGTAGGTCCATTGTGATTGCCCTTAAAGTACATGGAAGACATATGACTGACAAAACCATTTGGATATAGAAGAATCTTGTGCCTCAGCATCTTAGGCGACGTTCCATGAGAGCCGTATAGGAGGTGTTCTACTGATTCTATCTATTCTTCGTCCCTACAGCTTCTACAGAAGTTGTTAATGAAGATACCTAGTCTACCTGAATTTATCAAAGTGCCGTACGGCAGTTCTTTACACATTACACCATACAGCCCAGACTTGGACCCGAACGACTTTTTCCTTTTTTTCCAATTTGAAGAAAAGTTACGAGGCCGGAGATTTGCAGATGAGAACGAGATCAAGGCAGCCTTAGCATTTAATTTTGAAGGCAAAGAAAGAATATTTTTTCGGTCGTATTAAGGCACTGTGTTCATCCGTAAGGCGGGTAGACCAACCCAAAATTCCGCAAAAGATTTCAGACTAATTAGCCTCATCTCGTTTCTCTTGAAAACACTGGAGAGAATAATTGATCTACACCTGAGAATGAGCACAATTTATGTAGCACATAAGAGGTAAATCGGTAGAAACTGCACTACATGATGTTGTCTCTTTCATTGAGAAAACCTTCACTTTAAAGAAAATATTCTAGCCGCATTTTTAGACATCGAAGGGGCGTTTAACAACCTAATTAAGACATCGGTAAATGCAGCACTAGTTGAACTAGAAGTAAAAACAGAGATAATCAGTTGAATTGACGAAATGCTTAAGAGCAGAATAATCGACTCCGAATTAGGTGAGACCATTGTAAGGAAAACAGTTACAAGAAGAAACCCGCGCTGGCTCCTTGCCGTTAACAAAATTTTGAAGATCCTCAAAAACCAAAGGAGTAAAAACAGTTGCTTCCGCAGGCGACATAGTAATCATGAGCAGTGGGAAATACTTACCTATAATCAGTAACCTCATGGAATCTGCACTAAAAGAACTGTCGTCCTGGGCAAAACAAAACGGTCTAAGTATAAATCCGACTAAAACCGAACTGGTTCTGTTTACCAATAGAAGGAAAATAGATGATCTCGATCCCCCTAAACTGAATGGGATTCCTCTGAATTTCTCCACAACAGCTAAATATCTAGGAACGATCCTTTATTCGAAGCGTATTTTATGCGCATTTTATGTGCATTTTATGCGCACTGTGCGTATTTTATGCGTGCAAGAAAACCTTTGGTAAACAATGGGATCTGCGTCCATCCATGATTAACTGGATGTACATGGCTACTGCCAGATCCATCCTTACCAACGGAATTATTGTAATGCAATAGACAAAACCAGCTACCTTAAAACACTCACAAAGGTACAAAGATTAGCATGCATAAACATAACAGAGATCAAAACCACAATCGGGTTTAGAGATGATGTTAAATATCCCTCCCCTACATATGACACAGCTGCTTAAAGTGCGATTCGTCTCAAACAATCGGGAGCATGGAAGCAAAGCTCCTATGGACACGGATCTGTACTCAGCAGGTATAGTATAACCGATCTCGACAGAACAACAGATTATATCATACCCTGCATAGATTTCGACAAGAAATACTCCACTTTTATTCCCCAAAGACAAGAGTGGAACTCCAATGCATTAATTAATGTACAGGACATCCAGCTCCACACCGACGGGTCTAAAATGGATATCGGAACTAGCTCTAGAGTTTTTTGCGAGTCACTTAAAATCAAGCACTCATACAATCTCCCAGATGACTGTAGCATCTTTCAAGCTGAGGTCTTCGCCATTGATAGCGAAGCTGCACAGACTATATAGGTACATAACAAAAAACTAAATCCAACAATTATCATGGAAGTCAAGTGGCAATCAAAGCACGAGACAGCGAGGAAGTCAGATCGAAAACAGTTTCCAGATGTTGTAATACGTTGAACAGAATATGCAACATCCATTACGTAACGCTCTGCTGGGTTCCTGGACATAGCAATATAGAAGGAATTGAGACAGCAGATGAACTAGCATTGGATTTTCAACATACTCGGATATCAGTAGACGCTCCAATAGTTGAACTAAAAAAGAAAACAGACCTAAAAGCAAGAGAACTGAGTAACTCCGCATGGTCCGCCGGAAGCGACTGAGTCATACTCGTATGTCGCAGCTCATGGCCGACAGTGGATGAACAGAACAAAAAGCCTATTGACGATGAATAAAAAAGAAATTTGAATCTTCATAGGCGCACTAACAGTACACTACGCGATAAGGGAAATGTCTGCTAGACTAGGTATCAACACACCCGACAACTACAGGAGCTGTCAAGATATAGAGGAGACAGAAACCATCAAACACTTATTATGTTTTGCCCAAATCTTCAAAACCGCCGCCTCCGTCATAGGGGAAACAGGCTTTCTGACGAACTAGGGGATCTCGCACAAGTTCCACTTAGGAACATGATAGGCTTCATAAAGAGTGCAGACTGATTTGTAACAGAACCGACCGCAAGACAAAGGTTCTAAATTTCGGTTCCACACAACAAAAGGGAAACACAATGGACCGTATGGCCCCCGTGATAAGCGCTTAGGTGCACTTCCCTCCAATCTAACCTAACCTATGGCACTGTATGCCCGATGTGAGAAATGCTCTACCGTTATTAATTCTTTATGTTACAAACTATGTATCAATATTAATATACCCTATGGAATAGAGTATAAACATACAGAAAATACTCGTAACCTTTTTAATGAGTGTTTACGTTAATGTCATTTACCCCAACAATATCTACAATTCCTATTACCTGTTCGGCGGAAAACAAATCACACATGTCATTCACACTTCAGTGGTTTCCTACGTCGTACTGTATGAATGACGGAAAAGCAATATGCATTGTGCAAGGTGTCGCATAATTCGCAAGTACGAGTATATGAATGGGCGCACTTCAAGTGGCTTCACGTGTCAATGAATGGACGTGCTCTGAGTGGCTTCATGTAAATCGTTTTGGGTGACGTTATTTTAATGGGTTGGCAAATGAGAGTATTTTGACCGGTTGATGAATGATTGGCATGGGTCTGCCTGACCTTGTAGTCTGAGTAGAGGTGATGAACCAATAGTCGGTTTGAAACATTGCACGCCTTGAAAATGAAAATTCTTGTCTAAAGGGTTAGAATTTTCTACGAGGTCTGATATAATTTGAGAGAATTACTTTTCAAAACTAATAATATTGAAATTAAAGATATGACAACTTATTTAGTAGTAATTATAGTATACACTGTCGGACAAAATAAAGTGCAAAAGCAGTCGATTCATTTTCAAAGTCCTGTTTGATAAAAGCAAAAAGCATTTAAGGCCCAATTCTTTTGTGCTGACGTCACCTACACATGTGTTCACCACTTTGTAAAAATGAACCGTTAATTACTTTTTTCTATTTACTATCAGTTGAGTTGATTCTGAAGCAGTTGTACTTTAGACGCGACAAAATAAAGTGCATTTTCTATTTTGTATGCGACGCGCTAGAATATTGTAAATAGTTTCATAATTTTTCAGAACAAATATTTACTATTGATAAAGAAAATAATAGGTAGAAGCTTTAAATTCAAATTGGAAATTTTAATTTCGATGCTAAGTTCTGTTTTATTCTGTTAAGGCTTTGGTATGAAAATGCTACTACCTGAGATGAAGCTACTGTTAGTTTTGGACATTTCAAAAACTGACACAAAAATATGGATTGTCAATTTCTGGGGTAAGGTAGATATGCCTTAACTTTGAAAAACGAGGGACAGTTGCCAGTTTCAAGAGTTCTTACGGAAGGAAGCAGAAGACCACATCAACCGAAGGCCAACGAATCAATACTGAGGCCAGGAAAAACTCAATTTCTTCGATAAGGGGTATTAAAGAAGATTAACAATTAAGTATAACACCAAGAACAGTGCAAAGGTGACTCCAAGAAAGCTGATCAAACAACTTTTTTTGCGAAGAAAAAGCTTCGTACAGTCAACATCCGAAAACGCCTAGCCTTCGCAAAATAAGTATTTATTAAAGCCGCAAACATTCTGGCGAAGAATAATTTGGTCTGATGAGTCCAAATTTGAGCTAAAATATCCCAAAACCAGCGAGTTCGGTGCAAACCCTCTGAAAGACTGAGCCAAAGGTGAATACAGAAAACTGTAAAACACGGAGGATGGTCAGTAATGGTCTGGGGTTGTTGCTCCTTTAGCGGCGTTGAAAATCCGGTCAAAATCGATACCAAAATGACGGATCTAATTTTCGTTAACATTATCAGAGAAAATTTAGCTTCTTCTGCCTCTAGAATGTCCTTGTGAAGTAATATTTTTCATAGGGGGTGGCCGTGGTGTAGTGGTAACATCAACGCTTGTCACGCTCTTGGTTCAAGGTTCAAATCCTGATCTCAACAATCATCTATTTATTTCGTCTGGAATAAATAAAAAAGTCGATCAATTGCGAAAGCTTAATCAACTCTACTGTGAAGGCATAACGCAGTAGGGTGGTCATATGGCTTAAATGCAAATTGATCGTGATGATGACATCAGGTGGAGGAGAAAAAAATACTGTGAATCATGAGCAACGACTAAAAGCAAAACAAACAGGCTCACCGCCACCCTTGGAGTTTACTGAAACTTAATACCACCTAAGTTTTAAACCCACTACACCAATCTTTCTTTCTCTCTCTCTCAATTTCTACAAACGCCCGTGCCCTGAAATAATTTAATGGTATTCATATCCCATTTGGCTTTTCCGTTTTTTTTTTTGTTTGAGTTTTGCAAATAAGCTAACACAGTTGCTTCACTTGTCCAATAAAAACAAGTAAAACAGTAAAACAATTATAAATAACAAGATTATAAATTAAAACAAGTTAACAAATAAACGTAATAACTCTTTAAAAACTAATAAATGCTTCTAAGTTTAGTTTTGCACTTTATTTTATCCGACAGTGTATATAGTAATCTTATATACACTCCGTCTCACTTGATTACGAACAGGCAATTTTTTGTTTTAATTTTACGATATTTCCCTTCGCTAATCTGGGAAAGACAAATTGCACAAGGAATGAAGGATATATTATGTTTATATTGTAAAAAAAAAATGGAACGCTTTTCCCAAAATCGTCATAAAATTTACCTGTATTTTTTTGTCTCACTTCATTACGAACAGTAGCTAAATCTATCTGTTAGAAGCTTAAAAGGTAAATAAACAATACACAAGTTGTTTGTATAAATAAATGTTGGTTTTATTCAAAGAGTAGCAATAGTATTTAGTAATGGGTACTACCTCCTGATAGCTGAATCACTTCAAGTAGCCTGCTGTGCAGAGATTCATAGAGTGCTGTCAAATAATCTAGCAAAATTTCGGACCAGGCTGGTTTTATGGCTTCAATAATCTCTTCCGTTTCATCATATTGCCTTCCTCCTTCGTAGACTTTTCTTGAAAGCCAACCCCACACGTTTTCCATGATGTTCAGGTCCGGTGAATATTGCGGTCATGCAAGTAGGTTTACATTTTGGTTCTGAATCCAGGCTTTTGTTGTCCGTGCAGTATGTATCGGTGCATTGTCTTGTTGGAAAGTCCATCGCTGTCCACCAAATATCTCCGAAAACTGCGGAAATGCAATTTCCAGTATCGATTTGTAAGTGATTGCCATCATTTTGGAGCTTCATGGAAATAACAGCTGTATCTATCAGGTCCGTTCAAATTAAATTTTTTTTCATCGGAAAAGACGACAGTATGCCACTCTCGATTCCACCTGATGTGACTTGTTGCAAAATCAAGCCGCTGGATTTTACGTGCCGCATTCAATGGTGGTTTCCTCTTAATTTTTTCATGACGAATATGGCTGGCCTTCTGTATCACGCGATGAATAGTCGATCTTTTAGCTGTAACTCCAGTTTCTGCCTTAATTTTACTTACGGAGAGCCTTGAATTTGAAGCAGCTCTTAGTATCGCCCGCCTTTCCTGTTTTGCTGACTCTTCCTTTGCGGTATTTTTCATACTTTTCCAGGTCCTTTAAAGCTGTGTACAACAGTGGCGCCTCTTCCAATCTTGCTGGCTATGACACGGATGGATTTTCCTTGTTTCCGGTAAGCTCGAATTTGGCCTATTTTCTCCTTGGTTAATGTCTTTCCTTTACCCATAGTTGTGGATTGTATGAAGTTATTTCTTGAACTAAGCTCCCTAATACTCGAAGTATCCTTTTATTTGATTTAAAACATGATAACAGGTAAATTTTATGACCTTTTTGGGAAAAGCATGTATGTAGTAATAATTATACGCTATCCAGGGTGTATTAATTTTGATACATAGCTTGTAGCATAGAGAAATAATAACAGTAGAGTCCCAAAATTATAAATATTTGTGACCAGCATCAAAAGCTATATCGATCAAGGCATGAGCGTTCATATGTCACCACTTTTTGGGACTTAAATTTTAAGCCTGGAATATTAAATTTGATATTTAACCTTCTCAGGATCTAAAGCAGTACAAGTGTGAAAAAAATGTTAAAGTTCACCTACAGACACGCCCACTTTTAAACAACATGTCCTTTTATAAATATTTTTACTAGAAATTATCGCCTTTCATGAGATACATACAATTGGCGAAAGTTTTATAAAAACACTTTACATTTTGAAGTTGTAAGCTTTTTATTCTGGTACTTATTTGAAAAAAAGATATATATTTTTTCCCCAAAAGAACAGCAACATTTTCAATCAATAATTTTTTCTACGCTAATATAATCCTTTTGGATTATTTGATTGGTTGAGTCATTTGAAATAAGTCTGTTTTATACGAAGTTCGTATAAATACAATTTTAAAATATCGGAAATATTGTGTATATGCTGACTTAATTCAGTTGTTTGGTAATCATATGGTGAGGTGAATTCAATCAATTTTTCATCTGACAAGTTTAAAAAAAAAAAATAAAAAATTCGGAGGAAGAAAAGGGAAAGATAAGCGCCCTACCAAAATTGGCCCATCACACACAGTAGTTCGCAATTTCGTTATGACCACAATAAAAAAATAAGTCCTCGTCAGAAGTCGTTGATTTTCCAAGAAGTCCAAAGAAACACTGCTGTAACCAAGCCTTCAGCATCAAAACTTGTAGCCATATTGAATTTGCCAATTAAAGAGCGCTGCGTGCAACAAATTTTAAGCTCTGACAAAAATATGGACTTTAGGAAACCGATCAAAAAGCCCGAGCTTTCTAGACGCCATAGAATTCCAAGGTTGGATTTTGCCAAAAAATACATGTCCTGGGAGAAAGAATGGAAGAAGTTTTTTTTTCAGTGTTGAAAAAAAAATTAATCTCGATGGTGACGGTTTTGTCATGTTTAAGAATGAAAGAGGTAGTAAAGTTAAGTCGACATTTTGGAAGTGGCAGCGTTATGGTTTGGGCAGGTTTTTGTGCGGTTGGTAAAACCAAAATTGAAAGAATTTCACTCAGTGTAGACGTTCACATTCCCTACCAACACCCACTTGTTGGAGGCATTACATTTAAACAAAATGAACGAAATTTGCTTTCTTACAGCTATTGACGTTTCTTCAGAATCCTTGACTTTCGGTTACAAATGGCGACTGCTATGCTTACTTACTTTTAAAAACAATTTGTAGCCACAAATAATGCATTTGAACCAAAAGCTGCACATGGCCCACTTTATTAGGCATGTTTTAGAAGATGAGGGATAGGGTACAATTCAATTCGTTCCAGATGGATAGTAATGCTCCTATACCCTATCCAGGGTATATCTACCTATACGATGGTAAGGTGAAAAGTTATCGGCCTGATAAAGAGATGGCATTCCAATCAGCAAAAATTTATGTTTCCTGCCTGGGCGCACTTCTCATTAGTTCTTATGACAAGTTTCAACTTGTTCTCTCAAGTAGTTTCTTTACACGCATTTTTGCAGTAGACGTCTTGCGAGTTTTTCGTTAAAATGGATAAATTTGAATGTCGTGCGGCGATAAAATTCTTCGTTTTGGATGGGTTAACCCCTAAGGAACTCTGGGACTCTGCTCCTTCCATGTCAACTGTTAAAAAGTGGGCAGCTGAATTTAAACGTGGTCGCACGTCCCTCGAAGATGGCCCACGTGAAGGACGGCCAAAAACCGCAACCACACCCGAAACCATCAAAAAAGTGCATGATATCGTGTTGGACGATAGGCGACTGAAGTTGAGTGAGGTAGCTGAGGCTGTGTGTATTTCGGAAGAGAGGGTGCGAAACATCTTGCACAAAAACTTAGGGATGCGAAAGCTCTGCGCAAGATGGGTGATGGGTGGAATGCCGATCAAAAGCAAATGCGCAAACGATTTTCGCGGTAATCTTTGGACCGATTCAATAGGGATCCAACCGATTTTGTGCGGTGAACATCTCATTCGAATCCGTAAACTTCGATTACAAATTTTGGGAACCACATCAACTTTCTGCTAAAAAAAAGTTGTAGCAACAGTTTTGTGATCAAATTTTGAGATCATTGCATCTGTTATAAAAATTTAGCAACGCTACGCTCTCTTTATTAGGGGTCAGTAAAAGATGGGGGATAGAGTATCATACGATCGTTCTAGATGGATTGTAACTGTTTTATACATGTTTTATACATATCCATACACAGACACCTATTTATATGTTTACTCCAGATTTTGGAAAGAAATTTTTCTTTGCATTGAAGTAAAGCGTCTTTATACCAGTGCTCCAACGAATATATTGTAAATATCAACCAGTGTTGAGCTGAAAGGAAGACCTTTAGAGTTTCATAAACGGCTTTGGGCTTTCTTAATGAACACTATAATATATTAAGCCTGTGGCTGCAGTTTATTTTTGCTGTTATACAACGTGGGGCAAAAGTAATATTATAATGTGAATTGGCTGCCATTTTGTTGGAAATGGAAAAAATTGGGCTCCGTTTATTTGAAGGTGTAAAATTGATGATATTGAGTTGAAAAAATTATATCTGTCAAATGACCACCTCCAGTGCCCCAACGAATATATTGTAAATATCAACCAGTGTTGAGCTGAAAGGAAGACCTTTAGAGTTTCATAAACGGCTTTGGGCTTTCTTAATGAACACTATATTATATTAAGCCTGTGGCTGCAGTTTATTTTTGCTGTTATACAACGTGGGGCAAAAGTAATATTATAATGTGAATTGGCTGCCATTTTGTTGGAAATGGAAAAAATTGGGCTCCGTTTATTTGAAGGTGTAAAATTGATGATATTGAGTTGAAAAAATTATATCTGTCAAATGACCACCTCTTGAGGAGATGCACACTTGTGCTCGTCTTACGGCATTTTGAATTGTTGTTCGCAAAACATCTGGCTGCAAATTGGTGATTTCTTCTTCAATGTTGGCTTCCAAGACTTGCAAGGTTTGTGGTTTGTTGTGGTAAACGCCAGATTTCAAAAAGCGCAAAGGAAGCAGCCTGGCGACGTCATATCTGGCGATCTGGCCGGATAGTTCAAATCGCCAAAACGGGAGATCACACGGCCTGGAAATTGGTGATTCAAAATGTCTATCGTTGCCCGAGCTGTGTGAGCGGTTGTTCCGTCCTGCTGGAACCAACAATACTCGAGACCCAATCCAGCAACTTGTGGCAAAAAAAAAACTCATTTAACTTCTTTTTGTAGGGCCCACCATTTATTGTTACGGTAGTGCCGTCGGCGTCCTCAAAAAAATAAGGGCCAATTACTTTTGCATTGCAAATGCCGCACCAAACAGTCTTTTTGAGAGGATGCAATGGCTCTTCTTACATTCCATGTGGATTCTCCGTGCCCCAGAAACATTGCAGCAATTGGTGAACAGTCGCACTTTATAAACGAAAGATCTTCAGGTCTTTCATCAAAATTCGATGCAACAAACGTCTACTGATGCCAAATTGTATGCATCGTTGTCTCGTCGATGTTTGTGGACTCTTGCCCGATTCACAATGCAGCGTGAGAGCGAGACGAGTCTAGCGCGAGTTGTTAAAAAAAAGTTTTGATCTATGCAAATGTATGAAACAATACACAATGATGCGAGACTTGTTCTATCGCAACGCATTCTTTTCGGAAAATTGAAAAACTCTCGCCACGAGATGCGACTTTGTTATGTAGCCAGAAAGAGAAAGGTGGTGTGTTGCCGTTGTAGATTTTTCACTTTAACCCATAGATAATACAGGCTCGCTGTTAAAAGTATCGTACCTTCATTGTGAACTGGGAAACGATTTTATAAGGACGAGGATTTCTCGTCTTGCTCTCACGCTGCACAGCAGTGATATTCTTGGCCGAACGAGCAATACGGGGCCCGCCACTTCTTGTGACATCTCTAGTGGACGCAGTTTGCACGAGATGCTCAGCCAAACGCTTAATTGTTCGCGCACATGGATCAGGACGACGACCAAATTCACGCTGCGTTAAAACAACAGACCTCCATTGCTTTTTGTAAACTAATTCTCTATCTGTCCACAACATAAAGGTCAAAGCACAATTATATTTGACGCCATTTGCAAAAATTATGGCACATTCACATTGTGACATTACTTTTGCTCCACCTTGTACACAGGTTATTTTATATCGAAATACGTAATGTCTCATCGAAATTAGACCGTGGAAATAAGGCTCCAAAATAAAATTGAAATAATGTCCCAATAAGTAAGAGTGCTTTTCTTACAACCCTTTATCAATTTCGTCACTGTAGTGCTAATTTACTTGCTTACACACGATATCGACACGAGGTGCCCAGATTGTGAATCTGAGGTGGATGGGAAAATGTGTTACCCGGGTATCTCATTCAGCCATATAAAGGTTAATCGACACTTTGCATAACACTAAATACATTATATACTCGTAAGTATGCATAAAAGTGATCTTCCTTATCACCAAAGAAATTATCAAAGAAAGCCAATAATAATAATATTTTCTTTTTAAGCGATTTATTATTACACATTATTTCATCACGGACTAATGATCTTGCATTTGGTTGTAAGTAATTCGAGAATTGATTAACTAATTCATATCTTATTGCACAAGCTGTTTGCCAAATTTCTTAATCAGTTGAAAGCTCTACACTAATAGAGATTAAAAAGATTCTATAAAAATGTATTCGTTTTTATTAAATGAATTAGTACAGAATTGGCAGATCTAACCGCAGCATTACACGACGCGCTGAAAATGGATTTTACGTTTTTACTTTACGCGGTTGTAATGATCGCTTTGATCGTTTTATACATTATTCAGAGGCGAAAAAAATATTGGAAAAGGCGCGGAATTCCCCACGACGAACCACATTTCTTTTTGGGCAACATGACTGGTGTTACTCGTACCCGACCTCAGTTCATGGCAGTTAATAAGATTTATAACAAGTACAAGGGCACCGGACCATTTTGCGGATTTTACTTCTTTCTTAATCCCGCCGTGTTGGTTCTAGACCTGGAATTGGCTAAAAAAGTGTTGATTAAAGATTTCCACAACTTTGATGAGCGTGGCATATTCCATAATGAGAAGAATGATCCTCTCAGTGCACATCTGTTCGCCATCGATGGAGCCAAATGGCGGCCACTTAGACAGAAGCTATCGCCTACGTTTACTTCGGGGAAAATGAAGTTTATGTTTCCAACAGTAGTTGAAGTTGGTCATCGATTTGCACACACTTTTGAAGAAGCATTGAAAATAAGTTCAGTAATTGAAATTAAGGATATCCTCGCCAGGTTCACTACGGATGTGATTGGAACATGTGCCCTTGGCATTGAATGCAACAGCTTAAAGGATCCTAATGCTCAGTTTCGTGTCATGGGCCGTAAGATATTTGAAAATCGACGACATCCGCCATTAGTCATTGCTTTGATGCAAAGTTGCCCGAATCTAGCCCGAAAATTTCGTATGCAATTAACCCGTGATGATGTCGAGGAATTCTTCATGCGTGCGGTACGCGAAACCGTAGAATTTCGAGAAACCAATGGCATAGTTAGAAATGATTTTATGAGTCTGCTCATAGGCTTAAAGAACCAGAAAACAACGAAAGCTGAAAGCAGAGAGGAGTTCAGCGGTTTAACTTTGAACGAAATAGCAGCACAGGCGTTTGTTTTCTACTTAGCAGGATTCGAAACATCCTCAAGCACGATGGCATTCGCACTGTATGAGTTAGCCAAGCATCAAAATATTCAAGATAGATTAAGAAAGGAGGTAAATGATGTCCTAGATAATAATAATGGTGAACTGACATATGAAAGTATGAAAGAAATGCGATATATGGATCAAGTAATTTACGGTAAGTTTTGGTGTTGGAAATTATGAAAGAAATTTATTAATTAATATACGAGTACGGATACAACTTTATTGCAGAAACTCTTCGAATGTACACTGTCGTCACATTTCTTTTTCGACGGGCAAAGGAAAATTATTACACTGACGACCCAAAGTACTACATACAGAAAGGAGCAATGGTTATAATACCATCTGTATCTATTCACAATGATCCTGATTACTATCCAGATCCAGATAAATTTGATCCCGAACGTTTCACACCTGAAGAAATACAGAAACGTGATGCCATTACATGGTTGCCATTTGGTGATGGACCAAGGAATTGTATTGGACTGCGATTTGGAAAATTACAGACACGAATTGGACTTGCTCTGCTTATAAAGCGTTTTAAATTTCATATTTGTGAGAAAACGGAAATTCCTTTGCAATACGATTCGAAGTCTTTAATTTTACAAGCGAAGGGTGGAATATATCTAAGGGCAGACAAAATTTAATATTTTCAACATATGTACGAGTACATATATATTCTAATTATTATTAATATAAAGAAAAATAATTTAGCAATGAATTTGAATATTTAAGGACAGTTTTATTTACATTAGACTAATAAGCAATTTTGTTACAACTTAAATTATGATAATAGTATTAGTGGTATTCCTAAGGTTCATCAACAGATTTTAACTTAGTTTCGAGTTTGCAATTTACATTCGTATGTGTGTTATTAATTATGAATACATGTAATTAATATTATAATTATAAGTTTATTAATTCAAAGGTTTTATTCTTCGTAATCTTCTCACTAAGTTCGTGTGGTCTAAAAGCTAGATAGTTTCAGGGTTGATTTGGAGACGAAGCCTCTCCTTGTGCTTTCTTGCAACTCTTTTATCTTCATTTTGTACCGGTTCCATGCCCAACTCCCTGAGAAGGTCGTCATTTCTGACATACCAAGGTGCATCTACGATATTTCTCAAAACCTTGTTTTGAGAGCGTTGGATGGTGTTCCTGTTGGATTATTTGGTGCAAACCCAAAGCTGAATACCATATGTCCATATGGCTTTGAGTATCTGCTTATAAAGCAAGAGTTTATTTTAGGTTGATAGGCAGGAGTGTCTTCCTATCAGCCAGTAAATCTTTTTGTATCGAATACCAAGTTCCTCTATTTTCTTTTTCACATGAGCCTTTCAACGAAGCAAAGATACTTTGCTGAGTTCGCGTAAGGTATTGCTCGATTGTTAATATGTATATGTACCTATATGTGCTCGATCTTTTTTGTTCCTGAAGTCCATATGTACAGATTTAGATTCATTAAATTGTATGCGCCTTTTCCTTGCCCAATTTTGGATTTGTGTAATATCTTCTTGGAGTTTGATTGTTGAATCCTCATTGCTATTCCCAACTGCAATGATGGCTACATTGTCTGCAAATGTAGCAATAATATTATTATCTAACCTAGCAATATCGTGAGTGTACAAGAAGTAAAGTAATGGTCCAAGTACACTTCCTTGGGGTACACCCGCGAACGTTTTCTTTTCTTATGTGAAAATATCTATCTATAATGTAGGATTCCAAATTCTCTGCCTGTTGCTTTGAAAAGATATTTTTTAACTTAAAGACAAATTTGATAAAACAAAAAAAAAAAAAAAAAAACGAAATGCTTATAACTTATGCAAAAAAAACGTTTATTATAATTTATAACTTGGCACATAAATACATAAACGTCGGTAGTCCATACTTCAATAAAACCACCTTCAGCATCGATAGCATCAATTCGTGACCGGAAACGTGACCTTGTTGGAATTAAATGGTCCTTGTTGATGCTGGCCATCACTTGGGCAATGGCATCCTTTAGAGTTTGGATGGTATTGTAAGGATATTTGTTGGCTTCATATTCAACTATGTCCCACACAAAGCAATTCAACAGATTAATGCCCCAATGTTAGATGGCCATAAGTTTAGTGTTATATGGTGATGGAATAAGTTTCGGACTTTTCTTGCTGTAATTCAACACGTAATGCTTTTTACGTTTCGAAACAGGCGAATTATCACCGCCAGAAGCTGCCATCTCGACTCGAACCTTATGAACGAACTATCGGGTGACTTTGAAAAAGCGATATATTTGCAGACCACTGTGGTCTGCACATATGGCCAACAATCAACAAAGGTACAAGGAATTAACTTCACGGAAATTTACTCAACATGGGAATTAGCTTCACCTTAAGTGGGAAATAAATGTACTTTTAGAAGTGAAGTTATTTCCCACTTGAGGTGGGTAATAATTTCAATTTATTGGGGAATTCAGAACAATTTTCTTGCGTGATTCACTCTTGCAATGTTGTGTTAACGACTTTATGTTGATGATTTTGTTTTACATGACTATTTGATCTTGTAATGAACTCAGTTGAAAATAAACTGTTCTTGAAAAAATGGAATGTGTGTCATCAAAAATTGTTGAATTAATTAATTTTAATTGTTCTGGAATTTTTAATTGATGACATTTTTATTGTTAATAAAAAATAGTGAGAAATTCGTGAGAATCTAAGATTTGAGAATTTGATTTGTATTTTTTTTTTTAATTAGATCTTAAACTTATGAGCACTAGGTAAAGTAATAGCGAAAAATTCACGCACTCGAGTACTGTTTAATAAGCCTCGAATGCTTGCACAATAATATTTTTTCAAAAACTACTTTTTTTCTAACTTTTAACTAACTTTTGACTGCTACCGGTATATCCATTTTGTTATATATTAACCATGCACAAGACAGAAGAAATGTATTAGGTGCGCAACTGAGTTCTCGCTGTTTCTTCTGATGAAAATGCAACTTTAATGTGAAAAAATGGTTACAAATGAATCATTCAAAGTATTACCCATCGCTAGCTACAACTTTTTCCCATCTTTCTGGCAGAACTCGAATACCATTGCGGTAAAAGTGTTCATCTTTTGAGGCTATCCACGAATTAAGCCAGTCTTAAGACTTCCAATTTGAGTGCTTCCAGGTAGGTTTTAACGGGTTTAGCAACGTGAAGCAGAGCGTTGTCATGCTGTAGGATCACTTGCTCGTGCCAATTCCATTCCAAACGCATGCAATCGCTTGGAAATGGCTTGACGGGTAACTCCTAATGCTGAAGCAAACTGTTCTTGCGTTTGGCATGGATCCTCATCGAGCAATGCCTTCAATTTAGCGAATGATCTTGGCCTTCCTTCACGAGGACGGTCGTCAACATCGAAATCAGCTTTGAAGCGACGGAACCAATCACGGTACGTTGTTTCACTTAGAGCAACATCTCCGTAAACTTTTTAGAGCTCTCGATGTGCTTCAGCCGCCGTTTTCTTCGAATGGAAGAAGAAAATCAACACTTCCCGCAAATGACGATTATTTGGCACAAAATCAGACATTTTCACAGAACCAAAAGTATATGACGCCAAAAAAAATCTCTAATGTGTCAAAACATATTAGTAAACACATGTTTTCCATATGTCTAAGCTCGGTTCATGACGGTTTGGATAGGTCAAAATCGACCAGCACTTACGAGTACTGCTGGAGCCATCTATTGACAAACAGCGAGAATTTAGTTGCACACCGGTATATATTCATTTGTTTCAATTTTTGGATACAAATTTGTTTGAATTTCGTCCATTATCATTTATAATGGATTTCGAACCAGCATTGCGAAATGCGCTTCAGAAAGTATTTCTTGAAGCTTAACTGTTGGTTCCATTACATGCGTGCACTCAGGAGAAGGGCTTCAAAAATTCGGTATTTCATAACAACAGTGCGAAAGAATTCAATCTTCCTTAAGTTTTTAGACTGCTTACTTGATGAGGAACACAACACCATAAGATTAGTCGAGGATGAACAAACTTTTATGCTTTTTGAAGTTCTAAAACCATTTTATTAAAACAGGAGTAAAATAATTGAAGATTTGACTAGGATGCTGACAAAGAACAAAATAACAATTTCCCACTCTCTGTCACAAATTATTCAAATTTTTAACAACAATTCTGATTTACTTGCGAATCAGATAATGATGATTCGTTGGAAGAAAATTGGCCAGAAAATATTACCTTATGCATAGTATGTTTTGAAAAACAATCATTTAAAAGTTTGCCAAGGTTGTTTTGAAAAATATTTCTTAGACTGCTCCTCAACTGTACATCCCTTTTATAGAACAATTGTTCAAAACTATATTAAAATTTATAAATGAAATCTTAGTTCGAATTGGATTCTTATATTTTTTACAACAAATGAAAATGAGTTGTTAAGTTTTGTGTTAGTACAAATAAAATTATAAGATAAAATAAATGTCCATTTCATATTTTATTTCTTCTTTTCCAGTATCATTGGTCGCTAATTTTTTGAAAAACGTTTAAATTGTAAGTGAGAAATAACTTCACAAAATGTCACTTCATAAAAGTGTTATTTAACACTTGAGGTGAAGTTAATTCTGTAAAGTTATTTCCCTGGACCGTCCTCAAATAGCCTCCGCAACCTGTATCATGTGAATGCGTGGTAACACTTACTTGTTTGTTTTCAAATTACTCAGATTGAACAATTAAGAAAAACAGTTCAAAGAGAAAACTGCACTCACTTAAAATTTCGTTAAAATAATTTTCCTTTTTTTTTTCAAAATTTGGTTTGCAATGTTTGATATCGATGCAAGGGAATCGAAAAAGCACTGAATATCTTCTTGTTCGAAAAAGGGTTCAAATCGATTTAGATCCGACTAAGATAGAACTAAATTAAGGCGATAATAGTAAACAGACATAAAAACCATTTTAACTTCATTATGAGTACGCTGATAGATCTGACAAAGTTTACCAAGAATTTTTCGTTTCCGACATCACTACTGTCAAGTAGCCTAACTTTCGGAACACCCTGTGCACTGCTACTTTTTTCTCATTAATTTGAAAATATTAAGAATATTATGTTCTTCTTTATGTGCACGATATACGTACATAAGTATTCAATAAGGCGTAAGGGATAACTATATTTGAAAGGGGTGTTTATTAATGCTTGTAATTTTATGAAATGCAATTTATTACAAATCAAGATCTACGCCTTATTGGCCTATGTCTTATTGGCATCACAAAAAAAGAACAGTTTTTAGTCACTTTGGGGTTGCAATCGCAAAAGAAAAAATGAATACAAATTGCAATTACCTTCCAGCCTTTCAGATTTTCCCCTGCCTTGCTGAACATACCCCGTGTTTGACATCTACTGTCATCCTGAATTGTCACCTCTGTTTTTTCTTTTTAAATTTTCTCTTAATTTCGATGCCTCAGTGTGTTTTCACTAGTTTTTTCGCATTTTTAAAATGTCACCGCTCCAGGAGTGCGTGTTTCACCCACTGGCGTATCTCACGAGGTCATAAAAAAGAAGATGTGTTACATAACTATCCACCCAAAACATTGTAGGATAAATTCACTCAGGGCGCCCCTACGCTCGTTGTTGTCGTTCCATAATGCTCGTACGAGTGCAAGGTGAAAAGTTCTCGGCCTGACGCAGAGATGGCATTCCAATCAGCAAAAATTTATGTTTCCTGCCTGGGTGCACTTCTCATTAGTTCGTATTATAAGTTTCAACTTGTTCTCTCAAGTAGTTTCGTTACATGAATTTTTGCAGTAGACGTCTTACGTGTTTTTTCGTTAAAATGGATAAACTTGAATATCGTGCGGTGATAAAATTCTTCGTTTTGGATGGGTTAACCCCTAAGGAAATTCATCCAAAGTTGACAAAAGTTTACGGGGACTCTGCTCCTTCCACGTCAACCGTTAAAAAGTGGGCACCTGAATTTAAATGTGGTCGCACGTCCCTCGAAGATGACCCACGTGAAGGACGGCCAAAAACCACAACCACACCGAAACCATCGAAAAAGTGCATGATATCGTGTTGGACGATGCCGATCAAAAGCAAATGCTCAAACGATTTTCGAGGCAATCTTTGGACCGAGTCAATAGAGATCCGACCGATTTTGTGCGGCGATTTATCACCATGGATGAGATATGGGCCCACCACTACACTCCAGAAACGAAACAGCAGTCGAAGCAGTTGGTGGAAGCCGGTGGTTCAGCGCCAAAGAAAGCGAAGTCGATCGCACCTGCGGTAAAGTTTTATGGCCAGTGTGTTTTGGGATGCGAAAGGGATCCTGTTAATTGATTGCCTTGAGAAAGGCAGAACAATTACAGGCGAATGTTACTCCAACCTTCTTGACCAGCTGGATGTCAAAATTCGAGAGAAGAGGCCTGGCTTGAAGAAGAATAAATCATTTTTCACCAGGACAATGCACCTGTACATAAGTGTGCGTTGGTGATGGAAAAACTGCGGGATTTGGGGTAAGATTTGCTCGGCCATCCCCCCTATTCACCTGATTTGGCACCCTCAGTAATTTGTTTCTGGGAAGCGCTTCACATCCGATGCAGAAGTTGAGAGGGCCGTAGATGAATATTTTCACAGCCTTTCAGACTCTCAGTTCCGAGAAGGAATACTTATGTTGGAGAAACGCTGGAAAAAGTGTGTTGAAGTCAAGGGAGATTATGTAGAAAAATAAAATCATTTTTTAACTGAAAATCGCAGTCTTTCATTGTCAGGCCGAGAGCTTTTCACCTTGCCCTCGTATATACATATGTATATGTATTTGAATTATTACATTTTAAAATGTTTCAGTGCTGTGCTAATTCGAATGGTTTTCGTCTTCTTAATCTACTCACTTGGTGTGTGTGGTCCAGAAGCTGTTGGGCATCAAAGTTCGTATGACGTCGAGTCTTTTGACCAGCTTTTACCGATTCCTGTCTCTGTGCTCAATCTTTTTGTTCGTAAAATCTACAGGGCCAGATTTAGCCTGGTTTAATTTGATGCGCCATTTTCTTGTATTTAGGAATCGCATCTTACAGTTTTTCTGATGAATGAATATTGCTTTCTGCAACTGCCATTAAAACTACTGAACTAAAGTACTGGTCCAAGAACCCTTCCTTGGGGCACACCTGCTTTAATTTCTCTAAGTTCAGAAAATGCATTGTGTTCTTTAATACGAAAGTATCTGTCTGTAATGTAGGTCCAGGATCTTTGTATGTTATTTGGTAAGAGCATTTTTTTTATTTGTAGATCAGTCCTTCGTGGCAAATATTATCGAGTGCTTGCTCTACATCGAGGAAGACTGTAGAACAAACTTCTTTTCCAGTGCTTTTTCAATGATGTTAGTAATTCGGTGAACCTGGTCAATTGTAAAATGTTTCTTATGGAATCCAAATTGATGGTTGGAAATAATTTGTTTCCACTCTATAAAAATTGGCAGTCTTTTAAGTTGCAGTCTTTCAAACAGTTTTGAATTGTAGGCAGTACGTACTCGTATATTGGTGGACACTTCCCATAATTTTGGCACGTTAGCTTTAAACTTGTTTTCCAGGAAGCTATTTAAAAATATCTCCAGTTGTGAAATCGAAGCCTTTGGCCTTTCTTGCATTTATAGATATTTTTATTTCATTTAGACTTCGGCTGGCCTTATTAGTTTAATTTTCTTATCTTCTTGTTCGAGTAAATCGTTGGGCAGGTCATTGGTGTCACCTGGATTTGGTTGAAAAATTCCCTCAAGATGTTTTGCGAATCTTTCAGTTTTTTGTTCGTTGCTCCTAGCCTATTTCCTATCCTGCATATAGTTTTTTTGTGGCTTTCCAGAGAGAAAATTCGGAATTAGTTACATATCAGAGTCTTCTTAAATAAATATTGATCGATTAATTTTTTAATTCTTTGATGGATCTTTCGACTTACTGCGAAAGACTGTTCAGTCTATTATTATCCTGCGGCGGAGCTTTGTTATGTTGCCATACCTTCCTTGCTCTTCGCTTTTTATCAATAAGTTGTCTGATTTCTAGAGGATATTTGTTTCCTTTAAGTGTTTTTCTGATTGATGGTGTATTTTCCCAAGCTGAGTGTAGTATATCTCTAAGACATTTTTCAAGTTCTGTATCCAGTTATTCTTTACATCGTAATGGTGCAACTAATGCTATCTTTTCTTCAAAAATTAACGCTCATCCAGTATGTACGTTTATTAGTTATCATTGGGTTGGCTTTTTTCTGAATAACATTTTCACTTAAGGTAAGTAGAATCGGGGAATGGTCCGAGCTTAATTCTTGACTATCATTTATACTTGAAATGTCTTCGACTACAAAGATCTCGTATTTTTTCTGAATTAGTTTGCCAAAACGTCGGTTTTAGTGTAGATTCCTTTATTGCGCTATAAAGTTTTTTTTTTTTTTTTCCTGTACTCAGCGTTAGTCTGGATCCCCAGCAAATATGTTCTGCATTGAAATCTCCTTCAATTATGAATTTTTTCCCCATTTGGCTGAGAAATTCCATATATTGTTTTTTTTTTTATTTTGATTCCTTGGACGGCTATAGATACTCGCTATTACTATAGGATAATTTATAGTGATTACGCTTACAGCAGTTACTTTGAATTCTGCTCTTTCAATTTTATATTCTTCATAGTGTTGAATACTAGCTTTAATGATGACTGCGAATAATGGAAAAAGAATTACCAAGTCGACGAGTTTCCTCTTTTTCCCGTGGGGTAGCGGGGCTAAGGGAGATGACGGAAGCACTGGAGGTACGCCGCTTATCCACTGCTGATGATGTTTTCAGCAAGCAAACGAAGATTGTTTTTCCTGTTTTTTAGTTCGCAGTAGTCATAGTAGTTAGTAAAGTTTTAAGTAAGGTATGCTGGGTGGTCGGATTTGTTCGCTCCCCTCTTTCATAACAATATGTCCATAACTACATAGCAAAAGAGAAATGCTGGAAAGAGGGACCATACTATGTGCATATGTCATAACTTTCTGTTAGCACTTTTATTATTATCGCCATGTTGAATATTCATTTTGCATTTTATCAAAATTTCTCTTGGACTTAATTTGACTATTCGAATTGTCATTCCTTTTACTCTGTTTATTTAATGTTTTAACCTAAACAACCCAATCTCCACTAATTAAAATAAGCAATCTTTGTGATTGAACCCAACCAAATCACCAAAAACCGAATTCCGCCTCTACCCTAACAAAACAAAGAAAAGAAACATCACACAAACAAGTTAATAAATTTGGCAGAAAAATTCAGTTAATGACTCATTCCTCCATCATCCCAGCCCGAAACTGTTTTACGCCCTATTCATCCTTATTGATACAAAGATCCAAATATTCCCTTAATTGCAATAAACATAGCGATATATCTCCAAGTCAAATTCAACTGAAACCCATCTAAGCTGTCGCATCCATTATACGTAATCATAGTTGACCGTTCAGAGACGAAGAAGTTGCCCGGCACATTGAATTAAACAAATTCGGACCTTTCTCTCACCGCATAGCCATCGAATCACATCTACAATGCTAATCTCGATGAAAATTTATTGCGAACCCATAATTCGAAATCTCCGTGGATGGTATCGTGTATTCACAGTTTACTCTCTATATCTGTCCTACTTCTTTGTTTGTTTTATGCTTGCAATTACTTAAAAGTTTAGACAATTTTACCATTAATTTTGCACCTTCAAGATGGGTTTTAGTCTTTTCTAGAAAAGGGTGGGTGCGGTGACATTTGGCATATTTCGTTTGTTCAATGGAAGAATTTACCCCTTACGAGTATTTCCCAAAAACAAAAATTCTTCCATCCCACAAAACGAGCCATAAAACAAGACCGTGTCATTTTGGGTATAAATTACCTTTTCTCAGAAGGTGGAATATATTTTTCTATTCTCTTTCATCGACTCTCAACTTTCCCTTCTGTCGAACCCTTAGAAGAACGCGTTGTCTTACTCTTTTCCTTTTTTTTTTTGTTTTTTTGTTAAAACGATATCTAACTTCACCGCCCGTCACGAATATTGTGCTTTTGAAGATGCGTAAAATATTCATTGTGAATGGGGTGTCAAGGGGCAGGAGGGGTATATCAACTCGACGCCCCAAGAAGGATTTAAAATTTCTTATTTCTCCTTGAAGGGCTTTTCTTTATATTTGTTGATATTTTGTTTTTGAGGGATAAAATATTTACCTGATTCTGTTCCCTTTTTGAAGAGGTGATTTACATGCATTGCGTATAATTTTTGATCCTTTAAGAGGGTTTGAGTATGATTTTGATAGATATACTCGTACAATGCGAGACAAAAAAGTTAGGAAACATGTAATTTCTGAAGATTATGAGTATCAAATTTCAAATGCCATGAATAATTATTTTTGGAGAATTGCACAAAGAATACAACGATTTTTCCAATCGCAGGGTACGATTCTGCGATGAGACAGGTAGATTTAGTTTTATTTATTTATTTACATATTTTGTCGCAGTTCCTTTATTTTGTGTTCTATCCCAAAGGATATATTAATTTTGAAACATAGTTTGCAAAATAGCAAAATAATAGGGGAAAGCAGTGTACCTTGGAACGCTTGTACCTTGGGATGACAGTCTTTTTTCATACTTTGAATTTATTTAAGTCCCGCTACATTTCATGGGTAATTCCACATTATTTCTTTTTAGTCTGCAAACGATTTCCTTCTGAGTCGGACGTAAACAAAATGCGCCAAAAATGTTTTTTGCGTCGCCAAAGTTATTTTTTCTTAAATTTTCTGAAGTCTGTTGTGAGAATGCAATAGTTCGACTGGGGTGTTGCTATTTTTTTCCGAAAAAGTGAAATATTGTGGCAGTGTTGTGCAGAAAGTAAGTTCTATTTCCTCAAAAAAAAAAAAAAAAATGTTTCAACTGCTTGAGCACAAAATAACTGTGTCGTGTACCTTGGAATGAAATTTTGCGTGTACTTTGGCACGTTCTAAGGTACACGGATCGCGTCATATGCTTTTCCTTTTTTGCTTTCATAAGGCCCAAACTTTGCCTCGCAGTAAATTTGGAGTAAAACGAGCCCATGTTAACGAAAAGGCGTTGAAGGAGGCTTTAGAAGATGTAGTTTGCAATAAAGAAACCATCGGTCAAGCTGCCAAAACGCATAATATTTCAAAAACAACTTTATTTGGACATCTGAAACTTTATCGAGATTCTGGCTCTGAAACATTCAGCTATCATTCGAATGTTACACACAAAAAATACTAACCACTGAAGAAGAACTTTTGTTAGCGGAATACCTGGCTAAGTTGCATTATGGACTCTCCAAATATGACACAAAGAAGTTAGAATTTCCTTTTGCAAAAGCAAATGGAAAAAAATCTGCCAGAATCTTGGACGGCAACCAGCCTTATCACTAAGAAAATCAGAGGCAACAAGTATTTCCAGGTCAACAACCTTCAATCGTTCCAATGTTATGCGCTTCTTTAATAACCTTAAAGATTGTCTTTCTCGCTACAAATTTAATCCAAGTAGAATCTACAATCTTGATGAGACCGGGAATTCGACTGTCTATGGTCCACTGAAAGTTATAGCTGCCAAGGGTGAAAAACAGATAGGTAGCATGACCTCAGGAGAACGTGGTATTAATGTCACCATGATTGCAGCTATTAGTGCCATAGGAAACCACGTACCTCCGATGCTGATTTTTCCAAGGGTAAATTTCAAAGCCCATATGCTTAACTATGCTCCTTCAGGATGTATTGGTGGGGCTAATCAATCAGGCTGGTCAAACCAGGAAGTTTTCATACAGTTCCTAATGCGCTTTATTTCGCACTCTAAGCCAACTCCAGATGCTCAACAATGCTGGAAAACCTATGACACTCTATAATATGGCAGAAATTGTCGGAAATGCTTACCCAAAAGCATTTAATCAGCAAAATATTGTGAAGGGATTTGAGGTAACTGGAATATGCCCTTTCAATGAGGACATTTTCAAAGACGATGAGTTTCTGAAGAGCTATTCCCTGAAACACCAATCGGATGCGGAAACCTTACTAGTGGAGATAACCAATTAATTAGTGCAGATGACCAAACACAAGCACCATCCACAAGTCAGGTTGCAGCTTCTTCCACATTCATATCACTAGAACCTATTCGACCATTTGGAAAGGCTTCGCCACGTAAACAAACTATTACACGCGGAAAAAAAAGGGAAGGACAAGGATTCTAACAGACACCCCGGAAAAGGAAGAAGTCATGGCAAGTTGTTCTTAAAAAATTTGTTAAAAAACCAAATGCCTCAAAGAAAAAAGTTGTGCAAGAGTCTTCTGACGATGATGAAACTATAGAGCTACCAATCATTCCCAGAACACCGAAACATCGGCAAGTGAAAGATTTAAAAAACCGGCGATTGATGAAAGCGATGAAGATTTTAGTGGAGATGACGAGTTGACAGTGGAAGAAATTTACAAGATGACAAAGTCAATTAAGTTTTAAAAGATGACCCAATTTTAGGTCTTTAATTTTCTTAAAAACATGGATTTAATTTAGTTTTCATTAACTTTGTATTCTTAACTCACTTTGTTAAATAAATAAATAGTTTTCATTTTAACTGATCACATGATTTTCTACTTTTGTCAATGTTCCAATGTACACCTCACTTTGTTCCTAGGTATACTACCTTCGTGTACCTTGAAACGGTTAGACACCTGACATATTCTTAGTTCAAACGTAAAGAAATATTGACTCATCCGATGAGATCTTTAAATTTTTGTTAAGGAAAAACCACACTCTTGCTAAAAACGAGCTCGTTTTTATTGTTAGTCAAAAGATAAAAATGTCAAAAAAAATATGTTAAAATCGTTCCGAGGTACAATACCTTTCCCTAATGGTAGATCCTCTTAAGTATATGTGTATATTTGTGATATTTGTATGGAAAATATCAAAAAAGGTTTAGGATACGACCCACCGCATTATCGTTTAAAGAAATACACACTTGTAAAAAGCAACTGATTACATAAGAAACATTTTAACGCCAAATTTATAATTCATAATTCATCCTACCGCCCAATTACGCTCTATCAATAATTTTTGAGAAATTATTTTTTACTCTACTAGAACCTTTACTGACTTTAAATATGTTAGTAGGTTAGATTAAGTAGAAGTGGTTGCCGGTTGAGAGCCGAGGACACTTAGACCAATAATAGGTCCATTGTGATAGATTATGAGCAGGTGTAAAGAAGATGAAGAATAGCGTACAGCTCGCCTCTCGGTATAATACTCCCAATCCAAGGAAAACTCCGGGCAAATACGGTCTACGATATCCTACGGAAATAAAAGAATTGGTCAAGGAAAAAAGAAAAGCGCGTAAGAAATGGCAACAGAGTCGTGCTCCGCAACATAAAGCACACTTAAATCACCTGTGCAATTTGTTGAAGAAGACTATAAAGGATTTTAAGAATCGTGTGATAGGCTCTTATCTTGAAAGTTTAACAGCGAAAAAAGATTCCAATTATTCACTTTGGAAAGCTGTAAAAGGCACCAAAAGGCCCAAGGTCCCCGCGCCGCCTATTAAATTAAATCATAATGAATGGGTAAAGGAAGATAAAGAAAAAGCGGACGTTTTTGCGGCCCACCTGGAAGACACATTTAAACCGTACGATGGACAAGTGTCTTACGACAATATCAATAGGCCGGATTTACCATCTGACGATTTAGCACTTACAAGTGCAACGCTAAGGGAACTCAAACATGAGATCGGGAATCTAAAACCTAAGAAAGCTCCTGGTTATGACTTGATCACCGGAGAAATTCTCAAAGCTTTACCTTGATTAAGCGTCTTCATATTGTAAATGCTGCGCTCAGATTAAAACACGTGCCTAACCAATGGAAAGTTGAAGAAGTTATAATGGTTTTAAAACCAGGAAAGCCGCCAAATAAGGTAAAAATAGACCAATTTCGCTACTTCGAGTTATATCCAAAATTTTCGAGAGGATATTTCTAAGGCATCTCCAACCGGTTATAGAAGGAAATAATCTTATCCCTGACCACCAGTTTGGGTTCAGAAGTAAGCATTCGACGATTGTCCAAGTGCATAGAATTACTGACGTAATCGAGAAAGCACTTGAAGAGAAAAAGATATGCCCAAGCGTATTTCTTGACGTCTCGCAAGCCTTTGATAGAATCATATCTCGGGAATAGACTCTTCCGTGTTAGACATGGAAATGAATACTCGGAGCTCAAAGAAATTTCGGCCGGTGTACCGCAAGGAAGTGTTCTTGGGCCACCTCTCTATCTGTTTTATACTCGAGATATACCGAAAAAAGATGGCACTATCCTGGCTACGTTTGCCGATGACACCGCTATCCTAGCCGTAGGTAAAACAATCGAAGAAACGACTGCAAAACTGCAAAACGCACTGAATAAAGTAAATGAATGGACGAGGGACTGGCGGATCGCCCTCAACGAATCTAAATCTGTTCAAGTGAATTTCACTTATAAGAAAACTAATGTCTTGCCAATTTTCCTAAACTTGGCCCCAATACCTTTCGCAAACGAGGCCAAATACCTTGGAATGACAATCGACGCAAAACTGAAATGGAATTCGCACGTGAAAATGAAACGTGAAGAACTCGAAATCAAATATAAAGAAATGAACTAATTGCTCGGAAAACACTCCCAGCTCAGTACTGAGAACAAACTGCTTTTATACAAGCAAGTGATAAAGCTGGTGTGGGCATTCGGTATACAACTTTGAGGCTGTACTAAGAAAACAGACGCTAATATTTTACAAACTTTTCAAAATAAAGTGCTAACAGAAATTGTCCACGCACCGTGGCATACTAGTAACGATGATATCCACAGGGATCTTGGAATTCCGACAATTGAAGCTGAAATTAGAAGCTTCGCGAGAAAGCATAGAAACCAACTAATCGGACATGTCAACAATACAATCCTACAAATTCTGGATGAAAGCAATTTATTATTGCGCCGACTACAAAGGACGAAACCTTTCGATTTGGCGAGATAGGAATCAACCGCGTCTAGATTGCGGAACATGCAGGATCGTTCAGTGGAAAGTAACCTGCCAAACGGGTTTTTTTTTTTTTCATGATAGAAAAATTGCTTGATAAGGTCCTTCTTAGTTGCAATATATAACAAATTAAATCGCAGGGTGGTGTTTTTTTAGTCAGTAAGAATCTGACACTACTATGAACACGCGCTTGCTATCCTCATAGTGTCTATGGAAGATTTTTCACCAACCCTCGGCGGGAAAAAAAAAGTCGCGATCGGTATATCTGGTGAACTTTTGTCTGGTAGAATGTGTATTGTTGTTCCAATCAGCCTTACAATTCCCTAGAATATCTCTGTGCCTCACCATAGATGAATATTGTACTGTTCCGGTGTCTCTATAAGAGACGACCGGCAATCTAGGGTTGTTTTTGAATTTAGAGAGGACAATTCCAAGGCTTTGTTACTTTGCTGTGTGAAAGACATGGATATCAATGTTTTCCTTTAGTCAAGAAAGACTTCTTTTATTGCCATTATTTCCGCCTGAAATACGATTTGGGAGACGGAAAGAGAGGTTTTGATTAAGACTATCAGAGAAGACACCACCATCCACCCCATCATAAATTTTTGAACCGTCTATAAAAATGTTTCGACTTGTCTTCCGTAGATCCATCTTACTCCGGAATTGCTCTCGAAAGGATGGTGACATGGAAGTTTTTGACAAATTTTAACTAGAGTATGTCAGTAGTCAATGTTTTTAGGGAAGATTTCAAGTTGTTTAAAATAGAGGCGTGGCCAATATACTTTGTTGAACCACTGTGAAGCAGTTTTAAGGAGAAAAATAAAATTGTTAGTATCTGGCCACTAATTTGTGTTTCAACAACACCATTACTATACAACAAATTCATAGGGTGACTAATAAAATATCACTTACCTTCGATGAAAAAAATTTGTCCGTGGAAGTGTTTCTGTTTTTGAACCTGTTATACAAGTTGTAAAATTTCCTACACCCGAATTTTATATAGTAGTAGAGAGCTATCTAAGTGAATGATTCTTTTTTGCTAAATTCGAAACGAGAGTTGGTATACCCCAAGGAAGTGCCCTGGGTCCAATTCTATACTTTATCTTCACAGTAGACATTCCGATTCCAGAAGAACAACACTTGATGTAGACGACGTTTGCGAACGACAAATTCTACTAGGTGTCTTAGCATAGCTACAAATTATCTGCAAACAATTTTTTGTGAGACAATGGATTGGTTCAAGAAGTTCAAAACCGGTCAAGTAATATTTAACATGAAAACAAGTTACGGTTATCGGCCACTTTGGGAGTCATTTGCATACACCTTCTGCTTCACATAGCACCAAAGAAAAACAAATTCAACGACGTGATATCGCTCGATCTTGGTGGCAAATTTTGGTTGCCGAAACTAAAGATGAAGCGGCCGGGAAACTTTGTATGCAATAACTGCGCAGCGTGGAAGGTGCCGAAAATTACTTGTTATCATATTCCGACTACGTTCAACAGCACCACGAGAATTTTCGAGGAATTTTATTTGTCTACGTTCAGTTGAAAGCGAGCCTCATCGTTGAAGAGGATTTTGTTCGAAACATCGCCGTAAGCTTCATGGTCTGCTTGTTTCGATTCCTGAATCAATTGAATCTTATGGGCATGCAGATGCAGATCTTTTGTGCGCTGTGTGGAGCAGTAGGAAAGGTTCAATTGCTGGGAACGATGGCGACTGAATTTTGACGGATTGTCATGAACTCTGTCACTCACTCCGGCGATATTTTTGTGTGGCCGGCCACTACGAGGACGCACTGATCTTTGCATATGCAACACCGACCGGGTTTGATCAAATTTGTTCTTGAATTTCTTAACCGTGGCACGAGATGGAAGGTTTTGTATATCGATATTAATTCACAATGCATGAATCGTGTTGGTTAAATTTCGTCTATTTCAAAAATGGGTTTTAAGAACTAAAATGCGCTGTTCTCTTGTATACCGTTAAATAATTACAAAAACGCTTAGTATTCACAGACAGCATATATCAGTTGTTTATCTTTCCCAGAACTATAGTATTGCCGGATCAAATTGTAACCTCCAATTGAATCGCCCTAAATGCACCACTCGGCGTATACTATTGTCCAGAGAATAGTTGATTGCTATTCTTTGTACTTCATATGACCATTTTGGTTTAACAGTTGTCTTATGACCGGGTGGTACATTTCCAAAAAGAACATCGAAATCTAAATATCCCAAGTATCTACGAAGAAATAAAAAAAAAAATTGCGAGAAATAAACCCTACGAATAGCAGCCCAATCTAACAACGTAATAGGCAGCTCTGCATAGCAAGAAATGATCAAAATTCGTCGCCTTAGAAGATTCAGACCAATCGACCTACTAATTAGATTCTAAAATCCCTCCTATTTGTGTTAAAAATAACTCAAATTGTATCTATATACAAACAAATTAATCATATTATTGCTGTCAAGTTCAGAATACTCTATAAGATATATGAGTATATCTATTTATACAACTATATTTAACTTTTACTCTGGTCTCTTGAAAGTTTTTGTTGTTCAAGTTTACTTTGGATGTGTCTGCCTGTTAATAAAACTCAGCTCTGGTCCAAATTTTAAATTCCAATGTCTAACGGTTCAAAAGTAATGAGGCTGTTACGGGTGAACAGACAACTGACTCTCATTATAAGGTTCCCGTTCTTACCTTTTGTTAGGTTAGGTTACGTAGACGGGTGCTCTGTGATAACAGTCACTACACACTTAGACCAACAGTAGGGTCTATTGTGCCCATTTTGTTTGCCCTGGAAACCTGAGGATTCTTCAGCTCAACATTACAAAAGTCTTCTAGCTCCCGGTAAAAGTGACTGCCAAGAATCTTCAGTCTTCTCTTGGCTAGGGCAAAACATTCGCAAAGCAGATATCGAATAGACTCTATTTCTCTTTTTTCATCTTGTAAGTACCGAAAACTTGAAAAGTATTGTTGTGACCAAATAAAGATGTTCACATTTTATATTCTTCGCTCATACATTATATAGGGACACTCCTACTTTTGGGGTGCGTTTTCTTAGAACAAAAAATACGTATTTTTTTTTCTAAAGCTACAGGGTGGCACAAAATAACCTTTATGGTTTAAATTCGTTATAACTTAAATGTTTCAAAATTTTTTTATTTTTATTTTTTCAGAATTGGGGAACGATATACAACAGTAAAACGAACAAAAACCATCGAATTTCATTTTGAAAACCAACAGTCAATTAATTTAACACAGTATGCATATCGTCAATATGCAACAATAAATCGTCAGGTTGCACGTTTTCGGCAAGAAGGGTCCTTTTCGGGGTGTTCCAGTACGGAACCTTCCGGGTACTGGAAGACCAAGTACGGTGCGCACTGATAAAATTCAGAATAGTCCACTAACATCAACAAGAAGACGTTCGGCTCGACTCGGGCAATCGCGGAGGTCCCTTAAAGAATTGCAGCGTCTGCAAAAATTGAAGCCGACAGAATACCATCAACAGATTGATTATGCCATTTCGTTGCGGCAAAAAGCAGAACAAAATCCCGATTTCATCCATAACTTGATAATGAGCGATGAAGCCCATTTCCAATTAAATATCTTCGTTAATAAGCAAAACTGCAGGATATGAATCCAAGATCAGTTCATCAGCTACTCGTACGATTACACCCTCTTAAGTGTACTGTTTGGTGTGGTGTATCGTCCGAAAGGATAACTGGCCCATATTTCTTTGAAAATGAAGCCGGTGCCGCAGTTACCATCATTGTTGATCAATATTGTGGGAACATTTTTTGATAACTGATAACACAACTATGGTTCTAACAGGAACATGTATTTTAGTAGTTCCGTAGTTTACGCTCGAATATTCCCGTATAGCCAATTGAAGTCGACTTCGAAATTAGTCCTAATAGCTTGCGACAGCTGAAAAAAAATCTAGTTTGATCCATCAGAACTCGGGAACATTTTTAAACTATTATACTTCATCACGAATATCAAATTATTTTCAATTTTATAAGCAAAAATTCTTAAAAGCTGTTTTTACTCATTTCATCGTTTGTTTATATGCCAAGCACTACAAGGCTCACTGCTGACTTAAAGTACCACCCTGTAGATTTTGATACCTTTTTACTTGCACCTATAAGGGTAGGTATTGGTTTCCTGGAAGTTTTCTATTTCGAAATTTTGAACAAACTTGACATAGAGAGACTCAATAAAGTGGGTCTCCCTATTCTGTCTATATGTGTGTACGCACGACTGCAGCCTATGTAAACAGCTGGCTGGATTTTCTTTAAACTTCATATCTGGGGTCTGTGGGGTCACAATTCGAGGTGACATCGGAATTTTCATTCTAACCCCAAAATTAACGGCACTGTCAGATGGCGTATCAGGTTTTCACCAGAAAATACGTATAACGATACTTTACTTATTAACTCGTTCAGCAAATTGGCTATTTCCCGGATATGGGTCAATCGATTTTGTTCGAAATAAATATTTAAGAAATACTTGGTATAAATATATGGAAGTCGTATATATTACCAAGAACAAAAGCCATTCCGCCGAAATACTATTCGGCATTAAGGTCATGTCAAAAATGTCTATTCTTCGAAAATAGTGGGAATACGTCAATGAGTAATTACGAGTAAGAAAGGAATATCAAATCTGGAAGAGTTTCCTGTATGGCTCATCCCCTAATAAAAAATTGTTATATTCCTTGCGTTATTGGGGCAGAGTTATATTGGCGGTAAAGATAAGTTGTTTCATGTAACTAAGATGGTAGTGCACAAGTTGCTGTTTTATTTCCTTTAATTTATTGTCGTGAGGTAAAAGTTGATTTGCATTAAAATACACGTTGTTCTTCATTTGCAAGGAAGGTCAGGAAGATTTTACCTGGGGTCAAGTTAACCATTAGTAGTCCCTCTTAACTTATTATAACTCAGTGTGCATACAAACTTTTTAATTCTGGGAATAAGATTACGAGTATGAAGCAAACGTAAACTATGCTTTTTATTTGCATCACGAAAACTTATGGTTTGAAGTTTCATTTTCAGGGTTGCGTATACAGACCACGCATCACTGTTGGTCTCACTAGTACGTCGTACGTCCAACCACCCGTTAGCCACCGCCTTACCTACTACGCTTCGCGGTTGGTTCAACAATTCATAAGTTATATAAGAAAATGGCCGGATAACGCACTGTCTGCTTTTCGTATGGATTAATAGTTAAAGTTTTAAAGCATCTTCGCCCTAGCGGAGTCGTTCTTGACGAATTTGTTTGGGTTCCTGATGCTTTTATGATACCTTTTGGAATTTAATACTTAAATATTTGCATTCCGAAGAACTTTAATTTTAATTGGAAGCGAGGTCTATTCAGGGTACTGTGCTCAAAACGGTCACAGGTGTTCTTAAACCTTTGTCTTTGGATTTTAAGCAATAGGTTCATCTGCTACTTTTCGAATTTTTTGCTTAATTTTTATGGGTAAAGGTATCAGAATATTGAAACTCAAACAACATGGCCCCCCTAGTGCTTCAGAAAGTTGTGTACAGTTCTTTCCATATTTCTTCCAATATTAGTACAACAATATTCACCTCAGTTCTGTCTTGTCTAATAAACCAAACCATTCAATATCTAACTGAATAGAGATATTGATCCTTAGGCTTTTGTTAACGAAAAATTAATTTCTGAAGACTGTTTTGATCCATCAGAATTTAATTGCTGTACATCTAGTATTTTACAAACAAAAGCAAGGTAGGAGTATGACTATAAAATGAATCCGAAGGGTTGGAATGGATCTTTTCATATCTGGAAATAATGCGTGCACGGTACATACCCCATAACATGAACCAATTACCCACATTTGTACACCCTATCCCATAGGGTATTTTAATTCTGATACATAGTTCGTAACATAGAAAAATAATAACAGTAGACTCTTAAAAGTATAAATGTCTATTTGTGATCAACATCAAAAATAATGGGTCATCAATTTTGAGCTAGGAAGACGAAATTCGGAATACAACCTTCTTAGGATCCGAAGCAGTACAAGCGCAAAATTTGTTACCAGAGACTGTACGTAATATATATAGAAACTTTAACGTAATATATAGCCATTCACATTCTCCACAATTCATCCACGCCCACTTTTGGGGCTGTTTCTTAAAAATTGAGCGAACATCCTCTGAGTAAAAAGATTTTACTGCACTTGAACCAAAAAGTTCAAAACGCCACGCCCACTTTACTAGGGATGGCTTAGAGCATGAGGTATAGCATATCATACCATCAGTTCTAGACGGATTGTAATTTTTCCGTATGTTTTATATTAATATTGAAACTTAAAATTGTTTTAGTAAGAAAATTTTAAACTTTTAAGAAAGAAATGTAGCTCATGTTCTTGAAGTATTGATTTTTAATGTTTCTTCACGTTTATTCACTTCAATTTATTTTCTTTAATGAAATGCGAACATAAAAAGTTTCGAATCCATTATTATTTCGACCTTCATACCCCTGAAGCTAAAGTTCTTTAATTTTAACTAAATTTGAAATTCGTCTATTGACCCAACCTACAATTTATTCCAATCATTGAGACTCGTGTAGTGTATACTTTCCGCACCAGTTAACTGCACTGCCTGACACGTTTTTATGGAATTTTAACAGAAAATGGTCATCGTAAAAAGTAAAACAATAATTCAAATACGGAAAATAAGTATCCCTTGAGTCATGGATCATAAGGATGGGAGTTTAAAGTTAAGGATACATTCAAAAAAGTAATTACAAGCTGTCCAGAATTCAGATAAATTAATTTTTGTTTATTCACTGCTATTATCGTATAATTTATTCCTTTCATTTCCCTGGTGTTCATATTTTTGTTTGGGTGAGGACCGAACTGATTATTAAATTTAACCCATGTCGTTATAATTTCGTCTCGCACTGTACACATTTTGAAGTTCCCCTATGTTGCTGGAAACCTAAGTATTAAATTGTTTTTTTGTGTTTACAAGAAGATTTAGGATTTGTTTTAAACTTGATATACCTACAAGTTGAGATAAATCTCATAACGTTTCCTTGTAAAAGGCGCCCGGAAGGTATATAAATATGTATCTACTTACACACATGGGTCCTAGTTGGAAGTTATTGCATATATCTATGCATATTTATTCCTTGTTTCTGTGGTCGACCATAATAATTAAAAAAAATGTCCGAAGAGAACACTGTTATCTGAGAAAAATTTGCCCATAGCTATGTATTTCAAATTGTTTACTTTTTTCGTTTTCTTTTATAAGCACTTGATAGGTAATAAAAGATAGATTCTGTTGTTGATAGTAATTAGTTCTCTCAAAGGGTAACACCTATAAAAACGTGTCGCATGATAGCGTATCCTTTCTTCTAATTCACCCCTTACAAAGTAGGCGAGGTGTTGCGAAATTTTGGATTTTGTAATATGCGAGCTACGGCTCGAGTAGATAAAACGTTATTCTGTGAGATTATTTCTTTATTTTCTAGTCTATAGAACAATTCCAGTTCACACTATACTATTCTTCACAAATTCTTTCCTTACAAGGTCTCTTTCTTCTCAAATCACTTTATCTCATTCCAATTACTTAATTCACAAATTCAAACTAATTACTTCTTCTTGTTAACTTTCAACTTTCAATTTATCACAAAATTACAACTTCGCCGATTATCAGTTTTCCAATCTCTTCGTGCGGTTCGAAAACCAACTGCCCTGCCTCGATCGCCATCTGTCCTTATATAGTCGCATTTCTGATAGCCAGAAACTTCTAGCAAATTCTTCGACCACTGGAACGCGAAAATTCTGATGTAATAATTCCAAGATGACAGCTGCAGCCAATAATCTCTTGTGGTTACAATTCACTCTTAATTCCGCGACGTCGTCTTAGACATAATCCGTCTCTTACCGTGGACACGAACCTCGAATAAAAAGACACTTCGGAATGTGTTGCGTCTTTTTGGGGCGTAGTTATTATACTACATTATGTTACAATATATATCGAACGATTTCTCCTATTCAGAAAACTGTTGTTAGTACTTTTTAGTAGAATGTGGCCGTGGGTGCCAAAATTTCTAATTGAAGTCCACGGATTCTGTCTTAGTCATCACCGCAAATAGCTTTGCGAAAGCAATGAATTGGTTTTTAAGAAATCACTCCCAAAAGGTAAGCGTGACCATGTAGAATGTATGGACAAAATGTTGAAAAGGTCAACGTCTACATATTTTGCCTAGACAACATTTTTCAGTTTCTAGGAAAAATATTGAGAAAAACGATTTTTGTTTTGAAAAACGGGCTTGTCTGTGGACGGATTTCAAAAATTGTTTACACCTGTGCTGCTTTGGATTTCTGAAAGTTTATGTATGAAATTTCATGTTCCTAGCTCAAAATTTAAGACCTAACAATTGGTGACATACGGACAGACGAAAGAAAATGGTTAACTCTTACATAAGGGTCGAACAAGAATATTGAAGTAAGCGCTATTTATTTGAAGATAAGAAATACATTTAGTACTCACGTATGAGGCCAAACGTGGACAGATCGTTCGACCTTCAAACACAAAAACAAATCTTGATTGGATGAGTCGCTTGATTTTTAGAGCCTTCAAAGTTGGACGATTTTGAACTTCGGTGAAAAACAGAAAAAAATATATGAAGTCTCACGTTTCCCCGTAAAAATTTCACATATTCACATATTTAGTTGCATTATTCTTCAAGTAAATTAAAATGTAAAAAAAGTAATAAAATTTCGCTTACTATTTCTAATAAACTTTGCATAATATTTAAGTACATTTTTTTAAACATAGAATTACGAAAAAAATTTAGCTAGATTTAGAGCAAAATTGAACAGGATTTCAGACCTAAGCTATTTGTTAAACATTGTGCAAAATTGCAGCTGCTATATATTGCCGATTTAAGAAATAAAGGGATTTGTTTAAAAGAAGGCCCACATGTTTTACGGCCATCCCCAGCCTTGATTCCCGGAATATCAGTGTCAAATAGCAGCTGAAGGAGTGGCTTGAAGTGAAAGCCAACGAATTTTCTTTGGATGCGTGAAATTCTGTGTGAAAGCGTGCACTTAACTGAAAGCGTATTTCATATAAAATTCTAGTGACTTTTCAATGAATTCTAATGATAGACAGAGAGGGAGAGTGAAGGTAGATATATGTAGATTCATGGGGAGTTTTACCTCTATTATTTGAAAAAAATGGACATTGTCTATGGCATGGCCTCTTTTGTTTTTATTCTGTGGCATCTTTTGTGAGATGTTGTGGCATCTTTTTTAATAAAAGATCTCATTGGTTTATTCAGTTCCTTCAGGTATATACATATGTAAGCAATTTTAAAGAATTAATACATGAAAGTAATTTATCAATTTGTTGCCCTTATTTTAGCTTGATTTGTTGATTGATATGATGGCACCAGCCAAAAAAAGTGGTGTGTGGAAATTTTACGAACAAATTGAAGGAAACAGTAACGCTTCAAAATGTAAACTTTGCCAAAAAACAATCAAATAAAAAATGTACATAAGTCTGTTTTTTTGGAATTAAAAAGTGATATTTCAAATCAGAATCGGGATGGGGATCTCGCTCTGCTATCATAGTAATAAATACTAATTATAGTCCTGGAACATCAGACATTCCTTCAAAAGTTATAAGCACAGATGTAGACGTTCGTGATGTTCCTGCTCATCCTCCTGTGAAACGGCAAAGATCTATTATATCAAGTTTCGAAGAAATCTACGCATTTTCGCCAGCCGGTGACAAAACTCTGAAAATAAATAATGCATTAATCTATATGATTTGCAAAGACAATCAACCATTTATGATTGTGGAAAACGAAGGCTTTCACAATTTGATCAAAGGTATTGCTCCGTACTATAAACTACCCAGTAAGACAACATTGACAAGATTGGTTGATGATAAATTCGACGCATTATCAGCACTTTTCAAAGAAAAGTTGGTAAGTATTGAGAACCTGACTTTGACTACTGATATGTGGTCAGAAACTATGAGCATGAGAAGTTTTTTAGGAGTAACAGCACACTTCGGAGTTGGTATTCAATTTTATTCAATTATTCTTGGAGTATACCAGTCAGATGAGCGCCATACTTCGGAGCACGCGGCTGAAATGCTCCTCAATACCTATACTGAATGGGGCATTGACAAAAGTAAAGTGTCGGCTGTAGTGACAGATAACGCGGCCAAAATGGTAAAAGCCGTCGATTTAGCATTTGACAAAAAAACATCTACCATGTTTTGCGCACAAACTTAATTTCGTGGCACAAAATGCAATGCAACGGAGTTGCGAAATTTAATATTAGAAGTAAAAAATATTGTGACGTGGTTCAAACAGAGCAATATTGCTAGCAACGAATTACGCCAAGCGACCAAGAAAGAAACAAAATTAATACAAGATGTACCGACCAGATGGAATAGCACTTATTACACGATTGAGAGATTTCTGGAGCTCCGGACCAACATCAATGATATTATTTTTCGTCATAAAAATGCACCACCTATGCTCAATGCATCAGAATTGTATATTCTGGTCTCGGTTTTACAAGTTTTGCGGCCAATAGAAGCTACAACGAAAGAAGTCTCAGGCGACAAGTACTGCACGAGTTGTAAGATACTTCCATTAATCCATTGCTTGATTCTAAAGATTAAACCCCTTAGTATCGAAGATCCGGTCGCTAAACAACTGCAGTCGTTAGTCCTTAAAGAGATTGATAATAGAATTGCCGTTACGGCTACAGAGAGATTGATGTCTCTAGCTATATCCACGATACTGGATCCGAGATTCAAAAAAATGCATTTTACGACTCCGATGGCTTGCTCAGCGGCTATCGCAAGAATCAAAGTATTAATGAAAAATAGTACACACAATTATGAAACCGTGGAATCCGACTCAGATCATTCTCAAAAACAAGAAGACTCATTTTCCCTATCATCACAAGTTAGTGGACAAGAGCCTGAAAACGACGAAATCTGACGAAACTAAAGGGTGGTTAAATTTTAAGGGCCGATGTTGAATGTGAACCACACCTAAACGTCAAGTTTTTTTCTGCATTTCATTTGACATTTCTCAATTTCAGACTAACTCAATTTGGAACCATGGAAAGATACACAATCGAGCAACGCGTTAAAGTTATTCAGGCTTATTATGAAAATGGGCGTTCAAATCAAAATGCATATCGTGCATTTCGTGATTCTTTCGGTCAATTTAATCGTCCAAATGTGCGTACAATCGGAAAAATCATGCAAAAATTTGTGCAAACCGGGTCTGTAGGAGATGTGAAAACACCAGTGCATGCTCGTACAGCTCGTACTGCAGAAAATATTGCTGCTGTTCGCGATAGTGTGGCTGAAGAGCCGTCCACCTCAACTCGTCGTCGTGCCCAACAATTGCACCTCTCACGCTCGTCGTTGATGAACATTATGCATAAAGACTTGCATTTACGCGCTTACAAGGTGCAATTGACTCAAGAACTAAAGGCTCTTGACCATTTCAAGCGTCGTCAATGGTCACAATGGTGGCAAGAAATGGCAACAGTGGATGATCAATTTTCGAAGAAAATCATTTTCAGTGATGAGGCACATTTTCACCTCAGTGGATTCGTCAATAAGCAGAATTGCCGCATTTGGGCGATTTATGGGCTGGCGGCATCATCGGGCCGTATTTTTTCCAAAATGAGGCCGGTCAGGCAGTTACTGTGAATGGTGTTCGCTATCGTGAGATGATAACGAACTTTTTATGGCCCGAATTGGAAGATATGGATGTGGACGATATATGGTTTCAACAGGATGGTGCCACTTGCCACACAGCTAACGAAACAATGGCTCTTTTGCGCGACAAATTCAATGGCCGTGTTATCTCACGTGGTGGCGATGTCAATTGGCCGCCAAGATCATGTGATTTGACACCGTTGGACTTCTTTCTTTGGGGTTATTTGAAAGAAAAGGTGTACGTCGATAAGCTAGCAACAATTCAAGAGCTAAAGGATGAGATAATTAGGCACATTAACGGCATAGAACCTCAATTCTGCCTCAGCGTCATCGAAAATTTGGACCATCGGATGGAGGTGTGCCGCCGAGGTCGCGGCGGCCATTTGGCCGATATTTTGTTCCATACATAATTGAACCATACCAATATTATCATAATAAAAAGAAATGACAGTAATTTCCTAAATAATTTGTGTTTTATTCAAAATCAACATCGGCCCTTAAAACTTAACCACCCTTTATATCTGATGAACTGTCTATTTACTTGCGTAGTCCTGTAGGAAGACTAAATGAGAACCCGTTGGAAATTTGGAATGATCTGAGAATTCAGCTTCCAAAGATTTACAAAATTGCTTTTAAATATTTAACCATGGTTGGGAATTCCGTTCCATCTGAAAGCTTGTTTTCCAAAGCTGCTCAAGTCGTGAATCAGCAAAGAAATCGACGTAAAGAGAAACGATTAATAAACTCTTATTTTTACAAAGTTTGCCAAAAGAACATTTGTCATTAAGTTGAAAATAAAATTTAATTTCTTTGTATGTAATTGTTGTCTTTTTTTTCAAAACATCGGTTTATTACAGTAGATATGATTCGTTTGACATACTCGGCGGATTACATAACACTTTTAACACTCCATGGAGAAATGTTAGTTAGAAGTATTCGATGTTGAGAAAACATCAATGTTCATGAAACGATGCATCAAAAAACATCGATGTATAGTTTCGATGTATTACATCGAATTAAAACATCGATGTTTTTTCAGAGTGGGCATCCCTACTGTACTTGCAGATAGTGCTCACTCTCTTTTTTTCTCCATCTCTCTACATACCTATTTTTTTTTTTTTTTTTGTAATTGTAATATTACTCGGTCTAAATAAGTTCTGCACCTTTGGTGCGATGACATTAGTTATTCCAACCAACATCTAAAATCAACAACAGTGCACAGCGTGAATAACATTTACTTGAAAATTAATATTTCATACAGACAGGTTTTTCGAACATTGTGTCGGTATTTCAAATGCCAGAGATTTTGTAGTAGTTGTTCAAATATAATACAATAATTGTGAAATAAATATTACGGAGGAAATTAAAAGCAAGCTGAAAAAGTTATATTTCTGTTTTAAATTGAAATGGAGTTCCTGTCATGGAACAAGACGTGTATTTCTTGAAAAGAAAGAAACTTCCTGAACAAGTTATTTTCTTTCGAAGTTGGTGAAGTAACCAAAAGCAATGATTTATCAAGTACATCAAGAGGAAGGCCCTTAAAATCCTTGGATGTATGTTCCACTTACAGAAAAAAAAAACTATCAGGCGATACATACAATATTACAACTGAGGACGTCTCAAATGCATTAAGTTTGAAATACAACAAGGATCACCAAACGAAAAAGCGAGTATCACGAAAGCAGTTTTAAAAGCACGTCCACTTCGAGTACAACAGATAAAGGAGAGTATTCCTACATCACAAACGCAACCAATTTACCAATTTAATATGATGGCCCGACTGCACTAGCTTTGTTTTGGATTTAGGTCTTTCAATTTCAATTTCAATTTATTTATTATAAAGGTATACATTAAGACATAGTACAGCGAGCAAAGTGTTCAAGTTGAATTTATACAAATTGTAAAGTTAATAATAATATTCTAATTCAAGAGATTCCATAACCAAATAGCATGAATGAAAAATAGTCAAGAAGAACTAAATTAAAGTTGAAAGTTCTAAGTGAGCGCGAAAACTCAAGCTTGAAGTATATGTATGGCGGTATGGTGGTTCTAATAATTTTGTTCATGAATGGGAACAAGCCTAACCTAACCCTCGCGAACGAGCTAGACTCTTCAACTGAGCTTGTATGCTCATACCCCAACTGAAGATAGGAACTACAAAATCAAAAATAGATTCTGCAAACGGCTTGATGACAAAATCAAAATTGGCGATTTATATGCTAAGATCGGAAAAGTAAACTCAAATAGATTGGAAAATAAAGCAGTAAGCGTAAAGAAATACGGCATGTCCATTTCGCTGCGCTATGAGTAATATTACCATTAGAAGCACCAGATTCATCAACATCTCCATCCAGTAAGCATACTAGCTGTATTCTATTTCCTCATTGCTAAAATTTGGATCACAAAGGATCATTCTTCAGAACATTGACAATATAAAGAACATTATTCTCGGATACAGGCCATCAACGACACCAATTGCGAAAACTATTACATGGGCAATCATATAGTTTCATTTAAGGAAGTGGATGAGTTTACTATAGGCCTGGGTACTGCCTAAGAGGTAAGCTTATACCTAGTCGCTAATATTCTAACAAATAACTCAAATTTATCGACTTCGACGGCTAGAAAGTTTAGAGTAAAGACAAGCAGAATATTCTTATGTCCAACAGTCGCTCAAAGAGAAAAAGAAGAGACAAAACGCATGAACAAAATTCGGGTCAAAATCGACTGAACGTACAGGGTCCGGAATTTTCTCGGCCAAACCCGCTAACAACAGGTGGATAAAGCCTCAAAACCACCGCAGTATGTTGTAAGCAGAAGTCTTATATAGGCGTTTACATAAGTAGTGTTATTAAATCAAAACAAATAAAAAGATGTCAGAATGAACTGAGGACTGTCAGCGCGCAACGCAATGTCACACTCTATTGAGTTTCGGGTCATAGAGGCATCCCTGGAAACGAAAAGACCGACGAACTGGCAAGAACAGATTCGAAAGTGGAACAAACTACGACAGATCAATCAGTGCCAGCTCCAATGGAACTTATCAAAGGTATCATAAGAACAAGCTTCCTAAAGATGGCCGATGAAAGATGGGACACACTTTAGGATGTAATGGATACGACGTAATAATAATAAAAACAAAAGACATCCTACAACTTAGGTAAATTAACTGGCCACAATACAAGGATGCGCTTAAATACCACTGAACTACATATGCACAGGATGCGGAACAGGGCACAGTTCACTTTTTGATTTGAAGAGACCGAAAATCTCTGAAGCTACTAATTTTTCCTTTCTTCTTTATTCATTCATTTCAGCTACACCCATCACACAAAGGGGAACGCAATGAATTCATAGAGATCCGAGTGAGGCTTTCACAAGCCACCCCCATATCATAACCTAACCTAAGCGCTGGAAGATCTACAGAAGCTTGGTGGTCAAAATGGAAATCGATAAGAATCACAGCAGTTGGAGAAAATTACTAAAGTTGCAAGAAGTGCAAACGAAGTATGCAAGGAAACATGCTTGCTTTTACTTTACTTACTTCTTTAATTAAGGATTGAGCCTGTAAGAATCCGCTCATCCGTCTTCATCCGATCATAACTTAAGAACTTTGTTTAGGTTTATGAGAAAGATGATTCCCGCTCCATTAGATTTCGATAAATTTCAGTGGAACTACTGACGCATGACTCCCCTGCGGGAGGGGGAGTAATGTGGAGTTATCGTAGCACCCTGTGCGTACAATTCACTGTCGTAAACGTCATAAAATGAATTCTTTGTATATGTCAAATATATGTATTAGAGAGAGAAGAATAAAGTCAGGCTGAAAAGAAATCTGTTCGCGTTTGGTCTTTGCTTCTGTCGTGATTATTTACTAGTTACACCGATTTTTTTAATATCATACGTAGCAATAATGCCACGGGAAAAAGGTAACTGGAAAGTATCGGAGCAGGATAGCTCCTTTGAACACAGAATAATACAGTTCAAAATCAACAATAAATAAAACCCAACACTAAAAAAGATAGGTTGGACCAATTCTGCCCATAGAGTATGCCAGCAAGAATTCCAAGAATGTCCAAATAATACGGCCGGGATAGAAAAAGTTATCAGCGAGATTGCTCTAGCATATGACAGGGCATTCACAAAAACATGTCCCATGAACGATGGCAAATGGCGCCGAAGCATCCCATGCAAAGCACTTTAAAGATGCTAAAATGACAAATGAGGTTGTCGAATAGGCCATCTATAAAATCGGCCTGAAAAAATTCGAAGAAAGAACTGCCAAATGAAAAGCCTATAAATAGTACTGCACTGGGATCGAAGATATTAATAACAGATTCTAGCTAAAGAACCATTAACACCTGATTTCAAACAACAAGCACACTTTCCCTACTGCGCCGAAACTACATACGAAACATCTCGTATCACATATCATGCAGATAGACTGCTTTAAACATAATCACTGGAGTATCAATACTTTCGAAGTATCAAGTCAGCTGGCCCAGATGAGATAATATCCATTTTTATCCATTAAATGAAGAAGCATATTTTACTTATCGTCTGTTCAAAGGCAAAAGTCATTACTCGTAAGTACGAAATTTGTGAAAATGATTTTTTAGGAAAAAATTAGGGATAAAGTTCCGAAAAATACTCATCTCCAATTTTCTTCAAATTTGTTGTACGTACTCGTATAGCCTAATACTCGTACGAGTACATCAGAAGTAAAATTCCAAAGCAGTTTTTGGCGCAAACTACTGGAAAGAGCTAAAAGGACATGCAAAGTCCTGACATGCAAGTTCCTGAAGAAAAAAATAAAATTCACTTAAGTTTTAAGTGAATTTTTAAGTACCTCGTAGAGAGGTAGCAATGAAATTGGGTCAATATCGTTTAAGTTTTTAAAATCTTTGCTAACAACAATCACGGAGATAACGTTGTTTTGTGACACTTGTGGTGGGCAAAACAGAAGTCAGTAAGTGGCAGCTATATTGCTTTATGCAGTTGAAAACAAAGATCATTAACAAAGGATAGAGCTAAAGTTCTCAGAGTCGGGGCATTCGCAAATGGAATGCGATTCTATGCATTCTGCGTTCTACCCGTACCAAAAAAAAAAAAAAAAAAATCAAAAAGCCCTACGAAGTTCATCATTTAAAATACAGTGATTTTTATGATTTGCAAAAATTAGCTTCTTTAACAATAAAGAACGGAACAAAGGATCAAGATGGCAACAAAGTTTCTTGGCTAAAAATCTAGTCATTGAAATTTGAAAAAGATTCTGTCGGAATTTTACAATACAACTATAAAAGGATAGCTGTTTGGGGGAGAGGTCGGAAGAAGTATTCTCCTGCGGTCCTTACACCTGCTTACCAGGGTAAGATACCGATATCGAAAGAAAAAAAGGCGGATTTGGTTAAACTTGCCGAAGCAGGGCATATATCAGAAGAACTTGTCCCGTGGTATAAGGGCCTTCCAACCCATAGTTTTAAAGTTGCAGAGCGCTTGTTTGAATCTGATCGAAATGAAAGTGACAGATTTTTATCTGTAAAATTGGAATTTTGAGACCCAAAATGGTCTTTAAATTAAATTATATCCTTTTGTCTATTTTGTTAGTTAATGACTTTTACCATTGAACCGATGATATGCTGGTGGAAATTTTCCGCAGCTGCGTTATTCTAAATTATCTTCCGAAAGTGTGGCGAGAATTGAATGCGATTTTCATACCAAAAGCTGGGAAAGCGAATCATATAACCCAAAAATACAAAACTAGCGACCAATAACTCTGAGCACCTTCCTACTAAAAACTATGGAACAGCTCTTAGATATATGTATAAATATGTACGCATCAAAATCCACATCACAGACATATCATATCAAATCAGTTCAAACAGCCCTACATGACGTTGTTTCGACAGAGATAAATCTATGCAATTCAATGAATACTCGTATACCCCTGCTGCTTTGCTCAACAGAGCGAGCGTTCAACAACGTGAAAACAGAAGTTATTGAAATAACACCAAAAATGTGGTAGAAGTATGGGTATGGACAGGAACTCCGAATGGAGGGTTTCTTTTTTGACTGACTATTGACTGTAAGAGAAGTTTTAGTACGAGTAATATTGAAAAACTCAACCGTGAAATCGGTCGCCTACGCATACCGATTTTGCCTGTGGCAAATTTCCATCAACCCTGGGTGTCACTATTCATCAGGTCTAAATGACAACAATAAATGGGCGACGTCTTGTGGTTTAAGAGTAAATCCACTAAAAATGAAACCTGTTCTATTCATGAATATGTGAACAATTCCGGACTTCACCCTATCCACGCTTCAAGACCTCCACTTGCCAAAAAGTACGAAATACGTGGAACTGACTCCTGACAGTCAATTGAACTGGAGACTAAGTATTTAAAGAAAATACTTCAACAGAATTTGCGGGAAAAAGTGGAGGCTCTCTCCAAAGATAATGTGCTGGCTCTATATGACAGTAGTCAGAAAAATATTCATCTACGGGTGTACTACGAGGGTGGGTCAATAAGTCCCTGAAAAATTAAATAAGGAACACTCTTTTCGGTATAAAAACATTTCAACATTGTCTCCTTTTAGCTCTATACACTACATCCAACGTTTCTCCAATTTTTTGATGCCCTTCAAATAATACGATTTCCCGAGCCCCTCAAAATAAGCGTTTGTTTCAGCGATGACCTCTTCATTCGAACCACATCTCTTACCTCCGAGCCATTTCTTCATGTTTGGAAACAAGAAATAGTCACAGGGGGCTAAATCTGGGGAATATGCTGGATGAGGGAGGAGTTCGTAGCCGAATTTTTCTGGAACATCGCCAAACACAACTTTGAAGTTGTCAAACGAATGAGTTTGTTGTCGATTGTGAGCAAACGCGGCACCCATCTTACGGAAAGCTTTTTCATGTCCAAATATTTATGTAAAATTGAAATCACTGAGCCATGTGATAAGCCTGTGGCCTCTTTAAGCTCGCGCACCTTCACTCACCGATCGCCCATTATCAAACCATGGATTTTGTCGACCATTTCTGGAGTGGTGACCTCAATTGGGCGACCAGAACGTTCGGCGTCACTTGTGCTTGAACGACCGCACCGAAATTGAGTAAACCAGTGGTGAATGGTTCCAATCGATGGTGAAGAGTCCCCATAATATTTGTTAAGCTTTTGTTTGGTTTGCGTGATAGTTTTTTCTCGCAAAAAATAGTGTTTAATGAGCACTCGAAATTCACTTTTTTCCATTTTAACGAAAATGCTAGTAGGCGTCTATATAAAACGGCTGCCACAACAAAACTATTTGACAGATCTGTCTGAAAATTTGGGTGCGTTCTTTTGAAAGATGATTCTTGACAAAAAAAAAATTAAATTTAAGGTGACGACACAACACGAACAGCAGGGAGAAAATACGAAAACTTCACTCTGCTAATAAAAACACAAAGAGCGGCATATTTTTGGTCTGAGGTCAAGCTCAACAGCAGGGCTAGAGACAATTCTAAATATACTCCTGATCGTAGATCTATTTATTAGAGAAACTGCTGCGAAAAATGCAGTTCGCCTTAAAGCCACAAACAACTGGAAAACACAATCTTGTCTGGTGCCAGAGCCTTAGCATCAGTAGCCATGTTTATAAATGAAAAGCACCATTCGCAAATGTATAAATTGCCGTTGCATCTGAAAACTTCAATGCGTATAAATAAAAAACAATTAGTATGTCGACGAACATTTTTTTTTTTTAATTTACTACTTAGTTGGCCCTCCATTGACCTTTATCACTGCAAGAACCCTACGAGGCGTGCTAGCAACTAAATTAAAACATTCTTCCTAGCTGATTGTTTCCAATTCTCGTCGTATAGCGCTCTTCAGGCCTATTAAGGGTGTCGGATTATGGTTTTTTATCCTCTTTTTTTAGAAGTGCCCACAGGTGTTCAATTGGGTTCAGGTCTGGCGTTTGAGCTGGCCACTTCAAGACCTGAATGTTTTGATTTGAAAACCATTCAATAGTTTTCCGGGTTTTATGGCATGAAGCATTATCTTGCTGAATAACGATCCTTCGGTGAGACCTGTTCCCAAATATTTTACGATAGGATGCTATAGCTGTCGCTATTAATTCTTCTCTCGCACGTGAATAGCTAGCCTATGCCTCCTGTCGCCATGCAGCTCCACACCATGCAACTATGATACCACCACCAAACTTGACTCCCTTCCTCCTGCGAACATGGACTGCGCCAGGAGTCCCGAAAATCAGTAAAGACACATTCTGATTTAGTATTCAATTCAGACCCACTTTTATTAAAAAAATGTCCAATGTTTTCGTAAATCCGCTTTTGATTTTTTTTTCAGAAGTATGCAATTTACTTACCTGAAAATTTGACTCCTCTGACCACACGACAATGCTCCAATACTTATGTATGTAATTTGGCTTACTCAAGACGTCGGTTTTTGTTCTCCTCAGAAAACCGGGGTTTTTTCTGGCCTTGCAACATCTAAGGCAGGCTTCAGTAAGCCTTCTTCTAACCGTTCTCGCAGATAGCGCAACATTTTGGCATTCCTGAAGCGAAGTAGATAGTTCAGAAAAGCTATTTTGACGACTTTTTAAAGAATGCCGGCCAAAAATCTGATCTTCATGAGCCGAAGACTTCCTTTTTCTGCCCGGACGTGGCTTAAAAATGTACTATCCAGTCTCCCTGTATAGCCTTAAGGCATATTGAATGGCTGCACACTAATGCTTACGAGTTTTTGAAATTTTTTCCTAGGATATGAATTGAGATATGAATTTTCGAAATGATACCAATTATACCAAATTTACGACACAAAAAAAAAACCAGAGTTAAAAATCGCGCGAATTCTCCAGTCATTAATGGGCAATGAATCCTGGGAAGTCAAAAATATTCAACTACCTGTAATAGTTTTTTATAAAATATATTTTATAGGGGGTGTTATTCATTTATGGCTAAGGCTGTATATAAAAAGGTTTTTCAGTAAGGACATACAAATTTTGTATTTAAATAAAACACAGAATAATGTTAAAATTAAGTATGGAAAACTAACCTTTGTTTCTTATATCGCGAAGACTAATTCACTTGGGTTTATTAAAAGAAACTAGATCCTCATTTTTATCAGTTCTTGAATACGCCGATGTTGTTTGGAATCCAAACTATTTAACCTATTCGGACAATATTTAAAGAGTGTAGATGCACTTTACAAAATGCGTCTTATTTAAAATGCTTTGGGATTTTGAGCCATTTTATGTCAACTATTAGATATAATGCCACTTAGTGAAGAAAAGCATGCACATGACTTCGTGTTTGTGAGAGACGTCCTGAGTTCCCGCAATAATAGTCCTATTCTGTTAACTATGTTCCCAATTTATGCTCCGGAGAGAGTGTTAAGGGATCATCACATCTTTTACCAAATGGGACATAGAACAAACTATGGTCGAAATGAGCCAATTTGTAGATCACTGAATTCATTTAATGGATTTAGTAAACAAATAGATTTTCATATTTCGAGAGAGCGCTTCAAAGTCATCCATTCGTGAAAGTAGAAAACTTTCTACATCCAGGAAATGTGATCTCGGCTAGCCGTGGTGGCACCGAATTGGATGTGTGCAGTCGAATTGGGAAGGCAAAAGCTGCGTTCAGAATGTTATCGAAAGTCTGCTGTACTTGAAAGGTGGACAACACCAACACACGTAAGCTGCAGACCTTCGTAAATAGATGCCTAAAGATCATCATGATGATTTTTTGGCCCAATCGTATCTTCAACGAATAACTTTGTCAAAGAATGGCTCAAGAACCATAGACATTACTATACGAACGCGAAAGTGCCAGTAGATTGGACACACCGTACGGCGCGAAAACAACTCCATTGCGAAATATGCTATGCAGTGGAATGCGTTTACCCAGGCAAACGTGGTGTAGTACAGTTAAGGAGGAATCAAGCTCTTTCGGAATGAGTTGGAGGCAGTTCAAACGCGTTGCAGAACTCCGATCAAGATGGTGAGCAGGCGTTGTTGACACCCTATGCGCCTCGAGGAGTGAACGGATTTAAGTAAGTACGTACTAATCTTTAGGGTACATGTTATTGACATATAAATTTGTTTTTTTGCAAACCTGTGTAGACATTTTCAAACTCCCTTGTTTTACAAGGAAAAACCATAAAGGTGTCTCATTTAGTTACAAAATTATATGAAATTTTTCTTCAACTTTATTATGTCGAGTACAGAATGCCATTTTATCAAAAAGGACACTCAACATCAGGGACTTGGACAGAACATTATAATAGACAGCAACAGGTATTTGAGGACTTAGTTTACCTTAGTTCCGCTGTAATTTCATATATTTTGATATCAATTTGTAACACCAGCTTAATTTAATTATTAAGCGAATAATAACTCTCGCCAACAGCTTCTTTGGGCTAAGAAGCCAATTAAAGAAGCATGGACATTTGAAAGGAAAATTATTCAAGAAGTTTCTGGCGCCGTTTGTATGGAGAAGAAGATAAAGCAACTATATAGGTCATACAGTGCATTGGCCAAGTCAGAATGGTTTGAATTCATCGAATGAGATGGCTAGGACATGTATACCGAGAGCACATCAAGGCTCATTCCGAAAAGTCTTCAAATCCATCCCAGAGCGATAGCGAGGCAAAAGAAAACCTCACCTAATATGGTGCACACAAGTGGAAAAGGACCTAAGTGTTAAAAACTGGAGACTGGAGACGTTTGTTGGTTGAAACTCAAGTCCCCCACAGTCTGTAACGCAAATCTAAAGTAAAGTAATGGCATGGGTAATGCTAGATGAAAAGAAAACTACTTTGTATTTTGTAAATGATTCTTATCCATAATAAAGGAAAATATGTAATGTAACGAAAGAATAGCAACGTTTTCCTTTTTGTTTCTTATTTATCAAGCAGCCAGAAACGCAAATGCCAGCAAAAAATATTCAGCATAGAATTTAACTTTCTCTCTTCGAAATTTTACAAAAAAAAAGAAAACAGAAAATTAAATAGCACTTTAAATAAAACATTGGTAATTCAATCGGAAATTACAAATCAGCTTTTTTAGCAAGAAAAAGAAAAACAAACAGTCTTCCTCTTCCGTAAAATTTTGTGGTAGAAGAAATTCTGTCCATTCAATACGAGTATCTAGTATCTTGTGGTAAAGGAAATACTTCCGCATGACTGTCATCCTATGCTGTACATAGATTCCTTGCTGGCAATCTTTGAAATTAAATAGTTTCATCATTTCCTAGTTGTCTGGCTAGAAAAACTTCCCTCTTTTTATGCTTTGCCCAACGAATAATGCCAACCCAACTATAAACATTATTCTGAATCTGCCATTCACTATCCTTCACTGAATATGAAGTATGTATGTATGTTTGTGTTTTCGCGATAGATGGGTCCAATGAAAATCACCTCGGTGACAATACTATACTCGTAGTGCCAGACATATACATGGTTCCCTTGGCGACATTCTTAAATTAAATATACATACGAGTACTCGCATATACATTCTTTTACGTACATATGCATACGCACATACAATGTACATATTTTGGGGAATTTATTGAGTCAATAGCTTGGGTGGGAGTGTTCAAATTGATCCTTATTCCACAGCTACAGCGATGTACGAGTATTTATCAGTTTTCTTTTTGTTGTGCTTTTTCAAGAAGGCAAACGGGTACGAGTACAAATTGTTGCTTAGATCGCATAAAACCACCACCAGTTATCACCACCGTCAGCCCACTGAATTTGAAAAATTATAATGCTAAGCGGCGAACATGATCGTCATCGGTCATACAAATTTAAATACGCTCGCCGCCCGGTTTGCATTTTTGCTGAACTCGATGAGAGTTTGTATGATTTACGTTTACACATAACCCCGTATTTCAGCCCTTGGTTCTGATATCAAGATGAGTGTATAAACAAAGTAAATTTCCAAATCCTCTTTTATTTCGGCACTACGGTAACGCAATTGATTGGGGGTTGTAAGTCACCACTTTCTGGGCCTTAAATTTTAAGTAAGGAGCATTAAATTGTGTATGCTAATATAAGCTTTCTAGAATGCGAAGCAGTACAATTGTAAAAATTGTGAAAAACAGCCCATAAACACGCCCACTGAAATTGAAAATATTGTCTGGGTAAAAATATGTAGTCGTTGACTTTCTCTACATTTTATCCATGCATAAAAGTGGCCACACCCACTTTTTGGGGCGTTTTAAAAAAATCTATACAAAAGTTTTCAAAGCTATTTACGGTGATGGTTATGTCTTATTGTGAATATCTCATCAGAATCCACTTGCAAAATATTTAGCCACGCCTACTTTCTGCCAAGAAATATCTGTATTTTGTTATAAAATTTCTTGAAAATCGCGGAAATATCCGCTGTACAGAAAGGTATAATTGCATCTATTTTAAAAATTTCGCAACGCCACGATTATTTTATTAGGGGTGAGTTAAAAGATGAGGGATACAGCATCATACAAACCGTTCTAGACGGATTGTAGCTTTTATACTATGATTTTCGGCAGTTATTTTTTTTTAGCCAACCAACTAATTTCAAATTCGTTTGCTCTTCTAACGTAAAAGACATAATTCACAGTTGTGATACTTACTGAACAGCCTTCCCACACTTACAGATTTTTTAATGAATCCGGTAATCTTGGGGTGAATTCATTAATTTCTGGGGTGAAATCACGAATGTACCACCATCTTGCGGTAAATTCACAGATTTTATACAAATGTTAGCTTAGGGGCACCTGAAAGTTTGTTATCTCTTTACTCATTGATTTTTGCTCAAAACTTTTCGAACAAATAGTCTGCAACTCATAAATGAAAAGAGCAGCACTGTTTTGCCAGGAATAGGTCAACTGTTACTAACTTACTGAATGGCCAGGAAAGCTACTACATCAACATAGACTTTTCCAAGGCCTTTGATCAACTTTTCTACACTATGGAATGGATTTTCTCCTTTTTTTAGGCAAAATTGTGAGGCTTACTTTTCAACTCCTTCACAGCCTAATCTAGCGTTCCTCAGGGTAGTACCTTAAGTCATATTCTATTCGCTATCAATGAATTTATGGCTTGTATTAGTCATACCGATATTCTTATTTAAGCTAATGACATGCAAATCTATAAGAGTATTAATAACCAAAACGAACGGAGTCTTATACAGTTTTCCCACTTAGTGTGAAAAAACGGTCTAGTTTTCAACCGTCTCAAAAGTTAAATAATGACATTTTCTAGAAGGAGTTTCGTTATCGCATCATATCCTTTGTCGTGTCGTTTATTTGTTTTAAGAAGAATCCTGGCTTCATGAAGCATATCAACTTACAAGCTAACAAGTCCAATTAAATGCTAGATTATAAAAAGTTAGTCAAAAGTGTTTTAATACAATACTTCACACTTTCTCTGTGTAACTGTTGCGTCTGTCCTCATCTTGATTCCGTTTTATGTGTTTGGACTCCATTTTATGAAGTTCTTCGAGACCAAATTGAGGCTATTCAGCGAAAGTTGTATGATTTGAACACACATCGCATAAAACTTTTACAAATATTACCCTTGTCTCAAAGACTGGTAAATAATGATATCATTTGTTTACAAGAATTCATTTCAGGCCTAATTGTTGCGCCCGATTTGTTACCCTCTCTAAGATTTAACTTTTTGGGGGGGCATTACAACCTACACAAATTTCAATAAAATCTATTTAGTGGTTCTTGAGCAAGGCCTTTGAGAACAAACTTACACAACAACAACGGTAAGAAACGATCTCTGCTTCCTATTAGTCTCCGGATTAATTAGGGAGCAAAATAATGAAATAGGTTAAATGAAGATACGGAATACTAACGGCGTGAGACACGACCAGTACTTAACGAATTTGTTAAATAAAACTCTAAATATACATTGCCTGGCTAATACCTATACTGCTTGAAAGAAGAGTAACTCACTTAAAATTATATTAATGCGCTGACTAAAAATTATTTACCAAGAAACCTAAGAAAAATCAACTTAGAACTTTCATTTGAAATTTGAAAAATATTCAGAAAAGTTACAATACATCTATATCGGGTCGTATGATACCCACTCATTCCAAATAAAATGATCTTGGCGTTGTGAAATTTTTAACAAAGATGCAATGATATCTTTCTATGCAGAGGATTTTTCGGCGATTTTTAAGAAGTTTTGTCACAAAACCGTTGCTACAAGATTTTTTTAGCAGAAAGTGGGCGTGGTTCCCACAAATTGTAACCGAAGTTAACGGATTCTGGTGAGATATTTAAAATAAGGCTTAACCATCACCGTAAATAGCTACGAAAAAGCAATATATGGTTTTTTTTTTCAAGAAAACCCCCCCAGAATGTGGGTGTGGCCATTTATAATGTATGGACGAAATGTAGAAAAAGTCAACATATATTGCACCTAGGTAATATTTTTCACTTTCTAGCAATATTGAAAAAAAAAACAATTTTTTTTTAATAGTGGGCGTCGTGTCTGTTAGCGGATTTTAACAATTTTTACCGTTATACTACTTCGGATTCCAGAAAGCTTATATAACAGATTGTAGCGTGCAAGATCCTATCTGCCATATTATCTGAATGCCTTAAAACTTTTGTTAACAATCTGAATAGTCCGTATTAGTGTGATTTCACACCAGGTGAGTCCACCATAGTCCATTCGGCATCTCCCACAACAAAATTTAAAAAAACCACTTGAAAATAACGTAAAATTGTATCTGGTCAATGTCAGGGCTTCCGAAGCCTAACATTGACCACTTACTATTTTTACCATAACTTCTTACCGAAATATGATTATTTTTAAAAATGTAGATGTAATTAAAGAACTCAACAGTCTCGAATATATGCTTTTTACAGATAATCGTTAGAACAAACCATTATATTTTTATAACGTTTCAAAACTCAAAAGTGGTCAATGTTAGGTATCTTCTATCTTTTCTTGTTCTCATATCTATATTTTATAACAATTTGTTTGTGGTTGTATTTCAGAGAAAATAACATATTATTGGTATATCCATCGATTGGTCATGAAAATAAGAAACAAATTTAGGATCTAGATGATGTTCTCTTCTAAAAATTTGCGTGTGCTTTAAAACACATTTCTGTAGTTCCTAGAACCGGGATAGTAAGCACAAAACTAAGTTTATGCAAAAAAAAATTGAAAAAATCACAAGCAATGGCGTGCCATTGCAGTCAATTGCGCACCAGTGGATGAGTGTACGAGTATGCATGTTTATGTCCATTTAACGATTTTTTTTTTATTACGGGAGCCTTACATTTTTTTTTTTGTGCGGACAACGATGGTGGAAATCTCCAAAGACACATGGTGATTCTCGGTTACAGTGTGGGACTCTGATGCCGATCCAAAGTCATTCCAAGGTACTCAGCTGTATTGGCATGGGGTACAACTTGGTTGTTAATGAATATCAGAAGATTGGTTATCTTTTTATGTGTGAAGTTTATGTGAGTTATTTTTGATTCTTTGAATTTGATACGCCATTGCTCCGTCCAATCTCTTACTCTATTGACTGCATTCTACAGTTTCTCTGTTGCCTTCATAGTGCATTTATCAGGTACTAATATCGCAGTGGTTTCCATCTGTATACAACAGATAGAGAGTTGGTCTTAGGACAGCTGCTTTAATTCTGAATATTCTTGTTCGTATTGAACTCGGAAGAGTCGATCTGAAATATAGGATTTCAGTATTTCGTAATACTGTCTAGGTAAATTCCTATGCAGTTTGTACTCAAAGCCCTTATACCAAATCTTGCCAAAGGCTTGAACAACATCTAAAAATAATGCCGAACAAACTTGTTTTTCTTCCAGAGCTTTTTCCACTACATCCGTAATTAGATGCACTTGGTCTGTCGTGCAATGTTTATATCGAACTGATAATTCGGGATTAGACTTCTTTCTTTCCATGATATTGTCAAGCCTTTTAAGAAGCAATTTTTCGAAAATTTTTCCCATAATTGGTGTAAGCGATATTGGTCTATAAGACGTTACTTCTGTTGATCCTTGTTTGGGTACTAAAATGTTCGAGGAAGTGGGACATATTGGAGGCATGCGTTTATTATAAATTGGATTTTTTAAGACATTTCTTTTAAACCTGAATAAACTCTAGGTTGTCAGTAGCAGCACTTGAAGAGTATGGCTTAAAAACGTTCGACAGATGATCTGTCTCGGGTTTCCGATCCATTTTCCGTCTGGTGCTTTCAAGGGTGGATTTTGTAAATAAGGTCTTTTTAGATATTTAGCTGCTTTCCACAAGAAGTAGTCGGTGGACGCATCCGTCGTTAAACTTCGTAGAAATCCACTAAGTGAATCATTTTTTAATTCACAGATTCGTTTTTTAAGTTCATTATTATGACAGTTCAAAACAGCCTTATCGTCTATGAACCTTGTGGTTTGTCATTTTCTACGGGCCCTCCTTTTTTCTAATATAAACTCTTTCATTTCGATTGGTTATTTTGTTTCAGGTTATCTTCTGTTCAAATTAGCTGGTGTGCTTTCCTCTGAAGCTTGTTGAACATCAATAATGAATTGTTACACTTCATTGTCAGTTTGGTCATTTGCTTCCATAGGAGATCTTTTTTCTAACTTTCCTCTGAATTCAGTTTCACTTAGCGACAAGATCACTGGAGTATGATCTGACGATAAGTCTGTAACTCTTGTCACTTGGTTTAATACCTTTTTCTAAGACAAAGACTGGTATTGTATTAGGATCAGAAGGTCAGTATGTAGACGATGCAGATGAAAAAAAAAATCACACTTGTAGCTGCCGCCTGGTCTTATTGTTGTTAACCTAGGTCCCCAGTGCATAAAAGATTGTATAATAGAATAAGCGGTGAAGCGGGCGAAACCATATATCATAGTTTTCATTAATTAATTTTTCAACTTGTCCCGATGTGCTAAATTCAAAATATACCTACCCCACGACACTAATTGTGTAACTTTAATCCACCACACTGACCAGGTTTTACGGTCAGGTTTCAATCTCTTTTGTGTAGATTCGTGTGCAAACGGTCTGGCGGAATGTAAGGGCTAGGTTAGACATCTCCAACAAACTGCAGGTTGGCCTTTCCCCATTTCGTTTTATTCAATTTCATTTAATTTCACCAACAATCTGTTAAGCATATAAGTGAGTTAAATAATATCAAAACTTAGATACCGGGTTTATATTAATTGCGACAAGTTTTAGGACCAATTTAATTTTTTTCATTGACGCTATATAGCTGATATAGAGTGGATATATAAAACTGAGTTTCAGATATACAAGAGACAAATTCACTTCCGCCTAGGGATAGAAACTTCCTATTCGCAGTTGGCCCATAGGATGAAAATTAACGAGAGTAATGGTGATAATTTAGTTATTTGGTGTTTTATTTCAGTGTGATGCTCTGTCTTCTGTGAACCTTATTTCCATTAGAAATACATTCAAAGTGGATATTTTCACCTTTTATTGTTCTACTCGGCCTAAATTCCCCCCACACTATATAAGAAAATCTCTATTCTAGTCATCACATCAGCAGTTTGTCTGCGGAATATTTAATTACGTGTTCATCGAAGTGGAGCCAAGCGGAATGGTTTATCAGGGGCGCTAAACAGTTTAATCTCTCATAGTTAACGCAGCAATGCGTGAATTAAACAAAACAAAAAAAAAGGACTAACTAACGAGCTTTTCGATGTCATTGAAGGACACTTTAGCACTAAGGGTATCATGGGGACTTTGTTGATATCCAGTGCGCCAAAAAATCTTATTGAGCATGAGCTTCAAGGACATTTTAATTCCAGTTCGACGCCTACAATGATTCATAACTTTGTTGCCTTTAAATCACTTCTTCTTCTTCTTCTTTAAGCTCTTGAAAATATTAACTCTCAAAAACCATTACATATATTTCATTCGTGTTGAATGGATTACTCTTTACAGTTCATTTGGTTTACGTCTCTGTGGTATTGGCTTTCCAGTCAGAAGACTGTTGGAGGATTATCACCACCGTGGTACTCGTACATACATATTTACGAAATTGAGATTTTTGATTATGCGCCGATGTATCCTTCCAACTTCCGGCTTCGTCGAATCTCGCAGTGCCTAAATTTATGACGATAAAACCTTTACTACTTCGATTATGTACTCGTATACGTATAGATACGTACGTATACGATATGTATACTTCTTAAACTTCGTAGACAAATTGTTGTTTTGTGAGAGCTCATATTTTTATGTTTCTAGGGTCATGAATATTACTTTCCCATTCTTTATTGCTTATATTTTGAGGTTTTAAGTTCAAACAACTGCAGTGGGTAAATGTAAAAACCAAACTTTTCTCCGGATTAAATTTAATATCAAGGAAAAAGGATTATAGTTTGGGATTTTAGAGCTACGAACCAACTTAATTCATAGCATGCGGTGAGAAGGATTAATTTAGGTGGCAGTGGGTGGTGGTTGAGGTAAAGGTTATTAAAATTTATGGCTGGATTTGGCTTGTTTATGAGTTATGTCATGTAGCAGCACAACTTTTAATTGAATAAGCATTCGTATGTACTCGTAGGATAGAAAGTGCTCGAATGAAAAGAACATTATTAACCAAAGTAAAAGTAAAACAACTCCATTTTATGATTTTTAGAAAATACATTTTTTGTTGCGGAAGTTTTAATGTCCATGGGGATAACGAGAGAACTACCATCAGAAACTATTTATTTAAGATGGCGCTGTAATTTATCGCCTACGACTTAGAACTGTCCTACTTTCATTTTCAAATCAGAGCTACATTAACAGAGCTGTGTGTCAAAATAGCAGCACCGACAGCCGATTCAATAATCCTTGAATATCTTACGTTGCGCTTTGTATAAAAATATTTCAGTTATCATACTAAATAAGGAAACTTCATTTTTAATCGAATACACAGAAACTTAATACTATCTCAGTTCCAAACCACTACACTAAATCTTTCTTTCTCTCTCGTCTGACATTTTTACACAAAAAGTTTAAAAAACGTGAGGAAAAAAAAAACTAATGTGTGTAATTTTGCGTAAAATCCTTTTTGTTTATTAAAGTGTTGTAGAAAAACCTTTATTGGCTACAAATGCTATGCATCAATGGGTATTGAGTCCCATGCCATTTTCATCAGATGCGAAAGTTTGTCGTCAGCCTCTTTCACGTCTCCCCATAAGTTTTCTGGCCAGTTCATAACATTGACGTTGTTCAAACCGAACCAATTTTTTGCGCACCTGGTGGTGTGTTTGAGATCGTTGTTTTGCATAAATATCCATTTGAATTGCAAGGCTTCATCAGCATAAGGCAATATAACCATGTCTAAAAATTTAACATAAGCATTTGCATCCACTTTATCATTTATGCGATATATGGGGCCAGGACCATAAAAGGAAAAGCAGCCCTAAATCATGCTTAACCAGTGTCAGTGTAAAGTATGAACTTTGGGTCATAAGCTGTATTTGTAGGTCTATCACACTATATCAGCATTATTTTCGACTCATCTGACCATAAAATATAACGCCACTTACTCGTTGGCCAATCCATGTGATTCATTGCAAATTTAAGTCGGCTTTCAGTATGGCTTGGTAGTTGTAGTGGTTTTCTTCTTGGGCTTTTTCCCGGCAAAATCAACGTCCTTAATACATCTCCTAATGGTGGAGGTGTTAACATCAAATTGAAGATCATGTTCCCTTTGTGTTGATGTTATAAAAGGATTTTGATCAGTGATCCACTTAATCTTTCGTACAGTTCCGGTGTCCAACTTACACTTACGGTCTCTTGATTGCATTGGGGATCATTTTGCTTGAACAATTAAGCAATTGTTGTATCTGCCGATAAGATTTGCCTTCCGACACTAATTTCAATATGAGAGCTCGTTGCTCTGACCCACAATGCTTGCTCTGCCCATTTTAGCTGTATTTGAAATAAAACTAATTTAATTTGCTTGTTTTGCTTCATTTATGAAAAAAAAAGTTTTCAAAATCATAACACAATACAAAATAGGGAATAGGGTCTTCAATTTGACCACAGCGCAGATAATTCAACGTATCAGCGGCGCCTTCGCCGTTTTCAAAAAAATACGACCGATCGCTCAGCCGCCGGTCCACATCGTGCAATAAACTGTCGCCCGTGGTGGATGCAATGGCCTCTCAACGATCACATTTAGGCTCTCTAAACCCCAAATTCTGCAATTTTGTTTGTTTACGTAGCCACCGAGCAAGAAATGGGCCTCATCACTGAAGAAAATTTTGTTAGAAAAATCGGCGTCAACTTTGTACAAAAAACGAGATTATTTCCGTTTAATGGTTTTATTATAAGTTCATGACGTTTGCAATTTTGTTTTATTACTCCGTACATCTGTTTTCCCTTAATTTCGCTCCTTTTTCTTGAAACCCTTTACCTGTCTTGAGATGTAGTAATATCGACTCTAACAGAATTTGAAAGAATTTTGTTCATTTGAGTCCCGCACAGATTGATAAACGTATAATAATTGTGGAAAAAAACTATTTGTCCGGAAACTTATTCTGTCCAAGTCGCCGATGTTTACTGTCCTTTTTGGATGACAGCATCTATTATGTTTTGCCCTCATTAACTTCGGTTCTTCAGATTATGAATGGAACAATCCTTTTGCAAAAATTAGGTATGGGTACGCATCAGTGGCGTGGGGTGAAATTTCAAGAGAAGGAAGCCAAAACAATTTTAAGTAAAATGTTTTATTCAAGACTTACCATTTTGGTACTTATTCGAAACACAGACTTAAGATATGCAATCTAAGCCACCTTATGTTATCTTTCGACACAGGCCACAGTCAAAGGCAGGGTTAAAGAGATTTCACACAATGTTAGAGTTTGAGAAAAAGTATCTCTAAACATTTCCGTATTAAAATGCTTATAAAGTTAAAAAACATCAAGCTTTTTAACTGAAGGGGTAGTGTATAAAACTTTGAGTTCATTTTTTTAAGTAGTAAAATAAAAAATGCCAGGAAATGGGGTAATTACAAAAGATATTTTGTCATCCGGCATTGAATTAGAAAAATATCCATATTTTGATTTGTTTAATAAATCAAAGAAAATATATGAACTAAATGAACTATACCTATTCTTAATCTGGCTTGTAACATAATTATAATTTGTTTTTGAATCAATATTAAGTAGTCGGCGTTTGCGTGGAGGTTCTGAACAGTCACTTACGCTCTCATAAATTGCGTCAAATGAGTTTAAAAATTCAGAATGAATCCATGACTCAAAAGCCTCGATCTCTTGCTTCGCAAGCTCTATGTCTTCTCTGCAATTGAATAAGACGTTCACTATAAGCGATATTGCCATCGAGCTTCTGATACCCCGGAATGCCAGCTCTTGTTTTCCTAGAAGAACTACAGTGTCTATGAAACGCTTCATTAAATCGCGATTGCGATCAACTTTTCTATTATGAGCCTCGTAAGAATTCCCTAAAGAAGTCTCTATGCGATATTCGCCAAATTCATGCAAATAATCAATTTTCATTGATAGTGTCGAACGACCTAGTTCAATAACTTTTTTTTGCAAAAAAGAAAGCTTACTAAACTCGTGGGTTTCTTTTAGAAGAAAATCAGTTAAACAACACTCAAAATTAACTAGAGACATCTTGTCTAAGAATAATAAGAATGTTCAATGGGGCACCTCTTGAGTAGATTTATAATTACTTACTTGGTATATAGCTAATAACTATTCACTTAGCTCACTCAGTATTTTATAATAATTTAATAATTTAAAACACTAACTTAACTACCAATATGTAATTGCTAAATTTTTAAAATTTTCTAATAATTAGCAGTCACAAAAATCACAAAAATTTTCAATAAATCACGCACAATTACACCGTCATTTCAAATTTGCAAAAAAAAAAAAATACCCAACAAGTAAGAAAAACCTCAAACGCCGTTCGAACCACTACATCACCCAATAACTCGATTTTCGTCGGCTTATTTTGTTGCCTACAATAAAAAAAAAAAAAAACTCCTTCGAACTAAAACCTTTCTCCTCCACCAATGTTCATCCACAAAAGCCGAGAAATCGGGGGTTATTTTCCTCATAAGCGAATGTATGTTAGACAAAGAAATCGCAAATAAACTTCTACTATATGCCAGAAAGGAATAGAGTTGAAAGTTCGTACTGTGAAGAAATGAATGCATAAGCCGGAAAATGAACGGCTTCTCAAAAAAATTCATTGCACGCTCTCTCGCTAGAGGAGTTCATACTTGTCTCGGCTATGTGTGCGAGTTTGTGTATGAGTGAAAATGAATAAACAACCGAAGTGGTGGCAGCATTTCATCTTCGAGCGTGTATAAAGTTATGAAAAATGGTTTGATGAACAAATAATTGAATGTTATAGTTGGCAAGTGGCAAAATAAAAATTTTTGATATTTGAAAAGGGAAGCCGGAAGGAATCGGCTTGTATGGACGCCACGCCACTGGTACACATGTATGTACCTCACTTATTGGACCTTGACCGACAAGCCTCACCAATTAGCCCGGTCTTTAGCTAACTACTTCCAATTTCGCAGTCCAAGGGGGTTGCGGTCCTCTCCCACATACTTGTGGCCGTCACCTAAGGCGAGGCCTTCTTCTACTGTGTTGTCTCTCCGGGTTAAATTTCGAAAGCTTTGCTGACCGGAGCGTTGATGTTCATTCGCTCTACGCGTCCTAGCCATCTGAGGCGATGAATTCGAATCTCTCTGACTAAGGTAATTTCGCTATACAGCTCGTATAGTTCATCATTGAATCTTCGCCTTCAGGGGCTGGCAATGTAAATTGGACCGAATATCGTATGAAGAATTGTTCGCTCGAAACCACCAAGGATACCTCCATCCGCATTCGATAAAGTTTTCAGCGCTTTACTACTAAATTGCCTTCTTAACCCGAAAAAACAGCGATTGGCAAGAGTTATTCTTCATTTGATTTCTGCGCTGATTTTGTTGTTGTCAGAAGGGAGCCGAGGTAGACAAAGTCCCTTACTACTTTAAAATGAAGCTTCTCTCTCTATGCTCGCAAAAGTACAGGTGGTAGCCCGCTGAATTCTGCCAATAATGTCAACAGCATCGGCGTATGCAAGTACAGACTTTTGAAAAAGCGTGCCTCTGGTGTTGGCTTCACATAATCCTTTCAAGTGGGATGTTGAAGAATTCACATGACAGCGCGTCCCTTTGTCGTAATCCTTTCTTAGCACCAAATGTCTCGGTGAAGTCATTGTCGACCTTGAAGGAACAGCGAGCATTCTTCATCGTCATCTTACACAGACGGACGAGTTTAGCTGGGACGCCAAAATTACTCGTCTCTATAAATGCTGCCATAGGTGGCTTTAGAATCGATTTGTACTTTTTGATTTTCACCAGTATCTGCCGAAGTGTAAAAATTTGGTCGATTGGGGACTCACGTTGTTGAAGAAAAGTTTCACGCGTTCACACAATATGACAGATAAGATTTTCTAAGCGATTCTAAGAAGCCTAATGCTGCTGTAGTTGACGCAGTTGAGAAGTATCCTTTTTGTGGATCGGCAAGCGATGTTGAGATTGCGGAATACTAAAGGCACATAATCCTAGTCGCACTTGATTTACGGATATGTACGAGATGTACTTTTGACAAAGTAAACCAAGTAAACTTTCTACTGATGGCTGGATAGTGTGAGTGAACGCTCTTACATACAAACAATAAGCTACTAGGGTAGGGGACCGATCGTCGATTGACTGGCTACGGAGCACGTAAGACCTCTCATACTAGTATTCCCGTACACCTCAAGACCGTAAAGCCTATTGCTTTTACTGTGAAAATGCATTTATTAATTTTTCTGACACATTTTGCCAAAACTAAAATTTGGAATATATAAATTGCTTTCTCATTATAGTCCTATCAAGCATTTCAAAAAGAAAAGCATTATTTTCCATCCCGACGGTAATGAAATACCCATCAGGCAAAGTTTATTGATGTCTTGCAACTCATCTTATATTAACTATTCAAATCAAATATTCATTTGTTTAGCTATAACTTATTTTTGGAAAACGAATTAAAAAATGATGATCTTATTTTTCATTACTTTTATTTGTACCTTGAATTTTGTTCCATTAAGATGTGAAGATATCGTTCAAATATTGTCGTCAAGCGGTTATGCAAATTTGAGTCCTCTTTATGTAATTTTCCATCACTTTGTTCAATACATCCTTTATGTTCTCTATTTCTTGTTGAATGTCATCTTTTCGGACTACGAGAGTCTGTGGCTTCTTCACATAGACCAATAACTTCAAATAACCCCAAAGGAAGAAGTTTGAAATGGTTAGATCGGGTGATCTTGCGGGCCAATGTAAATCGGCAAAACGGCAGATAGCACGGCCTGGAGCAAACGTCCTTCTCTAAGACCATTGTGTGTCCGACCCCAATTCATCCAATTCGGGTATCAACAATTTAAGTAACATGGTTCTGTAGCGCTCGCCAGTGACAGTCGCGTTGCCAGCTACGTTTTTGAAAAGTAGGGACCAATCACACTTTCAGCACAGACGTAATACCATAGCTCTGGATGGATGTCAAGGTGATTCTTGAATAATACGTGGATTTTCAGAGCCCCAAAAGCTAGTATTCTACTTGTTGATATGTCCGGAAAGATGAAAACGTTTTTCTTCCCTCATGATTAATTTTTTATGGCTTAAGATGCGTGGCTGTAAATCAGACGGGGTTTGGTGGCTTGCGGGTAGTAGCTAATACACCATGTGAGTTTTATACAGAAACAACTTCAAGTTTTTCACCAAAATACGATGCAAAGACCGCCTGGAAATGCCTCGTTTTTTCGTTGATGTTTCTGGACAATCTTTCACATTTCTGCAAAAAAAATTTCAAAATTTTCATGTAGTCCCACCCATAAGAATTTTTCAGAATTTTTCAAAGAAAAAATTACAAAAATTTTCATGTAGTCCAATGGTATTTTTTCAAAAACAATTTTACATTTGTTCTCGTGGTCCTCTCAGGCGAATTTTTAAAAAAATTTTAAAGTCCGAATTTTTCCAAATAAATTTACAAAAATTGGAATTTTTAAAAAATGTTAATTAACAAAAATGTTCATTTATTTCATTCCATGCAAATTTTACAAAAATTTTCAAAGTACGAATATTTCTAAAAAAAATTAAAAAATTTTCATGTGGTCCATCATCCCATGCGAATTATTAAGAAATTTTCAAAAAAAAAAAAAAATTCAAAAATGTTCACATATTTCCCCTGGCGAATTTCTAAAAAAATTTCAGTCTGAATTTGTTAAAAAAAATTTACAAAAATTATCATGTACATATGTAGTTCAAATCATGCATTTTTTAAAAATTTACTGAAGGGTCCCTCCATGCGAATTTTCCATAAATTTTCAGCTTGAATTAAAGAAAAAAAAAAAATTATAAAAATCTTCATGTAGTACAATCCATGCGAATTTTTTTATAAAATTCAACATTCTTGAGAAGTATAGCGTTCCATTATTCATCGCACAGTTTACTACACTACTGTCAATATCGCGATGACAGGAGACACCATTTGCAAAAAATCATAGACAAGTTCATTACTTGTGCGCCACCTTTTATAAAAATCCTCACACCTGTTTTTATACAATATTTGATTCATATTTTATTTAATGATGTTCAACGCTCCATCGGGAATATGTAAATCATTTTTACGATCCTTATTTTCATCATCATTTTATTGACAATATGCCTCCCCTTCGTTGTAATCAAACGTGTTTTTTTGCTTAGTACATTGCGTTTATTAAAAAAAAAAAAAAAAAAAACCAAACAGAAGTGTTATTTACCGAGTTCACTAAATTTCAACAATCAAAATCCCTATTCACAAATCCAACTTTTATTTGATCGATCCGTGACCCAAATTCCAGATATCAAATTATAATACCGCAAAAATAACAAAATTTAACACATCCGCCATCATTTAGGAAGCCATTAATATGAATCCTCCAAAGCTCTAAGGGACCATCGTTCTTCACACCTTAGCACGGTCTAAGGAGTTTGGGTTGTTGGCTCAATATTTATTGCCGAATTTCTAGTGCGTGAGTGTGCACGTGTTATTGGAAACAATAAAAATCATAACACGCTACATGGCATCAATACGAAATCATCATCAACATCATCATGGTGAGCATCCGATAAACCAAGTGGGACTTCCATGTGAACGCCTACTTGTGCACAGTAAGTCGACCATTATCTTTCTGGCCTAAGGTTAATTTTCACCTAAATCTTCGTATACTACTAAATTGCTCCACCACTCTGTCGTACTAATAAATTTTGAAATTTAGTGTGCGTGTCTGTTCAACAATCTGAAACAGAAATCGATATGTGAAACCACATGGGAAATGCGAGATGTGAAGAATTGCGGAATGCAGATACTCGTATCATGTAGTGCATCCAAGTTTTGGAAATTTACATAAATTGACATGCTTCATTCCCATGTTCTAGGCTTCATAAAGTGAATGCCAACAGGGAGAATGTGAGACTGAAATGGAGTTAAATAATAACAATAGTTATGAAATAAACACCAGTGAGGCCTAACGCATGCTTCAGGTCAATAATAAAACAAAAATTAGTTTTTGCTTAATCACGCTGTTTTACCAAAAAGTCGCATGTCGTGAAACACTGAGGCTGATAGACATTTCTGTGATAATCACATAAATATTTATTTTAAAGGGCCCTTCACAAATATGATCCTCACGCATGGAAGCAGTGGAAGGAGTAGGGAACTGGGTGATAATTTGTTATGATGGGCGAACATTTTTTATCCTACAAATATAAAATGTAATATTTTTATATATCTGTAAGGTGCACCTCATAGTCTTTAAATTCCGGGATTTTAGGGGCTTTGTCTGGATATAAAAAAAAAACCTTCATAAACAGTTAAATTTGAACAGACTTTCTATTTCGCGAAATTTAGAGAACATTGTAAGAGAATTCAGTTGATGTAATAAAAAACAGGAAAAGGAACAACGTTTACATAAACGAGAGGAGCAATAAGTTTATTTAGCTTTCACTCTTATGACTAGTTTTCTGGCACTTCATTAACCGAAAATCTATTGCAAAACCACACAGGTAAGTTACAATTCATCTAGAAGTACGATATCCCCCATCTTTTAACTTACCCCTAATACAGTGAGCGTGGCGTTGCGAATTTTTTAAAACAGATGGAATGATATCTTTCTATATGAATGTACCTTGAAAATCTAATAGTGGAAAAAGAAGATTAAGTGCATTAAAAACCGCAAATCCAATCCCGCTAATCAAAAAAAAAAAAAGGCAAATGGGACAAGGAAAAAGTGGAAAACTTTGCACACCACCTGGAAGGAATGTTTAAACCTTTCGATGGTCAACCACTCACTGAAAATATCAATTTGTTCATATCCCCAAAGGGGTATGCCTTCGCAGTAGAGTTGACATGATCTTCGCAATTGATCGACTTTTTTATTTATTTCATGTTAAATAAATAGATGATTCTTGACATCAGTATTTGAACCGTGAACCTGCAGCGTGACAAGCGATGATGTTACTACTACACCACACCCACCCCACAATGCACGGGACATAACATTTGACAACCATACAATACTAGTGCAACGCTAGTTGAACTCAAACAGGAAATAAAGAAATTGAAACCTGAAAAAAACTCCTTGATGCGACTTAATCACAGGAGAGGTTGCTCTTAGATTAAAATATATTCCAATCCAATGGAAAATCATGTAAGTTATAGTGGTTCCAAAACTCGGTAAACCGCCTATAATTGAAAACGGTTTTGAAGTAAAGAAGATTTGCTCAAGCGTATTTATAGACGCCTCTCAAGCCTTTGATAAGATGTGGCATAAAGGCTTGAAGTTCAAATGACGACAAGTTTTGCCAAGACATTTATAAGCCATTTCGGAGTCATATTTTGGAGTCGCGAATAGATACCGGTATTGATTATTCAAAATTTAAACAAATAGCAGCTGGGGGACCGCAAGGAAGTATTCTAAGTCCGCTCTTGTATCTATTGTATACTCGTGATATACCGCAAGAAGAAGGCACCACATTAGATACATTTACCGATGATACTGCAATTTTGGGCAACAGGAAAAACTATTGAAGAAACCACTAAAAAGTTGAAAGAAGCATGAAATAGGGTAAATGAATGGACAGAAACTGAATCTGTCCATGTAAATTTTACCTACTTATACAAAAAGTAAACAATTTAATAATTTTTGTCAATTCTGTTTAAATCCCTCTTTCAAACGAGGCTAAATACCTCGCAATGATACTTGACTCAAAGTTGAAGAGGAAGCCGCACGTGAATAAGAAACGCAAAGAACTCGAAAATAAATACAGAGAAATGTATTAGTTACTTGGAAAATATGAAAAGCTTAACGTAGAGAACAAACTATTTTTATACAACCAAGTGCTTAAAATGGTGTAGACATATTGTATACAACTTTGTTGTTGTACAGAAAAAAAAAAAAAAAAAAAACGATTCAAATATTTTACAAACTTTTGAAAATAAAGTACTTAGAGAAATTGTCAGCACACCGTGGTACATAAGAAACAACGATATCCATAAAGATATCGGAATTGCCACTGTGGAAGATGGAATTAAAAACTTTGCGCGAAAACACAAAAACCGATTAGAAGGACACGTGAATAATGCAGCTCTACAAACTCTAGATTAGCGAAATTTATTACGTCGTCTACAGAGAACGAAACCTTTCCACCTACCTCGATAAATCGCAACCTCATTAAAATTGACAAGTTCCGACGGAAAGATACCTGCCAAACGGTTTAATCACGTTATTTGAAAGCTGCTTGATAAGTTTCCGTAATAAAGAAAGTTTGGAAGTAGGTTTTGTTAGTGATTATGAGCACGCGTTTTACGGTATTTTTCACCTACCTTCGGGAGAAAAAAAAATCTTTCTATACGAGTACAGGGGATATTTCCGGTATTTTTAAGAAATTTTATCACAAAACTGTTGGTGCGGGAACTGCGATGAAAATGTTTTGAGCAAGTGCCATGCAGTAAAGTGTTCCAACTGTAGCAGATGATTGTACTCTGGCTGCACCACCATAACAGCCAGGACTTTCAAGGGAATTGTAGTCGAATAGAAGGAATCCTGAAAGTGTCAATACTAGGAGATCAAGACAATCCAGTCGGTAGAAGTACGTCTGGAGCATTGGTTGACGATACACCGTCCACTGAAGGAAGAAAAGATATAAGATACATACATATACGAGTACTCGTGCTAAAGAAACACTAAAAGAATACACAGCGAGTGCTGAATTTATTTCAGAGAGCTACGATGACATGAAGGTACCAATAATAAAACAACAGCGAACTGGTATTAAAGTTGATGGGAGGAATTAGTTAGACTCAGTTATCTCCAACTTACTAGGCCAAATTAATCACTTGGATCAAGAAGTAATCAAAAACAATATTGAGATTATTAATATTGCATTTGCAAAAGAAGACGATTTATTGCAAATTGTCAAAACAGTAGGAGAGTCAATAGGCACACAAATAAACAACATAGGCAGAGATAATGTTTACCGCACGAAAACACGACAAAAGATTCAAAAATAATTGTTTAATATACAAACAAACTGTGGAAAATAAATGTCGTAAGACAATTACGATTAAATAGTCAGTCCAATTAAAATGCTAAACATCAAAAGTAAATTATTACTAAACTCATCAAGTGAACGAGATAGAAACCAAATACCCAAGATAACGGTTTACATCAACAGCCAGCTAAATGCTGTTAACATACATAAAGGGTCATTCATTTCGAGTATAAGATTTCACATCCCTGCCATATGTCCTCCATAGGACAGGTAGTTATTTGTTGCCTTACCATTTTGCCATCGCCTTTTGACCATCTAATGCTCAGAACATAAGCCGATTGGGTGCTAGAAAAATAACAAGTTGATTATTCTTCGAACGATGAGGCTCATTTCAGCAGAATTTGGTATTCTGAGAGGGTTCTGCATCCACCACGGGTAAAAGGTTGGTGCGTGCTGTGGCCACGCGGCGTGATCGGACCGTATTTTTTTTTGAAAACGCCAAAGGCGCCACTATTACGATGAAACACTGCGCTATGATCAAATGAGAAGACAAGCGCAAGGAGTCGCGAGCGAAACAAATCCAAATAAAATGACGTTCTCCGCCCTAGATAAACTTATATTTGAAAAATTGAGCAATCTCGAGCATAAAACTCGAAAAACAGGATCTCAAGTATGAATATGAAACAGTTACTTAAAATATTAAAATGGAACGCAAACGGACTATCGGAGAAGAGAGACGAACTAGATGTATTCTTGCGAAAAAACAATACTAACATATGCTTAATTTCCGAAACGCACTTGAAAAAGAAATCTAGTGTAAAAATAAAAGGATACTGTGTTTACCATGCTTACCATCATTAAAGATTGTATTGAGCATTCTTTAAATACAATTATTGAGACCGATGCGATGCAAGTAAGTACAGTTCTCGTAAGAAATAACCACTCGTACTACAGTATCGCGTACATTTATTGCCCTCCGCGATACAAACTAGAAAAGACCGATTTTTATTGTCGGTGGTGATTTTAATTTGGGATTTAAAATGCGATGCAACTAAAGGCAAACTGCTTTACGAAGCCGTCACGCAATTTAATGTTGACTTCTTTTCGACGGGAAAACCGACATATTGGCCCACCGACAGAACAAAAATTCCTGACCTCGTAGACTTCTGCATTACAAGAAGTGTAGCTAAAGATTTTACAAATGTCGAGGAAAGTTTTGATCTCTCCTCAGATCAGCCACCAGTAATCATGACAATAAGCGAGCGTCTAATGAAAAAGAAGGGGCCCCTAGATTAACTACCAACAAAAATAACTGGGACGGCTTTAGGAAATATTGTACAGAAAATATTGTTCTGAATGTCGGCAGATTTATTGAAGTCATACAGAATGCCACATGGAACAACATTTCCTATAGGAGGAAAGAAGTCGTAAATAGCGAAGGTAAATATCCGACGGAAATAAAAGAACTGATACGCCAAAAGAGGAGAGCACGCAAAATATGGCAACAATCCCGAGCTCCCCAGCACAAAACTCTTTTAAACCATCTGTGTTATGAACTTAAGAAAGCAAACAAAGATTTCAAAAATCGAGAGATCTTTACTCTTAAGCCCGTTTCTACTTATAGTATACAACTTTGGGGTTGTAACAAATGAAGCAATAGAAATATCCTATAATCTTTTCAAAACAAAGTGCTAAGAGTTATAGTAAATGCCCCATGGTATATCAGAAACATTGATATCCACAGAGACTTAGGAGTAACTACCGTCGATGACGAAATAACGAACTTTGCTCGTCTTCATGGGCATTGCAACAACGTTATACTCCAAATTCTGGACGAGACAAACCTTGTGCGCCGACTACAAAGAACGAAACCGTTCGATCTATCGCAATAAGGACCAGCCGCATTTAATGGCGGGTTTTAGCAGGTGCTTTTGCTGGAAAGCTACCTACGCGAATATTTTTGAAACTAAAACTACTTGATAAGGAAATTTACGAGTAGTCGTAGTAAACCAGTAGAAGGTAGGTGTTGTTTAGTGAGTAAAAATTTCACACTACTATCAGCACCGGGTTCATAGTTTCTATGAGAATTTTTCACCTACGCACAAAAAAAAAAAATCTTCCGAACAGCCAAATTTATAGATCGGTAATAAACTGGAGCAATTGTGTTAAGTACCTAGAAATACATCTGGATACCAAGGTAATTTTCAACGAACACATAACTAGAACTTTACAGAAAGTTAATATAGCAATAAATACCCCTTCATAAACAGAAAATCTATCAATCCTATCAAGCCAAAATAAATTTATCGTATCCGAAATAATTTTCCAATTGTTACATTAAAAAGCTACAAGTGTCTCAAAATAAACACCTTAAAATGATGATTAACCTTTCAACTTTGAATGTTGATAAAAGAACGAATGTTGAATTGCTACCTGCGAGAATTCAAAAACTTACGAACACATTTTTAAAGAAATATGTTTCTTTTAATAATCGCTTAATAAACGATTTATTTACTTGCTCGGCTATACTCTTGCTCAAGCCTTTGATAAAGTTTGCCACTTGGGACTTGAGTACAAACTACATAGGGACCTCCCCAGGCAGTACTACGAAATACTGAAATCCTACTTTACGAACCGACTCTTTAGAGTACGGTACGACCAAAATTACTCGGAACTAAAAAAAATTGAAGCAGGTGTACCACAAGGAAGTGTCCTAGGACCAACCCTGTATTTGTTATATACAAGGGATATTCCAGTGGACATCAACGCTATCATGGCCATCTTTGCTGATGATACTGCAATATTGGTGCCAGATAAATCCGTTACGAAGGCTACTCAAAAATTGAAAAATGTAGTCGATAAAGTTAGTTATTAGAAAAATGGCGTGTCAAATTAAACGAAACAAAATCGACGCATATAAACTTTACAAACAAAAACATAAACAATGTTCCAATTTTTATAAACAGTTCAGCAGCACCTTACTCCAATACCGAGCACATTAAAAAGAAAAGAGAAGAACTTAACTTGAAGTACAGAAAAATGTACTGGTTACTAGGAAAGAACTCTGACCTATCTATCCAGAACAAATTAGTTTTATATAAGCAAGTACTGAAACCCGTTTGGACATATGGTATCCAACTATGGGGCTGTACAAAGAAAATAAATGCTGAACCCATCCAAAAATTAATGGCGCTTGGTATATAAGAATAAGCGATCTACATCGTGACCTTCAAATTGAAATGGTTACAGAAGTGGTTAAAAAACACGCTGTATCACACAATCAGCGACTGCAAAGTCATACCAACTCCGAAATGGAGGCCGTCTTAAATGTACGAAACAATGTTCGGAGAACCAAGCCTCATGAGCTGATGGTCTCAAAGCTATGGGAAAGTGTTATAACTTTAAACTTCCCCCAATGCGATTTATATATTAAGAAAGAAAAATCTTTCATAGATTGGTCCTGATTCACCGGTGGTTTTAGTGCGGTAAGAGTCCCACCCTACTTGGTACCGATAAACGCTGCAATTCGTACAGACGAAAATCAGTGCAGTTTTATTTTGGGAGTGGCTGAGCATGTCATATTCCCCTTCGAAGGGGAAGTTGGCTTCCAAGGCACGGAATGTCCTCCACTCATACATAAAACAAATTAAGTTTACAAAGTAAAGAGAAGAATTTCTTATTTTTCATTTTGCTTCGACTTAATTCGAATAAGACTACGAATAGCATGTGATGATTTCAAAATCTCCAATTACAAAACATTCACTTTAATCTACCAATTCAGTTCAAAACAAAAATACTTTTTGGTCCGTGTCTGTCCACCTATCTGCCCGTTTCGCCATTCGTAAACTTCTAATATGAGAACTACCAAACAGTCTACGAGTAGATGGCAAAAAAAAGGTTAGGAAATAATATATTGGGTTCGGTGCATTAACTCTTAGAAAATTGTGATTGGTTGTAATTGTGGCTAATAATCATACGAGTAATAATATAGTTACGTAGCGGTAAGATATTGGTATTGGAATTTGAAAATCTTCAAAAGTGGTTGATCCTTAACGTGTCTAATTCAGGAACTGTTAATCACAATTTGATAAAGTTCAGTTTATTTGATTGGTCTAAATACTATGCAGATAGTCTCATCTAACAACCATCGGTCAGAGTGCGGTATGGATACAGAGGATGGTATTTGTAATACGGGAAACAAATTTGGCCAAAATTTGCTTTTCTGATTTGGCCTGAAGTGAGTGGTGGCCACTTCCGAAAATCACCAAAATCAAATGGAGTGACGTTAGGTTTCAAAACTCTACAGAAATGTAAATTATTACAAGTAACACGCCTAGCACAAGAACCTCAGAACGAATTTTAATCGTATTTAGACCCTAAACCTCTCCTCTGGCATATAAAAGGTCTCAATTAAAAACCCCCAAAATGATCTCAATAAGCTTGAAAAGTTATGCTAAGCATCCCCTCTATATATAAGGGAAACTTCACCTTATGCATCTATCAACACCTTTCAAAACAGCAATTTATATAATGTTATAAGCTGACCATTATTATACCGTAGATGTATATGAACCTTATTACATGAACATATAGAAGGCAAAACATATGTATTCAAACACTTAGTTGTAGTGTTTTAAATATTCCACTTGATAAACAATGGACCGACATTGAAAAACAAAGAATAGAAAATTTAAAAAGTATTGGACTGACAAATTGCCACTGAAATAAATCGCTCTCAAGGAGTGGTCAATAATTTTCTATAAGCCGGGATTGAAAATTACGGAACAAATAAGCGATCTGGGCCGTGAAATTTTAAAAAGAGGAGCTTCTTCATCCCAAATGGTTCATCGTTTTGTTTTGGACGGCTATTCTAGCCTCATCAGAAAATGGGTAACAGATTCCGACAACTTAAAATACCGAAAGTGTTTGAGTAAACTACCACTAAAACTGCGACATAAGGAAACACGTCCAACACAGTGAAATGTGGTCTCATGTGATCTTCATTGATGAATAGAAATTCAACCTGGATCGCCCAGATGGCTTCAAGTACTATTGGAAAGATTACAGGAAAGGAAGGAAAATCATGTAACGCGGTGCTTTAATAGGAGGATTAGTTATGGTGTGGGGTAACTGAAATTGTCTTATTTCTGGAAGAATTGACCAAAAAGTGCCAAGAAGGAGGAACATCTTCTTCCCCTTATAAGGCTAACTGAGGACCAAGATGTTATTTTTCAACAACAAAACGTTCCTATTCATAGGACTACAAAAACGTGGTCTCGAGAATATAAAATTAAACTTTTAAGTTGGCCAGCTTAAAGTAAAATTTGAGTATTTTTTAGAACAAAATCTTACCACTCCTAGTAAAAAAGGAATTTTATCATTAAAATGTTTCCCTAAGTTAGTATCGGTTAGCAATGTTTTGGGACAAAACCAATCATAAATGCTAATTACTCAAGAAAAATTAAAATCTTGGTTTGAGTCACCTCCTCTCCCTCTCCTCCTCAGTTCTTTAGTTTAGGTTTTAAGTTAGCTCTAACCCTCTAGCAGGATAGACCGCCTTTTGGCGGCCAACATTCTGATCCAATTCTTCGTCAATGTATATTTTTATTCTCCTTTAGCATGCTACGCCGCCTTTTGTTGGGTACACTGATATAAGTTTAACGGTTACTGTACAGTTCGTTTGGCATGTATCGTTAGCTAGAAACGAATTGTCAATGTGAGTCAAAGAAACAATAGTCGGTCTACAAAGTGAAAGGTTTAAATATTTTTTAAAAATACTTGTTCTTTGTGGAAGTGAAAAAAAATTATTGGTAAGTAGGGAATTGATTATATTTTGTGATTATCAAAGTGGTTTATCTTTTTTCAATAAATAAATACCCACTACCGGCCATCAAACGCACCACGCCTAAAGGCGGGTAATCCATGTGACATGAAGTTTTGTGCACTTGTATATTGGTCACTTTTTGTTTGAATGCATATATTTTATTCAATGAATAGCTTTGTATTTACATGGATTTCTTGACTTGATCTGTATTTACGTTTTATATGTGAACTGAGTACATCTTTGCGTTTTTTGGTTGCAGAAATGTCTGATAAAATGCCAAAAGGGAAGAAGAAGGTGGCTCATTCTAAGCCTGGACGACATCGGGTATATAATTTGTCCAAAATGAGTGACGAACAGATCCAAGAAATGATGAATTCAGTTCCTACTGATACTGAATCTGGTGATGATAGTGACTCGATCGGCGACTTTGAAGATGACAACAATGTAAAAGATCCAGATTATCGCGTATCGACAGAAGATGAGGAACAAAGTGACGATTGTGTCGCTGAATTGCGAAGATCATCGTTTACTCATTTTCTGAATAGAGCTGTAGATCTGTGCTTGAATCTCAGCAGTACTTCGATTCTAACAGCTGAATTCATACAGTGAAAAAACGACGTGAAAAAAGACCTCGTTCGCCACCACTAAAAAAAGAAGAAGGAGGACCAGATGTGCACAACGGGGGTCTTACTTCAAACCTGCTGGAAATTGACCCTAAATCTGCAGAGTTTCAAAAAATATATTCTTCATAGACGTATCCATACTGGAGGAGGTACTGCGGAGCTACCGAAATTCCGTGCCCAAGTTGCTAATGCTTTGCGCCACTATCAACAAAAGCCAGAAAAGAGATCAGTTGGTAGGCCTAAAAAAGAAGCACCCAAAGCAGGACCATCTAGCGTTAAAAAATCATATGGATTGTCATTGGATGCCCGTTATGATGATATTGGTCATATGCCTTACCAATTTGATGGTTCTGCTAAACGCACCTGTAAATTAGCCGATTGCATATCGGAAACCCAAATGTTTTGCTTAGAATATAAGGTAAACTTGTACCTATCATCGACAAAAAAATTTGTTTATATAATTTATTTATTATATTTATTTATTTCCTAACTCTAATAAAACAAAAGAGAAAAAAAAACACACTTGCCTTTCTATTCACAAAAATACACCCGTTTTCCTGGACTACCCGCCTTTTGGCGGTCTAACTATTTTCTTACCCACAACTCAAACGATTAATCTGAATTTATTTTCGGTCCCATATTCGTATTATACGCACTAAAATTAATCAAGAATAATTTATTCGCAAAAAAAAAAAAAAAAATGTCCTCGTAAGTTTTTTTTTGGCTTAATTTAGGTTAACTTGGCTTTAAATTTATAGCTTGCACCAAGCTTAAATAAATAAATAATTTTTCACAGCTCTCTTCATGTAACTGCTAACATCATGACCGCTGGAAAAATTATCCGTTCTTCCCTCTGAAATGTCAAATATTTGTACAAGACTCACCTGACCGTTTTTCAAGGAAGATGAGAAAATCAAAATTCGATTTTTTTTCCCACAGGCAGCATTGAAAGATATGTCGATCTATAATGGAAAGATGAAATTTATATATAACCTCTATAACGCCTGTGACCTCTTTTCAATATTTTTACTGCAAATCAAAAATTATAGTATTAGCAAAATATTTGGCTATAAACCTTCCATATATACACTAGGGTGGAGCGAAACATTTTTGTTTTGTTAATTGGTATCTAATAGTAAAACAAAGGTGCCCTATAGGCTTAAATATATAAATGTAAAATATTATTCGATTTGGGTAACGATAACTGCCTCCGCAAACACACTGAAACTCTTATTAAAAACAAATTAAACCAAAAATCTACCTGTTCGTAATCAAGTGAGACGAAATGCTTTTTGTTTCATATCAGTTCACTATTGTTTTCCGTGTGCATCAGTCATATGATTGTCTTTTTTACAAATATTAAACTAAACTCTTTAAAAAAAAAAAACATGCAGGGAACGCGAAGTGTATTTAAATGTCCTATTTTTGGTGATTCTTGTGATATGAAAGAAAACGTTCTGTCTTCTTATGAAGATGCAATAATGTACTATGAATGGATGAGACATCAATTTAAATTCGAATTGGAAACTACAAAAGAGCCCACCTTTCCAGAAGTAGCAGCTATAGTAACATCCAAAATAGAAAATATATGGCGATCTGCATCTATTCCGACTGTAACAAGAACCAGAATCATACAGATGTTGAAAGCATATCATTTAAAATACAAGAATTTACTAAAATCTGTCAAGAGAATCTCCCCAGAAAAATTAAAAAGTTTTAAGCAAAGTGGTAAGTTCCTTTTTGATATTACGGCATGCAAATGCAAGGAATTCAATCAGTGCACCTGCAGCAAAGATAAAAAGGTTCCGAAACAAGAACAAGCATTTTTAATTGACCAAAGAAACGTACGAAGTATGGCAATCGGTGGAATTGATGTTACTGTCACTAAAAGGCTGCGAAAGAGTTTGGGAAGAAAACAGACTCGAGAGAAATGCCAAACTGCTACTGCTTTAAATACTTCTACGCCTGCTGTTTTGGAGATTAGTACTTCTTCGACATCCTCATCGTCAGCGTCTGAAAAATCCAAAAGTACGGATAACTTCATTCAGCCCAAAGAAAAACACATTCGTGAGAAGAAAAGAATAATTTCCTGAAGCGTTGATTTTCCTACATTATCGAAGACATGTGATAGGTATGGGGTGTCAGATAGGGCAGCAGCAGCAATAGCGTCGTCTGTTTTGTTTGATATTGGGTCTGAAGTTGGGGTCATCGACAGACATAAAATACGAAGAGAGAAAACTAAAACCAGAGTGAAGTTAACGAACGAAAAGACAACTGCAGAATTATTTGCATTATACTTTGATGGAAAGAAAAAACCATAAAATTGATTAAAATAAATGGGAAAATCTACAAAACTACAATTGTTGAAGAGCACATCTCTTTGCTGCAAGAGCCAGGATCCATATACATGGGATATGTAGTTCCTAAGATTGGTTCGGCCAAAGGAGTACAAATTGCAATAAGAAGTTTTCTATCAGATGAAGAGATTCCTCAACATCATCTTATGGCTATCGGTTGTGACGGTACAAATGTGAATACAGGATAATACGGCGGTATTATAAAACTACTTGAGACAGAACTTCAAAAACCACTTCAATGGATAATATGTTTACTACACATGAATTAACTACCTTTAAGACACTTATTTCAACATCTTGATGGATGTACTTCGTGACCTAAGTCTTACATTGGACCTTTGTTAAAAGCACTTGAAACCTGTGAACAATTACTTGTTAAAACATTTTGACGTATTGAAAGGAATGTTCTGCCAGAAATGGCTAAAGATTTAACTACAGATCAACAGTACTTGCACAAGATTGTGTCAGCGGTTTTATCAGGTGAGTTCCCACAAGATCTGTCAAATAAATCTCCAGACAAAATGTCTCATGCGCGTTGGCGCACACGGGCTATTCCTGAAAACATTCTTCTTGCTTTGGTAACAGATAACAATAAACAGATTAGAGAACTGGCACCTCGGCGCATATTAAAAGCACGTAGTATGCCTCGGTCTTCAACACCCAGGCTATTTGAAGCGCCGCTTATTAACTTGAATGCATCAACGTATATCGATTTAATAAATTGGCTAGAAAAGGTTTCTGACCCACCGATTATGCAAAATTTGTGACCAAGAAATTCGGAGCATCGTGGAATCTGGTGGTAAAGGTGAAGTGTTCTTTTTAAGGCTTCCGTGCCATACCCAGGCTGTTGAACGAGCTGTAAAGATAACGAGGAAAGCTGCCACTTCTCAGTACACAAAAAAGTCCCGACTAGGTGCAATAAAGGTCAAAATAGAATCACGGAAGACAATGCCTAAATTTGAGACAAAACAAAATTTTCAAGCATCTTAATTATAAAATACATAATGTTTATTGTTACGAGAATGAATTTATTTTTTATTTATATTGAATTAAAATTCTAATTATCAACAGTATATTTTGCGCACTTTTACCTATCTATTTACTTTTATATTATTTTCAGCTATCTGTCAGTGCGGTGGCAGAAGAAGTCAGTGCGGAGGCAGAAGAACTACATTTATTTTTCTTTTAACATAAGGCACCAATCCCCCCCTATTAGAATTCCGAATCTCAAAAAAAAAAAAAAAAAAATTTTCATACATCCGTGCCCCACCCTAATATACACGTATCGAGCAAACATACAACTTCACTTTTTATGGGCAAATGCTTCAAAAACCACGATTTTGCAATTTCAAGAAAATGTACGCCTTTGAATAAATAAGCTTTATTGTGAAGATATTATTATCATGAAGATTATATGATAATCGGTGGTAGCCACGCCCACTTTGCCTTCTCCTGACAACGAATGTTTAGTTTCGCAACTGTTTCGCTTCAATTACCACTGCCATGGTTTGTATGAAAGCTTTTCAGTTGCCTGTCAGTGGGTTATCGTATAAATCCATGACAGTAGCAATTGCAACCAAACAGTTGCGAAACTGAAAATTGCCAGTCAGCAGGAAGCCTTATAGAACAAATAAATTTACTGAGAAAACCACAGGGTGTATTAATTTTGATATATAGTTTGTAACACAGAAAAGTTATGTCCATCTGCTCATCCGTCCGTCCGTTTGAGCCTTAAATTTTGAACTAGGACGATGAAAACTTTTAGAAGCCGAATTAGCACAAATGTAAAGATCTGAAAATCTGCCCACACACACACCCACTTTTGAGAAAATGCAAATGTAAATGTTTTATTGATGCATATCGGATAAATGACCTCCACGGCTTTGCTGGTACATACGCACTCTTTTGTCGAAATTTTCAATAGCCGTTTTGCATAAATGTGACTGAATTTCGCTGATTCAGCACTCAATTTGCTCCTTCAAGGCGTGGGTTTTGGTATAAACCTTAAACTTCAAAAAATACTACATGATTCTGATCACCAAAACGGGAAATTTCACGACCAGGAAATGACTCAAACAGTAATTGAATTGTTGCTCAGACTGTATGACATATGGCACCGTCTTGTTGAAACCACATGTCATCGACATCCATATCTTGCAATTTTGGCACAAAAAACTGGATTATTATGTCGCGATATCGAGCACCATTAACTCTTATTGCCTGACCAGACGCATTTTCAAAGAAGAATGGTCCGGTGATGCCCTCAGCCCAAAATACACGCCAAACAGTGAGACGTTGTATATGCATTTGTTTCTCAATAATCATTCGTGGATTTTCTGAACCCCAAATTCGACAATTTTGACGATTAACAAAGCCATCAAGATGAAAATGAGCCTCATCGATGAAGAAGATTTTTTTGAAAAATCATCATCCACTTGTTGTTGTTCCATAATCCATTCAACGAACTCTCTTTGCTGTGCGTGGTCAGTAGTCTTCAGTTCTTGATGTCCATTGCACTTTGTATGCATGAAGATGCAAATCTTCCGTGAGAATACGCTGTAGAGAACTTCTCGAAATATCCAATTCTTGACGATGGTGCCGAATTGATACTCTTGGACTTTCAACAACACCCTCACGAACTGCTTCGATGTTTTGTGTTGAACGACTTGTTGAAGGACTGCTAGAGTGCCTAAGATCGCTAATAGATCACAGTTGATGAAGTTAAATCACTATTCCGACCATATTTTGTACGAAAATTTCGAACTGTAGCTGCCAAACTTTCATTATTTTTAAAATGAAAACACGTTGTTCTTTCGTTTCTATTTTTAATAACTGAATTTTCAGCTGTCACGCTGTCTTGTTTTTCATTGGTAACACTTTGTCGCACAAATGGCGCAAAATTCAAATCTGGCGTCAATTTTGTATATAATGCCACGCATAATTTTTGAGGTTAATTCTTAAAAAATCCTGATATTGCTTTTTAAAGCAGTTACCTTAATGGATAAGACTTATTTTCAAGATCTTTTCGAAATCTATAAACATGGGTAGCAACATCTTTTAAAAGTCGGGTAAGTAAAGTCTGAATAGAAAGGTACTCGGATGCATATGAGTGAATTTGAATTGCAAATTTCAGTTAGAAGATGAGGTTTAGTGTATCAAAGGATAGGGTATGTTATAATTTGCCAAAACATTTGGATACATTTAAAAACAAATGTTAATCATATCAGAAATTTGGATTGTTTGAGTATAAAATATCGTTGAGACTTTCGTAATGGCGTACCAGGCTTTTGACTTTTGAATGTATCGGGTATTTGTTGAAAATTTTCTCTATTTCGGCTATGACTCAGCCGATTTTGTTCGAACTCAATATTCATCACCATGGCATACCCAAATTTGAAAAATTGTTAGAATTTTGTTTGTTCGATTTTGAATGGGTTTGAAAAAAACCTAATGATGGGTACAGTGTTTTCTCATTCTCGTTTTTGGAAATTCATCTTTATCTTATCTCCACTCCATGTTAACCATCTACATGCCAAAGTGAACTTAGAAACCAAATTTCGATACCATTCTATTTAGTATTTCTCGAGTGAGGTATTTAAGAAAGGTTTTTGATTTTACGAGTACCACCACTACATCCGATTTACATGATTTCCATATGGCTCCGTCTCATTTGTCTCCCTGATCACTCCAACGAACAAAATTTCATAAGATTCTATCAAGTGGTTCGTGTGTTATCCAAGTTACAGAACCATTTTTTGATTTTTTTGAGGTTCCAAAACCTATATCATACCACAACTGTACGCTGGAAGGAACTAACAAACCAAATTATTATCAAAGTGCATCAGATAGATAGATAGATATTTTTATTTCGTATAATAGTGTTTGCATTAGTATTGTTACCGCACATTTTACAATTTAGAGATTTGATAGCTATGTAATCATCTTTCTTCTAAAACATTGTGTACTTTATTTGTAATAGGTTTTTTTTAAATTATTATATAATTTTATAATTTGGAGGAAAATACGAGGAAAAACCTCCAATGTAAAAAAAAAAAACAATTTGTTCACATTAAATAAATAATATAGTAACAAATAAATAAATAAGTTATTTTTCAATAAGTTAATAAGTTAATGCAAGAGCATTAAATAAATAAATAAAAAATAAGTTTTAATTTTTTATTACATGTAAATCATATTTAAGTCATTAATAAGCGGATTTTCAGCAAAACTACAGCGTTCTAGAAATTTTGACATACGTTTTTGAATCCTATTAGAAATCAATTCAAGATTTGCTTTACAGTGAACATCTAAGATTGATTGATGCCATAGCAAATTTAACATCATTTTTAGTACCTTGTTTTGAGATACTTGTAATTTTTTATATGACATTTCGAATAGTTACCCCATACTTGACACCCATAAAGCAAAATAGCCTGAAAAATCACTTATGAATGATCATCTTATTTTCGGTTGAAAGCAATGATTTCCTTTTTATAAATGGGTATAACATTTTGATTGCAACTCCAACCTTTTTAATTGTCCTGTTGATATGTTCATTGAAGGTTAGTTTTGTGTCCAGATATGTTCCCAAATAACGAACGGAGGGCTCCCAATTTATAGATAATCGATTAATCTGTAATTGACTACTGGGAATAAAACAGGGCTTCTTTTCCGTGTGAAAAAGATGGGCTGCATTTTTTCCTCATTCAATTTAATTTTCAATTTATAATACTTTTGCAATATTTTGATCGCATTTGTAAGATTCCTCTCAATATTGAGAGCTAACTCATGAGAAGAAAATACAGCGGTATCATCTGCAAAAATTGCAGTAAGACAATCAGGCAAATTTGGAAAGTCTGATGTATACAGATTGTATAGAATTGGCCCAAGAACTGAACCTCGTGGTACACCCGAATGAAAATTTATTAAATCAGAGACACCACTATTGACTTGTACTTTAAAACAACGACGAGACAGGAAGCTTTGGACAATTTTACAAATATAGGGGGGAAGCGAAAATGTATCAATTTGTATAAAAGACCGTCATGCCAGACCGTATCGAATGCCTTTTCTATGTCAAGTAGTACCATTCCTTCACGATTTCTTTTGACATGGTTACATATTCTGAGCACCTGGTGGGATGAGTTGTGGTGGCGCCTGAATCCAAATTGCTCATTTGGATATATGTATATTATTATCACAGTTTTGAGTTTTGAGATTGCTTCTTTAAGCACTTTTTCATAGATTTTGATAAGATTGCTAAGTAAGCTAATTGGCCTGTAGCTTTCAGGATTTTTAGGAGGCTTTCCAGCCTTTATTATAGGAACTACCTTAGCTAGTTTCCAGGTGTCAAGAAAATATTCCATTTTTAGACATGAGTTTATAAGAAATGTTATAAATTTTATTCCGGTCTTACGAAGTTGCTTGATATAAATATTTCTTATCCAATCAAGATCTCCTGTTTTCGAATATTTAAGTTAATGATACAAAATTCAATGTCCTCTTCGGTTACATAGACAACAGAAGATGTTCGGTTAGAACTGTCCGCAAAAAAGTTTTGGATAGTGTTATTCACTATGTTGTTCGTAACTTGATCACCTAGGTTACTTGACATAACATGATTATTTGCAAAATTAAATGCAAGTGCATTTGCTTTCTCGATGTCTGTAAAAAAGGTGTTGACAGAATTTTTGAGGAAAGGTAATTGCCTGTTTTTATTCCTAACAATTTTTACTATATTCCAAAAAGGCTTTGCGATTTTTTCAAGAGTGATAAGTTTGGTGTTCCATTCCTTATTGCAATATTCTCAGATATGCTTAGAAATAAGCATATTTAAATGCAGTACTTGATATCCGAAGAAAGACTGGCGATATCTCTGCCAATCTCGTCTACACTTGTTCCTTAACTTAATAAGTTCCAAAACATGAACAGGAAGTTTTCCGCAAAATGGTCTTTTAGGAACTTTTGGAACAGATTTTTCAGCAGTATTTAGAATGTGTGTGGAAAAGTCCTTTACAACAGAGTCCACGTCTTGTTTACTAGAAATATTTTCAACATTCGTTGGGATGTTTCTCAGTCTTAAATTAATTTCTGTTCGATAACGAGCCCAATTTGCATTTTTAAAATCTTGAACATATTCCACTTTTTTCTCCCCTGACCAAAGAAGTTTGCAAAGCACCGGGTTGTGATCAGAGCATCATTTAGTTCTTGATATAGGGGTGTGAGAAAGAATTAAATGAAAATTGTAATATTGATGACTGTAAAGCATTCAACCCTATTCCATCCGCACTCAGCAAAATTTTAATGCTTTTCAGATAGGACCAACTATTTTATGTATAGGTACGAGTACACACTGTAGTAGGCCTAGAAATCAAAATTCACTGAATCTTTCTTGAGTTAAAAATTAGGAGAATAAGAAGGACGAAGGGACAGATAGACCAATATATGTACATACAGACAGGTACGGAACGAAAAATATTTGTTTTGACATGAAGTGGAAAGACCAATTGGCAATTTTGAAATCGGAGACCAACAATTTGTTGGCTTTCAGAAATGATTTTGTTTAAATTTCAGATCTGAGTGAATTGCAAATAAATCACGGAGCTAAAAGTTATAACTTGTTTAGGAATGAAAGGTAATATAACTGTTATTATAAAATAATTTTTCTTTTTGTCTTCCGATAATGAATTTGTTGTTGGTTACCGCACATATTGTGGGTCATACGACCCAGTCGTGTACTTTATTACTTCTTGCGAAATAAAAATTGCGAACCACTTCAGCTTTCAAGTAATAAATATAAGATTGACACTTAACTAAAAATTGTGTATGTATGCACTTAATTTGTAATATGGGACGCATTCAGCACACCAATTTTAAATACCGAATGTTTCCCATTAGAGGGCTGATTGTGCTCTTTCTATATCTTTAAACATATAATTCCATTTACGAGGGTGGGTCAATAAGTCCCTGAAAATTAACATAAATTGTGTCGTCACCTTAAATTTAATTTTTTTTGTCAAGAATCATCTTTCAAAAGAACGCACCCAAATTTTCAGACAGATCTGTCAAATAGTTTTGTTGTGGCAGCCATTTTATATAGACACCTACTAGCATTTTCGTTTAAATGGAAAAAAGTGAATTTCGAGTGCTCATTAAACACTATTTTTTGCGACAAAAAACTATCACGCAAACCAAACAAAAGCTTGATAAATATTATGGGGACTCTTCACCATCGATTGGAACCATTCACCACTGGTTTACTCAATTTCGGTGCGGTCGCTCAAGCACAAGTGATGCCGAACATTCTGGTCGCCCAATTGAGGTCATCACACCAGAAATGGTCGACAAAATCCATGGTTTGATAATGGACGATCGGCGAGTGAAAGTGCGCGAGCTTGAAGAGAGGCCACAGGCTTGATTTCGATTTTACATAAATATTTGGACATGAAAAAGCTTTCCGCAAGATGGGTGCCGCGTTTGCTTACAATCGACAACAAACGCATTCGTTTGACAACTTCAAAGGTGTGTTTGGAGATGTTCCAGAAAAATTCGGCTGAGTATTTGCGCCGTTTCGTAACCGTGGATGAAACCTGGATTCATCACAACACACCAGAAACCAAGGAACAGTCAAAACAATGGACTTCTCATGGTGAATCGAAGCCGAAGAAGGCCAAGGCGGGTTTGTCAGCAAACAAGGACATGGCGACAGTTTTTTGGGATGCGCGCGGCGTTATTCACATCTATTACCTTGCAATGGGGAAAAACGATCACCGGCGCGCGCATATTACGCAGAGTTGTTGGATCGATTCCAAGTCGATTTAAACCAAAAGCGGCTGCATTTGGCGAAGAAAAAAGTTCTTTTTCACCAGGCCAACGCACCGGCGCACAAGTCCGCAGTTGCAATGGCAAAATTGCATGAGTTGGGCTACGAACTCCTCCCTCATCCAGCATATTTCCCGTGCGACTATTTCTTGTTTCCAAACATGAAGAAATAGCTCGGAGGTAAGAGATTTGGGTCGAATGAAGAGGTCGTCACTGAAACAAACGCTTATTTTGAGGGGCTCGAGAAATCGCATTGTTTGGACTGCATCAAAACATTGGAGAAACGTTGGATGAAGTGTATAGAGCTAAAAGGAGACTATGATGAAAAATAAAATGTTTTTATACCGAAAAGAGTGTTCCTTATTTCATTTTTCAGGGACTTATTCACCCACCCTCGTATATTACATATATTTATCCATCTTTAAACTTAGTAATTATTAAGGGATTTAGAAAAAAAATTGTGTGTATCGAACTGTTAAATGGTTTGAGGACACTGGTGTAATAACTTACTTTCGAAGATCTGGACGCCCTCGCACTGTCAGAACTCTACAGGCTATCAAAGCTATTAAAGTCAGGATTAATCGGGAACCGCCGCAAAAGCACAAAATCTTGTCACGAGAAATGAAGATATCACAGAAATTCATATCTCGCATTATTAAACAAGATTTGGGACTCAACGCATATACATACATATTATATATACTCACAGCCCAATTAGAGCAAAAACGAATGAAACACCGGAAGCTCTACGCCGCCGTGCCGCGCCGGTGCGGCAAAATAGTCACACGCGCAAAATTAGTTCACGGATGAAAAATGTTTACTATTGAGGAAGCGTTCAATACGAGTAAGCAAAATGAAAGTGTCTATGCCCGGTGATTCAAAAAGCATCAGCACTCATTCCGGCAGTCGAACTTAAATTTTTGCTAGAAGGGAGTAAAAACATATACCAAAGTGATATTTTGGAAGGCATTGTGAAGGGGCTTAACCAACAATTGTTTTCAAACAACAAATGGACTTTCCAATAAGACTCCGCGTCAGCTCATAAGGCAAAAACCACACAAGGGTGTCTCCAAAAAAATGTACCGCACTTCATAACAGCAGACGATAGTTCAGACCTCAATTCATTAGATTATAAGCTGAGGTTTATTTTAAAGGCGATGGCTTGCTCTACTTTTCTTCTTCTTATGTCCTTTAACCCCTCGAGGGGCATAGGGCGTTAACCACGCCTGCGCGCCATCTCGTTCGTACTTCTGCAACGCGTTTGAGCTGCCTCCAACTCATTCCGATAGAGCTCGATTCCTCCTCAACTGTTCTGCGCCATGTTTGCCTAGGGCGTCCCGCTATTCTGCCTACTTGGGTGAGCGGATTCCACTGCATGGCGTATTTCGCAATGGAGTTATCTTCACGCCGTAGGGTGCGTCCAATCCACTGCCACTTTTTCCTTCTTATAGTAATGTTTATAGGTTCTTGGCCCGTTCTCATATAAAGCTGTTCTTTGGAAATCCGGTTCAGCCAAAAAATCCTCAAGATGATTCTTAAAAATATATTTACGAAGACTTGCAGCCTGCGTGTGTTAATGGTGTCCACCTTCCAGGTACTGCACCCTTACAGCAGTACCGATTCTACGTTAAAGCGGAACAGTCGCAGCTTGGTTCTTAAGTTGATAACATTACTTTTCCAGATTGTGGATAGTATACCGAACGTAGCTTTAGCCTTCCCGATTCTAATGCACACACTTCCTAAATATAGAAAGTTGTCAACTTTTTCGACTTCCTGTCCGGCAGTGTTAAGTTGAGCGTTAGTGTTGGATGTGCTAAGGGCTTTTGTTTTGGCCGTGTTTATTTTGAGCCCCACTTTGTTTGCCTCAGTTTCTAGATTATGGGCTATTCGATGAAGGTCCATTATCCGATGTGAAAGTAGACAAACATCGTCAGCGTAGTCAAGGTGTTTAAGGTAAGATGTCATAGTCCAACGAATTCCATTGTTTCCTTCCGTCAAGGGTAAAGTCAGGCATCGTATTTGTGTCGTCTGTTACGATATTGGTTGAAACTCAGCTGAGTTAAATTATGTATTTTTCCAAGCTGCAGTGATCAAAGTTTGAAGAAGTCAGGTGTTTGGCTTTTTTTAATGGAGGTTTTCTTAAACACAGTCTGTTCGAGTGGCTGGAGAGGTGATGTCCTTGTGCTCTGAAAGACTGTTGTTAAAGATGACTTGATTGTACTCACGGACCCAGTACTTTATTTCCATTTAATGCAGGAGATACTATGTTACTAAGTGCAGGAAGCCATTCGATAGGGGTTGATCTGATGGCACCAGTAATCATAAACATTGTAATGTTTAGCTAGCGTTCGACTTTCTGAACATGGGTGCTGTTTAGCCGCACAGGGCGGCATATTCCTCAATACACTATACTAAGTGCAGTCCCGACCGGCTTGTGCATGTGTTGTATCTTGTCTTTAGTTTTTTAATCGTGTTCGTGAGATGTTGCTTAAAAGACAGGTTGAGATCAATTGTCACCCATAGATATTATTGGTACGTGTTAAGTTTAACCCCGTTGAACTTTAGCTTTATTTGGTTGCTGGTAAAGTGGCGCGCTAGAGTGAAAACAAGCTTACTCGGTCTTACATATGCTGGGTCTTTATTCCGCGTGCGCAGACATAGGCCACCAGCAAAAAAACATTTTTTAGATATGGTGTCTGTTATGTGTGAAATATATATGTATATTAAACATTAAGGGAGCCAACACTGATCCCTGTGGTTAACCATTGCTTAGTTTTCTTGGCTTATTAGAGGAGTGTAATGATAGTTCGCCTCCACGTGGTATAGCCTGGGTACCGCGAAATGAACTACGAGTATCGAAAGAGTCAGCTAAACTTTCAAACCATCATCAATATTCGAACTCCTGGCTTTCACAGTAAAACAGACTGAATCGTTTCTGTAACACACGGAATTACAGAATACCCACATAGGAGTATCGGATATAAAGAACGTCGGCTGTAGCGACTCTATATACCTGGTCCATATCTATAAACACGCATAATCTGAATTATATTTACGTACTAAATATCTAGAAACTGTCATAATTCCACTGATTCCTACCACTGTGCAGTAGTATCATTATGTACAGACTAGGTGTACTCGTATTTTTTGCTTATCTGTGCTCCGCTTTACACTTCCTTTAGTAAACTTCGAATTACTTGGATTGAAAATATAATGCGATTACATATGTTGTATGTGTGCACGATGATACTATCGCATCATAGTACCACGTTTTGTGTAAATTTTCAGTGCGGCAAATTCTTTGTGCATTTAACTCACGCACTGCATATACCGGCAGCAGGAACTCCTGTAGCTATGCATTTACATAAATATTCGTATGTAGGTACGTAATACCCAACACTAGAAAACACATACGGAAACTGTAAAGCAATATCATTGAGTTCGTTGGCGGTTAGATATGTGTACTATGTAGCTAACGTTGTCGAAAACCTCCTAGCCGAGTTCTGAGAAAATCAATTACAACATACGAGCTTTCCTACTCCAATTTTCGTTTGTGCACCTGGCTCACATACATATTCCTTACGTGTTCCCTATTTTAAGATGTGAAACTGGAGATGGGTTGAAGTGGCATTTACTCTTCTTCCCGCCTGTGGCATTAGGATAGAACTTCTTCATAGTCTTCCCACGGCAAGAGGAAGTTTGATTTTAGTATTCGTTTACGGTCGTTTTAATCGAGAAATGTGTTTACGTTTTATTGGTTTGGAAATGTTGTCTATCCCATTTGGCTTGGAAAGCGACTTTTGTTTCCGAGTTAAACTTAGTTAGAACCTGAGCAAAACGAAAGAACTTCAATTGATTTTGTGGAGCTTATATCAGGAAGGCGTTCTCAGTAAGTAAGTACAATCAAAATGTTTGTGAATTTGAACATATAAGAGGCCATTGGTATGAAATAATTGTTTTACCTTAGTAAAACACTGCGTGGTCGTGTCACTTAAACATGGCATACAGATGCACTCAAGTTTCTTTCTTTTTAAAAAGTTCACCTCATTTTATCCGGGAACGGTTAGAGATAGTTATATAGGACGAACAGAGACATTGTCTTGTGACCCTTGAATGTTCTTAATTTCGAGGATATGAACTAATTTTGGGTTCTATCTTAGAAACGGTAGTAGATACAAAAAGATGCACTATGACTTTACTTACTTCTTTTACAAATATGTTCCACTCCAGGAGCAATGTATGGAAGTTTTACCGAAAGGTGAAAGGAACGTGTCAAAGGAACAAAGCCCTTACAGATTCCTGTAGAGATGGAGAAGGAAACCTTGTAGTAGAGTCACAGTCGGTGCTTAGAATATGGAAGACTGTATAATGGCGACGAATACGAACATCCCGCTGTCAGGCAGAATGAACCATACTATCTAGACGATAATAGCCAAAACTTCCGTTCTCCTGAATAAAACTAAGTGAGGATAGCAATATCCAAGCTAAAATCCAACAAGGCTGCTGGACCTGACGACTTACCGTGGAAGTATTTAAAGCAGCTGAAGATGAGCTCGTGGTAAATCGCATGCACCAACTTCTACTATTTGGGTGCATGCCTGATGAATGGAATCTCAGCATCTTTTGGACGATCCACAAAAAAGGAGACCCTCTGAACTGCGCTAAGTACTAAGGCATCAATCTCCTCTGTATCACGTACAAGATCTTATACGCCATATTTTGTGAAGGCCTGAAACTTTTCATCAGCAACCAGGCCAGAAAAGTCCACAATCGATAAAATTTTCACACTTCGGCGGAAGTCCAAATCGATACTCACCATTTCTTTATCGATTTTAAGGTCGCCTAAATCAACATTTTTAGAGATGAGCCACTTAAACTCGTCCATCTGTGCAGGATGACGATGGAGAATGCTCGTTGCTCATCATACTTGATAGGATTGTGCGGAACTCACAAACCAACACCAGAGGCACAAAAGTCTGTGTAACCACTTGCGTACGCCGATGATATCAACATAATTGACAGGAATTAGCGAGCTATTATCGGGGCGTTCGCAAGTACTGAGATAGCTGAAGCCAAAATGGGTTCAGCGGTAGGACATCCAACATCAACGCATCGGACAGAACGTCACAGTGAAAAGCATGAAGCATAATGCGTAAACTTGGAGGGACAAATTTCGATCGCATTGTTAATATGTCCAAAGGTAAATCTGACAAAGAACAGCGGAGAACATTAAAAGATCACTTAGAGAACTAAAAGCGGTAACTCTAGAGAATTCTGAGTACTCACGATCATTCATTATATCGGAGGTGCAAATCAGGAAAACCTGCAGGTTTTGACAGAACAAAACACCAAGGTCTGGCTGTGTAAATTGTTCAACAACATCCTATCTTCTGGAATCTTAAAAGATCGAAAATAGTGGCAGAACTGAAACCAGAAAAACCAGACAACAAAGCTGAAAGCTACCGGTCAATCGCTCTCATAAGCATTTGTTATAATATCCTAGAGCACCTTATCTAAAATAGGATTGAAGGGGCCATAATCGGAATTATTCCTTTTAAACAGGACTGTTCGAAAAAGACGTAGCTGCACTGATCAGGTTTTAGTCCTAACAACCCTTATCGAAGAAGGTTTTGAAAATAAACTCAAAACAGGCGTCGTATTCGTAGATTTAACTACTAATTACGATACAGTCTGGCGAACTGCCATGATCCATAAACTCCTGAAAGTTGTATTACATGCCAAACACACAATCCAACAAGTTCGCTTATGCAGATGACTTAGCTTTAACAACTCTAAGCCAACATATACACACAATTGATGATAGGCTCACAAGAGATTTGGTAGTCATAAAAATATATATTTCACAAAAACTGGGGGCTTACACCAAGTGTGATCAAAACGGAATCACCAACAACCAAATATCCCACACGAAGTTGAGTTCAACGGCTCTGTTCTTCAGCACAATAAGCACCCCAAATACCTCAGGATAACAATGTAATCAAGATTACCAAAACACCGCTGAGAAGCTCAAAACGAGAAATAACATGATCCATAAGCTAGCATCTAACTCCTGGGGAGTATTCAACCGCTGAATATGGAGCCATTTGGCTAAATAGTGCATATACTCAAAAAATAGACAAATAACAGCCAGCCGTTCTCAGCACTATCAGGTCCACACCAACACAATGCCTACCAATTTTGAGCAACATTGCGCTACCATCAGATCAAGGAAGAAGACTAATACAGCTTAAAGTCACGAAAACCACCTTTTAGGTTAGCTACTAGATCGCATGAGTACAGCTTTAATGTCGACGAGGACATACGATAAATAAAATAATGGACAGCTATAACTTCGGGGTTGTTAGAGACTTTGTACACTCGGCACTGCTATCACATCAGACAACAATATCAGCTCAGAAATCAATCGAAGTATACTCGTTACTCTTACGAATAGCTGTAGAAGAAGAACCTAGGAGACTCTTTATAAGACCTTTATAATCCCGGGCCTGCTCTATGGCGCTGAAGCATGGATTACGAGTATATCGAAAAAGTATGAAGATATCGTTTCGAGATAACATTTTTTTGTAAGATCTTCTGTCCCGTTTGCGTTGACGGGCTTTAGAGGAGGAAATTCAACGACGAACTCTTTGACATGTAGGTCAGATGGACACCAACACTCCGATTCGCAGAATCTTCGAATCTAACCCAGAGGGACAACGCAGTAGAGAAAAACTTCGCCTTATGTGACCTGCACAAGTAGAAGGGGACCCCAACCAAATTTGAGTGCGAAACTGGAGGCAGTTGGCTAAGAACAGGACTAACAGGAGAGGCTTATTGGCTGAGGACAGGTTCACCCCGAACTGTAAAGTCACCTAAGTAATTAAGTAAGTAAGTGGGAATAATGTTCTTTATATTGTCGTTGTATTCCACTAATTGACTCACTTGATAACATCATATTTGATATTCGCTACAAATAAATATGTACTTATCCCTTAGCAGGTCTGAAAAAATATAGGAATATCTCTCGCCGAACTATTGAGATATCGGGCTCAATTTTTTCCAGGTATAGTACACTTGTTAAACTTAAATATCGGCGTTAGGCCATTCGGCCGGACCATTTCTCGAGATTACACGATTACCGAACTTCCCCTTCAATAGATCAATTGTTTGACCAGCTGTGTAGCATGTGGCACGATCTTGTTGGAACCACATATCACAGATCTTAAGTCCATCCAATTCTGACTAAAAATAGTCTTCTAAGATGGCACGATAGCGAATTCCATTGACCAAAACATGGCGATCATTTTCATCGACGAAAAAATCTGGTCCAATCACACATCATTTTCTTCAAAATTTTGCAGATACCAATCGGAGAAGTTTCGGCGTTTCATGATCAAGAGGCTTCAGTTCTTGAGTTAGCTTGATCTTGTAAGGGTGTAGGCTAAGATCTTTACGCAAAATTCGCCACAATATGGACTGAGAAATTCCCAATTCCTGTGAACGGAGTGGAATCGATTGCGGTATTTTCGGTATTTTGTCCGGTGCGTTGTCTCACTGGCACAGGAACATTCAATAGTGAATATGTTGACTCGAATTTATCCACTATAGCATGCACAGCCTGTCTGGCGGGGTGATTATTACGACCGAAAATTCGAGTAAGCGCTCTTAAAGTTGCGATCACCGACTCAGAATTTCAGTAGTAATTTTTAATAATTTCCAAACGTTGTTCGTTCGTGAACTTCACCATAATAGAAACGTAAACCCTGACTAACGTTTTGACATTGATAGATCATAAAAAAGGTTTAAGGGTGCGTTTGTATTAAAATACAAAATTGTTATGTCCCTATTGAAAAACCCACAGTATTTGCACATAACTGATGGGGACATTCAACATCTGTTCAATTCTTAAAAATCGTGACAAATGGAAAACCGACCAGAACGCTGGGACAATACCTAAAACCGGGACTGTCCCGGCTGATTCGAGACAGATATTTAGCCTAATCCTAGAGCAAATTGGATGTAATCCAGTTAATGGGATTATTACAGACTGTGCCGAGATTGTGCGAACATGTGTAGGTAGTTAACAATTTCAAAAAGGAAAACCCTTAGGTTAACATCATTTATGAGAGAAAACCGTGGAAAGTTAACAAGTGAATACTTTTAAAAATCTTTAATTCATCTTTGTTAGCCTCCAAACTCCAGAACTTGTAAATGAATTTCGATGAAATTCGGCTAGTATACCTAAACTAATACGTTAATAGTCTTACTTGGAAATGATCGAAATCGAATGGAGTGGGGCAAGATATGGGGAATGGTTTAAAATATGTTCGAATCATCTTACTCGTACGCCTAATTCAAAACTTATCTAACGAATTCCGGCTCCCGGCACGATTTTTCTTTCGGAAAAAATCCCAAAAAAATATCTGGCAAATATTTTTTGAAAAATACGCCAAATTGCTTGGAAATTGTGCCAGATTAAGGTGGAAAAAAAGCCCTAAAACAATATGGAAATCAGGATAGAAAATATTATTTTCGGACTTAATCTCTAATTTTTGTTTTGTAAAAAAGTATTTGGCTTCCTGAGCACTTTCATGTAAGGCCGAAGGCCGTACAGTGTATTAGTTGAAGAGAGGTCCCTTAATGTGAAATCATTTCAACCCCCAAGCACTGTTAAGATAAAAGTGAAACTAATTCGCAAAACAAAGTGGGAAATCGAATGGACTTATGTCTTATGTTTGACCTTATGTCCTATCTAATGCATATACTTACATACCTGCCTAACAATTCACGTCGATTATGCAAGTAAAAAGGAGTCACATATGCAGGCTGCGCTTTGCCGTATGCTGTCAAACATCGGTGGACCTGGATACGCCAGGACAATCCTGTTATCCAGAGTGGTAAGCTCAATCCTTCTATACGCTGCCCCGGTTTGGGCGGAAGCACTCACAATGCAGGAAATAAGAATTAAACTTTCGTCTGCAAACAGGCTCTGCGCTATCAGAACTATACGTAGTTTCCGAACATGTTTCCGATATGATCCCCATCGACATTCCCGCCAACGATATGCAAGAGGGTAAAATGCGAATTAAGTTCAACATCTACAATACTGTGGAGAGCCAGGTGGGATAACACAGCAAAAGGCAGACAGACCCACACGCTGATCCCATAGAGATATGGACAAAGAGAGCACGGGGGAACTGCAACTATCACCTTACGCAGTTCCTGTCCGGGCACGGCGGTTATCGAAAATATATTCACAGATTTGGACACGATAGCTCGCCCTTCTGCCCAGAATGCCCAGATAAAGAGGAAGACGCGGACCACACAATGTTCCACTGCAGGCGCTTCGCAGAGGGAAGAATGAACATGCCAAGCCCTCAGCTTCTAATAAGTCATATGACGAGGTCAGGGGATGACTGGCTGTAGACCTGTTCCATCATAACTAGCTGCGAAGAGTCGAAAAACTAAAAAAATCCATTGTTAACCAGCCTCGAGAAATAATACATAACAGTAGTCCCGTGGGGAAAGTGATAGAAGTATGCAGGATGTCAATTAGTATATAGGCGCACTCCTGGCATCCATTATTCGGGTTTGCGAATCATGCATGCTGGTAGCCCAGGCTATTGGAAGAATACCACATCCATTGACGCATCAAAAAAAAAAAAACCTGTCGAACAACAAGCACCTACCCTAAGCGGAGCAACGAAATTGCGTGAGCGTCGAATCCGCGAAGCAAGCCACCATGCTTTGGAAAAAAGGCCACAAAATTTGGAAAAGAACCAGAAATACATTTGAGCTTTTTTTCATAATCATTTTTTTGACTTTTTTCCCTTTATGTAAAAATGGAAAAAACCCTGAATATTTTAGGAAAAAATGCCCAAAATGTTGGAAAAATTCTCCGAAATGTTGGCCTTTTGTCTTTGGAAGAAAATTGCCAAATTTTGAATGAACAAAATTGGGTTTATTTCGCAAAGAAAATTCGGGTACGAGTAGTTTTCGTTGGCATATTTTCTGGGAGCTACGGATTTCGATGAAATTTCAGTTTTGTGTTAAGCAGGGCGTGTAAATACTTACGAGTATGTCATTTTGAAAATCGTCAAATCGGATGAATATGAGCTAAAAAAAAGGTGGGGTGACGTATTCCAATGTTTTTATATATTTGGACCCTGCAACATAAACTTTAAATTTGTTACTTTGCATGACAGGCTGTACAATTTTACAATTTCTCCCAATTTGGCGCACTACGTTCTATTTTTGGGCAAAATTTCAGCTCTCTAGTTCATATGGTTCAAAAGTTGCAAACGTGTGACAAATAGACACCGTGTGGTCACAAAAATGGATAGAAATTAATTTAAAAATTTAAGACTAATAGAAGTAGGTCCTAAATAAAAGGTATGTAGTTCATGAAGTACGCAGAGTTCATGCTACATTTAAACATAAAACATATTAAAAAAGAAAACTTATGATGCTGTGTAACTAGAAGAGTTTACAAAAAAAAATAACATATACTTCCCCTTCTACTTCACCTCAAGACAATGGGTCCTATGTCCAAAATTGAATCCGAATTAGAAAATCACATAATTATATTTTAATCTTAGAATTGTTCCAAGATCATCGCTGAGGTTTAGAAACACCCTTACGCGGCCACTCTGTATATAAGCTGCCAGATCAATTCTGAACAAAAATTTAGTCACGAAAACTAAGATCTGTCGAAGAATTTTCGGCGGTCGTCCTCAAGCATATTCCACTGTCAAGATATCGTCATTGAAGAAAATTTACACGCAATACACTTCTGCTACATACATATGCACATAAGTAGTCTAAGTTTTTGTGATGTCACTCAAACATCCACCCATGCAAATACATAGCGTACCGCGCCCACTATACTATCATAAAAATGTTGAGTTGCTAATAGTATAGATGGGGCGTTGAATATTCCGTCCAGATCCAGAAGGTTTTCACTTTATTACCCTCTGCTCATAAGCATTCAATTGACATAGTCAGTGGTTTCTGTATTTTCCAGGTAAATTGACGCTTTACCAGTACCTACATTTTAACGTTATTGCCATCGCATATGTCAGCCCTTCCTGCACGAGTAGATTTCTTTCAGACTTTATGAATAGCAAAAACAAATAAAACGTCCTTGTTGTGAAAAATACATGCAATATACATACATATGGTGTATGTACATATAATTTAGTAAGCAAGTACTCTTTGGAGGATCGTCAGTTGGATTGCATTGGCGAGTTAAAGTACTTACGTACGAGTATTCTCTTTATTGTGATAATAAAAACATGAAACTAACTGAAAAAATAGCAGCCATTCATTAAACATACGAGTGTACATGAATGTGGAATACTGTGAAAGAAATTCTTTTAAAATTTCTGGCTATGTACGTTTTGGAATATTGTATTCTTTCTTTCCAACTTTTTACTTTCCTTTAAATTATATATTTTGGTGATGTGAAATACAAAATGTCGTGCTGCATAAGTAAAATTGCTCACTATTTGACACACTAATCTATACATTCACTAACCAAATCCAAAACAATTTGAAAGTCACAACATCACACAGCTCACAAATTCAATAACCAGACGTATTCGAAGAAATTCATCTGAAAATTTTTTAACACATCTGAGATCAATGAGAATGGTAGTACAACGATTCGTAACGTTCGTACAGAGAAATTACGCTTTACACTGAGTCCTAGATCATTTTATAAAGTAAACCCCTTCAAAAAAAAATCCTGTCTACAATCAAATTCTACGTCCAGAACGAATGTCCTACACTCGATGGATCCACAATTTTTACTGTCGACTCGATTTAAGACGTCGATGCTTATGAATGGAAAAATCCGATGGAGCTTTTGAGAAGCTTTTATCCGTAAATGGATAAAAAGTGACGCTGATTTGAAAGAGAACCGTGGTAAAATACCAAAGAGAGAAACTTCATGTTTGGAGCATTATAAACTTTGTCCTACATCTTCGATAAGGATGATTTCCTTCGCCCTACATCCACGCAAACAGACTTTGCCCTTAAAAAAAATTGCTTTGCCGGCATTCCATGGATGCTGTGCGTAGTCTTCACCAAGAGCAACAACAGTCGAAGTTTTGCATCAATCGCGTCGATACGTGATGCTCTAGCGAATAGTTGAAAGATACTCGTGGTTTTCGGTGGAGTTTTTGATTTAATTTCGTCCGTTCGTACGTTGTACTCGCGCAATATGCTTTGAACAAGTCCTAACAACCAGTTGACGCGATTAGAATAAATTGAATGGCAACAAACTTTTCAAAAGAATATATGTACTCGTATTCAGAAACGACATGATATGAGATCTCGGTTACTTAAACTTGTAACTATATACATACTTCGTAAATCCCTTTTGATTGCCCTTAGAATTCAGTTTGTTTTGGATTAATCGCGCGAGAATTGAATGAACGATTTCGTTTCTACACGGTCGAGCTTGAGGTTCATGGTATATAGTAACGGGTAGGTTTGCAAAAATCACTGCGAACGGCCATCGGCAATCGAATTTAACGGTTTTTTTTTTTTTTTTTTTTGGGATTCATAAAACAAACTTTTCGTAAGAAAGGATTAAAGAAAGAAAGGACCTTAAAACCGCTGCCATTTATTCAACCCTCATAGCCATTTCATACGGACAATCGCCAGACCGTTGTCGATCTTTAAATTGATTGGATTAAAATATCTGAATAAACTCGAAACTTTGCGGTAAAAAGAGCGGTAGATATACTTTACGGTATTATATAAATTTATAGAGATATACACTCTGCTTTGTGTATGTAGGTTTGTATGTTATGTTCAAAGTTGAAGTTGATTACTTTCGATGTATCTTCTCAAATTTCGGGGAAAATACAGTTTCAAATTAAATGAAATAATTAATGCTTTTTGTGTATGAAATCATTGAGTTAAATAAGTGCGACATTGTGGTTAATAAGTGTATTTGCTATTTAATCAAATTATTTAATTTTAATAAGTATACACATAATGATGAATGTTGCTGGAATGGAACGTTCAAGAGATAAATAATGTCATAAGGGATTACTATATGCAAATCAGGAATAAAGGGATTATCGAGGACAGCTTAAGGTAAGAGGGATTATCTGGATTTATCTGTTTTTATTTCTTTTGTTGGAGAAAATTTCTTCACTGTAATTTTTGGGATCTAAGCATTAAGTCGAAAAGAAATTCCGACATTTGGGGCCTATATACGTGGAATAAGTATTTAGTCTTTTTTTTTGTTATGCAAGATTGACTTTCTTTTAAATATTTTCTTATGTCGATTGCTTACGAGTAAGGAAAACCGTCAAGTTACATTTAACTTCTGTATGAGGAACCTGTTGCAAGGACTAGCCAAAGTCGGATAAAATCCATTTTGCAGTAAAATAATTTAAAGGTTTATTAAAGTCATACGAGTAAATAGTACAACGTCATAAAATGATGTATAGAATGAAACATTGTTTGAAAACTGCACAAAGAAGAAAGCATTTGATCCAAAGGCAGGGAATGATCCTGCGATAAATATGGTTTTAGCCGCCAATGCTCTACCAACTGAGCTATCCCTGTGTATTTTCTTATCCAATATCACAATTCGCTGTTTTATATGCCCCTTACTATATGGCTTGTAACTGATTAAGAACAGTAATTCAGCAAAGTTTCGTACGCACGTGCATCCCATGTTATTTCATGATTATTTAATTAGGTATGTTTGAAATACTAGTATAGCTTTTGCCATATAAAACCTGCGTCGAGAGTCACATCCCGTCGGTACGGATGACTTTCTGGATACTTTTATTAATTTTATTCATATTTTTCATTATATCATGTCAATAAATTAGCAATACAAGGCATTCTTTTCAATGAGTTAATGTCAATGTAAAGAATGAAACATTATTGGAAAATTGCAAAAAGAAGAAAACAACATCACTGTTCCTGCAAAATCCGACAAACACAAAAGCAGAAATCTAAAGTATATCACAAAAAATTGAACATCTGTTAGTTTTTTTTTTTTTTTTGTGAATTACTTTAAAAACAAAAACCTTTTCAATATTTTTCAAAGTTGTTTCCTTTATTGAAGAGAGTACACTTTCCGATTATTTACGAAAAATAATTTAATTTAAAGGGCTGCCGGGGCTGACTTGGCAGTAGCCCATCCTTTCAATGGTTGGGCGGCTTGTATAGCACGTAGCACACTATTGCTGGAACCAGAGATCGTTCAAGTTAATTTTCTAAGTTTTTGGCTAAAAAAAAATCTGTTATCATCAGTGCTCTACGTTGATCGTAAAGTTGTTGCCATCATTATCTTCGAAGAAAAATGGGTCAATAATGCTGTCATTCCACAAACAACACCAAACAATAACACACTGATGATGCATTCGCTTCTTTGCGACTACGTGTGGTTTTTCCGAGATCTAAATATGGTAGTTTTGCTTCTTTACATAGCCGCCGTGATTAAAATGTGCCTCATCTGCAATTTTCTGTTTTTTTTTTTTACGAAAATTGACGTCAATTTCCAGCTGTTCTGTTGCTGAGATCTGTGGAAATTTGAAGGTGAACACTAAGATAGGAGTAACTTGTGTTATCAATTAGCATGTGAATCTCACGAACTTTGTTCACAATCTTGCGTACAGCAGGTACGGTTGGTGCGTTATTCCGACCGAAATTTTTTCGCTCTTGTTCGGCAACACAGCACTTATTTTGAAAATAAGTTTTCAATATTTCCCAACGTTGTTCAATCATAAATTGATTCGTTTCGTACCGCGGAGATATGGTACTGTGTCTCTGTAAATATTTTAAGCGCGTTTCGTATTTTTCATGATATTTAGGGGTCGCTGCCGGTTTTGGAAGGATAATGGGATAATGTTCATGTTCATCCACTTATTTTAAGTAACTTACATGTGAAATGTAATTACGAGTATGTATTAACTAAAGTGATGATTTGGTGCGACATATTTTTAAGACTAATGATCACTAATTTAGTGGAGCGAAAAATCTTAATGTGCTTCTGGATCCAAAACCTTCAATATTTTCTTCGCGTGTAAGATTGACATCAAATCTCAAACATTTAGAATTAGGGGAATACTACAGTGTTTCATTATTTAATTTGATTACTATTTGTCGTTTAGTTTCTACGGAAATTTCTTAGAGCTACAGGTTCTAAGAAAGTCCTATCCTGCAAGTACCACTGATTACCCAAGAACTTTTTCATGGTGACTTTGGAACTAGTTTAGTTTATGTTCTGGAATGTCATTCGATTTTTAAGAGCTGAACACATACGAGTATTCTAAAACAATATTTTATATAAACTGCAATAGTAAAAGTGGATATTTCGCTTACTAGCTTTGTCTTCTTTCTTAGACAGCTTAAATTGATTCCAAAAATCAGAAAATATATCGCTGTAGGCCAGCAGGAGCTCAGAATGATACTCCTTCTTTAGCGACTACCCCTAAGGATTAATAACTCTTTGTAGTCATCCAGAGGTTAGACTGGACTAATGAAGATATTTCTGAGCAAATAAAATCATGTCGATGGCAAGACTTGCAACATCTTCAGAAGAAACTGGATTAAGACAGTTTTTTTTACGAGTATTATTAGTACAAGTCACTTTCAATTCAAAATCTCGGGTCTAATTAAAGGTTCAAGTGCCTGAAGTACAACTGCCGATACTTAATTGCTGTTATATGGTGGCATCAAGCTAAACATCCTTTTCGAATTGCTTAATCCAGTATTCGCAGCATTAGTTTTGTGTCGAGTCTTATTTGGTCGCTTAAAGTTCGAGAACTAAAACAGAAGCTGCTGCTTCACCTGTTCCACGACAAAGTTTTTTAACTGATGTAAGTCCATCGGGACTAAAATTAGAAGCCGGTCTACGATTTCATGTCCAAGGACGTCCTTTATCACTTTCCCATCATAATAAATAGTCAGAGGGCCATCTTTCTTGAAACCAGTCTTTAAAGACTTAACCATCTGCTGTCGATACGTCATCTTCTGGCAACGAATAGAAAAACTATTCACGTTTAATTTTGAAGGAACGCATTCAACACTTTAACTGTTTTTGTTTTTTTATTTCTAGTTATATTGCTATGTCATTATAAGATGTCGTAATAAATTTAATAGCGATTTAACGACGCGACAGTGCGGTACGAACAAAAATGACTTTCGTTCACTCTCAGAACATATGCGTTACCAACTGCGAGTATATGAAATGTGTATGATGGTGATGTGGGGTGGCAATTGAGACAGGGGGCTCAAGTATTCCACCGCATGAAGAATTAATTATATTATATTAAATGGCCAGCAGTTATTCTCATACTAAGAAATAGGAATAAATATTTGATTAGAATAAATAATTCTTTTATAAAATTTCCACAACGGTAGCGACATTTAAAATGTAGGCATGGGCCTATATACTCGTAATGTATGGATAAATTTTAGAAAATGACAACACCTAAATAATTTGTTAAGTAAATATTTTTCAGTTTCTTGTACTAAAAAAAAAAAAACATTCTTTAAAAAGTGGGCGTGTTTGTGAGCGGATACTAGAAAGCTTATATACAAAATTCCGTCCTTCTAGATCAAAATGTAGGGCCCAAGAACTTTTTAGAAACTGAAACATATCGCCTTAACAAAGTATGTATATACGAGTAGACGTTTGCATTCTCTACAATTCATCCATACGTTGTATAACTTGGTAGCTTTTTTAGATTGCTTTCTTAAAGCTACTTACGGTGATGGATCGCATTAAAATCGATGAACTTCAGTAACAAATAGTTACAGCCACTCCCACTTTCTTAGAAGAAGGAGCCATAGAATCAGTTTTTCTGATAAAATCCTTTAATAGTCGCGGAAGCATACTCTGAATAGAAAGACACCCATATTATTGAATTTAAATTAAATGCCACGCCCACTTTGGTAGGGACGGATTAGAAGATAAGGGATATGGTATCATTCGATCTGTTCCAGATAGTTTGTGTCTTTTCTGTGTGTTTAGTAAGAGAAGCAAATGATACGGTGCCCCGATACTTTTTAAATGTTGGTTTTTGAGAAGCACTCTAAAGTGAGAAAAATAATCAACATTCGCCCGCATATGCACGCAGACATAATAAGCCCAGCGACGATTCGTTAAATGTTCGTTCACTTTTGCAAACATGAGGAAACATAAGAGAGAGCGGTCTCAGTCGCTCATAGCATATGTAAATCTGACAGTTGTCATCTTTGTGTTGGACTACAAATTTGTTCACATACGAGTATTAATAGAAATTGTTCGCAAAAATAGGTGCCTTTTCGACAAAAGAGATGCCTTTTATTTTAATAAAATGAAAAGGGAAAGGGAATGGGATGATGTTTCAAAAGAAACGGGCAGATTGATATGACAGAAGTATTATGGTCATCGGTTGGTATTGACAGAATATAGGGAACCATTTCGTTTCGTTATGACATTGTATGTTTCCCAATGTTGATTATGGTTGAGCCTTAATGCGTACAGAATGTTTTCTCTGTTTCACACAACTTTTTTATTGGCCGATTTTTATCGGTCAAATGGACGAGGTGCAGATGCGTGCTCTTTCAACCATATTTTGCATACAATTTTGGAACTTTTCGGGTGTTATTGCACTATTATTATGGTTGGCTTGTTGCTGTAGACCTTTCCCAAAGAAAGAAGTCGGGGGTGCTCAGATAATGGGATTGAAGGGGCTAATCGATATCACATCTGTTTGAAATTATGCGGCAAGCAAAAATTTGTTCGCAAAAATATCCATCGTATCGTTAGCTGTGTACGAGTATGATGTGGCCAGGTCCAGTTGGGCCACATGTGTTTTAGGTAGAAGTTTTGCAACATGTCACGATAGCGATCACGAGTAATTGCGGATATTTTACCAGAGACATACTGGAGACATTCCAAATTCTTGGTCACGGCGTCTCACAGAGGTGCCCGAACTTTCATTAATGTTGTTTCTCGCTGCAGTAATATTTTGTGCCGCACTTCACTTTGCCTGTCAGTATATACTGAGTTTCAAAGTTATTCATTCATTGACTTGCTAGATTTAAAACAAAAAAAAAAAATGCGCAAATTTCTTCGAACTTTCATAATTGAACGATTTTTTAGATGAAATGTTGAATAACGTTTAACCAACACGTTGTTGAGGCGTTAGATGTTCCATAATATATTGTTATCGACTGCTCTTTACGACCGTCAAATGCGAACTGACAAATGCCAACCAAACGAAAATGGGGGCCAGACTACATCGACCTGGAACATAAAAACACAATGTACTCGTATAATAGAATGACAAAAAAATTTCAGGCTGCATGAATTAAATAATGGCCCAAATTCTTTTTTTATTTTATTTTTTCTTAAAGTATACCGTGTTAATGTGTTGTAAGTTTATAATATTTTATGTGTACTCGTAGTTAAAGTTATTTTTTAAATTTGAATGTACAGTCCAACAATATACAACTAAATTTAATTTCACAAAATTACGATTTTATTCATAATAAACTGTGGCAATTCTTATTGATGCTAAACAAAAATTCATTTGAAATAAAAAAAATAAAAGGAACATTAAACGTCATTAGATAAAGGCAGGCTTTTATTTCTCCTTACATGTTCTATTCGTTTTGGATTCGATGAGACTAGTCTTTGACAAAAAAAAAAAAATGCTATCAAATCTGTTCCATTCTTCGAAAAAGACCCTTTTCCAGATGTCTGTAGTTATAAAGAAGCCATAAGCGAATGTTTAGTGCTTTGTATTTAAGGTCGTTATCTCAATAGAAATGATAACGATCTGAAAGGTTTGCACTAAATTTCGTTTAAACATTTTCAGTGCTATCTTTTGGTAGTTTTGGAAGAAATAAACAGTTTTCCTGAAAAGTGAATTGTTTCTAGAAAATAAAATCTCATCGTGGTTTATCATGATTGCAATGGAAGTTTTGTTTATTCAGTATGAAGAAACACAATAGTGCACCACCAAGTTCTACAGAAACTTGTGTACGAAACAAAATAGGGCATTATTACCCCTTATAACTGAGCCCCCAGCCCCCAATAATGTTGAGATGTGGCATATATGGAGCCTTACCAAATATCTAACTTATGTGTTTGATGCGCTGCTGATATTTTAGGACTCACTCACTCAATCGCTCACTCGCAGATCATTAAAATATATAGTGTACATAGAATCTTGAAAATTGGTACAGAAAAGGATAAAGTGGTACTGATTTGACGTTTTTTTTTTTTAAAGCTAAATTTTCCAACGATTCCTGTAACTCAATATTCATAAGGGAACCTGTTGCGATTGGCATTCTTCCAGTATTTCGGATATTCACGCCTTTCGAGTCGCCACGGATCAATACTTCGTTGTTGCCATGGTAGGTATTCAGATATCTCAAACACTACAACACCAAAGAAGTACTCGTACTGTGAGGAAATTTAACATCCAATGGCTACAATCGCAAGAGACTGCCAGAGCGTTCGCGGATCGAGTGTCCCTGAATCTTTCAAGAAGCCCATTGCCGACAGAACTCCATTGCTGATGTTCTGGATTTCTCGCAACAATCACAAAGAAGGTTTGATGAAGAGTGAGGAAGAGGATTACAAAGCGACGCTGCATGAGAGGAGCTTACGACGTCTACAAGCAGAAGATAAGGGGGGATCACCAGCTCTAAGAATATGAAAAGTGCCATATCGAGGCAATGGAGAGGTGTTAGGTAAAACGAGCATGCCAAGGCTAGAGAATCGAGTAGTTGGCACAGTCGGTGCAGAGAATTTGGAATGATCACTTCTGAAGACTGTTAAACGGTTGTGATGACCAAAATTTCGCTGTCAGGCAGAATGCTCCGACTAAAGCTAGGTGAAGATAAAAATGTCCAAGCTTAAATCCAACAAGGCTACTTGAGCCGACGGTCTAACTGTTGGGATATTTAAAGCAGCTGGGGATGATTTGAAACGAGGCATACAACAACTTATCTGTTAGATATGTTCAGATGAAAGTATGCCCGATGAATATGCCCTCAGAATGGTTTGCCCGATCCTCAAGACAAGAGACCCTCTAAACTGCGCCATGTCCAGGTATCAGTCTCTTCAACATAGCATATAATATACTATCTGCCATATCATATGAACACTTTGCACCATATCAGTGTGGTTTTAAGCCAGGAAAGCCCTCCATACATTAGATATTCACATTGCCACAGAGAATGGGCGGGGGAGTGCTTAACAGTATGGTGTAAAGTCATCAAAGGTGATAGAGTGTAATTGTGGGCAAAGAATAAAATACGAAAATGGCTCTTCCAAAAATTGACTGGGTGCGGGGCTATATGTTAATTGTTCTAGTGTATCATAGAACAGATTTAAGAGTTCCATACATAAAACCTCTTGTAATGTAATGTAATGATTTCATATCGATGGTCTATGTTTGTTACTAAGTTAAGGTATACATTCGCTCTATCGCTTTATCTTTGCAAAAAGTACTCTTATCCCACCAAAGACATTAATGTAAAAAATTGGCTAGTTCTCCAGTACAAAAATCCAGCAACATTTCAGCCACATACGAGTACATGAGATCTAAAAATCTCTACAAATGCCTTTCTAAACAAAATCAAAAATATAGAATTGAAAAAAATGTTTTTGACAAAGAGGAACTCTGAAGTTTCGGCTGTAAAAACAGCGTTATTGACCAGATGAGGGCAAGATGAAAGTTCTCGGCCTGACGCAGAGATGACGTTCCAATCAGCAAAAATGTATATTTCCTACCTGGGTGCACTTCTCATTAGTTCGTATGACAAGTTTCAACTTGTTCTCTCCTTTACACGAATTTTTGCAGTACACGTCTTGCGCGTTTTTCGTTAAAATGGATAAACTTGAATATCGTGCGGTGATAAAATTCGTCATTTTGGATGGGTTAACCCCTAAGGAAATTCATCCAAAGTTGACAGAAGTTTACGGGGACTCTGCTCCTTCCACGTCAACTGTAAAAAAGTGTGTAGACGAATTTAAACGTGGTCGCACGTTCGTCGAAGATGACCCACGTGAAGGACGGCCTAAAACCACAACCACACCCGAAACCATCGAAAAAGTACATGATATCGTGTTGGACGATAGGCGAGTGAAGGTGAGTGAGATAGCTGAGGCTGTGTGTGTATCCGAAGAGAGAGTGCGAAACATCTTGAACAAAAACTTAGGGATACGAAACCTCTGCGCAAGATGGGTGCCGCATTTGCTGAATGCCGATCAAAAGCAAATGCGCAAACGATTTCCGAGGCAATCTTTAGACCGATTCTATAGGGATCCGATCGATTTTGTGCGGCGATTTATCACCATGGATGAGACATGGGTCCACCACTACACGCCAGAAACGAAACAGCAGTCGAAGCAGTGGGTGGAAGCCGGTGGTTCAGCGCCAAAGAAAGCGAAGTCGATCTCAACTGCCGGAAAGGCGTTTTGGGATGCGAAAGGGATCCTGTTAATTGATTACCTTGAGAAAGGCAAAAAAATTACAGGCAAATATTACTCCAACATTCTTGAAGAAGAAAAAAATCATCTTTCATCATCTGTTCCCAAACTTGAAGAAATTTGTTTCTGGGAAGCGCTTCGCATCCAGTGCAAAAGTTGAGAGGGCCGTAGATGAATATTTTCACAGCCTTCCAGACTCTCATTTCCGAGCAGGAATACTGATGTTGGAGAAACGCTGGACCAAGTGTGTTGAAGTCAAGGGAGATTATGTAGAAAAACAAAATCATTTTTTAACTGAAAATCGCAGTCTTTCATTGTCAGGCTGAGAACTTTTCACCTTGCCTTTAGATTGTTTCTGTATTCTACCAATAAAATGCTGCTTTAAGCTTCCTCAAGTTTTTTTCACTTTAATATCTTGTTTTGGGGTACTAAGCTTTGAATTTTTTTAGTTTTGGAGGCATTCAACAGTTCACAATATTAACGTTTATCGCTTTCATTCGAGCTAGATTCTTGTCGGCTATCTAAAGTTTTTGAAGTTTTAAGGCCTCTTATAATATCCTGAACTGTTCATTGACTCTTGTTAACAATTTGCCCATTTCTATTGCAGTCCGACCTCTTTGTTTTCGCATTGTACCAATTAGGAAAACTTTTCACCAGCGCAGCTGAAGTTGCTGTTAAAGGCTCTTTCTAAATAAACTCCAAATTTGATACCTTCGTCCAAAGATTTTGTTAGTACAGAAAGTACACAAAAAATTGGGTTCGAATGGAATAATTTCATTACTAATTTTGAACGGATAAAGTTTTATTTCTGCCAAGTTTGTCAAAGGGCTAAAGAAAACCCAAAACCTACAGTTTTGGAACACATCGCCAAATTTATTCATCAAACTTAAGAAATAAAACGGTTCCTTTGGATTAGGTTAGTTTTTGGATGTTCTTTTCATCAAATTTCAGTCCATCTAAAATTTGTGTGATGTCTATTTTAAACTGAAAAACGCCCCAAAATGTTTGTCATGGCCCTGTAAACTCTATAGATAAATTGTAGACAACGGCAAAGTCTATATATGTAGGTACATACATATTTTGTAAAGTAAATATTTTTCGGTTCCTAGAAAAAAAATGTGATTTTTTTTAAAAGTGGGAGTGTTTGGGGGCGGATTTAAAAAAAAATGTGTACTGCTTCGCATTGCGAATAGCTCATATACAATTTCATGTTCCTAGATCAAAATTGAAAGCCCAAAAATTACTACTCAGAGACCACAAATTATGCTACTCTTTAATATTTAAAAAATCGACGACACTGGTTTTCACAAGGAACTAAAGAACATTCAATCTCAATACAATATTTCTTTCCTATTTTTTTCGTATCTGCAATCTTTGATTGTGTCGTATTGCATTATGTTTAATGACATCTGTCGCCGGGTCGATATGCAAGTCACGAAGTTTTTGTCTCTTGTCTCCATGGGGCCTTGACTATTCCACGAAGAATTTAATTTCAAAATGTTTGTATTATTTTAATATCTGTTTTCTTTGTATAGCCCCATAACTGAATGCCATACGTCCAGAAGGGCTTAAATATTTGCTGACATAGCATAATTTTCTTCTAAATAGGTACATTAGATATTGTATGTAGCTTTCTATATTTTATATTCCTTCCATTTCAATTTGACTTCCAAGGTCATTCATAGGTACTTTGCTGTGTTAGCATAAGGACTATTTGGTTGTTGCTAAGAACGGGTAGAAAGCTTATTCTCTTATTCGTAAAGTTAACGTGGGTAGACTTTGTCTCATTAATTTTAATGCGCTATTGTTGCGCCCCATCTATTAATTTATCGTCTGCCTGCAGCTTAACAGTAGCTTTGTCTGTGGATTTGTCAACCGCAAGTATTGCGGTGTAATCTGCAAAAGTTGAAGTTGTTGTCTAGTGCTATATTCCTTGTGTACAATAACTACAGAGTTGGTCCGAGAACACTGCCTTGTAGGACACCTGTGTATTTTATTGTAGTTTGGCTATTTAAAAATAAATCAAACGTTTTTTTTCGGAAGATCTTGATATCAAATTGGTGAATATACGGACATTCTGAGGGACATTCTCTTTTGAAATTCGGGATCCCGAACAGTCCCTAATATGGACCATGGTGTTCGACCTTCACTCTGAGGCGCTGTTATTTTTATGCAAGGATGACATTTTCTACAACAATGTGTCTTATTTTTCGTAAAATGGTTAATTTTCAAGATTATAAAAAATCTATAATTTATTGATAAGTGGAATAACCTATCTTCATATACAGGTTATTCCACTTAAATCAATCAAACTTTGGTAAATGACTAATAAAGTAAAGGGCACGATTGGGTCGCACATACTTTCTCCATATGTGCTGTTTGGTCGTATATTTTTGAGATTTTAAATGTAGGCAAATTCGAAAAAAAGAAAATAAAATCAAAATTTTCGCCAAATGCGTAAAGATACGAGTATGAATTATTGTAGAAATCGTTCGGGCTGTTTTTGCGAAAATTAAATTTTTTTCCAAATTGGCGCAAAGTAAGGTATCCTTAATTTTTAGGTTAGAATTAGAATTCTGATTTCGCATTGAAGTAGGACCCCAAAGATCCCAAAAACGGAGTTTGAAGTAAATCCATGCAGCCTTTTAGGCTGTAGTCAGTGGTACAGGCGAACAGACGGACCTAGATATACATAGATTATTGCAGTAAGTAAAAATATTTGTCGAGGAAAGAGTGAAACTAGTATAATTGATTGGATACTTAATTTACATAGTACTATTGGGAGTGGGCGCCATACCTCAGTGGTTAATGGCGCGATCACTGAGCGGGTTCGAATCCAAGAAAAAAAAAAAAAAAGATTTCTCACTTTCCAACCTCTCGCGGAACTGTCTGACAAACATCCGAGAGTAAAATTGTGACAAAGGCTTCTTGTCGAAAAAAAATATATATTTCAGACAATTGTTGACAAAAGGGCGAAATAACAAAACTGATTATTTAAATACGGACCTAAAAAAGAAACAGGCAACTGAGAAGAAGCGAACATGGTACTCCCTACACAGAGACCATGCTGACGGGAGCAATTATAGTTAATTGGACACTTTAAAATAAATACTTTATGCAAGGTCCAGAAGGGCGCCAATAACCCGATGCATCCTCTGTTTTTTTTTTTTTTTTTATACTATTTCTAGGCAGAATGAAAATTCAAATGTAGTACTTACATATAGATATATACATACATACTCGTATATATGCCATCTTTAAGGGGGTCGTGGATCACTGGTTAACTGTGTGGACCACTGGGCTTCATACTCAGGTTCAGGTTCCAGAAAAATGAAATTTTTTTTCGCTGTCATACCTCTCGTAAAAATCTGACAAGCATCCAAAGGTAAAAATACCCTCCGGAAACGGCAATGAATTCTACTTTCCTTCTTTTAGTTGGGAAAAATATAACACACCCAGTACGATGCGAGAACCTACAATATGCCCTGTTCCTCTGTTCCTATGTTAGCGCCAGAATATGTCGCCTTTTTCATAATTAAATGACATCGTTGCTTTGGATGAGGGGACAGCACACAACCAATCTGAGTCTACTCAATTTTGGTCCATGAAAATATTTTCAATAGATACACTACCATGGGTGTACGCAAGGGGGTCATCTGTCAGTCCTGGTCCAGCCAACCATATACTGGAACAAATTTTTGCAAGAACACGAAGAGAAAATATTCCTATTTTTCACACAAAAAAATTTTTTTTGACAAAATCACCGAGCCGTATCAGAGAAATATGTACCTGCTAATAGTCTATTATGTGATACTCAGAGAGTATTTAACTTGAATACTCTTAGAACTTTCTCCAAACAGCTGTTTACAGATGAACACAATGAGAAGAACACAGCTTCCTCTTCAAAGGTCTTGCACCCACTTCAGCTAAAGAAGTTCAGTATCGAAGAATTATAAACAAAAAAATAAGGACTTCTTACGCATTTTATAATTTAAAAAGCATCATCATGGTCATCTTATAAATAAATCTGTTGAATATTTTCTTGCGTGAATGTTTGTTCCATCACAAATCTTAAACCCCTCAATAGATTGTGCCATATTTTTGCCCACAAAAAAATATGCCTCGCACTTAGAAATTGTCATTCTTTATCTCTGCAGTCAGCGCTAGCACTCAGCGCTAGCACTCAGAATCCTTTGATACTTTGGGAATTTTTGGCACCCTAACAAATGAAGGCACTCTGTTAAATTTTGTTTACTTTTCAAAAGGGTAGCATTTAGCGAAAATAATAAAGACGTGATTTTACTTTCAATTAAGTGAGGTTAGTGCAGTGGTTGAAATTTTTTCACTGGGTCTCCTCTCTCGAACGAATAGCAAACATCCGAAGTTATCAATGAGAAGCTCCTCTCAATCGAAAACAGAATAAAACTGTATGCTTCTACCATTTGTGTTGCACTACATAAATGACTCCGATAAGTTGGGCCTGACCTTGTATGGGCTGTTCAATTCAATAACTAATAGCCAATTCAAAAATCAATTCATTCAAATAATTAATTAATAATAATTTTAAATAATCATATAATTAATTAATTCTTATTTTTTATGAATTTTCAACCAAATATCTGAACAAAACAGCCTCAAAACGTTTTGTGCCACTGAGTTTCCTTATGCCTAGGGGCAAGGAGTTATACTGCTTGATGACATGAACGAAAAATTGCAGTTCTGAAGTCGTGTATGTAGGTCACATCGTAAAATATTTTTTGAGAAGTTCGATACGTGATCAAAGCGCTTGAGGTTATAAACGTATCTGATAACGTTATTAAAAGCAACAGAAAGTCTTCTTTTCGTTTCGTAGCTCAGGTCACAAAAAATTTCACATCCGTAAGATATAATTGGCATAATTATACTTTTTGCTAAATTTATTTTAATGTGTAGTGGTGTGAACTGTTTCGATAACGATAAACATCGCAGACATCCAAACATTTTGGCAATTATTAATTGGATGTGGTAGTTCCAGTTCAGAGTCGAATCAAACCAGATACCTAAATTCTTAGCTTTGTCGACATATTCGAGTTTTGTGTTCCCCAAAAATAGGGGTGAAAAATAACTGCCTTCAAGTTTGTTTTTATAAATAACTAAGCACTTAGATTTTCTAGGGTTTATTTGAAGATAATTAGTATCGGACCATTGCAGAATATTTTCAAGGTCTCTGTTTAATCTATAAGCTCCATCTTCTATCATTCCAAGTTTACAGCTAAGTTAAATTTGCACGTCATCCGCGTACATGTGTAAAGATGTACGCTTAACTGCTTGCGGAAGGTCATTTATAAAAATTGAGAATACAAAATAGAGCCTTGGGGTATTCCCGACGACAATTCGATGAAGCCTGATTTACTTCTCCCTACAACAACAGCTTGTCTCCTTCCACTAAGGTAGGAGAGCATCAAGTCAGCTGCCATTTGAGAAAAACGAAACTGACTCTTTAGTTTGGAAACAAGTACCCTATGGTTTACCGTGTCAAAGGCCTTCGAGAAATCAAGGAGTCCTAGGAATGACACCATGTCACAGTCCATGGAGCATCTAATATCATCCGTGACTTTAAGGACACCTGAAACACAACTATGTTTTGCTCTAAAACCTGACTGAAGACCACTCAGAAGATTTATATTTTTAATAAAAGTCGATATTTGTTCCTGCAAAAGTTTTTCCAAAATCTTGGATAGGTATTGGTATTTTTTACAATAGGTGTAACTTTGGCGACCTTCCACGCCATTGGGAATGAGCTAGTTAAAATAATTGTGTTATACATGTGTGTAAGAGTTGGAAGTATGTGGGGCAGTATGATTTTAATGAATTGAGGGTGTATGTTATCAAGAACCATAGCTTTAGACTTTATCTTAAGTATAGCCCTTACAACATCAGTCTCATCTATTCTATAGAAGTGAAAACTTTCTTTATTTCATGACCGCAAACTCATGAAAAATATCAGCTGAGCTTGGAAATATGGGATTAGTCAAGCCTCACTGAACTTTTGCAAATTCATTATTAAGGAAGTCTGGATTTACATCTTCATCACAATGTTGCTTTTGACGGCCAATACCTAGCTCCCGAATGTTTCTTCACAGAGTTTTCGTGGGTAGATCTTTATTAAGGCGTTCAGAGAACACACGAGATTTGGCATCTCTTATTTTAATACAGACCTTATTTTTCAGCATGCGAAAAAGTTCATAGAATTTGGTGAGTCTGTACAATTTCCAGCGTTTGTACGCCAGATCTCTTTGCTTCATGAGTTCTCGAATATCACTTGAAAACCATGAACTTGTATTATTTCGCACATATTTTGTTTTGAGTGGTACAAGTGTGTTAAACAGGTGGTTGATAGCATCTTGCAGAAAATTAACTTGATTATCAGCGGATGTCATGAAGTAGATTTGTTGCCGGTTTATAGTAAATAAATCTTCTCTCAGCTGATTTAGATTAATGCTTTTAAAGTTCCTATACTCGTATAACGCGGGTATTAATTGCACATTAATTTGAAAAGTGGCAAAAACAAAATCATTCTTTGAAAAAGCAGGCACAGGTAACTGGTAATAAAATGAGGTATTTTGTGAATTGTTGACAAAGAATAAGTCCAGTAGGGTAGCGCTAAGGCCCATGAAATGCGTTGGACTATGGGCATTAAGTGTCTCCAATCCAAGAGTGACCAGTCCTTCCAAAAATGATCTAGATCACACTTTGTCGAGCAAGTTGCAGTTAAATAAACATGATTATTTATAGGAAGTGGAAATGTTTTCAAGTGTTGAAAAGAGAGGTGGTATGTCAATATTTGTGTTAGGCCTGCAAACAACGCCAAGCAAACATTTATGTACACTATTGAGTATTTCAATAAAACAAAAATTGATCGCAGATGCAGCATCCGCCCAAGCAACAGGTTTAAAATGAATACAACTACGCACGTAAATTACTGTTCCACCACCAATCCGGTCAGATCTATCAGCGCGAAACAATTTGTAGCCATCCAAGCCATATACAATATCAGAAATTTCAGGTTGAAGCCAAGTCTCCGAAACACATGACATCCACGCTTGACCCTATGAACAGGAATCTAAACTCATCCATTTTTGGATACACACTTTGTGCGTTAATGTGACAAACCCGAAGGCCACTAGATTGTTTACAGAGCACATCTATCATAACACGTGTATTCACGCTCATATCGCCAAATGCAGTAACATGTCCTTTGTCAAAATCGTACGGGAGGTTTCGAGAATTTTATTTTTTTTTTTTTCAAATTGTTCCGTCGTAAACTACCCTTAACTTTAAGTTTAGAATGAAAAATCTGATTTCTCCTCAGGGTATGACACTACAGATCCCTTATATAGTGTTGAAGTAAACCAATTTTGAAAAAAAAATTTCATTTCGAAATAGCTCTGGCGCGCCACCAGAATTGGTGCACATTCGGACTCCTTCCACAGCATTTTCCATGATGTTCCTCAAAACTTCTGGCGATAAATTCTTCACTTCTTATCGAATGTTCTCCTTCAGGGTCGCTAAGGTCTGTGACTTGTTCATACAGACTCGTAATTTTAAAAACCCAAAAACAGGAGTCTGGGTCGGTCTAATCGGGATGTTGCAGGCCAGTTCAAATCGCCAAAACAGCTGGGAAACGCTTGCTGCAAAATATCCACTGTCGCTCGTGATGTATGTGCGGTTGTACCGTCCGTCGTCAATTTACGGCAGCAAGAAGTCGTTGATCATAGTAACAGTATTTCCGACGCGCCGTTCTCGAAAAAATATGGGTCAATCACGTTTCCCCCGTAAACGCCGCACCAAACAGTGACTTTGAGAGGATATAATGGCTATTCGTGCATTACACGCGGATTTTCAGAGCCCCAAAAGCGATCATTTTACTTATTGATATATCCGCATAGGTGGAGATGCGCATCGTTCTTCAAGTCTTTCACCAAAATTCGCTGTAAAGACTGCCTATTGATGCCCAATTATGTGGCTCGTCGTCTGGTTGATGTTTGAGGGTCATCTGCAGACACAGCAACGATATTATCGACTGAACGGCTGCTCCGGAGCAAGTCTCTTTGGGGCGAGAGCTAAACGCCGCAGTGTTTGCCCAGTTGGTACTCGTACCATACAAACGTGAAACCGACGACGAACCGATTATTTGTCAAAAACATTGACGCAATTATTCCACGTTCTTGAAGATTATGGAAATTGATATCATATACTCGTAATACGTGGGACTGCACTTATTTCAACGATGCCGTGTTTAAAAATGCATTTTATTTAGTTTTACTTTTTATTTATATTTTTCTAAGTACAAACAAAATAAATGACATTTAGTTTTTATATATTTTACACAAAGAATTATTTAACTTATTTCTGCTATGGCACTCATTGGCACCCATTTGAAGAAAAATTGGCAATGTACTTTTTTTTTCTCCACAACAGCGCTGCCTAAACCCAAAACTTTTTTAATCGCAAATGAGTCGATTTGGACCCCATTTTAAGAGGCGTGATCTCCTCATTTATATACATAGCTTCTCCTTCACAGTGGGTAATTCGCTTATATGAAACGAATCTGTTGAGAATTGACCTGTTCGTTTGATTATTTGTTCGCTCCATAACAGATTTTGACTTTATTGACAACTCAGCCCAGATTTTGGTATAACTCCTAGGTAGGTACTTGTCGAGTTGATATTCGTGATTTTCTGATTCAATATCAATTTTCTAGATTGAATAGTATGCTATGGAGCTTATCTAAATATACTCGTATAAAGAAATATGTCCTGCCGAAACCGCTGAAGCTAGAACTACGAAATTTGGACAGTAGTTGCTTTGTATGACGTAGGCACCTACTAAATCGAAAATCAACCCTTAAGGGGGCTTAAAAGGGGTATAGAGGTTTAGGAAAATATATTATTTCGGTCGGATTTACTTGAAACTTAGCATAACTACTCTACAACATTAATAATGAAACACTTATTTCAGCATTTTCCAAAATTCAACCCTTAAAGCGTTTATAAACGACAAATCCAAAATCCATGCGAGTGAAGCCACGGGCATCAGCTAGTATCTCATACACTTTGTTTCTTTTTTCTTTAACTCTTCAATTCCCAGTGTCACCTATGGGTGACAGATGTTTCCATTTTTTTTAAAACAATAATGTAAAAATTTGTTTGCATTCTATCATTAACATTATAAAGCTAATAAGTGACTTTGCACAATTTTTTTTTCTGACAACGCTGACTATGCGTTATCTGTCAAATTTACTCAATTTCGTTATTCAATCTTTGTCGTGTTGGTGTTGTTCTTGAAATAGAAACTGCGATAATTATGTCCAAACCGTAAGTATTGTCTTTTTTTTATAATTGCATGTGGTATGTGAATGTGAAAAATTTTCTGAAAAAACAATAGATGTTTCACATATATAGAAACTAAGGACTAAACTGGTGCGAGAAGTACAAATAGTGCCCAGTGTCACCTGTAGGTGACAGCCCTTTTTTTCCAAAAGTGGGTGTAAATTTAAAAAAAAAAAATTTTCTGTGATCAACTCTTAGTATAAACAAACAATTTAGTAAAAAAAATAACAGTATTTTTTATTAACATAGTTATGGGAATTAAAGGGTTAATAGCAAAACCACCCGCGCTGGCGGCAGCTAGTACTTAATGAAATTGCAGATTTTAAAATTTCATGTAGGTACTAGGGCAAGGTGAAAAGTTCTCGGCCTGACGTAGAGATGGCGTTCCAATCAGCAACAAATTATTTTTCCTGCCTGGGTTCTCATTACGAGTAGTTTGTATGACAAGTTTCAACTTGTTCTCTCAAGTAGTTTCTTTACACGAATTTTTGCAGAAGACGTCTTGCGTGTTTTTCGTTAAAATGGATAAATTTGAATATCGTGCGATAATAAAATTCTTCATTTTGGATGGGTTAACCCCTAAGGAAATTCATCCAAAGTTGACAAAAGTTTACGGGGACTCTGCTCCTTCCACGTCAACCGTTAAAAAGTGGGCAGCTGAATTTAAACGTGGTCGTACGTTCCTCGAAGATGACCCACATGAAGGAAGGCCAAAAAACACAACCACACCCGAAACCATCGAAAAAGTGAATGATATCGTGTTGGACGATAGGCGAGTGAAAGTGAGTGAGATAGCTGAGGCTGTGTGTATATCAGAAGAGAGGGTGCGAAACATCTTGCATAAAAACTTAGGGATGCGAAAGCTCTGCATAAGATGGGTACCGCATTTGCTGAATGACGATCAAAAGAAAATGCGCAAACGATTTTCGCGGCAATCTTTGGACCGATTCAATAGGGATTCGACCGATTTTGTGCGGCGATTTATCACCATGGATGAGACATGGGTCCACCACTACACGCCAGAAACGAAACAGCAGTCGAAGCAGTGAGTGGAAGCCGGTGGTTCAGCGCCAAAGAAAGCGAAGTCGATCGCATCTGTCGGAAAGGTCATGGCCAGTGTGTTTTGGAATGCGAAAGGGATCCTGTTAATTGATTACTTTGAGAAAGGCAGAACAATTACAGGAGAATATTACTCCAACATTCTTGACCAGCTGGATGCCAAAATTCGGGGTAAGATTTGGTCGTCTATCCCCCTATTTACCTGATTTGGCACGGTCAGATTTCCATCTATTCCCAAACTTGAAGAAATTTGTTTCTGGGAAGCGCTTCGCATCCAATGCGGAAGTTGAGAGGGCCGTAGATGAATATTTTCACAGCCTTCCAGACTCTCACTTCCGAGAAGGAATACTGATGTTGGAGAAGCGCTGAACCAAGTGTGTTCAAGTCAAGGGAGATTATGTAGAAAAATAAAATCATTTTTTAACTGAAAATCGCAGTCTTTCATTGTCAGGCCGAGAACTTTTCACCTTGCCCTCGTATGTTTATTCTTGCATCACTTATAGAGTCCTGAATATATTTTGAACACTTTTTCACAATTGTGCAACTTAGAGGCATGGAAGTAATCTGATGTATCTGTATTATTTCGATACATGCGACTAAAGCCGTGAGCAACAGCTAATTGTATGTAAGTGCAGCAAAACCTTGTAATGATACATAAGTGGCGACAAGAAATATCGTAATCGACCTGGATTTAATTGATGTGTATTTAATTTGGAAGGCAATCTATTTTCATTATAATGTTAAAAAAAGACTAACAAATTCTTCTCACCACTCAGTATTTCAGTGCTATCATTGAGAGTTCATTCAGCACCTTGGCAACGGCCAAGGTTACGATCATCGATATCTATAAAATTGTTAATAATTTTATGATGGATTAATCTAAAGTTTTTGTTAGCTTGTACAGGTGGTTAGGACTAATTACTATGGCGAGCTATGATATCAATGCAATTTCACTGGACTATACGAATTGTCTATACTGAGCGTCTACAAAAAATGTTACAGAGCAAACACCGGAGCTACAGCTACTAGAATCTATCTGAGCGATGTTTCAATGCGTATACGTTCCTTTTGAATAGTATAAGCCTCATTAAAAGCCATTCAGTCATTTGGCAAAAAATATCAAAACTGTGCCCAAAATTCCAAAACTGTTTTATTCCAAACTTTCATAGAACATTTGGTAACTGCTGCTAGCCCCTGACCTAAATAATGCATACGCCCATATACACTACGTAGACAAAATGAATCACTTACTTGGACTACATACATTATAGGTATTTGCTTGCCGTAGGTACATGTCCACATATAATGTTGTATGCAAAGGGGTTGAAAATTGGCAAGATTCCAGTATTTTAAGCTCATTTATAACAAAATCACATTCGTTGTGGCGACACATTCTTTCATTTGCCTACCATCCTGTTTCAAAAAAAAAAAACACTCGCAAAACTTTTCGAACCTAAATACTCGTGAAAGTGAAAAGTGAGCGCCATTATTATTTTTTTTTTTTTGTGCAAGCGGAGGTGAAAATCTCGAAAGACCCTTAGAGACTTGTGCCTCAAAGTAATGTGGGACTCGAACGCCATTAAAACACCTCCGTTAGAAGTCGGGTATACATACTAATATTGGGCCTAGCCGTCAGTTTAAAGAAATTTAAAAGTAAGTCTTCTTACTAAATGACTAGTATTTAGAAGGTCTACCACTTCATCGTTGTCGCAGTTTTGGAGGTTAAGTTTGTGCCACCTAGCGGACTTCTTGATTTCAAAATCAATTGTCTCTACACCTAGGTCTAGGTCCTTGTTTCGAATGTACCACAGAGCACTAACAACATTTCTAAGTACTTTATTGTGAAATCTTTGGATGCATTCCAAGTTTGATTTTCTTGTACTTCCCCAAAGCTGTATCCCGTAAGTCCACATCGGCTTTAGGGTTTGCATATACAGAAGTATTTTGTTAGGAATTGATAGGCAAGGAAATTAATCAATTCTACACGTTTCTTTTTGACATGCACCTTCCATCGAAGGTTAGCGTCCAGTATACTTAAACGTATTAGAATATCGAATAATGCTATTATTTATAAATACTGGGACATTAGTCTGATCTTTATTGTGAAATTTATATGTATTGACTTAAGTTCATTCAGTTTTATTTGCCATTTTCCCGTCCAGCTGTTTATATTGTTTACTGACCTTTGAAGATTTTCTGTCGATTCTCATGCAGTGCTTCTCACTCATCTGCATATATTTTTGTGGTTATGCTTTCGCTCAGCGGTATGTCGTTTGTGAATAACAAATAAAGGGTAGGTCCCAGTACACTATCCTGTGGCACACCAGCTTTGATTCTTGATTTCTTTTACTTACGAAAACTTATTTTTTTGTTCAATTCTAAAAAAAAGTCAGTTATGTATTTAGAATTGTAGAATGGTGCAGAATTGTCTAGGCAGACATCTCTTCAATTTAGCTATAAGTTCTTTGTGCCAGACCCTATCAAAGGCCTGAGTTGCGTCCAGGAATATTGCAGAACAGATTTTTTTTTCCTCTAAAGATTTTTCTAGCCTCCTCTATTACAGGTAAAACCTTTTAATCAGGACTTTTTTCCAATTGTTTTGAAATCATCGGTAACAAAGATATCGGTCGATGCGATGTGATCCCATTAGGTGGTTTATCTGGCTTCGGTATCATAATTACCTCGGCTTTTTTCCACGTTTGGGGTACGTGTTTCAAACGAAAAGCTGCATTGATAATCTGTGCAAGTTTGATTACAGCTTTTACGGTAGGTGTTTCAGAATTTCCCCTGAAATTAAATCAAATCCTGGAGCCTTTTTAGTTTTTATTCGCTATTTCTTTACAAGTAACCAGTAGAAAGTGCCCTTCCTCCTCATTTATCACGGCCATCATTTCAGGCTCTAGTTCTTCATATGGATTAAAGGTTTTTTTCAAGTGGTCAGCAAACACGGCTGATTTTTGTTGATCACTTTTAGCCCAATTAGCTTTGTTTTATCTTAAAGGTGGGATATGAGTTGTTGTTTTTTTAAGTTTCTTTGTTGCCCTTCGCACTCGGTACTTGCATCATTTGTGAGATTTCTAAGGTAGTTTTGTATTGTAGATAGATAGATAGATAGATTTTTATTTCGCATAAAAGATTTACAGAGGTTAGTTACCACACGTTTTACAATTCAGAGATATGATAATTAAATTACTATCTTTCATCTGTAACATTATTATACAATTGTATGAAATTAAAGATATTTACATGTTAAGTTAGTATCCGAAGGGAAAAGCGAAAAAAAACCCTTCAATTTAAAGAAAAAAAAAAAAAAATAATAATAATAAATAAATAAATAAATAAATAAATAAATAAATAAATAAATGTATTAAATAAATAAGTAAATAAATAAATAAATAAATAAATAAATAAATAAATGTATATATAAACAAATAAGTAAATAATTAAATATATAAATAATTAAGTAAATAAATAAATATAAAATAAATAAGTAAATAATAAATAAATAAATATATAAATAGATAAATAAATAAATGTATATATAAATAAATAAGTAAATAAATAAATAAATAGATGAATAAGTAAACATACAAACAATCAAAAACAGAGAAAAAAAAAAAAAAACCTAAAGATAATATGGTATCAGATACCATGTTGAACATGATTATCATTCAGGTTGTTCACTAGAGGATTTTCAGCAAAATTACAGCGATCTAAAAAGCGTTGACTTAATTTCTGTATTCTATCGAAGATCAATTCAACATTCGCCCTTTGGTGAATATCGCGTGTTGAATGATACCACGGTAAATTTAGCATCATTTTCAATAATTTATTCTGGGAAACCTGCAATTTCTTAATATGGCTTTTTGCGCAGTTACCCCACACTTGGCTACCATAGAGTAGAATTGCTTGGAAAATTACCTTGTGTATGATTATTTTGTTATCATTTGACAGCTTTGATCTACGATTTATAAATGGATACAACATCTTAATTGCAATTGCAATTTTTTTTTAAGGTGTTCGTTATATGAGCATTAAAAGTTAGTTTGGTATCCAGATAAATTCCAAGATATTTTACGGAAGGCTTCCAACTAATACTTGCCCCATTTACCTGGAGCTGTCCACTAGGAAGAAAGCAGGCTTTTCTTTTTCTGGTGAAAAAGATTGCTTTAATCTTATCTTCATTAAGTTTGATTTTCCATTTGTTCAGATATGTCTGGAATATACTCAACCCATAGCTAAGATTCCTCTCAATGTCGAGAGCGAATTCATGAGAGGAGAATATCACCGTGTCGTCAGCAAATAGAGCTACTTCACAGTTGGGTACTGATGGTAAATCGGATGTGAACAGGTTATACAAGACAGGTGCAAGGACCGAACCTTGAGGAACACCAGAACGAAAGTGGACATTGTTAGAGACATCATTATTGACGTACACTTTGAAACAACGATTGGACAAGAAACTACGGATAATTTTACAGATATGCGGAGGAAAATCAGCGTTGATCATTTTGAAAAGGAGGCCGTCGTGCCAAACTGAATCAAAGGCTTTTTCAAAGTCCAGTAGTATCATGCCCGTTGACTTACCTACTGCACGAGATGACTTTACATGCTTGCAGATCCTTAGTACTTGATGGGACGTACTATGGTTGCGCCTGAAACCAAATTGTTCATTAGGAAATAAGTTGTTGTCAGCCATTGTAGGTTGTTGAATCTTCTTTTGTCTGTTGGAGCTCTAGTCTGTTGACATCGTTTTCTTGCTTTTCTTCTCTCTTTGATTATGGCGCGTATTATTTGAGGATATGTATTTCCCTTGTCTTCCCTTAACTTTAGGTGTTCCACACCATGCCGATTTTTGAATGTCGTAAGTAAATAGTTGTACCTCATCTTCGAGGTCATTTATTATTATAGTAGGTACATTTAATTGCGAAATTGTTTTCCTTGATTCTTTTATTGATTTTTAACAGAACTGTACTGCGATCTGAATCTGAGTCCGTGCTTTCCTCTATACTTGCCGAATTATAGGACATATTCTTTGTTACAAAAATGTCAACCAGATCAGGTATCTTGTTTCTGTCTGAATGCCAATATTTCAGTTTTCTTGTCGACAGATGATTGGAGCCAAGTTCTGTCAGTGCTTGTTGAAGTTTTTTTTCTCTCGATGTAGTTTTTTTGGATCCCAAATGAGTGCCTTCCGCATTACAATCAGTTGGTTTCCAATTTTATCTATAACTGAAGTAGCTTGTATTTCACATGAATGAAATTTCGTATCTTCGCAGTTGCTGATATTTTGTTTGACAATAACTGCATTGCAGTGTTAAGTGGATGATGGGTATGATATACTTTATAGCAGCGAAATGTTATGTTAGACTCCTTAGTTAAGAGAGTCACCATAATCAGGCATAAATCAATATTTCGATGGCAACTTGAAGATTTTCTTTTCGTCATTTAAGGCTGTTAACATTCGTTTCCATTATTTTGGTGCGTTTTATAGCTTTCTGTTTTTCAAGTGCTGTTCACCTCCCGAATATTGATTTGTTTGCATTTTCTAGATGATCCATTTTCTTAAGGACTTCCTGCGGTAGTTTGTCAGAAGTGGAGTCTTGTTTAATCATAACTATAGGCTTAGAAGATCTATCTTGTAATGCTTGCGGATATGTTTTCCTTGTTTCTTATCTAGAGTTTGGGTTAGGTTCCTTTTCCAATGGGCTTTCCGATGATCTGCTGTTTTTATGTTCAGCTTCAGATTGTTTTGGCCTTTGTAATTTTCTTTGTTTCTTTTCTCTTATTTTTGTATTTCCTTCGCGAATTTACAGCCTCTGTAGCTCACTGGATGTTCTTTGTCACAATTTGCGCATTTGGGTGGCTGTTTTTTCTCTTTTTTTTTCTGTAGACTTAACACAAATTGCGTGTGGCTATATTTCTGACAGTTTTTACACTGTGGTACTATTTTGGGCTCTTTAAGTGGATGTATTTCCACTCTCATTCTCAGTATATATCGTAGACTTTTTTAATGTCTTCATCTTGAATAGCTGAATGTAAGTATGAAAACGGGGAGTGGTTCTTTGGTTTTGTGTTTCCTTAGATTAATTGCTTCCAATATTTTATATTCTAGCTATTTTAAGTGCAGAACAATTTTCGAGTGGTGAAGTTTTCTGACAGGAATCATTATTGGACTAAATACTTTGTTTTTTTTTTCGAAGAAAAACCATTGTACTTTTTTTGTATTTAGTATTGCTGTTAAGCTTCTGTAGTCGTCGCCATTATCCACTTTAATCTTTTTATCCTTGCTATTAATTAGTGCCGTGTTTGCATATAAATTATTTTCCTGTAAATGTTTCGTAGAGCACCATTTTTTTTACGTCCAAAAGGATGATTGGTGGAGGTCTTTTGCGCCTTTATTTTCCTCTATCCTTTGTGGGCTGGCTTTGGTTTTATCAGGTGAGGAGACTAAAGGTTAGGAACTGATCTTTCATATTTTATTTTTGTGACTCTTATGGACCCATTCCGCCTCCTTTGCTAACTCTTCATCGTCAGTATTGTACTCTGTGGGTTTCTTAATTTCGTTGTCTTTCTTATATGTTTATTTGGTCTCTTGGTCAGTTTATCGCTTGTCTTAAGTTATTAATTTTACTTTAAAGTTTTTCGCAAAACAGCTTAAGGTCATCCCTTTCTTCGCAAGCCTGTTTGTACTTTGAGACTATGCTTTCTATTTCTAAGGGTGACCTCGTTGTCGTTTTGCTCCTTCCAAATGGGTTATCTTTTTCAAGTGCGACTGCCATTCCATCTTTGTGCCGAGTGTCATTCCGAGGTATTTAGCCTCATTGGTGAATAGAATACAGACCGAGTTTATACAAGCAAACTGTTCGTTTTCTTATAAGTGGAATTTACATGACCAGATTTGGTTTCATAGAGGGCAATCCGTCAGGCCTTTTTTCATTCTAGCTAGGATAGCAGCGTTATCGGCAAATGTAGCTAAGACGGTGCCTTCTTCCCTCGAGGAGAAGATACAGAAGCGGACCAAGAACGCTTACTTGCGGTAAGCCGGCTAAAATTTCTTTAAATTGCGAGTATTCGTCACAGAAGAGTCTATTCCCGAGGTAAGAGTTTTTTTAATGAATTAATTTACTTACAAAGCATATAAACAAACTATAATTACACATCGTGTGGTAGTTCGGCAGATGATATGTTCCTACAAATATTTTATCTCCATTCCTAGATCGCATAATTTTGAGTAGCTAAAACTGAAAAAACGAAGATAATCGCATTTATTTTTATTTGCGTATTCAAGCGGTTATTGAACAAATTTTACACCCTTGTTTGCTCTGCAAAATTCAGAAATAGAAACATATAAATCTATGATAGCACAAGACTATCTCTATCCCATACTGCACGCATATTTGTTTTGCTGTGTATTAGGATAATATGCCGCAAATACACCTAAATTATAGATCGGAAGATACATTGCTAAAAGTATATTCGTGTTTATGACTAACTGGATTCCGATATAATAGATCTGTGTTATAATAGATGTGACTTTTTGCTCAAATAATAATCCCTAAAATGAATATTTTTAAACCAAAACCTCAAAACCATCAAAGCGCATGAAATACCCAAAATTATATGAAATATACAAGTGTTGAACTATTCAACTGAATTGCTGTGGGGGTGACACCGAATACATATTTTATTGCACCGCAATGCTACGTTGGTAGTTTATTCAGTATACACTCTACCTACACTATCAACCAGGTCGTCATTTTTGTGTAGCAGTTAAACGTATTGTGGCTATTAAAATTTTATCTGTCAGGATTATGACTTTTTGAGCCTGTTTTTTCTCACGATTTTGTCATTTGGGGATTTTCGCAGAGATTCGTAGTTTCTTAGATTTTGTAGAGTTTTGTAACTCCTTCAATCAAAAATGTGCAACAAACTTAAGTTTCTGTAGAATGCAGCGTTAAATGTAATATTTTTTATGGGTATGAAGAAATGTTGACTTACTTCAAATACTCTCCGTCTAAAAAAATCTGAAATAGTGCAAGCTGTGTGACCAAATGACCTTGGTCTAGGGTTAAGGCAAAAGCTGTGATAAAAATTAAATCGAGAATATAGAAGGTAAAGTGAACATCTGATAATATGAACAAGTAAAGTTTTCTATACTACTAAGGACAGAATAAATAAAAGGTATACCAACGTATAACAAGAATTTGAAGAATCTTAATTTATTCTCACATTGGAACGGATGTATATGCAAGTACGATTATGCTTCGTACCTATATATTGTCATTTTTTCAGAGTGTTTCTTTGAAGTAAATGCAATTGTTTCTTGAACTGGAATCATTTTTGAGTACCTTCTACAGTTACATTCAGACGAACAATGCCATAAATAGCTGGGCTAAGTAGGGTATTGTCGAAATGTATCATTAGTCTATAGAATGTTCCACATACCAATCTCACATTAGGTATGCAACTAAGTTCTCGCTGTTTTTTTTTTTTTTATTAAAAAAATTTAAAAAAATTTTTGTGAAAAAATGGTTACAAATGAATCATTCAAAGTATTGCCCATCGCTAGCTACAACTTTTTCCTATCGTTCTGGCAGAGCTCGAATACCGTTACGGTAAAAGTGTTCATCTTTTGAGGCTATCCACGAATTAAGCCATTTTTTGATGTCTTCATATATGCGGAACTGCTGATCAGCTAGACCATGTGCCATCGAACGGAACAAGTAATAATCGGATGACGCAATATCTGGAGAATATGGCGGGTGGGGTAGGACTTCCCATTTGAACGTTTCCAGGTAGGTTTTAAAGGGTTTGGCAACGTGAGACCGAGCGTTGTCAGGCTGTAGAATCACTTTTTCGTGCCTCTGCTTGTATTGTGGCCGTTTTTCGCGCAGTTCATAATAAATGACACCGACCTGGTCCCACCAAATACACAGCATAATCATTCCAGCGTGAATATTCGGCCGAGCCGACGACGTAGAAGCATGACCGAGCAGTCCCCATGACTTTCTTTTCTTTGGGTTGCTGTAATGAATCCATTTTTTATCACCCGTCACGATGCGATGAAGAAAACCCTTCCTTTTTTTCTGCTGGAGCAGTTGTTCACAGGCGAAAAAACGACGCTCAACGTCCCTTGGCTTCAAATCATAAGGAACCTAAGTTCAACGCATGCAATCGTTTGGAAATGGCTTGACGGGTAACTCCTAATGCTGAAGTAAGCTATTCTACCGTTTGTCATGGATCCTCATCGAGCAACGCCTCCAATTCATCGTCTTCGTAGGATTTTGGCCTTCAATCACGCGAACGGTCGTCAACATCGAAATCACCGTCTTTGAAGTGACGGAACCAATCACGGCGCGTTGTTTAACTTAGAGCAGCAAGTCCGTAAACTTTTTGGAGCTTTCGATGCGCTTCAGCCGCCGTTTTCTTCAAATGAAAGAAGAAAATCAACACTTACCGCAAATGACGATTATTTGGCACAAAATCAGACATTTTCACACAACCAAAAGTATATGACGCCAAAACAAAATCACTAATATCTCAAAACAGTTTGTTTACCATATGTCTAAGCTCGGTTCATGACCTTTTGGATATGTTAAAATCGACCAGCACTTACTGCTGGGGAACTTAGTTGTGCACCTAATAATAAAACCAGAAGAATATTGAAGCTTAATCTTTTCTATTTTTTAAGAGGGTAAAAATGAAAATAATATCCTTAGGTGATTGACATTTTAGTTTTAGAAAAACTCAAATCTTTTGATGAAATTTTCCATCACTTTTTTCAAAGTTTCTGGGGTCAATATAGGACTTAATGTACCTTTTAATATCTGCAAGAGTCTGTCTCAATTTTTTTAGATTATTCGGGATGGAAAAATTTCTCAAAGAATAGTCATCTTATCTCTGGCTGAATTGGCAGTAGCGCCATCTTGTTAAAACCACATACGAGCACTGGATTAGTGACCCAGCTGTGAATGTAAGAAGTTGTGAAACATTGCTCTATACTCGTTCCCATTTAACATTACTGGATCCCCATTTGCGTCTTCAAAGAAATGGGGCCCTAGGACCTTTTCAGCCGAGATAGCGCACCAAACCGTGACTCATAGTGGATACATTTACCGCTTCTGAATTATTTGAGAGTACCCATACCCCAGAAATGCTAACTTTGTTTATTGACGAAGCCATTGAAGTGGAAATGGGCTTCGTTTGACCAAAAAATAACAATCTTGAATTCGTTTTTCCAGCAGTATGCGGGCCAGGAATAATAGTTGCTGACTAATTTGAATTTTATATGATCGCCCGTGAAATGTTTAAGGTGTTCGTCAACAGATGGCGGCCTATGTTGTCTCGGGAACGCAAGTCTCCTAGTATGTTAATGATTGCATATAGTTCCTCCTTGCTGAAAATGGGCAACAAAACACCCGATGGCATCGCTAGACGGGGCACTTCTTATATTAAAATGACTGCGAAAATCTGTTGTGGAATCGTCCAGTGCAGCATTATTTAAAATCGCAATATTTAATCTAAAAGAGAAAAAAAAGTTGTTGAAAATATTGCTTCGTTCATTATGAATTTTTAAAATCCACTTCACATTTTTTTTAACGCCCTGTACAGTCGAAGTTCACGTACATAGTTTGAAATCTGTTAAAAGTCTTTAATGTGTTGATTTTTTTTTAATAATTCTTCCATAATTTTTAGCATATTCAAATAAGTTGTGAGTTGTTTAACTTAAAATAGGCTTAACTTTTGCTTTTAAAGGCTGCAAGTCTGTAGTAAAAGATGTTTTGTAATAAATAAATAACTTCCGGGACTATAATCACTGAGCATCAGAGATTGTTGTCGTGGTTATTTTCCTTGACATTGACATTTTCCACTCAAAGACTTATTAGCTGCGGCATCTGGAGGTTGAAAAACTATTAGTCGACATGGAAAGGACAAAATGCAAGGTGATTGCCTATGCAACGAAATTGATATTGCTGTCTCTGGAAAACACCCTAACACTCTAAGGGAACTCATCCAACATGCTCTTCACCTGCTCTCCAAGTGAGTAACAAATTGTGGCTTGGGAGTAGATAAATTTGTTGGGATCTTTGGATTTTTTCATTCAGAAATACAAAGTTCCTCTTATACTCGTAGACCCTCCCACTATAAATGGCACCAGTCTTACTTTCACAGACAAAGGAAAATACAAAAAAATCGTATTTTGGATTGGAAACTAAACTGGAAAGCCAATTTACTAGGACGCGGTAAAAAGACAATGCTGCTCCCTACTATTGTAAAAAGACCATCAGAAAGAGCTAGGGTATGGAACCCTGTACTAAACTCTGACTGTACGTGTATGTTGTCAAGCCCATACTTATGTATATCGTGATCCTTTAGTGAACGGCTTTGAAAATACCTCAAAAACCTCAAACTTTTAGAGAAAGTGCAGCGATCCATCAGCAGTGCACTAACAACCACTCCCTCCGTAGCAATATTCTTGGCAAAGAGATTGCCGCTATTGTAGCCATACATCTAAAAGCCTCCTCTATGCGGTCCAACTACCTAGCTGGCCACTCCTCGATCCTTAAAATTTGTCATACTAAAATACCGACTACACCCCACCGAAACTGAGATTTGATACTGACTTCCGGTCATCAATTCCCGCCGTAGTGAATGGGAACACGTTGCCGATAACGACGGCAGTTCAGTTCACTTCTACACAAATAGTTCTAAAATCAGAAATGGTGTGGGTGGAGGTGTTTTCTCCGAAAAGTTGAATTTGAGCATCTCCTTCCGTCTTCCAGATCACTGTAGCGTATTTCAGGTGGAAATAATGGCGTTTAAGGAAGCCCTGTTCTGACTGAAGTATAATGTAGTATCTGTTCGGGATATTAGCATTTTCACGGATAGCCAAGCGGCAATAAATTCCATTTTATCATGCTTACTCACTTCAAAGGCTACTCAAGATTGCCACTTGTCTCTCACGGAGATGATGGAGCAATTCAATACCGGGACATACTGGGTAACTGCAAGGCTGAGGAGCTCGCTGGAAAAGGTTAAACCCTCAGAATTAAGCCGGAAAGGCAAAATTTAGGTATGCCTCTCACTACTTGTAAACATTTACTTATGCTGGATGTAATCACAAATGCCAATCACAGATGGTAGATTCTCACTACTTGCAGAGTCTCTAGACAAATCTGGCCAAAGCTAGTTAAAAAACGCTCTGATAGATTGATTTTGCTACAATGTTCGCAGATCAGCACCGTCATCGTCGTCCTCACAAGCTACCGCCCTAACGATTTACAGGCTAAAAGGCTGGGCCTCTTTTCAAATGATTACTGCAGAAGCTGCAGGGACGAAGAGGAGGTGGAACCGATCCTCCATTTCCTTTGTACCAGTTCAGCCCTGTTCAAAAGAAGACTGCTCCATCTGGAGGCTCGTTTCTTCGACCACTTCGGTGACCAGGTGAATATTGATGTCAGAAGCATTCTCGTTGCATAAGAAGCTTCGGGTGCTTCAACTGGCCCTTAGGTTGTTAGAATAGCAATAGATCCCATGGTATCACAATAGACCTCGTTTGATCTAAGTGTGTCTGTACATAGGCACAGACAACAAGCGCCAGATCCCCATAGCATTTATTTCTACCTCCTGTTTGTAGTGCTCCCGAAGTATTTTCTTTTATTCGCATAAAGCCATCTCTTGGGGTATAACTAAATCGATTATCTGTTAATTACTATTCCACCATCACGAGGAAATCCGATGAAGTATTAAACCTATTGCATTTATTTATGAATAGAAGCCAAATTGATATAATTGTAGTCAGTAGTTTGGTTCCATGTAATAATAACCCAACAACGCGACCAGAAGTTAATTAAAGCTAAAATTGATTTTGTGTATTGAAATATTGTATGTACTCGTACGAGTATATTGGAACTTAGGGGCATCTAGGAAAAGGCAAACTCAATTTAGAGCAAACATATTTCGAACTTTTTTAAAACAAAAAAAAAACATTCATTAGCCTGAGCTGTTCATAGATTGTAAATTGATTGTTGGTCTATCATATTCCCCTTAATTTGGAGTCCTAGAAAGTGAGACAATCGACTTAAAGCACTTTCTCCAGCCCAATTGCCCAGAGTATCTTGAGTGGATCCAACGATGGTAGATATCCACCTGATAGTTGATATGCATCCGGTTCTTTAAGCAGGTGCACTGAATATCAAAATCTTCGCAAAATCTGCAGTCTCCATTTTGTTTTCTGAATTCTACAGCCGGTGGCCATGGTGGAGTGTGTAATGTGTTGAACTCAAAAAGGGAACACCAACCAACAGCCATCGAGCGTAAAAGAGAAAAGAATAAAATCTAAGTTTCTCCATGCACTACCAGTACACCAAAAAGAGTTTTCTGCGGTAGTACAATGGCTCCGGGATATGGAAATTTCCTTTCCGAGAAGTTCATTAGCATGGCTCAGCTTAGGGAGTTACGCCCTCAGTTTTGTTCTTTTAAATATTTGCGATTCGTGCTCGATAAGAAACTTAATTAGAGATTGAATATTAATGAAAGAATCAAAAAAACTACGATATCCTTCTACCCGTGTAGTAGAATTTTTGGGAAAACCTGGGAACCTAAACTCAAAATCATCCTGTGGCTGTACATGGCTATAGTAAGACCTATTCTGATTTAGGTCAGCCTCGTTTAGTGGCAGGCAACAAGCAAAACCATCAACTTAATGGTCATTATGAAAGTACAAAGACTAGCGTGCATTGGAACCACCAATTAGAACAACACCTACAGCAGGACTTAAGGCCATCCACAATCTGCTTCTGCTAGATATCTTAATACGAGTATCGGCGGCTATTAGTTCCCTAAGAATTAGTCAGCTGGAGACCAAATACAATGGGATACACTATGATTCTATAGAAGTATTTAAATAATGTATGTACTGCTGATTATACCACACCATACCTAGAATTTAAAAGACCTTTCTCAAGCACCTACCCGAATAGTACTGCCACAGAAATAAAATCAAAGTTTTGTGAAGTGCTGACAAGAAGAGCTGAAGGATCTCATAACACAGCAGAAGGTAAAACTCTGCTGGGTCCCTGGGCATGAAGGCATACCAGGCAATGAGGAAGCGAACGAACTGGCAAGAAGAGATTCAGCGTCAAGACCTGACTAATCTGATCCCTTGGTGAACATCCCGCCTTGTACACTAAAGCTCGAAGCACGGTATGAAGCTCTAATAGAGGTAAACAGCAGGTGGACCTATCATATCATATGAAAAAGCTACGTATAACGTAAGAAGACCTATATAGGGATTGCGGTGACTAGGAAGTTTACGAGGATACAACCCACTTTCTTTGCCACTGTCCAGGCCTCTATCATCAAAGAAATAAATTCCTCGGATGATACTTCTTCCAGGATGTAGAAGAACTATTTGGAAAACCGGTGAATGACATCTTGAACTTTATCAAATCCACAGGATGGGTCATAAGCAAAGTAAGTATGGTTATGTCCTCTTTAAGGGAACCTCAGGGGAAAGGTATTTTTACTCTTTACTCTCGATGGGTATCACAATGAGTCTCTAGTGGCCTGAGTGTGGCGGGGGAGGTTTACCCACTCCTTTACTTCGACTTACTCGTATATATCTACCTATGGATGAACCACAACTGCTTTTGAACGAAGTTGTATAGTGCTTGCTATGGTTATTATTATTAATATAAAAGCGTGCGGTTTCAGGCCCGGTAAGTCCACCATTGACCAAATATTCACACTACGGCAGATCTTGGAAAAAACCCATGAATATGAAATCGATACGCACCATCTTTCCACCGATTTCAAAGTTACCTATGATAGCGTGTATAGAGACGAGTTATATAGAGCCATGTCGAGTCTTGGCATCCCTGCCAAACTTATCTATTTATGCTGGCTGACGATGTAGAACTCTCGCTGCTCCATCAAAGTCGGAAAGAACACCACCGAATCGTTCAATGTCAGGAAAGGTCTTAGATAAGGTGATACGCTATCATGTGATCTCTTTAATATTATACTTGAAAGAATTGTACGAAACTCACAAGCCAACACCGGAGGTAAAATCTTTTACAAGTCTGTACAACTACTCACAACGACGACATTGACATAGTCGGAAGAACTCAGCGGGCCGTAAGTGGGGCGTTTGCGAGTATTGAGACCGAGGCAGAAAAGATGGGTTTAGCGGTCAATGAAGGCAAAACAAAATATATTCTGTCTACAAAAAAGGACATCCAACATCGGCGTCTTGGACAGAACGCCACAATAGACAGATATAATTTTGAGGTGGTAAAGAAATTTGTCTACCTAGGCTCTATGGTGAGCTCCGCAAATGACACCAGTGGGGAGATCAAACGAAGAATTACTCTTGCCAATTGTTGTTCCTATGAGCTAATAAGGCAACTGAGCAACAAAGCACTATCTCGAACTACTAAGGTAACCCTTTATAAGACGCTAATCATCCCAGTCCTGCTGTATGGCGTAGAGGCATGGACATTGTCAAAATCGGATGAAGATGCCCTCGGTTACTTTGAGAGAAAAGTTCTTCGAGTGATCTTTGGTCCCGCCTGCATAGACGGCGAGTGGAGGAGAAGATACAATGCCGAATTATACGGCATAACATCGACTTAGCCAGAAGAGTTCACATACAACAACTAAGATGGCTGGGTCATGTAGAGCGGATGGAGCCCAACATTCCAGCCCGGAAAGTCTTCGAATCCACCCCGGATGGACGGCACAGTAGAGGACGACCTTGCGGAAGGTGGCGCAAACAAATGGAGAGGAACCTCAACCAACTTGACGTGCGCAACTGGAGGCAGCTGGCTCATAACCGGGCTGGATGGAGAGGTTTGTTGGTTGAGGCCCATGTCCACCCCGGACTGTAGCGCCACCTATGTATGTAATATAAAAACCATTCAAAAATGTCTGCCTCTCTCATTGATTTAAATCCTGGCTTAGATAATGACTATTTTACCTTACTCTCCAGTTTGCCTTACAATTTGAAACTCCTGTATCATGCTGGCTCTACCATTAATATCTTTTTTTCGTACGAGAATTTCTTAAGTATATAAAAAAATAGTTAACGAAAAATAGTGTAAACATACGTGGTCACAGTAGATAGGTATGAAGATAATTAAAGTATTATAAGAATTCAAATGGGATAGTTTATCATGGATCTATCATTATTATCGATAATGAAAATTGGCAGAAAGCCATCATCAAAGCAATTTCGCCTTTAATGGTTATAGCCATATTTTAAATTTTATAGTTTGATTTCATGAAAGAAAATTGATGTCAACATAATTTGGTAGTCTTTTTGGCTTAACTGTCCATCTATAATGCTTTACTGCTTATAACTTTTTATTCTATAAGCGGAATCCCATCAGAATCCATTAAAATTGTCAAAATAAGCACTCTAAATGGAATTCCCTTGCCCCTCAAATTTGTCAAATCATTTCTCCAAAGTAGAAAAGGAAAACATTTCAACGTTCTAGTTCAAGTAAACATAAATCATAAACGAACCAACGTCAAAAAATTATACTCCTGCACCAGCTCAATTTAGCAGCACCCCGCACACCATCACTCAATGCATTTCAGCTGTCAGTCAAAAGCCAATGGGGTTCCAAGTGGGTTTATTCATTTTTTCGTCTGCAACCCGTGGCTTAACAGTCAATAAAATCACTCGAACGACAGTTTTATGAGACCATTTTCGGAAGGAAATGAGATTTACTTTGATGGGGCTTCCATTTCTCCATCCATACGATTCCACGCCTCCATCAATGGTCCACTAAGTAAAATTCATAACTTATAGCCGTTTGGATTTATGGTTAAATTGACTGAGCCAAGAAAAAAGCAAAAGCGAAAATAATAAAAGTCGTTAATTTCGTTTGCTGGTTATGGCAAGGTCATTAAAATAGTTCACGTGGCTAACATTGTAATTCCTTTCTACGTGCATTCCCATTACAAACACCACCCATTTGCGTTTACGGGTAATAAAATTGGATGAAAACTTTACCTTCGAGCGATTGGCTTTAGAAAATTGTTTGCCATCGAAGTGCATTCTCTGCTACTCGTATGGGGCATAATAGCTTATAGTACATGTTACATGCATTTCGCTATTAAACTTTCGATTCTCTTCTTTCAAATTGGAAAATCAGTTCTTTTTTTTTTTGTTTAGTTTCTGAAAGCTTATCATTGGGAACAGTCTGATACATAGAAAAAAAAATGCAGTAACGAAAATAACAAATATTAGTGGAATATTATAGCCGTATGTGTTTTTTATTGTATTACTGGTACAGACATCTGGCAAGAACTTTTATTTTTGTACCAACAGCAGCAATGAAGTCACCAAAAAATTTAGCTTAAACTTTTATTTATAAGTAAATTAGTTTTGAAAATTAGCTAATAATGTGTAATGTATGTATGTGGGTGAACTAGGTATGAATAATTGTCATTATTGCTATTCTTAAATAGCTCTTTTAGCTATTATTTTAATAAATTAATACCAAAAAAAAAAAGATTAATTTCCTTGCGAGGAGTCAAATCTACTCATGCTCGTAGGAGGAGACTCAATGCTCTTACAATCACAGCTACGGCGCCGTTGCTGTTGGCTATAACAGAAGTCAATTTGTATTTGTTGGTGTTGTGACATGTTATATTTTCTTCGTGTACCTATGATTTAAAGCAAACCACACTATGCAATAGCAATAACAAAATTCGATCATAAATTGAATTTCCACAACATAGTTACGCTACAAGGAAAGGGAAATTATTGCACATCTACATAGTTGCAACTGCTATGCTTTAATGACATCAACTTTTTAATTTTTTTACAGCACTGTACCATCACAAATAGCTGAATTAGCTATGAAAAATAGCTATTGTTGCTATTTATGCGAAATGAAAACAGGATAATCTGCTATAAAAATAGCCATTACTGTTATTCGTAAATAGCTGTTTTCTTCATTTCTTTTGGGGAAATTTGCCATTGCATAGCTATGAAAAATAGCTATTGTTGCTATTTATGCGAAATGAAAACAGAATAATCTGCTATAAAAATAGCCATTACTGTTATTCGTAAATAGCTGTTTTTTTCATTTCTATTGGGGAAATTTGCCATTGTCATGGGGGTAAGCGAAAGTTCTATGCATAAATTATTTATCCCGAAACTTTCTAAAATAGCTGGAGTGCAGCATTCATATATTTTATATGATACTCGTATGCTGCTATGCAAAATGTATGTATTTGCAGTTCTTAGGTAATTCTTATTCTTATTTTCTTACGCTGTTTTCGCTTTAAAAAACTGAGCAACATCAGAATTCTTGTATGAGCTTCAGCTATTTGGTGCTTATTATCATACTTTGCAATACTACATAGAAATGCTACATTGAAGCACTTTATATATACGTAGGGACTAACAAAAGTTCTCTTAGTTGCTGTCAATTTAGTAGTTTTCGAAAAAAAAAAAGCATTTCTGTAGCTTATAATATTTATTTCCAAATTTCAGAACAATAGGTAAGAATGGAGACGAAAAAGAGAAAAATTGGTGACGTAAGCCCGGTTTAAGATCCACCGCCAACACTGAAAGAAATTCGTTTTGCCATTCTCTTCGGATTTCGACGTCAACTTACGCCAGTCAAAATTCTGCACGAATACCAAAATGCATACGGAATAAATGCACCATCTCTTCAAAGTAATTTCTAAGATTCCAGACTGGCCATTTTTCTGTGGAAGACGAATCTCGTCTGTGATAATTTTAAATTATCACCTGAAATATTCGAAGAAGTCAGCTCGATGGGTTCCAAAAATTTTGAATTGAGAGCAAAAAGAGGCTCGTGTTCGTTTTGCTCAATATTTCCTGGATAAGTTTGAAAATTAAGAGTCAAGCTGCTTCAATAAGATCGTTACAGGTTATAAATCTTGGTTTTACAAGTACGACCTGGAAACCAAACAACAGTCCATGGTATGGAGCTCAGAAGGCGAAAATCCTCCAGTACAGGCCAAACAACAAAATTCAGCGACAAAAGTTATGATGTTCACCAGGGCGAAAATGGTCGCCGTCATCCCGCTTAAAACTGGTTAGGCAGTCACTGCTAATTGGTATACTGAAACTTGCTTACCACAAGTTTTCCAAAATTTACTAGAACACAGACAAAAAGAGGAGGTGCGCCACTACTTTTGCACCACGACAATGCGCCTGCGCACACTGTTGAGAAAACCAACAACTTTCTTGCGCTCTCGGGCATCAATGAAATTCGCCCAGCACCTTATTCTCCGGACCTAGCGCCGTTTGACTTTTGGCTGTTTCCGAAAATAAAAAAGGATTTCAGGGAAAAAATCTTCACGCCTAATGAGGAGATTATTAATGCAGTCAATGTCGAAATCGAAAAGCTCCAAAAAGAGGATATTGAAAGCTGTTTTGAAAGATGGATATATCGGCTGCAGAAATGTATTGAAATAAATGGGAATCATGTGGAGAAATTAAAAAAAGATGAAGATTAAATATCTAAACTTAAAATTATTTTTGTGTTTTATTATTCAATCAACTAAGCGAACTTTTGTTAGTCCCTACGTAAATAGTTCCGTCCTTTATCACAGATGCAGCCATATTTTAAGTTTTTGTTTTTTATAGCAAAAACAGTGATACATTAAAATGACATCTGTTGTCGATATGTTGACGGCGCACCTTATTTTATCCCCTGAGTGGAAATTCGATGGGGGGAGAAGATTACCAAATTTAATGCTTCCAAAACACAATGCTGTCTTCTGTCTCTCAAGCGAAACCAAAACCGCCAACCATTGTCCATGGATGGTACTTGCATCATTGAAACCGAAAGACTTGCCATTCTCGGTATGTGTATTAATAACCATCTTCGATGGAATGATCACATATTCGAGGTCGCCAAAAATGCTGCAAAATGTCTAGGATTCCTTAAACGGTGCAAGAAATATTTTACCCCGTCTGATCTGGCCTCAATTTATAAGGCATTCATTCGCCCTAAGCTGGAATATAACGCCCATATCTGGTCTGGTGCACCCAAGACCGTTCTGCACATTTTTGATAGGGTACAAAACCGCGCATTAAAACTTATAGGTGATAGAGACATTGTGAATTCCATTCATTCACTAGAACATCGGAGAAATGTCTCCTGTCTCTCCCTGCTTTATCGTTTTTTTAATAAAAAATGCTCCAGCGAAATAGCCAGCTACATTCCTCCCCTTCAAAACTTCACCCGCAATACGCGACATGCTTCGAATGCACATCAGTTCACCCAAAAGCCTAACTTCGGTCGTACTGTTAAATATAGGGATTCGTTTATAAGCCGAACGACACGAATGTGGAATGATCTACCAAGCTCTGTATTTCCCCATCACTACAACCTTCAAGCATTTAAAGCCAACGTGCATAGGCTTCTCCTCTGTTCCTCTTCTCCCTTTCCTTAAAAGCCCGTGCCCTGTTAACAGTATAAAGGTATTCATATCCCTTTTGGCGCGCGCGAATTATAAAAAAAAAAAAAAAACAATAAAGGGGCAAATAGAGTTACAACTTTTTTTCCGTAATGTACCTGATTTTGAGGATGCTTTCAAAACCAAATAGTAAACCAGACGTTAAAGCCTGATTATCCTGAAGGTAAACTATTTTTCTTTACTTAACATAAGGCGTACGAGTACATACGTGTTTTATATTTCACTTTTACCCATGCTCTTCAGGATCTCACAATAAGGATGGAAATATCCTTTAGAGACAAAGAGTATTCGGTGGACTGACATCGAAGGAGCTTTTGATAACATCAAACATTTATATATATAGATGCAGTATACAATACTACATGTAACTGGATAAAATGCATGTTAGAAGACAAACAAATTAACATCTCACTAGGCAGTAATAAACTCAGACGCTGCTGCGAAAGTATTCCCGCAAGGTGGAGTCTTCTCTGCCGTAGTAAATGAAGTGCTGATAATACTCAAAGCTTCTATGATATGTCCAAGGTTACGCAGATGATATTGCTATATTAATTAGAGGCAAATTCGAAGAAACAATCTCGGATCTCCTCGAAAGGGGCCCTGAATCTAGTTGCTGACTGGTGTCAAAAAGTCGAAGTTGTACGAGTAACGTCAGTCCAAAAAAGAGCATCATAGTTGTATTCACCAAAATTATCTACTGAGGTCGAATACCTTGGCCTAACTATTGATAAAATCTTGTTTGGAATTCTCACCTCGCAAAAGCCATAGACAAAGGTATAGTACCGTTAATTTTCGAGGTAGAATGAAAACGACATGTGAACCCACAGACCCCAGGTATGTAGTTTGAATAAAATGCGTTTAGCCGTTTTGGCTGTAGTCGGCCATACAGACCACTTTTTGGGGATTATCCATTATGCCATTGTCAAGTTTGATTAAAATCTCGAGATCAAACATTTTCAGGAACCCAATACTTGCACTTAAAATAGGTGCAAGTAAAAAGGAAGAAGTACTATAAAAGAAATATATATTTAATATATATAATACGAGTTGGTTTGTAATTTTATCTCCTCAACTTTTTTTTTATAATTTGCACGTGTGAAAGGAGTTATGAATACCCTTATACTAATTTTAGGACACGGGCGTTTTGAGGACAGGGGAAGAGACAGAGAGAAAGACAGATTGGTGGTTGGTTTTGAAACTCAGCTGGTATTAAGTTTCAGTCAACTCCAAGGGTGGCTGTCCAGATAACTGGGGAGCTTGTTTGTTTTTGCTTTTGTCGTTGCTCATTATTCACAGTATTTTTGTCCGTCCTCCTGATGTCATCATCACGATCAAGTTGCATTTTAGCCATATGACCGCCCTACTGCCAGCGTTATGCCTTCGCAGTAGAGTTAACATAAGCTTTCGCAATTGATGGACTTTTTATTTATTTCATGCGAAATAAATAGATGATTATTGACGTCAGGATTCGAACCGTGAACCTGTAGCGTGACAAGCGATGATGTTACCACTACACCACGGCCACCCTTGAACTTAATGAAATGAAAACCAGAAACTTTTCACACTAATGGAATTAGATTATTGATATGTAAAATACAGGGTGATGCAAAGAACTTTCTCATATTTTATATACTTTGAAACAACGAGTATTTATAGATTTTTTCCTGTAGCTGTGGCTAAATGTAAGCTGGTGTAAGTATGCAAAGTTTCAAGTTTCTACGTCATCCCTTGACGTGGGGAGGATGTGAAAAGAAACACACGTATTGGAAAATTTCTGAAAAAATTAAATTCAGTAGAAATGACAGAGGAAATATTCGACTTAGAAAGCATCAGTTCCATATAAATGTTTTTCCTGATTGGAGAATTATTCGAGGTATGAACAAATTTGACATAGTGAGTTTTCGACTTAGGAAAGTTTGACTGTATGGATGCATATAATAATAACAATAGTTTTCACCCCATTGAATGGTAATTAAACGTGCTAGCAAATTACATGTTACTCAGGATAGGCGAACCTACAACTCTGCCACAGCGCCCCGACTATACAATCTACATACTCGTAATTGTGACCATCTACCAAAATCTAAAAAGCTATCACGACCACCTCACGGAGCGTAGTGGTTGTATAATCTTAGATTTTACGATGTTCCTTAATGGGAATTGTACCTGCATCGTTCAGGTCACAAAAGAAAAGGTTTTTTTTTTTAAAGAAGGTGTAAATCTCAAAAGACACTACTATGACACATCCCGTAGTAGTGAGGGTTTCTAAGTGCACTAAAAACGTTTTCGATCATGACCAGTCTAAGGAAGATCGTCAAATAGATTTTATTTATTTTATGTATTGAATTATTTCTCTTCACAATTAAATCATAAACTCGTGTGGTTTAGTTTTTCATAATCTGCGAAACGTTATTATGTATATCTAAGATAAGTTCTATCTCAGGGTCGTATTGCATACTTTTTAATGACATCTTTTACAGTGTCGTTTATGCAAGTCACGATGTAAGTCTTTGTTTCTTACGTACCATGGGTCATTGACTATTCCACGAAGGATTTTATTTTAAAATGTTTGTACTATTTTAATATTTGTTTTATTTTTACTCGTACATCCCCATAATTGAATGCCATACGTCCATTCAGTTTGTTCTAAATAGATATCTCCGAATAATATCCTATTAGATATTATATCTTTCTATATTTTATATTCCTCGCACTTTAATTTGGCAATCAAGGTCATTCCTAGGTATTTTGCTGTATTAGCACAACGAACTTTTTGGTTGTTGATAAGAACGGGCAGAGAGCTTATTCTCTTGTTCGTAAAGTTAATGTGGATAGACTTTGTCTTTTCTGCGTCCAATCTATTACTTTATTGACTGTATTCTGCAGCTTAACAGTAGCTTTGTCTGCGTATTTTTTGACTGCGAGTATTTCGGTGTCATCTGCAAAAGTGGCTACCATGACATTGTTGTCTAGCGGTATATTCCTTGTGTATAATAAACACAGAGTTGGTCCAAGAACACTGCCTTGTAGGACACCTGCCGTTGTTTCCTTTAATTTTGAAAATCAGTTTGCTTCAAAAGATTTCAGTATCTCATAGTATTGTCTAGGTACGTTCCTATGCTGTTTGAATTCAAAGCCTTTATGCCACACCTTGTCATCGGATTGCTCTACGTCCAGGAGTAATGCAGAGCATACCTGTTTTCCTTCGAGTGCTTTCTCTAATGCGTAGTTAATATGGCGCACTTGGTTTATTGTTCAGGAAGAGTCGTCTTTTAATAATATTTTGTCTAGTCTTTTAAGGAGTAGTTAATATCATTAGTAACGATATTGGCCTAACTTCTGTAGATGGCTTACCTCGTTCAGTACTACGACTACTTCACCGATATTTCAGTGATGAGGTACATGTCTTAGTTTAAAACAAGCATTAAGCTGCGTCCGATAGTACTTTCAAAATTGGGGTGGTTATTCTATATTCTAAGCCTGCACATGTTTCTTATATCTCTTGTAGTGACATATGGTATTTCTTTGTCATCTACTTTATCCACTAATTCTAAATTCTCATTTACGAAGTCAGGTGGGAAATGTTTATTAAAAACGCCTGACAGGTCTTCTACAAAAAGATCAGCCTTCTGATTGTGGTTTTCGATCCATTTTTCATCAATGGTGGATCTTCTAGTGGCGGCCTTTTCTAAACATTTCACTACACTGTGGGGTGGGGTCACAATTCGAGGGACAATAGAAAAAAAATCGGCCGATTTTGAAAAAAAAATCGATTTTCTTGAAAACAACTCAAAAGACTTTTGTCAAATTTTAGTTATGGGGGACATATTCTATCAGATGTCATACCAGGTTTGCACCAAAAGATACGAATAACGATACTTTACGTATTAAAAACAATTTTTGCCGGCTATGGCTCAGTTGATTTTGCTCAAAATTAATATCTAAATACTATTTGATATAACAGATCCGGTATGCCAAATACTAACTGTGGTATTGGAAAAACTTGAGGAGCAAACCAAGGTTAATCAAGTTATTTTCGACAAATTGAGCAAGCTCGAGTTCAAGCCTCGCAAGACAAACAACAAAACATGAATATGAAACAGCTGCTAAAGATACTAACGTGGAATGCAAACGGCATTCTGGCAAAAATAGACGAATTAGAAATCTTTTTACGGAAAAACAGTATTGATATATGCTTGATATCGGAAACCCACTTAAAAAAAGGACCTGGACCCAGAATAAAAGGCTACAGTGATTATCACGCGCATCATCCTTCGGAAAATGCGAGAGGCGGTTCCTCTATGTACATTAAAGAATACACTAAGCACTCCGAAAACATAAAAGTAGAACTGGATTCTGTGCAAATAAGCTCAGTTTCCGTAAAAATAAATCATTTAGACTACCAGATCGGATCGTGTTACTTCCCTCCGGGATATAGGTTGATGGACGACGACCTCGTTCGCCTCTTTGACTCACTCGGGCCTAATTTTATCATCGGTGGTGACTTTAACGCGAAACATACTTTCTGGGGTTCAAGATGTAATTCAACGAAAGGCAGATTATTGTACAAAGCCAGTATGAAACGTGGTTTGGAATTTTTTTCGACGGGAAAGCCAACGTATTGGCCAACTGACAATAATAAAATCCCTGACCTCGTCGATTTCTTTATCGCAAAAGCGCTAACTAAAAACCTAACGGAAGTAGAAGAATGTTATGATTTATGCTCAGACCACTCAGCAGTCATTCTGAAAATCGGTGGAAGTCTAGCAAAAAAAGAAGGACCGCGTAAGTTAACTAGTAACAAAACAAACTGGGACGTTTTCAGAAAAGATTGCAAGGAAAATATTGCTCTAAATGTGCCGCTAAAGACACCACTTGAAATAGAAGACGAAATTGACAAGCTCGTGGAAGCCATTCAGTGCGCAGCATGAAAAAATACCCCTTTCCGAAAAACAGCAACACGGAATACCAGTCTGATATCGAAGACCTCATACGAGAAAAGAGAAGAGCGCGCAAGAGATGGCAATAATCCCGCGCGCCACCGCATAAAACTTATCTTAACCACCTTTGCAACAAGCTAAAAAATGTGCTGCAGGACTTAAGAAATCGCGAGACTTCTACTTACCTCGAGAGCTTGACCGCTGATAAGTGTTCAAACTACTCTCTATGGAAAGCCTTAAAGTCCATAAGGAAACCCGTAATGCACTCGCCACCAATAAGAAAAGCTAACGGCGAATGGGCAAAAGGAGACAAAGATAACGCGGAATTATTTGCCGAACATTTAGAGGAAACGTTCAAGCCATTCGATGGACAACCATTGATCGAAGATCCGAATGCAAATACGGCACCCGACAACTTTAAATTAAAAACTGTATCCCTGTCCGAACTTCGAATGATAATAAGAAAACTGAAAAATAACAAGGCTCCAGGATATGATTTAATCACTGGCGAAGTTTTGAAGGAGCTACCGAAAAAAGCGTTAGTTAAGTTACTCTACATTATAAATGCATTATAAATGCAATGGAAAGTCGCCGAAGTAATAATGGTTCCGAAACCGGGGAAATGTGCAAACGACAAGAAATCATATAGACCCATTTCGCTTCTGCCGATAATATCTAAGGTCTTTGAGAAACTTCTGCTAAAAAGATTGCACCCAGTAATTGAAGAAAGGCGATTGATTCCGGATCATCAATTCGGGTTTCGGGTTAAACATTCCACAATCGATCAGGTGTATCGAATTACAAATGAAATTGAAAAAGCTCTAGAAAAGAAAAAGATATGCTCTACCGCTTTTCTCGACGTATCGCAAGCATTCGACAAGGTGTGGCACGAAGGCCTGAGATATAAGCTAAGGATTTCCCTTACCAGATAAATTCTACAGAATATTGGAATCTTACCTTAATAACAGACTCTTTCGTGTTAAACATGGGTCAGAATATTCGAAATTCAAAGAAATCCATGCCGGTGTTCCGCAAGGAAGCGTTCTCGGCCCAATCCTGTTCCTCCTCTACACAAGAGATATACCACAAGATGAAGGGACTGTCGTAGCAACGTTCGCAGACGACACGGCTATCCTCGCAACAGATGAGACAGCCGAATCATCAACTGGGAAACTCCAACGAGCTTTAAACAAAGTATGCGAGTGGACAAAGACCTGGAGAATCGTCCTTAACGAGACCAAGTCAACGCATGTCAATTTTACGTACAAAAATATAAACAACTTACCTATTTCCATTAACTCGGTACAAATACCGTACGCAAACGAGGCAAAATATCTAGGAATGACACTAGACGCAAAACTTAAGTGGAAGCCACATGTTAAAAAGAAGCGCGACGAGCTCGAAATCAGACTTAGAGAAATGTACTGGCTACTCGGGAGATACTCGAAGTTAAGCGTATACAACAAACTGCTTCTGTACAATCAAGTGCTAAAACCATCTTGGACATACGGTATACAACTTTGGGGTTGTACCAAGCCAAGCAATATGACTGTTCTGCAAACATTCCAAAACAAAACACTAAGAGCAATTGTGAATGCTCCATGGTATATAAGGAATAGTGATATTCACAGAGATCTAGGAATTGCCACCGTGAGGGATGAAGTAACAAACTTTGCTCACAAACTTCGTACTCGCCTTCATGATCATTGCAATAGTGAAATAATCCGTACATGAACAAGACCGTACGATCTGGCGCAGTAAGGGAAAACCGCATGTAATGACGGTATTAGTAGGTGCCTTCGCTGGAAAGCTACCTACCTAACGCGATTAACACTACAGAAGCGTAAACTACTTGTTAAGGTAACTTAGTCGTAGTCACCATAAAACGAAAAAATGAGAGGAACGAATTTCCTACTACTATGAGCACGAGCGGCCGGTTCTCATAGTGCCTCTCTGGGGGGTGAGGTTTACCCCGTAGGCATATACTGGCCGACACTTATGAATTATCAGGTCAGATATATGAATCGGGCATAACCAATGGTACGGGCCATTGGTATCTTTTGAAGATTCCTGCACCTCCAGGCGCAACCAAAAAAAAAAAAAAAATACATCAAGATCATATCATACCAAGTTTTTAAAAATTGTTAAGGGATTTAAAAAAAAAAAACTTAAATTCTAAATTTTTACAGATAATAACATTTAGGTGCAAATTCGTGCGACCGAGTCTTGAACTTTATTTTTTGTTGGCACCATATTAAGCAACGGAATATTTGGTGATATACTGCGCTCTTTTTGCGAATTTACTGCGAAAAAAAACTTGAAATCTAAATTTTTACAGATAATAACATTTAGGTGCAATTTCGTGCGACCGAGTCTTGAACTTTATTTTTTGTTGGCACCATATTAAGCAGCGGAATATTTGCTGTGATATACTGCGCTCTTTTTGCGAATTTACTGCTAATGTTTTACCTCTTTCGGCGAGAAGAAATTAATAACCAGCTTAGAGCAAATACACACCTAATCCAATAGTTTATATCCTTATTTGCATTCCCAACAAACCGCAATATTTTTGATGGGGGGTGTTGTTGTAAATAACAAGAACTACTCCACTGAATTGCTTTTGTATGTTGCCATAATTGTGGTTGTAAATTTCTACTTGAATTCCCTTTAGGGTACAAACTACAAACACTGAGTAATCATCTTCTAATTTGCTCAACAACATAAGACGTAGACCACTGTAATCAACGTTCAAATCAATTAAGCCAACCCAATTATTCCATATAATTTCCAACAATTCATTTTGGTAGACCTTGGTGATATTTCACAAAAGAAAAATCCCTTTTCAGGAAACATTTCCCACAAAATTAAGTACCGGCTCGTAATTAATGACATCGACGAAAATGCATAAGGCATAGAAAAAGAGGAAAATGTCTGGTTCCATCCTCGAATCTACAATTTTGGCTTCCTCTCCATCCCACCAATTTGTTCTGAGTCTGACAGACTTTTTTGAGAAATTTTATTTAAACTCGTGCAGGAATCATTTAGCAGTTTATCGTACGTCTGCTGAAAGCAGGAAACATGCACCAGTCGCAGGTAACATCAAATTATGTCGCAATTGCTATAAATTTTAGGGAAAAATAAATATTTATTAAAGTAGCTAATAGGAGTGGGTGTCGTGGCTCAGTTTCAGTAGTTAGGTGCGTGGACCATTTGGTGGGAGTCTAGATTTGAGTACTAGTTTTCGTTGTCTCACTTCTCGCAAACGTCTGACAAACATCCGAGGGTAAAACGGCTGAATGGATGTGGGTCCTTACTCCCAATCGGAATTATTATTCTGTCCGCAAAGATAACCGTTCGTTTCTTGGCCAATTGAAAACGTTTTCGATTATCTCGAAATATGCTTTAAATATGTTTAAAAAAATTCTTATCTGAGATCATGTAGACGTTTGTAACGAGTACGCAGTTCCTTAGTTTTCGCTAAAAGTACTCAACTTAGCTATTAGCGGACTTGGCCATTTGTAACTATAGGGCAAGTATCATGGTTATGGAAAAGGAAATGAGTCAGGTGAAAAACTGATCCTCTTTCATACAAAAAGATTCAAAACGGATGCAAATAATTACCTGCCTATCAGCTTAATATCAGTGATTAATAAGACCTTTGCGAATTTTGCAATTTTTCGAAGGATTAGAAAAAACTAAGACGATCAACATCCGAGGGAATGAACTGGTCTACACCTAGCGTTCATAGATTTCACTAAGGCTTTTGACACAGTAGAACACATAAAAGTCTGGAAAGCTCTCACAAACTAAGGAATTGAGATAAGGATGTTAAGATTAATAAAAAACTTTTATACAAATAGAACTGCTCGAGTATCATTAGAAAGCAGATAAAAATCATTTTATCTGAACCGCGGAGTAAGGCAAGGCAATGCACTCTCGCCCGCACTTTTCTGCGCAGTCTTGGATACATTCCGATCAATGAATTGGAACTACATTGAATTGAAAATAGATGGCGAAAAATCAACAACATTCGATTTGCAGACGATATAGTGCTCTTTACACATGCTCAACAGCTGGCCTTAATATAAGTTTAGGCGAATAAAAGATTACGGTATGTAATATAAATATACAAAATGTCGATGAATACACGTACTTAGGACAACTAATACCGTTAGAGAATAAAGAGGAGAAAGAAACAGAATTTCGAAAAGCTGGCGACAATTCTGGAAACACAAGCATATCTTTGACAAGCTTGATAAATATTTAGTCGGTGCACTAATAGTACTAATTATGACCTACGGCTCCCAAATTTGAAACTTCTCATCCAAATCAGTTCAAAAACTAACAACATCACAGAGAGCAGTGGAGAGAACGTCACCAAAAATTATAGAAAAGACAACTAGTTCAGAATGAAACAATTCGATGTATCATAAACTTCTCAGACAACTAAAATGGAATTGAGCGGAACATGTAGCTAGGGTCCGACACAACCGGCGGGCTCTGAAAACCACACAATGGATCCCTAGGAACGGGAGGAGAAATACTGGAAGGCAACTGAAGCGATGGATAGATGACATCTGCAATTTACACAAGGAATGGGAAGGAACAGCAAAAGACAAAACGACATGGACAGAATTTGGGGGAGGCTTATATCCAATTCTACAATAACTACATTATGTATACATACTATCAACTTAATCTTATTTAGAAATCAAATGTAAGCAAAACAGAAATGGATTAATAAAGCCTAGGAGTATAATTTATCTAAGTATATAAATACAAATTTAAATGTTCGTTTTTTCAAAATCTTAAATCTCCGAAAGTTCTTCACATATTTTTTTTTAAAATAGCGCCATCTGTTGGATGTTGGAAGCAACACACGCTATACTAAATATTTTATGGCAGGGAGCGCCATCAGTTGAGCGTAATAGCAACACACGCAATACTAAACTGTCATGTCGGACAGCGTGCTTCTTGACAGCTGCTGTCACTAAGCATTTTCAATGTTTCCGATTGCATTGTTAAATTGAAGTTTCATAGATTTCGATTTATTTTAATTTTGAATTTGACTGCTTTCTTCACCTTATGTCAAAATGACGCGATTGTGAAAACACTCCTGTATTCGGAAGTGCATACTCGTACGTATTGTAAATGGAATGCGAGTAGAAAATCATTTGAGCGACGCAAACGAGAAGAGCGATTCGACGGACAACCAGGCATATTCAAAGAAACTACAATAGGCAGAAATCTACAAAGCAGCGTTGATTATAATTGAAGATTTGTGCTTAGAAATCGCGAATAAAGTTCCCAACCACCGAATCGATCTGCTGCTGTTTCGTTCGATTTGAAATTGCGTCGTGAACAAAATTATAACACGGGTGATCTTTTGTCATATGTGCAAGCAAATATTCCTAAGCTAGCGCTTGAGCAAAAAGGCATTTACGATCAAATAATGCAAGCTGTCAATAACGGGGTTGGAGAAATCTTCTTCTTAGATGCGCCAGGAGGAACTGGTAAAACGTTCCTAATTAGATTGATTCTTGCAGTAATTCGATCCCAAAATGACATAGCCTTAGCTCTTGCGTCGTCCGGAATAGCTGCGATATTGCTACCAGGTGGAAGAACTGTTCATTCTGCTTTGAAATTGCGATTGAACATACGAGTACAATTCATTGAAACTCCTACATGGGAAAAGTAGCAGACAAAAAATAGCTCGAGGCTCTTGATTGATCATTGCAGGATTTGCGTAGAAACATCAGACCATTTGGGAACGCATTAATATTGCTTGCAGGTGATCTCAGGAAAACATTACCTGTAATTCCTCGATCGACATCAGCGGACTAAATAAATGCTTGCCTGAAATAATCTACTTTGTGGTGACACGTGAAGATAGTGAAATTAACTACAAATATGAGTGTCCAGCTGCAAAACGATCGATCAGCTGAGATACTTTCACATCAATTGCTGGAAATTGGGAACGGAAAGGTGCTGGTTGATCTGAATTCAGGACGAATTTCATTGCCTCATAACTTCTGCAATTTAATGACGTCAAAAGAAGAATTGGTTGAACAAATATTTCCCAATATTCAAACCAATTATAAGAATCACGATTGGCTGAATGAACGAGCTATTCTTGCCGCCAAGAACAAAGAAGTTTACGAAATTAATATTAAAACAACTTGAGGATTTCCTTATAAAAAAACGGATATAAAACTTTATTTGTTTGAAGAAAGAGTCTAATCAAATTGAGTGACAGAAAGCAAAAAGGAAAACGGAAGATGTTATAACAGTTTTGTTTGACTTAAACTGCAATATTACGAAGCATTTGCATGTGTAACTTTTAATATTGTAACTATTATATTCAGGTATGTAGTAGATTTTAACAATTAACAACATTCAAAGCGGAGCAGTCACAAGTCCGTCGACACTCTTGGGAAGCAGATGAAGTGGTTAATTATCTAACAGAATTTTTGAATTCACTCGATCTGCAAGGGATGCCACCGCACGTACTGCAATTGAAAATCGCCGTGACATTTATCATGTTGCGAAATATAAACCAGCCAAAGTTTTGCAACGGGTTGTAGCGAAAACATTAATGAGCAACAGTTTTGACAGGTGAAGATGTCCTCATTCCTTGCATTCCTATGATTCGGATATGCCATTTCAATTTAAGAGATTGCAATTTCCAATTCGATTGGCGTTTGCAATCAACATCAACAAAGCCCAGGGCCAATCTTTAGAATTATGCGATTTAGATCTAAACACGGATTGCTTCTCACATGGACAGTTATATGTTGCGTGTTCTAGAGTCGGCAAACCAGACAATATTTATATCTGCAGAGACAATGGTACAACACAAAATAAAGCTACCCGCATGGCCGGGTACAGCTAGTAATAATAATAATACTAATAGTTCAAGTATCGTTTTCGTGAAAGTTTTCGATTTTAAGATAAAGATCAATCTTGGTGTTTCTATTAAAGAGGAACTTAATAATGTGGGTCTCGCAATTCTGTCTGTACTTCTGTCTGTACTTCAACTGTAGCTTAAAGGACTGGGCAGCTATACTTCAAACTCCATATCTGGGATTTGTGGACCCAGATTAACAGAACTTTTCAAATACTTGAACTGTGTTTTTCAAATAGTATCTTTTTAGTATGAAGAGGTATCAACTTATGAACATATGTACTTTTTCGGAGAGATATCGAATCAGATCTTGCTGGGTAATCTTTTGATCATCTTACTTACTTGATTTACTTAAATCCTGTGCCCCCTTATGGGTCTTAACGCATTACCAACACCTACGCGCCATCGTATTGGGTTTCTGGCGATGATCTTCAACTTGTTCTACGCAACGTCATATGAGAACCTCCGTGTATTTGCACTTGTTGTGTTAGCGGATTCCATTACATGCATTGTCGGGCATGTCGTTCTTATGTACGGTGTGACCAATCCACAGCCACTTTCGGCTTCATATAGTTACATCTATGTGTTAAACCTGATCTTTTGAGATACAATTTGGCCAAAACACTCGTAATATTTTTCTGAGACATCGATTAGCAAAGGTTTGCAGATTTTTTGTGAAGTTATCTACACTCTCGATCTTTTGCACTTCAATGCTTATATGAGTTGGTGATAAGTTCGAGGATTTTAGTTTTGGCGGAGTTAATCATCAGTCCTACCAAGCTTGCTTCTGCCACCAAACCAGTAGTCAGTTTTTCCCATGAGTCATGATAGCCATCTGACCTCGATTCCTGGCGAGAGCGCTAAAATTTCAACCATTAGTAGCCTGTTTTATACATACATAATGTATGTCCTGCTGACAGTAAGCAGCCATCCTTACATCCCCCAGGCATAATTTACAGCTATCGGTTTCCATTTTTATTTGGATGTTAATCAAATAAAAAAAATCATTGGGCTTTTTCCGAATTCTGCTGAAGCTAAAAATTAAAAAAAGTGCACGACTGGGTCGCACGTACCTGCACCTACATATGTGCTGTTCATTTGCAAATTACTCAGATTTTAAATTTAAGCGAAATTGTGTTGTGGGCTAACTAAATTTTAAATGGGACGGTATGCATTTGATAGATACGATCTTAAAAATCGAAAATTTTTGCAGAGTAGGGGTGAAGTACCAATTTTCACAGACTCCAGACTCTGTGAATTTCTTTATTTCGAATATTTAGACCGAATGCAACATCAGATGATCTCCGACCCCAAGCGATTTTTCCACTTCATCAGCACAACATAAATCTGACAATTATCCATTTACTTTACAATTGGTTAATACTTTCTCTGGTGATCCTAAAATAGTCGGAAATTTATTTGCTTATTTTTTCAGCCAAGAATTTAGCAATCATGTGGTAAAAGTTGATCTTGAATACTTCTCTTATATATAGAAACCTGTGCCCAAACTTCGTTAAGTCTTTATCGACATCATGGAAAAAAACTCAAGAATGAATACTCTCCTGGTACTGACGGTCTCTCTTCCATAGTACTGAAAAATTGCGTGAACCATTTGACTCAATTCCTCACGGCTCTCTTCCAAATATCTATCTCATAAGGAGTCTTTCCCAAATTTTTGGAAGAGTTCTTACATAATCCCCTTTCACAAAAATGGTCCTAAGAATGAAATCTCCAACTACCGATTCATTACTAAACTCTCCTGCATGCCTAAGTTCTTTGCAAGCATTGTTTACGATACAATGTTTTTAATTGCAAGTCTATCTTTTCCTCCTAAACAGCACGGGTTTCTTAGGGGAAAATCAGCAACTATTAACTTAACGAAATTCGTATCTGGTAATGTACTGTATTACCATCAATTTTAGTAAGACATTCGATAAAATCTCGCATGGAATCATTCTTTCTAAACTCAAATCTTAGCTTTTAACTGTGTGTGTTTCATTGCGTAGATCAAATCTTACCTTGAAGAACGTCAATACAAAATCGTGTTTAGATCGTCTGTATCCAACCCGATTAAAACCACTAGCGGGGTCCCTCAAGGTAGCCCTCTTGGTCCTCTAATTTTCATTTTGTCTACTAATGACGTTAACGGTATCATCAAAGATTTTTATTTATCCATCAACGCTGATGGCACGTTAACTCTCACCCACTTCAAATTGACTTGAACAACTTTCAACTCGGTTGTTTCATGTCAACACATGTCAAGCTATTAAATATCCCCGAAAGCTATTACATATTTTACCAGCCCCTAGATCCTATTTCATCTATGACGAGCCCGTCCCTTTCGTAACTTTATTGCGCGATTTGGGTGTTATCTGTGACACAAAACTAAACTTCCGCTGCCATATTGATAGCATTATTAGCAGATCCAACTCTGCACTCAGTTTCGTGAAATGCTAGTCTAAAAAATTCTCGAACCCCTATGTCACGATATCTCTCTACTTCACGTTTGCTAGGCTAATCGTCGAATATGCTAGCCAAGTCTGGTCCCCCTATCACGATACTCATTCCCTTCGAAGAGGCCGTTCAACGCAGGTTCATCCGTTTTGCTCTACGCAGTTTCCCTTGGTCTGACAGAAATAACTTAAATAACCCCCCTATGAGGATCGTTTGAAATTAATCAACGTACAGCCACTTAAAAAATGTCGAGAAGTTGAAGACATACTCTTTGTACATCAGCTGTTAGCAGGAAATATCGACAACCCAACTATGTTCCAAATCCTCCCCCTGATGACTGTACCCCTCGTCAGTCTTACTTTTCACTGCACTAATCATGGCTGTAACGAGCCAAAGTCTAGAATGCTACGCATGGCTAACGGCGCGCAATGCACTTTTGATTTTTATTGCAGCAGATTTGTATAGGGTGACCAGATAAGAACGATAGGGAAAGATATTTAAATAAAACAACAACGGTGTGAGATATCAAATTGATTCTGGCTTTATTTTGAAGCTACATTCATGCCATTATGTATGGAATAGCACATCATTTAAATGGCCACCTCGGCTTCGCTAGCAGTGCTTCAGGCGGTCGGTCTAAAGTAGTTGGCTTGCTAGCGTAGACTAAGTACTTGACGTAAGTAGCCCCAGGGAAAATAATTGAGGGTGTCAAGGTCAATTGATGAACGCTCACCGTGAGATGACCCAGTCGCCAAATTTCTCCTTCACCACTTCGAGCGTAGCGTCGCTTGAGTGGCATGTAGCGCTGTCTTGTTAGAACCATAGCTCGGATATATCGATGTTGTCGAGCTCTGGCCACAGAAAGTCGGTTAAAATTGCTCTATACCGAGGTGCTGATGAGCCGAAATTTCGATAATATTTTTTAATAATTTTCAGTCGTTCGAGAAGCGTCAAACAACGCATGATGAAACGGCAAATATTATTGAATATTTTGACAGCTGGATGTCATTGATCACTTTGACAGCTGCTGAAACATAACAATTGGAAAAACTATCATTACTATCTGGTCACTATTTAGAATTCCACGTCCACCCCTTCTCCACCCTAGTTTCTTTAGTTCAGTTTTAAGTATGCATATACGTATATAAGCTATAAATATGAGGTTTGACGAATATACGCCCAGCAGTTTATGCTGCGGTAATGCCAACATTGGTCAAAATGTCGAGATTGAACATTGTCATGAAACCAATACTTGTCCTGTAGCGTTCCTGACTTTCTGAAGTCAGGAATACGCTATAGTATTATGTTATATCCTGCGGGTCTCTGACTGTAACCATCAGTTCTATGTACCTATGTCTTTTGTGTGGTCAAAAACACACCTTTCTCTTGTGGTGTTCTATGGTGTATTGTCGTGCGTTCTCGAATTGTCGATTCAAGTCTACGCCACAGCAGTGAAAGGGCTTATGGCAGGACACAGCACACCGCAGAAATGTGGTTTTGGTATCAATCACGGGTGGCCATGGTGTAGTGGGTAGTGTGTGTTGCTTGTGATCCGAACAGTTCAGGAACTAACAACCACCCGAGCATAAGGGAGAAACGAATAATAGAATAAGTTTCTCCAACCACTACCTACAAGAAAAGGGGTTTTTCCTGATGTGAAATGGACCGAAATTGAGTTGGAGTGTTCCAGAATTTGATTGCCTTTAAAAAAAAGGTTTTTGCAAACCATTCAGCCCCGTCCACAACACACCATACAATCTGTGAGCAATGCCCGCAACGACACACCACAACACGACATCACACAATATTGTATTTCTAGCTTTAATCGTCGAATGTTTTCATAATGTTATAACTACTCGTATAATTATAAAACAGAGTCTACGAAAATGTATACAAAATTAAATGCGTGCACAGAAATTAGAAATAATTAAAATCTATGACCACCATACTGACAGTTGTAAGGGTTAGTCGTCAAGTTGACAAGGACATTCGAGTACGTTTCTCAATTAAAGTCTAGCCGACACTCCTGCACTTGCGTATAAAAAGAAAATAGCAAACATGAACAGGAACAGGCAATTAAATTACTTGCACACTTACGATGCAGTGAAAGAGCTATCAAATATTTGGTTGAATGTGGAGGACTGTGTACTAGCAGATGAATGTGGTTGTAATTTTTATGGTACTCGTATGCGGTGCTCGATGTTCGTTGCAGTGAGTGGCCGAATTTATGCCCTGCATTCTGTGTTTTAAGTAATTAATTGGGATTACCTGTTTTTGTTTGGCAGTGTTGAGGATCCTTTAATTTAATAATTTAATTGGTTCAGTCGTAATTTTATTTCGGATGCAGAGTTCAAGAGCAATTATTACCACATCTTCAACAAAATATAATTGCGAAATAGTTTGATATTTCTTTGGATTTATTTATCATCATTAAGAAATATGGGCGAATTATTATAGAACGTTAAGTAGTACAGTAACGTCTAGGAGTTATTATAATAAGATCAATAGGAGGCACGCCCCCTGGGAAGAGGTTCTAAAAATACAAAATTGCATCCAACGATACCCAATTTGTCTAATCAAGCCTCTACGGCCAGAACAATATAGATGTCACAAAAGTTACCTTATTTATTAAATACGAGTATATAGACGAAATATATACTCGTAGCTAACCGAAGGCGACATCTTGGACAACATAGATTCGCTAAGACATGTCAATTTCCTAGCTTTCAACTTCCACCTTCGGAATGCCAAGGCTCTCGGGATCCAACCCGGACTGTCGCAGTGGAGAAGCTGACGTCGTCTACTATCCTGCGGGACTCATGGAGAAGACGGCGACTATGAAGGCACACGACGGATGATTTCCTAAATATGATGGCTGACACTAGGATAGTCTGCCGTTTGGAAACAAAGGCAAAAACCGATAGCACCAGTCAGCGCAAAATACAGACGCAGCGCAAAGATATTCGTGTTTGCTATTATTGCGTGATTTCGTGATTAAGTAGCATATCGTATGTATCTAATTTTGTTGAAGACCCGAATTTGGGCAGATCATTTTCTCTTGATGAAATTAAAAACATGCTTAAAAACGTGAAGCTTCAGGAGAAGATAGGATAACATGAGACCGATAATTTTTTGGAGGAACTAGCATCAGCATATAGCAACATTTTAAGTAAATGTAATTTAGAGGAAACTTTCACGAAATTTATAATTTTTCTGATAAAAAAAGGTGATGTTTACGATCCAAATTACTACAGGGACCTTTTATTTGTGAATTGAATATCGAAGATCATGATGGGAGTTCTTAATGAAAGGTTGTACACTTGGGTGGTGTAAGGAAATAACATTCTAACTGGGTACCAGGCATGCTTTAGAAAAAAAAAAATACTCTACAGTAGATAGCATATATAGAGGGTGGCCGTGGTGTAGTGGTAACATCAACGCTTGTCACGCTCTTGGTTCACGGTTCAAATCCTGATCTCAACAATCATCTATTTATTTTGTCTGAAATAAATAAAAAAGTCGATCAATTGCGAAAGCTTAGTGAACTCTACTGCGAAGGCATAACACTGGCAGTAGAGTTGTCATAAGGCTTAAATGCAACTTGATCGTGATGATGACATCAGGTGGAGGGAAAAAAATACTGTGAATTATGAGCAACGACAAAAAGCAAAACAAACAAGCTCCCCAGTTATCTGGACGCCACCCTTGGAGTTTACTGAAACTTAATACCACCTAAGTTTCAAACCCACTACACCAATCTTTCTTTCTCGCTCTCTCAATTTCTGCAGACGCCCGTGCCCTGAAATAATTTAATGGTATTCATATCCCATTTGGCGCGCGCAAATTATAAAAAAAAAAAAAAACTGGGCTTCTGTGGTACACATAAAGCTGTAAGCAAAAAATAAAATGTATGCCTTCTTCGTGGATTTAAAGGCAGCTTTTGATAAAATCTCGAGGAAATTCCTGATCTTTAAGTTACGTATAATGAGAGTTTTAACCACATTTGTTAATCTGCTGGAATGCATACATACTAATACGCAGTCTGCGATGTGGACGGGAAAGAAGCTATCATGATACTTTGAGATACTTTTTGGGTTGAAGCAAGTTTTCTTATTATGGTCGTTACTTTTTGCATTCTACATCAAAGATTTACATGCGTACTCGTACATAGGAAAAGATCTCAATATCGAGCTTTTAACCATAGGATTGCTGCTGTATGCTGACGATATGGTGATCTTAGCAGATTATATAGAAGTCATGCAACAGATGATAGTCCGTCTTGAAGAGTACTGCCAGAAATGGAGTTTGGAAGTGAATCTTTCAAAATGTTTGTAGGCTGTAAGAAAAGAGGATTTTCAAAAGCGAACAAATTCGAATAGCGTAGTATTATAAAGGGTGATTCATTTAGACTTGTTTTTTATAATCTTAAATAAAACACATAAAATGAATTTGGATGGTAGAAACTTTATTATGGGCAGAAAGAACAGTTTCTGACATTTACTTTTTAAATATTATTTCGTGTAAATGTTGCCCGTGACTACTCCGTACATGGTCCATTCTGAAGGTCCAATTTTGGATCACTGCTTCCAGCGTTGCGACCGGTATTTGCAGAATCACGCGAGTAAAGTTGGCTTCCAAATCCTGGATCGTAGCTGGCCTATCGGCGAAGACTCACATAACCCCAAAGAAAAAATTCTAAAGGTGTGATATCAGACGATCTATGTGGCCAGTTTACAGGTCCGAAACGCGAAATTAGCTGTCCACCAAAGTTATTTCTCAATAATTTAAGGGTAAATTCAAGTATGGCGGCTTTGATTCTTGAACAAGTTGGATTTTGTAAGCCTTTAAACCAAGATCCTCTTTTAAAATTCGCCAAGTTGTCGAATACGATAAACCCATATGTTGAGATCGGCGTCGAATCGATTGCTCACGGTCTTCAGCCAACTCGCCGCCACAGCCGCAATGTTCTCCTCACTACTAGCTGAATGTGGCCTATTCGGTCGCGTATTAATTTCCAATAACGTACACTGAGACTAGAATTTGCGGATGGTAAAGGCAATAACGGACTGGGAAGGTCGATGATGCACACCATATGTTGCTCGAAGCGCACGAAAAACATTTTTCACAGAAAGTTTTTCATAGCACAGCTCAATAATTTGGAGACGTTGTTGAGGTGTGAGCCTTTCCATGATGATTTGTCAAACAATACTGAATAAGAATAACACGACACCATGAGGCCAGTTACGCGTGATCTGTAAAAAAAAAACCTATTGAAAAAAAACAAGTCTAAATGAATCACCCGTTACCTACCTTGGTGTACTAATGAGCTTTATAAAGCATGTATAGAAAATAAATACTGCAGCGAAGAGCAGCATCAACGCAACATGGCATTGCTTTTTGAGTGAACAAAAATATAACCGCCAGTGCAAAGTTGAAACTATTTCTGACAGTCTGCAGAGCCATCCAAAATTATAGCGTTCAAGTCTGGGGCTTTGCAATGTTTGAAGAAGTGGATAAGCTACAACGCTATTTTGGAAAAAGAATTTTGAAATTACCATCAGGCATTCCAAACTACTCCTTGTCGATTGAGACCGGAGCTGCAGATGGTCATTTCCATACACAAGACTTACATCTAAGGTATGTCAAGAAAACAGTGTTCGAATACAATAAAGACAAACTAGACTACCACATCAATTTACTAAAATTCTTTTGGAAAAAACAACTCTTTTGGGTGAAAGAGATAAATAATATCGGAGAAATAGGTTTGGTTTTCACTGGGAGCAGACCATGTCACTTAAAATAGACTAGATCATCAAAAACTTGCAACTTCTGGATCGATTGGTCGCCAATAAATAGAATGGAGAGCGAAGGAAAGCAGCACAAGAATTTACAAGTTTCTGGATTACTTGAAAGGCCAACACTATTTTATTGATGATTTCGGCATCAACAAAATTACTTGGATTTTTGAAGGTAGATGCGATTTAATCTGTCTTAATGAAAGCATATTTGGAGGCAACGATTCAACTCTATGCAGCATGTGTAACATGAGAAAAGAAGAAAACATAAATCACTTTATATGCAGATGCCCGGTACTAAGGGAATTTAGAGTGAGATACTGAGAACTCATTACTGTACTCAATGGAGGAAGCATGAACGATGGGAACAGATTTGCCAATAGAAATGGTATACCTTGTTTGTTTTTTGTTTTTTGTTTTTTTTTTTATATATATATAAAAGGATATTTCCAAATCCCGGAGCACTCAGACTCACACGAAGTCCATTGTACTACCAAGCAGAAACTCCTTTGTGGTGTAGTGGTTGGAGAAACTTGCATTTTATTCGTTTCTCTTTTTATGCTCGAGTGGCTGTGGTTACGTTCCCAGTCCAGGCTTGAACCTGCACAGTTCCGTCCACAAGCAAACACACTACCCACTACACCATGGCCACCACTGGTATTCGAGTACCTTAATTTCAGAATAATGTATTGAAATAAAAATTTGAAAGTATAGAACATTTTACATGCATATATACATTTTCACATACTAATGGAAAAAAATGGATCGAACTGGGCCAGTATTGGATGTGCAAAGACCAGTGCGCCCTCATAGTGACAGGTCAGGTGAAATATTGCCGCAATAAGCGACAGTGTTCACGACAAACACTATCGTTCCCAGCAATTAATCCTCTCCTGCAGCTCCGCGCAGCGCATTTTAACAAACGATTTCCATTTGTATGCCTACACGATCCAATTAACTGAGGAATTTACTCGTAAGCCAACAGACCATAAACTGAGTCATGACTGTTGATTAGGTGTTAGAGAACCACCAGGTTGATGGCGATTTTTTAAACAAAATCATCCCATAGATCATGACTTTGATCCATTTTTACTGTTAAGTTAAGATAAGTTGAGAACCATTTCCGTGCACTATTGCATATGAGTACTATATATCACTTAATATTTCCTTAAATTCCTAACTCTCCGTGTACATAAATAGAGTAGAGTTGAACCGATAAACAAGAAACAAAAAAAAAAAAAAAAAATAATAATAATTAAGAACACACGAAGACATAAGACAAAGCAAACAGACAAAACTATAAACTAATTTATCACACACTAACAGCAGCATCCGTTGGATTTTATTGGAGAAAGTTTTATTAAAGACGGAAAATAAAATTGTTACTGGCTGCTGCGCAGTTTCCAGATGACGTGCAACGATATAACTTAAAGAATTATTTAATTAAAATGTTTATTGTGAGTTTTCTATTAATCTGAACCCCAGCGCACTTCTTTACAAAATTTTCCCCATTCTAATAGTTTCTCAAATAATAATTTCAGGTATTTCTAATAGTTAAGCCAAATTTAATGGGACAGGCAGTTAATTTCCTCAAATTTGTGAAATACATTTTTTAAGTGTTTAGTTTCTTGATGTCGGGTAATAAAAAAAGTTAGCTTCAATCTTTTAAAACAAACATTGTTATAACATTGAAAATATGGAAACATTCATAAGGGCGCCTAGCGATCTCCAGATCAACTACGAGGGCAAGGTAGAATGAAAGACTACGATTTTCAGTTAAAAAATGATTTTATTTTTCTACATAATCTCCCTTGACTTTAACACACTTGGTCCAGCGATTCTCTAACATCAGTATTTCTTCTCGGAAGTGAGAGTCTGTGAGGCTGTGAAAATATTCATCTACGGCCCTCTGAACTTCTGCATTGGATGCTAAGCGCTTCCCAGAAACAAATTCCTTCAAGTTTGGGAACAGATGGAAGTCTGAGGGTGCATAGGGGGGATGGCCGAGCAAATCGTACTCCAAATTCCGCAGTTTTCCCATCGCCAACGCACACTTGTGTACAGGTGCATTGTCCTGATGAAAGATGATTTTTTTCTTCTTCAAGCCAGGCATCTTCTCGCGAATTTTGGCATCCAGCTGGTCAAGAAGGTTGGAGTAATATTCGCCTTTAATTGTTCTGCCTTTATCAAGGTAATTAACAGGATCCCTTTCGCATTCCAAAACACACTGGCCACGACCTTTCCGGCAGATGCGATCGACTTCGCTTTCTTTGGCGCTGAACCACCGGCTTCCACCCACTGCTTCGACTTCTGTTTCATTTCTGGCGTGTAGTGGTGGACCCATGTCTCATCCATGGTGACAAATCGCCGCACAAAATCGGTCGGATCCCTATTGAAGAGACGGATCCCTATCCAAGGACTGCCGCGAAAATCGGTTGCGCATTTGCTTTTGATCGGCATTCAGCAAATGCGGCACCCATCTTGCGCAGAGGTTTCGTATCCCTAAGTTTTTGTTCAAGATGTTTCGCACTCTCTCTTCGGATATACACACAGCCTCAGCTATCTCACTCACTTTCACTCGCCTATCGTCCAACACGATATCATGCACTTTTTTGATGATTTCGGGTGTGGTTGCGGTTTTTGGCCATCCTTCACGTGGATCATCTTCGAATTACGTGCGACCACGTTTAAATTCAGCTGCTCACTTTTTAACGGTTGACATGGAAGGAGCAGAGTCCCCGTAAACTTTTGTCAACTTTGTATGAATTTCCTTAGGGGTTAACCCATCGAAAACAAAGAATTTTATCATCACACGATATTCAAGTTTATCCATTTTAACGAAAAACACGCAAGATGTCTACTGCAAAAATTCGTGTAAAGAAACTACTTTAGATAACAAGTTGAAACTTATCATACGAACTAATGAGAAGTGCACTCAGGCAGGAAACACAAATTTTTGCTGATTGGAACGCCATCGCTGCGTAAGGCCGAAAACTTTTTACCTTGCCCTCGTAACTATCAACCAAATTGATCATATAACGATTGATGCAAGGCACTCTTTCGAGCAGTTAACATTGACTCGGATCACTATCTTGTTGCTGTCAAGGTACGTATGCGGATATCGCAAACCCCACAATACAAAAGAAGTTCTGTGAGAGAATTTAACATCCAACGGCTACAATAGCAAGAGACTGCCAGAGCCTTCCCTGATCGAGTGTCGAGTGTGAAGTTCAATGCCGCCAACGTTAAGCTCGGATGAGCACTGACATCATTGTCAGCAAGCCATTAAGAATGATGTGCTACCAGGCGCCCGTCGCAAAGTAAGAGGCTTATAAAGCGGTGCTGCGTTGGGTGATGTGAAGAGCTTACGGCATCCACAAGCAGAAGAGAATGGGAGAACACCAGCTTCTAAGAACGAAGAAGAACGAATATGGAAAACGCGAGATCGAGTCAATGGAGAGGTTCTATAATAGGAATGATATTCGAAAGTTTTACTAGAAGGTAATGCCAAGGCTACAAATCCCGAACTGTAGGGATGAGTCCCAGTCGATGCTGAGAATTTGGAAAGATCACTTCTGCAGACTGTTAAACGGCCGCTGTCTGGCAGAATGCTTCATTTAACCCGATCGATGACGATCAACAATTCCGTCCATAAGTGTGGTTCTGGGCCAGGAAAGACCACCATAGATCAGATATTTACAATGCGGCGGATTTAGGAAAAAACACAGAAACTCTAAGTCGATGTACACCAACTTTTCGTCTATAGAGACGAGCTATACAGAGCCATGTCTAGTTTTGCTCATCCATCTGTGCAGGATGCCGATAGAGAATGCACGCTGCTCCATCAAAGCCTGTAACAACATCACCGAGGCTTTTTGATATTAGGAAAGTACTAAGACAAGATGACGCGCTGTTATCATACTTGAAACGATTGTACAGAATTCTCAAGATAATATCAGGGGAACGATCTTTCAAAAGTCTGTACAACTACTCGCGTACGCCGATGACGTGAGCCGTTAGTGGTGCTTTTGGGAGCTTAGAAAAAGAAGCAGCAAAATTGGGTTTAGCAGTTAACGAGGGCAAAGTAAAATATAGGCTGCTATTAAAAAAGGAGAGTCAACATTAGCGACTTTGACAGAACATCACAATAAACAGCTACAATTTTGAGGTATGAGTAGTGAAAGACTTTGTCTATCTAGACTCCGCAGTAAATTCATAGAATGATACCAGTACAGAGATCAAGCGAAGAATCACTCTTGCCAACCGCTATTTCTTTGGGCTAAATAGCAAAGTCCTCTCACGGACAACTAAGGTAACTTTATATAAGACCCTCATCATCCTAGTCCTGCTATACGGTGCAGATGCATGGACGTTATCAAAGGCGGATGAAAACGCCGTTGGTTGTTTTAAAAAACAAATTTTTCGTATAATTTTTGGTCTCGTTTGTATCGACGGGAAATGGAGATGAAGATATTAAATTGAATTACACGGGTTGTACAGCGACATCGACCCAGTCAAGAGGGTCCGAATTCATCGCCTGTGGTGGTTAGAGCGAATGGACATCAACGCTCCGGGCCTGGATGTCTTCCAATCCATCCCGGAATGAAAAATGAAGACTACACGTAATTTGTCGCATACAAGTGGAACTATTATTATTATTTGTGTAGGGCTGTCTTGCACTGCGACCTAATGGTCTATTGTGCCCCCTGCTAATACCTATGAGAGGTTTACTCCCTCAGAATATAATTCCTTCAGAATTGTTATCGAGAGTCAAACACTCTTTCTTTTCCTGGGGAAGGATAGTTCACCTTAGAGCACCCTCTCTAATCCTGTTTCTCTTAGGAAACTGACAATGAAAAATGGGTCTATGGTTGGCATATCCTCATCTGATAGTTGTTACTTGCCCAAGCATTTCAATCTTTCGTGGATCAGTGTCACACAAGACTCCAGAAGATGTTCTGGTGTCTCACTGTACTCTGCAAATGCACTCGTTTGTTATACCTAGTTTCCTTAAATGCTCCCCGATTTTACAGTTACCAGTTAGAAAGCCTGTTAGGATACATAGGTTATTCTTATTAAGGTGGATGCACGCTTCGAATCTCTTCCAGTTGTAGTGTCCCACAAGTATCTTAGCTTGCCTCAGACCTGGAGTATTGATCCAGGTTCTCGCCCTGTTTTCTTTCTCCATCTTCCTGAATTCTTCGCGTATGGTGTGATTTCCTATTCCGTAGAATGGTTCAGGTCAAATAAAGGATTCTGCTGCTCTTTGTCTTGCCAAGGAGTCTGCCTATTCCATTGTGGCCAGGGATCCAATAGAGGGTTACCCTGTTACTGCTACCCAATTCATTAAGTTTGTTTTCGGATTCTCACACAAGTTTTGATCTAATGACATGGGTGCTAAGTGACTTGATAGCTGTATGATTTCTTGTACCTTCTATGGAGATTGAATTGAACACATCTATCTATAGCGTATATTTGAGCTTGAAAGATGCTGGTTCTTCTTCCCATGGTTTCTGAGTACTTTATTCTTGGCCAAAATATACCTGCCCCTGTTCCTTCTTTAGTTCTCGAGCCGTCCGTATACCACTTTATTGTGTGGTTGCTCAATCCGTATATTTTGGATTCATTACTCCAAGCCGTTTTATTACTTAACTTTGTACGGAATTTTTTATCAAAGTTAAATTTCCCGATACTATCGTTCTTAGGAATTACTAGAAGGGGGAGGATTTTGAGAAGTACATCATATTCTTTCAAATTGATGCATTTCTCCCTCCCGATGCCCTCATTTGCCATCCTTGGAATCATCCACTTTGCGTATTGCTCAATTACAATTTGAAGCGGAGTTAGTTCCAGGAATACTTCCATAGCAGCAGTTGGATATGTTCTCATCCCAGTAATACAGAGGCAAGCAAGTCTTTGCACATTAGTGAGTGTGTCCCTCGTTGCGACTAGACTAGTTCGTCTGGCCCATGTTATCGCTCCATATGTGATCATTGGTCTCACAATGGTGATATACATCCATCTTAGAATGCTAGGGTTTAGTCCCCAAGATTTACCCGCTAGGCTCTTATATATCATGAGAGCACGGGTGTCCTTTTTGGATATCTCTTCCGTGTGCTTTTTCCACATGAGTTTATTAACCGTTTATTAGCCCGACAGCAAAATTGGCTTCAGTTCAAGCTTCCTTTTCTACGTAAATGATACTATTGTAGTTTTTGCCGGGTTTATATTGAGCCCAGCCATGCAGCACCATTCCTGAGTTGTTTTTAGACCTTTTTGTATGATGTCAGAAAGGGTTCCTTAAAACTTTCCTCTGGCAATCAGTACTATGCCATCAGCATAGACTTGACAGTTGATTAAGAGGTTGGTTAACTTTTCAAGAAGTTCTTCCACATCTAGACTCCACATTTGAGGAGATAGTACTCCTCCTTGTGGGCATCCTCTTGTTGTGTTGACCTTAATGATTCTACGCGACGTCTGAGTTTCTGCTGATGTTGTTCTCAGCAACTCGTATATCCACTTAGATACTGTTCTGCTGACTCCTTTTCTGTCCAGGGCACGCTTGAAGGCTTCGTGTGAAGTATTATCAACTGACCCTCGATGTCAAGGAAGGCGCTGAGAACAATCTCTTTCATTTCAAGAGTTTCCTGTATGGTTTCCGTCAACTGGAATAGAGCCTTCTCGTGTATCTGTCCGCTCTATATGAATGTTGACGGTAATGAAGTGGCGATGTGTTAAGTACGTCCTCCCTTACGTCATTGCCCACAGCTTTTTCCATTGTTTTAAGTGGAACTAATTTCGTGTGCAAAACTGGAGGCAGCTAGCACAATATCAAGTTGGCTACAGACGCCTGTTGGTTATTCAAAGTAACAGTTCTCTTTTCTGTCAATCATACTCCGTAAAATGAATTTCCGTAGACAAATTAATGAATAAAAAATCATAGGCATCAGTGCTGTCACCCCGCTATATCCGTAGCAAATTTTTGAATAAAGTGCCCACATGGGCTTTATTAGATTCCTTCCCTTAAACGGTTATATTTAGCTTTTTGGCTCCCCTTATCTAATTTATAATTTAATCATAATTTCGTTTCACCTTAACAGCGATTAGAGAAATTAAATTAAAAACCAAGTGGTTTTGAATGGAGGAAATTTCTCCTTATTTTTCGAGGACTTTTGCGAGTATAAGTCAATACTCGTGTGTCCCTATACACATACTCGTACATATATTGTATGTTTTGGGTGACTAGATTTTTAAAGGCTCAATCTGGGACATTTTTGTTTAATTTCGTTTTCGAATTAAATCATTTTTTTTTTAAATAAAACAATAAAAAAAATCTGAACCAACGAACCTTACTTGAATATTTCGTTGGCATTTTCTGGAAGTATCTTGTACTCGTACTGAGGATAGCCGTGGTGTAGTGGTAACATCAACACTTGTCACGCTCTTGGTTCACGGTTCAAAACCTGATCTCAACAGTCATCTATTTATTTCGTCTGAAATAAATAAAAAAGTCGATCAATTGCGAAAAGCTTAGTCAACTCTACTGCGACGGTATAACACTGGCAGTAGGGTGGTCATATATGGCTTAAATGCAACTTGATTGTGATGATGACATCAGGTGGAGGGAAAAAAAATACGGTGAATCAAGGGCAACGACAAAAAGCAAAACAAACAAGCTCCCCAGTTATCTGGACGCCACCCTTGGAGTTTACTGAAACTTAATGCCACCTAAGTTTCAAACCCACTACACCAATCTATCTCTCTCTCTCTCTCAATTTATACAAACGCTCGTGCCCTGAAATAATTTAATGGTATTCATATCCCATTTGGCGCGCGCAAATTATAAAAAAAAAAAAAAAACTTTAGTAATTTCTTCCAACTGCCGTAATTCTTAAAGGATGACCCCATTTCGAACACCAGGCTTGGTCTCTTCTGTTTCTCTTTGGGCGACTGTTGGACATCAAAATTTTCTAATTGCCTCTATTCTGAACTTTCTAGCCAACGAAGTCGATCAATTTTTGTTATTAGCGTCGAGGTACAAGCTCTGTTGGAACAATTATATTCTCCATCGGATTTTTTTAGCCTAGTTGCTTGCAGTACCCTTGCCTGGAGTAAATTCAGCTACTTCCCTAAATTAAACTATATAACGGCCGTTGGTGTCGATTGGTGTGGCCTGTTAATGTGAATAATGTTCTATGAATTGTCATTGTTCCGGAGTTTAGATGAATTTATAGATAAAGAGACCAATGGCAGTTTCTTGAAATTGCTTCGCCGTTATCCCTTCTTTGTGAGTGAAGGAGTTTTATCTAAGTATTTGACAGATCAGCCACCTCCTGTTGACCACAAATTCATCAGCTAACATGCTTGGTGGAGAGTGTTGTAATATGGTGTTACTATTGCTAACATTTCCCGTAGCGCAGCGAAATGGATCGATCGCATTCCTTTAGAGAGCACTTTATTTTCCGATTTAATTGAATTTGCTTTTCTGATCTTTGCATATACAAGGTGGGGTAAAAATAATGCCATAATGTGAATGTGCCATAATTTTTGCAAATGGCGTCAAATGTCATTGTGCTTTGACATTTATGTTGTAGATACGAGTAGATAGAGAATTAGTTGACAACAAGCAAAGGAGCGATACACACCTGAAGAACGCAGAATTGTTGTTATTGCTTATTTGACCAATTTCCGGTCTGTTTCGAGTATTTTAATGCACCGTGAATTTCGTCGTCGTTTTCCTCGTCGTCCTGCACCATGTGCGCGAACAATTAAGCGTTTGGCTCCACTAGAGATGTCGCAAGAAGTGACCGAATTTTGGTGAAAGACCTCAAGATGTTCCCTTATAAAGTGCAAACCGTTCACCAATTGCTGCCTGCTGACCGTCAAGTGAGGTTTACTTACTCCCGAGCTCTGTTAAACCAGGTACAAGAAGAGCATGATTTGTACTTAAAAATCATAATGAGCGAAGAAGCCCATTTTCACTTAAGTTAAATTTGCATTTCTGGGGCACGGAGAATCCATATGAAATGCACGAAAAGCTATTGTATCCCCTAAAAGTGACTGCTTTGGGCCTTATTTTTTTGAGGACGCCAACGGCCCCACCATAACCGTAACTGGTGAGCGCCACAGACAGATTTTAAATGAGTTTGCTTGCCGCAAGTTGCTGAATTGGGTCTCGAGCATTGTTGATTCCAGCAAGACGGAGCAACCGCTCACACAGCTCGGGCAACGATGGAAATTTTGAATCACCAACTTCCGGGCCGTGTGATCTCCCGTGTTGGCTATTTGAACTGGCCGGGAAGATTGCCAGATCTGTAATGTAAAGGGATTTGGTTACGTAGGGGTTTGAGAATTCCCTCGATCAACGTTTTATAAAGCCTAGAGTAGAGTTGGCTCTGCTAATTAGGTTATCGATGTGAGAACGGAATTTAAATTCAGTGTCACAAATGTTGGGCTCTAAGAGGTTTAGTCGGCACCAGGTGAAGAAAAGGTTTAAGTCAGGCTTCAGAAAGTGAGAACCATAATGCAAGAAATTTGTTTTGCGATTTTCATATTGTCTGCATAGATCACCAGGTCAGATGCCGTAATGACAAGCTCGACATCGTTTATGGACAATACGAAGATCAGAGGTCCCAAATGACTACCATGAGGCACGCCTGAGGTCGCAATAATAAGGTTTGAAATGGGAGATCTAAAAAAGACACTGTATTGGTGATCTTCTAAATATGGCTTAACCCATGAAATAAATAACGGCGGAAAACCAATAGCTAAGTTTGAGAAGTATGATTTTGTGAGAGATTTTGTCAAATGCTTTTCTGATGTCTACTTCTTTACCTCTTTCCATTGCGTATAACGTGCAAGAAACAAATTCGGTGAAGTTGGTAATTGTAGATCTGCCCTTTAGCAACTCATGCTGCTTAAGGGAGAAAATCGTTTTGCAGTGGAAGAAGATGGAGTTATATACGATACACTCAAAAAACTTGGGTATGCAAAAAATGAATGAGTCCATAGTTTGAAATTTCGCTCTTGCAGAACTTTTTGAGGGTATGATAAAGGAGTCTTTCCAAAGTTTGGGAAGACATCGTGTCAAATTTAAATTGATCTTGTCAACCACTGTTGACTTGTGTATATTTAAAGGTGTAGGGGAGGTTTAAGCGCAGCCGCTTAAGTAAGTAAAGTAGTTAAGATAGGGTTCAGTAGTGACATTTGTAAATGCCTGACTGAAGAAATCAGCAAAAAGTTTGTTTATTACGTGAAAGAGACGGATTGAAGGAAACAGTTATAGATATGCAATTAAAAAGTATCGATGGCTGTACCAATGTTAATGGTCTTGTCACAAATAAAATTAAAATTAATATTACCAATAAGATTGTTGAGTTCGTCAAAGTGGAATTTACTAAAATTAAATTTATGCTGCATCAAAGGGAAAACATTAATGTTCTCATTGGCATATGAAATAATAGAAACATGGAATCCTAAGCTCGTGAATAAGAGAACAGACTGGAACGAATTCAGAGACAAACTTGACAGTTTTATAAACTTAAGATCTCTATGCAAACAATTGAATAAATTGATCATGAAGTAGAACAATTTGTTGCTGATGTGCAACAGGCAGCAGAAGAAAGTACTCCAACTCGAGAGAAACAGAAATAAAATATCCTGCCGAAATAAAGGAGCTGTGAGTTCAAAAATTATTCACTTAGTAGATTCCTGAAAAGTCTGACAACGGATGCTTCCACCGATTACTCCTTATGGAAAGCAGCTAAGCGCCTAAAAAGACCTCAGACACAAAACCGGCCAATAAAATTTCAAGATGGTAAATGGATTGGAAACCCGAAACAAAATGCTGATAAGAAACTCCAATTTATAATAAACGCATGCCTTAAAGTAAGATATATGCCACATCATTGGAAAATTGCAGAAGTCATTGTTATACCTAAACAAGGTAAGCCACCAACAGAAGTAAAATCTTACAGACCAATATGGCTTATACCAATCATGGCAAAAGTTTTCGAAAAACTGCTCCTGAAAAGCCTTAGCAAAATAATAGAAGGAAGAAGACTAATTCCGAACCATCAATTTGGATTTAGAAATAAACATTCCACGATAGCATCGAATTACGGATGTTGTGGAAAAGGCACTTGAAGAAAAACAAGTTTGCTCTGCTATTTTCTTAGATGTTGCTCAAGCCTTTGACAAGGTTTGGCACTTGGGACTTGAGTACAAACTGCATAGGGACCTCCCCAGGCACTACTACGAAATACTGAAATCCTGCGTTACAAACCGACTCGTTAGAGTACGGTACGACCAAAATTACCCGGAACTAAAGAAAATTGAAGCCGGTGTACCACAAGGAAGTGCCCTAGGACCAACCCTGTATCTGTTATATACAAGGAATATTCCAGTGGACATCAACGCTATAATGGCCACCTTTGCTGATGGTACTACAATATTGGTGCCAGATAAATCCGTTACGAAGGCTACTCAAAAATTGCAAAATGCAGTCGATAAAGTTAGTGATTGGACGCAAAAATGGCGTATCAAATTAAACGAAACAAAATCGACGCATATAAACTTTACAAACAAAAACATAAACAATGTTCCAATTTTTATAAACAGTACAACAGTACCTTACTCCAATACCATCAAATACCTTGGAATGACCCCGAATGCAAAGCTTAAATGGAAAGAGCACATTAAAAAGAAAAGAGAAGAACTTAACTTGAAGTACAGAAAAATGTACTGGTTACTAGGAAAGAACTCTGACCTATCTATCCAGAACAAACTAATGTTATATAAGCAAGTACTGAAACCCGTTTGGACATATGGTATCCAACTATGGGGCTGTACAAAGAAAACAAATGCTGAACCCATCCAAAAATTCAAAAGCAAAGTCCTTCGTGGAATAATTAATGCCCCTTGGTATATAAGAAATAGCAATCAACATCGTGACCTTCAAATTGAAATTGTTACAGAAGTGGTTAAAAAAACACGCTGTATCACACAATCAGCGACTGCAAAGTCATACCAACTCCGAAATGGAGACCGGCTTAAATGTACAAAACAATGTTCGGAGATTAAGAAGAACCAAGCCTCATAAGCTGATGGTCTAAAAGCTATGGGAAAGTGTTATAACTTTAAATTTCTCCCAATGCGATTTATAAATTAAGAAAGAAAAATCATTTGTCGATCTTTCATAGATGGTCATCATTCACCGGTGGTTTTAGTGCGGTAAGAGTCCCACACTACTTGGTACCGATTCTTACCGAGTGTTTTTTGAAGATTTCCATCGGATAAAAAAAAAAAAAAATTGGCATATGAAAAGGTTAAAAATAAGGGAGGGTGATAAGCGTCAAATTTGGAGAGGACTAATATTGTCAACTGGAAACAGGCAACCTTTAATTTTATTTAAAAATAAGTATTTTGTTGTTCTAACCGAATAAGGAAGTTTGTTAACTACTATAGATGTAGAAATTGTAATTGTGATTTGTGCGTGCGATTGGTACTTCGACAAGAACCATGGATTTTACTGGAATATGTAGTCTCAATATTTCCATTACGTTTAAAAAACTCTTTTAGGACTTTATAAAGATGCCTTAAGGGCAAAATGTGTAATTCGCGAAAAAGTGGCGAAAGGAGAATACCGATTTTTACCAGAAAAATGCGAATAATATATCCTGTGGGGTTACAGTATGCACCACCCCAGCTAGCAATACCATATTGCAACATCGAGTTTGCAATCATTCTTAACATATTTTTAGAACAGTATGGTTTTTAAAGATACATTTTACGTATAACTAGCATTATATATGACTCAACTGTTTAGTTTAAGTTCCAATCAATCACAACTCTTAAATATTTGAAGTTCTTTACTCTTTCAATTTTGAAACAATTAGTTTAAGACTGTATGTTACAATCAAAATGTGGTCTACCGCAGCTGGGTACAGGCAAAACAAATCTGTTACAGTCATGAGAATGAAGTGGAGTTATCTAAAACACTTTCATTTACATTTTTGTTTAATAATAAGTTTATTGAATGCAAACCAGTACCTGATTATTGCTACTCTTCTTCAATTTTTGTTATGCAATCACGTGGCGAGTTTCCGTGGAACGTGAAGGCTATATCATCAGCGAAAGCTGTGGAGTTACCATTAAATTTCTGTTCGAAAAGAGAGTTAATGAAAATAAAAAATAGAAAGGGGCCTAACACAGATCGTTGTGGAACACCGTTCTTCAAAATTAGTGACTTACTGAAAGTACCTGCCGCCTATTTTTAGGATGGGTTGAACCAATCATAGATAACTCCCCTAAATTATGCATGATATAAATTGTCTAATAATAATTCATGGTCCCCCATATCGATTTCTTTTGTTATATTTATAAATAGGGCCATTGTTGACTTACTATTATTTATTTCTTTATATAAATGATTACATACATTTAAAATAGCATCCTCAATTGATCTGCTAGTTCGAAAACCAAATTGGTTACTGGCAAAGAAATGTTGTCTTTCCAAAAATGAAGTAACGCGTGATTTCATAATTTTTTTCAAAAAGTTTAGAGAATGTCGGAAGCAAAGAAATGGGTCGATAGTCACGCACATTCTTTCGGTTTCCTTTTTTAAATAAAGGAATAATTTCTGCACATTTGAAAGATTTTGGAAACTGGCCAGTGCCAGCACTCAAATTGAACAGCCAAAACCTATTTCATCAGAATTACTTATAACTTTCAAAAGACTGGCAATTTACCATTGACCACCCAACCATCGAATCTTTGTTAAGAATCATATCTTATTGCCTTTTGCCTGCCGTCGAGCGCACACGCCGTCGAGCGCACACGAGATCATACTCGCATCGTCGTGTCAAAAAAAAAAAAAAAAAATAATAAATTTAAAGAAAAAAAAAAAAAAAAAAAAAAAATTCCATCTACTAAAAAAAAAAATCGATCGCGCGCGCCTAATCAAATTCCGTGAAGTGCAGTGGAAAAAAAAAAAAAATAAATAAATAATAATAAAAAAAAAAAAATATATATATATAAACACAATTCAGTGCCGGTGCATTCCATCTTACCACCCCCACTCACTCGCTGTTGCGCTTCTTCGTTATCGCAATTGGAGCATGTGCTATATATGTACATACTTCCAGTTGCGTTGACTGAGAGAGTGTAACATTTGATGCATAGCGGACTGTGAATGTTTATCCGAATAGCGGACCTCAGCTGATTGTCGTTTGGGCATAGCACCTGCGACAGTTTGTTTTGGAAAACTATTCTTTGGATCTACACTTCACAGTTTTGCTTAGTTACGTCAGAGTTGTGTCTTTTTGTGTTTCTATGTTGTAGTGATGAGGGAATTTAGGGTTGATCTTACCAACATTCGTGGGCTTCGAACGAATTTCTTCGATATGTACGCCCACGCCCATTCCCATAAACCAGCTGTTCTGGCACTAAGCGAAACACAGGTAGTGGAAGAATCTTCTGATTTGAAACTGCCTGGATATAACTTAGTGTCATTATTCTTTCCCCACCGTGGCCTCGCCATTTATGTCCGTAGTGATATTGCTTACCAAGTTCCACCACAGTATGGCCACTGTTCCAACCCGGAATTTAATTTCAAATGGCTAAAATTCACCGTCCGTAAGCAAATAATTCACTACTGCTTTATTTACAGAAGCCCTAGTGCGGACAGCAACTCAACTTTTGATGAATTTGATGCGTTGTCCGATTCCATCACTCGAATTGTCTCCTTGTATCCTCATACTGAAATTGTCATTGCGGGCGATTTCAATATACACAATTCGGATTGGCTTCAACATTCTGGCCAGACAACACCCGAAGGAAGGTATGTTGAACTTTTCGCTGAGGTAAACAATTTGACTCAGCTAGTAAATGAGCCTACACGTATACCGGACATTGAAAGTCATTCCGCCAACACCTTAGACTTGTTTCTTACTTCTCACCCTGATAAATACACCATTGATGTTCTAGCGCCTCTAGGTCGGTCCGACCACAATATCGTATCAGCTAAATTCTCGTACTCTGACCACACAGTTAAAGAAAAAACTCCTAAAAGAAAAGTATGGCAATACGAGAAAGCCAACTGGAGCGGCCTCAATAGCTTCTTTAGGAGTTTTAACTGGTCGCTATGCTTCCTCGATAGCGACGTGGATGCCGCTGCTGATATGATCACTAACACTATCCTCTTAGGTATGAATGACTTTATTCCTAACAGAATAAAGAGCATTAAACCTAAGGAAAACTCGTGGTTTGACCAGAGCTGTAAAGAGGCCATCAGGTTAAAAGAAGTAAGTTTTCGGTCTTATAAAGCCAACAAATCTGAGGAAAACCGAATGAAGTTTAAACAAGCCAGAAAAGACTGCAATGCCCACATTCGACGTGTAAAATTCTTACATGACCAAAAATTGAGGCAAAAAATCCTACAATGTCCCAAAGGTAGTAAAAATTTTTGGTCATTCGTCAAAAATATTAAAAATTCTGCCTCGTCTGCCATCCCCACGCTCATTTACAATGACATTCCAGCTGTCAGCTCCTTAGACAAAGCTAATCTGCTTGCTGCTCACTTTGCAGCGAACTCAACACTGCCAGATAATGCTTCGTCTCCACCTGTATTTGAGAGCGTCCAATTATCCATGGGACAAGTCCACTTTCGCACTCGTACAGTTGCAGGAGTACTCAAAGGTCTTAACATACACAAATCCGCTGGTCCAGATGGTATCTCCCCCATAGTTCTGAAGAGGTGTTCTTCTACGCTGGCAAAACCTCTGCGTAAGCTTTTCTGTCTATCCTACTTTTCAGGGCTCTTTCCGAGTAGATGGAAAACAGCATTTGTCCAGCCCGTCCCCAAAAAAGGCGAATCTTCTTCCCCGTCCAATTACCGACCCATTGCACTTACGTCCCTTCTTTCCAAGGTCATGGAAACGCTGATAAATCGTCAGCTTATGTAATATCTCGATTCACGAAAACTCCTTAATGACCGGCAGTATGGTTTTCGTAGCAACAGGTCCACTGGTGATTTGATGGCATATCTCACCGAGAAGTGGAACCAATATCTCCATCACTTCGGCGAAACCAAGATGGTTGCGCTTGATATTTCAAAGGCATTTGACAGAGTTTGGCATCAGGCTCTTTTGTCGAAAATGCGTGCATATGGCATCGATGAGTCTCTTCTTCAATGGATTAGAATATTACCTTTCGGGGCGTTCAATACAAGTTGTTTTGGACGGCTTCAAGTCTGTAATTCACCAAATAAATGCTGGTGTTCCCCAAGGCTCTGTTTTGTCTCCGACTCTCTTTCTCATTTTTATAAATGATCTCTTGTCTGCAACTTCTAATCCAATCCATTCCTTCGCTGATGACAGTACCCTCAGTTTTTCATATTCGTTCCCTAACTCACGTCCTTGCTCTTCGGCCGTAGAAGGGGAACGGCAACGTATGTTAAACACATTAAATTCCGACCTGGACAGCATAATTAAATGGGGTTCAACCAACCGCGTGGAATTTAATGCTTCCAAAACACAATGCTGTCTTCTGTCTCTCAAGCGAAACCAAAACCCTCAACCATTATCCATGGATGGTACTTGCATCATTGAAACCGAAAGACTTGCCATTCTCGGTATGTGTATTAATAACCATCTTCGATGGAATGATCACATATTCGAGGTCGCCAAAAATGCTGCAAAATGTCTCGGATTCCTTAAACGGTGCAAGAAATATTTTACCCCGTCTGATCTGGCCTCAATTTATAAGGCCCTAAGCTGGAATATAACGCCCATATCTGGTGTGGTGCACCCAAGACCGTTCTGCACATTCTTGATAGGGTACAAAATCGCGCGTTAAAACTCATAGGTGATAGAGACATTGTGAATTCCATTCATTCATTAGAACATCGGAGAAATGTCTCCTGTCTCTCCCTGTTTTATCGTTTTTTCTACAAAAAATGCTCCAGCGAAATAGCCAGTTGCATTCCTCCCCTTCAAAATTTCACCCGCAATACGCGACATGCTTCGAATGCACATCAGTTTTCCCTAAAGCCTAACTTCGGTCGTACTGTTAAATATAGGGATTCGTTTATAAGCCGAACGACACGAATGTGGAATGATCTACCAAGCTCTGTATTTCCCCATCACTACAACCTTCAAACATTTAAAGCCAACGTGCATAGGCTTCTCCTCTGTTCCTCTTCTCCTTGTCCTTAAAAGCCCGTGCCCTGTAACAGTATAAAGGTATTCATAATCCTTTTGGCGCGCGCGAATTATAAAAAAAAAAAAAAAAAAAAAAAAAAATCTTAATCTTCAGCATAAGTAACATAGTTTAAATTACATAAATATCTTATAATAATTATATTTTTGAATTGTTTTTTCTGGTAAAATTCTTTCTTTCGTCTCTGAAGAAATTCTATTATTGTGATTTGTAAATCAATCCAATTTAATTATTTTTAAAAATTCTTTAAGTAGTACTGATTGTCACCCCACATCAGAGCCCTATTATATTATTTAAATAAAAAAAATTGAAGTATCATTCAACACTAACTCAGGACATAATGTTCTAATAGTTATAGAATGACCACTATTTATTCTCCTCCAGTTAATATTAGCTAACTATGTACTATTTGTTATTAATTTAGTTTTAAGTTAGAAATGAATAAAATTGTATCTATCAATGGTGGGTCAATAAGTCCCTGAAAATTAACACAAATTGTGTCGTCACCTTAAATTTATTTTTTTTTGTCAAGAATCGTCTTTCAAAAGAACGCACCCAAATTTTCAGACAGATCTGTCAAATAGTTTTGTTGTGGCAGCCATTTTATATAGACACCTACTAGCATTTTCGTTAAAATGGAAAAACGGGAATTTCGAGGGCTCATTAAACACTATATTTTGCGAGAAAAAACTATCACGCAAACCAAACAAAAGCTTGACAAATATTATGGGGACTCTTCACCATCGATTGGAACCATTCACCACTTTCACTCAATTTCGGTGCGGTCATTCAAGCACAAGTGACGGCGAACGTTCTGGTCGCCCAATTAAGGTCATCACACCAGAAATTGTCGACAAAATCCATGGTTTGATTATGGACGATCGGCGAGTGAAAGTACGCGAGCTTGAAGAGAGGCCACAGGCTTGATTTCGATTTTACATAGATATTTGGACATGAAAAAGCTTTCCGCAAGATGGGTGCCGCATTTGCTTAGAATCGACAACAAACGCATTCGTTTGACAACTTCAAAGGTGTGTTTGGCGATGTTCCAGAAAAATTCGGCTGAGTTTTTGCGCCATTTCGTAACCGTGGATGAAACCTGGATTCACCACAATACACCAGAAACCAAGGAACAGTCAAAACAATGAACTTCTCCTGGTGAATCGAAGTACGAAGAAGGCCAAGGCGGGTTTATCAGCAAACAAGGTCATGGCGACATTTTTTTGGGATGCGCGCGGTGTTATTCACATCGATTACCTTGAAAAGGGTAAAACGATCACCGGCGCATATTATGCAGAGCTGCTGGATCGATTCCAAGCCGATTTGAAGAAATTTGAAAAAAGTTCTTTTTCACCAGGACAACTTATTTTGAGTGGCTCGAGAAATCGTATTATTTGGAGGGCATTACAAAATTGGAGAAATATTAGATGAAGTGTATAGAGCTAAAAAGAGACTATGTTTGAAAAATAAAATGTTTTTATACCGAAAAGTGTTCCTTATTTCAATTTTCAGGAACTTATTTACCCACCCTCGTATAAAGCAATTTTTTCAATATGGCATTTGAAATGCCATCGCTTGAACAAGAATTTTCATTTTGCAGTGACATTATGAGCTTATGAACTTCACTAGATGTAATTAAGTGAAATATGAAGCTATTTGATTGCATACATTCTTCAAATAAGCCGGAAGAAATGTTGTTATTGCAGTTGCTGTGTAGTGGAACAGAGGATTTGAGTTTCTCTGAAATTTCCACGAAATATTGAATCTGAGAGCATGGTATTATCAACTTCTAAGGTGTACACTTCATTACACTTAACTTTCTTCCCTAAAATACTGTTATATTTTTAGTTTTAAACACAAAGCTTTTTTGTCGTTAACAAAGTCCGACAAAAAGAGAGAATAAGGCTAAACACTCTTCAGTACATTCTGCGCTGCTATACTTATCGGATCCACCTAGTTTCAAAATTTCGCTTTACACGTTTCTACTTATATTATATTATTTGAAGGTAAATTGCATGGCATGTACATCATTATTTTTGAGACTGATCTTTTTTGTATGAGCAAATAGCTTACTGATCTCTGTTTAGATGCTGGAACATCGGGCGTACATATATTATTGCCATCCCGGTTCAATGTGTACTCGTACATAGGTATTTAATAAACTATGTGGCATAGCTATCCTTCGTTCCCAATTTTATAATGAAAAGCCAATAGAAAAACAAATTATGGTGCTTTTTTTCTGAAGCCAATCAGTTGAGGTGTGTACTCTTAGCTCGCAGTATCTAATTTTCAGGCAGACATCCAATTCACTTTCGTTTGATTTTTTTTTTTTGTGGCCTTTATTACCACAATTCTCTGGTTGAAAGTTTTTTTTTTTCATTTTAAGTTTAAGTGTAATGGGACTAGTTATTATACGAAATAACTAATTAAAGTATAAATGTACTATCGATTGGAAATCATGGGATAAATCCACCTTTGCAGTTTTCTTTACATAATTTTTACTATTAGTGCAACTGTAACGAATCTAGAATGTAGATACTATAGAGTGATCCAAATGGTCTTATGTAAGGTTTATAAAATCTTTAAAGAGTAAAAAAATCAATAAATACCGACCCATTCCGACAATCAATCGTTGTGTTGATTCTTGAATCAAGTTATAAAGGGTGGACTATCTGATAGTTTCTTTTCAAAATTGCTATATAAAAAAAAATCCATTTAATATTTTTCAAAGTTTTCTGCTTTATTGAAGATAATAATGGTTCAGGGTGCTATTTCACTAATAACTCGATCAATATTGTACTTAAGTGACTGAATCGTTTCTGTATTGTCAGCATAACATCGATCTTTAACCAGCACCCCACAAAAAAAAGTCCGACGGCGGCATCAAATAGCAGCTCAGCCTAGGCAATCCAGAATTGATTCAGACACTTAAGCACAATATTGATAACACAATACACTGAATAAACCGACCCTCACCAGCATATCAGCGGGTATATTGGCAATTTCTGCTCGGATGTTGGCTTTCAGGTGTTGTAGGATCCTTGGACGGCTGACATAAATGCGGGATTTCAAAAAACTGCACACAAAAAAGTGGCAAGTGGTCAAATCGGGAGACCGGGCTGGCCACTCCAAATCGCCCCTTATTGACATGACGTGCTCCGGGAAGTGTTCCCTCAAAACAGCCATTAATGCTCTTAATGTGTGAGTCGTTGTTCCATCATTGTAACCAAATGTCCTCAAAGTCCAATTCATCAAGTCGGGAAAAAAAAATTCGCCCAGAATGCCGTGGGGATCGCAAGATTGAAGCTCTCACTGCCTCAATGTTCTCAGGTGATCTGATTGGCCGAGGGACTTCAGTTCTTTGTCTTGTCATACTCGCAGTTTGTCTGAACGTAGCGATCAATGTAACAATTGATTTCCGATCCGGAACAGGGTCGCACGGGGCTACATAGAAGTGATTTCGAAAGGCGCGCTGGGTTGCGATCACAGAACTTCCATTAGAAAAGTAGGCCTCGATGCCAAACGGACGCTCCTCACAGTTCCAACGCATGATAGCGACTGACCGGGAGAGGGCACAAACTTTAGAACTACGCATCCCTGATAAGAGCACTAACACTCCGCTACGCCCCCCACCACCTCAATGACTCGCCTTTAAAAAAAAGAAGTTATGTGGCACCCTGTAGAACCCGGAACCATTTCAATAAAAATATTTTCCGTAGATAATCGGAAAGTGTAGGGTGTATTCATAAACTTCGAAAATCTGCTCAAGTACAATCGCATTTCTTTTCTTATGCGTTTTTGAACGCTACTAGTTCGCAGAATATGTGCAGTCATGATGAAGTACGGATTTAGTACAAATTTCATGTAAACACCGTTCATAAACGTCAGAGAATTATGCCCGAGAAAAGAAAGATTTTGTTGAGCTTAATTTTTGATTTGCTATCAGAGAAAGAAAAGCGGAGTATTATTCGGGAAAATAATTCCAGGATAAGAAAGAAGAATAATTTTATAAGAAAAAAGATTTATGGCATGAAGGAACATCGTTTATTGCCAAAAAATCCTTTCTTTATTAAGTTGATTTCCGAGTATCCTGACGATGCATTCCATAGCCATTTTAGGATATCAAGGTCCACGTTCAATGTAAGTTGTTTCTTGTTACAGGATAACAAGAGTCACAAAGTGTATTTATAGTTTGTTGAAAATGAGTTGAAAGCATTGTGGACGATTAAAAAAACTGGTCGACCAAATGTGCCATTGAAGTTAGCGTTGTCCCTGACCTTGTGGAAGTAGGCCAATGGATCCTGTTTTAGGGAATTAGCGAATCTGTTTAATGTTGCCCACGGAGCTGCATTTAATTATTTTTGAAAATAATTAAGCTTTTATTTGCACTAAGAAAGAAATTTATTAAATGGCCTTCAAACAAGTTTCAGAACCGTTTCCATCTTCAGCAGATTCAGTGTCTTGAAAAAACTGAACTACAAGCGACACTTTCACTGTTTCCAGTCTCAAGCGATAAGCTTGCACAAAGGAAACCTGGAGGAGGAGCTATGCTGTGCCTCCCACCGTAGGTTCTATCGAATAGCTCAAAATATTCCCATGTTGTCGCATCGCGGCCGGATTCTTTATTCTTCTTTTTAATTCTTTTAAATGTCGTCACCAAGTTTTCAAATTTTTTTTTTACATCGGTTGCCTCGAACTCAATCAATGGGTCAACTTTTTTTATTTCTGCCAAAACAGTCCTCCACAGTGCAATTTTCTTTTTTTTTTCAGCATTGAAGTCAGACTCTATTTTCAGTCTAACTGTTATGAGTAGCTTTATGTGACTGCTCTTCCAAGTTGAACTTTTTGATTCGTTTTTCCTTTAAAAATAACAAGCAATTTATTTCGCATAAGAATATTTATGAGATATTTGTAATACCTACATTTTTGTGTAAAAATAAATCCACAGAAAAAAATTTGAAGATTTGCGTTTTTCCTGCAGCCAGAATAATTTCCCTAACCTTACTACACGACACTGACGGTAGTCTGTCATTTATGAACAAGAGCTAATACAGTTCGCTTAGGTTAGTTCGACTGAAAATCTGCGTTTATGAACGCGGATATTGCAAATCTGGACCTTCATCTTCTAAGAATCTGGTTCTCCAAACACAACGTGGTCATAAGTGCCAAGACTAAGATTATGTTTTACAGTTTGTCGTCTATACCGGATCTTGAAGTTAATCTGTACTTTCATTTACCAGAGTGCCAAAAATTCAATCTTTCCATTTGCAATTGTAGGTCTGGCTTATCTTCTCCTACCTTTAATTGCAGCCTAAGTTGCAGTGATAAATGTTTTTTAATCGAACACGTCAATGAATTTAAATACCTGGGGCTTATCATTGACTCGAAAATGAGCTTTTCGAAACATTTAGATGCTTTGAGGAATTATTTACGCTGTGCGCTTCGGCATTTATTCTATTTGCGTAATATCTGTTCAAGTATGCTTTTTAAAATTATTTATTATGGTATTGTTCATTCAAAATTACAATATGGTATTGCTTGCTGGGGAGGTATTTTTAAGAATAAAATAAATCCTCTATTGATTTTACAAAAATAAATCCTGCGAAAATTATGCCTTAAACCTGTGAGACATCCTAGTTACCCTTTGTGTTGAAGTGTTTTTTTATGAAATCTGGCAATCGAAATTTCCGATTAATCTCAAACTATAACTTACGTGGAAACTTTTCGTACTCTGTATCTGTTCCTTCTTTCCATATTACTGCCTATCGTTATTTTTATTATATTTCGTCTCTTCGTTTATTCAACAAACTTCCTAAATCGTTCAGAACAATCACTTTACCTGGAATGTTTCTTAAACTAGTAAAAAATTGGCTTCTTATGTTCAACTTTGTTGGCATAGAATCTGTTCTTTCTGACTTTCTGGTATAAATTAAATCTTAAGTTTTTTTTTAAACACTGTTTAATGCTATAAAGTAAATATGTTTTCTTTCAATACTCCTTAATATTTTTTATAAAAATACTATTTTTTGTAATTTTTTTCAAGGGTCACCCCACCCAAATAAACTAATTTTGAACTGTTTATAATTTATATTGAAGTGGCACTCAACACTATTTTTGTCACTTATGTATAAAAAAATACAGAATGCCAAAGGGATTTCTTATATTTCATATCTACTTAAGGTTTTATTGTTATGTTAATTTTCGAACTGTGAATTAATACACTATTTATATAAGGAATTTTGAATAATAAATAATATAATCTAAAAAAAATCTATAAAATCTTTGTTGCTATGACGTTTATGAATACACCCATACTCTCTTCAATAAAGCAAACAACTTTGAAAAATATTAAATAAATTTTTTTTTATAGCAATTTTAAAAATAAACCAACAGATGACCCCTTCTTTTTGAAAAATGGTAATAGGCAGCATGGAACTATATTCCAGTTTTGTACAAACATAATATAGATTGTAGTAAGCGAAATTTTGCGAAATATACTTATCTAAAAAAAGATTGTTTTATTCGTTTTACAATGCAATAGGTAATTGCGTTCGGAAGTTATACCATCCGACGTGATTTAACTGAAAGTAATACTCTTTTTAAATAGAACGCTCCTTTAATACAAGTTTTTTCTAACCTTATCTCCACCTACAAACTCCAAAAATTTGACCGGAGAATCTTGGTAAAAAAAATAGTTTTATATTATTTTGCGCATTCTGAAAAGCATTTGCTGGAAATGTTCAAGCATTCACATCACCCAATGAACTGGTCGTCACGAGGCACTATGCATCTTTTTAATTCTTTCGAATGCAGTCGAGCATGTATTAAGAAGTGGCTCCTTAAGTTAACAGCTGTAAACTCTCCTGCACGTCAGCACACAAACCTTGTGTTGGTTCGGTGTTCCGGACCGTTATTTTAATTGTATATCCTAATTTGGCTTCCTTGTTAATATGGTGAAAAGTAGTAGGATGACAGGGGAGCATTTACCATATGGGGGGGGGGGGATTTGCCACCACTCTTTTAACTTATGCCCATATAGATCAAGTATTGCTTTAGTTAAAAAATTTGATCTCGAAATTTTGATCAATCTTGACATTACTGTGATAAAGTTGCTCAAAAAATTTGGTCTCGCAATTCTATCCGTCTATCCATGTATACCATTGAGTACAGCCCAAATAGCTGTATGAATTTTTCAAACTTCATATCTGGGGTCTGTGGTCTCCAAATTAACGATACTTTACTTAGGGCCATTTTTGAAAATGTGTCATTTTCTCAAAAATGGCTCGTATGATTGCGACAAAAGTTCGTATCTGTGGCAACATGGACGACTGCAATTAAACTACTTTGAGATATTCGCTAAAAATTTTGATAACAGTACTTTACTTAATAGCCTACTTAGGAAAATTTAAAATTGGCATCTAAGTCATTTTGGACATGCATATATAGGGATATATGTACGTATATAGCGCTTACTCCAATTTTCGGTCGTAATAATCGTCCCACCAGGGAAAAAATCGAATCAACATATTCACTATTGAACATTCATGTGACAATGAGATAACGCACCGCTTCAGTTCAAAATGAGCCAAATAAGTCGATTCCACGACATTCACAGGAATTGGGAATCTCTCAGTCCACATTGTGGGGAATTTTGCATAAAGATATTGGCCTACACCCTTACGAGATCAAATTAACTTGATCATTTGAAGTGCCGAAACTTTTCCGATTGGGCTCTGCAAAAGTTTGAAGAAAATCCTGAATTTCATCGAAAAATCATCTTCAGCGATGAAGCTCATTTTTGGCTTAATGGCTTTGTCTATATGTCCAAATAATATAGACTCCATTGCATCCACAAAAATGACCGTGTGGTATGGATTTCATGCCGATGTGGATTTTTTCGTCGATGAAAATGATCGCCATGTTACGGGCAATGAAATTCGCTATCGTACCATGTTGGAAGACTATTTTTGACCAGAATTGGATGGACTTAACATCAGTGATATGTGGTTCCAACAAGATGGTGCCACATGCCACACAGTTGGTCAAACAATTGATCTATTGAAGGGGAAGTTCGGTAATCGTGTAATCTCGATAAGTGATCCGCTCGAATGGCCAACTCGCTCATGCGATTTAACGCCGATGGATTTCTTTTATGGAGTTACATTATGTCGTTATTTTATGCCAACAAGCTCAGGAACAATATCAAACGCGAAGTTGCCAACGTTCCGGCCGATATGCGTGGAAGAGTGGTGGAAAATTGACTCCAAAGAATCGATCGCTGCAAAAGTGCTCGCGGTGGTCATATGAACAAGATCGAACTCCATACTTAAATATCTACAATATGTGTACTATACCCGAAATAAATTTCAGTCCGATATCTCAATTATTCTGTGCTTTATTTAAATACAAAATTGTTATGTCCATATTGAAAGACTCTTTACTATATTCAATACAACAGAAAGTTTTATGGTTATGCTGTATTAAAGAAACTTTTATGTGCAGATGTGATATGATAATGTGTTTTGTGGCCTTTTATATGTGAATGGTTTTTAGATGGCTATTTCGCTTTTAAATTATTTATTTCTTGTCCTTCTGGAATATTGATGGATACCATATTTAGGTGTAATATCATGTTACTCAAATCATTATGAACTTTTAAGCATCGGTGATCAAAAAATATGTGTATGGACATTCACATCCAATCCTTGCCATAGCCCCCCCTTCAGGGGGTAGTCTATTAGAAAATATTTATATGTTCGAAGTTATTAATAGTCACTGAATTACAGTTTATACCACACGCAATAATAAATGAAAAGCATAAACCGGTAGAGTTTGGAAAAAAAGTGAGACTCCTAAGCTATCTATGATCGTATTTAAAAGGGTAAAGTCAAAACAAATATTTATTGTTCCATGTCTATATGTCCAGCTAGTTCGAAAATCACTGAAGAAATTTTTTATAAAATTTGGTTTATGTATATATTTGCCTTGATATGCAGGTATTTACAAAATTTTGTCAACAAATTGTCGAAATGGGATGGAGGGTGAGTAACATGTGGGAAACAGTTTCCCCATATTTTGCTTACACATCTAACTCAATGGGGTTTTGCTGAAATTCGGGACTTGAGCTAAGTCGGACATGTATCATAGAAGCATGAGTAAGATATGATGGGTGATCTTTAGCACTACATCTTTCAATTTTGTTTTTTTTAATTTTTTTTTTCTCCACCAGTAGAATTTTTGCAAAGAAAATACTTTTGGTGATACTGGTGGGGGGCAAACATTTCTGAAGTTTTTGTTCTAACTCACCCCTAATAAAGTGAGCGTGGTGTTGCGAAATTTTGAAAACAGATGCAATGATTTTCAGAGGATATTACTGAGATTTTCACGAAAATTGATCTTGAAACTGTTACAACAACTTTTACTTAGCAGGAAGTGGGCGTGGCTTCCAAAATTTGTAACCGAAGTTCACGCATTCTGATGAGATATTCACAATAAATCGCATCACCTAGTTTTGCAAAAGCAATACATGATTTTTTTTTTCGACAAAACACTCCCAAAAGTGGGCGTGGCCATACATAATGTATGGATGAAATGTAGAGCAAGTCAGCGTCTACATATTAATATTTCTCAGTTACTAGCAAAAATAATAAGAAACAGACCGAAAAGTTACAGTCCGTCTGGAACGGATCGTATGATAACCTATCTCTCATCTTCTAACCCATCCATAATTCATTGCTTTGCTCCAAATACAATGAAATCTTTCTGCGAGTTTTTATAAGATTTTACCATATAGTTTGTAGCTAAGGCAATTTATTAGAAGAAAGTGGGCGTGGTTGTCGTCATTTGTTATTGAAGGTCAAACATTCTGGTAAAATATTCACAGTACGACTTAATCATTACCACTTTGGGAAATCGAAAAAAAACGCCTTCTAAAATTTGCGTGCGATTATGTAATATAAGGACGAATTGTAGAGAATGTGAATGTCTATATATGTAGATTACGTTAAGGCGATATTATTCAGTTTTTAGTAAGAATATTTATTAAAGCGCATTTTTTGAAAAAGTGGGCGTATATTTGGCCTGATTTTAAAAATGATTACACTTGTACAGCTTCGAGTGTTAAGAAGGTTATATATCAATTTTCATTTTTCTAGCTCAAAATTTAAGGTCCAAAAGGGGTGACATATGGACGAACATGATCATATATATACATTCTTTTGGGGGTCTACCGTTATTATTTTTCTATGTTACAAACTATATATGTATCAAAATTTATATATCCTGGATTGGATATAAAATGTATTTTTGGGTATTCGATTTCCTACAACCAACTCTAGTTTTCATTTTATGTGTCGCATGATGAGGTGCAAAAATATCTTCTCTTCGGGTATATTGTGCCCAAAAAAAAAATTTTCTTTTTATTTTCGGTTCCAAACATAGTATATATCTGCAAAATTTCTAGGTCTAGCGGTTCTTACGCGTGTGACTTATTGACGGACAGACACACACCATTTCGAATCCATTCGTGTTTCGTTTTATACCATTCTGGAAAGGAAAACTAAAAATGGGTATTTAATACTCTAACAGATCCTGAAGCACCCTATTTTAAAAACACCCTGTATACTTTCCCCGATTCAAAAACTGTATCATTTTATTGATTCGAAATCCATTTATATGCACTGACTGAAGCAACAAATATCCAACTAAACATGGTAATGTATATATGTATACTTTATGCGAGGAAAAGCTTAATTGTTACCCACGGCAAAGTATATAAATTTGTTAAATAAACACAATTACGGTTCTAAATGTTCGAACCAGTTAACATTGCAATTGGGGATACTGTTTATATCTTTCAAACCAACTCGTTAAATTGTAATGAAACTTAAAAAAACATTGTGCACTATAGGAAAGTGTATACGTAACTACATGTAAGCAACATAACTTTTTGGCACGACCAAACATGGCCAGGTCAACTGGTAATAAATACTCCTTTAAACTTTTGAGTACGTAGGTAGGTACTCGTATGTGCATCCCTCATGTAGTGTGGGGGTGTCACGTGGATACATCACAACGTTGCAACGTATGATGGCGAGACTACGCTATTACCTGTGAAATATACAAATAATATTAAACGTATTTTTCTTGTCTGCTCATTTATTTTTATTTGCATGAAATGCGAGTATGTCACATTTTATAAGAATAAATAACCTTGACATGTTAATTTCAAAAATGTCGGTCCATTTGATTATCTTGTGGAAAGATATTTATCCTTGGCTCAATTGTTTGTTTCTACTTCTATATTCTAAAGAAATAGTGGTTCGGTTGATAAATTGTGTCTGAGATTAGGACAGCTTCTGATCCTGTATCTATTATGCTGCAAATGTGCAAAAAAAAATTGGTTATGGTTATCTTCATGGCGACGAAGTGTGTATGTCTGTCGTCTGTCCGTCGAATGCCTATTGCTTAGATAGGTATGTATGTATCTTTCGTTCACGATAATTGCACCATTCAAATGAATGATTTATAATGTATCGATTTTGGTAGCAATTGGTTTGGTGGTTTTGGAAACACAGTTAATTTTACACAGTTTCGCTTATGTTTTTATTTCGTTCACGAAAATTTGTTTAAAAATAATTCAATGATTTATGATTATTTTTGCATAGTATTCGCTTCAATGACAATGTATTCATAGCAAAGGGAAGATAGACAAAGTTTTGCTCAATCCTGTGAATTTCCAAGAAAATCAGTGCTGCCACTTTGATACGATCGTAGAAAATTTCCTACATTTTCAAAGAAATAAACTCATATACTACTTTGCTGCCAACATTTATCAAATTCATGGACTTTGCCACGTTTTATACTTTTCCTCGATTAGACACATTTTTTACGTTACTTTTCCCTAATCATTTATATAGTTAAATAGAAAATTTAACATTATTACGATTTTAGAAGAACGGCGACCTAAAGGAGCTACTTAATAAAAATAAATTGCATCAAAAAAGCTACAGATATCCACTTTGTAAAACAACAAACATGAAAATTCGGATTTGCCGTGATAATTACTACCACAACCTTATGAAAAATTCTCTAAAAAACTTGAAGAGATCAGAATGTATCTATAACTGATCTCATTTTTCTTCTTTTTGTGGTTCTTTTCTCCTTTTGTGGAGCACGATATTTTTAACCAGACTCTATTTGGTGTTTCCCTTGAGATGTTGTTCCATGTATACTGCGGACGTAGAAGTTCTTCCTCGACTGTCCTTCATCACGTTTTAGCAGGAGCACCAGGTCGTCGGCTACCTTGCGGGTTCCACCGAAATGTAGAGGTGGATGTAGAGGTAGTTATTTGGTTGCCGTAGTGCATGACCAATCCAGGACCATTTTGGGTTTTATGATTTCGGTCACGGCTCTCTTTTGGGCTGTGCAATTCCAAAGTTCCAGATTAGTTATTATATCTATTTGACGTAAGCAGTTGTTAATAAATACTTTTTCGGGTTTCAATTTTATTTGAGTGTTTCCACGTTTCACATCCATAGTACAGTACCGATTTAACATTGGAGTTGAATGTGCGTACTCCTTTTGGTGTAATGGTTGGAGAAACTTAGATTTTATTCATTTCTCTTTTTGCTCGGGTGGATGCGGTTGCGGTTCCGCGCTCGAACCTGTACAGTTTGGATCACAAGCGAACACACTACCCACTCCATCATAGCCATCTTAAATACATAGCTTAGTATTCAAAGAAACATGGGTGGGCTGCCATATGTTCCTTAGTTGGCTAAACCCGAATTTAACCTTAAAAATACGTGACATGACGTCTTGATCTGCTCCATTAGTATTTATTACAATACTGCCTAAGTACGTAAAACTTATTACGCACTTAATGCTTTCATTGCCTAACCTCAAATGAGGGGCTGCAAGCAGCTCCGCTGCTCATAACTTTAGTTTTTGGGATGAGTATCTCCAACCCAGCCTTGAGGGCTTGCCTATTCAGAGAACATATTTTAGTCTGAAGATCATTAAGTTTGCTGCTCAGGAGGCATACGTCATCGGCGTATTGCAGATCTTCCAGCTGTTCGAAGACACCCCCTATTGGATGCTCTGTGTACCTGTTACAGCTGCTAGCATCACTTCATCCACAGCCAGTTTGAATAGTAAGGGGGAAAGAATACATCCTTGTCGTACATCAGTTTTGACATTATGCAGCACGCAGTTTGTGTAGATTGCCTTAATTACTTTGACGATTTTTTCTGGAATGCCTCCACATAATAGAACAATCCAGAAATATGTCCTATTGAAACTGTCAAAAGACTTTTTGAAGTCAATAAACAGATGACCTGAACTCATTACACTGCTCGAATATAATTCTAAATACTCGTACTATATTAACCAGGTCTACGCAAGATCGATTCCTCTGAAGCCATATTGATTTTTCCCAATGTCCCTTCCATGGCAGCCCATATTCTGATATGCAAAATTTTGGTGAAAATTTTGCTAGGAATATGTAAGAGTGTTGTTCCTCCAAAAATTGTTGCAGTCCGAAGTATCGCCTTCCTTTGGATGTTTAACTAGAATTTCTTCATTCCACTGATCAGGAAAAACTTCATCCTCTCAGATTTTCTGCATTATTGGGAGCTAGATTCGTCGATAAATCGATGGTACACTTCAGAAATTGAACATGTACTCGTATGTTATCATGTCCAGGTGCTTTGTTATTTTTCAATTGCTTTGGATGGCATCGACTACTTCAGCTCTAGTCGGAAGGTCGGTATATATACCATGAAGGAAATTTGGCATATGTTGCTAGTCATTGTGAAACTTGTTTGTAAGTCCGAGTGGGTTCTTGAGAACTTCTTCGAAATGCTGGGTCCACCTAGGTATTTGCTGTTCTTTGTCTATAAGTATCCAATGGACTTTCCAGACAGCTTCCTCGTTATGATTTTCCATCGATATGATGTCTCTGAGTAACGCAGCAGTTTCCGCTTGTTCAGCTAGTCCTTCCAACCATCTATTCTTATCTTTTTTTGATGGTTTTCATAAAGCGCTATATCGGTTTCCCAACTCTCGTCTTTCAGATTTCGACATATCTACCTATGTTTTCTGTAGCTTCACGGATCGCCGATCTTCTGCTAAGTCCTACGTTGCCTAGGTCATTTAGACTTTCCTTTAGTTGTTCTTGTATACCAAGTATACACTATTGCTAGTATTCTGGTACACTTCTGTTACCTTTTGCACCATAGTCTCTACGTTTTGCACTACTTCTCCATCTTGACTTGAAGGCAGTGTACAAATATTGTTCTTGTCGACAGATGTGTTGGAGAGTGTCCTGATACCATAAGAGTAGCGAAAGAGTACAATGATCAATTTCTCTCGATTGAGCAAAACTACTTTCCGGGAAATTCCACCGTATATTTTAGCTGTTGTACTAGTACCACGGATATCCATTTGTCTAGGAATAGCTACTGCACCAAATTTCTTAAACAATTAAAATTGTGATGTTTCCAATTTTGTGCAGAAAAATATTGCCCTCTACATCATTGGCATTTTAGCACATCTCTTTAATTTGAGTTAACTTAAATGCTCCACTTTTCAAAAAAGGGAATAGAAAAGAAAAAATTTCACTAACGTCTTCGATTTTGAAATTTTTGAAAAACCGGTTAAGAACAAGGTTTTGGAATATGTTGGGAAAATCAATTTTGTTTAGTCCAGTGCAGTTTGGGTTTAGAACAGGCCTTTCAACTGAAGATGCTCTTTTGGATTTCTGCTCCTTTATACAGAAAGTATTGGATGACAAAATATCTTTCGCTGGGTTTTTTGTTGATCTAACAACTAAAGCTTTTAACATGGTTGAACACAGCATCGTTTTGTATAAATTAGATAATGCAGGATTTCGTGGTATTATGTATGGTATAATTGGTTTATTTCTTCTGTCAACGACAGGATACAACAGGTTAAAGTCCGGCTGAGTCTATGTCTCCCCAGGACTTTTAATTTTGGGGTTCCTCAAGGGTCTGCGCTTGGACCTATCTTCCTGTTTTTAATGGTGCCGTGAAATAATGCCAAGCGAAATAAGGCCAAATCTGAAAATTTGGCCTTATTTCACTTTGAAATAATGAAATAAGACTATATTTCAACATTTGGCCTTATTACACTTTGGTAAAGTGAAATAAGGTCAATCCCATTTGTGAAATAAGACCAAATATGGTCTTCTTTCGCTTTACAAAAGTGAAATAGAGCCATACGAGAAAATATGGCTGCAGTTCCAAACTTTACATAAAAAAAACCTCGCACCCACTCCAAATCCTACCCAAGCAGGGGAGTTGCAGGGGAGTTGCAGCATGCCCCCCCATAGATACTCAACTGTTATATATATATATATTATATCCACAATGCATAAACAGTAGAATTTGGGCTTGTTTCAATTCTTTAAAGTGAAATAAGGCCAAATGAGGTAAAAGCGTAATAAGGCCAGATTGGCTTTATTTCACTTTACCGAAGTAAAATAGGGCCAAATGTCGAATTACGGCTTTATTTCACTATTGCAAAGTGAAATAAACCCAAATTATTTTGCTTGGCGTTATTTCACGGCACCGTTTTTAATTAACATCATTTCCATATTTGCACTGCCTTTTGGTGGAAAAGTTAAAATATTTGCTGACAATGTGGGAATTGCATATGGCTCAGTCAACCCTGATATCAACCATGATGCGCATCTACTGAGAAATTGGTTTGCTGAACATAAGCTAGGAGTTATCTACGAAACAAAGATTATATTTTTCAACCTAAGTTCACAGGAAAGTCCTGACATAGATGTCAAATTTCACGCGCCTAACTGCTGTAGGTACCTATTATCGATGTGCCTTGCTCACAACGCTGAGACAATTTTCGATGCTAATACCTCTTGTTATGACACATGCTTTAAAGTTGAAATTTAACTTATCTTGGAGTGACAATTGATCGGAATTCGACTTGGCGAGAACACTTTTCAATTTTAAAACAATAACTCCTTGTAGGATCACTGTGCGATCACTGAGCGGGAGGTTCAAAGTTCGAATACAAGAAAATAAAACGAAAATAGTAATGAGTTTTCTCACGGTCCCGCCTCTAGCCAACGTCTGACAAACATCGGAGAGTAAAAACTGTGATGAGAACCTTCTGTTAATACTAAAAATTGACCTTCGGAAATTGTAGTTCCCAACAATTCATGCGGTGCCCAGGACGAGTGGCTACGATATGCTAGGCCAGGTCCTATATAGGTCTGTTAGAGCTAAAATATTATTATTATCGCTTCAACAAATGTTGCTCCACCGATATTTTAAAAACAATATTTTAGATTTTCCACTCAAAACTGCAGTATAGTACTCGTATAAGCTGTAGGAGGGTGCTAACTTAAATAAACTGCAGCAGTTGACTGTCCTGCAAAAGTGCGCCATAAGGAAAGTTTGCACTCGTGTAGCCCATTCTTTAGAACTACGAAGTACTACAAATTTACTATACAAGATCGGACATGTAGAGTTCAATCTCTGACGCATATACCTTGCGTAGGAATTTAATCCTTTCATTGTTATCCCTGCATTGTATCCATGCTTTATTTTTTTTTTTTTTTTTTTTTATATAATTTGCGCGCGCCAAATGGGATATGAATACCATTAAAATATTTCAGGGCACGGGCGTTTGTATAAATTGAGAGAGAGAGAAAGATAGATTGGTGTAGTGGGTTTGAAACTTAGGTGGTATTAAGTTTCAGTAAATTCCAAGGGTGGCGTCCAGATAACTGGGGAGCTTGTTTGTTTTGCTTTTTGTCGTTGCTCTTGATTCACAGTATTTTTTTCTCTCTGCCTGATGTCATCATCACGATCAAATTGCATTTTAAGCCATATGACCACCCTACTGCCAGTGTTATGCCTTCGCAGTAGAGTTGACTAAGCTTGAATAAATTGGTACTTTTCCCCCTTCTGGTGTTAACCGAAGTTCTCCTGTAGATAGGACTCGGACTTTATGACTCTAAATGCGGGCTAAAAAGGGGCCTACATTTAAAGGCTAGAATTTAATTGTAAATAAAGTTATTCTCCTAATTTGCCAATTTACAATTAACATTACGTTGCAATATTGCTTGACTAACCAGAATTTAGAACTGATAATTTATATAGCGTGCATGAAATGAATGCACATAATGTTAAGGTTTTACATACAGAAGAAAAGATCTTAGTTAAAACTTTGGGGCTAGAGTTGCCCGAAAGAGCTAAAAGTCCGATCACTGCCTCTAGCACACCTTATCCAATCCAGTTTATCTTAGGAAGTATTTTCCCTCTATTTGGTAGGATCTCAGGTATGTTACTCTATTGTGAGTCAATGCCCATAGTTTTGTGAGTACTCGTAGCTTATTCCTACTTAAGCTCCTGCAAGTTTCCTATATTGTTTCTTCTTTTCCTCATAGCTCTTCTCGGTCGATATTACCGCCCATTCCACAGAATGGGCGGTGATCCTAAGAAAGGGGAGCTGCATCTCCTTCTCCAGCCTTTCCCCTTCCTAATTCCCATCCACAGCAACGTGACCTGGGACTCACTATAGGGTAACGTTGTTGAATTTGTGTCGCTGAGTTTGTTCAGGCATTCAAATACTATTTTATTTTGTGATTTTTGATGGTACACAACATGGGATCGTTGTTACATTCTTTCTTTCCATGAACGGTGCAACTTTATTACACATACGAGTAATGGTATGTGTAGGAGTTATATTATATATATTATAGACACCATGGTCGGCGTAAAACTAACAGATCAGCTGGGCCGTATGGTGTGTGAGTACTGTAGGTACTTCCCTGGTCAGTTGAGTCGCACTGTTTAAGCGTAAGTCACAGGTTGGCCTATGCGGCCTTGGGACTTTTCCTTTGCTTTATGATACAAATATAAGTAACATTTTGAAGCGAGAGGTGGCCACGGTGTAGTGGGTAGTGTGTTCACTTATGACCCGAACTGTGCAGGTTCAAGCCCGGACGGGGAACAGCGGTTGCCACGTGAACATAAAAGAGAAACGAATAAAACCTAAGTTTCTCCAACCACGCCACCAAAAGGAGTTCTGCCTGGTAGTACAATGGATACAGAAAATTGAGTCTGAGTACTCCGGAATTTGGAAATTTGGGAAAAAAAAAAACTTTTGAAGGTTTATAAATATTAATAAATATGTTTATATAAAGAATTTGATTTTTGTTACGCTGTTCGACGTTTTGCTACACTATATTGCCACAAAACATTTTTTCTTAGTGGCAGCACTGACAACAAAATGAAATTTGGTGGACATATTCAGCGGGTGCTTCGAAACTGGATTCCAAAAAAATATCCGCTCGGCGAGCCTCGGTAGCTTGATTTTTACGCCATATCGGTTGTTGCATATTTTTCTCAATTTGCAAGGGAACTAAAAGTATGTGTAGGTACGAGCACTAGTGACCTATTTTCAGTTTTCACTTTTCGATTTTCTTTTTCAGTTCTATTAGTTTCCCCTTACCAATCTTAATTATTTCCCTATAGACCGTTAAAGTTGAGGCGCTTTAAGCTCCCCTCATAACAGGGCATTGTGTTTTGTAGAGCTGTTATTAGTCATATCGAAAAAAGGACCAGAATAATTTTGTAGAGCGTCTTAAGACGTACGAGTGCCAATAATATATTTCAAAAATTGTTGTTTGCAATGATCCTGCGTTTGTATATTGGCAATATTAGGGTAAATTCGGGTATTATGGCGCAGCGTTCAATAAACCCCAGAAATATCCCATTTCCAATTTACATAAAAGAAATTTAATGATGCAATTAGTTGAGCCTTCTACGTAAACGTGATGTAATAAGTTATCAGCCCTCTGTGAAGTTTTGTGTTCGTTTGGTAAAAGCGAACAGAAATATTTTTTTTTTTTTGCCTGTTACGGGAATTTCCGTATCTCGATAAATATATAGTGTACGTGATTGGTGCGGAGAGAAAAGTGAAGCCAGTAGTTTTGGTTGCACCTAAAAATAACAATTGAAGTAAATAAATTAAAACATGACTTTTATACTTTTTTTAACAATTTATGCAACACAGTTCACTGGGCAGTATAGTATGTTTTTTATTAGGACAATATGGTACATGTGTGGCTTATATTGTTTCAACGTAAAACATGGCGCATATGCTTTATTTATGCAAAATAAATTTTATTTTATCAGTTTCAGCTTCTGTGTATTATTTGTATACAAAATACCAAAAACAGTCATCAAAATCAGACTGAACCGAAATAAAAAGCAAAAAACTAAATGTAAACTCTACATTTCCACTTCTGACGACAAATATCAAAAAGTCGAACCGTCTAGAATATTTCGAAAACAATATTTATGCTGGCTGTAGAGAGGACTATAGGACACTGTTTCTCAATCTTTTCGGTATCATTCACCTACTTGAACTCTCATTTATGATTAATTAATTTATTTTCATTAAAAACTTTAAATTGAAAGGAAGTTGCCACGACCGATCGGACATGGTGGTGGCCTTGGAATTTTTCGCTGCAGGAAGCTCTACTAGGACAGGGAAAGGTGGCAGTAACTTGGTGCCAGGTCAGATGGATATGGAGGCTGATATGCGGTCTAGCATAGTCGTGATGGAAAACAAAACCGTTCCTGCAATGGAGCGCAGGACGAAGTTGGTGAATTTGTTCATCCAAAAGAGTCAGCTGGTCACAGTTTGACCAGTCTCAAATAACTTCCAGTATATTGGGCCGCTATAATCCCATTTGGTTCATTTTCATTCGTCTTCAGAATTCATATTAAAGCACTTGAACCTTTGGAGGGTGCAAATATCCCTAGTACCTTGCACAAAAATAGTGCATATATTTCTATGAGTCTACGATTCAATATGCCTGAGCTCGAACTCATAAAGCATAACGAAGTGAAATTACTTTCTGTCCAGTTACATTTAAATCCTTATTCAAGGCATGGTTCAAATACAAATAAGAATTCTCTGACAAATGTCGGTAGAGTGATTAATTTAAATAGTGCAACAGAAAAAAGGACAACACTTTCTTGCCAACCTTTGTGTCAAATTGGAATAATCATTTGAATAAAGCCTTAAATGCGAAGTAAACGCACTACCCACCCATACATTTTTCTTGCCACCTGTCTGGTGGAAACAAAAGTTTATTAGATAAAATAATTTTAATGAAGAATTGGAAAATTCGAATATTCCTTTAAGTCTATTATTAAATGGAACTAATTAGGCGACAGTTTACCCACCTCCAGTTTGATGAAGGGTGATACACACTTTAGAAAAACACACATTTTTACATGCCATCACATTCAAAACATTCGAAAAAACTATTCAAACTTGATTTTTTATGTATTGAAGTGAAGTACTATAAAAACCGTGAAAAATAAGATTGAATGGTGTAGAACGCAATTACGTACAGTCAAATTTCTTAAAAAAAAAATCTTGAAGAGAATAAGTCTAACAATTATAGTTTGTCCATCGAATTTATGTAAATATTTTATCAAAACTCTGCGTATCTTAAACTACGATTACACGGTCAACGAAAGTGGTCGACGCGTTGAATCTCTGACGTCAAAATGACGTAAGAATTTGTCCCAAAGTGGCAAAATCGTGTAATCGTCGAAAATGTTGTCAACGCAGCCAGCGACAGCCGAATTTGTGGGTAACCTTGTCAATGCTGTTGTCAGTTTTTTTCGAACTGCTCGTCAACGCGTTGACCGTGTCCTAACGTAAACATGGCAGTATTTTCTGCCGCGTCAACATGGCCTGCATTGATCACTTTCCATCGTGGTTTTGTTATTGTTCACTTAGATTGACACATTATACCAGCTATTCTATTAACAGCTACTTATTCTTTTCCTACTCTTGCGTTCAAGTCACCGATTACAAACATGTTCTTGTTACCACAACTAAACAACACCTCCTGTAATCTCTTTGCCAATTTAAATTGCAAAATTATTACGCTTAGATAAGTCACACCCTCCAAAATCTTGAATTCGTAGCAACGTTTGCACTCTAGTTGCCGGTATCCACCGAAACTCGTACTTCATTTCATAATTAATTTCTGTTAATTACGTTTTATCGTGGGAGGCGTGGCTCAGTGGTTAAGTGTGCGAACACTGAGCTAGAGGTTCAAGGTTCGAATCGTAGAAAACACCAAATTAAAAAAAAAAGTTTTCTCATGGTCCCAAATTGTCATGAAAATCTTCTCTCAATCGAAAAAAAAAATATCTTTCGGAAAAGGCATACAACTGTAGGTCCCAGCAATTCGTGAGGAGAACAGAACGAGTGGTTGCAAGAAGGGCTGTTAACGCCAAAATATTTATTTATATTTATTTTAATTTATATTTAAAATAAAAAAACTTAATAAACAGCGATCTAAACTTGTTACAGATAATATTCTCAATTTCTTAGTTTTTTTTTAGTTTTAAAATTTCATTTTTACTACTAACGTCGTAATGGCAGAGGGCATTACAATTAAATATACTGCTAAGTTATCGCATTTGCAGTTTGGAAAGCACTTTTGCTGTGTGCATTCGTGTTACCATCACAATCATTTCTTCTTCCACCTCCTGTCACTATCACCTGAGTATTGTCATCGATCACCTGCTGAAGTTTGGCATTGCGCCCTCACCTTCACAGGTTGTTATTGCCGCCAAAGTAGAATGTTTTATCGTCGACTTTTAGTGTTTGTGTTCGCAGTTCAATTTTTATGTTGTTGTTCTTCTTGGCAATTTCAGATTTTAAAATCATTAAACGCTTTTTTCTTTCCCTTGAAGATTTAGTGTAATCCTTGTGTATAGTCACACCGGTGCCACGAAGTTTAGATGCCGATTGCAAAATGCGTCGCACATCTGCCGTATTATTCAACTTAAAAATTATGTTGTCAATATTGTATTTGGAGCGAAAATGTAGTTGGTGTATCGACAACCAAGAAGGAGTCTGACGATAGTACGAGTAGAATCAATGAAAAAAATACGAGATACTTGAGTATCCCCCTACTGGATTCTCTCAAAATGTATAAAGCATTTTTATGTGATGTGTTGAGTAAATATACTTGTTTTACTACCCGGTTTACTTGACTTTAAGGTAATATCCTATCCTTCTCTCCGACTTTTGGATACTACTAGCACGAGAATTTCGTTAGAAAGCTTTAAGAAATCTCAAGTAATATTGCTATAATTACTTGGAAGATTTTACTATAATTCGATTTTACTATAATTGTTTGCCTAAAATTCCATATTTTAAACGCTCGCTCGAAGTCGAAATAGAATCTAAGGACGAGATTGATAGTCGGAACTAGCTATAAGTTAATCTTCTTATATTAAAAGTGGAACTTAATTTATTTTCGATTGCTCCCAAATGTTTAGGATCTTCTTAGCAAAGACACACTTCAATACAATGCAGCCAACTTCAGTTCACTGTTAAATACCAAACGTCAAAATTTTCATTTTTCTTAAGTAAGAACAGGAAATATGTTTGAAAATTTAAAATATTGCTGGAAAGTTTCTCTATTGCCTTAAAACTGGAAGTGGAAACAATCTCTCCATCACTTCGGTGGAACTAAGATGTTTCCGCTTGATATTTCAAGAGGTTTGAGTTTGGCATCAGGCTCTTTTGTCAAAAATGCATGCATATGGCATCGATGAGTCTCTTCTTCAATGGATTAGAAATTACCTTTCGGGGCGTTCAATACAAGTTGTTTTGGACGGCTTCAAGTCTGCAATTCACCACATAAATGCTGGTGTTCCCCAAGGCTCTGTTTTGTCTCCGACTCTCTTTCTTATTTCTATAAATGATCTCTTGTCTGCAACTTCTAATCCAATCCATTCCTTCGCTGATGACAGTACCCTCAGTTTTTCATATTCGTTTCCTAACTCACGTCCTTGTTCTTCGGCCGTAGAAGGGGAACGGCAACGTATGTTAAACACATTAAATTCCGACCTGGACAACATAATTAAATGAGGTTCAACCAACAGAGTAGAATTTAATGCTTCCAAAACACAATGCTGTCTTCTGTCTCTCAAGCGAAACCAAAACCGCCAACCATTCTCCATGGATGGTACTTGCATCATTGAAACCGAAAGACTTGCCATTCTTGGTATGTGTATTAATAACCATTCATATTCGAGGTCGTCAAAAATGCTGCAAAATGTCCAGGATTCCTTAAACGGTGCGAGAAATAATTTACCCCTTTTGATCTGGCCTCAATTTATAATGCAATCATCCGCCCTAAGCTGGAATATAACGCCCATATCTGGTCTGGTGCACCCAAGACCGTTCTGCACATTCTTGATAGGATACAGAATCGCGCGTTAAAACTTATAGGTGATAGAGACATTGTGAATTCCATTCATTCACTAGAACATAGGAGAAATGTTTCCTGTCTCTCCCTGTTTTATCGTTTTTTAAAGAAAAATGCTCCAGTGAAATAGAATTCCTCCCCTTCAAAATTTTACCCGCAACACATCAGTTTACCCTAAAGCCAAACTTCGGTCGTACTGTCAAATATAGGGATCCATTTATAAGCCGAAAAACACGAATGAGGAGTGATCTACCAGGCTCTGTATTTCCCCATCATTACAACCTTCAAACATTCAAAGCCAACGTGAATAGGTTCCTCCTCTGTTCCTCTTCCCCGTTTCCTCCGACGCCCGTGCTCTAAAACAGTTTAAGGGTATTCATATCCCCTTCGGCGCGCAGATTATAAAAAAAGAGCTCCATCGTCAGCAAAGAATAAGTGATGCACTATGGGGTCCGTCACTTTCCTTGAAGCAGATAATCAAGGACTGCAATAAATAGCAAAGGACTGAAGACGCTTCCCTGGTGTACACCCATAAGAGATATCTTGGTTGTCTATCAAAGACTTTTTCAAAATCAAACAAAAAAGATAAGAATAAAATAAGAAAAACTGCAATCGTACCTTCGAGTACATATGTGCTAAACATATTAGAGGAACGCACTCGGAAGTCATAAATAGTTGGCGTTTTTTTGGCATAGGGTATACTTCCATCAATTCCATCGTATTTCAACATCCTCTTCTAATTGCCATAGGTGCCCTTTTTAAGTCTTTTTCACGACACAATAAATTGAAATATCACTCTCTTAAACACAACTTGGATGTTAGTAAGTTAAGTTCAACTTGGTGGCATTTGTATTTCGTGCAAATCAGTTAGTTATGACTGGTACTCGCTTATGCTGTCTAAGCAACTATTTTCTCCAAAATAAACAAAACTATCACATCAAAGTACATAATTTTGTTGACTTAGACTTAGTTCGATGTTTGGTCTAAAAATAGTTTATTCAATTTAACAGAATTTAGCAGCAAGTTCTGTTTTTTTACTTTAGAACTCAAACTTAGTTGCGACTATCAATCTCGCCCTAAGTAGCAACACCTTAATATGCATTAATCAGTTTCAGTTATAATACCCGACGTACTTAGCTGGCGAAAGAAAACGGATATAGTATCATAGGTTGAGTTAAATATACATACGTATATATATAAAATACAATATAACTTTTCTGTATGTTTTGTTTTATATTTTACTACTCTGGGTCCTATGAAATCACATTATGTATTCAAAATAGACACAAAAGAAAAAGGTGAAATTGTTGGTGTAGTGAAACCTTTCTTTTCATAAAACGTTTACTAATATTAAATACATACATACATTTTAAGCCGAGTGCTTTCGAATGCACGGTAAACACCAGTTGGCTTTATTCGAACAGCAGGCGATTTTTAATTAATTTTCACTTGCAATTGTGAAAGGATTACTTAAGGAATCTGACATAATGAATCAAAATAATTGATGAGATATTCGTGCGAAAAAATCTCAACAATACTCGTACCGTGAGGAGTGAAATTAAAATCGTAATGTAATTGAAAATGAGTTAAACGATATGTTACCTTTCTGGCTGTCACGTACATTCATTTGGGTCGTTTTCCTGTTTTTTTTTTTTTTTTTTTTTTGTGAAAATGCTTTAATTGAGTTTCAATTGGATTAAATATTTATTTATGTATTTGTGTGGATTCCCTTTTCGTATTTCAATCTCATTAAGTAATTAGGGTTGGACAATAAAGCACATACGAGTATGGGATGTGACGAACGATGATAAAGGGAGGTTCGCTTATTTGAGTGCTTCTGATTGAATGTCATTGGTTTTTGCGATACGTACTGTGTACAAGAGATGAATTTGCAGATTGGAAAACGTATTGATATTTTGTTATTAAGAAAATCTGAAGAATAAGCATCTTTTATCAAAAGACTCTTATTCATTATGACGCTACGGATTCCGACAACTGTTACTGCGCCCATTACGGGGTACTTGTATATGTACCTAATTACTTTATGTATAGGCATGAGTTGATTTAAAATGATTTGTAGGATTATATCATTGCAAATCGCAAATAAATGAGAGTCTTACCAAGAGGTATCATAAAACTCTGACTGAGAATGGATCTCTCCGGAATAAGAAGACAGGATAAATAATTATCTCCATGGATGGATCCATGATGGATGGTAGAGCCAGAGCAGGTACTTATCGTCTCAGAGAGACTTAATTCAACAAGTCATCTTAGTCTGGAGATAAAACCTTCAGTAGACTAAACCAAGACGGTAGCTCGAAAAAAAAAATATCCTGAAAGTTCTATACAGTCACACAGTAATCAGGTGCATTGACCAGAGGGAAATTAATATGCCACTGCCGATGTGGTATGTTCAGAAACACAACGAATGTACATCTCGAAATGTACTGATACTCGTATTAGCTTTGGTAATGGGGCACGTAGGGATCGAAGAAATCGAAAGGTGAACACTCTGGAAAGCGGGGGTCAGCATTGGAATTTTGTGTCCCTGAACCATTTTTTGCTTTAGGCAAAGGAATGTTGAGGAGTATGATCAGGAAATGGGCTGCTAATTAAAGCTCGGAACAGTGGTCAGACGTCGAGAAATGCAGGCGAGCCAAAAGTTGTAATTCAAATTTCGGTAAACTCTACCAAGAGAGAAGTATGCATCGCATTCAGCAATAAAATCTCAAGTGGATAGTAGCGGTATCCATACGGTTTGGTAACATTAGGTATCATCTGAAGAAGATGGGATTTGTAGACGACAATACTCATGCAGGTTATCCGTGGAGGATGCTGAAACAGCAACAGATATGTATAATGTGTAAATGTCCGGCAGTAACAAGCAGAAGAAATTATATAACACCCTACGAGTACTACTGTTTGAAAATGGTGACAATTTCCCAGAAACCTACCAGAAATCGAAGTCTGGGAGAAATCTACGGAGTAATATCTACTAAGGAAACTTGTGGAAAGGAGACGAAAATGAACCCAACAAGGAAGGCTGATTCCACTTGAAGAAATGCATATCTTGTTCACATATAGAATCAGCGAAGGGATCAGACAACAATAACATCGTGAATGAATTGGATATACCAAAGTAACTGATAGATTTACTATACTGTGATTGGAAAATGTGAATTTCTGGAGTTCCCCTTTTTGAAGAGAAGAAAATAAAACTTTTAGGGAACTTCCGAAATATTCGCTATAATCACATCTACAGAGGTACATAAGATAGTAGTACCTAGTAGATCGTGTGTCTTTGAGTCACATCTTGGTAGCTTATGCCAATATGAGAAAAAAGTAAATCAAATTAGAAATATAATATTTATAATGTGTGTACGTTTTTCAATTAATAAGCAATTAGAAACTGAATATGTAATTTCAAAAGTAATTAAACAACGTTAACAATGGTTGCATTAAAGTCAAAGGACCTTCACGGTGTATATGCACTAGTCCCTCGCTTTGCGCGACTTCGTTTTGTGCGGTTTCGCCTTTGTGCGAAAGGCATTTACCTATTCAAATTCTATTTGCGCGGCTTTGTTTTGCGCTAATCCTGACATTATACGTTATGTTCTATTGCACCAATTAATAACATACATATTTCCGTCATAAAGAGTAAGTTGATGCTTCAGCAGTGGTGCAGTGGAAGCTTTGGCGTAGTAACAACAACATTGAACTTACATAATTTGAAGGCGATGGTAAAAAGAGGAACAAACTATTAGTGGAAATGTATTCTAGAACTCCTCAATTTGTGTTAAGGAGAAAGCAGCATCGAAAAAAAAATTCAGAGTTTGATTGGAAAATGGAGAGAAGCCGACTGCTTTGAAAAAAATTCATGGGATAAATGAGTCGAGTATACGAAGGATTAGCTTAAATAATGATCGCATAAAATTGTCGGTTATGCAGTCCAGTGAATTGTCACAAAAATCGACCTCCAGAATACTGTCGGCTTTGGTTGAACGGATGGAAAGTATTTTAGCTGCATGGATACAATGACAAACATCCAACCGAATGCCTTTGAGCACAATTGTTATTCGGGAAAAGGCCTTGCAATTGCTTGACCTTTTAAAAAGTGAAGAAGGATATGAAGAACCGTTTGCAGCAAGTAAGGGTTGGTTCGAAAAAAAAAAAAAATAAATAAAAAATCTTCACAACCTGAAGCTTCTTCTCACGAAATATTTAATGCAGATGAGACATGACTCTACTGGAAATGCATGCTGAATAGAACATTCATTTCGAAAGAGGAGAAGGCGGCAAAAGACCGAATCACGATTTTGTTATGTGTGGACACCGAGAGAGATTTCAGATGCAAGCCTTTGGTTATCCATACAGCTGAAAATCCGAGGGCTTTCAAAGGTCTTTCGAAGTCAAATTTGCCTGTTCACTGGAGATCGAGCAAGAAAACTTGGATAACTGCTTTCATGAATGGTTGCCGGTCAATTTTGCACGTTAAGTCGAGGAATATTGTAAAAAATCCAACATTTTTTTCAAAGTGTTACTTGTCCTGCACAACGCAACATCACATCCAGATTAAAGTTTGCTTCTTACCACCGAACACAATACAACCAATGGACGAAGGAATATTTTCAACCTTTAAGATAAACTACCTAAAGCATTTTGGAGTTAATCAAAGCTTCTGATGCAGAAAATGACATTGACATGCATTAGAAGCTTTCGGAAAAAGTTTTTAGTTTTGGATTTAGTCCGCAACATGAAACGAGCATGGGGAGAACTAAAACCATGAACTCTACCATCAGCTTGGAAAGACTTTTACATCCAAGTGTCCCCAAGTGACACTGAAATGGATATGGAAGGGTTACTTCAGCTTGGAAGGCAAATTGCTGGAGAAGGGATTGAAAACTTGGATCAAGAGAATATACTTTTTGCTTTTGTTATTTTTAAGTTTGTTATTTGTTTCTTTTTAATCGTTTTTTTTTTTTTTAATAAACCATAACTTAATTATAAACTACGGTATCTTAAATATCTCCTAGTTGTTTATATTGCTCTTTAAAGGAATGCAACCTCCTAAATTATATGAGGTTCTTACTTCGCTTTGCGCGAGACTTTTCATTCCCCTAACCCCCACGCAAAGCAAATTAAATAAAGTATCAACATTAAATACAAATTATTGAAATAAAAGTGCCTAGGACCTACGAAGGTCTTAGAAAGGAACTGACTGTGAGCAGTTGATAGTCCAATCGTATTAGCATCCATCGTATGATTGTTAAACAAGTATATACGAGTAGCTACTTAAGTAGAAAGGACAGAATACAAAAGGAATTAAATTTCGTATGTGATATTTATCTGCGCAATGGACGACGCCATCAAAAATTGCCAAGAAAGGATGCAAAGATTCAGAGTCGGATATAGAGGGCTACAGCCAATATATTTCCCTCTGCTTGCAAATAATGAAGAAAATATGCAAAAGAGTGTAAAAATAATGAAAGATGCGTTAGCAGCCCAGAAATTGGAGCTCAATGTTGAAAAGACAAAGGTGGTGGTGATAGGAAATTAAGCAGGAGTTGCAAGTGTAAGGGTAGATGGAGAAGTCATCGAGCAGGTGCAAGCATACAAATACCCAGGAAATTCGTAAGACGACCTGACGGCGAGGATCAAAGCGGCAAATAGACTGTATGCAGCATTAAGAAGAAAATTCTTGGACAACAAAGAAATCACATAAGATACAAAAATATCAATCTTCAAATCGATGTACTTACCTGTGTTGCTACACGGAGGTGAAAACTGGATACTCACAGGAAGACAAGAAAAACAAATTCAAGCCCTGGAGATGAAATACCTCAGGAGAGTTATAGGAGCCAGGAGAATAGATAAGAAAAGAAACGAAGATATTAGAAAACAACTGCATGTCAAATCGGCTAAACTAAGTCTCGAGGAAAAGAAATTAAGATGGTTTGGACACTTAGTGCGTATGGAAGAGAATCGGCAAGTTAAAAAAATTTGGGAAATAAGACCGGAAGGAAAAAATAAAAGAGGAAGACCCAAAACCACATGGGACGCTACCGTTGAAAAAATCCTGATAGTAGCTGGGGAAACTTGGCTCTCGGCTAAACATATAGCAAGAAATAGGACACAGTGAAGAAATTTCACGAAGAGATAAATGGACAGAACCACCGATGATACCTCGACACCTTAGGGTATATGAGGACCGGATTATGTATGTATGTATGCATGTGGTAGCTTTGGTTTGATTTTTATTGGCATCTTTTCCTTATCTAAAAAAGAGGAAAAAAACCAATAATTACTTCTTTTTGTTTATAAGAATATTGTAAACCATCTTGATCTCTTGTAGATCAGAGAGCATCTTTTTCTGATTTTTCGCAATTATCTTGGAAACTGTTTATCTTAGGTAAACACAGAGAGAGAAAAAATAGGAAAAAACATGAGATTTCTTATAAGATGATGCAGCAGTTTAAAAAAAAAATAGGATAACCACCGACTATGTATGGTTATGGTTTGAACAAGATGGTGTCACCTTTCACATAGCGCGAGAAACAATACAAAGTTTGCACACAAAGTTTCTCGGCTGCGTCATATCTCTTTTCGGCGACCAAAACTGGCCACAAAGATCGTGCGATATCACGCCGTTGAATTTTTTTCTTTGATATATGCTAATGACCACCAAATGATTTCAGAGCTAAAGGATGAGATTCGACGCGTTTTATTTATAAGCTATGGCAGGATTTATGCTGAAAACTAATGGAAAATTTCGTCAATTTCATCAATGTCTCAACATTTTATTCACATAAAAATATCAGCAGTTTACCAAAAACCAATATATTTTATTTTAAATTTAAATTACAGCCTCCTCTGAATCACCATTTATACTCGTATGAAGGCACATAAAATTTCAACTGCTTTATTCGATGTGGATCGATTGGAGTAAATTAACCAAGTTTCTTACATCTGTAAATCGCCAAAGAGATTTGTATAATAATAAATGACTTGGCTGAATGGAGCGTGCCATTTTTCATTGAATAGGCACGTACATATATAGTACAATTCATCATTGACTAACAGACAGCAAACGCAATATCGGCATCAATTGATGCCCATAGAAAAACGATGCAAACTTTAAGAAAAATAATCGATTTTTAAGGAATAAATAAAAATAAAAGGCACTACTGGGTCGCACGTACTTGCTCCATACAACAAAAATTTGCTTTTTTGTAAAATGCGTTAAAAACTGAAAATTCTGTTGACTATATATAAACAAATTTAATGCCATGTCCTTACATATGTCAAAAATTAACGTAGATATCGACTTCGCAATTTTATTGCAATCGTTAGGGACCACTACTGCATTACCTTTATATCAGAGACATTCCTCTTCCAATACAGACAACATCGATGATCGTAAATTTTGCTGATCACCCTCACAGCGACTATCTAACTATAACCATTTTTAGAAGACACTACCAAATGGTTTGATAACTGGCGCGTAAAAGTAAACGATGATAACACGGTCCAGGTTACTACAAAAACAAAAAATCAAACCTCAAGTACTAAAAATCAACAACAAAGATATCTGCATCGACAAAGTAGCCAAATACATAAGAATGTATCTAGAAAGCAAGCTAAATTGGAAGCACCATACACAGCAAAACCGGAACCAAATGAAGAACAATTTGAGGCAACTATACTAGCTTCTTCGGCGACACACCATTATCTATAAACAACAAAATCTTATTACAAAGAGCTCATTAAACCATCTGTACTTATGGAGCTCAAATCCGGGGCACACTAACGTAATCTATATATATAAAACTAAGTGGCAAAATGCGTGTGTTTCCCTCTACCGCCCGTAATTTTCAATCAATTTAGATGTTTTTTTTTTATAATTTGCACGTGTTAAAGGGGATATGAATACCCTTATACTAATTTTTAGGACACGGGCGTTTTTGTGGAAAGGGGAAGAGACAGAGAGAAAGATAGATTGGTGTCATTGGTTTGAAACTCAGGTGGTAGTTAAGTTTCAGTGAACTCCAAGGGTGGCTGTCCAAATAACTGGGGAGTATTTTTTTGTTTCGCTGTTATTGTCATTGCTTATGATTCACAGTATTTTTTTCCGTCCTCCTGATATCATCATGATCAGGTTGCATTTTACGGTATAAAGGTGATAGGACAAAAACATTCAAAAACATTAAAAAAAAAACTTTGACATTTTTGTGCGCGATACCGTTGTGGTACATACAGCTGAGTACAACAACCGTTTTTTAATGCCTGGCGAAGCAAGCAACAATCTAAAATACTACGAACAATAGTTGACGCAAATTCTCACAATAGAGTAAGAAGATAGCTGAAAAGAACAAGACCTATTGACAAAACCCTACTAAAAGAAAAAAATATACGTATATGTATTTTAAAAATTGTGAAATTGTAACTGTCGAATGTAAGTACAAGCTACAAATTTAAAGCTATATTTTTTCGTCTGATTGTATATTTATTAATTTTAAACGATCCTCATAAGGGGGTTGGTTATATCTATCAATTCAAGCAAGATAGCGAAGAGCAAACAGCCTCAAGTCGGAAATAATGGGTATCGTGATAGGCCGACTATACTAAGCTAGAATATTCAAAGATTGATCTAACAAATGTGCATGTTCAGGGTGTTTTTTTTCACTCTGCGGCTGATTTAAAATTGAAATCAATGAATTATGTTTTCAATGCCATTAATGATGAAAAATAATGTCGGCCAAATGGCCACCTCTAGTACTGGCACAGACGCATGCCATTTCGAACACATTTTTCATCACATTCTGCAGCATGTTATGCGGAATATCTGCAATCGCGCTGCATATATTGTCTTTCAGTTGTTGCAATGTTATTGGTTTGATAGTGTACACCTGGTCTTGTAAGCAATCACAGAGAAAGAAGTCGGGGGCTATTAAATCTGGTGAGCTCGGCGGTCACTTGATATCCCCAATTTCGACATGACCCTGCAATTTCCATTAATTGTCTGACTGTATGGCATGTAGCATCATCTTATCGAAACCACATATTTCGGAGATGAAGCCGAGCAAATTCAGACAAAAATAAGTTTGTAACATCACATTATATCGATTGCCAGTAACAGTTTCGCCATCGTTATTTTCGAAAAAAAAAAAAAAATTGTCCCACCAGCCCAAATCGTACGCCAAACAGTCACTCTACGATTATATAGAGGTTGTTCATGAATTGCTCTTGCTTATAGCTTCATTCAAGTCAAAATGCGCCTCATGACTCATAATAAATTTTTGAAAAAATTCAGGGTCATCTATGTTCAATTGATACATTTGTGCACTCCAGTCTCGTCATCCCTTGTGGTCATTTTCTTAAAGTTCTTGAGTCACTTAAATTTTGTATAGAAATAAATGTACGTCGCCATGCATAATTTTCCACATAGACGTTGGAGAAATCACTATTTTTTGAGCACGACGACGAATCGAAATTTCCGGAATTTCACTCACGTTGTCCCTCACTGCATCAATGTTGTGTTATATACGCGCTACACCAAGCAGTCCAGGCTTCGGTAAATAACTTACTGTGTAAAGGTTCTCGAAATTGTGGACAATTTTTTGATAGTGCTCTTTACAGGCATTCCCCGTCGATTAATTGATGAACCATTTTGATAAAATGTTTTAATCAGTAAAACATCAAACGTGTGGCATTAAGCTTTAGATGGTAAAATAACATTGACAGCTGAACATTACTGCCAACTTTCACATAATAAAACCATTTCAGTGACGCCAATTTTAAAATCGTATGGAGTTCAAAGAACACGCTGTGTAATAATACTAAACTCACTCGTTAAACAAATAATTTTGTTGGCATTGGTCACAAGTCAAATATATGTATATCCTAGACGTATAAATAAATATTTGGGAAAAAACCATTGGAATTCGAAGATATAATGAATCAAGAAAAAGAAGAAAAGGAGCGAAACCTCCAACTGGACTAATTTACTTTTATGAATTTACGGTTTAGCGAATTGTAAACGATGGTAATTTCAAAAAATTATAATCGAAAAAACTGACTTTAGGTAGTCTTTTGTTTTTTTTTTTTGTTTTTTTTTTGTCCAATAGGCTTTTTTCGTTATTGGTAAATAAATAGCATATTTTATTTGACTTTTGGCATTGGGAAAGAAAAATAGGTCAATTATCCTCACATTCCGAAGTACGTATAATACGTGCTTAAAAAAACCAAGAACGTTCCCTTATCATGTAAATACAAAAAGCAAAAAAAAAAAAAAAAAACAGCACTTATCTTAGGAAAACATCAACACGTAGTCTCATTTAAATGAACTCATGGAAATCAAAGAAAAATTCAATATGTAGTTACATGTCTCACAAAGTAAAGCACATCGCTTTCATTCCAAATGGATAGTGTTTTCCACAGCCAACCATGAATCGATATTACATCATTCGTTCTACACGACCATCTATTCGATTATCCTAAATCTTGTGAATTCTTCGAGCACTCTGCTATACAAACAACACCAATGCTGTGCTGTAATCTACCAAAGAAATTTGTTCCCGTCTGTGCAACTTAGAACATAAAATGATGCGTATACGCCCCCCGTTTGACCTAGCAAAATTTAATAACATTAAGTGAGTAATATTTCTTAACACACAATGATGCATACTCGTGCGAAAGTATACACGTTAGAATAAAAAATGTAAATGACACATTTATTGTACAAAAAAAGAGCGAGGTGCAAATTGATGACATACAGAATTTAAAGGACATACTCGTATTCTGAATCTGATCTGGGAGGAGAACGAAAAATTACCCAATACTCGTAATGTGGGGTAGTTTTTTGTTTGCAATATATTTTAGGCGGTGAATTATATTAAGCACAGCGTTCATCGCATAAGTTGCCAATTATTCTTTTTTTTTATCACAAAATGAAGTAGCAGTGAACAGAGGAAAACAAAAAAAAGTAACAAAATAATAAATTTAACGTTTTTGGCAAAAGCAACGAGTAGTCTTACGAGTACAAGCAATTTATTTCAGTTCGTGTTTATGTAATAATTTATTCTTTTGGCAGAGGCTCGTAATAATTGCCGTCTATTAAAAGCACATATTTTCTGAGTTGAGATTTATATCCTGCTTCTGCACGGCGATAATTGTTACTTTATTGAAGATGTCACATCAGGATGTTTTATTTCACATTTCATACTGTCAGTTATACATGAGTGAAGCCATTGACATTCCAGTTAAGAAAAGCTATACTCATATACAGCAAATGTACATGGTTGTGAAAACCCATTACGAAAATTGGAAAACTACTTTTGGTAAACTTCGTTAATCGTCAACCGCTGCAATTGTCAAATGTGTCAGTATACGGTTTTAGTTTTGGATGCTATGATACTCGTACCTACATCTTTTTGGTGACTGTTCTCTTGAACATATGGTGGTGGTGAGTGAAAGCATTGCCGATACCCCAGACACAATTCAATATGATATCAAACTTTTAGGGTGACATGTAATAATAAACCAAAGATAAAATATCGCAACGACAAAATATCTATAGTGCGGTCGCGATGGATGCCAAAGATAGAAATGTTGTGACGGGGAAATTTTCACTTGGTCGTATGCTTACACTAAAACAATTCTATTTTATATTATTATTTTAAGTCAGAATGAAGCAACAGCAACCGCACCCTTCAGAATATTTATACGTTGTTTAGTACACAGCTAGTGAACAGCAGAGCAAACAGAGGACTAAAGAATTCCAAATGCACTTCGAAAATCTAAGAAAAACATAGAGCGATATCGGTCTATCTGCTCGTCAGTCTGCCCACATAATACCAGATTTTCGGCCTCAGATTTTTAGCTGGGCAGATGATATTTCAATACACCTAAGCTTTCCAAAATTCGAAGTAGTAAAGGGTTATTCATTTTAAGGTTGAGATTTCATGTCGCTACCATATGGCATCTGTCAAACCCATCTGTCATCCATAGTGACAGGCAGTTAGTTCTTGGCTTGTAATTTAACAATATGGATCGTTTAACTGCTACTCAATGCATTAATTGCTGCATCTTACTACAAATATGTTAGTTCTGCAATATCTGTGTATCCCGATTTAAGGACAGATTATGGGCACTGTAATCGCCCAACTGACCAAACAATTCTAAACATAATCACCAAGTTCAAACAAATCGGGAGTGTTTGAAATGTCGCAAGGCCTGTTCATCATCATGAGTGAGTGCCGCTGTAAGTGGCCGCCTTTGTGCCCGAAAAACCGGAATTTTAAATTCCATGTTCCGTTTGCATTTGGCATATTTACATCTTTACGCCTCTAAGCTCCACCTTATATAACAACTAAAGCCTACTAAACGTAGAATGCGCAGAACATACGCTGAAAATTAACAAGTTGACTCCGATTTATCGAACAAAATCTTCTTCAGGAATGAGGCCCATTTCTCGTTCGACGAAAGAATTGCAGAATTTGGAGTTCTAAAAATCCAAATGTGATCCATCTGTCTGTCTGTCTGTCCTATGCCTGTAACTTTTGATTCGTTCGAACTACAGAGCTTTCTCTGCAAAATAGAAGTTAATGGACCAAAAATAATAATGGGAAAAAAAAATTGTAAAATATTATTTTGTAGGGGAGGGGGAAATACTTCTCTCAAGCCATCGACAAGGTATAGCACGAAGGATTAAAGTAATGCAGGTTTTTTTCGGAATAGTTACACACAATTTTAGAGTCCTACCTTGTTCCCACTTTTCCATGTTAAATACGGAATCGAATACTCAGAATTTAAAGAAATCGCTGCAGGAGTTCCACAAGGAAGTGTTCTTGGTCCGGTTTTGTTCTTATTTTACTCTCGAGGCATACGCCAAGAAGAAGGCACCGTTATAGCCACGTTCGCAGATAACACGGCTATACTGGCGAAGGAAATTTTGGTCAAGTCAGCAATGAGCTTTGGATAAAATTTGCGAATTGATAAAGATTTGTCGCATTGTTCTTAACGAGACCAAATCAACGCATGTTAACTTTATGTACAGAAAAATAAACAACATTCCCATTTTCATTAACTCTGTACAAATACCATATGCAAACGAGGCAAAATGTCTCCCAATGACTACTAGATAAGGTACTCGTAAATTAGTTGTGGTTGTAGTTTTTGGTGAGTAAAAATCTCACACTACAACGAGCCGGTCCTCATAGTTTCTATGAAGAAACACCACATAATATATGAGTACCTATCTATAGTTCTTATTTGGTTGGTTTGACCTTGTCTTGTATACGTATTATGAATGCCTTCGTTTCTGTGAATGGCTGCCCGCTTCTCACCTGCTAATTTGAATTAACCTGATCCATGTAACGACTTTGTATCATTTGATGTGGGAAGACAAAGTGTATTTCCACATCTTTATGTGACTAAAAACAACATTTTGTGGCTCTTCTGGGGCGTTAACACTACTGTGGCTTTTGTCCTTTAATGATTTACAAACAATGCCGAGGGACTATGTAGAGACACAACTTGCTTAGGTGTTAATGAGATTGCGTTTATTTTCAGCATTGGAATGTGAGATGAGACTTACTCATAAGTAAATTAATTTAATCCTCTGATGAAACTGGTAACATACTTACTTAAGTCTTGTTTCATCTTACGAGTACTATTTCCCAGTTGTCCTGATTCCTCTCGAATTGTACTGAGCCATCAGTGTGACCAGAGTGGAATATTTTTACGTCGTTGGGAATAAATATATTTTTTTAAAAAAGAACCGCGTATAAAAGTGGATTTTTTTTTTTCGAACAGAATATTTAAAGAAAAATATATTCCCTACAAATTAGGTTCATATTCTTTTATCTTATTACGAGGCGTAAAATTTAAAAAGTAACGACTTCCGGAAGTACCTTCTGGTCATAGAAAAATTCTAAAAAGCTGGTTAGGGGATGCAATATCGAAGTTCGAGTTTATTAATATACAAGGGGCACACAAGTTCTCACTCGAATTGGTTCTGTTTGTTGATTATGTTTATTTAGCCGTTTAAATTTTCTCCATTACGAGTAAGTTGCGAAGATAATATCGGACTCGTTCCAAGGCATTTTACATGACCTTTCTCAAAACTTCTGGCGATAAATTTTCCATTCCTTGTCGGTTGATGTCCTATATATGTAGTAATGTTTGCTCGTATAGACCCGTGACTTCAAAAAACTTCAAAGAAAGAACTTTGGAATGGCCAAAACGGGCAATTTTGTGGGCCAGTACATATCTCCAAAACGTGAGTTTAAGCGGCCGGGAAACGCTTGCTGCAGAATGTCCACTGTCGCTCGTGCTGTATGAGCGGTTGCACTGTTCTGCGACGAGCTCGGAAACAAATACCGACAAATTTACTGGCTACTCGGAAAACATTCAAAGTTGAGCCTAAGCAAGTGCTAAAGCCAGTGTGGACGTATGGTCTACAACTATGGGGTTGTACGAGTACCAGGAAAAGCAATAGAAATATCCTACAAACTTTTGAAAATATAGTTCTTAGAACGATCGTTAGCGCACCGTGGTACGTACGTAACGAAGATATTCATCGGGACCTGGAAATTCCCAGCGTTGTAGAAGTGATAACAAAATTTGCTCGTAAACACAAAGATAGTGTTCACGGCCATTGTAACAGTACCGCCATTCAACTACTTGACGCGAACAATCCAATTCGTCGTCTGCACAGGACAAAACCTTTTGACCTCGCAGGAACTTTCATTGGAATTTAACCTGTCTAAAGCACTACATTCTTTTAAATTACATACGAACATCTTTTTCCAAAAATCACGAGTCTCGTAAGAGAAAATAAATCTGCTGGATAAGCGTCGGCTTAGTTGTAGTATTAATCCTGAAGAGTGGTGTTTTTAGTGAGTAAAAATCTCACACTATCATAAGCACGCGCGGTCGGACCTTATGGTGTCTTTACAAGATTTTCACCCTCTCGGCAAAAAAAAAACACTATTCTCCACATGTTCTCCAAACCCAATTCGTCAATTTTCAGCAGCACAAAGTTATTGATCATGGTTTTGTAGCGCTCATCAATGATAGTATCAGTGTTGTCGACGCAGTCCTCGACAAAATATGGGCCAGTCAAATTTCCGCCGTAAACGCCGCACCAAACAGTGACTTTGAGAGAATGTAATGGCTCTTGATGCATTACACGCGGATTTTCGTAGCCTAAGAAGTAATAATTTTGCTTATTTGCTCACGATGATTTTCAGTGGAAAATCATCCTCATCGCGGTCAGGAGGGCTTGGCTTTAATTTACACACGATTGCGGATCTGCAGGTAATAGCTGGTGAAATGCTTGCACTTCGTACAGATACATTTTCAATTCGCCAGCCACGTCTCATACTGTCCCATGTTAAGCGAATCTCCTCGAGGCGGGAGGTTAACGCAGCAGGGTTCGGCCAGTTGGTACCACACGACCAGGGAATCGACGACGAAATTCATTTTGAGCCAAAACCATGGACCGATAATTTGTTAGAAACATTGACACAATTATTCCGCGTTCTTGAGGAGTACAGCAATCCATGGTTTGTCTACGTGTACTCTACTTCTTCTCTTACTTCACAAATGTCAAAATCGAGATGATATAAGATGCAATTTGCATCTGCTGATCGCCCATTATTCTTATTAAGGGTTATTCCAGCAAATTTGAATTATTGCAATACACTTGATGATCCCTATTACAGGTCTGCAGCTAGCCTTTTGGGAATATGTACAGACCTGACAGTCGGTATTGAATTATTGTATTATCAAATAGCTCTCCAATGCCGTGCAAATAGTACTCGTAGCTTCCTAAAATTTTGTTTTTTAGGAGGTAAAGCTTCTGGCTATAGCATAGGAAATATAGTGTACGCGTATCTTCTTGGGTCCCCTAGTCGCTGCATCGCCTGTATAGGTCATTGTCGTTAACATGTACTTGGTTTCATTATGTAGTTTCTTAGTACGTTTTGGAACAGTGTGTACACCTACAAGCACTGATAGTGATGCCCTCTTCTTTTAGTTAGGTACTCGTGTATAATCATTTTAAAAATCTTTGAATTTTTTGCATTTGATTCTGATGCAATTTAGTTTATAATCCCGTCAACTAAAACGGATGAATTGAGGGTAATATGAGAGTGTGGCTTTAAATCTGCAAATTGTCCTGAATACGCGTCTATTACTCTTCTTTCCACAAAGGAAATGGCGATATGCGAAACTGCGATAAGTACTGTTCTGTTAAAGTGATGTTATACACCATGAAGATCGTTGAACGGGTATTAGATGGCCGACTGCGGAAAAGAAAACGGCTATCTGATGACCAGTACGGGGTTGTCTCGGGTAAATCAACAACAGTTGCAATCCAAAGATCATAATGGAAAAACATCGTGAGTCCTTAAAGGACTTGCATATGGTCTTGGTTGATTTTGAAAGAGCCTTTGATAGACAACAAAGAGATCTCTTATGGGTGGCGCTAAGACAACGATGATAGATTTGATGAAAAGAATCTATCACAAGCAAGATAGAGCACGATCGGCTCCTTTGGTATTGTCATGTTCAAATAAGAGATCCTTCGAACCCCGTCAAAAAGGCAATATCAATCAACGTTCCTATACAATCACGCAAACAAGGCAGACCAAAAAACCAATGTATCACACAAATGTGAAAACATCAGCATTTGTTGGCCTCAGTGACGAAGTGATCCGGGAAGCCTGCCGGTACTTCCTAAGGTCAAACCAGCAAACCCCCCAGGCGAACCAGCAAGGATGCAGTAAAGTGGAAAGGTTGTGATCCTTCCACTCCGGGTCATAACTTCGCCGCAGGGAAAAGAAGAAGAAGACGCGTCTATTACTCAAAAAATACTGAACAGATTTGGATGGTATTTGGTTTCTAAGTCTGGTCTGGTAGGTTGTTTCGTTGGCGGTGGGTACGATATAAATCTGGTACGATATTTGTCATTTAACTCAAGAAACTGTAAGCGAGTTTTCATGACATATTTATTTAGTAAGTTTGGACTTCTTATAATCCTATATATCATTAAAATCAAATGCAGTGCAAATGTACTATGCGCAATGTGGAAGGAAAGTGTCTATTGGGCCTAGATGTTCAACAAATTCAATCGAAAAAATATTTTCCTAATAAACGTGGAGTATCTACACTTCAGTGAGCTAGGTTTCAGACCCTTAAAAGTGTCGCACGAACGGGGTTTTTTCTTAAAATGTAGAGCTTTTAGAAATACGACATTTTACTCGTATAATTAAATATCAGTTTGTTATATAGAATAACCTTTGATTACTTTGTAAGTTAATAGTCTTAAGACGGATTGTAAAAGTGGAATATTAATAACTGGCGAGTGGAATTTTTATAAATATAAATGTTCCACATTTTCTAGAAAGTGGAATACTTTTGATCACACTATGCGGCAAGTAGCCTTTGGTTAGACAGGTCTTCTGGTTAGTGGGTTCCATTGCACGTTTCTGAGTCGCGGAATATGGAGAATTCTGCGAAAGTCAAGTTGCAGAGTACCAGACGTGTCTACTGGCCCGTCAACCCACCAAATCGTTTGACACAAGCGCCTGGCCGATTCCAGTCAACATTCCACTGGTGGATCCAACCTTTGATAAGCCGGGTTCAATTGATGTTCTTATTGGAGCCGGGGTATTATTCTCTTTTCTCAGTGGAGCAAATCAAATTTGGGAAATCCATGCCAACATTACAAAACACAGTCTTTGAATGGACAGTCGGCGGAAAAATAAAAGGCACTCACGAATTGAACGCAGTACGTGGAATATGCAGTGCAGACGAAGCAATTGACCATCAAACCGAAAGATTCTGGCAATTGGAGGAACCACCATCCAATCAAAGGCATCTTACAGCATCGGAAAGACAGAAAGACAATGTGAACTTCATTTCAACCAGACACTCTCAAGAAGCGATGAAAGAAGATTCGTGGTACAACTCCCATTCAAGCAAAAACCTAACATTTTGGGAGAATCAAAAGATGATTTATTTCACTTGAACCCCGACTTGGATCTTAAAATAAAATACATTGAATTCATGCAAGAGTACTCGGGCTCGGGCACATGGAAGATTTAAATTTTCACCAATTAGACAAGCCCTACTACTTCCTGCCACATCATGGTGTAACAAATTCAGATAGCAGCACAACAAAGCTCAGGGTAGTCTTTGACGGGTCAGCAAAATCGTCTTCTAAAGTCTCATTAAACGAAGTTTTATCAACAGGTCCTACTATCCAAGATGATGTGTTCTCGATTCTTACAAGATTTCGCATGCCGAGATACATGTTCACTGCAGTCATTGAGAAAATATATCGACAAATACTGGTACATAATGAAGACACAAAATACCAACTCATATAGTGGAGAAGCAGTCCCAATGACACACTTAAGTGTTTTAAGCTTAATACAGTTACATATGGACCAACTTCTGCGCCATATCTCGCTATAAAATGTTTTCAACGATTAACAGAAGATCATCAGAACCGATTCCTGATTTTATGCTAATTTTTTACATTAGCTATTTATGAAAAATAATATTAGTTAAACGAGAACTAAAAAAATCTTTTTAAATGCATTTTCTATAACTTTGTAGAGTGTTTCTAGCGGTATAAGACCAAATAAACCAAATAAAGGCAGATGAACCGTTCCAAAAAACCAGGAAATACGAATATTGGATAGGTGTTTAAGATTTTGCAGTTTTGCTCTGCAATTTCCTACAAAAATCCATATACAGGGTGTACACATATATCGCCTCAAAATAAATGTGTAGTCACAGTATAAAGTCTTTCAAGGTAAGGAGCGGTTGAAATTACAAACCCACCAGCATGCACAGCTCGCACAGCATTTTAAACTGGCAAAATGTATCCTTTCATCTCTGATCTTCTTGCCTTTTTAAATTTTTGACCACTAAATAAACTGATTCTGTTTTGCAAATTGTGCTTTAAATTCAAAAGAAACGTATACAATGCAAAAATAATGATAAAAGTTCGTTCAATTAGCCGGGTTAAAATAAATGTCTCTGGACACGTGAAACCAAACAGCATTGTACAGGAATATCATGAATTTTAACGAGCAATCATGCTCAACCTGTAAACCTGTAAATATCTTGTATTCAAGAAAACAAAACAAAAAAAAAAACTGAATACCTAAACTGCTCTCTGAAAGCCGATCGTCGAATATATTTTGTCTCTGCCGGCCCGATGGTATCCGTAGAAAGCATTTTTTTCTCCACGCAAATAAATTATGAAGGGAAGAAAATACCCGCCTACAGGTTGGAACGCTGATAATATTGCAAATAGGAATACACTGCTTTTTTCATGCTGTAGGGGAAAGCACTCCTTTATCACAGATATTCCACAACTGTGAACGCAAATTTGTGGATTGTGCTTAAAGGGTTATTTGTAACGATATATCAGGTATCTGTATAAGTGCAAAAAAAATATCATCATGTCACATATTTTAGAAATAAATGTCATCAGCACAATTTTCCTATAAATTAAAAATAAAATAACTTCCGAAATGTGGCAAAGCCATCACCATTAGTTTTTTCAAAGAACTCGCAAAAATAGGATGCCATAATTGTGTTACCAGAGAAGGTAGGTTGGTTTTGTCGAACATTGTTCATCTTTATATTTATTTATTCGTCTTGAATAAAAGTTTTTAAATAAAGGATAAAACCGTGCAGATCCGTTCGTTCGTATGGCATGTCATCCATGCATGATAAGGAATAGCTCGTATGTATACATTTTTGTGTTTCTAGATATTTATTTCATTCGCAACAATGCAACATCTGTGCAGTAAAAAGATCTCTAGAATATCTTGATGTCAACTATATCCTAATCGTGATTGTGATTTTGCCAAACAGTAAAAATATAAATATGGTAACACAAAACTTAAAGTCACTGCCTCTAGTTGTACGACTTAGGGATTGTTCATCTCCATCTGCTGTGAGTCCTAGGTATCAACGAAATAATTATAAAACTAAAACGTTCTACTGACAGCGAACTCTTAACAAAAATCTCTTTGTATCGTACAACGTAGCCTTTTAACATACCACCAGGAGGCTGAATTAATGCTCTTCACTAATGAAAGAGTAATTGCACAATTCAAATTGTCAACTATTGAGGGAATACCCCTCAAGATTTCTAATAATGCGAAGTAGATATCTGGGGCTATAACTGAGCTGAATTTAGAGGTAATTAAAGAGTAAGAAAGACCTCTGTTCCTTTTTCTACATACAGCCGAGATTTGAACAGAAATTGCAGATCGAACCATAAAATAATTTTTTGAATGCATACAGTGAGAATCTAGATAATACGAGCTACCTACATTCGGCAACTTAGTTTTGTGGCAGACCACCAGCAAAGCCATTAATCGCAAAACCATCACAAAAATACAAAGGCTAGCATGAGGCAAGTCAACTGATGCATTGGGAACAGCTACATGGAAGGTTCAGAAATAGTCATAGGCGCAGGCCTCAACTCTGAGGAGCCAGATCAGATCACATTCCCTGGCCAAAGTTGAACCAAACCTCAATGATGACCATATCACATGCTGATTTTTTTTTAAATAATACTCGGTGGAGCAAAATAAAGTAGGCGTGATGTTATAAACCTTTTGTCTCAAATGCAATGAAAAGAGGTTTTATCACATAATTTGTACTAAGGCTTTATCTTAGAAGAAAGTGGCGAAGGTAAAGGATTCTCGTGAAATATTCACAACAAGACTTAATTATTATCGTAAATAACTTTAAGGAAGAAAAATACGTTTTTTTTTTGAGAAAACGCCCCCAGTCATATATATTTCAGCTTTCTTTGGCGGATTTCAAAAATGTTTATGCCTGTACTTCTTCGAGTTTAATAAGGTCATACATCAAATTTAATTGTCCTAGATCAAAATTTAAAGCACAACAAATGGTGACACACGGGGACAAACGAACGAACATGGCAAGATGCCGCTGGATGCTGTCAATAGGGATCGGCAAGTGTAAGAAAACAATAATACCAAATTCTGGAGTTACACCCAATGGGCATCAAAATGAGTTTACTTATACATAAAAATTAGTGTGGTGTAGAAGACTTTTATTCTTCAATAACCCACATACATAACTTAACCTATGACATATCGCGTAATTTTTGTGCCAACAGTTGCCTATTAGTAGCGACGATTTCGCTCCAGCGCATATGTCATCTCAAAAAATCTTTGAATGACAAGTTAAAACGATTGCTCAAATTTTTTGAAATTTCATCCCATTTCTATTATTTTAGCAAAGCAAAGGTTTTTTTAAAAAAAAAAAACCTATTATACTTGTATCCTACCCAGTGACAATTAAACAAAGTTTCTGAAGACAACCACAATATGAATGCCATATTCTGAATAAAAAAAGCTGTACGTACAAGTATATATTTTAACGGAAGAGTAAAAAAAAACTGACTATCGACCTTAAAATCCTGACATTTCAGCCATTGTTTAGTTTAGCCGTCATATCGAATTTCATCGTGAAAGGAATTTCTACCAACCACATTAAAGTTGAAGCTTTGATCTGTCGTCTGACCATTCCCCAGTTATGCTGACATTGAGCGGAAAACTAGTCTATACCCTAGAGCCAGCGAGAATAACCGGTAGAACAACGAACTGGGAAGGCTTTAGGAACGAAATTGAAGATAATGTTGAACTGAGCGTTCCACTTACGACATCCTATGAACTTGAGGTTGAAGTTGATCGCTTCGTTGAGTTCGTACAGCTCGCTTCTCGGAATAATACTCCCAATCCAAGGCAAATACGGTCTACGAAATAAAAGAATTGGTCAAGGAAAAGAGAAAAGCGCGTAAGAAATGGCAACAGAGTCGTGCTCCGCAACATAAAGCACACTTGAATCACCTGTGCAATTTGTTGAAGAAGACTATAAAGGATTTTAAGAATCGTGCGATAGGCTCTTATCTTGAAAGTTTAACAGCGAAAAAAGATTCCAATTATTCACTTTGGAAAGGCAACAAAAGGCCCAAGGTTCCCGCGCCTCTTAAATCACAATGAATGGGCAAGTGTATTACGACAATATCAATAGGCTGGATTTACCATCTGACGATTTAGCACTTACAAGTGCAACGCTAAGGGAACTCAAGCATGAGATCGGGAATCTAAAGCCTCTTGGTTATGACTTGATCACCGGAGAAATTCTCAAAGTTTTACCTAGAAAAGCATTGATTAAGCTTCTTCATATTGTAAATGCTGCGCTAAGATTAAAACACGTGACTAACCAATGGAAAGTTGCGGAAGTTATAATGGTTTTAAAACCAGGAAAGCCCCCAAATGAGGTAAAATCTTATAGACCAATTTCGCTACTTCCAGTTATATCCAAAATTTTCGAGAGATATTACTAAGGCGTCTCCAACCGGTTATCTTATCCCTGACCACCAGTTTGGGTTCAGAAGTAAGCATTCGACGATTGACCATGTGCATAGAATTACTGACGTAATCGAGAAAGCACCTGAAGAGAAAAAAAATGTGATCAAGCGTATTTCTTGACGTCTCGCAAGCCTTTGAAATTATGGCAAGTAATCCCTGTATGCCTATACGACATTCTAGAATCATATCTCTGGAATAGACTCTTCCGTGTTAGACATGGAAATGAATACTCGGAGCTAAAAGAAATTTCGGCCGGTGTACCGCAAGGAAGCGGAACGGATACCGAAAGAAGATGGCACTATCCTGGCTACGTTTGCCGATGACACCGCTGTCCTAGCCGTAGGTAAAACAATCGAAGAAACGACTGCAAAACTGCAAAACGCACTGAATAAAGTAAATGAATGGATGAGGGACTGGCGGATCGCCCTCAACGAATCTAAATCTGTTCACGTGAATTTCATTTATAAGAAAACTAATGTCTTTCCAATTTTCCTAAACTTGGCCGGAATACCTTTTTCAGACGAGGCCAAATACCTTGGAATGAAACTCGACGCATAACTGCAATGGAATTTGCACGTGAAAATGAAACGTAAACAACTCGAAATCAAATATAGAGAAATGAACTGGTTGCTCGGAAAACACTCCCAGCTCAGTACTAAGAACAAACTGCTTTTATACAAACAAGTGCTAAAGCCGGTGTGGACTTACAAGAAAACAAACACCAATATTTTACAAACTTTTCAAAATAAACTGCTAAGAGAAATTGTCCACTCACCGTGGTGTACTAGAAACGATGATATCCACAGGGATCTCGGAATTCCGACAATCGAAGCTGAAATTAGAAGCTTCGCGAGAAAGCATAGAAACCGACTAATCGGACATGTCAACAATACAATCATACAAATTCTGGATGAAAGCAATTTATTGCGCCGACTACAAATGACGAAACCTTTCGACTTGGCGAGATAGGAACCAACCGCGCCTAGATTGCGGAACATGCAGGATCTTTCAGTGGAAAGTAACCTGCCAAACGATTTTTTTTTTTTTTTCATGATAGAAAAATTGCTTGATAAGGTCCTTCTTAGTTGCAATATATAACAAATTAAATCGCAGGGTGGTGTTTTTTTAGTCAGTAAGAATCTGACACTACTATGAGCACGCGCTTGCTATCCTCATAGTGTCTGTGGAAGATTTTTCCACCAACCCTCGGGGAAAAAAAAAAAAAATATCGAATTAAACGCAGGGCACTGATGGCTTTAACTACATTGGTTTCCAGCTTTTGTATTTCGAAAACTAATGATACACTCGCATAAGAAGTTGCTTTGGAAAATAAATTGCGATCAGTTAAGTGTTCACCCTTTTATTAATATTTATTAGTAAAAAGAAAAAACATACGGAAAAGTTACAATTCGTCGTGGCAGATTCAATGATATCTTTCTATACAGAAGATATTTCGCGATTTTTAAAAAAACTACTGTTACAACTTTTTCTTAGCAGAAAGGAGTTCACGGATTCTGATGAGATATTCACAATAAGACTTAACCATCACCGTAAATAGCTTTAGAAAATTAATACATGTATTTTTAAGAAAACGACCCAAAATGTGGGCGCGACCATGTATAATGTTTCAACGAAATGTGGAGAAAGTCGATGATATATATTTTGCCCAGATTATATGTTTTAGTTAACAAAAATAGTGAGAAAAACGAAAATTTTTTTAAAAGTGGGTATGTCAGTCTGTGGATTTTAAAAATGTTTACACTTGTACTGCTTTAGATTCTAGAAAGCTTATACACAAAGTTTCATGTTCCTAGCTCTAAATTTAAGATCCATAAATTGGTGACTTAAGACAGACGGACGGATGGTGGGACGTGGCTAGAACGATATAACTTTTGACGCCGATCACAAATATATATGTATACTTTTGGGAGTCTATCTAAAACTATCTATCAAAATTAATGCACTCTGGATAAGATATATAAAAATATATTCAAGTCTTACCCAATGTACTGTGATGATGAAATATAGAATTCCATTTCACTGCAATTATTAACACTCGAGCAATGGATAACCATTATACAACCATTGACGGCTGTCAATTTTGAGTTATAAGAGGACGTATATAAGTGCGTACATACAGGCAGATATTTGAATTTTGTAATAAGAGTTGTATCCTTTTTATGTGGACAATGCATTCATAAACCCATCTCCCCTCAAGGAAGTGTTTAACCTGATTTTTCATTTCAGTGAATATTTAGTTATCCAGGAAATTATGTGAGATGACCTATTTGTTTATCCCAACTTACCAAATTACATTCGAGAAAGTAGGACAATTAACTCCCGACGTTCTACCCGTGGTAGGCAAATTATTCTTTAGTTGACTCTTATTCACTTGTACGTCCAAAGGAGTAAAGAAAAGGATTTCATATAAGATAAATGCTTAAGGCTGTATTCCATTTAAGTAAGTAAGACTGAGTGTGAACTAGTACAAGTCTTGTGAGCTTGAGTAAATTATTTCCGTTAGCCTGGTTTGCCTGTTAGGTAAATAAATAAAAATGCCGCCCTTGTACCATGATTAAATTGCTACTCTACCCTGATTGCTCCCTTGCGAAGAGAATTTTATATTGCTCTTACTCTCACACAAAATGAAAAAGAAAAAGAAAAATTATGGTGTGGCTACTACGTTATATAGTAAAATGAATGGTCATTGACTACCACGTGGATAGCGATGATTACAACAAAGCCAGCAAGGACAACCAAGCCATAGAATTAATGGCAACAAATCGTTAAGGAATTTTTATGGAAAGAGAAATTTAAGTAGGTGCTTCTTGTGAAGAAGAAAGTTTTATTTTTTGGAGACTTTGCTATGCTCCTATTTGCAGGACAATTGGAGGCACATATATTTTGGTGACAGCTTAGAACAATAGAAACATATTTCGGGAAATGACTGTTTTGGGAGATCTTCGATTGATTTGGCAGGCTTATTGGTTTTATGATTTTGTGGGCAGCAAAATTACTTTTAGTGGGCTGTGTTCATTCATACGTTACTTTTGTGACATCACCTTAATGAACGTTACATACTTACATTCAGTCAGCTTGACGCTGACATTCGATTTTATAATTGAACGAAGATTTCCATTTAAAACTCAGTTCATTGCTATCTATGAGTGTATAATAAATTATTAGAAAATTCGGTAGGTACATAATTTAATACATAACTTACTGCATCTACATATTTTCTGTCCTTTACTTTTTTATTTCGTTCATTGCTTGGGTAAAGTACGCAATTCAACTCATATTTATGTACTAAAATGTAGTCTATTACTCAATCCCGTACTTTCATTAGACTCAGCCACTGAAAGTATTCATAATTTTTTTGATTACTGGAACGTGAAGTCATGTTAGGATCTGTAATCTGTCAAGAAAATGGCTTTACCCTAAAAAATAATTGCAGTATGCATACAAACATATGATCTAAATAATCCAGTACTTCCGACGCACTATTCTAATAATATTTAATAGCGGGATATTATATAAGATTTTATTCTGATTATGGATTATTCTAAACGATAAATTTGTTTTAGTTCAGGATCATCATTAAAGGTTGTTTCTTTAAAAATACTGCTCATTTTACATTTTATGTAGTTTCGGTCTGAAAAAGTTTAATTATCCAATCAAAATGGATCTCTTTCAGATTGATGACTTAATCGTCACGGTTTGAGACTTCAATGATGACTTTTAAGTAAATCGAGCAAACATTAATATTTTTATTGCTGTCTAAATTCCTTTCGTACGGTAAACCAGCGCTAGAATATATTCTATTTATTTTTTTTTAAACAAATTTCCAAATCCTGGAGCACTCAGACTCGATTTTCGTTCCATTGTACTACCAGGTAGAAACCCCTTTTTGGTTTAGTTGTTGGAGAAATTTATTCTCGGTGGCTGTTGGTTGCTATTCCCCGCTGCTGCTCGAACCTGCACAGCTCGGGTTTCAAACAAATGCACTACCCACCGTGATCACCTTATAGCGCCAGAATAGTTTTTGTTTTAATATTCGCTTCAGAACATCAATAGTCATATTTCACCGCCATTGGGGTTGCGTTGGGCTTTCTACTAGTACTTCAATGTCCTCGATTAAACCATCCCCATATTTCATATAACTCTTATTTATAGTGTTCCCCGTACTAGAATAGTATGAAACCCCCCAGACCCTCTATAGCCGAAAGTATGAACGCAAAAAAAAAAAAAATAAAAAAATGTAGGGTTTGTAAACTCATGAGAGGGCTACACGGACTAAAGGTTCTCCAGGCACAAGTCGTTTTTGAAAAAAGTTGGATAACGTATGGTTAAAAATCTTCCCACTTTATCTTACCCGAGCTTCAACTAATTTTAATGATTTTAATGCAGATATATTCTACTATCCAGCTTATCTCAACGTCCGAATGTTATCAAAATTCGTTAAGTGGTTCTTGAGTTACAAACTAACTAAAACGCATTCTATTCAGAGCGGGGAGGGACAACTAAGGTGTCAGTTTTAGCTTACTGACAGAATTTCATAAAAATCTGTTCAGAGTTAGGCGGCGAATGAAAATTATTTAAATGTTTATGCCACGCTCCCCATATCAAACCCACACTTCATCCAATTTTGACAGATTGTAGACGAAGCTACAGAAGAACACCTCTTCAAAACAAGGGAAGAGATCTACTTTGGACCTGAAGTTTTGTTGCGATTGAGACCTTTAAGGACTCGAGCTCCTAAAAAGGGTTCGGAAATACATTTGTATTAAAGAATACTCGTAGTTAACTCGGTTCAGTACAGGTGGAGAAACTTCGTTACGCATATTGCAGCTAGCAGATTAAATTTCTCTTTGGAGTCCGTAATATTCTTATTATTGTGGACAAGCGCTGGGGTGGTTGTTGATGCAGAACCGTTGATTCTTTTAACAAAAGCCAAAATAGATTTACTACCTTAAGGAAATTGGAGTAATCTGTTCCTAACTTTCTGAATACCGTTGCAATCGTTCCTAGCCCTTTGTATAAATTTTTCTATTTCTCCGTAGGTGATTGGCGCCATAACACAAAAATAGTCGCACAAGTCCAATAGAACCAAAATTCTTGTTTTGGTCATAGACTTATTGTTTTACTTGGAATAAAGGAGCGCATTCCAATCAAAACAAAGTCTATAACTATGTCAGCTGCGGCATTTACATCTCTATCGAGGTAGCATAGAGACCTATTGAATACCCTATAGAAGATAGCTCCAATCGGCATTCTCGTATTGCCAAGCTGTTCTTGACAGACAGAATAAAATAGATCTGGTGTATTTCGATCTTGGCAGGAATGCATGTAACTGTGCGGATATCTACAAGCTGAGTAAGATTATACATCTCAGCGAATATTTTGGTGTAACGAACTTCAGGTATTTTTGGTCCAGAATGGTGAAGCCAACTAGTGTTACGGACATTAAAATCTCCTGCAACAACGATTCCAATTATGGGATAGAATAGAAGTTCATAAATCTTGGCGAGGTGGTGATATGTTAGTTGTTTTTCGGAACTTGGGCTTTGGTATATGCAGAAGTTAATGGTATCTTCCCGATGTATAATTTGACCCAGAAAAGTCTAAAGTGGGATTCATCTGATTTACCGAATTGAGTCCGCAGCTGGAAACTCACTATCGTACCACATAACTTGAGATCGAGTGAACCGATTTTAATGCAGTCAAGGAAGAACTATTTGCCCGCCTATGAGTAACTTTTAGGAATGAATTCTATAAGAAAATGTAGGCGAAGGCATGTTTTTTAGATTAATAGAAAACTCACAAAATTTCAACTCTCTAGCTCAAGCGGTTGAAAAGTTACTAGCACAAGAATACACAGATAGACAAACACCGTGTTGAATCCAGTGGTATGGAACTAAGAAGTTTGGGAGAAGAAAGTTGTGGCTCTAATTGGCAAGCAGTGTCATCTTTTTCCGTTAATAGAGCATTTCCCTCAATTTTGTTTACACCGCAGCTGTTATGTTCAACACAAAGGTACATATGCATGTATGTACTTAATGCATTAATTAAATGTTGATACAGTTTCTCTGTGAGATATTTTAGCGTCCCCACTAGGTAGCTAATCCTCGTGGTTATTGTGGTCACCCGAAACCATACTTCAAGCTCACCAGATAATGGTACGCATCTGGCGCAAAGTAATTGAGTAAATTTGTAAACTATGAGTAGTCAGATTGAATGGTAGAGCATTCTTTGATAACAGAGCTAAGTATCATTCATCTTCAAACGTAATACTTTCTCAAGGTAGCTTCCAATTCAGTATCTCAGCAATTGGCTTCAAAAGGGTGTCTTTATACATATGTCCTAATAGTGAACAGCGGACTCAACGTTCAGAATAAACTACGGAAATGAAACGAAAATATCTATGTTCTGCTAAGTAAATTTATGGGATTCACTAGAAACTATTCCAGGAATAAAGGAGTTTGAATAAAAATTGTCATGGAAATTGTTCACCATCCATTCCTAAATCTGCTCTAAAATGCTCTAGCGCCTCGATGTATCCGGCAGCATTCACTCGTAGACCTTACGGAAAAAAGTCAGGATGCATAACATACTCGTAACCTTCAACCATTAAGGTTGACATTTTTTTCATCGGAAAAAAAAGAAGGCCCGAATCTTCCGGATGCTTCATATAGCTGAGGAGTCGTCGGAGCATAGCTCATTTAAAACCGGCTACTTCTAATGGCATAAGACTTATATCGGAGGTTCTCATGACTCACACCGCAAGTTAGTCGGTCAGACACTTGAAGGTCTCTTGCAGTTGATGTTCCAGGGTTCTGGTGAATATGATGTTGTACTTGTTGAACAAGTTCCGGGATTTTCCTGCTGTCCGAACGTGTTGAACAGCGCAGCATGTTTCGAAAAAGACGAAATATCGCCGCCACAAGCATCTAACTCGCCGGGAATCTTGTGAATGAACGATCGTGTGATGTTCAAAAAGCGCGATATTTCGAAATTACTGTGGTCTAGGTATTTATCTGACATTATATCCGGAATAACTAAAGCGACTGCTATCAATGCGATGAACACTATGAGTGAACACAGACATGTCCTCAAATAGCCTTAGCATCCTGTATTTCTCGGATACGACTTGATAGCATTGATTAGCTAGAAGTTTATGCCAGTTTAAAGCTGACACACTTAGACCAATAATACTCGTAGGTCCATTGTGATACCACATGGATTTGGGGAAATGGTCATTTGCCTACTCATTGAACCATTTGAAGCATCTGATGAAGCGTAGAAATTTTCTAATATCTGCCTTATTCAGATCGTTTAGGCCGTTGAAGCCGAAGGCTTCTAAGTGGAATTTCCCTCTTTGAAAGAGAGCTGGGCAAGTGCAAAAAGGTGATACTCGGTGAAGTTTTGTCTGGTAGAATGGGTATTGTTGTTCCATGTCTGGCACGTTTGTCGGCGTTACAATTCCCTAGAATATCTCTGTACCCCGGTACCCAACAAAGAGCTATTTTTGAACTTAGAGATGACTATTCCAAGGACTTGATTACTGCTTAACTGTCTGAAAAGATACGGATATTAACATTTGATATCACGCTTTTCTTTAGCCAATATAAGACTTCTTTTATTGCCATTATGGAAGGTGAGGTCAGAGAGACAGGCATAATCCACCAACCCCACGGTTAGTTTTTGAACCATCGGTGTAAAAATGTATGATATTTATTTTCCGTAAATCCATCTTCCTACAAGAATGCTTTGGGAGGGATGGTGATTTGGAAGTTTTTGTCGAAATTTAACTCGGGTATGGTATAGTCAATGTTTTCAGGGAAGATTTTGAAGTTGTTTCAAATGGAGATGTGGCGAATAGCTGAACTAGCTGCCATTTCCCTAACAAAAATGTTCAGGGGTATTAGATGAAATAAAGTGTCCATTGCTGCAGAAGGTGTCCTTCGCAGTGCCCCTCTAATGCATGCTGAACATTGCACTTTGCTTAATTTATTTCTGTTCATAATGGCTTTTTTGTAAGAAAAAAGTGCGACAGTGGCTCTCTTTATTCTTTCTTGTATGTTAGGCTTCCAGCTTAGTTTTCTATCCAAAATAAGACCCAGATATTTTGCTTCGTTAGAGAAAGCTAAGCTTATTCCATTAAGCTATGGAGAGTTAATGACTGGAATTTTATATTTCGTTGAAAAGAGCACTAGTTCAGTTTTATGAGGATTCAGCTCTAGACCACATCGAATAGTCTAAGAGCCCACAGAAATTTTTGGGCGTGAAGATATAACCACAAGATTGATATACGAATGTAAAGCACTCGAATGTATGAAAACAGAGACGACCAGCCTATTTCGTTCAAAATTTAAGGACCAACTCCTTCAAAAAGAGATTAAATGAATTTTTAATAGACGAATGGCATGGAAATGAGTACTGCCCTGTAATTAGCGAAAGAAAAATTTTTGTCACATGCAATGAGAAATGTTTTCACTTTAAAACTGAAAATAAAAATGTTCGAGATAATGTAAATGGGCTGATGAGCTTTCAGGAAGAGGCCGACACTCGTATGATGCTGCATTTGGGGTTTTTGCCAAAGAACTTAAAGTCGTTGGGTACGGATGTGCTTATAATAGCTCTCTATAATATACCACACTTAACAAACGGCATTAAAATCTGGCTTGAAGTTGGTACTATGTCAAAAAACACTCTTAGATATATTGATGTAAATGCGATTTATCACGGATTGGGGCCCACGCTTTGTGCTTCACTACCTGGTTTTCACTGCTTCACTGGATGTAATTACATCCCATCCTTCTTCAAAAAAAAAATTAAGCCTTTTCAAATTTTAAAAAAATAGACCAGATTTTCAGTCCGCATTGTCCAAATTTGGAAACGGAATAAATGCTAGTGAAGAAGATCTTGACAGTATTGAAAATTTTGTCTGTAGTATGTACCAAACAAGGGCTTTAAATGTAAACGAAGCTAGGAACGAAATATTTTACAAGACCTGCAAACCTACATCCAAAAACATTTTTAAAAATATCAAAAGCAAGTTAGACAATTAAGAATCTATGTAAATTAGGTAGGTATATTGTTAAATTAATTTGTTTATCGTAGGTTTTTGAAGGAAGTCTTTTGCCCCCAAACAACTCGCTATTTCACTGGAGCATTTTTTATAAAAAAACAACGATAAAATAAGGAGAGACAGGAAACAATTTTAAGATAAAATAAGTACATCTAGCAGTGCAATAGCTATGTACTAAATTTAAGTGGTTATCACAAAAATCCACGTTTTGGAAAAAAACTCATTTTTTTAATATACTATTACAAACATCAGCTGCGAAAAAAAGCTGCCAGACTTCCACATTTGATTTCATACCTTCAACTTCTTTACATTTGTATATCAATCTTGTGGTTAGATCTTCACGCCCAGAAATTGCTGTGGGCTCTTTGTCTAGAACTGTCCAACTCTAAATCTTATAAGCGTTTTGTGAGAGTTATTTTCAAGTGATGACGTGTTTACCAACATCGTCCGCATAGGCGATAACCTCCTACCTCCCAGCCTCCAGGATTATCATCAGGATTATAGAAGTGGGGGTAGGTCACGACTTTGTGGGATACCTCTACTGGCAAATTTTATAAGAGATGTCCCGCTCAGCTTTGAGTTGATAATCCGACTAGTAAACAGTAAATTGATCGTCAAGTGAGCAATCCATCTTCCGATGAATAGACGATGTTAAAAGCGCTTCCTTACGATACATGGAATACTCGATTTTGTTAACTAACTTATGTAATACTGTTTCTACTTATTTATACTTGCAGTATGCATATTGAGCACGAGATAGTATTTGTGTGTCACGTAAATGGATATCAATCAGTCGTTCTAGTGTGTTTAGAAGGAACGATGATAGACTTATGTATCTGAGATCTTTTGGACTCACATGTGAACATTTACCATCTTTTGGCATGAAAACCACATTCTTGCAGAATATGAACCAGACCAAGACAGCTCTGTAGTATTTGTAATTCGACAGATATTATGCAACCTAGTCCAGCGGATTTATTTGGTTTAAAGCTGTGTAGCACCCAAAGACATTTGTCTTGCGGAATCAGACTTGAGAAGTTAGTTTTGTGTGCACTTGACTTGTTAGGCTCAATATTGTTGGCAGCTGGAGAGTTACTTAGGAAATGTGTATCTATTAATACTCGTAAGTTTAACGTATCTACACTGGAAGTTGTCCAAGAACCTTCCGTTTTTAGTAAACAGCTGGGCATTGATGAATTAGTCAAGAGGATTTTTCTCAGCCTAGACGTTTCAAAAGATTCCTCTGTTTGCCAGAAAAAAGTCTCCAAGAATTACGTTTGGCTTTCCTCAGTTCTTTTTTCTATATTTGTAAGTATTCTCTATACTCCCAGTCCCAGTGCTTTTGGCATTGTTTCAAAAGTTTTCTACAATTGTCTCTGAGTGGTCCCAAATCTGAAATCCATATTGGTGGATTTTTCTTACCCTAGGTCTTACAAGAGAACAGGAAGAGGGCATCACTTTATTGACAGCCAAGATAAAAATCCAACAAAGCTATCTCAAGCGGAGTGATGAGCTTTAGCGTCACAGCCAACTATGAGTCCTTCTTCCAGTGTATGCGATCAGACTTTCCATATTAACTCAATTGTAATTGGGAAGTAAAAATATCTTGAAGCTACTCTTTACCAGTATGCATGATCTAGGTTTACCTTTATCATCATTAACATATAGGGAATAGTATCCAGGAGTCATAAGTCCACATACAACCTAACAAGCAACCCAAGCTTCTAGGATGAAAACAATATATTCTCTATCTTTTGAAAGACGGAGAAGCTGTTTTGGATTGAAGACTAACTGCAGCATCATTGCTACAATCAGGTAGAGAAATCTCCACCACGACTTGATAACTTTGTCAGAAAATGATGCTCACGCGGAAAAATAGAAATATTTTTTCTTCATGTTCATATATGATTTTCTACTTTTATTTTTTTTTTTTCCAATGTTTAGTTGGAAGTTTCAGCAGCTGCTAAGCTTACATCCATGCCTATGATATACATATAAAAACTTACTTCAAAAAAAAAAAAACAAAAACAAAAATATGTACAGTGGTGTGCAATATAATAGCAGTGCCTTATTGGCATTTCTTCTTTCATTTTGCACAAAATATGTTATCTTTTTTTAGCAAATAGTATATAGTTAACCGTTATGTGTCATAGGCTCAATTTTCGGGTGTGCAAAATAATAGCAGTGTACTCAATAAAAACGAATAAAACTCAAATTTCAAGAACTTATTCAATAGTTTATTAATAAAAACAATGTAATTGGTTAGTACTAGGTTGAGTAACCCATATTTTTTAAAACAGCATAGCATCGTCTTGGCATTGTGCTGACCAAATTTTGACAACGCTCTATCGGATTCGATTGCCAAGTTGAATGTATCACTGTCCACAGTTGCTGCGCATTCTTTGGATTTGCTTTTGAAACAGCAAATATATATATAATTTTTCAATCGGTTTGAGGTCAGGAGACTGTGCTGGCAACTCCATGACCTCAACCCTCTTCGAATTAAACCACTCTTTCGCGCATTTACTAGTATGTATGCTTTGGGTTATTATCTTGCATAAAGACCCATTTAAGCGGCATACCCTCTTCTGCATAAGGTAACATAACCTCCTCGAGTATTTTTACATAAACATGACGATCCATGATGCCATTAATCTTATGTATAGGACCGACACCGTAATAAGAGAAAGATGGCCATACCTTGATTTTGGTTCCTCCATTGGATCCTCCATTTTGGTTCCAACTGTTTTCACAGTAAATTTTGGGTTGAATTCGGATGATGGAGGTCTTCGAACATACTGACGACGTTCGCTAGAACCGAATAAAACGATTTTAGTTTCGTCGCTCCACAATATGTTCCGCCATTTAGAAGATGGCCAATCAACGTGCTCTGATGCAAATTTTATTGTCTTTGCAACATTATTTTTGCTGAGGTATGAGGTATTTTTCCGTGCAAATTCGCTTCCATTAATCGTGTTCTAATGGTTGATATACTAATGTTCAGCTGTAGGTCATCTTTGACAGCTTTAGATGTAACGAACGCGTTTTTCTTTGCCATTCTTGCAATACGTTGATCTTCTCTTGGGGTTGTCTTACACTTTTTGCCCCGGGTTTCAGCCTTTTCTACGTACTTTATTGCATTTGATATCATCTTAGCTGAACATTGCAAAAGATCTTGCACAAATTTTTACGGTTTCCCTTTTCCAATCAGTCTTTTAATAAGCTCTTGCTTCTCCTTTGTGCAATGCGCTGCTCTGCCCATTATCTGAGCGGAAATTATAATAAAATATTGAAATATTTTATCTAGAATATGAGGGATAAGTCCCAAATTAACAATTACCTTTGGTATTACTAAAGTGGATATGAATTTATAGTTAGGAAAACGATGAATCAACAGCACTGCTATTATTTTGCACACACAAAAATCACGTTTCTGACATATAACGGTTAACTGTATCAAATTTGCTGATCAGAAGATCATGCATTCAGCGCCAAATTAGAGTAGAAATAGCAATTTCTCCTGGCATGTAGATGGCGCTCATTGGAATTTAAAAAAATGTATATTTTTTGAGTCGTCTACAAATTTGCTTAAGGCACTGTTATTATATTGCACACCACAGTAACTTGGACTGACTGCTTTATAGTACATAAAAGCACGTATTGCGCTGAAGCAATGAATTTATCACAGCAAACCTGGACAAATTTGGAAAAAAAATTATCCCGGATGTTTCTCGCCCACACAAAAACTAGGGCATGATGGATTGTAGTTAGATGGTAGTCAGGACTTGATACCATATAAACATAATAATGTGTAAGTTTATGGCAAATTCTATGTACATATCTATCATTGTTTGTCTCTACTTCATCCTTAAATTCAATTATTACTCTGCATTAATCCAATAATAATTTCAGAGAAAAATTCGAAACATTCTTTCAATTTTATCAAGTTCAAAAATGACCTCAATTATGTTAATAGCCTTCAGCACAAATCCTTGAAACTGATTTAAATTTTCTTCCTTGATCATATTTCAACCCATAAAAAGGTTCACGTTATTCCCCTTCTTACAAACACTGAAGATGATGTCACCCTCGAGCAGTAGGTTCTCCGAACTACTCGTACTTACCAAATGTATGTATGTAAGCGGAAAAAAAGGACAACCATACTCAAATAATCAAACTTTAATCGCCTTTCATATCTATGCAAATTTCACACAACCATTCACCAGGCTGTAGTAAGAAAATTTTGTTTCTGACCCATCACGATAACATAAGCCGTTTGTATGATGGTATGTTGCCATACATTATGCAAACGTATAACGCCAGTATTATCAGGAAGTGCTATCACATGCCAATCCCGGTATTCAAAATCACCGCTAACGGTGCGTTTAAAAAAGATTTTGAAACACCTACATACCTCGATGTATGCAGCGAGATGGGTTAACGAAAGGCATGTATCCGTACGTGTACATTGTCAAAAATATACAATGGGCTAAGTAGACATTCATTTCAAGGACACACAATATCCAGCATAAAATCAATAATTCAATAATGGCAGCTCTCCCGTTTGGTCCACACGAGTTAATTCTACTTTCCAGAATGAATGTGTGTGTAGCTATTCGTATACCAGATGCCCTTTGAGGGTGAAATCCTTTGTACAGTGCTGTGTAACATTCCTTAGAATCTTAGGCCATAGCCGACTTACACTTGCATTATTAAGGAGGGTACCTAAATAAATATATGTATGTGCGCGATGAGAGTTAAGTGCACGATGGGTAGAAATACGTAATAAACTTTCATTTTTTCACTCAGCTTATTCTTAAAGATCGGTGCAGTATACTCGTACCTAAACTGAGCTATATACATACCTATGTATGTATCATCAAGTTTCATAAAGCGGAGCGGTGAAATACCCTTGTACTCTACTCTATGTTTCTTGAGGAACTTTTTTTCTTTTAATGTCTTACAGTACTTACGACTAAAGTTTACACAAACCAAGTGCTCGAGAGAAAGGAAAGGGTGCGGAAAAGAATTAGATATTAGAAAATAGCGATGAGCGCATTCATTTTCAACCTTTGTGGGTTACGAGGATACATGGGTTTCGGGAAATATTCAGGAAGTTATTTTACATTCATGCACTGAGTTCGTAGGAAGGTTTACTTATGGATGTGCGGAAGATTCCACAAGTTTACTGCAACTACTCGTAAGCAGACAGGTGGGGTACAACTATATATGTCTTCCGAACAATAGTGGGTGGTGTTCGTGTTCTGCATGAAGAACACTCCAAACTTTGAAAGTGAATATATTAAACTGTAACGACAAGCACATAATGCTAACTGATGGATCATTTATACCGCCTTCCAGTATTCTTTCGTTGATGATAATCATTTCTGCTGGTACAGGATTTGAGTCATCTTGCTGAATCAAAACAGATCCAGATATACCATAAGTCTACACCGGCTTCAGTACTCCCTTGTATAAAAGCAGATAATTCTCAATATTAAGCTTGGAATATTTGCGAAGTAACCAATGCATTTCTCCATTTTTCACGTGCGACTTTTTTTTTTATAATTTGCACGTGTTAAAGGGGATATGAATACCCTTATACTAATTTTTTAGGACACGGGCGTTTTTTTTTTGTGGAAAGGGGAAGAGACAGAGAGAAAGACAGATTGGTGTAGTTGGTTTGAAACTCAGGTTTTAGTTAAGTTTCAGTGAACTCCAAGGGTGACTGACCAGATAACTGGGGAGTATTTTTTTTTTTGTTTTCGCTGTTATTGTCGTTGCTTATGATTCACAGTATTTTTTTCCATCCTCCTGATGTCACCATCACGATCAAGTTGCATTTTCGCACATATAACCACTCTACTACCAGTACAGATGAGTTAGCTTTCGCAAGTGATCGACTTTTTTTATTTATTTCATGTGAAATAAATAGATGATTATTGACATCAGGATTCGAACCATGAACCAATAGCGTGACAAGCGATGATGTTACCACTACACCACGGCTACCCTCAACTTCCATTTCAGCTTTGGGTTGAGTGTCATTCTGAGGTATTTAGCCTCGTTGTCGAAAGGAATATAGACCGAGTTTATAAGGACAGGCAAACTCTTCGTTTTCTTTGTACGAGTAAATGAAATTCACATGAACAGAATTGGTTTTTTAGCGGGCGAATTCACCAGGTCCATTATTCAGAGCACTTTACAGTTTTGCAGTGTCATCGGCAAATGTAGCTAAGTCGGTGCCTTCTTCTTGCGGTATATCGCGAGTATATAGAAGATTTAGAACCGGACCAAGAACGCTTCCAACTAAAATTTCTTTAAATTGCGAGTATTCTTTTCTGTGTATGTCACGGAATACGAGTAAGTGCCTTGCGAGACATCAAGAAATACGCTTGTGCAAACCTTTTTTTCTTCAAGAACTTTCCCAGTCACGTCAGCGATTCTATTATGTACCTGGTCAATGGATGAATGCCTGCTTCTGAACCCAAACTGGTAATCAGGGATACAATTTTTTTCCTCAATAAGCGGCTGTAAGCGCAGTAATATCCTCTCACAAAATGTTGATATAATTGAAAGAAGCTAAATGGATCTATACGATTTCTTGATTTCCTGGTTTTAGAACTATTATGACTTGTGCATTGACTTGGGACGTATTCTAATTTATGACATTTACATAATATTGGGAAGCTTAATTAATGATTTTCTAGGCAACATTTTTAGAACTTCTCCTGATATTGAGTCGTAACTAGGAGCTTACTCAGGTTTTAATTTCTTTTTTTTGTTCAGTTCCGCTAGCGTTGCACTTATTATTGTGTAATTGTCAGATGTTATTTTCGACACATTAATATTATAAATAAACGCTTGATCATCGAACGGCTTAAAAATGTCTTCCACATGGGCGGCAAAAATGTCCACTTTCTCTTTGTTTTCCTACGCGCATTCGTCATGATTTTCTTGATTGAGGTAGCAGAGATTTTGGTCTTTTAGTGCCTTTAATAGCTTCTAAAGCGGATAATTGGATTCTTTTTTCGCTGTCAAGCTTTCAAGCTAAGTACCTATTGCACGGTTTTTAAAATTCCTAATAGCCTGTTTCAGCAAATTAGACAAGTGAATAAAGTGTGTTATATGGTGTGGAGCACGACTTTGTTGCCATTTCTTACGTGCTTTTCTTGTATCCTTTATCATTTTTTTTTTTTACTTCCGGTGGATATTTTAGACCTCAATAGGGAATATTATTCCAAACGGCACACTGCACGATTTCAACTAGGCTATCAACTTCGACTTCAAGTTCACAGAGCGTCTTAAGTAGTAAGCTTAGTTCAATTATACACTTTAATTTCTTTCTAGAAGCCTTCCCAATTAATTTTTCTCTCAGTTAGTTTCGCTGGTTCTGTTCCAAGTGCTGATCCTTTCCTTGCCGTTCTTCTACAATCTCATTCCCTTCTATATCACTATGTCCGTGAACCCAACAGAGAATAACCAATTTAATGCATATTTATTCGGGGTTTTATGACATTTACATACTGTCCTCATGGTCTCACTGTCCAGTGGCTTAATAGCTACCTGATAGGCAACAAAAATTATAACCCGTGAGGATTGTTAATGCTGCTCTATCAATGGCTAAAATTTCAGCTTAAAAGACGCTGCATTCAATTGAGGTTTTGAATGAGTTGTTAATTTGTAGGGGCTTGCAGAAAACTCTTGCTCCGGTTCGTATTTCCATTTTAGCCACATCAGTGTAGAACTGGTTGTCTTGTACATTTGTTAATGTGATAGACCTTCAATCTTGTCTTACTATACTTACTTTTGGAATAATTCTAGAAATCTTGATTTGGAATGACGTAATCTGAGATCTAGTCCAACAATTTCATATCTGTTGAGTATGGTTGCGTAGCAGTAGGAACTTTGTTTCCATAGTCCGTATGCCTTAATCCGGATTGAGCTCATGCCTTCCAGACCTTTTATGTACTAATGCATGCTAGTCTTTGTACCTTAGTAAGGTTATTGAGGTTACTGATTTTTTCCATAGCATTCCACCACACTTTATCGATCCACCGCGATGCGTGCTCATTGGTATGGTGTCTACTGATCGTCGTGTACATCCAGTAGATAATATGCGAAAGCTTATCTTGCATGCGTAGAAAGCACGTAGTTTCCTCTGTTTTTCGCTTCCAAGTAAGCTGTGAATTGATAATGGTTGTAAGATACTTAGCTTCATTGGAGAATTTCAGAGGAATTCCATTAACTTTTGGAAGACTCTATTTTCCTTCTTCTGGTGAATGGGACTAGTTTGACTTTTCTGTGTTGATCTGTAGTCCATTTGATTCCATGGGGAGAGATCTTTCAGTGCTGATCCCATAAAATCTATGTCATCTGGATATGCTATGGTCTTTATTCTTTTGTTCTTAAGAGGCATCAGAATTTCTTCGACGACAAGAACCCAAAGGAGAGGTGAAAAGACTCCTCCCTGTGGAGCACTCTCGCCTATCTGTAAATTAATAACTTTGTAGCCAAGCATTGTCTCAATCCTTTCCGCTATCATTGTTTTAGTTTCGATTCCCTCCAGAGCCGCTTTAATAGATTATATTTTCACGTGATTAAGAGCTCCTCCTATAGCTAGAAGTGTATTCTTTGTAGTAAAGACTTTCGACTTCGCTTAAAGCTATCTATACAGATTTACCTTTTAAGTAGGCTTGTTGGGTGTTAAGTAAGTTCTGCGAATTGAGTCGGCCTCTAACATGTAAATCAATTAATCTTTCCAGTGTTTTCATCAGAAAAGAGGAGAGACTAATTCATATTAAATTCTTTGGCGTTGGTTTTCCTGCATCGGGAATGAGGCAAAGTACGACTCTATTTGAATTCTCTGCATATTGGAATATTGCAAATGGACTCCATCCGTAGAACATTTTATTCTCTAAACATTTCCAGGAACTACCCCCAAACAGATCAACATCAGAATGCATAGCACATTGTATACAGTGTAATAATTCAAATCCCTAATAATATAAAATTAAGTAGCATGTTGCTTAGGTTCTTGCAATGTATGCGTATAACTCGAGAACGGCTAAATCGATTTCGATACTGATTGCTTTATCGATTAGGTAATTTCTCTGTGGCTATTTACGAATAGCTAAACACCATGTTCCGCTCTGCAAACGCTGAGCAATTATAACGAATTTACAAATTTCTAAGTTTTACCATCAAAATGCCCACAAAGCCTTATCCGATTTGAATATAATTTTTTTTTATTGATTAAGTATTACATGTCGAATATTCATCACCCACGTTATCCTGAAGTTGAGCAATCAGTAATAAAAGACTGATTTTATGATCAAATAATCATCGTCATAAATTTCCAAAAAAAATTCCACTGACTGTGTGGCAGTGTATAGTTTTTTCGCGGTCAGTTTATGTGGCTTGGCAATGAAATGATTTTTGTTTTTATTTTTTTGTTAGTAAAACGATAGTGATTTTTGGGTTATTTTAAAAATGTCAAATATTTAGTTCAAAAAACAAGGAAAAAGCATGAAAAATTTACTAAATGAAATGCAAACAGTTTAAGGAACTTTTTGCCCTGGTATGGTGAGGCACACAGAACGAGTGGCTGGGAGAAACTAGGCCAGGCTGAGTGCCAAAATATTTATTTATTTAAAACCATCGTTTATTTAAACAGGGTAGAGAGTCATTATTTGATTGAAAACACCCTGGAAGATGTGTACAAACGAAATGGTTCTAAGAGTCGAATATGACATCATGGAAGATAGTCGACTTAAACTTAATAAACTGCAGAAAGGTTCAAAATATTCGAAACAATGAGTTTCAAAATTTTGCACATTCATCTTGGGAGCTAAAAATCAGCTCAAGATAGGTGACGAGAATGCTTCAATCAACAAGAAATACTATGTGGCGACAATCCAGCGAAAGTTACCAACAATATTGTTACTGGAAATGAATCTTGGGTTCATTATTATCACCCTGAGTTAAAGCAGGAATCCATGTAGTGGCGTAAAAGGGTGATCCAGTTCCCAAGAAGTTTAAGGCTGAAGATTATGACAACAGTGTTTCATATGGAATCATGTTAATTGACTATAAAACAAAAGCACCAGTGATGATGTTCTAAGATGCATTAGAGAATCTATTAAAGTAAAATGGAGAGGGAAGCAAACAAAAGATGTGCTCTTACTTCGTGACAACGCACCTGTTCACAAGGCTCAAATTGCTATGAACGCTATGAAGTTATATGGCTTCCAAGAATTATCTTATCTGCATTACAGTCCTGACCTAGGATACAAATTTGAAGAAAGACTTACGTTGAAAGCATTTTGTTGAATAGCGTAATATAATAGTAAAGGAGCATTTTGAAGACAAGCCGGAGAATTACTCGTATTTTTATGAAGGCTTAGACAAATTAATCTATAAGAAGTGTATTCATGTTCAAGGAGATTATATTGAAAAATAAAATTATAAAATCCAAATATATCCATCCCTTTATTTCCCATTCCGCGAACTTAAAAAATTGCCCCCGTATAAGCAATTTATTGTGAGTGATGTATTTCTGCATCATTTCGTGTCATTATTGTTTATTTATTTATTAAGCATATGGATATAAAGAAAAAGGTTTTTCCAATAATTTAGCCAGGAAATGACTTCTGTTGATAAGTTGTTAATATATCGTCTATGTTACCCATATATGACAGCTCTGAGCAGTCGAGCAGGATGTGTTCAGTGGTTTGGACAGGAGCGCCGCATGGACAGGTCGCATCAGTAGTTTAACCCCACCTAGCTAAGTTACCGTTGCATCCATGGTAGAAGTCCGTACCCGTTTAGGTTGCACCATGCTTTCCTTCGGAGTTCAAATTAAGGTTCTCTATCTTCTTTTCTGAATATTGGACTTTGTCTGCCAGAATTAGCCTATAAATATCACCAAGTTTTCAGCACACAACTTTTTTGCAAGTTCTATTGGAGTACGAGAAAGTGGAATTCTCGCATTTTCTTTGCAAAGCATGGGGAGCCATTCAACTGGGATTGGTCTTAGAGTGCTAGGTATTAGCCCCATGTTCAGTTGGGCGTCGATTTTGTTAAGTAACTTACAGAGGCACCACAGGAGGTGCCTACCAGCTTTTGGATCACGTTGTTTGTTGTCTTTATTTTTTGTGACTTGTGAATTGAAACAATTGGAGTCTTTGGTAAGGCAAAGGTAGACATTGCACTTCTCACATTTTGTTCGCGAACGACTTGGGCAACTTGGCAGGCGACACTTTGGCGGTGCTTTAAGTATTTCAACAATTGGCCAGTGATTAAAACCATTAAAGCGCTTATCTTGTCCAGGCATTGTAGCAACCCTTTTTCGTTTCTTCTCAACCGGTACGTCTTCTGGCTCTGAATCTTCGGCATTATTTTTCATATTTCTTACACCACCCAATAAATACTCTCCTACTTCCAATCTAAACAGAAGTAAAATGTGATCTTTCCTTGGGAAATTATTGAGCTTGCAGTCGTGTTTACATTCCAAATAGCTGTTAACAATAGCTAAGTCATACATATGAAGAATAGTTTTCACGGTCCATTTTTTCGTCTTTACCAATGTTCGATAGCACTCAATAAGTTGGTCACAATCACAAGTACCATACCAGCATTATAAGATGAGACGCATGGGACGTCAATTCGCGCCTTCGCTGTTTTATACCAGCGTTTAACAGTAGTAACTGGTTGACTGCTAACCAGAGTCGAAGTTAATAATACGCCTTCCATTTAATCGTTATTTATGCATATTTCTTCGAACTCTCCCCTTTTCATCTTCGAATCTTTCATAAATGTATAGCTCTTCTGTCGATTGTTCATTAGAGTTCCTGTGGCAAATATTTAATTATCTTTAAGCTTTTGGAGGAGGAGATTGTAGTGAAGTATCTATCGAAATAGACACAAGAATTCTTTGGTAAAGTTTCGGTTAGCCGCAAAACTACTGCTTCCTAAGCCGAGACTTCTGTCCTTAAGAGGCGTTGTTCCACCTTGATATATTTCAAAGTCTAGAACCATTCCGCAAGATGATGTTAGTACAAAGTTCTTTAGTCCTACCGGTGGCGGCTTATTTTTAACGTATTGACGAACAGCGCATCTACCCATAAATGGTATCATTTGTTCATCTATAGAAAATTCCTGAAACATGTTTCTATTGATTTTTAAACATCTAGCCCGTACACAGTCAATTACTGGCTGCACCTTCCACAGCAGATTTGCCTTTTTATCATCTTCAGGCACAGCGTTTACGTCTACAAAATGAATATTGACTCGAAGTGCATAAAACCTGTCACGAGGCATAGCCTGAGCAATTAAGTCAAAGCGATACTTTGTACTCCAGTACATATGGATGCATGGGATCTTAATGCATCCTATTATGGCGTGAATTCCAAAAAATATTGACATCTCTCCGAATGTGGTTTTAAGTTCACGACCAGTTGTTGCCAGATAGTATTGCGACGTATGTATAACTGTCATTTCTATTAAATCAACCGTAAAATACTGCGAGAAATATTCATACGGTGTTTTAACAGCCTAAGAAAAATAATACACCCCATAAACTGAAGAAAATAACGGTTTTCATAAACTATACCGGTATCTCATCTGGAATATGATTGGACAATGATCCATCCTGTCGAAATGACTTTTTGATCCACTGAAATATACTTTTTCGGGAACTTAAAGTCGCTGAATTCGAAGTAGAAGCTTCCTGACCCGAGAGTTGAGGATGTTGAGCCAATGGAATCTCATCTTCGGAATCAAATTTTGCAGATTCCATATCATCTTCAACTTCATCAACTAATAATTCTTCGTATTCATTATTTTCCATTGGTAAAACATCAGTAGACAGATGAACGAAATTTCAAATTTGAGCACCACCCAGAACTGGAGCTCATAATTGTGAAAATCCAATTTAAGTGTGGTAAAGACACTCATTAACTGTAAAATGTCCTTAAATATTACTTTTCAATTAATAACTCACATTTAAAGTCGAGGATTTGCTGATAAAACTTCTAAGAAAATAGTTTATACATGAAATATAAGTAATTACTGATGCCTCGAACCACACTTTTGACGATGGTGTCGTATGAGACATAAAATGAAACTACGATGATTGTGTGGTGCAGGTTTAATTTCAGTTAATTTTATAGGGAAAATTGGGAAACTCACAATTGTGAGCCTGTGGAGGGAAAGGGTTGGCGATGCCTAGATATTTTGAAGTGAAGTTGTGTCTTAGGTGTACATTATCACAGTTCTCTCGCAGTTCTCTTAAGGCCTCTCTATAATTGAGGTAGAAGCAACAGGTGGTTCGGGTCTGATATTATTACCTGTTTCAGAGTATCACAGGACATGTGTTGAATCGCAAACGCAAGCACGGATTCTTGGGGAAGGCCGTTGTTAAGCTTCCTTCTTTTGCTATGCTTGCCATTTAGGAAGGCAGTGAATAGTCTGTCACTGAGCATTGCGTATATTAGGTTGTAGATTTGTATACATGGTATGATCTTGAGAAACTTGTACAGGAAGTTTTTTTTCCATACGGTTTCGTAGGCTGCTGTTAGATCCAGGTTATGCGTTTAAGACCGTTTTCTATGAAGTTTGTTGAGCTAGAACTTGCTTGCTCGTCCGGGATAGCTTCTTCAATATCTAAACCTATTCGATTCAGGATCATGCGTTCAAGAAGTTTTAGGCCAAAAGATAGGAGGGCGATTGGTCCATAGCTTTGTGGGTCATTTGCAGGTTTATTTGGCTTCAGTAAAGCAAAAAATATTGAATTTTTGGAAAGAAACCAAAGGATTAAGAAAATCGAGTTTATCTCGAAATTACAAGAAAACTATAGGGCGCATGTTTCAAAATGTACTAGAATGTTAAAAAGACGTTAAAATAAAAAAAAAAAAACTGAGAAACCGTTTTAACTCCGTAGTGGCAAAAGTCCGACCACGGTTGGTTGGTTGTTTTGCAGTGGCACTCATGAGGTACACTTAAACCACGAATTGGTCTATTGTGTTACCACTCTGAGTAAGCATAATTGGTTCACACCGCCTATTTTTGAAGCCAATTACTTTTAATAAAGACATTTTTAGTTTTAACAGCGCAGGCGTTGTTGAGATCATTATGATTATTGAAAAGGTATTCATCTAGTGTAGCCTACCTAATGTTGAGTAGTGCGGGGCATGGCCATTGTAGGGGATCCTCAAACTTTGAGCATGCCTACGAATCATTCAGTGGTCTGTTATTACGTTGGCTAGTTTTGAGAGGGTTTCTCAATTGTGTTTCAGAAACCCGTAAGACTACCAGTACTAAAGGCCACAATATTCTGGCGGTATGACAATGGTCTAGACGAGGTGCTTACATCTATGGTTACAACATATTTTTTTGCTCGAAATTCAATGCTATAGTAGATTTTGATGCAGCGTAAGATATGAAGAGGGGTTTATATATTTTTAATTTTAAAGCTTATTTCATCCATTTGAAATGCGTCTTATTTCCAAGTAATTGGTCTCTAAACATTAAAGAAAAAAAATCGATTATATGTTCCACCACCAAATTAGCTATGTCATTGTAAAGATAGAAAGAATAATATAAACCATATCTGTGAGCACTTTTTGCTTGCAGCAATCGAACGATTTATTTATACCCATTTGTTTTCCCCTCGTCTTTCTTACTACAGTTCTCAACTACTAATTCAAATGATTTAAACAAGATCCCCATACTGTTGCTTTCGTGAATTTCTTAGACTCGACGATTGAGCAAAAAAAAAACCATAATCTCTCTCCATCTGCGTTGCATTTGTTGGAAATGGAAATTTCAAACAGTCATTCAAAAGCAGCAAGACTGTTTACACAATTAGGTACTTATGTGATTCTATAAAACTTTGTCAAAGCAAGTCTAGATAAGTGGAAAGTTGAACTTTCTTAGAAAAGTCTTTTTCTGATAAGACGTCAAGGATATGCTATATAAAAGAGAAAACTACATCAAAGTCCGTTCAGTGGTTCTATATAATTCTTGTTAGGAACTTTTTTTTTTAAATTAATCTTATTAAGGGCGACTGTTTGTAGTTTGAGGCAGTTTGTATATAGATATGACATTTTGGTACGGAGGAGTACTATGAATACGAATAAAAGTCCCTTAGTACTCGTATAAGTGTTTCAAGTTCAATTGAATTTTAATAGTACATGCAAAGGAAAGTGTTGGTAGTGATTTTATGTTGTTCAGCAACGTTGTCTTTACCAAATACATATTACACTCCTCCCCAATTAATTCATTTTGTGTTATTCGTTCAGTACTTGCTTAACAAGGACAGTGGAAAACATACGGAGTAGTTGGATAATTTGGAAATATTTCCTTCGTACTACTCGTATTTGAAACGAGTTCCGAAAGGAGAAGTTATCTTGGTCTTCAATCTCATGCTGAAGAAGATAATCTGAAGGACAGTTGTTAATACCGACGGCATATTTTTTCTACAAGCCTCTTTAGCAGCCGCTGGGATAAAGCTTCATAGAGGCTTTTAAGTCTGTTCAAGTCCAGGCGAATAGAGATGGTCTTGTAGTACTTATTGGGAAGTGAGCTATAAAATATTTTTTTTTTTTTTTTTTGTGACAACCATACAGGTGGTATACAAGTTCCACTTAGTACTGCACCACAAGTGTTTCTTTTTTATGGTTACGCCAAAGGGCGTGTAATATTCGTAGATGCCAGTAGCCTGGGGTACTGGCATGCACGATTCGCAAACCTGAATGATGGAGGCCAGGAATACGCCTATGAACTAAACCACACCTTGCACACTTCGAACCACTCTCTCTCTGCCCTTCTCTTCTACGCCTATTATGTTCTTAGGTGATTGGCTCACTACTGTCCGCATTATTCGCCTTACGTTGGCGCTCTATGCACCTAAGGTTGCTAAGTATGCGTACCGCCACATTACTTACGATGGTCCAGTTTTTGTCATTTGAAAACATATAATTTACGACATTTTAGGGAGTAGGCCACTCCCCAAATTGGCCCCTTCCGCGTTTTCCGCGATATTTTCACAATGTGGACTGTTTGGGATATTTTAATGTCCGCGTTTGAAGAGGTATTCTCTGAAACTCCCATGTTCCGCCAGTAACTGAGTCAGATAAAAGCTCGTTTCGCCGTGTTGTCAATCGATGATATAAGGCGATGCGTCCATATCCCCTTTACGGATATGCTCCACTGTTGTTACCTACCTGGCCATTTCGAACTCGTTCGCTTTTTAGTCTTGTGTTTTTTTCAGCGAGTAAGTCGATGGGTAGCATTGAAGATACGATGAGTATAGCATCGATCGAGACTGTTCGAAATGCACTGGCTATCCAAGTGCGCTAACAAGGTGAACGGATTTAACTAAACGCACGTACGACTTAACTTTCGCTGCACTTGCCTATATTTCTGCTGCGTACATATATATAGAACTGGCATATTTCATTCTGTTTTGGGCCTCCGATATTACTCATTAGCCTTGGAAGTGCTCTAAAAGCTTTTGAAGATTTGTTGTATGCATACTCAAGGTGGTGTTTGAAACGAGCACTCCAAGGTACTTAATAAACGGTTGAGAAACCACTTCGTGCCATCCGACTCTATCGTTTGGCAAACGATATCGTTTGGCGAACTTTTCTACTTGTAACAAGCACCTTCTCAGTTTTATGGTCATCAAGTTGCAAACCAGCGTTAGCTAGCCAATGGCATACCATTGTGATTGTCTCGTTGCAGTGGAGTTCAACTTCTTCTACAGTTTTTGCTACAACCACCACCACGATGTTGTTTACAAAGCCGATGATTAACGCTTCTCTTGAAATCGGTAAGCATAGGATTTCGTCATACATAGCTTTCCACAGCAGGGGCCCAAGGACCGAACCTTGTGGGACTCCGCCAGTTACTTTGTATGCCTTAATTCCCTCTGCAGAATCGTAGAGGACTCTGTTCGCAAAATAGTTCATTATTATTTTGCAGAGATAATCCGGTATTTGTATCCGATAAAGTTAGCTCAAAATGCGTTCCTAATTATAATGGCGCAGTATTTTTTAGTGCCACCTTTCCAACGCCTGCCTTCTGTAGCGGTTCGGGCTCTCATTATTACCGCGTTTATTACATCTATCGTGGAACGTGCCTTACGGAAACCGTATTGATGTTCCGAGAGACCTCCTGCTGCTTCAACTGCTGGTAAAAGCCTATTCTAAATTCTCCGCTCAAGGATTTTTCCGACCATGTCGAGCAAACAAAGAGGACGATAGGATGAAGGTTCGTTGGGATTCCCCTTTCCTTTCGACAGTAGGACTAGTCGTTGGCGCTTCCAAGGCTTAGGGAAAACGCCTTCGTAAAAACACGTGTTAAACATTTCAGGAAATAAATCGGGCCGAGTTTTAATAGCGTATTTTAGGGCTCTATTTGGTGTACCGTCCAGTCCCGGAGCCTTTCTATGGCTTACCTTCCTACATGCCTCGAATAATTCTTAGCGTGTTATCATAGGTATGGATGTACTTTCGTACACGTTTTGACTACCCAACTTTCTGCTTTCCTGGCGAGGAAATGGGGTCTCAACTATTTGTCTTTACCCCAGACGTCGTTGTTAAGTTATTCACAAAGATCATTAAAACAAAGTAAATTCTTCGTGCTCGGTGACACATCGCTCTGAGTTATGCTATTTCTGGGGTCCACCAATATACTGGAAGTCGATATTTTCCCAGCCAGCACCTCGCTCTCATCCGTAAGAGAAAAACACTCATGGCCAAAGTTGTGATGGTAGAACAGGAATTTAATTCAAGGCTTAGAGTGCTCTTCTCAGCATCACGTACAAAATCTTATCTGCCATGTTATGTGAATGCCTGAAACCTTTCGTCAACAATCTGAATAGCCAGTATCAGTGCATTTTTAGGCCAAAAAAGTCCACAAACAATCAAATCTTCACACTTCGTCAGATTCAGGAGAAAACTCAAGAAGTTCAAATCGATACTCACCATCTCCTTATCGGTTTTAAGGCCGCCTAGAATAGCATTTATAGAGACGAGCTATACGAAGCCATGTCTAGTTTTTGACATCCCTATCACAATAGTCCAGGATGACGATAGAGAATGCTCGTTGCTCCATCAAGGTGGGTAAGGATTTATGCAAGGTGACGAGCTGTCATGAAATTCTTTGAAATCATTGTGTGAAACTCACAAGCCAACACCAGAGGCACAATCTTTCAAAAGTCTGTGCAACTACTTGCGTACGCCGACGATATCGTCATATTTGACAGAAATCAGCGGGCTGTCACCGCGTTCGCGATTATTGAGACAGAAGCATCCCAAATGGGTTTAGCGGTGAACAAGGGCAAAGCAAAATACAAGCTGTCAACAAGAAGGGACGGAACATCACAGTGGACAGCTATAAATTCGAGGTTGTTAGGGCCTGTATATACCTTGGCTCTGCTATCACATCAGGTGACAAAATCAGAGCAGAAGTCAAACGAAGAATAACTCTTGCCAATCGCTGTTTCTTGAAAAGCCAATTGAATAGTAATTTCTTATCCCGATGAACTAAAGAGACACCTTGATAATCCCGGTCCTGCACTATGGCGCTGAAGCATGGACTATATCGAAAGCAGATGAAGATATCCTTGGTCGATTCGTAAGATATTCCGCCCCATTTGCCGTGACGGGCTTTGGAGGTGAAAATTCAACGACGAACAGTTCGAGCTGTACAGCGACATTGAAAAACTGTGCGTTGGTCGTCTGAGATGGCTAGGACATGTAGAGCGAATTGAAACAAAACCCTCCGGCCCGCAGATCTTAAAATCTAACGCAATAGAGGAAAACCTCGTCTTAGGTGGCGCGTACAAGTAGAAAGAGAACTCAACCGACTTGGAGTGGTTTGTTAGTTGAAGCCCAGGTTCACCCCGAACTGTAATGCCACCTAAGTAAGTAAGTAACAATGCTCTCTATAATTTTTCGCATCCGGGTAAAAAACTAGATATTTAAACTAGTTTCACCCGTGGTGGTACTGGGCCTAAGCGCTCCACCGTTCGGAAATTTGGACCTACAAATTCAGAATATTTTTCAGATCTATCTACCACCCGATTTGATGGTATTGTTTGGATTAATACTGTTCTGAAGCAAACTCTCGCTGTTTTAATGTATCACTTTTTCCATACAAATTTCCTCGTGTTTACTGGCAAGATAGGAAAGTTCGAATATCGTGTTAGGTAAAACCGACACTTTTACTTTATGTCGTGATAGAATAAAACAACAATTACTCTCATAAAAGTTCGTAGAATTTACGGGGTAACTACATACAGTCGACGCCACTTATAACAACCTCATTAAAGCGCCCGGTGGCTATAACGACCACTTTTTGCTGGGTTTATTAGTTTCTTCATTGTAGGTTTACCTATGTTGGGTTTTCAGATTTCACGACCGCCAATTATATCGACGGTTTATTTTAACCTTAGGTACACAATTGGCCTTCATTCAAAATCAACTATTACATACGCAAGATGAGAAATATGTATGCTCTTTGAAGTTTTTATTTAAGTTGCACAACCAAACAACTGCGGTATTTTCGTAAATTTGTTTTTACTTTCAAAGAATGGCTTGTTGAGGTCATTCTTTCATGGAAAAAATGTATGCCGAGTTCTAACTAACTTACGCCAACGGACTGTAGAAAGTTGAATGTCAAACCAGTTAATCGCGAAAAGGTTCCTGCTAAAAGAAATTGAATGCCGACCTTTTACGGGGTGCGTGGGCGCTTAAGTTATGTCAGGGAGAAAAATAATGGTGATGAGTTACGGACGACAAATAGAGAATCCTAAATAGAAATACAAGGGTGAAATGGCCAACCATAAAAAAAATCTGGAATTTTCGTCCCCAATAATTTGTTGGTTGTATAGGTCCACTAACGAAAAAAAAAAAAAGTTGAACAATCAAGCCATATTAAAAATACCAAAGCGTCAACTCTTTCAATGAATCGAATGAAATCATAATTCCCGTGGACTGTGAATATGTATGTATTTGTACTGGGGGCCTTTAATTCCAATCATTTAGTCTCTTAATCTACCATAATTTCTCACATTCGACAAAGCTGATGCAAACGATTGCCGTTCCCCTTAGGATGTGGCTATCCGAGGCAACAAAGGTGAAAGTTTCCTTCAGTATTCTTAATTGAAATTAGCTTTAGCAGGATATCTAATAATTAGGATTTTATTCTTAGCCTTCTTATTGCTGTTGCAAGCGGAAAACTTTTACTTGTTCTCTGAATACATTAACATACTTTGGTTTTTTTTCTCACTATTCCCTTCGCATTTTCGCTTACGGCAGAGAATCTCTAATATAATTAAGAAGTGGGTTGGTAAAATTTCCGGGGGTATTTCCAAAAGTTGTGAGCATTTTTTCATGGGGGTTTCATAGTTAAGTGATTTTCTGAGTGAGGCATTTTTTTCGCTTAATGACTTTCATTGTTTCTCTTAATGAATGTTGTGATGCCCTCTATTCATACCGGATTGATTATGGTTTAAACGGAAGGAAGAGGGATTAGAAAGTTTAGCATTCCGGCTTTTGTGCAAAGCAGTTGGGCGGGAAAAGAACCAATCGGAATATTTCGTCAATTAATTTGGAATTCACTTACTCATTAACTTGGAAATTAAATTCTTTCGAACACCGCAACTTTATGCCCATTAAAGTAGCATATATTACATACATCTATACATTAATAATACTATCAATATTCCTAATCAATATTGAATTTTAGGATTCAACATGCGGTCAAACTTTCCTCTGCAATATTGAGGGCATGGTGATATAATGATGTTTGCTAGTTAGTTCTGGCGAACACTAGTCTTGAAAATGTTTATAAAAATTTTGTTGATAAATTGTTCGAAGCATTTTCCTTACATGTTCCTAGATCTAGCAAGAAGGTTGCTAGGAAGCTACCGTGGCATAATAAACGCCTTTCCAATCTTAAGAATGTTAAAAATAAAGCATTTAAGTTATATAAATTAATTAATAATGAATGCGACCGTGAATATTTCCGGAGATTGAGTAAGAAATATGAATTCTTAAATGCATTCCTGCACAAACAATATATACTGAATTCTGACTCTTATTTAAAAAAATAACTCAAAACATTTCTGGCAGTTTGTGAATGTAAAAAGGATAATGGTTTTCCTGTAAATATGGAATTAAATGGCCTTACCGCCAATGATTCACAAGGAATATGTAATCTGTTTGCGGAATTTTTCTAGACTGTTTATAGAAGACCTGACTTTCCCCCATAAACATTGGATTATTACAGCTTTCTGAACTTGATGTCCAAAATGGCCTTAATAAACTAAAGGCAAACACTAGTTCTGGATCTGACGGCATTCCCCCTATTGTCTTAAAGTTCTGTAAAAACCCCTTTGTACTCGTAAACCACTAACGATGTTATTTAACTTATCGTTGGCTACAGGAGATTTTATGGAAATGTGGAAATGATCTTACTTAATTCCTATCCATAAGTCTGGAAGGAAGCAATTAGTAAATAATTATAGAGGAATATCCAAAATTTCAGTCATAAGTTTGGTGAAAGATAAAATTATTTTTGATGTTCTAGAATACATTTGTCCTGCTCAACACGGCTTTGTTAGCGGACGATCTACATCAACACAAATTTAATAGTGTTTTTAAATTATATTTCTCAGTCATTTGACGAAGGTTTGCAAGTTGATATTATATATACAGACATTGCAAAAGCCTTCGATACTGTTGATCATAAGCTATTGCTGTTTAAACTTAATAAGATCGGCTTTCATTCAAGTTTTTTTAAAATTGGTTTCCAATTACCTATTAAATAGGAAACAAATTGTTAAAATTGACAGTTGCACTTCTAATCCTATCAATGCTTACTCAGGTGTACCACAAGGTAGCCATCTTGGGCCAATATTTTTTATTCTTTTTATAAATGATGTATCTAAAGTCATTAAGCATTCTAGGTGCTTGCTTTATGCAGATGACCTAAAATTATTTTTGAAAACAAAAAGTGTAAATGACTGTTTTAGGCTACAAAGCGATTTGGATAAAATCGTCAACTGGTGTGAGCGTAACAAATTAACTTTGAACACTTCTAAATGTAAGGTCTTTTCGGCATATCGGCGTTTTTTCTCTGTGAATATGTCTTATTTTATCAAGGGTAGCCGATTAGAAGCTGTATGTCAAATAAATGATCTCGGTGTAATTTTCAACACTAAACTAACTTTTAATGTGCATATCGATTATGTCATAGCCAAATCGAACGTAATGGTGGGTTTTATCAAACGTAATACTAAAGAATTTAGTAATCCATACACATTAAAAACCCTTTTTGTTTCTATAGTTCAACCACTCATTGAGTATTGCTCTATAATATGGGATCCCTACTATGGAGTTTCTATAAACAGAGTTGAGAGAATACAGAAACGCTTCACTAGATTCATAATTTCCAAACTTGGATGGGATTTTATGCCCTCGTATAATAGCAGATATGCTTTATTAGGGCTAACTTCATTTGAAAGTAGACGTAAGGTTCATGCAGTAATGTTTGTACAGGATGTTTTTGTTTATAAAGTGAAATGTACGGAGTTATTAGAATTGCTCCATATATATGCTCCGATAAGAACCCTAAGGGAGTGTCAGTTTTTATACACTTAATAATAATAACCGTTTAAATGAGCCAGTATTGCTAGATTTACACGCTTACATAATCTAGTTAACAACATAGTTGACTTTAATCTTAGTAGAACTACAATTAGAAGTTTGCTGTAATTTGAATGAAGTTTTATCTGTAATACAGATGTACTTATTTATAAATATATTATACCAGGTATGTAAATTTTATAAAATCTGTAAGAGATCAACTCCGTAGATAAATAAATAAATAATCTCAATAATCTTTTTAAATTAATAAATTTCTACAAAAAGAAATTGTCGACACAAATGTATTCTCGAAGGAGTTTACCGCCACCCTGAGTGAATAAAATTATCTCATTTTTGAATTTCTATTTAAAGATTGTTAATTTGAATTTCGAATCTTAAATATTGTACAAAACGTAAGTATGTACCTCATTACTGGAAGATCCCAGAAGTAGTCGTAATACCGAAACAAGGTAAACTATCTACAGAAGTTACTTCCTATAGGCCAATATTGTTACTCTCGATACGAGTATTATCAAATAAATTTTAAAAAGTACACCTCAAAAGTCTAGACAAAAGTATTGTTGGAAAACGACTCTTCCGAATCATCAATTTGGGTTTAGGAATAAGCATTCGACAATAGACCAAGTGTGCCAAATTACCGACATGATAGAGAAAGCACTCGAAGGTAAACATGTATACTTTGCATTATTCCCGGATGTAGCGCAAGCCTTTCACAAGATGTGGCATAAAGACTTGGAGTTCCAACTGCGTAGACAATACTATGGGATACTGAAATCTTATGTAGCAAACTGAAATGTTCGAGCATTGTGCGTGGTGAAGAGTAGTCCAAAGTGAAGAAAATTACGGCAGTTGACCCACAAGGCAGTGTTCTAGGACCAACTGTATTTATTACACACAAGAGATCACTAGACACCAACGTCACGGTAGCCACTTTTGCAGATAACACCGTAATACTTGAAGTCGACATAAGCGCAGACAAAGCTCAATAAAATAATAAATTGGACGCAAAAATGGCGCAATAAACTTAATGAGACAAAGTCTGCCCACGTTAACTTTATGTTAGGTTAGGTTAAGGTGGCTGTCAGCTAAAAGCCAAAACACTTTATTAGGTCCATTGTGATACCACATGGGTTTGGAAAGCGGTCTCTAGCGGAACCATTTGGAGTTTCTGATGAAGAGTGGAGATCCCTAACGTCTATTCATTTAGATCGTTGAAACAGAAGGCTCTTAAGTGGAGTTTCCTTCTTTGGGAGAGAGCTGGGCAGGTACAAAGAAGGTGAAGAATAGTCTCCTCCTCCTCCTCATCAATGCAGCGTCTTCAGAAATCATTTGAGAATTCACCAAGCCTTGTTGCATGCTTGCTTATTAGACAGTGTCCAGTGATGACACCATTTACAGCGCTGATATGCAATCTATTGAGAGAAATCAAATTCTTAGAGCGTTTCAGATCCAGCTTATGCCAAATCTGTCACTAGACACTTTGAACCACTTGTCCACCTAGAATTTCTCCTTTCAATAGCTTCCAGCTTTAATTTAAGTTTGCATGTAGCGATGGGTATACCAAGTGAACTTTTGTCTGGAAGGATGGATATTGTTGTTCCATGTCTGGCAAGTTCAAACAATTCCTGGAATGTGCCTATGCCCCAGCACCCAAATTAGGTGAATATTGAACTGTTCTATCATCTCTATAAGAGACGATCGGCAGTCTAGAGCTGTTAGGCAATTTGTAGAGGATGATTCAGAGGATTTGATTGCTGCTTGGCTGTCTGAACAGATGCGGATATCAGCGGTTGATATCACGTTTTTCTTTAGCCAAGACAAGACTTCCCTTATTGCTATTATCTCCGCCTGGAACACCCTACAGTGGTTTGGGAGACGAAAATAGAGATTTAGATTAAGCCTATCAGAGAAGACACCACCTACCCCGTCGTTAATTTTTGAACCGTAGGTGCAAAAATGTAACGACTTATCTTCCGTAAATCCACCTTCTTCTCAGAGTGTTCATTGCTGCAAAAGGTGTCGTCCCTAGTTTTTTTTTTCAATATGACAAAATAGCTGATAGTTAATCTGACAGCTAACACCATCCATTTATTCAGTACTGATTGGCAAATCATCATGCAATGACCTACGTCCGAGCAGCGTTTACAAATTGTGGAAATTTATTTCAAAAATCAGTGTTCTGTAAAAAAAATGTTTATAGAGTGGTACGCCAATTTTACGGTCAATATAATCAACCAACTGAGTCGGCTGTTTGCAAAACAATTGAAAAATTTCGCACTACATTTAGTCTTTCGGACTCCGAGACAGCGACAAGAATGCACAGAGTGCGCACCAATAAAAATATCGACGCCGTTCAGGCCAGTATTGCGAAGGATCCTAATTCATCGACTCGTCATCGTGCTCAAGAACTTTGGGCTGTGTCCATCGAATTTGTGGAAGATTTTGCACAAGGATCTTGGCTTACACGCTTACAAGATTCAATTGGTGCAAGAAGTGAAGTCGAATGATCATCGTTTGCGTCGTGAGTTCAGTGATGGGTGCTGGAACAGACTTCCAAGTCGACCCACTTTTTTACCGACAAATTTTGTTCAGTGATGAGGATCACTTCTTTTTTAGTGGCTTTGTTAAATTTTCCAGATTTGGAGTAAGAAAAATCCAAAAGGTGATCCATCAGCACCCTGAAAAATTCACTGTTTGGTGCAATTTATGAGCTGACGGTATCATCGGACCCTACTTCTTCAAAAATGAAGAAAATCGAAATGTCACCGCTTGACTATTTTCTGTGGGGGTATTTGAAGTTGTTGGTCTATGCAGACATGTCAACAACGATTCCAGCCTTGGAAGTTAACATCAAGTGCACCATTCGTGAGATACGGCCCCAAATGCTCGAAAAAGTGGTCGAAAATTGGAGCCTCAGGATGCAGTTCCTGAGACGCTCCCATGCTGGCCATATGTCCAAAATCATTTTTCATCATTAATGCCAACAAATTATCTAAAAAAATAAAAAATAAATATTTGGCGCAACAGCCCTTTAAGTGCCAGGGCCTGGCTTCTCGCAACCACTCGTGTTGTGTGCGTTATATTTTTCACACGAATGGAGGGGACCTACAGTTTAGTGCCGTATCCGAAAGGCAATTTGTTTTGAGAAGCTTTTTCGTGACAACAATACTCTCGGATGTTTGTAAGACGTTCGCGAGAGGTGGGATCGTGAAAAAACTTGTTGGTGTTTTCTGGGATTCTAACTTGGAACCTCTTGCGTAGTGATCCGGCATACTAACCACTACCCCATGACACCCACTATCAAATTATTTATCGAATAAAAAAAACGTTGGCTCATTTGCTCAACATGTGTGTGTTTTATTTCAATTCAATCCTGTAGCTCTTAAAAAAACACATTTTGTATAGGAATGACCTTAGATGCCAAATTAAATTTGAAGGAAGACGTTTAAAAAAGGCAGAGGAATTAAATATTAAATAAAGGAAGTTATACAAACCAGTATAATACGTCCGCCTGGACGTATGACATTTAATTATGGGGTTATTCAAAGAAAACAAATATTAAAGTAATACACGCATCTGAAAATAAAGTCCTTCGTGGAATAGTCAATGTCCCATAGAATATTAACATCAAAGACTTACATCGTGACTTGCATATTGGCCCAGTGACGGATGTCATTAAAATTAATGCCCGTAGCCCATATTCTGCAGATTTGCTTGTCAATGAAGCCATTTAATTGAAAATGGGCCTAATTGCTTGCTGTCTGCTGCAACGAGGCAAATGTTTTTGTCAATTTTATAGAAATAAATTCCAATTTTTTTTATGTTTGTGCAAATTAAATGAAATGATGAACGCAAATGCCACAAGGAAGACTTCTGTTCAGTGGTTTTTTACATTCGATGCAAACATATTTGTTTTGCTATGTAATTATCATATATTACAGACATATCAACGTTATCCGTCTGTGGAATTCCCTTCCATGCCATGCGAGGATAATGAGTGACATGAGTAGATATCAAAATGGATTGAAATTATTTTTCTTTCACGTCGCGTCGATCAAAATGATTCTCTTTTTCATTTAAGTTATACAGTCTACTAATGAATAAATTTCCATAAAACATTTTTCTAAATTGCTAACCGAAACTCTCACTAATTTATGTGGTCTGTATCTTAATGTGTTTAAGCATTGGAATAAACAAATAAAGTACTTAAATAAGTCCGATCTCTTAATGAGTGATTAAACATAATTTGTAGTCTAAATCAAGATCAAGGGTTCTAGTTGCCTGCCTTGTGGTAACCCGAAGTCGCACCAATTGGATTTGATCTGAAAAAACTCTGTATTGGCGAACTTCTAACATGAAAGACATTATCCACAGTATACTTGTAAAATCCGTCTGAAAACTAAGCGCTTTTACTTTGAGGAGATTAATTTGATGGGATACGAGTATTTCATCAATAGCTTTGATGAAATCCGTTGCCACAACTTCAACTTTCTATCTCTTCTCCACAGGACATACTATACTGTACCTCAAACAAATTCAATTAGTAGTTGTAGGTCTATCCTTGAAAAGTCCATAGTACTTAGTAGACAAAATTTATTTGCATCATGTTGTAAACAATATTTTCAAAGAGCTTAAGTATGAAATAGAGCTTAGCAATGTATCTACGAGTATGTAAAGTTGGAGATATCATTTTTGTAGCCCATTTTATGGGTGGCGGTGGATGTACGGGCCTGTCCACAGTTTATGAAAATCTCCGAGAAAATTGTTAATTGACTGTGGTTTTAATCAAATGGATTATGGATTTCAATGGTAAATGCCTGATGTTACTACTGAGATACATTTAAGTCAACAGTCATTCTAATGTTTGCTAAAGGAATTTAATTATAATATTGATATATGAGATTTCTGGATACGAAATTTCAGTACCACAATCAAATTTATAAAGAGAAACCCAAACGATGTGTAAAAGTCATTCCGCAAAGTTACTGGAATGAAAAGTGGTTTGAAAAATATAATGCAATAGAAAGTGAATGACAAAAAAAGAACACACAAAGAAAAAAAAAAACAGAACATTTTTTTTTTACGGGAGAAAGAGGAAAATACTGAAAGGATTTTGTGGATGAATTTTCAAGCTTAACTATGATAAATAAGCTCCATGTTTTTCACGATTTAGTAGAAGATTTTTATTTCACAAAGAATGAGGTCCTAAAATTATTTGGGTTAGGTATTATTTCAAAAATATTAAAAAATCTACTTTATTACATGCTAACTCAGGAACCACGGAGCGAATTTTATTGAAATTTGATTAATGAGTTTTTCCTGTCATAAACAATCCTTAAATTGGGAAGAAGTGAAGGTGAAAGATACTGGGTGTGGTTTTGAGAATAGAGAACAGACCTAACGTTGCGGGGATTAGTATTGAGAGAAATCGATTGATACTATCTGAAGAATGAAAAGTATGAAGACAACATCACGTCGTTTTTTCATTGACTGAAGATATCTAAGACGATTTACTTAGGGCGGCAGACTGAGATAATCAGCCCAAGGCGAATGAACCTACCCTACATAACTTCGATTCTTATAGGATACGCAGCATAATCGGGCGACCGTATTTGACTGGCATACTCGAGGAGGGGTGTAACGAAGGTGAGATAGAGGGATTTTGTTACGTAAAGGTCAGAGAATTCTTTTGACCACGTTTCTACTTATGACATTGTCGATGTGTGAAAGTTAAGTTCACTATCGCAGATGACAACCAAATGGCATGCTGATGTCATCACAAATCTTTTCGAAAACATTTGGCTGAATTATAACCATTTAATAGCCTGTGGAGATTTTAATATAAATATCCTTGCTAGTGATAACTTCCAATTTAAAGACAGCTTAAACTCTCTACATCTCTTTCCGGCGAATTCCTTGAGCCCCTCACATTACAGCGCCACTAACTCAACCCTCCTCGATGTCTTTCTAGTAAATAGATTAGACCGAATAAACTTCGACATCCCTGGGTTCTCACATCATGACCTTATTACTCTCTTTTACGACATCTCTCTGGAACGGTCTACTGAAGCGAAAATGATAAACTTTAGGGACTTTAAGTCGGTCGGTCTCATTTCCCTCAAAAACGATGCAATGACTTTGGATTGGAGTAGTCTCTACTGCATGCGCTCTATCGATAATCAGGTTAATTACTTTACATCCACAGTCAAATGTTTTTTTGAGTCTCATGTTCCGATAAAAACCTTCGTTCCTCGTAATAAAAGCTGTGAGTGGTTCACTCCTAAAATTGAATCACTCATTGAAAAGAGAGACAAGGCTTTTAAAAGGTGGAAAAGATTTAGAATTCTCGAACTAAAACAAGAATTCACACAGATCAGAACTTTTGTGAAGCATGAAATCCGATTATATAAATCGAAGTTCTAAATTCAAGACAGGGTTAAGCACGAAGAAAGCTTGGGAAAATGTCGAAGAGTTGGGTATAAAAAAAAATCTGGCTGCGAATGATAATGAAATTGACGTCAGAGACCTTAATGTCAAATTTTCTGCTGCTCCAACCTCATGTAGCTTTCAAGTCATAAACCCATTGTTAACTCGCAAAACACCCACAAATTTTGGATTTAGTAGAGTCTGCCTACCGGATGTCTTTAATGCTGTTTTTGCTGTTAAATCAGATGCAATTGGTTTGGACCGCGTGCACCCAAAATTTCTTAAGACCATTATCTTCGAAGTACTGTCTCCCCTGACGTACATTTTCAACAACGTATTGTCCTGCTCAGCTTACCCGAAATTCTGGTAATCCCGGTTTTAAAAAGCACGGTCGTCAAAGATAAAGAATATCGTCCCATTTCCATACTCCCCTTTATTTCCAAGGTGTTCGAGAAGCTGATGAGCATGCAAATATATATATACCTGAACCAATTCGATCTCCATTCACCGTTCAATAAAGCTGCATAGCTGCACCACCTGGTTGACGAGTTTCGCTCAGCGATAGATAGGGATCATATTACCTCACTAGTTCTGCTCGACTTCTCGAAAGCATTCGATACAATTCCGCATGAGATTCTCTTACATAAACTTCATTACTTCAACTTTGATGAAACTGCATTAAAACAGATAAGAAGTTATTTACCAAATCGCACTCATGCTGTTTCATCCAATGGTAAGATGTCGGACTTTCTCGAATCCAAGGCTGGAGTACCACAGGGATCTATTATGGGACCGTTACTTTTCTCTCTGTTTAATAACGACTTACCCACAATCCTACATAGCTGTAAAGTACAGATGTACGCCGATGACGTTCAATTGCACCTTAACTACCCCGTCGGACTGATAGAAGATGCGACTTCGCGTATAAATGAGGACTTAAGATTAGTGGTTCGTTGCGCCCAAACAAATAGGCTTGAACTCAATTGTGGCCAAAGCCAAGCTATCATTACAAGCCGTACCAGCTTAGATGTATTCTGTTTTCCCCTTATCGAAGTATGCTGCGAAAAGTGAACTCAAACCTCACCCAGTTTGATTTTAACCTCAGCACTCCCTGCCTCAAAACCGAACTCCTTCACCATTCTCCTTAACTTTTAGTCTTAGTTTTAAGTTTTAGTTTTAAGTTTTAGGTTTAAGTTTTAGCCGTAAGTTAGTTGTAGCTTGTAATAAGCCAAATAAATGGGGGCTTTCGCCCCCACCAAAAATTAAACAATTAAATTAAAATTAAATTAAATTATCGAAGTATAACCTTGTATATGCTGAGCGGGTAAGAAACATAGGGCTAAACTTTAATCGAAATCTAACCTGGGACGATCACGTGGCTACTACTGTGGGCAAGGTATACGGTGATCTAGGCACATTGTACCAATCTGGTTACTGTCTTCCAACTAGGGTGAAAGCGACACTGGTATAGACCTTGGTGTTGCCAATGTTGCTATATGCACACCCAGTGTTTTGTGATACGAGCAGCCTTAGTTCATGAAAATTAAGGGTTGCATTCAACAGCGCTGTGAGATTTATGTACAATGTTTGCCGTCATGATCATATTTCTGGATATGTTAAAGATTTTCTGGGCATGGAATTCCAAGAGTATTTGGATTTCAACGTTTTAGTCTTTCTTTTCAAACTCTAACAAAATAAAATTCTGGAGTACCTTCCGAAAGAAGTCGGGTCTTCCTCCTTCTAATGCCAACCTTCAGGTATACTCGTAACACTACCGAAAATAAATTTTTTGTTTATGCTGTGCGACTAACGGATTACGGTGATACCAGGGAATCGGTGACCTCAGGAGATGGATGAAGATCAATGGCACAAGGTGGCTGCCTTGAGGTACCCCCGAGGTGACTATGATAGGGCCCGATACTGAAGATCTAAAATGAACTTTGTATTGGATTTTCATTAGGTATGATTTGAATGAGAAGAATAACTTGGTGAGGAGTTTTATCAAAAATCTTACAGAAATCCGTGGCTATGACATCAACTTCATTACCAACTTCGCAATTGGATGATAGTTAGAAACTTCGCTCTTGCAACCTTTTTTATAGATAAGGGTAATTTAAGCGTCTCCATAATTGGGGAAAAACGCCTTGGGGGATTGATGAAGAGCAATGAGGAGCTATGTCAGATAATTCACACATTTTTTTGACGGATAGCCATCAGATTTTCGTTTGACGTTAACAAATTGAAAAAAAAATCTTGGAGTCGACAATTAGGTTGCTTTGCATTCGATCGAGATAGAGCCCTAGCCTAGAGCTAAGAGAAATGGGTATATGCGCGAAAGTACTTACAAAAGTCAGAGTCAGATTTGAATTTATGATAAATTTGCCATAGTTGTTCTATTGTTGCGAACGGAGGATAACTCCTTGTTCTGCAAGGGTGGAGAAGATCAGCAATCTTTTTGATGCATGTAAGGCACAGAACAAAGAAGGCAAAGATGTCAGCATAGATTATAGCGAAGGCATAGTTGGAAAGACCCACTTGCTTGAGATGGGTGTATATAGTAACACATTTTGAAAAGATAGCTCTTGTATGGATATCTTGACACATATAAACTCGAAATCGGCGATGTACGAGCTTTTGATAAAAGTAAAGTCGAGGCGACTGTGTATTGCCAACAGAGTGCCGCAGCCGAATAAGGCGTCATCTGTTACAAGTCCATCAGTGCGGTAATTATTAAAAGCTGCGGAGACTAATTCGCTGTTATTGATATTGGGGGTTAGATTTGTTACTTTTCATGTCAGTAACCTAAACGATGGAAGGATTTGCAATGCAGTAATAACGAGTTTTTCGCAGCACTAAGAGTAATAAAAATGACCTTTTCAAATGCGAAGAGCGTGTTATTAGTAGATACCTAACAGATACCCCAGAGAGCCAAAACACATTTAAAAATGCAGCAATGTACCGGAAATGCAAAGCACAGCAAAATACTTGTTAAATGTTGTTACTTCTGTTGCATTTGTGTATTCCTTCTCAAAGATTTCGCTTGTCTTAAAAAAAAACTTGGCCTTCGATTATAGCTAGAAAGCCTTGAGTTGTCATAAATGGTTACACTGAGCATTGACACTATCCTAGGTAGGGCACTATGCGTTCCATGTTTAAACAAATGCGCAATGCGTTTCTTACTTGCTTAATTGTTACTTGAAAAATCTAGTTGTAAATACTTTATACTTCTTTTCGAAGTGTAAGTGATACCAAAACACCAATTCGAATAGCTGAGGTGATGATCAAGGAATTTTCTTGTGAATTGCTTGATTGATACCTCAGGGACATCGAACAAAGGCATTCAAGCAACAGATTGGTTCCTTGCTTGAAAGGACACTTGTCTCGGAAACTTCCAAGTTCTACCATAAGTTGCAAAACGTTATAAAAATTAAATAACAAAACATTTTCGATTAGTATTTATAAAATGTATTTTCTTGAAAAAAGGCGGTTTATTCAAAGTGGCCCTCAAACTGTATGGCCACTGAGCTACAGCAGCAATCATAGTTTCTAGGGGTGTCAACAACGCTGATGTAGCTAAAGTACTTTTGAGGCTCTCCAAATTTCGGTGGGGTCTCTTGCAGGCCGTACTCTCTAACACTGACCACAAATAATAATCCAAAGGATTCAAACCTGGCCTTCCTGAAGGCGAATCCTCGGATGCAATAGTGGTATAATCCAGTTTTGACTCCTTCTTCGCAAAATGGAGAACAATAACTCCTTAATGGGATACCCCCCACCAAACCATTACCGAGTAGGATGATGGCCACGCTGAACTCTAGGACCTGAATTGTTTGCTTCTTTAGATATCTTTGCAAAAAATTTATCGTTGATCTTCCTCGACGGTGAAAATCTTTTCGTCCGCGTAAAGGATATTTTCGTGGCCGTTGTCCGCGTGCCAGTCTTTTGCATCTTTCAAGCCTAATTAGGCGTCAATAGATGTCCAGTCCAAAAGGCTTTCATATTGAAATTATCCTGAATGAGCGTTGACATGGATCTGGTGGATATAACTTTCTGTTTTCGAAGGCGATTTCTTCGAATTCGCTAGCATATAGCTTTTACAACTGCGCTCGTAAGGGCAACGCACAAACGACCACTTCTTGGTCTGTCTTCTAATTGAGACGATTCAACAAATCGGTCATTCATTTGGGTCCAACGTCACCTTATTAGTCCTAGGACACCTACCACGCCTACGTGCCATCGTGTTCGGTTCCTGTAGATGTACCATAGTTGGTTCCTGCTTTTTCCCAACTGCCGTGTCATCTTTTCGACCGTATTGCACAAAGTACTCCTATCTCTAGGGCAACCCGCTGTTTTTTCTTCTTAAGTAAGCAGATTCCATTGCATGGCCTGACTTGCTATGCAATCGTTGCCCTTTCGTAGAGTGTGACCAATCTATTGCCACTTTCTCTTCTGAATAATCGCATCTATACGTTTCTGGCCCGTTCCTGACTTGCAAAATGTCTCTGAGACATCGATTAACAAAAACTCCCAGCTTTCTTGTGACAACGGTGTTCACCTTTCAAGTACTGTTGAGCGAAAAGGACGGAGCTTGATGTTCAAGCTTATTGCGCTGCTCCTTCAGATTTTCGAGAGCATACCAAACGCAGTCTTGGCTTTCCTGATTCGGTTGGATACGTCCTATTTAGTACCGGCCTTCTCCGAGAAGACAATACGAGTACTACCCGGGTAGTCGGGAAGTCTTTAACTTTCTCGATTTGTTGATCAGCTATGCTCTAACAAGGTACACAAATATTTTTGATATTCCCAGCGGTTTTAGTAATACAAAGATGTGGTTAGCATTTTTTCCACACTTATGAGAGCAATACGATTTTTTATTTGTTGTACTCCACTCCATGATAATCAATCAGTTGCTGAAACCAAACTGTTTCTATAACAAAATGTATGACAAAACTAAGTGTAAGATATAAATATAAATATCTTTAAAACCGAACTATACTCGTACGTCTGGCTAGGTGTAAAATACATAAATGTTATGGGTGGTCGATATTTCCTGAAATTTAATTCATTTTACCCCCGTACATAGTTTTTATCTTTTGAGTTAATGGCATTCCCACTCATTTTTTCCCTTGTTCTCACGAGATAGTTTTTAACATGGAAATTCCCACAAAATGTGGATATCATACCACCACTGAATATATCTTCCTATCCAATGCGGCTAACTGTTCGTTTACAAAATGTTGCAACAACAACATTTCAACTTGAAAGAATTCTTAAGCAAATACGTATATGACAAACTTACTATTTGGTGCCATACCTTTCACTGAATTGTTTTCCTCCCCCATACAACGTCTTGTAAGGTGAAAGAATATGTAGATACAAATTGCAGTGTTAGTAGAGATGAGCACGTTTAACAATATTAGAGGTATTATTTTTTGTTACCCTCCCTGGCTGTGTACAATTGGATACATTTAAGCGTCCTCTTTCTTACCATAAAACCATTTGCAAGCAAATATTTATTATTCCTTAAGGACTCTTTTGTCACTATATGTTTGTTCTGTTCTGAGTTGCTTTCGCTCCTTATCCTCTAAGCAATCGCATAAAAATAAAATTATTTTCTTATCTCTGTAATTCGGTTTCTCTGGGGGAGAATTCATTCGAATGTATGCCCTCAATGGAAATTGTAATTCTGAATACTCTCTTCAAATTTAAATTTAAATTGAGAAACTATTTCAAATTACTCCTGCTGGCATTGCTGGCTATTGTGTTTATTTGTTTGTCCCGGTAGAGGTGACCCATAATCATACTTCTCTTTTCAAATCTAATCCTATAGAGTACAGGTGGGGTGGGAGCTACATACGGATAGTTAGTCAAGTGTGGATGGTACTCTGCTGGTTTACTCGTAGGGTGTGGATCAACTTAGAAACTTAGCATTTCTCCATCGCTTTAAAGCTTCACTATAAATGGAATTGTACAACGTTCGTCAACGAATTATTGGGTTATTAAGGCCATAATTTATTCTATGAGGAGAAACATAAAAGAAATCATTTCTACTTCTAAGATTAATTTCCGAAATATACCAAGAAACTAGCGCAAGTAGCTCCTCAAAAAACTACGCATTGAGCTTCTAGAGTTTTTAAATCTATTAGCGCACATATTGAAAAATAATCACACATTTCGTCGGACCATCTCAGATTTCTTAATGCGAAATGCTGCATTCGGATTCTTCTTTATATTCTTTCTATTCTGATAATAGCATTTTCATAAAATGGAACGACACAGCAATATTCTAATACGGGCTACTGCCAGCGACAACAAAAATTGTTTTTAATATGTACACATCCTTAAAAACCCCTGCAGTTCATTTGAGGAAACCTAACATATAATTTTTTATTGTAACTTACCACCAAGTCAAACAAAAGTGGTTCCAAATGACTACCTTGTGGAAGACCTGACTTCACCTCAATAAAAAATGATTGAAAACCATCGATTTGAACAGCTTATTTTCAGTTAGATAAGTACGACCTCAACCATTTCGAGAAATTTAATTTGAGTCCTAGCTTATGAAGTTTTTGTAATACTAGGCTATGGTGAACTCTGTCAAAAGCCTTAACAAAATCTGTGTATAGGATATCAACTTGCTTTCTGTTTTCCATAGATTTTAAACAGAAATGTGTAAAAAGGCACAAATTTGTTGCAATTGAACGGCCACTAACAAACCCATGTTGTTTCTGAACAGTATAGTCTCTGAGTTACTAATTTTTCAAATAGTTGGCCTGTAGTTGTTTACCTTATTCAACATTTGTTTACTTATTGTATTGAACTCATGTCCTTAACAAAAGTTAACAAAAAAAAAAAAAGATCTCGGTATATTCATTGATACAAAACTAACCTTCGTTTCTCATGTCGTATATCTAAGCAGTTGCGAAGACTAACTCACTAGTTTGGTTTATTAAAAGTAACTCGAAAAATTTCTCAGATCATCAAACAATTTTATTGCTTTTTATTGCCTTAATCAGGTCAGCTCTTCAATACGCCGATGTTGTTTGGAATCCAAAGAATTCGATCTATTGGTCCGAATAGAGCATTGAAAGAGTCAAGAACGCGTTAGGTTTTCAGCCATCTTATAAAGCTAGTGCAAGAAGGCTTCCACACAACATCATGTTTGTAAGAGACGTCCTGTGTTCCCGCATTAATAGCCCTACGAGTATACTTTTAACTGTGTTCCCAATTTATGATCCAGAGAAGGTGTTAAGGGATCGTCGCATTTTTTACCAAATGCGGCATAGAAGAAACTGTGCTCGAAATAAGCCATTTCTAAATTTCTGTAATCATTTAATGGAATTAGTACGAGTAGATTAGTAGAGATATACATTTTCATATTTGTAGAGATGATTGGGGAAAATTCAAACTTTTAAAAATGTTAGTAAACTGTGGCGAGTTTAATAAAGAATACAACTTTTATGGTTCCCGAAAGGGTGAACTTATTTTTATTTTAATAAAATTGTTTAACTAAATTAAACTCCCAGACCATCAAAATAATCTAGTACAATTTCTACTGGGCTTAAATCTGCTCGTCTCAAGTAACTGCTGTCACTGCTCACCAAACAGAAAAACAGAATTCATCCCTGTGCTCTGTCAACCTTCTTTTATATTCTCTTCGGCTTTCCATTCAAACTTTCGAATTTCCATTTCGGCAATCAATATACATTTTAAACAAAAGCCTACTTTCAAAGACTTGATTTGGAAGATAGTAATTAGGAACTACGAGTACGTCAAATCGTGATCTGTTAAGTATCATGTAAGTATATTTACTCACATTTATTTGCAAGTCGTCCTGTTTGCACCATACGCAAAAAGAGAGTAGGCCCTAAATGACTTCCTTCAGGGACACCAGATGACACACTTATATCTTCAGAAAAATACTCACTAACCACAATATACTGCTTTCTGCCAAATAGATATGATTTAAGCCACATTAACAGCGGCCCAAAGAAACCATATACCATTAACTTTCTCAGAAGGACAGCAAGGTTGACGGTACTAAAAGAATTAATAAAATTCGGGTTGAGAATCACTTAATAACAATTTAACAATTTTGAAAGTAGGTGTTATACACCATAAGGATTGATTAATAATTGTATACAGTAGAATGCAGAGAGGGAAAAACAATTAGATAGAATCCAAGCAAACCGGCTTTATCAGGCTCGAGGCTATTAAGTGCGCTCAAAACATCATCCTCCTCCAAAACAAACATAGGAGAAGTGAGGTGCTTTTGGAGATATGAAATATTCTGCATTTAGGCTTCACTGGATGAATCATAAACACTTCGAAAAAAGTTGGCAAATATAATTACAATGTCCTTCGAACTACTAGAGAATTTGCCCTGGAAATGCATTGTTGAAGGGAAAACGTTTGGACTTAATTTATACTTTCCAAGGACTGCAAGTACTTGGTAGAAATGAATTTTGAAAACAATGTGAACAACTGGAGAATGAAGAAATTCTGCCTCGCCTATCATCTCAACGCTCATTTCAGCTCCTTAGACGAAGCCAATTTGCTTGCTGCTCACTTTGCACCGATAATAATTCGTCTCCACCTGTACTTGAAAGCGTCGAATTTTCTATTGGGCAAGTCCAAATTTGCACTCGCACAGTTGTAGGAGTACACACACAAATCCTATAGTCCAAATGGTATCTCCCCCGTAATTCTGAAGAGGTGTTCTTTCACGATGGCAAAACCTCTGAGTAAGCTTTTGACTATCTGTAAATCCTACTCTACTGGGCTTTTTCCGAGTAGATGGAAGACAGCATTTGTCTAGCCTGTCCTTAAAAAATGCGAATATTTCTTCCTGTCTAATTACCGACCCATTGCATTTAAGTCCCTTCTTTCCAAGGTCATGGAAATGCTGACAAATAACCGGCAGTATGGTTTTCATAGCAACGGGTCCACTGTTGCTGCATATATACATATCTCACCGAGAAGTGGAACCTATCTCTTCATCACTTCGGTGAAACTAAGATGGTTGCGCTTGATATTTGAAATGCATTTGACAGAGTTTGGCATCAGGCTCTTTTGTCGAAAATGCGTGCATTTGGCATCGACTTTCTCCAATTTAATAGATTAGAAACTGCCTTTTTTGGCCGTTCAATACAAGTTGTCTTGGACGGCTCCAAGTACGTAATTCACCATATAAATGCCTGTGTTCCCAAGGCTCCGTTCTTTCTCTGATTCTCTATCTTACTTTTATAAATGATTTCTTGTCTACAACTTCTAATCCAATCCATTCCTTCGCTGATGACAGTACCCTCAGTTTTTCGTATTCGTTCCCTAACTTACGACCTTGCTCTTCGACCGTAGAAGAGGAACGGCAAAGTATGTTAAACATTTTAAATTCCGACCCTGTATTAATAACCATCTTCGATGGAACGATCACATATTCGAGGTCGCCAAAAATGCTGCAAAATATAATACATTCCTTAAGCAGTGCAAGAAATATTTTACCCCGTCTGATCTGGCTTCAATTTATAAGGCATTCATCCGCCCTAAGCTGGAATATAACGCCCAAATCTGATCTGGTGAACCCAAGATCGTTCTGTGCGTTCTAGACAGGGTACAGAATCGAGCGTTAAAACTTATAGGTGATAGAGATAATCTGAACTCCATAGATTCACTTGAACATCGTGGAAATGTCTCGTGTCTTTCCCGATTTTATGACTCTTTTTTTTATAAACAATGCTCCAGAGAAATATCCAATTGCATTCCTCTCCTTCAAAATTTCACCCGTCATACGCGTTATGCTTGCATATCATTTCACCCGCTCAATTTCAGTCGTACTGTCAAATATAGGAATTTGTTTAGAAGCCGAACGACACGAATGTAGAATGACCTACCAGGTTCTGTATTTTTCATCACTACAACCCTCAAACATTTAAAGCCAATGTACACAAGCATCTCCTCTGTTCATCTTCCCCCTTTCACCGAACGACCGTGCTCTGAAATAATATTAGGGTATTTATATCCCCTTTTTAGCTCGCAAATTGTAAAAAAAAAAAAAAAACCCTATGCTTATAACGTTTCTATGCCAAATTCTCAGTGTTTTTAAGATTATGTAAATGATAATTATACTACGGTGGGTGAGAATTTACCCTCTCACATAGTTTGGGTAACGGATATCGGTGAACATTCGCAAGGGTTTTAAAGTTATTAACTAAGGTGCTATTTTGAAGTACATCTAACCAATTCACAGAATTAAAATGTGCACTCATAAGTTCAAATTGTTAACATTAAATTTATATGTAGTTACATTCCAAAGGACTAATGAAAGATGAAATATTATGGAAATTATAGCTCTTTATAATAATATTATTTGCAGAATGATTGATAGCATTAAAGAAAACAGGTGTAGAATTTGTAACAGATATATTTAAATCTGCGGACGCGAAGACTAAATCAAGTAATCGATTTAAAGTGACAAATGTTAATTCAAAGTCAAAAATCGATAGTAAATGATTTGATCTAGCAAAAGGAAGAATACTTCAAGTTCAGATTTTGTATCTACTATCACGAACATAGCGACTATCTCATCAGTGAAAATTCTTGTTACCATGTACTCGTACATATGTATATACAGGTTCTTAGAATAGGGACTTCGGAACTTTGACAGTTGATAGCGGCCATATTGTTGAAGCTACGTCTGTCAAATTGGCTGTCATTTATTCAGTGGGTTTTGCCAAATCACCACGGATGGATATAGCATTCAACAACACATGGAAATAATAAAATAGTTTTATCAAAATGGGTTTACTGTTCGGGCAACGTTCCGCGCACTTCGATCGTTCCGAGGACTATTCGCAGTGTGGTAGATAAATTTGAGTCCACTGGTTCAATAAACGGTCAACCAACATCCGTATGTCGGCGAAACGCAAAATCTGCCGAAAACATCGCCACTGTCCGTGAGAGTGTGCAGGAGAATCCGAGGCAGTCGATTTCGCGTCGCTCACAAGAACTCGGCCTTTCCCAGACCACAACTTGGCGAATTTTGCATCGTGACTTGGGCCTGGACCCGTCCAAAATTCAACTCACTCAGGAACTGAAGGTAAACGACCATAGACAACGACGTGTGTTCGCTGAATGGGCTCTGGAGCAGTTGGAAACTGACCTTAATTTTCATCAAGAAATCATCTTCAGCGATGGGGCCCATTTCTGGATGAATGGGTACGTCAACAAACAAAATTGTTGAATTTGAGACGATACCAATTCACATGAGATCCAAGAGCGTCCAATGCATGCCGAAAAAATCACTGTTTGGTGTGGATTTTGGGCTGGCGGCATCATCGGTCCATATTTCTTTGAAAACGACGTTGCCCAGGCCATCACCATCAACGGCGAGCGTTATAGGTCAATAATTACCAACTTCTTTTGGCCTGAATTGGATAATATGGACACCAACGACAAACCACTTTCAACAGGACGGCGCTACGTGCCACACAGCTCACGCCACATTGAAAATTCTGCACGTGCGATTCGAGGGCATGGTCATCTCACGTGGAGGTGATGTGAACTGGCCACCGAGATCGTGCGATTTGACTCCGTTAGACTTTTTCTTGTGGGGTTTTCTGAAGTCGCAGGTCTATGCGAATAAGCCACAAACCACAAAGGCCCTCAAAGCCAACATAACCCATGCCATCAACAAAAAATTTCGATGATATCTCACACATAATTTGTTTTATTTAAATGTAAAGATAGTAAGCGCTTAATGAAAGACCCTTTAATAACAACTGAAGAGAAAATAGCCCTACAAGACAAAATAAATCAACAACTGTACAGCCCAACGCCAAACGAATAAACAGACACAATTTATAGACACACTTTTCTATATTCTCTTTAGTGGTTATTTATCATGTTTGAAAAATTATTCGATTATACTGAAGGGAAAGTAAAAAACTATGCTAAAACTAACAATCATACTACATAATCGTATGTACTGAATTGAAATGCTCACAAAACGATCCGTCGCTTTCTCGTAGGTACTGGTACGTATCTGTTTAACTTCGTATCCATGTTAAAAGTCTTCAGCTTTGCATTAGTTGATTTCGAAAAGTCAATATTTTTAGCAAATCTCATTCCGGTAAGCAAATGTTATCTTGCTACATTTACCCAACCCCACAAAATATCGTTTTCATTGGTTATGCTATCACTCAGCAACAACATCGCGGACGTGTACGTGTCAAAAATCGAAGAACCATTAAATTTCATTGAGTATGCATAATATACATGTGTAGATATATAGATACATGCGTACATACATTTATGCAGAACTCAAGACTGCATATCGGATATATCGATTAAGTACTTCCCTTACGTTACGCAAAATGACAAACAGACCGACATGTAAGCCTATATATGTACATAGGTAATGACAACATGTATCTTTGAAAAGCATGGAAGTGGTGCATCGTAAAAAAACATTTTTCTTAAGTCGTTCATGTGTACTGTAGACGAGAGTATGAACGTTTTGAATTTCTAAGATGAATACACAATTTTTTAGCCAAGAAACTGAAGTGTTGTGTAAAATTTCGATTTTAGATTGATGTTGTTTTAATATATATGGGTATTGCACTTCAAAAGTTTTTATTACGCAAGAGTTTTCTTGTAATTGTCAATAAGCCTTATTCAGAAGAGAATAGAGGCCCTCAATTTTGACTGAAGTATGAAACGTATCATCGTAATCATCATATGAATAAATCTGCTTGATTGTTGCCTAGTAGATTGTTTTACCTTTGCCTTGAGTTTCTATCAAGAAGAAAATTCTGGGGTGAAATGAAAGATCGTCTCCTCATGATACACTCTGGGTAACGCTAAATGATCTATCGCAAAAGGCAGCCAGACAAGTAGAGTAATCTACTCTTCTGGCCACATTAAAAATTAATAAATTAATTAACATGACCAACGCAACTGGCGCTTCTTAGCGCCAACTGACAAAACGCGTCGGACTTTCTGTTCAAATATGCTGACTTAATATGGAATCGACTACTTATCAAAACTATTATTGACTGACAACATCGATGTAGCCGTCACAATACACAGTGAATCGGACGCTGTTCAAAAAGCTATATTACTGTCGGATCGGATCCAACTGCCATCAATCACATGGATCAGCAACCTATGTAAAAAATGGTATAGATGACCTAAAACTGATAAACGCAGACAACAGAAACAACATTTTTAAAATAACGATCCAAATTAGAGGCGTAAATATATAAAAACCTGCCTCTACACCGTAGCCGTCTAATGTGTTCGAAATCTCAGATAAATCCACAGTCTTCATTGCTGCCACCATAACAAGCGACAATGAAGATACGAGTAAGCTAATGGAATAACGGACTCAAACCACATGCAATTAATCTTTAACGCAAAAGATAAATCTACCCTTCACTTCCGTAGATGATAAAGAGGCTACAATCCGGTTCTGTGCTTTGCAACCTGCGATGCGGAACACAATTTTCTCCCTGCTTTCTAAACAGTCCTGCTGGATTTCCTGAATATGAGTAATCAATAACGACCAGTCTTAATCGATATCGGAATCCAAATCCCACTAACTACTTCCGTACAAAAGCCTCGATGAAATTTCACCAAAGCGAATTGGAATAGCTTCGCTAATGAGCTCGACTCATGCTTAAAGTTTATTTCACCGTTGGCCCGTAACTATGCCAAAACATGCTTCCCGTGGTTTTAGAAGGAGTACATTCCTGAGTGGACCGAAGAAAGTAAGCGAACTACTCAGATCGCCTGATGAGACATACACAAAAAAATGGATATCAACTGTCAACCATTTTAACTGCACCCACTTTAGCAGGAAAGCATGGAGTCTGCTCCGCAAACTAGAAGGAACCAACAGCTTCAACACCATAAGTTCCTGAATAAATCCCATCAAAGTGGCTAGCCGCATCGTTGACGTTTCTCGCGTCCCCGTGGACAAGGAACATAAAGTCACCATAAACGTGCGCTGAGGGACCACAAAAACAATACCTCACAGACATCACAGTTTCGGTGCAGTTTCACACCCGAAGAGGTAAGCAACCTCTGTTTCAGCAGTAAAGACGGGAATCCCAGCGGAGTTTGATAGCATTTACCCTGAGTTTCTTGCATAAAGGGGAAAAAAAAACACAAGACGTTGGCTATGGGAATTCTACAGCAGTATACTGGAAGTAGACAGAATCCTAGCTGCATTCAAGCGAACGAAAGTCATAGCTATTCTCAAGCCAGGTAAACCTAATGACCTACAGGAAAGTCATCATTGCTACAAACTACTCGTCCCTATACCTGCGACCACATCGAATTTGGGTATACGGATGACCTGGCAAGTATCAGGACATATCGAATACAGAAAAAACTCTAGACCTCGAGCAACTCAACTTAAACTTTAGAAAATGGAGACTGTGCCCAAGTATATTTGAAACAGAAGTGTGCTGTTTCCATCTTACCAACTTGCAAATTTTAGACTAAATTTCCAGTTTAACAACACCTCACTTAACCATAGCCGAAACCCAAAATACCTTGCCTTAACCTTGGTCAGCAGAATGGGCAGCACCTAGTACTAGTAATTCATGCACGCGATTCACTTAATAATTAAATAATCTTATAGCTCAGAAAATAAACTACTACATACTCGTATTTATTGTGTGTGCTTATAGCATAAGTTGCTTGAGACGAATACTCGTAGTCTCTCAGATCATAGTAGCGAAGACTTAAAGGAATTCGACTTCAAAGGAGTACATGAACTGGGCCGGCTCTAACTCTTTTGCCAAACTACTGTAACAGTAACAATATTCTAATTTAAAATTAACACAACATAGTGTTCTTCTCATTTAGTTTATGTACGAGTACATATCTCATGTCGGTATGCCAGCAAATAATCTCACGAAGAAGTCAATATTCGTCTTCGCATTTGCATATGTATTTTAGGTAAACATTTTTACTGTCCATACTAGTCAATTTCCACTTCGTTGCAGTTAGCTGAAACAATTAAAATTGTGACCGAAACGAAACAGAGCAAAGTACCTAAACATTTACACATGACAACGAATGTGTTTCTAGTCATGGTAAATTCCAATTAATAAATTGGTCCTTATGTGCATCGTGCCATTACTCGTACATCAGGGAAAGTTGGAAACTAATTTCGTTGTTGTTCTTCCCATAAATAAGAAATTTCGAAAACATTTCTGATGCATGAACATGTCAGGAACAAAAACTATCGTTACTCGTATTTCTATGCAGTTGCATTTGTAAAATTACAAGTCTGAGATACTATATAGCATTGTCATAACTTGTTCAGATTCCTCCAATGGGATAATATATTTAAATAGGAAATATGCAACAAAATTACAATCTATCTGAAACGAATCGTATGATATCATATCCCTCAACTTTTAGCCCATTCTTAAAAAAGTGGGCGTGACGTTGTGAAATTGTGTAATTACGAGTAAAAAACAATGAACAGTGGTTTGAAATGCAAATCTACTTGGACATAAGTTAAAAAATATTCTTTCCCAATTTTATTATTTTGTTTTATTTATGCATTGCTAAAATGTTGAAGAACAATATTGCCATATATTTCCAGTATCCATGGAAAAGTAACGGTTATAGCGATGATACTGCATGAAAGGCAAACAAATTTTAACTGTCAAAGTAAGTGCTGATGTGCTTTAGTATGTTAAGAGTGCTAAATATTACAATGAATTATTATATACAATGTAACAATGCAGTTGGACAAACAAAATATTTTTTTTAGTTATATACTAACAATTGCATGAATCCAAGTGAGTAATAAAAATTGTCCTACGCTTCCAAAACTAACTATTGCCGGCAACCAGATAAGTTACGTGTTGTGTGACTAAGCTATAGAATGAAAATGCGTAGAGTAGCACATTTACTGGGTTCAGAAAGCCATTTGTAGTTGTTGACGAGCTTGCGAGCAGCAGGAAAAAAAAAAGACGCAGCGAAATTCTGCAAAATCTCCACAAAATGCAACAGAGATGAACAAAATTATGTATTCAGGATCGAAGGAACTTAAACCCTATTCACCGGAAGAAGCGCCCGTGCTGACATTCAATGTTCGATTGAGAAAGCATGCTTATCACCCGATTAGAAAGCAAGTAAATGAACGTAATTCTGCAATTTAGCCTCCTTACTACCGCGTACTTTTTTTATAATTCAAGTATTTATTCACCAATTAATTAATATTACAATCTACTCACCTGGGCTAATAAGAAATTTTAATTTAGCCTAATTTACTAAATAAAAGACTTATCCAAGAAGTTCACTCAATAGCGTCTCTTGGTATCTGGTATACTGCAGGTTTTCATCTACACCAGTTCAAATGGTTTAATTCGTTTGAGTCTGTGTACAATGTACATGTTATCCAGGAGCTGTGATGCCTCAATATTTGTGAGTACATACTGATGAAGTCGTCCTTCGTGTCTTCTGGCATCTTGTTTCACTACGTAGGTGACAAGATCCACTTTTAGGTCCCGATGGAGGTCAATATTTCAGATGCATTGTACCAGGGTGCATTGACGATGTTCCTTACTACCTTGTTTTGGAATCGTTGGATAATTTCCATGCTGGTCCTTTTGGTACAGCCCCAAAGCTGGATGCTATAGGCCCATACCGGTTTTAAAATTTGCTGATATAGTAAAATCTTGCTATGCGTTGAAAGGACTGAATTTCTACCTATTAGCCAAAATAACTTTCTGTATTTAATTCTTAATTCGTTTTTTTCTTCTTGATGTGCTCTTTCCAAGGTACTTCGCTGTGTTCGCATATGGTACTACTTATAGGTTGCGATTGGTAAATAATTCAAACTTTTGTTAGTGAAGTCAACATGGACCGACTTAACGCCATTGTTTTGTCCAACTATGAATTTTGTTGACAGCTAGTTGTAGGTTTTGTGTTGATTCCACGTTGTCTTTACCAACTGGCAGGATCGCAGTATCGTCAGCAGAGGTAGCTACAGTTTTATTTTCTAGCATTGGGAGATCACTGCTGTACAATAGATATAGAACTGGTCCGAGTACACTGTCTTGTGGTACTCCCGCTTTGATTTCCTTTAGTTTAGAGTAGGAGTCGTCTTGTTTGATTCTAAAGTATCTATCTTTAAGATACGATTCTAGGATTTAAGCATATTGTTTTGGAATGAGAATTCTCAGCTTATGATTTAGTCCCACATGCCAAGCTTCGTCAAAAGCTTATGCCACAAGAAAATCGTGGACAAACTCTTTTTCTTCTAATGCCTTTTCAATTACTTGAGTTATCCTATGGATTTGATCGATAGTCGAATGTTTGTTTCAGAAACGGAATTGGTGATTAGGAATCAAGTTCTTTCTTTATATGATTGCATTTAACCTTTCAACTCATAGTTTCAACTGCGTTTATGAGGTTTGTGAGTTTAACTAATGCTTTCATCGGGAGATGCTTCAAAACCTCACTCGTTATAAGTTCGTATCCAGGGGCTTTTTTTCGGTTTTATATTTTTAACTTAATTATATCCCGTACTTCAGTTGGTGTTGTAAGTCTTATTTCTTCATTTTCATGTTCAGCTACTTCCGTTGTTATTTTCCTTTCATCTGGAGCAGATGAGGTTGAAATATATTTTCGAGATGCTCTGCAAAATTATGAGCTTTATTTTCATTGCTTTTATCCCACCATCAGTTCTTTTAATTGGGAAAATCTGCATAATAGGCCTCTTGATGCTTTTGGTTGCTTTCCATAAGGAATAATCAGTATCAACATCATTATGAACTTTCCTCAAGTAGTATATACTAACAATTCACCATTCATCAATTCTTTAATTTCTCTTCTAAGTTTCTGTCAAATACCGCGTACTTGAAGCCAAAAGGAAATATTATCCCAGAGACATTTCTGTAACGGAAAGTACTGCGGAGATAAAATTACAATCCAATAAAATTACAAATGATACTATCCGGCGAATTGTAAGCATGCTTCCAGCTGAAGCATTTTCTAGTGCTGAATTAAATGATGATCTCGAGATGATTTTCAAATGGGGATTTGATGGAAGTTCTGGTCATAGTTTAAAAAGGGTGTTTCAACAAGAGCGGAGAAAAACGTTTTTTTTAGTAGACAAGCTGCAATTATGTATGGAACAACACATCTGATAAATGCCCTCCTCGGCTTTACTGGTATATTTGCAGTCTTTTGACGAAATTTTCAATCACGGTTTGGCATAACTGTTACTGGATTTCAGTAATACAGCGTCTAATTTCCTCCTTCAAGGCTTGAATAGACGTGGGGTTGTTGACATTAACTAAAACTCTAGAGAAAGAAGTCGTAAGCCGTTAAATCGCACTGATACGAGTAGTCAAAACCAGATATTACACGGCCAAGGAATATTTCGTGTAATAATGCCCTTTTTCATGTGATGTGTGGCAAGTGGCACTGTCCTGTTAGAACCACATATCTTCCAGATCTATACCATCCATTTGAGGCACAAGAAACTGAAACTTATACCATTCGCCATTGATTATTTGTGCATTTTCGGCAGCGTCTTCGAAGAAAAATGGTCCAGTGATATCTCCAGCCCAAAATACTCATCAAACAGTGACACGTTTGGGATGGGTTTCGTTCTCATGAAACACATGTGAGTTTTTGTCACTCCAAATGTAGCAATTTTGCTTATTTAAGTAAAATGGGCCTCATCGCTTGTTTTTGTTGGAAAACTTCCCGTTCAGTTGTTGTTGTTCAATGAACCAATTGTCGAACTCTCTTCGCTGTTGTCGAGTCAGAAAGATGCAAATTTTTTGTGATTCTTGAAATGTTAAATTCTTTACCACAATGCCGAATGGAAGTTCCCGGACTCTGGACCACAAGCATGTGCAAGCACAGCAAAATTGGTGCCAAATTTAAATTTTCCGCTTTTGTTGCGACATTGGTAGATACCGGCAACCTGTGATTTGTTGCTCACTTCTATTGTACCCATTAAACTTGCTTCCAAATTTCCAGATGTATTTTTTTTTTGGTCTAAGCCTAGTCCTGCATCAACACGATGCTGTAAACCTATAAAACTTACATTTTGAAAAGAAGAATATGCAAGCTCAACCCAATGCTCTTATTCAAACAGAAGTACTATTCCATGGAAATAAATTTTGAATATCTCAAAAATTGCATGACTTCGGACTCTCGACTCTTCACGCTTAGATTCATGAAATAGATTACACAAATGAAGAACCACTACAAAAGATTATTATTAAATTTTTATCGAATTTGTTTTCGTTTGGTTTTGATTCTCTTTTGAATCAACCTACTCGTTCAGAGTCGTGTTTAGACCATATTTTCACATGGTAGCTTCACAGAAACAATTACGTCAATTTCAAAGTGAAGGCCTATGATTTGAGAATAACAGACCATAGTTTAACCAGTATTCTAATTTGTTTGCAAGATACCTAGAGCTAAATAAACCGCGAATAAAAATTCTAATATAATTGACTTTGCCGCTCTTAAATAAAGTTTGAGTTTTGAGTTTTGGGATGATATTTTCCATTCACATGATCCATCCATTGCTTTTGTTTTGTTTCAGAACAAGTTGCAATCTCATTTATCAAACTGTAGTCGGAGTATTGTTAGTAAAAATAACAAGTTAAAGCGTCTTAAGCAGTGGATGACTCTTCCTTTACTTAAACATTTTTATAACAAGCTGAAACCTGATATACTATTAGGTGCGCAACTAAGTTCTCGCTGTTTTTTTTTTTATGAAAATGCAACTTTATTGTGAAAAAATGGTTACAAATGAATCATTCAAAGTATTACCCATCGCTAGCTACAACTTTTTCCCATCTGGCAGAGTTCGAATACCGTTACGGTAAAAGTGTTCATCTTTTGAGGCTATCCACGAATCAAGCCATTTTTTTATGTGTTCATATGAGCGGAACAGACCATGTGCCATCGAACGGAACAAGTAATAATCGGATGGCGCAATATCTGGGCAATATGGCGGGTGGGGTACGACTTCCCATTTGAGCTCTTCCAGGTAGGTTTTAACGGGTTTGGCAACGTGAGGCCGAGCGTTGTCATGCTGTAGAATCACTGTTTCGTGCCTCTGTGGCCGTTTTTCGGGCAATACTCGGCTCAATCGCATCAATTGAAGTCGATACCGTTCCGCAGTGATCGTTTCGTTGGGCTTCAACAGTTCAAAATAAATGACACCGATCAGATCCCATGAAATACAGAGCATAATCTTCGCAGCGTGAATATTCGGCCGAGCCGACGACGTAGAAGCATGACCGAGCAGTCCCCATGACTTTCTTTCCTTTGGGTTGCTATAATGAATCCATTTTTCATCACTCGTCACGATGCGATGAAGAAAACCTTTACTTTTTTGCCGCAGGAGCAGTTGCTCACAGGCGAAAAAACGACGCTCAACGTCCCTTGACTTCAAATCATAAAATAACGAGAGGTGAATTGTTGATGCCTTTGTAAGTCGTTTTATTAGGATCGAATTTGAATGGTCCCAAGGCGTTGGACACCTTAATCAGATTGATACCACAACCGGTATAGATCAATGCGCCAGCATCAATTATTCCCCCTTCAAATTTACAGATACAATTCCTAATGTTTTCATGCGTTACTAGTTCTTCCTTCTGTGCAGCGGTTGCTCGTTCTGTCTATTCTAGTATGTTGACTCCAGTGGTCATCGTCGATAGCGCTTTACGGCTGGGACAATTTGTGGCCGTATGTCCTGTTCTCTTACAGACGTCACATCTCTGTTTTTGGCTGGCTCGGGGCAATTGATGGAGATGTGCCCTTCCTTATTACAGTTGAAACACTTTATCGTAGTCGGAGATAGTTTCGTTGATTTATCACACATAGGCGGAATCACGTCCATGGCTTTCTTACTAGGATGCTGGTTGTTAACGAACCACTCGACAGCCAACTGGAACGCGTTGTGGCGTTGTCCTGGAATTTGACGTCGTCTATTCCAAGTAGAATATACTTTATCATGCACTTGTCGTCCAGGCTGAACTTTCAACCCAGTGCAATCATTTTGCGAACGTACTCCAGGATATTTTCTGTATTGAGTCCTCCTCTGCTGCATTTCCAGATGATTGTCGGCTTCCACTTTGACGTTTGGGAAATCATGTTGCAGCTGATCAGCAAAGTCATCGAATCCCTTAAAAATGTCTGACAGCCCGTCGACCCAGATTTTGGCAATGGCTCGTAGGTTCGTTTGTGCGGCTATCAATGTAGAGATGTCATCTCAATCGTAGTTTGTTGCGAATCGTCGGATTTTCTTAATAAACATATCGCTTGTTGGTTGGATCATTTGGGTCGAATGAAGGAATACTCTTAAGAGAGCAAATTTTTGTTATACGGAATCGGTTCCTGGAATTATCGTTACCATTATTTTCTTGCCTGGGAATTGAGAACTGCGGTGACTGCGGTGTTCCCCTGCGAGATGTGACGTTTGTCTCAAAGTCGTTGTCGTGAGACTCTCGCATTGGAAATGTGATTCGATGGCCTGGCTCGTACCTTTCCCTTTGAGGTGTGGCGTTCATTTCTAATAGTCGTTTTAAAGATGGTTTCAGAACTTCGACTGATTCCCTTAGCTTCCTGGTTTCGTTGATGGCATCTACACTCGGCTCACGTTGAATGGTAGTGACATCGACACACCTACGGCCAGTGGCGTAATCATCGCCGTTGGCTGAGCTATCTTGCAAATAGTTATCTCTTCGGGCCGGTCGTTGCAGGGTTGCTTCAATTCCGCCATGTTCATTTTGCTGATTTTTGGCGTCATTTTTTTGACTCCAGGTTTCGTGGTCGTGTGTTCGTTTCGTTTAATCGTCGCTCTCTGGATTACCACAGAATCCCACTTCTGATATACGATATAAAAGCTTATTACTCGTATTTAAATATTACACAATAGACTCGATTTTATTTATTGTGAAAAAAAAAAAAAAAAATAACAAAAAGAACGGTAGAACAAAAAATGGCGTCTCTTCATCGACGGCGTTATTTCTAATGAATATATGAATATATAAGGAAACTCTACTTCTCTCTCTCTCTACTCTATTTCAGTTTTAATTCGGCTTTAATTTTACTGTACTAGATTTCACATCTTATACTTCTTTGTATTTAAACTTTTATTTATTATTAGTAATAAAAAGGTATAAAGTTGTTTAAATAAGTGCGTTAATTAAACAAACAACCTTTAGTTTCTATTAGAATTGTGAAAATTAAATTCGCTTCTTTTTGTCGTTTTTTAACTAAAAAGAATACAACACCTTAACTAATTTATGTTAAAATAGGTCAGCATTTTTTTTTTTTTTTTTTTCCGAGGGTGGGTAGAAAATCTTCATGAAGACACTATGAGGATCGATAGCGCGTGCTCATAGTAGTGTGAGATTTGTACTCACTAAAAAAAACCTCCCTTCGTGATAAATTTCTTTGATTACTACAACTAAGTTTTGACTTATCCAGCAGTTTTTCTTTCACGTATTGAGATCGTTTGGCAGGTCCCTTTCCATTGAAAGTTCCTGCTTGTTCCGCAAATTAGACGCAGTTTCTTGCTATCGCGTTAAGTCGAAAAGTTTAGTCCTTAGTAGACGACATAGTAGATTCCTCTCATATAGAATTCAAAGGACTTCATTGTTAACGTGTCCTTGTAATCTGTCTTTATGCTTACGTGCGAAGTTTTTGATTTCATGTTCGACTGTTGCAATTCCTAAATCTCTATGGATATCGCTATTTCTAATAAACCACGGTGCATTAACTATTGATCTTAGCACTTTATTTTCAAAAGTTTGTAAAATATTGACATTACTTATTCTGGTACAACCCCAGAGTTGTTTGTATTCCATATGTCCATACCGGCTTTAGCACTTGCTTTATAAAAGCAGTTTGTTCTCTATATTAAGCTTGGAATGTTTTCCAAGTAACCAGTACATTTCTCTGTATTTGGTTTCTAGTTCTTTACGTTTTTTCTTCACGTGCGATTTCCACTTCAGCTTAGCATCAATTGTCATTCCAAGATACTTAGCCTCATTTGCAAACGGAATTTGAACCGAGTTTGAAAAGATCGGCAAATTATTTATTTTCTTATAAGTAAAATTGACATGAACAGATTTGTTTTCGTTTAAAGCTAGTCGCCAAATTTTTGTCCATTCATTTACTTTATTCAAAGTTTCTTGCAATTTTTCAGTCGTTTCTTCGATAGTTTTAACCGTTGCTAGGATGGCAGTGTTGTCGGCAAATGTAGCTAATACGGTGCCTTCTTCTTGCGGTATATCGCGAGTATATAATAGGTACAAAAGCGGTCGGTCCAAGGACACTTCCCTGCGGCACCCCAGCCCTTATTTCTTTAAATTCTGAAGATTCATTTCCGTGTTTGACTCGGAAAAGTCGATTCGTCAAGTATTTTTCCAGAATATTATATAAGTGTCCCGGCAGCACTTGTCGTAATTTTTATTTCAATCCTTCATGCCAGACCTTGTCAAAAGCTTGAGAAACATCAAGGAATACGCTCGAGCAAATCTTTTTTTCTTCGTAAGCTTTCTCAATTAAATCAGTTATTCTATGCACTTAGTTCTAAACCCAAACTGGTGATTGGGAATAAGAGATCTTTCTTCTATAACCGGCTGTAATCGCTTAAGTACTATTCTTTCGAAAACTTTAAATATAATAATCAGCAGCGAAATAGGTCTATACGATTTTTTATCATTCGGCGGTTTTCCTGGCTTCAGAATCATTATTACTTCCGCGATTTTCCATTGACTCGGAACATATTCTAGTTTTATCGCTGCGTTTATAATGTAGAGGAACTTAACTAACGCTTTTCTAGGTAACGATTTAAGAAGCTCTCCTGTGGTCGTATCCAGGAGCTTTATTCAGTTTCAGTTTCTTTATTTCTTGTTGAAGTTCGGTCAGCCTTGCATTTCTTACTGTGTAATTATGAAGTGCTATATCCGACGCATTAACATTTTCAACAAGCGCTTGTCCATCAAATGGTTTAAATGTTTCTTCTAAATGGGCGGCAAAGACTTCTGCTTTGTCTTTATCATTCTTGGCCCATTGGCTGCCATTTTTCTTGATTGGGCCCGCTTGTATTTTTGGTTTTTTAATGCCTTTTATAGCTTTCCAGAGCGAATAATTGGAATCTTTGTCCGCTGTTAAGTTTTCAATGCTGGTTTGTATTGTCCGATTTTTAAAGTCAATAATGGCCTTTTTTAGCAAGTTACACAAGCGATTCAAATGCGATTTATGTTGCGGAGCACGAGTTTGTTGCCATTTTTTTACGTGTTTTTCTCTTCTCCCTTACCATTTCTTTTATTTCCGGTGGATATTTTTGGGCATGATTGATCGGCCTTTTCCTTTGATATTGAGTATGTTTACATGCGGCGCGCTGCAGAACATCAACAAAACGATCAACTTCGATTTCGAGTTCAGAACATGTCCTAAGTGATACTCTCAGTTCGATATGTTCTTCAACGTCCTTTTTAAAGCCTTCCCAGGTACATCTTTTTTAATTAGACGTTCGTCGTTCATCGTTAGAATGATAGGGGAATGATCGGAAGAGAGATCAAAACTTTCAACAATTTTAATACAGTTGTCTGGTATTCCTTTTACAACAAAGAAATCGACCAATATGTTGGTTTACCAGTCGAGTGAAAGTCGCAACTGTGTTGCATACTGTGTTGCGTTATAAAGTGCTCTGCCTTTTTGTGAGACACATCTTGAACCCCAGAAAGTGCGTTTTGCATTAAAATCACCGCCAATAATAAAATTTGGACCAAGAGAGTTGAAAATATTTGTAAAATCATTTTTTTCAAGCCTGCAACGTAGTGGACAATAAATAGACGAGACATTGAAAGAGTAATGTCCATTTTTCACGCGTACAGTGCTCACTTGCATCGTTTCAAGCTCTATCATAATCTCTTCAGAGTGTTCGATGCAATCTTTTATGATTAAAGACGATTCGCCTCTCGCCCTTTCCGATGGGTGATAAGCGTGATAGGCACTGTATCCAGTAATGTTTACACGCGATAGTTTCGTCAGGTGAGTTTCACAGATCAAACATATGTCAATGTCATTTTCTCGTAGAAATATTTCTAGTTCTTCTAGTCTTTGTATGAGACCGTTGGCGTTCCATGCAACAATTTTAAGAAGTTTCGTCATGTTCGTTTTGAAATGCTCCTGTTGTTAAGTTTATATTCAAGCTTCTCCAACCTTTCGACAATTAGCATGTTTGTTTTTGTTTGCTCCTCAAGCCTCGCAAGGATAATGGAAAAGCATCAAAATAAGTAAATAAACAAACGATTTAAAACCAAAGAAATAATTTTGTCCAGCTAGATTCGTATTTTTGACCAGAGCAATGGTGAAACGAGAGAACGAAGTTCAACGATATTTAAAATAAAATAGGGTGGCATTATGATATGCTCTCATGAATAATAATTTATTATACTATTGAATTCAACTGTATCAGTTATTCGAAGCGATTGTTAACTTTATTTTTCTCAATTTCTAATTACAGAAGCTGCCATCAGTAATCGGTGAGCATACAAGTTGTTCTTCATTAAATTTTTGTTTAATCATTTTAAAATAAAACGCACCACTATAAATGGAGAAATAATGTTACGTTTTATACATGCATTATTTGAATGCATATATAGCACATCGGATACAATAAAGTCGGTCGTAATTTTTAGTAAACATGTTGTATTTTGGAAAGTATTTCGGTTGTATTGATCGTTAACATAATACGAGTACTATAATATTTAAACCGTACCTACGTTCATTTCTATTAGCACTGTATCTAAAAGAACCAAAAATTGTGATTAAATTGCAGGATCATTAGAAATATAGCGTAACGACTACAATTATTGGCACTCCTAAGGAAATTTCAACTTTGATCAACTATAACATTTTTTATTTCTAAAGTTATTTGAATCTGTTGTATACCAGAGTATAAAATATTAAATTTCGCGTTGATTGAGTATTATAAATAAAGATTTAATAATTGCAAATATATTTAAAATGTCTATTTAAAAAAACTTACTAAAAAATACAATTATTGGCAACCAAAAACTACAATTATTGGCACTCTTTAAAACAGAAAAAACATGATGTTTTAATCAATGGTTTATTATTTTATTTATGTTTTCAAAACGTTTTATTTTAAATTATTAAATAATAGATAGTATCTATAAATTAATAAATATATATATATTTTTTAAGGAACTGTCATTTACTTTACTGTTTAAAGGAACAAATTGATTATAAGGATTATCATTGAGCTATACAAAATTCGTAAATATATACGAGGGTGGGTCAATAAGTCCCTGAAAATTAACACAAATTGTGTCGTCACTTTAAATTTAATTCCTTGTTTGTCAAGAATCATCTTTCAAAAGAACGCACCCAAATTTTCAGACAGATCTGTCAAATAGTTTTGTTGTGGCAGCCATTTTATATAGACGCCTACTAGCATTTTCGTTAAAATGGAAAAAAGTGAATTTCGAGGTCTCATTAAACACTATTTTTTGCGAGAAAAAACTATCACGCAAACCAAACAAAAGCTTGACAAATATTATGGGGACTCTTCACCATCGATTGGAACCATTCACCACTGGTTTACTCAATTTCGGTGCGGTCGTTCAAGCACAAGTGACGCCGAACATTCTGGTCGCCCAATTGAGGTCACCACACCAGAAATGGTCGACAAAATCCATGGTTTGATAATGGACGATCGGCGAGCGAAAGTGAGCGAGCTTGAAGAGAGGCCACAGGCTTAATTTCGATTTGGTGCCGCGTTTGCTCACAATCGACAACAAACGCATTCGTTTGACAACTTCAAAGGTGTGTTTGGAGATGTTCCAGAAAAATTCGGCTGAGTATTTGCGCCGTTTCGTAACCGTGGATGAAACCTGGATTTATCACAACACACCAGAAACCAAGGAACAGTCAAAACAATGGACTTCTCATGGTGAATCGAATCCGAAGAAGGCCAAGGCGGGTTTGTTAGCAAACAAGGTCATGGCGACAGTTTTTTGGGATGCGCGCGGTGTTATTCACATCGATTACCTTGCAATGGGGAAAAACGATCACCAGGACATATTACACAGAGTTGTTGGATCGATTCCAAGTCGGTTTAAACCAAAAGCGGCTGCATTTGGCGAAGAAAAAAGTTCTTTTTCACCAGGACAACGCACCGGCGCACAAGTCCGCAGTCGCAATGGCAAAATTGCTGTCGGAAAAGATAACATTGTTCCACATATCTTAAGTCCAATTAAGATGCTCTTGAGCCCAGAGCAATCGCTTTTCTCAGACTCTTTTTTGGAAAATCCGGCTTCAGTATTGGCTTCAGTGCTCTAAGTCCAGCTTTCACGAGCCATTTCCTCACTGAGCTTGACGAAATTATTTTTCCTGTAGCTCGACACAGATCGTTTTTAAGATCCACCGAAGTCTTGAACCGATGCCGACGGCTGTCCAGCACCAAAAAACGATCTTCCACTGGGGTCATTTTTTTGGCCTCCCTGAGCCTTTCTTTCTGCTGGTAGTCCCGGTCTCACAACAACATTCAATCTTCTAGAAATTTCACGTGTTGTCCAATTGAGACGTGACAGACACAAAATATTAGCTTTGCACTCCGAACTGATTTTTCCCATTTTTTTTCACTAAATTATTTCGGTTCGTTTCGGACTGCTATCACGAGCTAAATGCACCTCTTATTCATAATAACATCGACTTTTATGCACTATTTGAACGACATTTTGCTACCTATTGCAAAAAAACCCCGTAGGTCTCATAAATTCCAAGAACTGCGCCCGATAAGGGTAATACAATGTTTGCCCAACATTTTTCGAGCGGCACTGTATTATTTCCAACTTGTGTAAAAATTGTGACACTTCTGAAATGTGTTTAGTAGCATCATTTAAAATTAAATTTTATTAATGTGCTGCGCAATGAACGTAGCATTTAGTACGAGTACATGCCCTTTATAGGGCCTTTTTTTTATTACAACTACAACTGCCTGTATCATTGCTACGAGTATAACTGCCATAGCGATAGCTATGCCCCTGAATAAAACTTAACCATCTCCGCAAAAAGATTTTGGAAAGTAAAATATATTTTTTGAAGAAAACGCTTCCAAAAAGTGAGCGTGACGCCGTCTATGTATTTTCTTAAGGCAATATTTGTCAGTTCCTAGGAAAAGTATTGCAAAAAAAACGTATTTTATTTTATTTCGCCTTTACCCAGTGTGTACTTTGAGGTCATTGGAAATATTATACCAGGGTGTATTGGCAATCGTCCGGAGTATTTTTGATTGTAGTCGCTGTATAATGTCAATATTTGATTTGGCGGTTGTTCCCTATATTTGTATGCTATAAGTCCACATTGGTTTTATTATAGTTTTGTAACATTAAAAGTTTATTTTGTATTAAAAGTTTTGATTTTTTTTTCCTAGGAGCCCTAGTGCAATTGTCTAAATCTGTTTTTATTTTGGTCGCATTTTTTAATTATATGTGGTTTTCATGTCAATTTATTATTTAATAGTATGCCTAAGTATTTAGCAGAGCTGTCAAGAATACTTTCCTTGTTTAGGCTACATATGACTTGGACAGTTTTTTCCTCATTAATTTGTATTCCCCATTTGTGAAACCAGTCTAGTGTTTTGTCTAGTATTTTTCTTACTTGGTTTGCAGCAGTTTATTGGTTGTTATGTGAGGAAAGAACCACTGTGTCATCTGACAATATTGCTAGGATGGAGCCCTGAGTTACTGTCTTAATCATGTCCGCTGTATAAAGTACATACACAATAGGACCTAGTAAACTACCTTGAGGGATACCTGCGTCGATTTCACGTAAATCCGAGTATTCGTCGTTGTATTGGATGTAGAAGTGCCGAATCGCCCAGGAAGATTTTAAGGAGTTGATGATAATCCGGTAGCATTGTTCTAAGTTTGAATAAGAGTCCTTGTGCTACGCACTGTTTAAGGTTTTTGCAACATCAAAGTCGACTGCGATACAATATTTTCGCTCGTCCAAGTGATTTAGGTTTTTATTTTGACACTCGATAACTCGATTTTACTGTAGAATGTTTTTGTCGAAAACCAAATTGGTTGTCTGAGATAAAGTGTTTTTGTTTTAAAGACATGTCAATGCGGTCAAGTAGCAGTTTTTCAAATATCTTAGAGTTTTTCGATAGAAAGCTCATTGGTCTGTATGGGAAAGATTTTGAAGTATTTCTATCTTGTTTCAGGTTTCGATTATTTTATAAACTTTCCATACTTGTGGGTAATAATTTAGCCTTAAGCATTTCTAAGATAATGTTTTAATATCTGTCCTGTTTTCAAATCATATCCGGGATATTGTTTGCCCTGTAATCTACTTTTTAGATTGAATTTTATTTCGCTGGTGCAATTTATCTTTATCATCGGGTTCGTGAGCTTAGCTCATTTAAAGCTAACTCCAACCACAACCAACGGGTGCCACTGCAAGTGGATGATAAATGGAGTGATGGATTGGCTGTTTGTTATATCTTATGGCTTTCTGCGCTCTTTTCTTCGGCCTTACTTAGAGCAAGTATTATCTATTATTAGTAAACGACAATGAAACAGGCTATAGTCTTTTAACAGAAAGGCCGCGGGAGTGGGCTAGCTAAATGTTAAATTTTGATCTGTTTAATGAATGTTTCCATAATAGATTGTGAATCTATATTGCCGACTCATGATAGGTTATAGCATAGCTCCCATGAAAGTCCCTGCGAAGAATAATACTTTTTAATTGAAAATATTTTTTTTTTTTTTTACGCTGGGAGGCGGTAATCTTCAAAAGACGAAACTGAGCCGGGAATCAGTAACAGTGTGGGATTTTTACCCACTATCCCCTTCTCCCTTCTTCCCGTTTTCCCTACGGTACCGCCGTCTTAGCATTTCATCGCAGGGCGGGGAGGAGCCAGCCTTCCACTTATTGCACCTGGTCGTTACACCAATCAGCAATTTGTCTTTCATATCTTAAGATGTTTATGATAAGTATTCACCTGTGGATGATTAAATATTGTTTTAACTTTTTGTATTTTTTTTTTTTTTTTTTTTTTTCTACCTATCTAGCTAGTTCAATAGGTTTTACTCTTCTTGATCTCCTAGTCAGATTGCTAGTATTTTCTGAGTTTACGTGGTTGAGAAGTCTAAGCTTGTTTCTATTAGCTATTTTTTGACTTCATCGTCAATCATTTCAATTTCCAGATCTATATGCAGATCAGTGTTTCTTACGTACCATGGTGCACTTACTGCAAATGTCGCCACAGTTGTTTGATCAGTAAATGGCAAGTCACTGGTAAATAAGAGATATAATACAGGGCCTAGCACACTGCCTTGTGGTACACCAGCTTCTATTTTTCTCAATGTGTAGTAGTCATCTCCTTGTTTGATTCTAAAAAATAGCTGTAATATATAAGACTCTAGGATTTCTGAGTATTCTTTTGGTAGATGATTTTGCTATTTATGTATCAGTCCTTTGTGCTATACTTTATTGAAAGCTTGAGCTATATCAAGAAATATAGTAGAGCATATCTTTTTATCTTCAAATACTTTTTCGATTTTATCAGTTATTATATGCAGCTGATCAATCGTGGAGTGCTTATTTCTAAAACCAAATTGATGGTTTGGGATTAGCAATTTTTCTTCTATTATTTTATACAGACATCATCTTTCAAATATTTTGGACAACATAGGCAGAATCGATATGGGGCGGTACGGGGTGACTTCACTAGGTGGTTTCTGGTATTGGTATCATAATTACCTCCGCGACTTCCACATGCTAGGTACATACCTTATCCTGAATGTAGCATTTATAATCTGTGCTAGTTTCTTTAAACTTTTTTTTTTGGGAGTTGCTGTAGGATTTCCCCTGATATCAAGTCAAATCCTGGGGCTTTCTTAGTATTGATGCCTTCTTGTATTTTTTGGCAATTTCTTTCGCTGTTACCGGTTGAATATGTCTCTTCTCTTAGCACAATTCTTCCGTTTCTTGACAGTCTTTATCTTCATATGGTTGGAAGACTCCTACGAGATATTCAGCAAAAAAAATTTGCTTTTTCTTGGTTGTTTCTTGCCCAGTTACCTTCTCTGTTTTTAACAGGTAGAATGTGTGCAATTGGCCTTTTCATTTTCTTTGTTGCCTTCCAGAGTGAGTATTCGGTACTAGCATCATTCGTAAGATTGGTAAGATATTTTTTAAGATACTCATTTTTAAATTCCCTTATCGATCTTGTATTGTTTTGTCGCTGGGCGCCCTTGATTGTTGCCAATGTTTTCTAGCTCTTTTCTTTTCCGCAATTACATATATTACATATTTCTTTTGGATATGAGTTTTGTTGGATTTTAGTTTTAGTTATAAGTGTTGCAGCCCATGCAGCTTTTTGGATATCAACTGTCTTGGTCTTCTGTTTTAATTGTTTCTGAGAGCTGAATACTATCCTCTAGATTCTGTCTGAAGTAGTTCCAACCAGTCATCTTATTAGTTAGTTTTGAGCTGTTTTATTTGCTAGTAATTTTATCGCCAAGTGTTAAAAGTATTGTGGAATGATCTGAGTCAAGAACTGGCCCTTCTTCTATTTCTATAGTATTTGACGAGATATTCTTTGTAACGAAAAAGTCGGCAAGATCTGGGGTTTTCTTCCTATCTGTTGGCCAATACGTAGTGAGTGATATTTGCCGCTAATTTATTTTATTACTTCATATAACTCTTTTCCTCTCGTATTTGTCAATCGAGATCCCCAATACCTACTTGTGTTTCTTGAAAATAATAATGAAAAAGTTTTTGTTACTGACTTAAAATGTACTTAATGGCAGTGTGAATAAGATATCCTTTAAGACTCCTTATATCCTCTTAAATACCACAATACTATGCTATATAGTAGGTAACCTTAATACAAGGATAGCGAATGAAAAACCGACATGCAAATTAAAAGCCATACAAATAAATTCGAAAAAAAAAAATAAAAATTCTGGAAGGAAGAGAAATTATAGAACTTTGCAATGATTTTGGCATGAGCATGGCAACTAGATTGATTGACAGTGAATTAACTTTTCTTGGTAAGTTAAACATGGAATTTTCGCAGTCTTTTTGAGGAATGAAAATTTGCGTGCACAATATTAGAGATAAAGAGATTAAAAGTGAATGTTCTTGGAATCAGTGAAACATGATGGCGAACTCCAATCAAATGGGACCAAACTTTTCTATTATGGAACATATTTGTTAGGGATTCTGCGAAGAATTGATGATTAGGTGAAGATTAACGTATATCCGTCGTCAGTTTAAAGCATTTGAATGGAAGTACGTCTCCTAAGAGTAAACAGTCTACTTGACAAAATTCGGTAACAGTTGCTGTTTTTACATCCTTTTCAGGAACCGAATCCTTATAGTGAGAGTCAGTTGTCTGTTCAGCTGCCTGCCACACTCTCATAACCTTTGAACTCTTAGACGTAGAGGGTTCAAATTAGGATAAGAGGTTATAGGTTATGTTATACTAGCCCGCTCATATTTATGTAGTATCAGATTTCGAGAAAATCGAAAAACTATCCCCCAAAAAAATCTCTATATCTGAAACTACATATTGAACCGACAAATTTTTATAAATTTGTAAATATGTGTCATCTTACAATAATTACAGGAAAACTATTTTGATTTTCATACATACGAGTAGTGTTCGAAAAATTTATACAAATGTGAGAGATAGACAAAATGGCAATACAGTCCGCCATCTTGTTTTTTTTTTTTCTAAATGTCCGAATATTTATTCTCACTTCTGTTAAAAAGACGAATCGTTTGATACCCTTTTTATAAAAATCGAGTATACGAGTATTCCGGCTTGATCGTAGTTGTTTAAAACAATAGAAAATTGAAAAGCTAAAATGGTGTAATAAGTGGATTTCGCAGAAGGATTAAAATATGGTAAGGAAAACGGAACAAATGTTATAAAATATATTTTTGGAGACATTCTTCAACTGCAACAACTAATTTTTCTGCTACAGAAAATTTGGTTGCCCACACAAGGTCGTGTTTACATGATGCATGAGGAACACCCGTCGACCAGGCTAAAATCATTTTAAATTTTAGAATTTGAAGTTATAATGCTGCCAGCTTAAAAGAAATAAGTTTATGTTAATAAAGAGGATATTCTTAAGAAAATGTTTTTGAATTACGAACCGTTTTTGAATACGGATACCTGCAATAAAGTCAGCGAAATTTGGAAGAGGTAGTGGAGGTGAACTATTTCGCTTTCGTAAGGGTCTTAATGGTGTGGGTGTCACGTTTAGAAGAACCAAAGAATCATATGTAATGGACTTACAAAACAACAACAGTACCCTCAATACAGTCCCTATTTATTTAATAGCAGTCACTGGCAACGCAACTATGACAGGCTAACAAAAATGTTACACAATCTAGAATCAGTAGATGTAATGCTCAAAGGGGTTAAGTCTGTCCAAGAATAACTTTGTGAGCGGATATAAACCACCAATCATACATATGAATCACAGATGAAAAGGCGAAGTTTGTGGTAACAAGTGTATAGCGATACTTGAGCTGGCTGATGCATTCGACTGTAGTGTTTTGAATGGAAGCTGTGAAGGCGAATTTGACGGAGAATTTACTTTTGTCCGCAGATTAGCTTTTTCCGTAATTGACTACTGCTTCATCTTCGGAACTTGGAAGCAACTTCTCGCTAATTTTCTTGTAAGGATAGAGCATTTTTTGAATCACATGTCCCTTTAAATTAAATGCATTGTAACCGGTTCGTCAAATGAAGGTAACACCACACAACTAGGATTATTACTAAAATTGGTTTGGAATCAAAGAATGCGTAATAGCTTTCAGAATAACTTCAATATCAATCTACAGAGTTTAATGTATTTCAGACTCATTTTTAAGTATTGAGACGCTCAGGAATGTAATTAAAAATTCAGTCCCACCATGCAAGCCATCACGAATCAAAAGTATCTGTAAACAAAAATGGTTTGACAAAGAATGTATTAACAACAGAGATGTCGTTTACTTTTTTTTAAAGCTATTTAGGGTACATAACACCAGCATTTTAAAATCTCTTAAAAGAAGCAAACAATGATTTTAAATGACTTTGTCATGCATAAACGGTAGCTTACGAGCAACAAAAAAGATGTTGTGCACATCTCAAGAGTTTTGGAGAGCTGTGAAGTACATAAACGGACAAACAAATACAATTGCCTCCACGTTAAAAGCTCCTCTTCTGAGACAACTCTATAGCAATCTTCTCATCATTTCACCCTCAGTTCTTCTTTATATGCAGCCAGTCTTTTTACGAATGAGTCTTTGGATGTACCATTTTCATTGTAGGAAGTACAGGAAGTAATCGAGAATTCAAAATGAAAGAAAGCACCAGAAGATGACCATATTCCATTAGAATTTTATAAACAATTTTACAGCTGAATTTTTATCTGCGCACCGAATTTTCGAAACTGCAACCGTTCCGGAAAGTTTCGAAAAAGCAATCATACATCTAATTATTGAGAAATATCTTTTTTAAATACTCTGCAAAGCTTTTTGCTACTCTGATCTACTCGTATAATAGCCTTACTCAGTGGGTTAAAAGCAATGAAGCGCGAGACACTATTTTACAAACAAATTATAGTAAATTGAAATCTCCAGTAAAGTCATCCATATCCTAAGTGCAATATATGAAAACAATGCAGCGTTTGTATGGGATGTAGAATCGATATTTGATGAATTCACGTCAGCAATGGTGTGTTTTATTTCTCAAACTTTATAAATACAATCTTAGTCTAAGTGTATAATTCCACAATTAAAATAAAAGAGAAACGTTAAAGACATTCAATATTTAAAAGTAAAAATAGTGTAGAATGTCACCTCAAAAATTAGCTTTATAATAAAATATGGATGGGGTGATCAAAAAGTAAAGAAAAGTAAAAAAAAGAAAAAATAATTAAAATATAAAGAAAATTCATAATAATTGAGCAATTTGAAAAATATATGCAAAAGAAAAGCAAATTAACCATTAAATAAGAAAAAAAGAACAACAACAAAAAAAGAAAAAGAGAACAATAATTTCAGAGATAAACCAAAATGTTAGATTTATATATACCTATTAAATTATCTAGGACTGGACATTCGCAACTCCTCAGCATGGTTAGAAAAGAACAACAATTATCACAACAGTTTAGATCGGTACAGAAGGTCATCGGGGAATTACAGGCACAGTTAATTAGTTTGAATTTAGGACATTTCGGTGCGTGAAATAAGATATTCGCGTCAAAACAGTTTTGCCCAGATAAACTGAAAAACATAATTTTAGTTTTGGAACTTATAACTAATTTGTGATTAGCAAACCATATTCTTAGTAAGTCCAAGTCCCAATTAATGTCTGCTATTAGATCTATAGGGCTATCTGAGCCATACACACATCCTAAGTCATCAGCGAACGCTCTTAATACTCCTTTAAAATTGAGGTCAAATAGAGAATTAATGTAAATTAAAAAAAGTATTGGTCCTAACACCGAGCCTTGTGGCACACCCATTTTAATGTACTTTAATTCACTCCTGGTGTCTTCTATTTTCACTCTTTGTGATCTATTATTTAGATAGGATTTGAACCACTCGAACATAAAACCCCGAAAACCTGCTTTACTAAGTTTCACCAACAAAATGTTATGGTTAACCATATCGAAGGCTTTAGTTATATCCACAAATAAAGCTGATGTATTTTTTTGCCTGTCCAAATTTGAGTAAATTTGAGAACAAACATCTAAAAGAGCATCTTCAGTAGATTTGCCTTTTTGGAAACCAAATTGAGCTGAGTTAAAAAAATTATTTTTTATCAGAAAATTTACAACCCTATTTTTAATTACTTTTTCAAATATCTTACTAACAGAAGGCAGAAGCGATATAGGTCTGTAATTAGAGACACAATCTGATTTCCCATTTTTATAGAGTGGTACTACATCCGCACATTTAAGCCCATCAGGAAAACTTCCTGTGAGTATGCTTTTATTGAAAATAAATACTCCATCAAATCCACAAGAGTTAGAGTTTCTTAAGCTACAAATCGTTTTTAGTAGTTCCAAAGCGGTTACAGGCTAATAGAAAAAACTGTTTCTCTGAAAAGGTTCAACGTTATCGCAGTTGCAGTGACTACATATAGAAATATTAGATTGTGGTAGAAGTGTTTCTGCTATCGTGGCAAAGTAACCATTAATTTCACGTTTATCAGATACTACCTTATCATTTACACGAAGCAAAGTTGGTCTATTAGAAAGAGTTGACTTGTTCGAAATACTATTTACTACCTGCCATTCCCGTTTACTGTTTCCTTTACAAAAATTAAATTGATTTCTATAATAGCTGTCTCTGCACAAGGGAATTTCTTTCTTTAATTTAGAACACAACGTTTTATACCTTTTTTTTTAAGTTTCTGTTCAATGGGTGTTTAGAACATTTAATCCTAAGCTTATTTTTGTTCTTTATTTTAAGTATTAAACAAGAGCTAATCCAGGGTTTAAGCCTTTTTAACGATTTATTGGCCCTCACAGTATAACTACATGAACAAATATATTTTTTTAACGTTTCAATAAAAATATCATAGCATTCGGAAGCATTTTGTGCTGCGTAAACTCCTGCCCAGGACTCAAAACAAAGATAAGTATTTAGTTTATGGAAATTAATTTTCGATTTTATGTTGCACGATATGCAATTATCACTATTATTATTTTTGTTTATGCCTACTAATAAACCCGTCATAGAGTGATCAGTTATTCTAAAATCAAAGACACATTTTTCACATGTACTAAGCGATATATTACCAAAACGCCCATAGATATAGTCTAAGCAAGTGCCCGATGCTATTCTTGTAGGCTCATTGATAAATGATTTTAAACCATGTGAAGATAGCAAATCTAGGTAATTAGAAACAGAAGAACAGCTTTCCAAAATGTTTACATTAAAATCACCTAAAATAATTAGATTTTTAGATTTATTCTCATTATCTAGTAGATTAGAAAAATCCTCCACAAACATCGATAAGCTAAAACTATGTAATCTATAGACACAGAGAATGACATAAGATTCATGATTAATTTTAAAAGACAATTTTATGGGGTGCATTATTATTTATATTGTTCATCAATACTGTAGGGGGAGGATTAGATTTTGTCGAACATAGATTCCTCACTAATGTACATCGATGACATTGTTTTCCTTGCTGATACGGTAAATGGTACGCAGCTAATGATGAATAGACTCAACGAATATTGCCTGGAGAAATACAAGATTATGGTGTTCAAAGATGTTTATTGAAAATGTGCGCTAATACAAATACCTAGGAGTTCTGATATCAGGCAATTTAAAGATGAACAAACTCTTGGAAGCGATATTATCTAATGCTAAGCAAGCAAATTCTTAAGGCTGAAGACGCTACATTGTGAATAATCATTTAACCCACAGCACCAAACAAATACTGTTTCGTGCAACTGCTGCATCAGTACTTTTATATGGGTCACAAGTTTGAGGTTACCATTCTTTTCCAATAGTGGAGACATTTTACCGATATTCTCTCAAGCGAATATTTCGATTACCGTGTAGTACGCCAAATTACTAGTCCATGTTACATGTAAAAACTGTGATACCACCTTTAAACTAAGTACTGTCATTGAATGAAAAAAGTTTGCCGAAAATTGTGCTTACACAAATTATAACAACTAGTGCTAATTTTGTGAGTGAGTGGCAGAATCTTCATCTGCATTAATGAGAAGCCAACTTAATACTTTACTAGATAAAATCGGAAATAATTTGTACGAGAAATACACTAATGAAGCCAAATCATCCCAGCATAGTTTGTACTATAGTAAATTGTACGTATTTTCTAATCTCCAACTCAACGGATAAAATAAGTACTCATACCTCGCTTTGCGCGGGGGTTAGGGGAATGAAAAGTTTCGTGCAAAGCGAAACCGCGCAAAACGAAGTAAGAACGTCATACAAAATGAGGGGTTGCGTTCCTGAAAATAGGGAGTATGAAAAACTGAAAGAAATATAAAACGTTGTAAGTATATAATAATAAAAAAAAGACATTTATTTCAACAACAAAAAAAGAAGACAGAAAACTCACCAAAACTAAAACCTCGCATTCAAATCTTGTTCGACCGTCCTTCGTCAGGATCAATTCTGGAAACCTCTTCCACCAATTTGTCACCCATAGCAAGAATCCTGGCCAGGTTGGTTGCAGTTATCTCTTCTTGGTCTTGGGGTGTAGTTACAGTTTCTTCAAAAGGTTTGAGTTGTTGAAATATATCAATCATCTCTTCTGCAGCGATGTCTGGCCCATCAGCGTCTAAGATTTCATTAATATCTTCTCGATTGAGGTTTGCGAAGCCTTCTCCAGCAATTTGCCTACCAACTTCAATTAGTCCTTCCACATCAATTTCTATGTCATCTGGAGAGTCTTTTTGATTTAGAAGCCTTTTCACAGCTTGTAGAGTTGATTGTTTTAATTCTCTCCATGCTAGTTTTATATTGCGGACTACATCTAAAACTGTAAATTTTTTCCAAAAGATCAGATGCTTTGATTAGCTCCGAAAATGTGTGCTTTAGGTAATTTACCTTGAAGGTGGAAATTACCCCTTGGTCCATCGGTTGGATTAAAGCGGTAGTGTTTGGAGGTAAGAAAACAACTTTGATGTTTGGGTGAAGTCTGTTAGATATGCTGTATGTGATGTTGCGTTGTCCAGAAGAAGTAACGCTTTGAAAGAAATGTTCGACTTTTTGCAATATTCTTCGACTTCAATGGCAAAATGTTCCGTCAACCATTCCTTGAATATGGATGCGGTAACCCAGGCTTTTTTGCTCGACCACCAGTGAACAGGCAAATGCGGTTTAGAAATGCCCTCGAAAGCCTTCGGATTTTCAGATGTATGAATAACCTAAGGCTAACCAAACTCAGAATTTTGTTGGTTTGAATTTAGCTTTCTCCTAAAAACAATGAAAGATGTATGAATATTCACTACTAATTTATTATCTTTTACCATAATTCCAATTGTGCAACTCCTATAAAAAAAAAAAACCATTTTCGCTGCACTATTGCCAGATTCAGTCATTCACAAAACACAACTCAGTAAATTACATGGATATGTATGCATATCTTTAACAGGAAAGCCATGGCGCGCCATGATTCTTTGAAGAAAAAACGGTATTTCGCGCAAAGCGAAGTCGCCCAAATCGAATCTAGGTAGGTATATGAAAATCGCGCAAAGGTGAAACCGCGTAAAACGAAACCGCGCAAAGCGAGGTCTGAGGTACTATATTCAAATTGAGAGGGAGCTGGTACACCTGAATTTTATACCACACCGTCCAGAACAAAGAATTTTGTGCAAATGGGAGCATTCACGATTGCTCTTATAACTTTAATTTGGAATGATTGTACAAAATATCTATTGCTTGGATTGGTACAACCCTAGAGGTGTATGTATACCGTACGTCCTCATAGGTTTAAGCACTTGCTGACATAAAAACAGTTTGCTGGCAATACATTTCTCTAAGTAGATTTTTGAACTCGTCGCGTTTTTTTTTTTTTTTTTAATGTGCGGGTTCCTCTTAAGTTTCGCGTCCAGTGTCATTCCCAGATATTTAGCTTCATTTACATAAGGTATTTGTACCGAGTTAATGAAAACGAGTAGATTGATCATTTTATTGCAAGTGAAGTTAACATGAAGAACAATACGCCAACTTTTAAATCTCGAAGCTTTACGATTTACCCTATTCGCGTTTATAGCAAATAGCTCATCCAACCTGACTCAGATCTGTGCTTTATTTGTATCCATGTCTTCTATATTTCGGGCTTTATTATGCGTAGATGCGTTAACTCTTTATGCAGAGTTTATACGAAATCTTCGCATTATGGTTTAGATTACGATAGGAAATGTATCGAAAGAATGTGTATCTGCTTGGGTAGATACTGTTCGCGTACACAGATATTTCTCCACTGTAAGCGCAAATTTCAAAGTTTTAATTCCGCTGAAAGAGCTCTTTTCAACGATATGTCACACGAATTTATACGAGCAAATACAAATTTCATTGCGACTGCTTGTACTGGAGCCATCTTCAAAATAATATTTTTTTTTTTTTAATGGCCCCACAATCATGGATGTAGCTTCCATAGTTTAGGAGCTTGAAGATAGTTAGACAAAGACAGACAGACCGACGAACGTGCTAACGAAAGCAATACAATCTATTTACGGAACTCTAAAAAGAAAATTTAAATATCTATCTACGAGTACATGAGAAGATACTGTACTGGAGGTTAAATACACACATTCTTCTCGATTTGGTTTTGTTAATAAAGTGTACTTCCAAATTCTACTTGACCTTGGCAATACGGAGTGCGGTAATGAAATTGATTAGAAGTTTGTAGAGAGCCTGTAGCGCACTCTTACTAGACTATTTATATTTAGGCACTTGACCTTTAACTATTGGCTTAGTAATTATTTTATTAGGTACTAACTAATTTGAGTTGAAGAGAAATCATCAAGTAGGTATTATAATATTATTATATTGTCGAAAATTTCCACATCATTCACAAACTGAAACACTGGCAGTGACATTTTACCCAGACTAATTTAAGAAAAAAACATGGACAAGATTTTAACAATGGATATATATATGTTTGGGTTATTTAATTGAATTTTCGAACTCAAGATGTGTCCCAGTAAAATCAGACTATTTACTAGAGAATATTTGAGGAATTCGAGACTTTACGAGAATATGTGTAGAATGATGTCAAGAAACATATAATAAATGTACACACTCGTAGGGCTATGGCATAAGTCTACATCCCCTTTTAATGGAGAGGGATATACGAGTAATATTTTCATCGACACTTCGAATAGTTACGTCAGAGTTGTTTTTCTTTGTGATTCTATGTTGTAGTGGTGAATGAATTTTGGGTTGATTTTACCAATAATCGTGGGCTTGAAAGGAATTTCTTCGACATCCCCATAAACCAGATATTTTGGCACTTAGCGAAATACAAATAGTTCAAGAATCTTCTGATTTGAAACTGCCAGGATATAACTTAGTGTCTTTATTCTTTTCCCACTGCGACCTCGCCATTTATGTCCGTAGTGATATTGCTTAACAAGTTCTACCACAGTATGGCCACAGTTCCAATCTGGAATTTAATTTCAAATGGGTAAAATATACCCTCCGTAGGCAACTAATTTGCTTCTGTTTTATTTACAGAAGAACTAGTGCGTCAATTTTTGACGGATTTGATGCGCTGTCTGATACCATCGCTCGAATTGTCTCCCTGTATCCTCATACTGAAACCGTCAATGGGTGCGATTTCAATATACACAATTCGGATTGGCTTCAACATTCTGACCAGACAATACCTGAAGGTGGGTATGTCGAACATATTTAACCAATTTGACTTAGCCAGTAAATGAGCCTACGCCGGACTTTGAAAGTCATTCCATCAACACTCTGAACTTGATTCTTACTTCGCACTCTGATAAATACATCATTGATGTTTTAGCGCCTCTAGATCAGTCTGACCATAATATCGTATCACCGAAATTCTCATACTGTGACTACTCAATTTTAGAACAAACTTTTAAAAGAAAATTATGGCAATACAAGAAAGACAAGTGACACGCTGCCAGATAATGCTTTGTCTCCACTTGTACATATTTGAGAGCATCGAATTTTCCATGACACAGGTCCACTTTCGCACTCGTACAGTTGCAGGAGTACTTAAAGGTCTTAACATACACAAATCCACTGGTCCCCCCCACAGTTCTGAAGAGGTGTTCTTCTACGCTGGCAAAACCTATGCGTAAGCTTTTCACTCCACTCTGTCCTATTCTTCAGGACTCTTTCCGAGTAGATGGAAAATAGCATTTGTCCAGCCCGTCCCTAAACAAGGCGAATCCAAGGTCATGGAAACGCTGATAAATCGTCACCTTATGAAATATCTCGATTCACAAAAACTCCTTAACGACCGGCAGTATGGTTTTCGTAGCAACAGGTCCACTGGTGATTTGATAGCATATCTTACCGACAAGTGGAACCAATCTCTCCATCACTTCGGTGAAACTAAGATCGTTGCGCTTGATATTTCACAGGCATTTGACAGAGTTTGGCATCAGGCTCTTTTGTCGAAAATGCATGCATTTGGCGTCGATGAGTCTCTTCTTCAATGGATTAGAAATTACCTTTCGGGGCGTTCAATATAAGTTGTCTTGGACGGGTTCAAGTCTGCAATTCACCAAATAAATGCTGGAATTCCCCTCGGCTCTGCTTTGTCTCCGACAATCTTTCTTATTTTTATAAATGAGCTCTTGTCTACATCTTCTAATTCAATTCATTCTTTCGCTGATGACAGTACGCTCAGTTTTTCATATTCGTTCGTATGTTAAACACATTAAATCCCGACCTGAACAGCATAATCAAATGCGGTTAAAAAAATATAATGCTGTCTTCTCTCTCTCTCTCTCTCTCTCTCTCAAGAGAAACAAAAACCCTCAACCATTATCCATGGATGGTAGTTGCATCATTGAAACCGAAAGACTAGTCATTCTTGGTATGTGTATTAATACAATCTTCGATGGAACGATTAGATATTCAATGCTGCAAAATGTCTAAGATTCCTTAAACGGTGCAGGAATTATTTTACCCCGTCTGATTTGGTCTCAATTTATAAAGCATTCATCCGAACTAAGCGGAATATAACGCCCATATCTGATATGGTACACCCAAGACCGTTCTGCGCATTGTAGGTAGGGTACAGAATCGCACGTTAAAACTTAGACATTCACTTGAACATCGGAGAAATGTCTCGTGTCTCTACCTATTTTATCGCTTTTTTCATAAAAAATGATCCAGCAAAAAAGACAGTTGCATTCCTCCCCTTCAAAATTCAATTCACCCTAAAGCCCAACTTCGGTGGTACTGTTAATGTTACATGGATTAGTTTATAAGCCGAACCTTCAAACATTTAAAGCCAACGCACATAGGCTTCCCCCCTGTTCCTCTTCCTCATTTTCCTAAACGACCGTGCCCTGTAAAAATATAAGGGTATTCATAATTCCTTTGGCGCGCGGAGGCCTCTTACAATGTCGTAAAGGTAGTCAACATTTTTGGTCATCCTTCAAAAATATTAAAAAAATATCCCTCGTCTGCCATCCCTACTCTCATTTAGGATGACATTCCACCTATCAGCTCCTTAGACAAAGCCAATCTTCTTGCTGCTCACTTTGCAGTGAATTTTACGCTGCCAGCTAGTGATTTGTCTCCGCCTGTACTTGTGAGCGTCGCACTTGTCATGGTACAAGTCCACTTTTGCACTCGTACAGTTGCAGCAGTACTCAAAGGTATTAACATATACAAATTCGCTGGTCCCATAGTTCGGTGTTCTTCCACTCTGGCAAAACTTCTGTGTAAGCTTTTTTGTCTATCCTACACTTCTAGAATCTCTTCCAGTAGATGAAAAACAGCATTTGCCCATTCCGTCCCTAAAAAATGCGAATCTTCCGATCACTCAATCTTCAGTGAGGAGTTACCACTTGCAAGTATGAATGAGAGTTCGCATATCGAAAAGCGACCGTGTAAAAACAGGTTTGCCTTATTATTTGCTTCCTTTGAACTTCATTTATACCAAAATATTCCTAACTTTTCAATTTCCAACTCGAATTTTTGAATAAAGTGAAGTGACATTACGGCTTCTTTAACTTTACAAGAATTTCAGAAACATGCATTTTTTGGCTACGTCTCAAAATATGAAATATGAGATAACTTTAAAAACTAAAGTCATTATGATTGCTTCAAAGGCTTTTTAATATTATTTTTCTTCCTCTTGCAAAGGAGAAAAGTTTCCACGTACATCTGACCACTTAACAGGAAACTTTTGAAAAGTTAATATTCTACCTCCACGCTGTGCTCGGAATATTAAAATGACGTAGCAAATTATTTCTTCAAGTCAAATAAAAAAATTACTTATTAAAATATCCGTCGACTTGGCTGAACTTTATTCTGAATATGACTTTCATCAACATTGGAAAGGTTAATTGATAGATATTACAGATAAATATTTTATGCCAATAAACAAAAGTTAGTATTGTCGCTTCTGGTGGCGATAATTTGGAAGTCGTTATAGTTGATATACGAGTACTATTCTATTGCTGTAAGAAAAAATGGGTCAGATTCTGGCGCCATGAAATAATGTTTACTTTCTGAATTTTGAAATTGCAATAATGTGCAAAATAGCGCTTTGAATTCTACTGCACTACTGCAAAATGGAATAATATCCAAATCATAATTTGCATAGAAACGCCACTGAACCAGCGAAATGAATTGAATTATCCTTTATAAATGAAATGTCCTTTTGATGTGAATTTATGCATCTCAAACGTAATGATATTGCCTGTGCAATGAAAAGATGAATACATGAATGTATGTACATGGATTCGGATTGTTCGATGTTCGTGTACTTGTAGTTATGACAGCAACCTCCAATGCTTCAGATGTAGTTCCAACTGGTTATAACGATAGATAGGAAAGGATTTTTTCGTTTCTCTTTTATGCTTTGGTGGCTGTTGGTTGCTGTTTCCTTCTCGGGATTGAGCCTTTTTTACGATGGTAGGTGAATCTCTTTAATGAGATCTTATGGAGACCAGCAGCACATTCCAAGTTTTGAAAGTGACTTTTCGCTTAAGGGCTGTACTGCTAGTTATGCGCGGTTGCTCTTCATTGAGCTGAGCCAGATGGTTTTGTCCTCTGTAGTCGATGAACTACATTTCTATTGTCCAAAATTTGAAGGACAGCATTACTGCAATGACCGTAGAGTCGACGTTGGTGTTTTTGTGCGAAGTTTTTAATTTCGTCTTTGATGGAGGCTAATTTGAAATCACTGTGGATATCGTCATTTCGAACATACTATACGTCCACAGGGGTTTTAGCACTTGCTTGTACAGCAGCACCTTGTTCGGGAGCTGTACTTCTTCTTTAGTTCCATTTTTGTTTTTTTTTTCTACGTATGCCTTCTGTTTTAATTTCGCATCGAGTGTCATTCTCAAGTATATGGTAAATTTGTGTTCAATCATGTATCTTATGGACATCTTTTTCCAACTTTCCGGTAGCTTCCTCGACCGTGTTTCCCGTTACTAATATGGCTGTATCGTCCGCAATTGTGGCTGTAATGGTGTCCTCTAATTGCACTATGCCTCCGCGATTTAAAGTCGGATCATTCGTTATCGTACTTAACACGGAAGAGTCAGATAGTATTTTAGAATATTGCATAGCGGGCGGGGAAAGACCTGCCGTATCTTTAGTTCCAACCCTTTGTGTCATACCTTATCGAAGGCTTGCGAGACATCAAGAGAAAAACTCAAGTCCACACATTTCTTCTTCTAGAGAGCCTTCTCAATTATATCTGTTATTCTATGCTATATAATGTTTGCTTTTAAAACCGATTTGATAAACCAGAATTAGGAGCTTTTGTTCTATTATAGGCTGTAGTCGTTTTAGTAAAAAATGCTCGAACACTTTTTGAAATGATCGGTAACAGCGAAATTGATCTATTTATAAGACTTTTTGTCGATCGGCGCTTTTCCTGGTTTTAATACCATAATAACTTCTGTGACTTTCCATTGCCTTGGTTCTCGTATTGTAATCAAAAAGCAGCAAGAAGCTTAACTAATACTTCCACGGGCAGTTCTTTAAGATCCTACTATGTTATTAAGTCGTAGCCAAGAGTTTTGTTGGTTTTAAAATTTAAAAATTCTTATTTAAGTTCCGCCAGTACTGAACGAATTTGATTCTACAATTGTCACTTGCAATGTCTGTGGTACAGCTAATATTCACATTAGGATGACCGTCATATGGTTTGAAAGATTCTTCTAAATGTGCGTTAAATATCTCATGCCTTTCTCTATCGCATTTAGCCCATTCCCCGTTGTCTTTTGTTTATTGGCGGTGCTTAGGTTAGGTTAGGTAACTGGGTGCCCTTGTTGACAGGATTGTCAACAGCTCACTTAGACCACTATGAGTCCATTGTTCACAATATTTAGAACTCTGGAAACCTAAGAATTGCGATCTTCGACCACCCACGTAAATATATGAATCTCACGAGTTTTTGGCGGTGTGCTGCTTGCTTTTGGAGTTTCTTTTTAACGCCCTTCATCGCTTTTCAAAGTGAATAATTTGTATCTTTTTCCCCGGTAAACCCTTCGAGATAGTTAGATATCTTTTGATTTTTAAATCTCTTATCGTTTCTTTGTATTTATTTCACAGACAGTTTAAGTATATCTTTAGCTGGGAAGTACGAATTTGTTGCCAACCTCTTACGTGCTCGCCTCTTTTCCTTAACAATTCTAGAATCTCTGCCATGTACTTAATATCACAATTAGCTGTGGTTCTCTGTTGATAGGAAATACTACTCCATGCGACTCTCGAAGCGATCCACTTTGTCATCAAATTGAAAGGGTGTTTTCAGTGGAATATTTAATTCGATGTTAGGGTCGGTTTCGTTTAAGAAGTTCTCCCAATTAGTTCCACCGTTAACTAATCTAGGAGGTACTTCTTTTTTGTAGTTAAGTCTCACTCATAGTCATTAAAGCCGTGGAATAGTCTGAAAGCTTCCTTCGACTTTTATGTAAAGTTCAGATACACCTTTAAAAACCAAATAATCTAAGAGACGGTGTATTTTATTGGGATCCAAGGGCCAAAAGGTTGGTTAGCCACCTGAGTGAAGTCTCCAATTTGTTCTATTCCCTCATTATATAATGGTCTATACGTCGTTTATATCAGATTAGAACTCCAGGAGGTATGTATGTTTCGCTTTGAAGTCAACGCCAATGATAAATTTCGGCCCGAGTTAATCGAATATGTTGGTGAATTCGCTTTTTTGTGTTTTCAAAACACTAAAGGGGGCAGCAGTAGATAGACGATATGTTAAAAATAAAGCACATCTTGCAGAAATTAATAAATATTTTATTGAAAAATGTGCCTATACGAGTATTTGTGGATTTTCAATGAAAAACGAACAGAAAACTTACAATCCTGAAACGTACAATACCCTATCACTCACATTCTAACCAACTCTTGGCGCTGTTAGCTTCCTAATGCAAAGGCAATATCATCTTTCTACTCAGAGAATATTTCGATGATTTTTCCTCAGCAGAGAATAAGCGTGGCTCTCACCATTTGTAACAGAAATTCTCCAGATTCCAATGAGATAATAAGAATAATAAGATTTAATCATCACCGTAAATAGATTTAAAAGAAATCGCCTACCAATTTAATAAACAATAATTATTGAATGTTGAAAAACGGGAGTATTCGTGGGACTACTTCGGATTCTATAGAGTTTAGTTAGGAAATTTCATATTCCTGGCTCAAAATAAAGGCCCAATAACTGACAATGTACATGCAGATGGACGGACAGATAGACAGACATGGCTAGATCGATTAAACTTTCGATGCTGTTCAGAAATATACATATACCCTTTCAGGGGTATGTCTTTATTATTTTTCTAGGTTGCAAACTATGTTTCAATATTAATGTACCCTCTGGGATATTGTATAAACAAAGACTGTTTTGCTTCTTGTCTGTCTGTCTGCTCACCATCTGTCTTTCCCTTTGCTCCTTCTCATACTCCAAATTCAAGAACCTCCAGACAGAATCCAATGAAACTAAATTTGGTTTCTAAATGTGAACTAGTATGTTGTTAGTCCCTCCAAGAAGCCATTAAAACTCGATAAAGTTTCAAAAAAGAATGTAGCGCTTTAGACAGGTTAAATTCCAATGAAAGTTCCTGTTATTTTCACGACCGGCATATACTATGACGCGAGGTCAAAAGGTTTTGTCCTTTTCAGACGACGAATTGAATTGTTCGCGTCAAGTAGTTGAATGACGGTACGGTTACAATGTCCGTGAACACGATCTTTGTGTTTACGAGCAAAACTTGTTATCTCTTCGGCGACGCTGGGAATTCCCAGGTCCCGATGAATACCTTCGTTACGTACGTACCACGGTGCGCTAACGATCGTTCTAAGAACTTTATTTTCAAAAGTGTGTAGGATGTTTCTATTGCTTTTCCTGGTACAACCTCATAGTTGTAGACCATGCGTCCACACTGGCTTTAGCACTTGCTTATAGATAAGCAGTTTGTTATGTAGGCTCAACTTCGAATGTTCTCCGAGTAGCCAGTACATTTGTCGGTATTTGTTTTCGAGCTCGTCCCGTTTCTTTTTTATGTGCGATTTCCATTTAAGCTTAACATCTGGTGCCATTCCTAGATATTTTGCTTCGTTCGCGTATTTAAGCCGACTTTAAATATACGGGTAATCTGTCCACATTTTTGTAGTTAAAGTTGACGTGAGTTTGCTTTCGTTCAGCACAATATGCCAAGAATTCGTCCAACCGTGGACTTTATTAATAGCATATTGCAGCTTTTCAGTTGCTGCTTCAATTGTATCGCCCGTTGTCAATATCGCCGTATCGTGCGCAAACGTGGCGACGACGCAGTTTCTTTCCTGCGGGATATCACGCGTGTAGAGTACATATAGAAGCGGGCCGAGGACACTTCCTTGTGGGACTGCGGCCGCAATCTCCTTGAACTCAGAGTAATCATTTCCGGGCTTAACACGAAAAAGTCTTTCGATGAGGTACGATCGTAAAATTAGAAAGAGTTGCCATGGCAGTAGTCGTTGCAATTTATACTCCAAACCTTCGTGCCAAACGTTATCGAAAGCTTGTGAGACGTCAAGAAATACACCACAACAAATCTTTTTTTCTTCGAGAGTTTTCTCAATCACGTCAGTTATTTTGTGGACTTGGTCGATTGTAGAATTTTTGACTCTAAATCCAAACTGATGGTCAGGAATGAGACGTCTTTCATTGATTACGGGTTGTAGTCGTTTTGAAAGTAGTTTTTTGAGTATTTTAGAGATAACCGGCAATAAGGCGATATGATTTCTTCTCATTCAGAAGTTTGCCTGGTTTCGGTATCATTATAATCTCTGCGACTTTCCATTGTCTCGGAACGTAGAGTAATCTGAACGAAGTGTTAACCAAATATAGCAGTTTGATAAGAGCTTTATTCGGTAATTCCTTTTCTACCTGCGCCGTTATCAAGTCGTAACTCGGTGCGTTTTTTAGTCTTTAGATTTTTAATCACTTCCCTCAGTTCAATTAATGCACCTTTTTTTACTTTAAAGTTGTCAGATGTCGTGACTGGGGAGTTGGGCGTTATCAAAGAGCCGTCGAATGGCTTAAACGTTTTTTCTAAGTGCAAAGCAAAAAGTTCTGCCTTTTCTTTGTCGCCCTTGGCCCAAGTTCTATCATTTTTCCGGATTGGTGGCGCTTGCATTTCAGGTTTCCGGATGCCTTTTAGCGCTTTCCAAAGTGAATAATTTGATTCTCTCCCAGTGGAAAGATTTTCAAGGTAGGTCGCTATCTTATTGCTTTTAAATTCCCGAATATTATCTCTGAGGCGATTGCATAGTCGGTTAATGATCTTTTTATGGTGCGGTGCACGAGTGATTTGCCATTTCTTTCGTGATTTTCTTTTCAATGATTTCACTTGGCTACTTTTCGTTGCGGTTCTAGCTTCTAGAAGGAGTGTTTCTCCATACCGCTCTTTGGATTGCTTCCACGAAACGATCAACTTCGTCCTCCAGTTCACAAGGTATTTTCAGTGATATATTTAAGGCGATATTTGTTTCGCAAACATTTCTGAAGCCCTCCCAATTTGTTCTATTGCTAGTAAGTCTTGGAAGTCCTTCTTTCTTTGATCAACGCATCACCAAGTAATAAAATTACCGGAGAGTGGTCAGAAGAGAGATCAAAACTTCCTTCGACTGTAATAAATTCGATTAAATGGAGGTAAAATATACGAGTAAGGTAGACTGCTTAAGTCGTCAAATATTTTGATTATCACACGCATAGCTCAAGAATCTTTTGATGAATTTTCATAAAATTTGGTTTGATTGCTTAAAAACATCAAAATCCAATACAGTGGTGGTCGACTATATGTGGTGGAGTCTCAAAAGTCTTCCATTGAATAACTCCGATGTTAACCACCTAAATTCGTCAAAATTGATTTGGCTATTAGTATTTGTTGTACTACATGAAATGTCAGACTTATTGGTAAGAAAAGAATACATTTCATTTAAATGTCAAATAGAATTTATTAATCAAAATATGAACTTGGATCTATAACACTATCTCAACGAGATGCCAGAGCTATCATGATATTAATTAGTTGAACGTCTATTGAACAGCTGTTTGGTATACAATATTTTTGTGAGGAAGAAACGACTTCAAACCCCTGAAAATTGCGGCAAAATATCCAGGGAATAAGGTGGTTGCGAGACAATGTGGTAGCCTAAGTGTAAGAATTTGTGCACTTTTACGAGTATGTGTGAAGCGGTGTCATGAAAATATATGGGACCGTGTCTGTTGACCAACGCTGGTTATTTTGCCCACAAATGTTCGTGCATTTATTCAGTTTCATCATAGTGACTCTCTTCAGAAAGGAATAATGGATAACCACCAAATCGTTATCATGGTCTTCTTGGGATGGAGTGATTGTTTGGACGCATACCCAACAGCAAGTTCACAGTTCACTAGGTTCAACAGAAAATAGAACTTGCACAATTGCACACCAGAAAATAGAACTTGCACAATTGAAATTTCAACGATTACTTTGGAAATAAACGAAAATCTCACCTTTGAAATATCAGATTTGCGAGAAGTGCGTATTGTATTCAGGGAATAAGGTGGTTGCGAGACAATGGGTCGTATGCATAAAAACTAGTAAGTACTTATTTTTTGTAGCATTTACTTGACTTTTTCAAGTTGGTGAATAGCAACTTGAAAATTTGCTAGCAAATCCTTTTTTGTTTTAAATACGAATTTTTGCAGCTATAATCAAGAAGGATTACAATGGTGAGTCTCATTTTGAAGCAATCAGGTCGCTATATTTACCGAAATGGCTGTATTTTTACGTATTAATTCCGAAAAAGCGAAAGGTTACTGAGTCTAATTTTAAAATGCTTTACCGTTTTGAGAAGGAAAACGTAGAGTGGTTAAGTGAATACTTTATTGGTAAGCAATTACTACATATGTATATGATTTTACTCGAATGAACGAATTGTTTCACAAATTCATATATTTTACGCCATTCAAACTGAAACAAGAGGAGAAAAGATGAGAATCTTTTTAAGATACGTTGGAGATCCTGTATTTCAAGTTGACGTTGGTGTGTAGAAGATATTGGCGTAGATTAGAGTACTGTTTCTAGAACAGTAAATTCTTTTGCAAAACTCATAACAGAAGCTTCTAATTGGATAAAGTTTCCTTCCAATTATGAAGAACATTTGAAAGCAAAACATGTTTGGCTTAGCAAATACAGCTTCACATCATGTATAGGAGCCTTGGACTGTACTCATGTAAAAATAATATAGCCGCACTTCCATTCAGAAGAATATATTAATCGAAAGGGATATCCCTCCATCAATATTCAAGCAACATGTGATGCAATGGAATGTTTTACAAGTGTGGATTACCAATGGCCAGGCTCAGTTCACGATATGAACCAGGAATACAAGAGATAGATGGGTTTTTATCAGCATTCAACAGCTCTAAAAAAAATCACTTCAAATTCTTTAAGCTTTTTGGGATTATTTCTCGTTTTATTTAAGTCTACCTTCTTCTTAACATCTGACTTAATATTATTGAGCCTCTTCCTAATTTGCTCTTCCGATAGTTGAACACCGGTCATAGTCTCCTTTTTAATGGACGGTTGTTGTGACTTATTCTTAAGTACGATATGCTCTTTTAAAATTCACACAAAAGCTAGTTGCATTTGACTAGTGAGAGAAGCTTCGCTTGCCATGGCTGTTTTTTTTGAGTACTCTTTACGAAATAAATAGCCCAACGGGATTGTTCACAAACCGAAAATTAAAGAAATAGTAAATGACGATAGGAGCTACCGGTATAGCTTTCAAAACAATTTTTTTGCAATAACGATTGAGAAATAATTAAAAACAAAATAAGTATATACTACCAATTTAGGATGGACTGGGAGTATTTACTTGAATGAATCTAGTATTTACAAGAAGTATTTGCTGTCAAGTCAAAACTTATTTTTATGAATACCAAATCTAGTAAATACTTAACATATTAGCTTCTACTAGTATTACTAGTATTTACTCAGAGCTTTTACTACTAGTATGTACTTAAGTTTTATGCATACGGCCCAATGTGGTAGTCTAAGTGTAAAAATTTGTGCACTTTTATGTGTGAAGCGTGTGGACGTGCGGTGTCATGAAAATATAAGGGACCGTGTCTGATGACCAACGCTGGTTATTTTGCCCACAAATTTTCGTGCATTTATTCAGTTTCGTCATAGTGACTCTCTTCAGAAAGGAATAATGGATAACACCTTCTGATGACCATCAAATCGTTACCATGGTCTTCTTGGGATGGAATGATTGTTTCGACGCATACCCAGCAGCAAGTTCACAGTTCACTAGGTTCAACAGGAAATAGAACTTGCACAATTGCACACCAGAAAATAGAACTTGCACATTGAAATCTCAACGATTACTTTGGAAATAAACGAAAATCTCACGTTTGAAATATTAGATTTGCGCGAAGTGCGTGTTGTATCTTTTATCTAAGCCGAGTTTTTACTATCCTCTTAGTGCTGAACAACCTCATAATAGTAGCACTATCCTCCGCAGTGGCTAAAAGGATTTCTAAGACGGTCCTGTATTAGTTCAACCAAATCCAAGTCTATTTCCAAATTTTGTTCGTAACGCATGTTTTACAAAAGCTTCAAAATCTCGTTGACTTTTTTTTTTTTTAATTCTTCAACATAGGTTTTTTTAACTGAGACGTTATTCCAAAGAGGCTTTGAGGGTATTAGAGTATGGCGGGTACAGGGAGCGCAGTTTCAGATATGCAATTCATGCCTAAGACAAGCTTTCCAAATACACTTTGTCAAAATATGATATTCACGCGAAACAATAGGAAACTTTTCTCGTAAAATTATGTAATATATTTACGAGTAGTTTTATTCAACTAGTTATTTTGTGAAATACACTGCGAATCGCTTGATTGAGCAACCGTTTTTCTAGATGTACGAGTATACCTGTTGGAAATTTTGTACCCGGAAAACCTACTACCTGTAAGTACATATTCTCGAAAAACAAAACCATCAAATTAAAGAGAATTAATTAAGAAAATCCATCGGAATTTTTCAATTTGCTAAAAAAAGGTATAAATAGTTTCATCACAAAAGCTTAAAATATTTAAGAAAGGAAACATGTTGACGGCGACAGAAAAAGAAAAATAGATGCTTTCAAGGAACTCCCAGCCCAATAAATGGCAAGGAGACGGAACAGAAGTAATACCTTTGTAAACAACTATCGTGCAGTTCCGAAAAGTATGGAAAAATTGAAAAGAACGCACAGCCAAAGGAACAACATCCCGAGAAAAACGGTCATTTCTGAGGCTTGCCTCAAATTCCACTGTATCAGTACCTAAAATTAGGTCAAAAAGTGGGGTATTAGTCGGCGTTACGACGGTTAGTAGGATAATTAAAAACAGTGATAATATCCATAAACGAAATTAAAAAGAAACTAGTTCTAAGGCAAATTCATAAGAAGCTTCGAATGAATTTCACCAGGGAGCATGTTGCTTGGAGCAATGAATTGAAATGTGTTGACTTTTCGGTTTAATTTTGAAGTCCTCGGGTTCGTCGGCTTACAACTTTTATTTCCAAAATTTAAGAGAAGAAGAACTTATTTTGTCAAAGCAGCCGTACATCAGGTGTTATGGTGTGGAGAGCTTACACCTACTATGACACAATCGAATTGGAGTTTCTAACTACTACAATACTCGTAAACGGAAATAGCTACAATTGTTTTTCCAAAGCCGAAGAATATTTTTGGACCTTTACCCTTTATTTTCCAACAAAACAACCCCCATCCATACTTCCAGGGTAGCTTGAAGCTGGATTCAGTCGGAAGTTCGGTCGCCCTATTCATCGGACTTAAACATCGTAGAAAACGTTTGAGCCTGGTTATATCGAAAAATTTATGAAGGTAGATAATTTGAAGATAAGGATACCTTAGTCTAAGCTATCCGTGATGCCTGCGACGAGATTTCGCTTGACTATTTAACAAATGTATAACTCAATTCGAAAACGTTTTATAGAACTACGAGTAATGTCAAAAAATGACGGGCATACTCATTATAAATGCACAAAAACATAATAAATTCTTTAAAAAGCAAAAAAATGCAAGCATTTCTTTAATTTGTTTTCTCGTTTATAAAATTTTTCAAGTGACTTCAATTAAGTGATGCAATTATTTATACCCTTTTCTGTAGAATCTGTAAAAATTCTATGGATTTTCAAGCCATCCCGAGGAGTTTACGAATTTATGCAGGTCATTTACAGACTTGCCAGAAAGTTCATCTGAGTCCTGGAAAAAATATCTTCCAAGGATTTTATTTCTAATTTTGCACAGAAATTGTGGAGTGTCCTCATGCACATCTTCGCCACCACATTTGTGCTGAATCTCATATTATTTGTATAATATCTCAGCATGTTATATCCGGTGATAACACTCACAATAGAGGACAAACATTTCTTGTTCATTTGTAAGATTCTCTCAATATTTTGGTTTTTGTAGAGTGGCCACAATTTCCAGGTTATAACACAGGAGTCGAGCTGTTACTAGCTGTTTGCTGTTACTAGCACTTTGTTCTCAATCGCTTGCCTAAGATTACAGGGTGGGATCTTTAATATAGTATCAGCCTGATTCAGTTCAAATCATGATCCTTTTCTTGCCAGCTCATCAGCTCCAGTTTTCGGGCACCCCAGTGTGTCCGGGAAATCAGCAGAGTCTTACGTTGTTCTGGGCACCAAGAAAAAGTAGCTCTTCACGACAGTGACTTACTAGCTTTGATTTAATTTTTATTGCCGCTTGACTGTCAATGAAATAGGTAATATCAGCGAGTGGTAGTGCAATCATTGCAATCTGTTTAACAGCTGTTGTCACTGCCAAGATCTTAGCTTGGAAAACGCTGCTGCAGTCAGGAAGTCTGATTGAACTGGATAGTCTGAGAACTTCGGAATATAATCACGTGCCAACGCCAATATTCATCTTGGATGAATATTTGATTGATAATTAATTTTCGTGCAACTACAGTGACGGTCAATGAAATCGCAGCAACCGAAAAAACTAACCGTTTTCCTTCGCATTGCTTCCAAGTGGTACCGTTATTTTTTATTGGTATAGGCGATGCTCTCGTGCTGCATTATCGTTCATTTGGTGTTAACTTTTTGATGAGTAAAGAAGTATTTTGAGTGTAAGAAGAATTAAAAAAAAAGTGTCGAAAATGTCTAAATTGACGCCTACAGAAAAGGCGCGGATTGTGGGTCTTTCCGAAGGTGGATTGTCTGCGAGGGAAATATCCAGGAAAAATTGTAGAGAATCCTGGGAATTTTGAGAGAAAGAAGGGGTCAGGCTCACAAAAGAAGACTTCTGCCTCACAAGACCGATATATTGTGAAGATGAGCCTAAGTGACCGGTTTAAAACTGCTACAGAGATTCGAAGGGACCTCGAAGAAAATTCGAATATATAAATTAGTGTGGATCAGTTCGCAGACGCTTAAGAGAAGGGGGATTGTTGGCAAGGAAACCAGCAAAAAAACCATTGCTTACAAAAAAAATTAAGGCTGCTCGGATGAAATGGGCCAAATTTCACCAAAATTGGACGGTGGAGGATTGGAGAAATGTCGTCTTTTTGGATGAAAGTAAATTCAACCTTCACGGTTCTGATGGCATGATTTACTTGCGAAGAAAAGATGGAGAGCGCTACAGTGACCAATGCACTAAAAAAAACAGTTAAGCATCCTGCTGGTAAAATGGTTTGGGGATGCTTTTCGTTTTATTGGGTTGGTGGAACTGTAAATGCAAAAAAGTATATTGACATATTGGAGCGAAGACTGATACCTTCCTGAGAAAACCATCTCACGTACGCTGATGACGTAATTTTTCAAGACGACTCCGCTCCCTGCCACCGAGCGAAAATTGTATGTTATTATTTTTTTTTTTATTACACATATATTGCAGTTATTTCATAAGTTTTTTTATTCTTAAATGTTTCATCTAAAATTTAATTTTATGGAAAGCGCAGGGATAAAAGCCTTAAGTTGGCCGGGAAACAGCCCCGATTTAAACCCCATTGAAAACCTCTGAAATTCAATGGGGGTTAAAATATCAAAGACCAAGCCTTCCTCAGTTAAGGAACTAGAAGTGCAACTAAAAAAAATTTGGTATGAAGAAATTTCTATGGATACAAGTCTGGTTGACCATGCCTAGGAGGATTGCCGCCGTCATAGCAGCTAAAGGTGCATCGACCAAATAATAAATCTGCCTTCTATATATTCTCAACCCAATAAACTAACAAAAAATAAAACATTTGATTCAATAAATTCGTTTGTTTATAAGTCATTTATAAGCTTTGGCAAATAGCCTTATTTTGTTAAAAATAGGTATTTTTAATGGGATATCGTTAAGCAGTTTTTACACCACGCTTATGCGACCATTTGCTTATTTTCAAAAGTTCTGCTGTATGCCGAAAATAATTTAATAAAAAAATAACCTTAATAACGAAACGATCATACGTAAAACCATATTTGTTACCGAAAATGTGGGTGCTGCGATTTCATTGACCGCCACTGTATTCTCTACTGGGGAAAGAACTTACGAATAGTCTTGCAAAATTCAGTCGAAAAGTTATGTAGTCTGTTCATACATCATTGCCTTGTATTTTTGTGGAATCCGTGAGTCAGCCTAGGTTTCGATCTTCCAGTTTGGCTTAGCCGAAGCACACTATTTGCGTGGATTCTTGTACGAAAAGATCTGCATTGAGTATAGCCTCTAATCCCTCTGTAGGGATGGTTCTCAGGTTCTCATTGCCCCAGTGGTGTCAATTCAGGCCATTCTTTGAATCTTAAACATAGTCTTAAGGTTGGTGGCTTTGGACAACAGACCAAATTTCCATATGTCAGTATCGTTCTTACTACCACCTTGTAGACCATATGATCATTTTAGGACTTGCACCCCAGGTTTTGCCAAATATCCTGTTGCAGGCGTAGAAGGCTATGATTGCCTTTTTTGGTCCTTCCTTTATGTTGAGACCCCAGTTTAATTTACTATCTTGGACCACGCCAATGAATGAAGTCCTCCAATGATGGCATTGAACTGGATAGTCCGAGAACTCTATTATTCCGATATTATTATTTTATTGGTAAATAGGACCAATTTTGTCTTTTGCGGATTAACCGCAAGTTCGCAGTTCTGAGTCCATATATTTACCATGGATAAGGCACTCTCTATTTGGTCGCTAATAGTGGACATAGTGGACAGGAATTTCCATGTCGCTAGTAGTGCTAAGTTATCTGCATATGTTACTGCTTTAACTGCACTAAATTTTAGCTTAATTAAATTCTCGTTTACCATGAGAACCCACAGAAGTAGTGAATGAGCCCCTCCTTGAGGAGTGTCTCTAGATGCTGATACCTTAATTTGTGCGCCTCCTAGCTCAGAGTTGATTAGCCTGTTTTTAAGCATGCACATTATCCAGTTGATAAATAGTGTTGTTCACATTAAGGTTTACTAAATCCCATTTTACTGCATCGGTTTGGACATTATTGAACGCCCCTTCAATGTCCAGAAAAGTAGCAAGAGTATACACCTTATTTTCATTGTGCTGGCGATACTATGGAATGCTGTTTCTACACTTTTGCCGGAGATATAACTTGCTGGCTCATTTTAATCCGAATATAAATGCCAATTAGCAGCCTTTTAAATGTCTTTAAAACAATTTAGGTTAAAAAATTAAATCTAAGCTTGTCAACAAAAGAACGATTTGGACTGAATTCAGAGAAAAGCTAGAAAGTTTTATAAACCTAAGATCTCCTATGGAAATAAATGAGCAAATTGGTCATGAAGGGGAACAATGCATTGCTTATGTTCAACAGGCGACAGAGGAAAGTACACCAGGTAATTTGAACAGGAGATAACCTGAAAATAAATACCCTTTCGAAATGAAACGAGGTTCCCAGAATATAAGGCTGTTTTCAACCGTCTCAATAATGAACTTAAAAAACGAATCTGTGAATTCCATAATGATTAACTTGGTAGATTTCTACGGAGTTTAAATCTAAAGTTTTTTGCGGTAGTGTGACTGTGTTTACAAGCCTTAGGTATAAAAACCACTTTAACTTCTCGCCATGATTTAGATACATATCCCCAAGTTACATTTTTGTAGCATCATAGTTGAAGATGCCATCAGTTCCCGGAGATTTGTACGCTGAGAAGGCATCGATCTTAAAGTTTCTTCCGTTATCATTTCCACTGGTGCTGTACACTCTGTATTACACTTATCTTCTAGATCATTATACCCAATGGAGGTATATCCCGGAAAGTGAATGCTGAGTAGGAGAGAGCCCAAGGCAACTGGGTCTTTAGCAAGGACTTTTCTAAGCCTTACTGATTCAGTAATATTCTCTTTCCACCAGCAACGTTTCACTTACTGCGTCTCTGCCTTGAATTTTATTTGATTGGATTTATAAGCTTCCCGGCGAGTGTCCCTTCTTGTACGCTTGGCTGCATTGAAAAGTTGTCTGGTTCATTTCCTAATGTTATACAATTCTTTTGTCTGCCATGGACGAATCTTACTACGTAGGTTTAGCAGAGACGTGTGCTTACTTTCAAGTAGTACGAGTAAATATTTCCGCGTACATAATTTCCAGCGAAAAACGGTTTCAAAAAAGCACCCTCAATCATATGATTCGCAGTGTATGTATGTAAGCAGTAAGTAGCTAAAGTTTAAAATAAGAGATATGGTTTCCAAATCGTCATTCGGCATTAGCGGGCGAAGAAACAAATTATGGTGGCTGTTTTTTTTTTTTTTTTGTTTGCCAACCAATTGTGGAAATCGATTTGCAAAGCTCGCGGCATCGCGGCAGAGACTCTGAACTCCATCTAATTGATATTTGTTGTAGATTATTCTGCTTTTTCATCCTTCAGAATATGAATGGGAAATCCACAGCACGATTGTCTTAAATTTAAATTTCCATTTTTAAAGTATGGAATACAACATTATTAAAACTTAAGCTGATCCAATCAGCTTTTTTAATAGATAATATTATAAAATGCGTGCCTATGGCATCGATGAGTCTCTTCTTCAATGGATTAGAAATTACCACTCGGGGCGTTTAATACAAGTTGTTTTGGATGTTCTGCAATTCACCAAATAAATGCTGGTGTTCCCCAAGGCTCTGATTTGTCTCCGACTCTCTTTCTTATTTTTATAAATGATCTCTTGTCTGCAACATCTAATCCAATCCATTTCTTCGCTGATGACAGTACCCTCAGTTTTTCATATTCGTTTCCTAACTCACGTCCTTGCTCTTTTGCCGTAGAAGGGGAACGGCAACGTATGTTAAACACATTAAATTCCGACCTGGACAGCATAATTAAATGGGGCTCAACCAACAGAGTGGAATTTAATGCTTCTAAAACACAATGCTGTCTTCTGTCTCTCAAGCGAAACCAAAACCCTCAACCATTGTCCATGGATGGTACTTGGCATCATTGAAACCGAAAGACTTGCCATTCTCGGTTCGATGGAACGATCACATATTCGAGGTCGCCAAAAATGCTGCAAAATGTCCAGGATTCCTTAAACGGTGCAAGAAATAATTTACCCCGTCTGATCTGGCCTCAATTTATAAGGCATTCATCCGCCCTAAGCTGGAATATAACGCCCATATCTGGTCTGGTGCACCCAAGACCGTTCTGCACATTCTTGAATCACACGTTAAAAATTATAGGTGATAGAGACATTGTGAATGGTATACATTCACTTGAACATCGGAGAAATGTCTCATGTCTCTCCCTGTTTTATGGTTTTAGCCAGTTGCATTCCTCCCCTTCAAAATTTCACCCGCAATACGCGATATGCTTCGAATGCACATCAGTTTACCCTAAAGCCAAACTTCGGTCGTACTGTCAAATATAGGGATTCATTTATAAGCCGAACAACACTAATGTGGAATGATCTACCAGGCTCTGTATTTCCCCATCACTACAACCTTCAAACATTCAAAGCCAACGTGCACAGGCTCCTCCTCTGTTCCTTTTCCCCTTTTTCGCTGACGCCCGTGCCCTGAAACAGTTGAAGGGTATTCATATTCCCTTCGGCGCCCGCAGATTATAAAAAAAAAATTCATGAATACCTACCGAACAAATTGTTAAAGTGTAAAACACAACATGTTCATCTCTGCTAAATCTGCACCTCACACACTATTGACTTGAAAAAAAGTTGGTGACTTTGTTCTATTTAACACCCCTTTAGACAAATTTTATATTTTTCTGGCATATCTAAAGAAATCGTTTCCCTTGGGTACCTCTCATCTGTGCAACATTTAGGTATACAAAATGTTGTAACTAAAACATTTTCTGTGTTAAAGTTAGCAAAAGACCAAGAGAACATCTGGAAATTTTCATTGAAATTCTATGCAGCAGCAGAAAAACTTGAAAATACAAATAGTTACATCTCTCTGTAATTACTTTTCGAGCGAAAGTTTTTTTCTTTTGTTGATTTAAGTATTGTTTGATATACTTCGAGTTCTTGTTATTTTATTTACGTTTCATTTTATTTTTGTTAGAGGACTGCCACAGGTACAAGCCACTGTTTTTTTTTTTTACGTTTTGTTATTGGTAAAGTATTTCCTTTATTATGTCATCAGTATCTTTAAGTTTAGATATGAATGGCTTCCACATTGCTGGGAACAAGTAGGAACATACTCGTAAGTTGTTTTATCTGCCCATGTACAAGACTTTTATTGAAATTGAAAAAATGGAAAAAAGGTACATACTCGTGTATAGATGTCTACAAAAGTACATTTTTATAATGATGGCAATAAACTATTGTTATTAAATGGGCTAAGAAATTTTATGTCTCTAGTGGATTGTAGAGGAATATGGACGGCCATTAGAGTAACTTTATATCATGAACAACGTAATCCTGAAAAGATATCGAATTTATGACTCTAAAGCGAGCACGCTGATGAATTCCGTTTACCAGATCGAATTTCAGATTCACAGAAAAGTAAACCTCTACACGAGTACTCATACATTTTCATTATTTCTGAGTTTCTGATTTCTCCAACATTTTTACAACGAAAAAAAATAAATAAAACATTCGGTTCTTTGTATAGCATCTTATTATTGTAAGATTGTGTGTTTTTTTTTTATAACAGAGAGCGACTGCACCCCTTCACAAGGGCTTACCAACACAATGTCAAAATCAGCTAATGTTGTTTGCAATTGTATTCAATTTACAGAAAAGAGTTTTTTGTCGATTAAAATGTTCAATGGTTTCTTTATCTACAATACATAAATATTTGTTAACAAAACACTTTCTGCATAGTGAACTAGAAAACAAAATAATATTATGAGGAGGAAAGATAATGAAAAGGTTTTGCAGAGTAGGTATCAATAGGATTGCAGTATTGCTACATTCACGATTCTGATGAGATATTCTTAATAAAACATATATAGCTTTGAGTAAACCTATATTAGGTTTTTTTTTAAGAAAATACCTCCAAAAAGTGGGAGAAGCCATGTAGAATGTAGAGAAGATCGACGTCTACATATTTTATTTAGACAATATTTTTCAGTTTGTATCAAAAAAAATTTAGAAAAATTTAATTTTTGAAAATTCTGTGGGCGGATTTCAAAAATTCGTAAAAAGTCAGTATATGAAATTTCATGTTCGTAGCGGAAAACTGATATACGTACAGGTTGACAGACGGGTGGACATGGCTACATCGACATAACTTTTGATGCTGATTACAAAAAGATCGAATTTTTGACCCAAGTTTAATGGAACCTGGGGATACTTGATCCCTTGGGAGAATTGATCAATAGGTATTATCTCGATGTGTGAGTTGCTTTTTTCTTACTGCTCACTGACAACACAGTATTTACCGCTAGTTTGCAAGTCCATATATCATTTTGTCAGTCACGCGCAGATATCTTCGTTATGTTGATGTGTTTTTCATTTCAAGTTGGCAAGTTGTTTTTTCTAAGTATTTTATTTACGTTTTTAACCTGGGTGTATTGTTAAATTAATACGAGTTATCTCTAAAGCAATCGAAAACCTGTTCATTTTGGTAAGTCATTATGGATTTCGTTTTAAAAAATATTTCGTTACGTACATATAAGAAAAATCTACAATAGAAAATGATGACCCGAGGGTAGATTTGATCCCTATAAAGAAGGGGACACTTGTTCCCGGGATCAAGTCTCTCAGAATTCGTGAAATTCAGTGCCTTTTCACTTTATCAGAATTTTCTTTTGTAGATAATGCTGAGAGTGTATAAGGGAAGGAAAGCCGTAAAAAACGCAAAAACTAAAGGATGTTGTGAAGGATGTCCTAGATGGGAAGCCAATAAAACGTACTGCAAAACATTTTGGGATTCCAGTTATGACTCTAAAAAGGTATGTCCAAAAATGTCAGCAAGTAAAAGACTTATAAACCTGACTAGAGTCTTCTCGATAATTAAAGAAACGTTGCTTGTTGCTTATCTGGAAAAAAGCAAGTAAGCTTCTCCATGGTTTATTTTCACATTCTGTATGAAAACTAGCTTACGAATTTGCGGTACAAAGTAATAAACCGCCGGAAAAATATAGTAAGTGGACAAATAAAACCGCAAGATATGATTTCTCTAAGTTACGGGTCCATGAAAAGAAACTCCCAGTTATCATTGCTCGTATCTGAGGCCACTAGCTTGAGCAGGTCGACAAGTTTCAATAAGCACAACATTTCACAGTTTTTTCGGGAATTCACGCATCCTGATGTCAAGGTTTTCGGGCAGAATGTATATGGAGCATTGACGAGACTGGACTTACTACAGTAAATAAACCAAAATGAGTTGTTGCTACTAAGAGCTTGAAACAAGTAGGCAAAATGATGTCAGGCGAACGCGATGAACTGGTAACTGCATGCGGTGCTATAAACACAATGGGAAACGATATTCCGCCCTTTATGATCTTCCCACGTAAAAATTGGCAGGAGCGTATACTGAAAGGTTCACCTACAGGCACAGATGGCAGCACGTTCCCTTCAGATTGGATGACTGCTGTTAATTTCATAAATTTTGTGAAACACTTCAAACAATTTAGCAAGTGTTCTTTGGAGTCTCAATGTTTAATAATAATGGACAACCATTACAGCCACATTAGCATTGAGTCTTTAAATTTTGCGAAAGAAAATGGAATTCATCTCCTCACTATACCTCCGCACACATCTCACAACACCCAACCACTAGATAGAACAGTCTTTGGACCCCTGAAAGCCTACTGCAACAACGCCTGCGCCAACTGGATGCTTCAAAATGCTAGTGGGCTTTAACAAGCCTGAACAAAATCTAACGGCTGAAGAAGAAAATTTTCTCTGAAACAGACAGCCCTTGCAAAACCAAGCAGTTGTTCCACAGATTCAAAACAATTCACAAACGCAGACTGATCGCGAACCAAATGCCGATGAAACAAATTTAACGTTGCCTTCGCCCCACCATCAACATCTCGAGATCAAACAAATACTGAAGAAACAAATTCATCAACATCTCGAGATCAAACAAATACTGAAGAAACAAATTCAATGATAACATTACCTCAGCCGTCGACATTCAGAGCATGTTTTAAAACTCCTGTAGAAATAAGACCATTTCCCAAAGAAGCTCCACGAAAGCTAGCACGTAAAAAAGGTTCGACGAATATATTAACATACACACCTGAAAAAAATATAATTGAAGAAGAACTTTTATTGGGAAAAGAGAAAATAAAAAGACCCAGAAAGAGACTAATAAAGTAAAACGTAATATGAAAGCGTTTGAGTCGTCATCGAATCGACCTATAATATATCAGAAGACGAAGACCAATTTCATCAATTACAGAACGTGGTTAAGTATATAATACGTTTTGCTAAGAAAACAGATGACGTTTCTGAAATTGCAAGATATCAAATGGTGAAGAAAATTAATTCACCAATTACAAAACCCAACGCCAAACGTGTAGCGTTATTGGAATTCAGAAAATTTTTGCGAAAGTTCAATTTAGATTAACAACTTAACGTTATTTTAAACAATTGAGTGTTTAAACAGCTAAACTTGATCATACTCCATACCATAACAAGACCAAAAGATTCATTATATTGTAATATGCGAGCTACGGCTCGAGTAGATAAAACGATATTCTGTGAAATTTATTTCTTTATTTTCTAGTCTATAGAACAATTCAGGTTCACACTATACTATTCTTCGCAATTCTTTTCTTACAAGGTCTCTGTCTTCTCAAATCACTTTATCTCCTTTCAATTACTTAATTCACAAATCCAAACTAATTACTTCTTCTTGTTAACTCTCAACTTTCAATTTATCACAAAATTACAACTTCGCCCAGTATCACTTTTCTAATCTCTTCGCCACGGTTTTAAAACTACTGCCTCTTTTCCATCGCCATCTGTCCTTATATAGCAGAAGTTTCTGATAGCCAGAAACTTCTAGCAAATTCTTCGACCACTGGAACAAGAAAAATTCTAATGTAATAATTCCAAGATGACACTCATTTCTTGCAGTTATAATTCCCTCTTATCCGTGATATTATCCGTCTCTTTCGTAGACATGAACTGTGGAGACTTAACCGCAGACACGAACCTCGAATGAAAGGGCACTTCGGACCAAAATTCTGCCAGAATGAAAAGACACTTCGGAATGGGTTGCATAGTCGTAGGAGCGTAGTTATTATTATGCTACAATATTAATAAAAAAATAGCTTTGGATATAGATAGTGGATAGATATAGATCAAGGCTACCGTATACCCGGATCAAGTCTCCCTGAATAGGGGACGCTCGATTATTTTGGATAATTTTAGAAAAATGCTAAAAAAATGTATTTAAATTGTTCATTATATCGTTAAAATTAAAAGGGTATTTATCTTTTACTTTTTGAGATATTTGACAAATTAAAAAGGGGGGATCAACTGTCCCCAGGTTCCCCTATGATTAGTATATAGGAATTCAAATTATTGCGTGCATCTTTAACGATTGAATGGCCTTTCTTCAAGGTGTCTATGGGTCACAATTTGAGACGAAGTCAGATTTTTCATTCTAAACTCAGAATGATTAGTACTTAATGATCGGCTTGTATTTCTAAACTAGGAAATTAAAAAAGAAACCTTTTTCTCGACAACAAAGAATTTTATCTCTGAAAAATAGTTTTTCCCTGGATTCAAATATGCAAACAGAACATGCTCAACAAGAACTCTTTTTTTTGTAGGTATAGCGTGTTTAAGTTAATTTACAAACGTCACCGTCGACACATTTAATGCCTCACGCATCTTTGGATGTATATGTACTTCTAAAGTGGAATTATATGCTGTTACAGCGTTTTTTTTTTTATAACATTTTAAGAGAAACCATTTGGCAACATTTTCAACATTTAAAAAAATTGGTAAGTTTTTCTTTAGAAACTCTGGACCTAATCTTTACTGACCTCTGCTCCATTCTGCAATTTGTACTCTCATTCAACGTGATTTTTAGTGCTTATTGCGAATAGAAAACTACTTCGCGGAAATGTGAGGTGCAAGAGTTAAAGCCGTTTAAATTTGCCCAAGACTACGTTAAGAGCACAGACATCTTTGGACCGATTTATTTTTATTTGTACCTGTAATTTATTCATTTATTTCATCAACAAGCTTAGCTTAAAGATTAAGAATATATAATAAAATTTAAGAAATAATAAATAAAATTGAATTAATATAAAAAAAAATTGTACAACTGAAAAGAAAAATTAAAACAATACTAAAATAGTTTGAAAACAAACTGAATAAAATGCCTTTGAAGCGCTCCCTCGAAATATGAAAATCTATATGTCTACTAATTCCATCAAATTAATTCAGAGGTCTAGAAATTAACTCATTTCGATCACAATTAGTAGATGTGACGATCCCATAACACCCTTTGCAGAATATAAAGTGGGAATATAGCTAAAAGTATAGGCCTATTAATACGGGAACATAGGACGTCTCTCACAAACATAATATCATGTTCTAATGCCTAATAATTGACATCTTGCTTTAAAAGATGACTCGAAATTCCGACGCATTCTTCACTCCTTCAATACGGTCCGAATAGGTCAAATAGTTCAATTCCGAACAACATCGGCATATTCAAGAATTGACCTGACTAAGTCAATAAAAAGTGATAAAAAAGTATGAGGATCAGAAAATTCTTTTGAGTTTCTTTTAATAAACCCAACTAGTGAGTTAACCTTCGTAACTGCATAGATATTCGACATGAGAAACAAAGGTTCGTTTTAAATCAATGACTACACCGAGGTCTTTTATTTGGTTAACTCTAGTTAAGGGCATGAGTTCAATACAATAACTATAACTATGTATACAAAACAACGTTTCGTTCGAAATGAGCAAGGATATCTTCATTCGCCTTGGGTGTGGCTTCCTGTTGACAGCATATACATATGTACGAGTATGTACTTAGTTTTGCGTCGTTCGACGTTAAAGTCGCTTTTAGTTGCTCTATAATAGTAATATCTACAAAGATTGATGCAAATCCCTAGGAAGTACATTTTCATGAAACCAACACATGTCCTTTGTAGGAGTAAACAAAAAATGGAATGTACTGATTTGTCAAACTAAAATTTCTAAAATATACTGACTTTCGAATTTTAGAATGGGGTAAGCCGACGTACCTGTGTGCAAAATAATAGCAGTGCAGATACCGAAAAACAAAAAACTAAACTGGCAACGCTACTCTGTTGCTTTCATCAAAATTTACCATCTGATCATGTTTGTTTATATGTGAATGGTGGCCGTGGTGTAGTGGTAACATTACCGCTTGTCACGCTATTGGTTCACGGTTCGAATCCTAATGTCAAGAATCATCTATTTATTTCGCATGAAATAAATAAAAAAGTCGATCACTTGCGAAAGCTATGTCAACTCTACTGTGAAGGCATAACACTGGCAATGGGGTGGTCATATGGCAAAAATGCAACGACAATAAAAGCGAAAACAAACAAAATACTCCCCAGTTACCTGAACAGCCACCCTTGGAGTTCACAGAAACTTAATATCACCTGAGTTTCAAACTACACCACTTTGTCTTTCGCTCTGTGTCTTCCCCTTTCCACAAAAAACGCACGTGTTCTAAAAATTAGTATAAGGGTATTCATATCCCCTTTAACACGTGTAAATTATATAAAAAAAATGTGTTCTTAATGTCGTTATACGATTTCAGTTGAGATTTCACTGGAAGTGAATAATACCGCTATTCAGTTTGACAGATCACAGTTTTCTGCTGTGCAAAATAATAGCAGTGGAATTAAAAGCTTTCGTACTTTCATTAATAACTTGAAGTAAATTATAATTTCATTTTATTTCGTGATCGGTAAGTGTATACGAGTAGTTTTAATTTAAATTTATTCTATTTCTCAAAATGGGTAGAGGTAAACATTGCTCCCAAGAAAAAAGGGACATCATTAAAAAATGCTTGAAGAGGGTAAAACTTATAAATTTATTCAAGATGCACTTTCTTGTTCTGTGAAAATGATCTCCAACGCTAAGAAATGGACAGAAAATGTAGAAACTCGTGGTCGAAAAAGAAAAATTGAAGTACGTGATGTAAAGAAGATCATTCGCTTAGCACACACAGATCCATTCTCGACGTCTACTAAGATTAAACAAGAATTTAATCTACAAGTAGACACTTCTACAGTAAAGCGAAGACTTGTGGAAGCTAAATTATTTGGGAGGAGTCCGCGGAAAGTGCCATTATTGCAACCACAACACATCAAAAATCGGATGAGGTTTGCTAAGGAACGATTACATTGGCCTATAAACATATGGCCGAATATTCTATGGTCAGATGAGTCCAAAATAGTTCTTTTTGATTCTACTGGATGACGACAGTATATAAGAAGACCACCGAATGCTGAATATAATCCTCAGTTTGTGACTAGGACTGTAAAACATGGAGGAGCAAAGATTAAGGTATGGGGTTCGTTTTCGTACTATGGTACGGGCCCTTTGTATTAAAGGACAATGGATTCGAAGCTGTATGTCAATATCCTGCAGACTGTAATGCTCCCGTAAGCAGAATGGAATATGCCGCTCAAGTGGACGTACCAACAGGATAACGAACCCAAATACACCAGCGCATTGGCTAAAAATTGGTTTTCAAGCAATGGGGCTTGCTCAGTCTCCTGATCTTAACCCCATTGAAAATTTGTGGGCTGACATCAAAGAAGGGATTTCTAAAAGAAAACCAAAAAACGATGGAGAATTGTGGACTGCAGTGCACAACCTGCATGGGCAGATATTTCGCGAGATAGATGCATGCAATTAATCGACTCTATGCCACGTCGGTGTGCCGGTGTGCTTGCAAAAAAAGGTCATTCAACACCATATTGCAACATCTTTAATTTGTTGTTTTTAAAAAAGTGGAATCAAAATAAAAATATAAGTATTAATATGTAATACTGCTATTTTTTGCACACTTAAATTTTCAGGAGTTAATTATTTTAAGTTTGTTCTGTTTAAATAAAATACGAATTTCATATTCGATACAAAGTTCCTAACACTTCATTCTTGAAATAAAAAAAAAATAAATAGAACTTTTGTGCCGGTTAGATAGATTTTTATTTTAAAATAAAAAGTTTACTATGTAACACTGCTATTATTTTGCACACAGGTGTACAAGACAAGATCAAATAACAATTTTTGACCTTTCATTGTTCAAAAACGATACACATTGCATAAATTCCAATAGGAATAAATTGATCAGTGCAAAAGCAACTTACCACCCTGATAATTGCATTGCTGATTCCCTTTTTAATGTTGTGGATCCCCCGAACTTCAATGGGCTCTATCTGATGATGAGACGTACTTTGCCGCTAAAATTGCTTCCTCAGATAAAGAAGTCATATTCATTGGTTGTCTCTCTGATTCAGGCCTTTACCAGTTAACCGGCGTTACTAACTACTTACGTAGACTCAACTACAACTCGAGCTTATATTTCCATCAGATGCCGACAACTGTGTCGTCTCAGTGAGCAAACACCTTCTTTCGAAATTAGACGCTCCACCCACCTCTATCTCTCATATTTTTCTACAACGACGGTAATAAAACTGGGCACTCTGTGAACTCATACGGTTTTAATTTTCGTAAAGCAGACTTCATTACTATAGATGTTTCACGCAATCTGTTCCATTCGTACTCCAGAAGTACTCTTCGACGTACAAATCCCTGGTTCACCAAAAAATTAAGCTCGCTTCGCAATAGAAGAAAAAAACCTTGGCACACGTACCTTAGATTTCGTTAGCACTCTGACTTTTCCAATTGCCTCCACGCATATATCGCGTAGAAGATTCTGCAATATTCGAGGTTTTCGCCTTAAATAATGCGCCAAGCATACCATTCGAGAATGGATCAAAAAGTTTGAAGAGACCTGTATAACACTGGAAAACCAAAACCCGGGCGACCAAGATCATCAAGAACGGTAGAAAACGTGGAGAAATATTCATCACGAAATGGCAACCATCACGGAGTCTAACTGCCGAGCGTTCATAAGAAATTTTACTGTTCGACTAAATGAGTGCCGCGAACGAGAGTAAATGTAGGTAAACACATTTGGGCGATATTATTTTTAAGAAATAAATTCCCAAATTGTATACTTTAATAATTAATAAACATTTTTTCAACAAATGGCTAAACATAGAGTTTCTTTTGAGACATCTTGTATAACAGTGGCTAATACTTCCTCCGGTGACCTTAAAATAGTCGCAAATTCATTTGCTCATTTCTACAGCCAGTCATTTAGCAACCATGTGCTAGAATTTGATCTAGAATACTTCTCCTACATGAAAAGCTAAGCCCAAACTTTGTTAGTCTCCCTTGACATAAAATAAATATAAAGATAAAAAGAAAAAAAAAAACTCAAGAGCGAATACTCTCCTGGTTCTGATAGTCTCCCTTCCATAGTTCTGAAAAATTCCGTAAACCTTGAGGCCCAATCCCATACGGATCTCTTCCGAATATCTATCTCACAAGGAGTCTTCCCCAAGCTTCGAAAGAGTTCATGCATAATCCCCTGTCACAAAAAGGGTCTTAAGAATTAAATTTCCAACACTACTGACCAATTACTAAACTCTTCTGCATTCCAAGGTTCTTTGAAAGGATTGTTTACAATGTTCTTTCATTGCATGCCTATATCTTCTCCCCTAACCAGCACGGATTTCTTAAGAGAAGGTCAACAACTATCATCTTAACTTAACGGAATTCATATCTAGCACTTTGTGCGCATTAGAGGATGGCAAAGAAGTTGATGTAATTACCACCGATTTTAGTAAGGTAATCGATAAAATCTCACACGGAAACTCAAACCTCTGGGCTTTCAACTGGGTTTCATTACGTGGATCAAATCCTACCTTAAGAAACGTCAATACAAATTCCTCTTTAGATAGTCTGTATCCGACCCATTAAACCCACTTCCGGGGTCCCTCAAGGTGGCCATCGTGGTCCTTTGATTTTTATTTTGTCTATTTATGACGTTGGCGGTATTATTAAAGATTTTTATTTTTCCATCTACGCTTATGTCATGAAAATCTTCAGGCACATATCAAACCCCATTGACTCTCCCCCACTTCAAGTAGACTTGAACAACCACCAAAATTTTCTAGAACTCAATGTCACCAAATGTTAAGCTATTACATATTCCCGAAAGCATCTTCCACCAGCCCCTAGATCAGATTGTATTAAGCTTAATAGTAAATAAATAAATAAATAAATACATATTACATTCCACCCTATGCTTATCTTATCTTTCTCATGGATAACCACTCTTACCTATCCGATCCCTCTTATCCACAAACTAACCTTTGCCAGACTTTCAGAGAGAGAACGCTAAAACAACAAAACCAAAATCGGTTTTTTGTTATTTGTTGTTGTTGTATCCACCCTAAATACTTTTTCCTAGAAAGGGAAACGATGGTTAAAGCCAGTGCCAAAATAATATTAATGTGTTGGTGTTGATTAGTCACTGCGTCTCATCGTAACTGGAAACGAAATGAGTGTAAAGTTCTCCTCGTTAAACGATTTTCCTTTGCCGTCCGCCGACAAAGACGATTTCCTCAAGCGATAGTTTCATATAAATTACAATGTCACAATGCCAAAAACAATATTAATTTAAACGTTCTCAGAATCTCCTAAATTCCAATTTGAAACAACGAAATAAATTCTCTAACTTTAAATTCATTTATAATTTTTTTTCTCCGTAAAATAAAAATGCATGCAAATAAATAAAAACAAAAATTATAAACACTCACCGCTGAAAATGCTTTCCTCTTCAAACCGTTATTTTGTTTATAAGAACTTTGTCTTCTTTATTCACACACGCACGCGAACGCGACCGATGGGTAATCATTATGCATACTGCTCTTACAAAAACAGATAACAGGGGTAAGACACAGAGAACACCAAGAGCTGGCCATAACCATAATGAAATAGAAAGGGATATCTGCACCACACGCACATATTCACACATACACTGCACTTGCCAGCAATAAATAATTTTTTTTTTTTTTTTTTTAATGAAAGCTCAAATTAAAATTTGCTTCGATCAGACTTTAAAGTCAGACACAAAAGCACAAAAGAGGGAGGGAGGGAGACACACAAACTACCACTTTGCACTAACGAACGGTTTCGGACACTCGATTGAAGCCGCGCACTAGTTAACTAAGAAAAGAAAGACTACTCACCTTGACTTCTAGAGTTACACTGCACAGGTGGTGTAGCGAGAGGTAGGTCAAGGTTGGAGAAAAAAAAAGAAAAGTTTTCTCCAAACAAAAATCTACCATCAACTTGTGGAAGCTGGTGTGAGAGGCAATTGATCTGTCTTTCCTTTCTTTCACCTGTTGCTAGGATATGCAGATTTTTGTGATCTGTCTGTGAAAGTGCGAATGGAATGCTTCTTCTCATCTAATATTTGGAGAGATATGATTTAGGCATAATCATATTAAGGACAGAAAAGGCAAGATGAATTCTTTTGGTGGGAGTGAAACGAAATAATGCTCTTTGAATATTTGAATTTCAACTGTAGCTCTGAGTTCATTGAACAATCGAAGTTTCTCGATGTTCTGTTCACCGTGCTGTGCTGGTAGCAAAAAGAGGAATTTGTATCAAATATTTTTGAAATATGCAATGCAATGAGCTGATGACTTCAAGATTAATAAAAGTTTAATTTTTTGCGAAAGTTTTTTTTACAGAACTCTTCTCCACCAAAACTTTGGTTCCACATTCCTTTGTCGGAATGTTCAGCTTGAAAATTAAACAAATAATGGTTTTGTGACTTTAATCAGTTTTTTGTTTTCGTTGTCAATGTCTTCGTCTTCATTTAGTTTGTAAACTTCATATGATTTTTATGGGCAATGTTTCATAAAAAAAAAATAAAACGGTGGGGAGGAGGACATCGTCTCTGTCTTTGTTTTTAAGTTTATTTTGTTCAACAAACTTTATCCAAACAAAATATTTGTCATATTTGAATTTTTCATTTGATACTTGTATGCCACATGATGGGGAGACAAATTTTGTTCTTCTTGAGGTACATACGAGTCTATGTACATTATGCCCCCAAAATCCTCCAAAGAAATACTTTTTACAATTTTTCCACCGGCTGAGTACATAATGTAGGTATGTATGTATATATGTACAACCCTCGATAAGAAATCAATTTGGGCCAAAATAAAGGATTTAAGGCAATATGATATTTTCGAATTATTCCAATTATATTATTTAATTGTTTGACTTGGCCAATACTGCTTTCAACATACAGCCACTTATTGACCACATAGGTACTCGTATGTTAGATACATATATATGTACAGTGAGAGTCAAAAATGTGTATACAGGCAGTACCTACTAGTAGAAAAGCTTAGACGCTCTATGTCACGAGCGACTTAGAAAGGCTTACAATTCTGTTTTTTATTATTCATTATAAAATAGTTTAAAAGAAAAAAAAAACAATTCAGAAATTATTCACGATAGAAGAAAAAATCATCTAAAAACTGCAGTCAAAAATTAGTATACAGAGCAATTTATTTAAAAACTCATGAGTAGTTAAGTTCCGTTAGAATTTAATACTCCAACATTTTGCAGTCCTTGCAACTATTCTTCACTCACTTTTCTCTTTATCACTTTTTTGTTTTCGTTGTCTTCGTCTTCAATTAGTTTGCAAACTTCATATGATTTTTATGGGCAATGTTTCAGAATTTTTTAGATAGAAATAAAAAAAATAAACGGGGGGGCAATAGCCATTGTTTTTAAGTTTGCTTTGTTCAACAAACTTTACCCAAACTAAATATTTTTCATATCTAAATACCTTAGAATCATAACTTTCATTTAATACTCGTATGCCACATGATGGAATGGAAAATTTGTTTTTTCTTGAGGTGTATACAGTGAGCCGAAAAAGTATTCGTTTCTTGTCAATTCTAAATTAAAAGCATATGTTACTTATTAATAACAAAGGCAAACAATACTACTTTATCCTCCATTGAGTTATTTCTATCACACCAGTCAAAACTCAACTGTCTCATTTTTGTTTCATCCGCAAAAGCACACACACATTTAAAATCCTTAAGTTTTCCACCGCGAAAAGTATTCGTCTGCATGCGTTTAAAATGAATATACCATTGGTTAACGGGATTTCTCCACTGCTTTTGAAGTCAAATGGCTCCGATCAGGACATGGATAGTTGGAAGTTTGTTTCAGAAGTGATAGATATGTTTTTTTTTTTTTTAAAAAGAGACGAATACTTTTTCGGTTACGAAATGATATCTGAATTTTATTTTAAATTTCTTTGTTTAAAAATTAGTGAAGTATTGTTTAATTTTTAGTTTAAATGTAAATGCCTTTTATTAAAAAAAAAAAAATTAAATGCAAAATTAAACTTTTTTTCGTTTCAATATGGAAAATCCTTTTCCTTCGCGATAGGATGAAACTGAAAAATATATCTATCTAAGAGTACATACGAGTATGTATAATCTACCAAGCTACGCTACAATCGTCGTTAAGACAAAAATGAATCAATTTGTCCCAAACTAAAGGTTTTCAGGCAATATGATGGTTTAAAGTTTTTCCAATTACAGTCAAACTTTTTTATAACGAACCTTCAAGGGAACAAAAAATTCCTTCGTTATAAAGAAGTTTTATACAAAATTCGTTATATAGAAAATTAAATTTTTTTTTTAACACTGTAAGTGTTCCTTTATATTGTCAAAAAAGATTGGTACAAAAATATCTTTTCATTTTAACATATCAATTTTCGATTGCACATGAACAGTTTTGTTCTTTGTTTTATTATAAAAATCTTCCAATTTAGAAAGGTGAAAATATGCATATCTGAGGTTTCATCTCTTGTTTCAATAAAACTTTGTCAATTATCAAATCAAATGCAGTTCTCATATCATTATCGTTGGGTTGTCTTCGAATAAATTCGATTTCAGCATTGTCATCTGATGAATCCGATTCCTCAGATGAAATGACATTCAAAACTGTTTCGTCTGAAGGAAGTTCCATGGTAGCAACATTTGCATCCACTGCAACGTAATCGTCAAATGTAACAGGACAATCATCACTTCTTGGTAAAACTCTGTTAAATTTGCTATTGTTCTCGATTATTAATGATCTTATCGTTGACAATGGAACTGAGTCTTCATCGGACCAATTATCAAAAGTACCAAACCCAGCTTTGTTAAAACAATTACGAATTGTACTTGTTTTAACATCGACGCACCAAGCTTTATAAACATCTGTAATGGCATCTAAAAGATTGGATTTGTATTCTCGTCCTTGATCCATAGTTTCAAGAACTCTCTGTAAGAAACGGTGACGATAGTACACTTTTAAATTTTGAATAAGGCCTTGGTCCATTGGTTGGAGTATTGATGTTGTATTCGGTGGGAAAAATGTCAACTTTATTGCCTTTAATTAAATCTGAACCATTGGTGGGTGCGCCTGACAGTTATCAAGAAAAAATAAAACTTTCCGTCCTTGACGCATAAATTTTTGATCTTCTTTGATTATCCATTTTTGGAAAAGTTCACTGGTCATCCAAGAATTTTTATTATTAAAATAATCAACCGGCAAGGACTGGATTCCTTTAAAACAACGAGGCTTTGCACTTTCCCCAATCCCTAAAAGTTTAAATTTTTCATCACCTGCCATATTTGAGCCAACCATTAAGGTGACTCTCCTTGCTTTTCTTACCTCCGTGACACTTTTCGTTTTTAAAAGCCAGTGTTTTTTGAGGAAGGCATTTAAAAAAAGGCCCGTCTCATCCACGTTAAAAACATTCTCAGGGCTGTATCCCTCCAGTAAATTTAGAAGCGTATTTTTAATCCAATTTTGACACACTTCATTATCTACGTGAGCCCCTTCCCCACATCAAATTTTTTGTTTGATGCCGTACCTATAGAGTAAATTTATTTTTAAAACCAAAAACAAAAGATTTTCTAATTTACCAGCTTACCGTGTTTTAAATTTATCTAGCCATCCAGTACTGTATTTAAATTTATGCTGACCCAAAGATTCAGAAAAATATTTAGCCTTTTGTTTGATAATAGACCCCGAGAGCGGTCAATTCCTTTTCCTGTTTATCTGAACCCATTTTAACATTGCTTTATCCACACCACCGGCTATTGTTTTTCTTAGTTTTTTGGCTTCTGTTTGAACTTGCTTCGGCAAACTTTAAAATTTGTACCTCATTCTTTAAAATTGTCGACAATGTACTAAATGAAACACTAAATTTTTCTGCAACATCTTTTTTTTTTTGCCCCCTTTTAACTTTTTTAATAATCGATAATTTCTCTTGCGCTTCCGACAGTTTTGTAAATTGTGGTTAAGTTTTAAGGGCCGATGTTGATTTTGAATAAAACACAAATTATTTAGGAAATTACTGTCATTTCTTTTTATTATGATAATATTGGTATGGTTCAATTATGTATGGAACAAAATATCGGCCAAATGGCCGCCGCGACCTCGGCGGCACACCTCCATCCGATGGTCCAAATTTTCGATGACGCTGAGGCATAATTGAGGTTCTATGCCGTTAATGTGCCGAATTATCTCATACTGTAGCTCTTGAATTGTTGCTGGCTTATCGACGTACACCTTTTCTTTCAAATAACCCCAAAGAAAGAAGTCCGACGGTGTCAAATCACATGATCTTGGCGGCCAATTGACATCGCCACCACGTGAGATAATACGGCCATTGAATTTGTCGCGCAAAAGAGCCATTGTTTCGTTAGCTGTGTGGCAAGTGGCAGCATCCTGTTGAAACCACATATCGTCCACATCCATATCTTCCAATTAGGGCCATAAAAAGTTCGTTATCATCTCACGATAGCGAACACCATTCACAGTAACTGCCTGACCGGCCTTATTTTGGAAAAAATACGGCCCGATGATGCCGCCAGCCCATAAACCGCACCAAACAGTCACTCTTTGTGGGTGCATTGGTTTTCCGACAATCACTCTTGGATTATCATTTGACCAAATGCGGCAATTCTGCTTATTGACGAATCCACTGAGGTGAAAATGTGCCTCATCACTGAAGATGATTTTCTTCGAAAATTAATCATCCACTGTTGCCATTTCTTGCCACCACTGCGACCATTGACGACGCTTGAAATGGTCAAGAGGCTTTAGTTCTTGAGTCAGTTGCACCTTGTAAGCGCGTAAATGCAAGTCTTTATGCATAATGTTCATCAACGACGAGCGTGAGAGGTGCAATTGTTGGGCACGACGACGAGTTGAGGTGGACGGCTCTTCAGCCACACTATCGCGAACAGCAGCAATATTTTCTGCAGTACGAGCTGTACGAGCATGCACTGGTGTTTTCACATCTCCTACAGACCCGGTTTGCACAAATTTTTGCATGATTTTTCCGATTGTACGCACATTTGGACGATTAAATTGACCGAAAGAATCACGAAATGCACGATATGCATTTTGATTTGAACGCCCATTTTCATAATAAGCCTGAATAACTTTAACGCGTTGCTCGATTGTGTATCTTTCCATGGTTCAAATTGAGTTAGTCTGAAATTGAGAAATGTCAAATGAAATGCAGAAAAAAACTTGACGTTTAGGTGTGGTTCACATTCAACATCGGCCCTTAAAATTTAACCACCCTTTATAAACGTTTCACGAACTTAAAATGCAAACTCAAACTATTGACCTGTTGATATGCGAAAAATTTCTACTACACACTTCTTCATATATCCATACATTCACTTTAAGAAAATTCTTGCCAAAAAGGGGAGTTCCCTTCTAAAATTAGGAACAACAAATCATAGTAAGCTTTGTTTTCAAATTTGACATTTCGTTATAAAGAAACATTTTTGCTTTTGGGCCAAAAAAACTAGTTCCTTGCAAAGAGAATCTCGCTATAGAGAATTTCGTTATAAAGAACCTAATTCATATGGTATATTTTTGAAGTGGAAGGAGAACAATATGAAATTCGATACAATATGAAATTACGTTATAAGGAAGTTCGTTATAAAGAAGTTTGACTGTATATCATATTATTTGATTTTTGACTTCAAATCAAATCAAAAGTTCAATGCAGAACAGTACATAATATATATCTAATAGTACATACTCGTATAATATACTACGATACGCTACAATCGTCGCTAAGAAAAAAATGAATCTATTTGGGCCAAAACTAAAGGATTTAAGCCAATATGATGGTTTCAGATTTTTCCAAATACATTATTTAATTTTTGACTTAAAATCAAATCAAAAGTTCAACGCAGAATAGTATCATACATAATATCTATCTATCTAATAGTACAGCATATAATCTACTACGGTACTCTACAATCGCCACTAAGAATATAATTAAACACTTTCGGCCAAACTAAAGGATTTAAGGCGATATGATGATTTCAAACTTGTTCAATTATTTTATTTAATTTTTGTCTTTGCTACGGTCACTTATTGGCGCGCTGAGGTACTCGTATGCTAGATATATGTCTTTTCCAATTATTATGTTTCAGAAGCTGCCAAAGCTACCAACCACATCCAGCTGTCAAAATATTCATTGATGCTTGCCATTTCACCATGCATCGTTTAATACTTCCCAAACAAGTGGAAATTATTAAAAAAATTTCGGCTCAGTTGTAAATACACAACGGGAATTTTGTCGTGAGGTCGGTCGTCATCATGGCTTCAGTGCGCAGGCAATTCGTCGCACCTTGGAAAAGTTTGAGCATGAGTACATTCTTTTGCACATTAAGCCACCAACCAGACAGAGATCGGTGCGAAGTGAAGAAAACATAGCCGCCGTAGCGGCCAGTATCGAAGAAGACTCAGAAATATCGATTCAGCGCCGATCAGCTGAATTGGGCATCGCCAGAGAGTCAACCAGGCTTATTTTGCGGTTGGATTTGTGCCTACACGCGTATAGGACTATGGTGACTCAAGAATTGAAGCTGGACAACCATAGACACCGCCGTGAGTTCGCTAATTGGGCGCTGGAAATGTTGGTCGGAGATCCGGATTTTGGCCAAAAAATCATCTTCTCGGACGAGGCCCATTTTTGGCTTAGCGGCTATGTCAACAAGCAAAATTTCCATTATTGGAGCGACCACAATCCAAAAGTGTTCGACCAAGCATCGATGCATCCACAAAGATTGACTGTTTGGTGCGGTTTATGGCACGGTGGCATCATACATTACGTCAAGTCCTTAGTCTACGCTAATAAGCCAAACACTTTGGACGAACTCGAGGCCAACATTCGCTATTGCCGGAATAACGCCGCACATATTGGCCTCCTTGAAGAACTGCCAGCGAAGCCGAGGCGGTCATTTAAACGATGTGCTATTCCATACATAATGGCGTGAATGTAGCTTTAAAAGAAAGCCAGAATCAATTTAATACCTCACAATGTTGCTGTTTTATTTAAATTTCTTTTCCTATCGTTCTTATCTGGTCACCCTATACTTTGTATTTCTTTGTACAAAGTAAAAAATCTTGGGTATTAAATGAACTTTGAACTGTGGAGTTATTCAGGGTTATTCATTTTGTGCTTTCGTATTTTAAATTTAAATAAAATAATAGGTATTGAAGATTTCAATTAAATTTGTTTACTGTTTTAAATTTTGAATTGTGTATGGAATACAACATCGGTTGTACTCCCTCCACGGGAGTTTTTGCAATCTTCACAGATGTTGTTCCTTAAGTGCTTCCAAGTTTGGGGATTGTCTGCATACATACAGACTTTAGTGTACCCCCACAAAAATAAATCCAACGGGGTCAGATCAGGAACTTTTCATGAAGTAGGGGCAAATTTGCCTGTGTTGTGTGGAACCTAGCACCGTTTTGTTGGAACCACATGTCGCCCACATTAATGTCTACAATTTCAGGCCAAAAAAGTTGGTTATCATTGGACCATAGCGCAGAGAATTCAAAAAATAAGGCCCTACCACGCCGCCGGTCCACAGCGCGCACCAAACTGTAACCCGTGGTGGATTCAATTGGGAAATGGGACTCATCGCTGATGAAGATTTTGTTGGAAAAATCGGAGTCAACTTGTTGATTTTTCAGCACCCAATCGGCGTCAGTTCTGCGCATTCTATGGTCAACAGGCAACCATTTTAATGCATTAAGCAGTGGTTAAAAAACCATATTGCAAAATGGCAAGGCAAGACGCCATATGGCAGGGATTTGAAACCCTAACCTAGAAATGAATAATCTTTTATAAAGTCAGAAATTTAGCGTACAAAGAATTTAGTCTTAAGAGATGAATACGAAATAGGTGCACGAGGTTTTACACTGTCTGAAATACATTTTACAAATACATAGTTTAATGCAAAGAATGATATAACAAGGTTCTATCGCCAGAACTAGATGGAACCATCTTATTTGCATATGTCGAAACTTTCGACGCTCTATAAGTATAATAGTTGCAAGTGCTTCTAGCGGTACATTCTTGTATCTTGTTGAATATCTATCTCTACTCATTGTGCAGGCAGATACTCTATTATATTTCCTATTCAACTTATACTTCCTATTCCTAGTAATTGAGTCCCTTCTAAAAAATAGTGAACAAATTGCTAAACTATTCTGCAGATGCAGTTTTTATTATTATGTATGTATGTCTAAAAAAAAGCCTAAATACAGTAGCTACTCGCATAAGTGCCTGCTTTAGAGGACTACAAAGGGATTTACTACAAAGGGATTTATTTAATATTTTAATACGGTGTTGACACATCTCACATCTGGTTTTGTAACACAATAACTATTTGACAACTGTCTCAGAATTTTATTTATATTTAACATGGGCTATGCGGATACACTATGAATCACACAAATATCGACCCATGCAATTTTACAACAGCCAAACAAAAAACTAAAATATGCAAACTTTTTACTATTTAATGAAAGGAAAGTCCTTTTCACTTCTTGTAAGGAGCTATGTACATACATCATAAAATAAAAAGTTGACTCACAAACGCACACATTAAACGAAAATATCACAAAAAAATTTTGAAATTCAGCTGCCACATACATCAAACATGTCCGACAAGAACATAAAGCCTAAGCTCACTATCCAAATTTATTAAGGCCATGGGCACAATGGTGTCCAAGCAAATTGAAAACTGACACGCAGTTGACATGTACAACGAATTAATTTTCCGTATTTCATTTTGCAGTGTTATTTCCAACTTCCCCCTTGCTGTGAGGGTATTTTTACATGCATGACACAATCGCCAGCAAATTTCGACATCGGCGACTACAAACATTAAAAAAAGGATTGAGGATGATTGGGGTTGAAAACTCCGGTCTGCATTCAATTAGACTCATTTCGCGGTGAATATGGTTAAATTATACATAATATTTGAAATACATGTGTTTTACTACTGAGTTCTTTCTTGTTGTTGTTGTTGTTATTATTATTATTGTTGGAAGCGTTCTTCGAGTTGATCTTTTTCAGTTCCATGTGCACTTCAAACAATCAATACTGGCTAAAGGAAACTAATTTTTCGATGTAAATAATATATTTAAACGTGATAAGGTGTCATTGACTTAATAAGATAAATTCTACGACTTGTAGATACACATAGGTACGAGTATATATGTAGGTACAAGAATGCTGCAGCCCGGAGACTTTTTGAATATTCCCTGGAGAAACGGCGCGTCAAAGTAAATAAAACGACCTCAATAAATTCGGTGTGTAAATCTGGACGTGACTAGCTAAGGATTGCACTGTCTGGAGAGACATATTGTTTGAGGTCGGGTGCCTGAATGGAAAGCAAAATAAAATCATGTAAAATTTTACACGCACCAGTGCATCCATAAATAAATACGAGTATATATGTATGTGTACAAATATTTTGGCACTCATAATCGGCCCTGGTCTAGGTTCCCGCAGCCGTTGAGCGTGTTATATTTCTCGCACGAATGGAAAGCCCCTACTTACATTATCCGAAGGGCATAATTGAAAAGCTTTTCATGACAGTTTTATTCTTAAGCACAGATGATCTGAGATCTGTGTCGTAGAGTGTTTACTACAAACAGCTCAAACGAGCAGAGATTACAATGCATTCACAGGCTCATCATTTAGTGCTGGTGTTAGAAGCAAACACCACTAACACGGCCTCACCATCAGATGCCTTGTTGTGGCGGGTCGGCTTAACAGCCTATGATCCTAAGGTTCTGCAAATATTCCAGGTGAGATAACAAACTAAGGGCTGATGGCGTCTTCACTGTGGCGAAAAACATGTCAAACTACAGCATGGCAATAATAAATTGATTCAACTACTCAGGTGGTACTTGCGAATGCGAGTTCGGATCATAACCCGGTTATTTGCCGATTTCTAAGATCCGGGGTAAGAAAGGCGCAATATATACAAGACTTAAAAAATGCAAATTGGGATCTTTTTCGGTCTGAATTAATTTCAAACCTCCGAAATATCCCAAATAATCGATTATATTGTCACTATATTTACTGAAAATATTTTATACGCCGTTAACAAAAGTGTTCCTAAAATTCCTAAAAAAACTTTTTCTGTTAAGCTTCCCTTGTTCATTTTGGAACTTATTAAGCTAAGCAACACTTACCGGAGACTATGGCAAAAGTATCGTCAGTCTTAACACGTTTCTTACCTAAACAGGTTAATATGTAAACATATCCCTTACCATCGCAATAATGAGTGGAAAAAGAAATTAAGTACACTCGAAAAAAACGCAAAGCCATTCTGGAACGTTGCAAATGTGGTAAAGAACAGACACAGACAACGCCCCTTCCTAAATGATTAAATACTTATTCTACGGATTCAGATAAAGCAAATGCGCTTGCAAGCAGCTTTACTAAGAATCACATTGTTTTGTCAAATTTAGGAGATGTAAATACAAATTTTTATGTTAATTGCCATTGTTACCAACCAACCCATCTTCAAATGCCTACATCAGCGTGGAGGACACATAATTTAAGAGTATAGTCGAAGACTTACGAATTCAAAAAGCTGGAGGTCTTGACTCAATAAAAAATATATACTTTTGCTTAGCCCAAGCGTGGGTATAGAATTTTAACTTTCATAATAAGTGCTTGCATAAAAATGGAATACTTCCCTGATGTATGAAAAATGGCTAAGGTCGTAAAGCCTCCTGAAAAGACTGATAGTTATACGCCAATTAGTTTACTAAGCAGCTTCAGTAAATTCTACGAAAAGGTCCTAAAGGACAAAATGTTAATATATATTTCCGAAAACGACTTATATCCTAAGGAACAGTTTGGTTTTAGACGCTTTCACAGTACGTCTCATCAAGTGCTTAGGATTTGCAATCATATTAAACGATACCGTTCAATAGGCAAATCGACTGGAATGATCCTGCTTTATATTGAGAAAGCTTTTGATACTGTTTGGCATGACGGTTTCTTGTCAAATCGTTGTTTTAAAGTGCACGTTAATAGTAGTGTCTCTAGCAAGTCTACTTTCATTCAGGTGTTCCCCAAGGATTAGTTCTTGGGCCTGTTTTATATAACCTGTGCACATCCGACTATCCATCTTTACCTAATTGTGAAGCAGCTACTCGTATCTTTGCCGACAATACTGCAATTTTCTCATCTCATGACTACGCTCTTGACATTAAGAGGAATCTAAAAAATACGATGATGATATTATTACAATAAATGGAAAATCAAATTGAATGAAGAAAAGATGAAACCATCTTTTTCACTAGGAAAAGAAAAGATTGGTAATAACATTCGTTGGTCACCTTCTGTCAGATATTTAGGGGTATATTTGGACTTTCGGTACTCATATTGCATATACCCTGAAGAAAATTTCGATTTCAATCAAGATGTTGTATCCTTTGATAAATTGAAAGCATGTTTTGTTAATAAAATTTATTTATTTTATGTATTCCTGTATAACACGGTACATGCAGGTCAAGTCGTATAAGCGTGACAGCGAATCATTTCAGATTCGCTGACTCAGTTTATTGAGGTGCGAACAGGTTCCCATTAGCGAGTGCAATGGGATCAAGTGACATGCATGCTGCATCAAGCATCCTACCCATTTCACCGATTCAGCAGTATGGATACTGGAACCGACGTGAATAGGGAAAAGGAGAATAGAGATTCGGTCGTATAAATAAATTCGTATAATTAATTCGTGCATTTTTTTCATTAAAAAGTAAGTCGAACAGTTGGGGGGAGTCCGCTGCCTCCCCGTTCTCAGTTTTTTTTTATGATTCCTGCGGGAGGAATCTTTGACTATGTTTTTTGTATTTATTTACTAATTTAATTAAATTATTTATTTATTTATTTATTTATATATTTACTAATTTTTATTACTTATTAATTTATTTATTTATTTACTTGTTCAAGTGAAGGTTTTTGTTTGTATTTTTCCTTCGGCATCATTACTTTTCTTTTCACTTTTCATTTTAATTGCCTATCAAATAATGTTTCAGAAGAAAGATACAAATGATCATATCTCTGTATTGTAAAATGTGTGGTAACTAATTCTTTTTGTAGTTTTATGTACGAAATAAAAATCTATTTATCTCTCGCGAAAGCAAAAATCCAAGAGGAAGAGGAAACGAGGGAGCAGCTATCGCGAGGCGCAAAGATACTGCTAACTTAGCTGAAGGCTCTATCGCAAAAAGCGGCTCTCCTTTGGCGGTGACGGAGAAAAGAAATAGGTCGGTAGAAGGTGCATTAACTGGAACCTATCAGTCTCTTGAACCCAACGCTGCTACCTCTTCCGTTGACTTGAAACATCCGAAACGAAAGAAGCGTGCCTCACTTGATAGATAGATGTGCGCACCTAATGCGCGCGTGTGCCCACCGGATGTCCATCTTTCTGATAATAAAGTTCATATCGGTGGCGTTATCCGCGCGCAAAACCTAGCGGATGCGGATGCTGATACCTCTGTACTTGCACTAGAGGACAGGCATTGGCTGATTCGTATAAGGTCCCTGCGGCGAAGCAGCTCGAATCGAAGGAGCGGAAGGGAAAGCCTTTCTTTAAGGAATTTGCTGCATCCCCTCTTGCATTGATGATGACCATCGCAGAGTTCAAACACTGCGAAGGTCGATTGTGGGAGCTAGCTTCTGCACCTAATGCTTGGATTCAAGAGAAGGGATGTATGTTAAGGAGCAGAACCTTTATGGTGAAGTACTTCTCGCAGCAAATCCTTGAATAAATCAGCAGGGCTGTGCCGAAAATCGCACTCATGGGGACTATTTCATTTGTGGTCTATGTCGCTCCAAAGAGAACGCGCGCCTTCTGCTAGATCCTGTGACACCTAGGAAAACGGCGGAAGTGCTGGCACGTCTCCATAGCCCGAATTCTAGCCTCAACGCGATAACAAGAATCAGATAATAGAGGAAGGTTCTCCTCTCGTTGTGGGTGGATAAAGGCTCTATCTAGGTCCTAGGTATGTCTGACGTCCGTATTTCACCTTGGAAGGGTTCAATTCCACTTACTCGTAGTTCCCAAATGAGTGCGAATGATAGACGGATAACCCAGTGTATGTTTTTGATGTTCACTCAGATAAACTTGCATCATTCCAAGGCTGCTACCGCTCTTTTAGGTAGCAGACTTTCTCTCTGCTCTGTGATGAGATGTCTGAAAGACCTAGAGCTCGACTAATTACGCCGAACTTCCTCTCAATGACCAAGATTAGACAATTTAGTTGCCAGGATTTGGTTGCTGCAACTATGAGCTATGAAACGAACGGCAGTAGGAGAACTTTCCCTATGATTCGGTAATACCTCCACCACTGAAGGCCGTTGCCGAACTCATAGAGTACTGTAAAACTTGAGAGATGGGATAAGTTATATGTTGCGATGCTAATGCTCAGAACACGATCTGGGGCAGTAGCAAATGCAACATGTGAGAAACCATCTCCTGGACTTTATACTATCGTCAGGTATGGCTATTAACGATATTAGCTCTCAGTCAACTTTTATTACGGCAAGAAGGAAGGAGGTCATTGACTTGACATTATCTAACAGGTACTTCAAGTTGATTACTAACTGAAGAGTTCTGCCGGAGGTGCCCTTATCAGACCATAGATATATCGCATTCCAAATCAAATGCGAAACTATAACTCTGCAGGAGAGGAAAACCGACTGGATGCAGTTTAGTACAGGGCTAGACAAATCTGTTAAAACTCTACCTAAACTCAAAACGAGACAGAAGGTAGAGAATGCTGTTCAAGACCTGACCAGTACTGGTCAGATGGTTCTCATCAGATGCTTTGAACTGATGCTATTCTACTACTATCAAAGCAACCTAGCATCCCAGGTGAGATGGCTTTTGGTACAAGCCACACTGGAGTTCTGATGACCTTGCGCCACACTTATTCTACGACCCCTGTCTTGTGGATATGCCGTCCGACGTAATATCACTAGAATTTATGTTGATGCGTTAATTTAAAGTCGACTTCGCTTGTCTTCAGGACTGGCTTCGGTCAGAAACTTAAAAAGGAAGGAATTGTAGCCGCATCTTCACGGCTGGCTCCAAAATCAGTTAGGTTGAATGGGTAGGTTTTTCTGCCTTGGAGATAAATACTATTTCACCTCCCTCCAGCTGACCGGTATGTACGAGTATCTTAGCGTTAAACAGCTTGTGAAAATAACCTTAAGCCAGAGCATAGTTGTCTGCAGAGAATGTTGAAGCATGACTTGAATAGCATCGTCTAGTCCCGGGGATTTGTAGGTTGAATTCATTTAATCTATAGGCGAATGGTTTTCTGTATTCCGAGTGTTCTACTTCACTGCTGCCTGGAAAGTTGGTTTCCATCAAGAGTTGTAACGTCTCTTGGCCAGATTTCGTCCAAGAACCATTAGGATGCATAATGTATCCTGGTTTTATATGCATAATGTATCCTAGTTTCCTGTGCAAGAATGCAACTTTTAGTTTACTTTTTTGCATGGTGTAGGCTAGATTATGTAGTTTTGACTTTAAACCCAGTATCCTATTTTTTACAATCAATGGTGTGGGATTAAAGCCACGTCTACGTTTTTTTCATTGATGTATAGCAAAAGGTGGCCGGTTGCTGCTTTGGTGTGATGCAAATTAATTTGCACCACCAGTAGATTCCGACTTTTGAACCATCATCAGACACTCTTATCTAAATGCTTCCCAGTCGATAGTAAAAACCAGGTCTTTCCCATTTTCATTGCGACTCTTCTCGCTTGGAGCAACTTCCATTCCTTGATGGGTGGGTAGATCCTTGTTCTACCCCACCAGGAGCATATAGTGGTAATAAATCTTATAAATTCGCAATAAGAAAGAAACACAAATATATAGGCATACTTGTATTTTTATAGTCAAACTTAAGAAAAGTTTAAGATACATTTGTTAATAAATATGACTCGAAAACAATCCAGCGATAAATTTGTTGGATAAGGTACTTAAGTTCTTAAACATAAATTGACCCCTGAATATTTTTACCATTTGTTTTATCTATGTAAATCTGAAAGAAATGAAAGTCTTCCAAAATATCTAACACCTAGGGGATCTATGGACCCTCTTGATGTATTTCAACTTCCAAAAAAGTAATCGCATTTGCTATTTGAGACCAAAAATTCAACATGTTAGTGCTATTAGCACCTAGATGCACTACATTCTCACATACTCGTATGTATGTACATTGCACATACAAAAATATCGCGAAGAACAAAAAATTTCCCTCCAGCCTTGTGGCGGAAATATTTATAGTGGTAATAAATCTTATAAATTCGTGATAAGAAAGAAATGGGAATATATCGTGTGATACATACGAGTAGTCGGAATTTACAAAAGTTTAAATTACATTTGTTCAGATAAATCATAAAAAATTTGACGTGAAATGATGAAGTATTTAAGTTTTTTACTCGTACATACCTATATTTCGGGTTTCATCAAATTGGCCCCTCATTATTATTACAATTTGTTTAACTGGGTGTTTAATACTTTACTTTCAATACGAGTATATGATATCATAAATCTTGCCATTGCCTCCAGCATGAGTGACAAAATGTAAAAATAGTATTGTTGCCTGAGTATAAAAAATGCACTTTTTGCTTGCTGCTATAAATCACTTATTGTTTTTGTGAAAATTTTCGGTTTCAATATAAAGGGTGTTTTTTTTAGAGGTTTGTTTTTCTAATTGGCAACACTTTTTCCAACAATATTATACTATTTCACCATGAATAGACTTACGTAAGAACAACGCTTGCAAATTTTACGGTCGTCCATTTTACGCTACATCCATTTTACGGTCGACATAATTGTCCATCCGAGCAAGCAATTTGAATAACCATGGATAGGTTTTACACCACGCATACTCTAGTTAATAGGTAATACACATCCGCAGTGACGTCGTACAGTGCGCACCGAAGAAGCTTTTGCTACTGTGGAGCGTAGTATTGAGCCGGATCCGAATGAGTCGATACGCCATCGTGCACAGCAATTGGACCTAAGTATGTCCATCCATTTTATGGAAGATTTTGCGGAAAGTTCTTCGTTTACGTGCTTACAAGATCCAGCTCCTGTAAGAATTGAAGCAGCTTGACTACCATGTGCGTTATACGTTCGGTAAATGGGCCGAAAACGAGATTTTCCTTGATCCTCATTTTCACCACAAAATTTTGGTCAACGATGAGGTTCACTTTTGGTTTTGCCGCATTTGGACTGAAAATAAATCCACAATCCTTTTTTTTTTTCGCCGACGTTACATCCATAAAAAATCAGTGTTTGGTATGCTTTATGGGCTGGTGGAATCATTGGTCCATATTTCGTCAAAATTGATACCGGCCAGAAGATGTCGTACACAGATTGCGCTTTATTCGAGCCATCTGCGGCATCCATATGCCTGACATTATATTTAAACACTAATGGCATGAAATTATCTTTCTAATAAATCCAATACCATGGCCATCACCATTATGTTTATGTATTTTATTTTATTTTAAAGTTGTATACCTCTAAAAAGAAAATACCCTTTAAAAGGTGACGCAAAAGTCATCATTCTATCGGAAGATGTTCCTACGAGTATTTTTACAAATAGCGCCTTATGTTATCGCGACTTTGATATTTATGAATCGAACAGAAGTGGAATACACGAACGTGGAATAATTGTGTCAATTTTGATAAATAATCGGTCGGTGGTTTTGGTTCAACTTGAATTCCATCGTCGATTTCCTGGTCGTGTGGTACCAACTGGGCAAACACTGCGGCATTTAGTCGCTCGGCTCAAGGAGACTGGCTTAACCCGGGACGGTATCAGATGTGGCCGGCCCAGGAACAGGCCTTCGGTCGAGAATAGATGTCCAAGAGAACCCTCGAACATCAACCAGATGGTCTATACAGTTACTTTTGGTGAAAGACTTGAAGATATACCCGTACAAAGTGCAAACACGAGCAGCAGTGGAGATTCTGCATCAAGCATTTCCCGACCGCAGGTCACGGATCTATATAAATAATTCACAGACTTTGGTGGCCCTAAAGAATTACATGCGACAAGATAATTTTATCGCCAGAAGTTTTGAGAAAAGTCATGAAAAATGCTGTGAAACGAGCCCGAATGTACATCAAATGTAAGAGTAGTGACCGGTGTGGTGGTTAGTGAAACTTGGATTTTATTCGTTTCTCTTTTATGCTCGGCTGGCTGTGGTTGCTGTTCCCCATCCGGGTTTGAACCTGCACAGTTCGGGTCACGAGCGAACACACTACCCACTACACCGTGACCACCCTAGGTTTCCAGGATAGTAGTCTGCTTCCTGCTGTTAGAGTTAGCATCAGTTCCGAGTACATCGTGCGACAGGCTTCAGAATATCTGCAACAGTACCTCTTCTTCAGAAAGATAGTCACTTTTTTTGGCACATTATTTCAAACCAAAATTTGCCGTAATTTTCATATGGTTAACGTAATCGACGTCTGATAAAATGATTCCATGATAAATTTGTCACGTCTTCACTTCACAAATGCAAAATAAAAACTGTCAAAACTAACCTGTTCTGAAATCGTGGCCTGTTTGAGTAGTATACCTTTCCGTAGAACGCTCTATATATTTGCCTGCTGATTCCAAAAATGCACTAGCAGATCCTAGTATTTATTAATTGCAATTAAACAGAAAAATATTGAGGGTGGCCGTGGTGCAGTGGTAACATCAACACTTGTCACGCTCTTGGTTCACGGTTCAAATCCTGACCTAGATGACTGTTGATCTATGCGAAGGCATAACACTGGCAGTAGGGTGGTCAAATGGCTGGAAATGCAACTTGATCGTGATGATGACATCAGGTGGAGAGAAAAAAATACTGTGAATCAAGAGCAACGACAAAAAAGCAAAACAAACAAGCTCCCCAGTTATCTGGACGCCACCCTTGGTGTTTACTGAAACCTAACGCCACCTAAGTTTCAAACCCACTACACCAATCTCTCTCTCTCTCTCTCTCTCTCAATTTATACAAACGCCCGTTCCCTGAAATAATTTAATGGTATTCATATCCCATTTGGCGCGCGCAAATTATAAAAAAAAAAAAACTGGTTCCTAAACTGTCGAAGGAAAATACGAGATAATAATAATTTTCAAAACCCAAAACGACGGATTCAAAATGCAGCATGGAAGCCCAAAAAGCAGAAATAAATTCAAAGGATATATTCGGGCTCTTTGAATCCGAGTTCAAATGAAGTCCAGAATATTAAAATATGGCACCGATTGATCCCCACATATATGTCCAAACCCGAAGTCTGAGTTTCCAAATCCAAAATGGTGCAGTTTGTTAATTTGTTTTGAGTGTCATTTTGAATTTAAAAATTCTTATATTTAAATTTGAGTGCAACCATTAAACAATATACATACATATATACCTATGCAATTGTGTGGACTACTTGATTTTAATTTTTTTGAATTTAAATTCAGCGACCCCAAAAACTTTTACAGAAAAATATTAAATATAAGGGTTTTATCAGTCATTTTTAATTCGATATTACAAGTTTTGAAATTCTGACTTCGGATTCAGATACATCGTCAAAGATAACACTATTGCTCCACTATCAGTAAATACTATATCTACTTTAATGTTTAAAAACTAACTTTTGTCTGCGTATTTGTTGTAATAAAAAAAAATTAAATACTGCTTGTATTTTTGCGAACTTCTGGTAAGGTAAGGTCTTGTAGGAATTTTTTAATAACTTGAAAAAACAAAATAACAGAGTTGCAGACACCCCGGGGTCCGCCTTCTATTTTTTTGTAGTTTTCCTGGACAATTACCTAAACAATTACAATCGCAAATACTCCATGCAAAGACTAAGGTCTAGCTTGTCACACCTATTCGTGCTGTGCGACATACGAATGGAAGGGACCTACAGCGTAATGCCATTTTGAAGGAACATTTTTAAATTGAGATGCTTTTCGAATGAGATGGACTCAATCCTGAGTCTTTCTGTCAGTGATTAATTACTTAACTACACTGACACGGTACCCAAATACATATAATATATAATAGGTATATACATATATATTTATTTGTTTAACCGTAAAAATAAATAGAAACAAATTTCAATCTGTGAGAATATTCTTTTAAGAAGAAAATGACGTACATATGTAGATACTCGTAGTTGTCATCATGCATTCATCTAAATAAGGTTTTCAAAAATGTTCAATTCTTTTCAGGAACAACAGAGTAAATATTTATTTGAAATACATTTTGTTTGAATAATACACCAAGGGCGTATACGCATATTTGTTTTCGACTCGCGACTGAAAGTGAAAAGCCGAGTTGGTGGATGTCGTTACTTGTACGAGTAATGCCACATCTATTGAACTGCTATGGCTAGATAAACTTCTGGATACATTGTGAAAAGTCAATTTGGAAGTAAAACAAAAACTGAAGATGTTATGGGGAAAATAAAATTGTTTCCCGGCATAAATTTACGTATTCGACTTAATTTAAATCTGTTGAATGATTCTTGCGTTAAGTGTGTGACCGTGGATTTTTCTTTTCCCTCAATGCATACGAGTACGAGTCATAAATCTTTAGTAAGCAATTATTTTAGAACAACAATTTTATTGTCTGGTAAAATCGACTTTACCTATAAAAGCAGATACGAGTAGTTGGGACTGTGGGGAGAAGAAACCAATTGCTTTAAGTGAAATCCTTTCGTGACAATTCATCAATGTCTGCAGTGAGTTAGATCTGATATTTAAGCTGACCACAGGAAACGTTCCCGTATGCACTGTCTTATTCGTTTCCAATACTTTTTCCTGTCAATTTATCAGCTCTTTCATATCCCGTCCTACGCACATGTCTCGGTACGTACCCAGGTGCAAACTTGTTGTTGGTACAAATATTTAACGTGAATTTGCGCTCCTTTACTAAGAGGATTTTGATACGGGTTTGGTTATGGAGTTTACGGCTATTTTGCTTTCGGTGAAAATATCGATTTGACCCCCCTCGTGTGTGGTTTGTGTTGAACAATTCAAAGAAGTTTAACTAAATCCTAAGCAACAACAAAAATGTTGAGTAAACTAATTTCCTTGATTTAAAAACTTTAAAACTATTTAATTAAGCAAAAGAGAAGATGTGGTTTACTTTAACTTTGGTGGCAAAAATTTGTTTTACGAATGCCAGATTCAACAAGCAATTCGCCTGTAGTGCATCTACAGTCAATCTGAATAGATACTCGTAAATGTTTTTATACAGGGTATTTTATGGTACTGCGGCCGATTTTAAATTGGTGCCATTTTTTCAGAGATGGTTTTATTATTCGAATGTTGGCAGTAGTATTCAACTGTCAATGTCATATCATCATGGAGAGATTGACGCCACAACAACGTGTTTTAGTAATGAAACGTTTTATCAAAATGGTTCATCAATTATTGCAACACAGCGTAAATTACGTGATTTTTTTGGTCGACCTTGAGTTCCTGTAAAGAGCACTATTCAAAAAAATTACCCACAATTTCGAGAACCTTTACACAGTAAGTGATTTGCCGAAGCCTGGGCCAAGTCGTAAAGCGCGTACACAACAACACATTGATGCATTGTGAAGGACAATGTGAGTGAAACTTCGATCCGTCATCGTGTTCAACAAATTGGAATTTTTCCAATGTCTACGAGTATGTGGATCGCGACCTGTATTTCTTTCCGTACAAAATTTAAAAGAACTTTAAGAAAATGATTACCAGGGATGACGAGACTGGAGTGCACAAATTTACCAATTGAATAGAGATGATCCTGAATTTTTCCAAAAACCGATTGTGAGTGACGATTAATTTTAACTTGAGTGGAGTTTTAAAAAAACAGATATATGGGGAGCGGAAAACCATGAGCAATTCATGGGCGACCTCTTTATCCTCGTAGAGTGATTGTTCGGTATGCGATTTGGGCTGGTGGGATCATTTTTTTCTTCGAAAATGACGATGAGGAAACTCTTGCTGTTACTGGCTATCGATAACGTGGGGTGATACAAATTTTTTTTGCCTGAAGTTGCTTGCCTTCATCTTTGAAACTAAAAGTTTCAACAAGACGGTGCCACATACGAGTACCATACAGCCATATGAACAATGGAAATTGTGAAACAGGTATTTTCAGGCAGGGCCATGTTGAAATTTGGGAATTTTAATTGGCCGTCACGCTCACCACATTTAACAGCCCCCGACTTCTTCTCTCGGTTTACTTGAAGGACCGGATGTACGCATCAACCGTGCTTGCTGTAGGAAGTTTCTGAAGAAAGTTCATGAAATTGGCATGCTAATTGATAACACAAATTATTCTCGTGTTCATTCTATGCACTCAGACGATAATATTGCTGCTGATGCCAAAAGTGTGCGCCTAAATCCGAGAACCTCAACTCGCCACAGATCTCAGCAACTGAACATTAATCGCACTACCCTGATGATAATTATGTATAAAGATCTCAGATTATTCCCTTACGAGTACAAGGTCCAACTTCCTCAGGAATTGAAGCAAAATGAACACCCGTTTTGTTATCGCTTCTCTGTTTGATCTTTAGAGAAGCTCGAAATTTATGTCGATTTTACTAAAAAGAATTATTTTTCGGATGAGGCGCATTTTCAACTCATTGGGTATGTAAATAAGCAAAACTGCCGTATTTTGGGGATGGAAAAGCCCCGAATAGTAGAGAAGCGAATTTGCACTCAGCGTGTGACTGTTTGATGTGGTTTGTAGAAGGCGGCATTATTGGCCCATTTGTCTTCGAAGATGAAGTTGGCAACAACGTTACGGTCAACGGAGAATGTTACAGAGGCATGATAACAATTTTTTTATTTTTAGTTTAAACTGAGGAAATGAGCTTGGACGATCTCTGGACGGTCATATAAGCTGTGCAACAATCGTTCCTTTGCGCATTAAGATCAATAATCTTGTAATCAGCCGTTTTGGAATTTTTTGTGGAGTGCCGTTAAAGATCGATGTGATGCTAACGATCCAGAAAAGATTCAAGTACTTAGGCACAATATTGATCAAGCTATTGTCGAAATAGACTTCCGAAGCATTGAAAATATACCACAAAACTGGGTTGACAGGAACGCGTACTGTCACCAATAAAGCAAACCAATTTGAAAAAATTTGAATTACATTTTTTTTATAATAATTTTAAAAATAAGGTGGCCGTGGTTCACGGTTCAAATCCTAATATCAAAAATCATCTATTTATTTCGCATGAAATAAATAAAAAAGTCGATCGATTGCAAAATCTAAGTTAACTCTACTTTGAAGGCATAACACTGGTAGTAGGGTGGTCATATGGCTGGAAATGCAACTTGATTGTGATGACTACATCAGGAGGATGAAAAAAAAATACTGTGAATCATGAACAACGACAATAAAAGCAAAACACTCAATGCTCCCCAGTTATCTGGACACTACAGAAACTTAAAACCACCTAAGTTTGAAACCACTAGACCAAATCTTTCTTTCTCTCTCTATGTCTATCTACACAACCTGTTATCATATAAGGGTATTCATATCCCCTTTGGCGAGCGCAAAAAAAAAAAAAAAAAAACAACAGATTTCGAAAAAAAATCTTCATTGAAGCTTAAGGGTTGTTCAATTTTACATTTTGTTCAAGAACACCAGGGACTGACATGCCAGTTAGTACTTGTCTTGCCGTTTTACAATTAGGATGATTTAGCCACCACTCCACGCATTAAACCGTTAAGTTATGGCACATTTCTGGCTATATTGCGGCCATAACTTCACAGACGTCGATTTTTTTAAGTACTCCAAAGTTTGGGAATTGTCTGCGTGGACACGATAGCATAGCCCTACAAAAAGAATTCCAACGGGGTCAGATCACACGATCCTGGTGCCCAATTAATGTCGCCAAAACTTTAAATTAAATGGCTACTATTCGTGCAATAGAGCCAAATTTGCCTGTGTTAAGTTGGAACCATCAATTTCCTTAGTCTGAGGCCGAAACAAATTGGTTATCATTTGACCATAGTGCATAGAATTCACCGTAACAGTGGCACGTTATTCGTTTTCAAAAAAATAAGGCCCGATCACGCCGCTGGCTGGTCTACGATTGATTTTCCAGCACTCAATCGGCGTATGTTCTGTGCATTCTATGCTCAACAGAATTTAGTTGTTGTATAAACTGGACCTTATAGGGATAAAGATGTAAATCCGAGAGCAAAATACGCCAAACGGAGCTGTAAGAATTGCCCAATTGCTGAGCGCGCCGTTAAATTGACACTGAAACAATTACAGCGCCTATGTTTGCAGTTGATCGAGAATTAAGAAAATGCACAGATATTACGACACACATACACTACCGATTTGTTCGAATTTGTTGATTGTATTTCGAATTGTTTGCTCAGTTGGGTGACTATGACGACTCTCATAAATTGCGGTACACAGACATTACAGAACTGTTATTTCTGTAGTATGATAATATGCAACAATTTTAATGCGTTAAGCGGTGGTTAAACGATCCATATTCTAAAACGGTAAGGCAAGAACTAACTACCTTTCATTATAGATGCCAGATGGATTTGACAGATGCCATAAATAACCCTTTATTTTGTCTAAAATGCTTGCTTTTAATGAGAAATTCATGGGTTGGATATGAAATATCCTTATTCAAAATCCTTTTTCCATAAACCATCATATCATAATCCCCCTTCCACCATCCACATCCCTTTTCGATAACCTACATCTCGCCATTCCTCACATTTCGTAACTCGGAATGATTAAATTCTAAATTTTTTTTTTTTTTTTTTTTATCCGATGGAAATCTTCAAAAGACACTCGGTAATAATCGGTACCAAGTAGTGTGGGACTCTTACCGCACTAAAACCACCGGTGAATCAGGACCATTCTATGAAAGATCGACAAAAGATTTTTCTTTCTTAATTTATAAATCTCATTGGGAGAAGTTTAAAGTTATAACACTTTCCCATAGCTTTTAGACCATCAGCTCATGAGGCTTGGTTCTTCTTAATATACGAACGTAGCCTTCGTAACGGATTTACCTGGCATCAATATTGCAGTATCATCAGCAAAGGTGGCCATGATAGCGTTGATGTCCACTGGAATATCCCTTGTATATAACAGACACAGGGTTGGTCCTAGGACACTTCCTTGTGGTACACCGGCTTCAATTTTCTTTAGTTCCGAGTAATTTTGGTCGTACCGTACTCTAAAGAGTCGGTTCATAAAGTAGGATTTCAGTATTTCTTAGTACTGCCTGGGGAGGTCCCTATGCAGTTTGTACTCAAGTCCCAAGTGCCAAACCTTGTCAAAGGCTTGAGCAACATCTAAGAATAGAGCCGAGCAAACTTGGTTTTCTTCAAGTGCCTTTTCCACAACATCCGTAATTCGATGCACTTGGTCTATCGTGGAATGTTTATTTCTAAATCCAAATTGATGGCTCGGAATTAGTCTTCTTTCTTCTATTATTTTGCTAAGGCTTTTCAGGAGCACTTTTTCGAAAACTTTTGCCATGATTGGTATAAGCGATATTGGTCTGTAAGATGTTACTTCTGTTGGTGGCTTACCTTGTTTAGGTATAAGAATGACTTCTGCAATTTGCCAATGATGTGGCACATATCTTAGTTTAAGGCATGCGTTTATTATAAATTGGAGTTTCTTGAAGGCTATTGAAGGCATTTCTTTCAAAACCTCAGCAGTTATTAGATCGTACCCTGGTGATTTTTTGTTAGACAACTTATGTTGACACATGCTTCTTACTTCTTTGAGTGTGACAAAAGGTATTTCACATTCGTCGTTTCTATCAACAAACTGTAAGGGATCTGTAGCTGTGTTTGCTGGGAATGGCTTAAAAACATTCGCGAGGTGTTCAGCGAAGAGATCAGCCTTTTGTTTCGGGTTTTCGATCTATTTACCATCTTGAGATTTTATTGGCGGGTTTTGTATCTGAGGTCTTCTTAGGCGCTTAGCTGCTTTCCATAAGGAGTAATCGGTGGAAGCATCCGTCGTCAGACTTTTCAGGAATCTACTAATCATTTTTGAACTCACAGATTCTTTTTTTTAATTCGTTGTTAAGACGATTAAAAACTGCCTTATCATCTGGGAATCTCGTAGTTTGCCATTTTCTTCGAGCTCTTCTTTTTTCCAATGTCAGCTCCTTTATTTCGACAGGATATTTTATTTCTGTTTCTCTCGAGTTCGAAACGGTTGGAGTACTTTCTTCTGCAGCCTGTTGCACATCAGCAACAAATTGTTCTACTTCATGATCAATTTGTTCCATTGTTTGCATAGGGGATCTTAGGTTTATAAAACTGTCAAGTTTGTCTCTGAATTCGTTCCAGTTTGTTCTCTTATTCACGAGCTTAGGATTACTTTTTTCTATTATTTCTGCTTCGCTCAGTGATAAAATTACTGGAGTATGATCTGACGATAAATCGTAATTACCTTTGACACTTATATGATTTCGTTTAATACCTTTAATTCTAAATGAAATTTATATACATATATATGTATTATTGAATGGACCATGTTCGGGAATATAGATATTGCACTAAAAAATAAAAATGAACTAATTGGAACGCTGCTATTATTTGATTTCTAAAACAGTGTTTTATTGAGTCCTAAAACTTTTCGAAGTCGGTAAAGATGATATAAAAATTTCACATTTGTTTGAAAAAAAAAAGACTCATAGGGGAGGGCCCCGAAACTAATTTTTGCCAGGGTCCCCGCCCGACTTCTGATCCAAATATGCCAAATGAGACAGTTTCCGAAAAATCGTAAATAAGAACAGGAATTTTATTTTTGCATGCATGTGAAATCATTTGCAAAAGGCTCTTTCATTACCACAAAATAATATTTGAATTGAAGTGCGGGAAAAAATGGAATAACTACGAACATATGTATGAATGTATGGATATACTCGTACGTTCATTGATATAGTCGAGACCGTTTCGCAGAAATTCGCAAAAAAATGGGAAACCAAATTCTTTTATTGCCTATATATTTGCAAAACTATTTCATTACTATCAAAATAAAATTGGAACTCATGTATGTATATGCATACAAATGAGTCACACAAGACCATTTGGCAAAGATATATTGAAATTAAACCTCTCCCATTGCTCTTATATTATGACATTTGGTAAATTACGAGTATCTTATTATGACAATATAATATTGGAAATGAGTGAAATGAAAGTGAACATTTCTCTTTGGAATTTAATTGAAAACAGTAATGCTAAATAGTTTTCAGAGCGCGGAAAACGAGTATATGAGTAAATGTCGGTATAGTGAGTTACAAAATATTTTTTTAAAACAATGTTTAATATTCAAAATTTGAATAGAATTTACCGGGAAGTTTAGATGATATCGTTGAAAACAAAAGTGGCACAATACAAAATTTTGCACTTTTGAGTTAGAGCGACATCTAGGTTCCGATATATACCACGCACCCTTTGTGGAGATACCCGTCCTGATACTTCGGTTAATTTTCAGTGTGCGATGTGTATCTCAAGAAGAACAACATTTTTCTCCCCATCATGTGGCATACGAGTATCAAACGAGAAATTCAAATATGACAAATATTTTGTTTGGATAAAGTCTGTTGAATAAAACAAACTTAAAAACAAAGGCAGAAACGATGTCCTCCTCCCCACCGTTTTATTTTTTTAAATGAAGCATTGCCCATAAAAATCATATGAAGTTTACAAACTAAATGAAGACGAAGACATTGACATCGAAAACAAAAAACTGATTAAAGTCACAAAACTCTTATTTGTTTAATTTTCAAGCTCAACATTCCGACAAAGGAATGTGGGACCAAAGTTTTGGTGGAGAAGAGCTCTGTAAAAAAGCAACGCAAAAGCAAAACTTTTATTAATCCTCAAGTCACTTCGATTGTTCAATGAACTCAGAGCTACAGTTGAAATTCAAATATTCAAAGAGAATTATTTCGTTTTACACTCGTGACTCGCACCAAAAGAATTCATCTTGCCTTTTCTGTCCTTAATATGATTATGCCTAAATCATATCTCTCCAAATATTAGATGAGAAGAAGCATTCCATTCGCACTTTCGCAGACAGATCACAAAAATCTGCATATCCTAGCAACAGGTGAAAGAAAGGAAAGACAGATCAATTGCCTCTCCCACCAGCTTCCACAAGTTGATGGTAGATTTTTGTTTGGAGAAAACTTTTCTTTTTTTTCTCCAACCTTGACCTACCTCTCGCTACACCACCTGTGCAGTGTAAGTCTAGAAGTCAAGGTGAGTAGTCTTTCTTTTCTTAGTTAACTAGTGCGCGGCTTCAATCGAGTGTCCGAAACCGTTCGTTAGTGCAAAGTGCTAGTTTGTGTGTCTCCCTCCCTCCCCCTTTTGTGCTTTTGTGTCTGACTTTAAAGTCTGATCGAAGCAAATTGGCAAGTGCAGTGTATGTGTGTCTGTGCATATGGTGCAGATATCGCTTTCTATTTCATTATTTTTAAAGCCAGCTCTTTGTGTTTTTTGTTTGTTTGTTTTTGTTAGTGCAGTATGCATTATGATTCCCCATCGGTCGTGTTCGCGTGCGTGTGTGAGTGAAGATGCACTTGTTGTGTAAACGGTTGGTAGAGGAATACATTTTCAGCGGTGAGTGTTTATAACTTTTGTAAAGTGCTTTTGTTTTATGTATTTGCAGGAAAGGGTGAATCTAAATTTATTTTGCTGGGAAAAATATTAAAAATGAATTTAAATTTTTTTTTTTGCAGTAAATATTTACACACAGTAGTGGATAAAATAATAGAAGCATACAAACATTTTACCATTTTTTGAGATAAAAATATATTGTCATCAATTAAAAACAAAAAAAAAAAAAAAATTACTTCCATTAATTAAGAACAATGGTTTTTTAGTCAAATATATAGATTTCATGGTCCAACAGTGATAACAAAATAGCAGTATTAGTATTCATAAAATTAATTCTGGAAAAAATAAGAAACAAAACTAAAATTCTGCAAAACTCGCACATTTTCGGAAAATCCATTTACCAGTTCAGGTTTTTCTTTTTGTCGACATTCAATAATTTGTTGAAGCACATTTATTTTTGATCATTGCCCTACACCTTCTCTCCATGGATTCGACAAATTCGGTACAAGTTTTAATAGCTATAGATTACCACGCTGCTTTAATTTTTGCCCACAATTCTTCCTTACTTTTCTCAAATTCTCTGCTTTAGAGCCACAGATGCTCAATCGGGTTTAAGTAAAGTGACTGTGGCGGCCATTTCATAACAGGGACTTTATTCCTACGATTTCGCTAACTTCAAAGCATGTTTAGGATCACTATCCTGCATAAATTCTCATTTTATCGTAATTTTTTCTTGGGCGTACTTAAGCACAACCGTATTAAGAATTTCGGGGTGGGTTTCCGTTACGCGCACTGAGCGAAATTTTTTTTTTTTTTTCTGGCTTAAAATGTTCTAAAAAACATAAATATAATATTTTTTTCTTGAGGAAATGAAAAACTTGTTTCGCATGTTTTTCATTTGTTTATAGTTGAGAACAGTGTTGCCAGTTTAAGTGAAAATCACCTGGCGCTTTAAACGAAGTTACATAGTTGAATAAGTGTATACCAAAAACTATCAGGCAGGCGCCTGTAAGAAAGTCTGGTGTATTTAAATTATGGGGTGGGTGGCTTGCTTCGCTCGCTAACTAGATTTTAATCCTTTTTTCCGCAGGGTTTAGCCGCTCACGCGACTTCGTCGTTCCGCTAAGAGTATGTCAACAACTGTCAGGCAGGCACCTGGAGCTAAAGTTTAATTATATTTACTCTGGGGTATTTAGCAGTATAATATTTTCAGTAAACAAAAAAAAGAAAATATCAAAAAAGACAAAATTAACTTTAAATTATTTTAACTTTGGGATATATGGCAATACCTATAATATTTTCCAACATTCACTGCATTCACCACTCCACCCATCCCCCTCTCCAGCAACAGAAATCACTTAGCACAAGTGTTATGTGAAGTGAACGCATTCATTTGTGTAGTTTGTATACATGCACTTTTCTGTGAAAATTGAAAACTTTAAAAGTAAAAAAAAAATAGAAAAAAAGTTTCCGCAGAAAAATTATTTTACAGTACATCTTAGAATAAGTTAATTTAAAAAAAAAAAATTTGCTTAGTGCGCATAATGGAAACCTCAGCCAGAATTTCCACATAATCCACAGCACACATCTTATCCTTTACCCAAAAATGTGACCCAACACCGTTTAAGAAAAGCAGTCGGTTAACGGTTTTTTTTTTTTATTGTACTTGGAGTCAATTCCACTATTTCAAGGCCATCTTACGTAAGTTTGTCCGTCAGATCCAAACAAATTGATCTTGATTTCATCTGACCAAAGTACATTATTCCAATTTTGACGGAAAAGGTGTTAATTTGTGAAAGTTGTCCTCTGCTGGATATTATTTCGGCTCAAGTAAAGTACTTTTCTTGGGCTTCTTCCCATTAAGCCCAGTAATAGAATGATCCTTATTGTCCGGCTTGTAATTTGGGCATCTATTTCCTTTTTGAGTAGGTTCGATGAATAGAATGGATTTCATTTACAGTACCGCACTAATAATTTGCCGAAACGAGTGATGTTTTTCGCTTTCTGCCCCTCGGCTCTTCTTTGGGAACACTATGAAGACTATTGAAAAGTTTCTTTTTGGAGCACTTTATCAATTGAGCTATGTCGTCCATCGTTTTGCTTCTTAGGGTTTTTATTAGTTTCCCTTATTTTTTGTTCGACTAAATCGATCAATAAAATGTTGTAAAGACAAATGAATCCCGGAATTTATGATAACTCGCTTGATCTCTCCTTTGAAAATAACAATACCAACTGAGCCGGTCGTGCTCTATCTTGCTTGTGATGTGTTCAGTTGTTTCATCACTAAATGGCAAGTCGCTGGAAAATAAGAGAAATAATACAGGGCCTAGCACACTGCCTTGTGGTACACCAGCTTCTATTTTTCTCAATGTGGAGTAGTCATCTCCTTGCTTGATTCTAAAAAATTGCTGTAATATATAAGACTCTAGGATTTCTGAGTATTGCTTTGGCAGATGCTTGTGCAATATACATACATATGTATCAGCCGTTTGTGCCGTACTATATCGATAAATATAGTAGAGCATATCTTCTTTTTCTTCAAATACTTTTTTCAACTTTATCAATTATTATACGCACCTGACCAATCGTGCAGTGCTTATTTCTAAAACCAATGGTTTGGGATTAGCGATTTTTCTTCTATTATTTTATGCAGACATCTTCTTTTCAAATAGTTTGGACAACAGAGGCAGAAACTATATGGGGCAGTAGCAGGTGACTTCACTAGGTGGTTTCTGGTATTGGTATCATAATTACCTCCGCGACTTTCCACATGCTAGGTACATATAATACCTTATCTTAAATACAGCATTTATAATCTGTACTAGTTTCTTTAAGCCTTTTTTTTGGGAGTTGCTTTAGGATTTCCACTGATATCAAGTCAAATCCTGGGGCTTCTTTAGTATTGATGCCTTCTTGTATTTCTTTGGCAATTTCTTTCGCCGTTATCGGTTGAATATGTCTTTCGTCTTCGCACAATTCCTCCGTTGCTTGAAATGGTTGGGAGATGCCTTTGAGATACTCAGCAAATAAATTTGCTTTTTCTTGGTTGTTTTTTGCCCAGTTACCTTCTCTGTTTTTTTTTTTTTTTTTTGTGCAATTGGTCTTTTCATTTTCTTTGTTGCCTTCCATCCTTTTCTGAATTAGGTTTAGTTTGTTTATGGTTTTTTGTCTTTTGCCAGTTGAATCTGATTAGCAACTAAGCAGCCTCTATAGTTCGCTGGATGTCTTCGTTGCTATTGGTACATTTGTTGGTTCATCTTTTTCCTTCATACAATCTTTAGTATGGTGATTTCCTGCACACTTAATACATCTTGGGTTAGAGCTGCAGTATTTATGTGTATGTCAATACTTTTGACAGTTCTTGCACTGCGGGACTAGTTTTGATTTCCTTATGGCATGGATCTCTACCTTCATTCCAAGGATATCTTTAATTCCGTATATCTTTTTGTCATTTTCGTCGTGCTCAAAAATAAGCATAAACATTGGAAGCGGTACTTTACTTATACAGCTTCTAATATCTTTAAGTTTTTCCTTCTTAGATCTGAAACTATACTCTCTGGTGAGCATGAGAAGTGTTGTTTTTTTTTACCAACAACCTTAATTGGTCTTTGTTTGTTTGTTCTCATAAGGGTACCATTGTACCTTATTTTGATTAAGTATTTTGGTAAGTTTTCTATAAGAATCTTCTTCAGCTACATTAATTTTAATATCATTACTATTTATTAACATTGTGCTAGCTTTAATTTTATTTTCCTCCAAAAACTTAACTAAGCTTTCAGACTTTGTTATTTACAGTGCAATAATTGGTAGAGGTTTGGCTGGCCTTTGAATTATATTTTCTTTATTTGGGACATACTACGTAACTTGGTAGCTTTCTTTCGGAGATGAGATCTTTTGGGATGTACACATTTTTCGTTTTTTATTTTTGTTCCCGTTTTTGGGTTTTCCTTCTGTCTCAACTATTTTAATTTTATCTTTTTCTCTATTTTGGCTGTTGATCTGTTGTTTCAACGTTCGCAACTCTCGCTTTAAACTATTAATTTCCTGAATTAATGTCTCGTTTAGTTGTTTAAACCCATCTCTTTTTCGCAGGCTTTTGACTATTTAGACTTCAGAGTTTAGTTTACATCCATTGTATGTGATGGGGGTGTTCTCTCTACCCTCTTACATTTTCCAAAATGGTTTTCGCTGAGCAGTATCTCAAATATGACTTTGAATTGTTTGAAAAAAAATATGAGTTTTTGCAGATAAACAACATATACATACATACTCGTATTTTAATAGCAAAATTCACGCGAGCAAGGCCGCTGGCAACAGCTAGTAAATAATATTAAAAAACGAACTTAAAATCATAAAAGAGTAGTAGATTTGCTTTACTCCGTAGCAGATTTAGATTTCACGAAAAGAGATCATTGTAAAGTGACAGCGTTGGTATGTGCAGTACATCCATGTGTTCACCAAATCTATCAACATTTTTAAGAAACTGGAGCAAACAGAAATTTGATACATGAATCCTGATTCGGATGAACAAATCGTGATTTATGAAGAATTATTCCTGTCGAGAGTCATTTGTCTAGTCGTGTTTTTGTGGTTGGTTTTTTATTTTGTATGTGTATCGTGATCCTGTGGGTGCTGCGTCAAACGAGAGCACAACAGATTCTTTGTTTTTTTTTTCACTTTATTTCCCCCCTTTTGTTTTCCAAAATTTATTATCCTTTCAAAGCCGAAAACTGGGTTTGTATAGGTAGTGGTAAAAAGATGTGTATTCATTACACAGTAGCGTTTCCTTTAACATTTTATCATGGTCCTTCTAACTAATATGAACGTGTGTACGATACAATTGTGTCCCCTTGCATATCGAAACGGATTCTTTCGTTCCTAGGATTTTCTGGAATTCCCGTTGGATATTCATATTTCATAAGCCCTGTGAATGGAGTGTATATTAGAAAGGAGGTCACATTGGGAATGGGTAATGCATGAATGAATTTAAATTCACCATGGGAAAGTATTAAAGTAATACGAAGTACTTTAAGCCGCTTTGTTTGTATACTAATGTAAGATAAAAATCTAATCGCGCACATGTCAGAAAAGTATTTGCATATTTTTATTTTTATTTTTTTTAAATAAATTGAGTTAGACGCTTTGAATCCTTGTCGTAAGACGGTATTATAATGTTTGTTATTTAATCCAGTTAGGAGTGATTGGAAGATTGTAAATCATATGCGAATTACAAGGAGTCACGTTTTGCAAAGCGCGTTTTCAAAAGTGATTTGATGTCGGCAAGACACCAATAGAATGCAAATTTCAATTGTTTTCTCTTGTAGATCAGTCGTTGAAACATCTGCAAGGTTATCTAATATCCAGCGGTCGCAAGTAAATCACTCCAAACCATCTTGTGATGGAACTGAGATATTTATATCCTATCCCATGGGATATATCGTCACCACTTTTTGGGCCTTAAATTTTGAGCTAATTTTTTTCTAGCTTTGGTATATAACCTCCTTAGGATCCGAAGCAGTACAAGTTTTTTTATTTCCCCGAAGGTTGGTTGAAATCTTGAAAGATACTAGTGAAGCTAGTAGTATGGCTATTGACGACTGAGTTAAAATTCATTTAGTAAATTCTTCCTTAATATGGTATAGGAGTTTTGGTGAAAACCCCACAAGCGGACCAGTAGGGATGCAGTAAAGTGGGAAGGTTGTGATCCTTCTACTCCGGATCATAACTTAGCCGTAAGAAGAAGAAGAAGAAGAAGAAGTTTTGGTGAGACATAGCCCAATGGCTGGTCACGAAGTTATTTAAATTTATTTTCTTTGTTTCGCTTCTAACAGCGTTAGTTAAATTTAAAGGGTGGCTTTGGTGTAGTGATAACATCATCGCTTGTCACGCTACAGGTTTACGGTTCGAATACTGATGTCAAGAATCATCTATTTATTTCGTATGAAATAAATAAAAAAACAAGTCGATCAATTGCGAAAGCTTATATCATCTACTGCGAAGGCATAACACTGGCAGTGGGGTGGTCATATGGCTAAAAGCAACTTGATCATGATGATGATGACACCAGGAGGACGGAAAAAAATACTGTGAATCATAAGCAACGACAATAACAGCAAAACAAAAATAATATCTAGTTATCTGGGCTTCAAACACCTGAGTTTCAAACCAACTACACTAATCTGTCTTTCTCTCTGTCCCTTCTCCTTTCCACAAAAACGCCCGTGTCCTAAAAATTAGTATAAGGATATTCATATCCCCTTTGACACGTGCAAATTATATAAAAAAAAATGAGTACTTTGTTCTGAAAGCAATGTATACTTTGTAGGTTTAACTTACTTATGCACCTCCAAAGCTAGAGACCAAAAGTCTATATTGACTTTAGTACATGTTTATAGAGCAATAATTTATTGTATATTGAGAGAGAGGTATATCTCCCTAAGAGCCAATACATTTTATTATAGCGTATGTTTAATTTATTTTTGATATGAGCCTTCCAGCGCGATATCGCGTCAAGAGCCATGCCCAAGTACTTAGCTGAGTTCGATTAAAGAACTGCATGAGTTGTACATTTTCATTTATAAAGATTACATGAACTGACATTTAATCATTTAATTTTTTTTTTGCAATTTTTTCGGTCCATTCAGATATATTATTTACTGTTCTTTGCAGTTTTTCGGTTACTTCCTTCATCGTTTTAGCGACAGCAAGTACAGCAGCATCGTCTTCAAATGTGGCAACAGTAGATTCGTCATTCTGAGGTCGTTGGTGTATAAAAGGAACAAGACGGATCCTAATACACTACCTTGAGGTACGCCAGCTTTTATATATTTTAATGTGGAGTACTCATCTTTTTGCTTTGTTCTGAATAGTCGCTGCATTATATGTGACTCTAGAATATCTGAGTGTTGTTTTTAGCATATACTTTTGCAGCTTATGTACTAGTTCTTTATGCCATACCTTATTAAAAAGGCCTGTGTTATATGAAGGAAGATGGTAGAGCATATTTTTTTCTCACCTGAGGCTTTTCTATTTCATCAGTTATTCGGTGAACCTGATCTGTAGTTAAATACCTTTTTCTAAAACTAAATTGATAGTTTGCTATCTTTTCTTCTATGATCGTATGGAAACGATTCTGGAGAATTTTTTCGAATTGCTTAGACAGTATTTGCAGCAAGAAGATCGTACGATATGAGGCAACTTCACTAGGTGATTGCCGAGTTTCGGTACCATAATTACTTTGCCACTTTTCACATTAGTCTGAATACATTGCATTTGTTAACTGTGCTAGTTTTTTCATACTTTTTTATGAAGTTTTTTTTCCACAATTTCTCCTGTAATAAGATCAAATCCCGGTGCTTTTTTTGGGTTGATTTTTTCTTCTATTTCTTTTCATATAAATTGTTATGTTTATAAACAATTCACGACTCACCTTTTTACATCATAAAATAATGACAGTCATGCGCTCTTTGGTCTGGATGAGCCATTAGACCCTTTTTTTTCGAAGATAGATATGGATTTCGTGGTACTGGAGAGCGATACCGCCACATGATTGAAAATTGTTTGACACCTGAATTAGATACTTTCAACCAACAGCCAATGCAAAAATGCAATTACTCTATTAACTGTTTCCAGACCGAAGTGTATCCAAAAATGGTGTCGAGTAGGCCAGATTTAACAGTCTCGGACTGAGTGCATTCTATTAAACCACAAACTCTACAGTAACTCAAACAAAATATTCGAGATGAAATAAGTGGACTTGCCGGCCGACAAGTGGGAAAATGTTATAAAATATGTCGTTAAAAGAGCTCGCATTCGTGAGGCTAATAGAGGCGGACATCTCTCCGACATTTAATTCCATACATAACTCCCGACCCCCAATAAACATTTGTGTGAAACAAATTAATGCGTTTTACTTTTAGCAAAGTCATTCAAAAATAAGTTGGTATACCTTCCGTAGAACAACTTGTACTTGGGTCCATATCTCACAAATTAATTTGCGCTAAACCGTTAAAGAGTTGTCAAAAAAAAAAACACTACCTGCCACACAACTATTTTCTTGAAGTGGAATCACTCTGTATAGACAAAACTTTTTTTTCTATTCTGAATAAATCAAAGAAAATTTAAAAGTTCTCCACCAGAACCAAAAAACAAGGTTTTACTTCTTCTTCCTATTCGACCACGCACAAAAAGAAACGATATACTTACTTGCTTGGATCCTTTCACTCCTCGAAGGGCATAGAGCGTCAACAACGCCTGTGCGCCATCATGTTCGGAGTTCTGCAACGAATTTGGTCTGCCTCTAGCTCATTCTCAAAGAACTTGATTCCTCCTCGACTGTTTTGCGCCGTGTCTGTATACGGCATTCTACTGCATGGAATATTTCGCAATGGAGTTGTCCGGTGACAGTAAGTACCCCTGATGTACTCCACTTTGGACATCAAAATCCTTCGACGTCTTTCAATTCGTTCCTACAATGTAGAACAATCCTAAATCTAAATTACATGTTTTTCCAAAATATTGATCAGAGCAAAGCTTTTTATATTTGTCGTGCGTGGGTATACAAATTAAGTCTCTATCTCACGTAACTACCGCACAGTGGCGTGGGGTGAAATTTCAAGGGAGGGAAGCCGAAAAAAGTTGAAGTAAAATGTTTTGTTCAAGACTTACCATTTCGGTGCTTATTAGAAACACAGACTTAAGATATGCAATCCAAGCCACCTTTGTTATACTTTAAGTCATTGGAATTTACGTAGACAATGAGCTCATAGCATAAAAAAGTGGCTTCGAAAGAAGCCGTTCTGAGCAAAGTAATCTATATAAGTTATTGATAACTCGGAGCATTGTTAAATGTAAAAAATTTAGCAATTACAATTATTTACTACCTATTTGTACTCTAAAGCTATCCTACGATCCTTTTTTACGAATTCTGTTAAATCTCTTTCATAAAAATTTTAGTTATTTGTAATTTCTAAAGGAAGGTGCTTTTCGATAGATAAAAGTGCCAGGTCTGAGAGTCTTTCTTCTTTTTGGGAATTTCTGAAGTAAGTGTGGACTCTTTTTAAAGTCGAAAAAGATCTGTCGACTTGAGAAAAAGTAACTCTAAGCATTTCCGTATTAAAATGCTTACAAAGTTGAAAAACCTCAAGCTTTTTAAGTGAAGGGGTGGTGTATAAAACTTTGAGTTCCTTTTTTTGAAGTAGTAAAATTAAAAATTCCATGAAATAGGGTAATTAAAGAAGATATTTTGTAATCTGGCATTGAATTAGAAAAATATTCATATTTTGATTTGTTTAATAAATCAAAGAAAATATATGAACTAAATGAACATACCCATTCTTAATCTGACTTGTAACATTATCTATAATTGCTACAACAATTCGGCTATAATTTGTATTTGAATCTTTATTAAGTAGTCGGCGTTTGCGTGGAGGTTCTGAGCAGTTACCTACGCTTTCATACATTGAGTCAAATGAGTTTAAAAATTCAGAATGAATCCATGACTCAAAACCCTTGATCTCTTGCTTCGCAAGCTCTATGTCTTCTCTGCAATTGAGCCTCGTAAGAATTCGCTAAAGAAGTCTCTATGCGATATTCGCCAAATTCATGCAAATGCAAGCAGCTGCGTATATGCTTTTCCGTTTGAATATGTTTTTTGGAAGAATTAATAAAATTGTTTAAATCAAAGAAACCTGTGTGACTCCAAACACTAGGAGAATTAGAAAAAAGAAGACAAGGAAAGCAAAACATTCTATTTAATTTGCAACTGCCAGTCAGCCATGCATTCTTTTTGTAAAAAGACTCATGAAAATGTTTCTGATACCCATCCTTTCGCGTATAATCAATTTTAATTGATGGTATCGAGCGACCTAGTTCTATAACTTTTTTTTTTACAAAAAAGAACTCGTGGGTTTCTTTTACAAGAAAATCAGTTAAACAACACTCAAAATTAACTAAGATTTAAGATAAAATTGTCTAAGAATAATAAGAATGTTCAATGGGGCACCTCTTGAATAGATTCATAATTACTTACTTGGTATATAGCTAATAACTATTTACTTAGCTCACTCAGTATTTTATAATAATTTAATAATTTAAAACACTAACTTAACTACCAATATATAATTGCTAAATTTTTAAAATTTTCTAATAATTAGCAGTCACAAAAATCACAAAAATTTGCATCCAAATTTTCAATAAATCACGCACAATTACACAACCGATTTGCAAATGTCATTTCAAATTTGCAAAAAAAATAATACCCAACAAGTAAGAAAAACCTCAAACACCGTTCGAACCACTACATCACCCAATAACCCGATTTTCGTCGGCTTATTTTGTTGCCTACAATAAAAAAAAAAAAAAAAAAAACTCCTTCGAACTAAACCCTTTCTACTCCACCAATATTCATCCACAAAAGCCGAGAAATGGCGGGTTATTTTCCTCATAAGCGAATGTATGTTAGACAAAGAAATCGCAAATAAACTTCTACTATATGCCAGAAAGGGATAGAGTTAAAGAAATGAATGCATAAGCCGGAAACTGAACGGCTTCTCAAAAAAATTCATTGCACGCTCTCTCGCTAGAGGAGTTCATACTTGTCTCGGCTATGTGTGCGAGTTTGTGTATGAGTAAAAATTAATAAACAACCGAAGCGGTCGCAGCATTTCATCTTCGAGCATGTATAAAGTTATGAAAAATGGTTTGATGAACAAATAATTGAATGTGATGGTTGGCAAGTGGCAAAATAAAAATTTTTGATATTTGAAAAGGGAAGCCGGAAGGAATCGGCTTGTATGAACGCCACGTGTTAAAGGGGATATGAATACCCTTATACTATTTTTTTTTAGGACACGGGCGTTTTTTTTTGGAAAGGGGAAGAGACAGAGAGAAAGACAGATTGGTGTAGTTATTTTGAAACTCAGGTGGTAGTTAAGTTTCAGTGAACTCCAAGGATGGCTGTCAAGATGACTGGGGAGTATTTTGTTTGTTTTCGCTATTATTGCCGTTGCTTATGATTCACAGTATTTTTTTCCGTCCTCCTGACGTGGCTCGTATCCGAAATGTCCAATTTGCCATGACTCTGGCGCATAGATCAGGCTGAATTTGACCGATCGCATGGGTTATGTTGGCTTTGAGGGCCTCTGTGGTTTGTGGCTTATTCGCATAGACCTGCGACTTCAGAAAACCCCACAAGAAAAGTCTAACGGGGTCAAATCGCACGCCGTCCTGTTGAAACCACATGTCGTTGGTGTCCATATGATCCAATTCAGGCCAAAAGAAGTTGGTAATCATCGACCTATAGCGCTCGCCGTTGACGGTGATGGCCTGGCCAACGTCGTTCGCCAAGGGATATGGACCGATGACGCCGCCAGCCCAAAATCCATACGAAACAGTGACTTTTTCGGGATGCATTGGGCACTCTTGGATCTCATGTGGATTGGTATCGTCCCAAATTCGACAATTTTCTTTGTTGACGTACCCATTCATCCAGAAATGGGCCTCATCGCTGAAGATGATTTTTCGATGAAAATTAGGGTCCGTTTCCAACTGCTGCAGAGCCCATTCAGCGAACGCACGTCATTGTCTATGGTCGTTTATCTTCAGCTCCTTGATCGGTTGAATTTTGTACGAGTGCAGACCCAAGTCACGATGCAAAAGTCGCCAAGTTGTGGTCTGTGAAAGGCCGAGTCCTTGTGAGCGACGCGAAATCGACTACCTCGGATTCTCCTGTACACTCTCACGGATAGCGGCGATGTTTTCGGCAGATCTTGCGTTTCGTCGACGTACGGGTGTTGGTTGATCGTTTACTGAACCAGTGGACTCAAATTTATCCACCACACTGCGAACAGTCCTCTCGGAAGGACGATTATGGCAACCGTAAAATTGGCGAAGCGCGCAGAACGTTGCACAAACAGAACACCCATTTTGATAAAACAATTTTATTATTTGGACGTGTTGTTGAACGCTATATCCGTCCATGGTGATTTAGCAAAACAGACTGAATAGATGACAGCCAATTTGACAGATGTAGCTTCAACAATATGCCCGCTATCAACTGTCAAAGTTCGGAAGTCTCTATTGGAAAACCCTGTACTTCGTGCATCATATAGTCCACATCTGAAAATAGAATTCTTCTATCACCTATAGTTTTTATGCTGCACATGATGCTTGAGATATCGCAACCTTTTAAGAGAAACTATTTTCAAAATTAATGCTGTTGTGAAATGTAGCTCTCACCAAGGCATGATCTTGTACGTAGATATGTACCTAAATTAGATAACTTTTTCTAAGCTTTAACTGAACTTGGTACTTGTTGCGCGACCTCTAAATGTTTCCCGAAGTGGAATGAAATATTTGTTGGGGGACTGCAATTATTAGCCATTAATTGTTAGATACATACATACATATGTATATGGAGACTACTGGACCTTCATTTATCATTAAATAAATACAGTACACATGTACGTACCCTGCCAACATATCACATTTTTCAATTTCCCTGTTCAACTAACCATTGTTATTGGTTCAACAAATTACATGCGATAATTCCGAAAAACGATAGAAAACATCCCGAGCAGAAGAAATAAAAAAAAGTTATCCCTGCTTTTACGCAACAACTTTTACTGCATTACGAGTAACAACGATGCCTTTGTGGTAGCTTCTATGAGTCGAGAATAAAAAAAAACTTCAGAGCAATGCCTCCATTCTTACTTTTTTGTTTTGCCAGTAAAGAATTTAAAGTCACTCATACATTTGGTCCCTTTTCTTGTAAATAATATTATTTATCCGATTTACGGCTATGGGAGCTTAAAATGTGAAAGCGCGAGTGTATGGTCTGACCGTCTTCTGATAAATAATAAATTGCCAGATATAAGTGGACAATAAATTGCAGAACGAAGAAGAACAAGTTGATAGGATATTTTTCTGCGGAATATAGAAAATTAGATTTGCGAACAATTGATGGTAGCCTGGTTTGTCCTTCGATGATATGACAGAATAAATCATAATGCTGGGAGAGAATTAATGTTGTATTTTAATGGATGAATAACAGATGAAGTATATCATGAAGTGCCTGCTTGACAAGGTTAAGTACGTACTGGATAACTTGAAAGTTATTTATATATTCTATGGGAAATATGCTCGAAATTGAATTTTATGACATGTTTTTCGATGCGGGATAGCATAATTAAACTCCAAAAATTCTGTGAAGTGTGTAGGTAGGTACAGTACGAGTAGACGCTCGGGAATTACAATTCGCAGAAATTAAAAGCAATTTATTTTCATAAGCACAGCTCCCAAATGAGAAAAATAATCAAATTTTCGGAATAAATACTTGTAGCTCAGAAATTAGAATAAAGTATTCTAATTTTAGAGCTGAGAAAACGAATTTTCATGTTTATCTCTCTCTTTGGCTACATTAATTTTTTTAATCCAAAATCATATTCATATCGTACTCGTATGACATGTAAGAGATCTTTTCCAAAAATAAAACACTTACAAATTTAAATTCAAATTTAAGAAGTGCAATAGAATAAATTCAAGAAAGATAAAGAAGCCACGTACACATTGGTCTACGCTCGGTAGAGAACTGGTTTATGATCTACGATCTGTCAAGTTTCAAACACCGTGACACACGGTGTTCTTCGGTTGATTCAGTCGATATTATACGAGTAGACATAATCGCTGGAGTCGATATCATAGACATAATCGCTGGACTCATAGTCATCTGTTCATGGTTTCAATTTGTCGGCACTAGTATTATTTTTTGTCCAACCTTCTGTACATTATAACGCTCGAACCCTTTGTCCAAAGAATTTCGGAAGAATCACCCGTTCGTTTTCAGCTAGCATCGTCGCTATGGCTTCTTTGGCTTGATTTCGCTGCTCTAGTCTCGAGTCATCGAACTGATTCTGAGATTCTTTTTTAATGATTTGCATTAAACGCTAATTTTTACCTATGAGTATTCTCTTCTCGGTTTCGACCATCAGCTAAAAAGGTGTCGTTTGAATAGAACGATGGTATGTCGAATTAAAAAATTGCTGAAGCGGCTTTGCGTGCTGGAACCATTTCTCGGGGCTATCTATTGAAAGTTTGGTTATGCAGGAAATGATTGTTGCATGAAGGCACTCCACTTGGCCGTTCCTTCGTGAGGGCCACATTCCAATAAAAGAATACTTTTTTTTTGTTTTGTTGAAGGAAATTTCCAAATCCCGGACTCAGACTCAATTTATGGTCCATTGTACTACCAGGCAGCACTTGTTTTCGTGTAGTGGTTGGAGAAACTTGGACTTCAATGGTTTCTGTTTTATGCTCGGGTGGCTGCGGTTACTGTTCCCCGTACGGACTCAAACTACCACAGTTCGGGTCACAAGTGAACACACACAACTACACCATGGCCTAACCATACTTACTGTTCTTATGGTACAAACCATCCTGTAGATTTGATGAAGTTCAATTTATTTTTTGATGATAGAGGCAGTGGCTAAGAAAGTGGACTGTATCCTTGTAAACTTCATCGTCATCGCATATATATGTAAATACTTAGCTTTTTCATATGATACCGCAGAGTAGTATGACTCATAATCACTCCTATAAGGGTAGGGGATTTTCTATTCATTTGCATAAGTCTGTCGGTCCTAGCTGGGACATAGCTTCCTAGCGTCGACACAAGCTAGAGAGGTCCACCTGTAGTTTGCGACTGTTAGAGCTTTACTTCCTGCTTCGGGATTTAGTGTGCAAGGCGGGATGTTCACTGGGGGGTCAGATTGATGAGGGTCTAATCCCGAACTTTTTCTTGCCAGTTCGTCCCCTTTCTCATTCCATGGTATGCCTTCGTGTTCAGGGATCTTGTGGTGTGTTTCAAGAACCTTGAGCTCTTCTCGACTGCACTTCACAAGCTTCAATTTTATTTCTGTAGCAGTAATCGCTTTTATTACTGGCCAGCTGTCATTGAAAAAGGTGATATCGTCTTGTGGTATTGCCCTCATTGCAATCTCATAAGGGGCTATTGTCACTGCTAGTCCTGGAAAACGCTCGAGTAGAAGGCTATCGTAGCTTTTTTGATTCTTTCCTTAATATTCAACCAATTCAGTTTTCTATCAGGCACAAGTCCCAAGTATTTGGCACTGTTAGATATTTTGAGAGGGGTGGCCCCGACAGAAGGTGTTACAAATTGTATAATATATTTTTATTTTGTTAGTAAATAGTATGAACTCGTTTTTTTGAGAATTAACCACCAGGCCACACTATCGGCCCAGGTATTAAAGGTAATTAATGCCCCTTCTAATTGCTCGCTTGTTAGAAGCAAAGGCGCCTTCCCTATCGGTGGTAATGTTGTGTGGGTACCCAACATTTTTTGATCATTTCGATTAACCTTAGTATGGAGTCGCATTTGAAAGAAAAACTTTTACAGTCTTAAGGTGCCTTTAGGTTTACATGGGAATCTGTTTTCAAAATCGTAATATACCTAACACAATAAAATACAGCAGTGTTCAAGTCTATATATGTGTTATGATACTTTGAAAAGCTGCAAGTTTTATGTACGTAGAAAGTTCAGACTACCCACGAATGCACCTAACTATATGCTAATGATTGAAGCAGGACTTGCCCCACTTTATTCACAGACTCTTAAAATAAATATCAAATACATTCTGAACGCGCTAGGTATGAGAGAGGAGCGATTACCTAGGAAGGTTGTGGAATACGCTGTAAATTCAAGGAGTCTTTGGAATAAAGAAATTAGAAAATTGGCTGAACACTTGGAATTGGACAGAAATGTGAAGAATGACTGGCTTTCTGACTTCCTATCACCTGTGGATACATGAATTCGCATAAAGTATATTGATGAAGCAGAAGCGTCAACACACACAGAAAAATCTACTAAACCTGGAATTTGAATCTACGTTCATCGAACTACTTTCATGATTCCAACAAAAGAAGGTTCAAACAATTTTTCGTGCAAGGGAAGAGTTATTGACCACACAGGTCTTCCAATTCTATGTTCATTATGTAACCTATTTCAAAGAGAAAAAGTAAAATAATTCTTAGGAATTTGTGCAATACTCCGTGATATCAGGAGGTTTTGCTTTGGAAAAGCTATTTTATCAACTGAGGAAGTCATATTCTGTCGAGGTGAAGCTGGGTGTGCCACAAGGTTCAATTTTAGGTGTGTTGTTATTTATTATATACATCAATGATGTGCCAAAGGTTATAAAGAAATATAAGATTGTTCTCTACGCGAATGATATATTGATTTTCGCCGAAGAAAAGGATTCTGAAGAATGCAAAAGTAAGCTAATGGACGATATTCGAACGATAAATAACAGAAAACTAATTTAATGGAAATAACTTTGAATAGAGATACGACAGTCGAAATAAATGGTAATGTGATAGACAATGTGAGAAGCATAAAGTATCTGGGAATGATTGTGGATAAACAGTTGAATTTCGAACAAAAAAATGTCAAACAATTTTGTTTGCTTTTTTAAGAGGATTCGAAAAAGGATGGATATTTTAAGAGCTGTTACAGTTTTTAACACCATAGCCAAACCCCTCTTCGAGTATTGCTCTACAATAATTTTTGCATGCTGCAATCAGAGCTACAGCTCCAAAAACTGCAAAACTATGAGAAATATCCTGAGATGTAATAAATTTACACCAAATATAAAAATGTTGGATGCATTTAAATGGTTAAGCGCCAAACAGAGATTGGAACTTAACATGCTGATAGCAGTTTTTAAAGTGAAATATGGTGAAGCGCTAAGCTACGCAAATGAAGTCAGACATGTAGAACAGATATAGCCATACCATCTGCGAAACGCGAATGATTTCAGATTGCGACGTCAAAATTCATCAGCTGCGCAAAATATGCTCCAGTATTTCGGATTTGGTCCAGTATAAGGGATTTGGTCCAAACTGGTGGTGAACCAGATGATGTAAAAAGTGAAACAAATCGTTTAAAAGAAAATACACAAATTGTGTAAAGAGAAATGTTTAAAACAATTGCAATTAAAAATTATTTAATTGAATAATAGAGAAACTATACATATGTATATATTGTTGTAGTTACATATGTACATTAGGAATATTGTTTTTGTGATACAGCAGACTACTTAGTAGTAGCGTTCTAGTCGAATCTAATTCTTATACCCTGGCCTTCAGTCCTAGCTTCAGTGGTAATCTTCCACGAAGCATGAAATCACAATGACTCATGCTTTCTTTCGTAATCTCCTACGATATCCAAATAGTCTCGCGAAGATCCCTGTGCTTCTGACAACAATTATTTCTCCCGCAATGGGAAGTGTTAGGGGTCCCCATATCTTGGCAACCAACTGTGAATTTCTGTGGTAATCTCTCCCATGTGCTTCCGTGTTAATCTCTCCATGAAGTATAACACTTAACTAGCTAAATTTGTTCATAGACCGCATCTTTAGCAGAGGTATGTTGCAATTTGATAAATTGGCTATTGAGTCTATTATAAAATATTGAAAATACTGTAATATGCAAGCTACGGCTCGAGTAGATAAAACAATATTCTGTGAAATTTATTTCTTTATTTTCTAGTCTATAGAACAATTCAGGTTCACACTATACTATTCTTCGCAATTCTTTTCTTACAAGGTCTCTGTCCTCTCAAATCACTTTATCTCCTTTCGATTACTTAATTCACAAATCCAAACTAATTACTTCTTCTTGTTAAATCTCAACTTTCAATTTATCACAAAATTACAACTTCGCCCATTATCACTTTTCTAATCTCTTCGCCACAGTTTAGAAACTACTGCTCCCTTTTTGATCGCCATCTGTCCTTATATAGCAGAAGTTTCTGATAGCCAGAAACTTCTAGCAAATTCTTTGACCACTGGAACAAGAGAAATTCCAAGATGACAATCATTCTTGCAGTTATAATTCCCTCTCATCCGTGATATTATCCGTCTCTTTCGTAGACATGAACTGTGGAAACCGCAGACACGAACCTCGAATGAAAGGACAGTTCGAACCAAAATTCTGCCAGAATGAAAAGTCACTTCGGAATTTGTTGCATCATACTTTTAGGGAGCGTAGTTATTATTATGCTACAATACTAATAAAGCTCACTACTGCTAATACTACTTGTATCGTATTGCGAAAGATCTTTGCCTTATCATAGACGAAATGTAGAAGAATATTATTGATAGTCTTGACGGCTTTAAGCCATATGTCATCTAAGTAAGATTTTAGTATTGTTTTCCTTGTGTGAACTAAATGAAATTAAAATAAAGTCATTTGAATTGATTGATTGAACTGTACGTCATCATCATTATCACTCGCATCACTCGCGTGGATTTTGGATTTGTCATTTATAAACGCTTTAGAGGTTAAATGTCGGTTAATGCTGGAATAAGTGTTTTGAAAATCTTTTCTTAGTGGGTGCCTATGTCATAAAATGCAACTACTGTCCAAATTACATAGTTCTTAGTTCTAGCTTCAGCGGTTTCCGTTCGGCGATTATGAATTAGTCAGCACATGTTACTTTATATAGAAACACCCTGTTGTAATGTAAAGCGATTCTAAATGCTGCATAAACAATATCAACTGCTCAAAAACAGGCAACCAATTAGTCATGAAAAATTATAATGCGGATTATGAAACAAAGCAGTACGAACAACAAATCACGTCTTTATGTTTCTATCATGAAACAGTATTTACTCGTGTGTGTGTGTTTTCTTAACCATGTGGGACATAGCCTTTTATCCAAAGAGTAATGGGGGAAAAATATAATTAATGTGTTACAAACGAAGCGTTTGTAATTACATATTCTCTGTTTAACTTTTCTTGTAACAGGCACACATCTAAGAGTAAATAGCGGTTCAAAGTTTTCAAATTATCACTACCATGCCGGTCGTTAGAGATTTGAATTGGAAAAAAAAATTTCTTTAAAGCTGGAAATGTTCTCTATCATTTGTTTCATAAGTTCGTAAACAACATATAAAGGGTGGGCCATTTGTAGGTTTCTTTTAAAATTGCTATACAGAAAAAATCATTCAATAGTTTTTGAAAGTCGTTCACTTTATTATGTGGATAGTCAACATAACATCGATCTTTAACGTCATCTAACAAAACAACATCACTAAAACAGCTTATTATACGGTTATTGAACTAAAGGCTCGACCCATAGAATCCGTTGATCCGTTGCTGCTTAGTTTTTAACTGACAAATGATAGAATACACATATTCTTATGAAAGGAGGACTATAACCGACGCATGTATGAATTTCAACGGATAAAGTAGGTTTACTTTTTACTTTTTTTACTCCGTTGATCCGTTGATCCGTTGGCAGTCGACAAATTGATAGTAAGCACTTTCATTGATGGAAGCATTGTCATCGCCGTTGACAATCGGTTGACATTTCAATCTGTCAACGAAGGTATGCGACGAATTGTATGGGACTGTTCTTTCCGGCAATACGTGAACGTCACCGCCAACCTTCAACAGAACGACGTCGACGGATTCTATGGGTCGGGGCCTTTAGTGGTCGATCGATTGTAGTAGTAGAAGTGATTTTATTATTGAACATTGAAAAATTGTCTCTTATACATAATTACAATACCTAATCACAAATTTTGCATTGTTGTTTGCCGTCAGTCGGAAAAGAGAGTTTTAAAATAATATTCAAAAGAGCTCAACTAATTTATCTACGTAAATTCATTTTAGTTATTTTCTCTAATTTTTTTAAGTAGCTAAATAGATTCTTTGAACTTTGGTCATTTAATATTGCCCTGAGTTCAGTTTCCGATAGTGTGCATTTCTCCCAATGTGTTCGTCCTATCGCCTTTAATATTGGAAATTCTCCGATGAGGTAGAATACATCTGCTTGGCATGTAATGCAAATATAGGAGTGCGCTTCTGGCCTTCAATTTTGCTGAAATAACCTCCACACTGTTTTGATTCTGAAAGTAATTCAATTCCCCTGGTTATGTTGAAGTGCTCGATACGTGAGTATCTTTTACTTTAAATTCATTACGGGTAGTTAGCTCGATCTTTATCAACAGTTCATGTAGTGCCTCTCTCTATGATATAGGATTGTATTCCGTTAGCTGGATATCATGAATGTCGCAGAGCCTGGACCATTCTAGGTAAAATTGCTGCCTACGGCACATTAAGTGGATTGCAACTAATTTCGAAAGCCTCTGACACGAGACTAACATTGCTTTTGAAATATAGTGGAAGTGCAGCTTTATTGTGAGGGGGCAGTCCGGTTTCGAGGTGAAGCATATACTTTAGCGTGTTTTTCTGTAACCTGGAGATTTTTTTTTTTTTTGACAAAGCATCTTATCAGCTTTTCAACCTTTTCAAAGTGAAAGATAACCACTGCTTCATTGACTTTTGTATTTTATACTCAACGGAATGTTATTTTATTATCTTTTTCTTTTCTTCTTTGAGTTTTTCTTGTAAGTGGTTTTTAAAATCCACTTGCGGTGTTAAAATGACTCCAAGGTACATATTTATATTCCTCCACGTTCACAAGTTCTTCGCTTTGGTAAAATCATTTTTCATCCCTATCATAGTAACCAGTTCCGTTGCGAAATACTATTATTTTGGACTTGCTTTTATTCACTTTTAGATTCTAAAGATTGCAATATTTTCCTAGCTTCTTGACCACCATTTTCATCATCGTTGGAGTTTCCGACAGAATGACGATGTCATGAATGTATAAGAGGGCCTTTATTTTCATTCGAGAAACTCGATTCCTCCAGGTAGGGATGTTGGTAAATCATCTATAAATAGCACAGAAAGATGGGGACTCATGAGACAACCCTGCTTAACACCCATACGAGACTCCAACCAGTTTGAAACATTGTTTCCGTCCCATACCGCAGTCATATTCTCCTTGTAGAGACTTTCGATAACTTTGAGGACTTTTGTTTACATTCCAAGGTTGCTTAACTTCTATAAGTTTCGCTTTTCTATCAACGGAATCAAATGCCGCTTGGAAGTCAACAAAAAACGCGTACATCCATTATTCAGGTAAGACCTAGCTAGGGATGTACGTACGACCAGAGACCGTCCAAATTCATTTCCTTAGTTTCAATTCAATTCAATTCAATTCAATTTATTTTGTTGAGACATATAAAATTACCGGTTTTTTTTTTTTTTTTTTTGATTACACTAAATTTCAACAAGCCGAATTATTTAATTTTATCTGGCCCAGCAATTGGTTTTAAACAAAAAATATATCATATCCCCTTTGGCGCGGGGATAACATGTGTTGTCAATTAGCATGCTATTTTCACAAACTTGCTTTCAGCAGGCACGGTTGGGGCATTATTTCAACCGAAATTTCTTTTCAAAATTCGTGCTGTTTCGGCAACACAGCACTCACTTTGGAAATAAGTTTCCAATGTTTCCCCAAGTTGTTCAAGTGTAGATCGATTCATTCTACAAAAAAAATTTCTTAACTATATTATACTGCGTGCTTTCACTTCAGACGATCGAACTTCGGGAGATGATAGGTCGTACTACGACAAGAAACAAATTGTATCGAAGGGTGGGTGGTTTATTTCCCCACCGTTCCCAGCTACAGGGGCTAAAAGTTTGTATTGACTCAAATCACTTATGCTGCTTTAATCCTTTAACAGTTTTATAAGTTACTTTTCTAAAGCTAATTATAAAATTTTACATTTCTATGCCCCAGAAGACTTTAAAAGCAAATTTTCTATTATAGATAGAATATAAGAATACAATGGATATATCTTTTTAAAAACAATATTTACCTATGCGTGGAATTGTTACCGAGACGAAATGTGTCATCTTTTCAACTAAAACATGAAATCTCTTGAGGGTTTATGAGTCGCTTTTTCTCTTAAGAGCACAAATTTTCTTTTATGAAACTTGCCTACAACCAGGGTTAGAAAACTAATTTTTCAACTGATTTTGGGGTCGTAATGTACCCAAAGAAAACAAATGTCAACAAATTATGTGACATATAAAATTAAAGCAGAACTTCCAAAGTGTCCAAAAATATAAAAAAGTTTTTTTCGGATAAAATCTTTTGAACAAAAAAAAAAAAAACTAAAAAACCTAAGTGAAAAGTCACCCCACCATATCTTACTGCGTCTCCATCCAATTTTGATGAATTAAAAAAAAAAAACTGTTTACATATCCGACGTAAAAAAAAAACAGAATTTCATAAAAATCCGTCAAGTGGTTCTTGAGTTTGGCGTATGAGAAAAATGATTCGAATGTTTTATCCATCATCCAACCTCAGAAAAAAAAAATCACTATATTGCTCCTGAAGGGTACTATTTCACCGAAATGAATTTGTTGGTAGAGTAGTAGAATATGTTGATACATTTTTATTTATTTGGGCTTTTATTGATGTTGAAAGTACGATAATATATTTTTGATGAACAAATAAACGTTCTTGACTAATTTGAACAATTTTTACATGCATAAAATGCAGTTTCGTGTTATCCACACACAAATTTGCAACAATTGTGACACTCTGAAGAGGCTTTTCTGTCCTTTTGTTCACATAATTCGCAACGGGAACCTTTGGAGAGCTTTCGTTTTTTATTTACTGATAATGTGGAGGGAGATGCAAGTTCAGAACTAAGCTCCTACAGAATCGCCTTCGGAAATACTTTGTTTTGTTCCAATTGAAATTCGTTTCCCACATCAACACAATAATGCATTCGTCAATAAGATTACGAAACAAAACAAGCGGCCAGCTACTTGTTTTCCTCTTCACAGTATAAGTGCCAACTAGTTGATCGAGTCTATCTTATCTAGACCTCCTTTTGTTTGATTGTAGTAATCTGGGACATATTGCACCAGTATTGTTGGTGAAATAAAAATCGCATGTACCAAATTGTACCAACATTTGCGGAATTCATTTTATTGCAACGCACCGTCCCGAACATTGTCATTTTTTTTTTTTTCAACAGAAAGTTTTTGTGCAAGATGTTTCGCAACCTCTCTTCCGATATACACACAGCTTCAGCTGTCTCACTCACCTTCACTCGCCTATCGTCCAACACGATATCATGCACTTTTTCGATGGTTTCGGGTGTGGTTGCGGTTTTTGGCCGTCCTTAACGTGGGTCATCTTCGAGGGACGTGCAACCACGTTTAAATTCAGCTGTCGACTTTTTAACGGTTGACGTGGAAGGAGCAAAGTCCCCGTAAACTTTTGCCAACTATGTATGAATTTCCATAGGGCTTAACCAATCCAAAACAAAGAATTTTATCATTGCACGATATTCAAGTTTATCCATTTTATGCAAAAATTCGTCTAAAGAAACTACTTGAGAGAACAAGTTGAAACTTATCATACGAACTAATGAGAAGTGCACCCAGGCAGGAAACATAAATCTTTGCTGATTGAAACGTCATCTCTGCGTCAGGCCGAGAACTTTTCACCTTGCCCTCGTAACTTTCTGATTCCTTTGGCCGAGAAGTATGCATAAACATGAACTTTTGCTGAGTGTTTTACGGTGCATTGTAGGAACTTTTCATCCCTTTTTGTCAGGGCTTTCTTCCAAAAATTATAAACAAAAAAAGATGACTCATCTGTAAATATCCACTTTCTCACAAATGCCTCTTATGTTTTTAAATATTTTGCTGCCGACTTAATACTCCTTTGTGGACCCTTTGGGTGAGTTACTACGAAAACACTTTCGAAATGCTTTTTAAAAACCGCACTCATTTTGTAATGATGTTATACCGCCGAAGTATGGTAATATACTAAGGAAATGAAAATGAAGAAAATAATTGGGATACAAACATGTGTGTGTATGAGTAAAGTAAAAGAAGTGATTTAAAGCACCGTTTTCTGGAACACACTGTACGTCAATCTGATGCTGGGAAATCAACAAGTTGACACTGATTTTTCAAATGAAACCTTCTTCAGCGATGAAGCCCATCTCTCTCAGAATTTGGGCTTTGACCACAGATGACAGTTTGGTGATCGATGTGGACCGTCGAGCGGCGTGGTCGGGTCGCATTCTTTTTAAAACGATTTAAGATTGAAAACATTTATGTGAGCGACATGTGGTTCCAAAAGGACGGGGCTACGTGCCACACAACACAGTCAAATTTACCTCTATTGCACGAAAAGTTTTCAGGCCGTTTAACTTCTAGATTTGGCGACATTAAGTATCCATCAAGATCGTGTGATCTGACCCCGTTGGAAAGATGCCGACAATCCTCAAACTTTGGAGCACTTGAAAACCAACATCGTGAAGTTATTCCCGCAATACTTAAAAGTAATAAGGAGGTCCGTTTTGCCTTGCAGGTTCCCACTCCAGCTGATCGGTAACATCTTAAAAATCCACATTTGATGTCGTTATGTATGTATGTATTTACATACAGTAGATATATATTCAAGAGGGGTGAGGGGATTTTTATTATGCTTATACGGGAGGTCGTGTTTCTAAAAAAAAGAGTGAACAAGGCTCACTTTTGGCGGAGCTTTTGAGTACAAGTCTGCCTTTTTACCGGAATTCATTTTTGAGACATCGTGATGGATTTTATTTACATTATTTGACTGCCAATCTTCCCTGATGGGAAATAATATCGACACACCCACGCTGAAATGGTGCTTGGGTATTATATAAATAGTAAGGTTTTTAGATTTATAATACTTCCCTCTATTCTGTATAGCTCCTGATATCCATAGGTTGTCTGCCCCTTTTGCGAAACCATTCATGAACAAGCGCATAAGTAGATAATGAATAGTAGTTCAAATTCCTGTCTATGTTCAGTGCAACTAGCCTTTGCACTTTGGTGACTTTATTAATATAGCCACATATTTATATTTATGAGCTTACTCGACACAGTACGCAAACAACTACATGCATAATAGCCATCCCACCTTTTTCCGTAACACCCTACAGGCACATCATAGAACATAATCCATGTATATAAATAATAAAACATTTTTTGCTATAAGCTCGTATCATCGTGGATGCGATTACACTTCTTATCGATTATATTAAGGCAGGCATCCCAGGTATTATACTTCCTTATGAATACATGACACTTCATTTATATGTGGTCTAATCCTTTCAAATACTATTTCCTTTTATTTTTATTCCTCCCGAAAGTAACCTAACGCCATCGATCCAATCTTATTTGTATCTTGATAGGTGCAAGCATGAGGTTGAGGATGTTTATTATTATGGTAGCCCATAAAATACGACTACGAGTTCGGAACAAAAAAAAAAATCGTGAGTTTTTCACTTACTTTACACACTTACCAAAGCATCCATTTAGCATGCATTTCTTTCATTCACCTGCTTCAGCTAACATCTCAACGACGGTAAATTACGATAAAATATGTAAATTTCAAAAGTGGAAAAGTTTTATTAAGATTTCAAGGACTTTAGCATGGTGGTTGAGTAAGTGAATTAAATTTGTTCCTTTGTAGCACAACCACATGTGACCCTTACATTCATTCGAAGTGAAATCGAAAAAGGGGGTGTAGATAAAGTTGGCGGATTAATTTTTTGCACAAATTGGATTTCGTTTGAAATAGCTATTAAAGTTCCAACTTATGTGGAGATATTTTGCTGAATCTAAAAGGTTTGACAATCCAATCCAATCCCATAATTTTCAATTCGGCTGTGGGATTATAAGCACAAGTACAATATTACCACAATCATTAGAATATAAATAAATAAATAATTTGGTGCTAATAGAACCTGGATTAGCTTCATGCTGCCATTCGTGCTGTGCGTGTTAGGTATATTTTCACATAAATACGATTCGAAAGGGACCTACACTTTACTGCTATATCCGAAAGGCATAATTGAGAAGCTTTTATATGACATTTTTACTCTCAGATGTTCGCAAGAGGTGGAGCTGTGGAGAAACTTTTTTTTTATTCTTAACTTTTCATAGCCACTGAACCATGTTGCCAACTTGAGCCATACTACTTCAAATAATACCTAGAAATTATGTTCTACAATAAACTAAAGAGTGACCAGATAGCAATGATAGTTTTTCTAATTGTTATGTTTCAGCAGCTGTCAAAATATTCAGTAAGGTGGTTGCGATTTCATCATGCATCGTTTAATACTTCCCGAACGTGTGGAAATTATTAAAAAATATTATCGAAATTCCGGCTCAGTTGTAAATACGCACCGTTCATTTCTTCGTGAGGTCGGTCGTCATCATGGCTTCAGTGCGCAGGCAATTCGTCGCAACGTGGAAAAGTTTGGGCGTGAGTACACTCTTTTAGACCTTAAGCCACCAACCAGACAGAGATCGGTGCGAAGTAAAGAAATCATAGCCGTAGTAGCGGCCAGTATCGAAGAAGACCCAGAAATGTAGATTCGGCTTCAAGCAGCTGAATTGGGCATCGTCAGAGAGTCTACTAGGATTATTTTGCGGTTGGATTTGGGACTACATCCGTATAAGATTGATGCAAGAATTGAAGCCCAATGACCATATACAACGCCGTGAGTTCGCTAATTATGTGCTGGAAATGTTGGCTGGAGATTCGGATTTTGGCCAAAAAATCATCTTCTAGGATGAGGTCCATTTTTGGCTTAGTGGCTATGTCAACAAGCGAAATTACCGTTATTGGAACGACCACAATCCACAAGTGTTCGACCAAGCATCAATGCATCCACAAAGATTGACTGTTTGGTGCGGTTTATGGCATGGCGGCATCATCGGACTTTATTTCTTTCGAAATGAGGAAGGGGACACCATTACCGTCAATGGTCATCGGTATAGAGCGATGTTAACCGACTTTCTGTGGCCAGAGCTCGTCAACATCGATATATCCGAGCTGTGGTTCCAATAAGACGGCGCTACATGCCATATATGCGACTCAATGCTCGAAGTAGTGAAGGGGAAAGTTGGCGAAAATTGGCCGCCGCGATCATGCGACTTGACACCCCTTGATTATTTTCTCTGGGGCTGCATCAAGTCCTTAGTCTACGCTACCAAGCCAACCACTTTGGATGAGCTCAAGGCCAACATTCGAGACGCTATTGCCGGAATAACGCCGCACATATTGGATCCTGTCATCAAAAATTGGACCGACCGCTTAAAGCACACTGCCAGCGAAGCTGAGGTGGCTATTTTAATGACGTGCTATTCCATACATAACGGCATGAATGAGCTTCAAAATAAAGCCAGAATTAATTTGATATCACATCGTTGTTGATTTATTTATATTTCTTTTCCTATCGTTCTTATCTGGTCACCCTATACCATCATCGCAAATAGCTTTGGAAAAGCAAAATGCTGTCTTTTAAGGAAACGCCCTCAAATAGTGGGCGTGGCCACCTATAATGTATGAACGAAGTGTAGAGAAAGTCAACCTCAGACAATATTGTTCAGTTTCTAGCAAAAATATTGAAGAAAATCGAAATGTTTTGAAAAGTGTTCATGTCTGTGGGCAGATTTCAAAAATGCCTACACTTGTACTGCTTCGGATTCTAGAAAGCTAATATAAAAAAGGTCATGTTCCTAGCTCAAAATCTGAGGTCCAAAAAGTGGTGACATATGGATAGATAGACGGACGAACTGCCGAATCGACATAGCTAGATCGACTCAGTCTTTGGCTACACCCCCAATTCCTGGGGATCAAAGTGGTCTTCATACCGAATGCTGGTAAGGCAGAAGAAGATGTTGGGAATTCTGATTGACGTTACATACGATCTAATTTAGACAGTAATCTTATATCGGATTCCCTGCGAGCATACCTAAGAGAAAACCGTTTGAGACTGCCTTTCATTCGCTGGTAGAAATCTTTTGAGAGCAAGGATTTCACGATGATATTTTTCCTGGACATTGATGGGCTCTATGCTAAAAATCAGGATTATCCACAGGGCGGAGTATTATCTCCACTATTATGGCTCATTGTAGAGAATGAGCTACTTAAAGAGAGGTGCAGTGCTATAACCTATGCAGACGACATTGCGATAGCTATATCTTAAAAGTTTTCACTTACAATAGGAGACCTGATGAAATCAGCTCTTAATAAACTCGTAAATTGGATGACAAAGCTGGTTTCTCAGTTAACGTCGCAAAGACCGAGCTTATTTTGTTCATAAGAACATTATCCATTTAAAGCCAAATAGCACGGAACTTTAATTGGCAGATCATGCCAGATACTTGAGAGTCATAAGAATATATAGCACAGTGGCAGCGCTACCGTCAGTACTGACCTATTTGCCAAGCTGTGTAATGTAAGCATGACTACTTCACGGAGCTGGCGGAAAGCAAGTGGGTTCCTATCTACCACCTCTGTGTAGCTCTCTCGAGTCAGACGCTGACCATTGTGCTGCGCATTTGGTGACAAACACACCTGGATTTTACCATCAGTTTCGCTTATTAACTATGAACTTACTGCCTAGGTAGGTCATGCCAGGAACCGTTGTCCAAGACAGCCTTGCCCATGGCATCATTAAAGTAACCTATTTTGGATGGATGTTAGTCGCCTCATACGACTGGCATACCCTTCTTCGGGGCTATTCCTGACCTCGATTCTGCTGGGGTCACATCTTATGTATCGACAAAAATTGTCTTTCAAAATATGTCTCGCGGTGGATGTGGAATGGACTTAACTAATCGTGGAGCATCGATGAATCTTATGCAATGAAATGAAATTAAAGTCATTGAGAATAAGTTGAATAACGGATCTCAGAACTTCTAACACTATGCGGCACAGGCTTTATTGACACTATATGACCCACTACGGTTAAGAACAAACAATGCATACAACCTATGCGATATCTCTTATATAAATGAAAGACATGTTTGTTTACGTTCAAAGTTTTTGTAATATTGTAAAATATATGTAAGAGATTTTCATTTTCTCTAATATCGTTATCTGAAAATGTTCTCCGTTATCCTTTATACACTAGTTCTCACAGAAATGCTTTCAACATATTATTAGGACACGGGCGTTTTTGTGGAAAGGGGAAGAAACAGAGAAAAAGACAGATTAGTGTAGTTGGTTTGAAACTCAGGTGGTATTAAGTTTCAGTAAACTCAAAGAGTGGCGTCCAGATAACTGGGGGGTACTTTTGTTTTGCTGTTATTGTCGTTGCTTATGATTCACAGTATTTTTTTCCATCCACCTGATGTCATCATCACGATCAAGTTTCATTTTATCCATATGACGACCCTACTGGCAGTGAACACATTTCAATTTTAAAGCAATAACACCTTTCCACCACTCGATCACCTTTCCACCACTCGATGTTTTGCTCCAGCGATAATTAAAAAACAATTTATTTTGCAATTCTCCACTCAAAACTGCAGTAAGGTGTAAGCTGTTGGGAGGGTGCTTACTCGTACTTAAATAAACTGCAGCAGTTGATCGTCCTACAAAAGTGCAAATCTACTCATCTAGCCAATTCTTTAGAACTTTTTAGGCTAAGGAAAATGATTCCAGTGAGGCACGTGTTTTATTATAGGGTACTAAAAATTGTTTGCACGAGATCTGGCTACATGCAGAATCTAATCTCTAACGCATATAGCTTGCGTGGGAATATACATTCTTTCATTGTTATCCCTGCCTTTCGTACGACTAACTTAAGGAACTCGTAGTTGTTTAACAGCCTCTCTACATTAGGATTTATTCGCGTTTTTTTTTTTTAAGTGGAAAACCGTGGCTTCTTGGTTTTAGTCATAATGAAATTGAAATATTGGTTCGATATATTGTTTAGTATTTGAATAGTTCAAATTTTTTTTCTATGCATCCATGCACTTGTTCTAGCATCATACAATAATTTTTTTATTTTTTTTATAATATGTTCACCCCACAATATAAATTAGTATTTGAAGTGGCATTAGCACTATTCTTTTCAAACATATACGTGTAATGCCACTAACTATTCTCTTCATTAAGTTTAAAACTGCAAATGCTATTACTCTTGTTATAGAGAATAATGAATAAATGGAATTAAATTAAATGAAATGGACAGACGGACAAACAAACACCGTGTAGTATCCATTATACCATTCTGGAATGAAACACTAAAAAAGAGGAATCATTGAGTACGTAGGTACCTAGCACGATACAATTTCAAATCAAAAGTTAATGATCTGTGGTTTAAAGCTGCGGGTGTAGTGCACTATACGATCCATTTCATATGTGTTGTGTTTTTCCTGTATATTTTTATTAAATAATGTTTTAGACACGATTGTCATAAAAATTATTGAACTCGGGTACATATAAATTTTAAGACGTACTGGCACAAGCCTAAGTTTACAGAAGCACAGAATGATATTTTGATGAGAAAGTACAAAACCAAATATGTACATACTCGTATCTCCAATATTATTAAAACGTTCGTTTAACCATCTGAGCTGATGAGCCACATAAATGAGTCTTCAGAAATATACATTATACTTATGTAGGTGTAGGTACTTATACAAAATGAAAAAATAACAAAACATAATTACACATCAATTACACGCAACATGTGTCCTCACGGCGGCGTGTTATGCATAAACCATCCAGCACACACAAAGGTGAAACGAGAAAATCACAATCTCTTCGCAGGCAAAAAAAAAAAAAAAAATTAAGAAATATACGAGTAATATAGGAAAATTCATTCTCCGCTTACAAAAAAAAAAAAAAAATTAACATATCCTGCTTTGTATCTGTCACAGTCTGAATTTGAATTAAGCACAAGGATGTACGAATAATAAGGCCTCATCCATACCAACCAGCCATATCCCCGATTGATGAAAATTATGCCTCGGAATACATTACATAATAATAAGGATGATGACGGCGGCGAACGAATACCTATGAAACACGAGCAAAAACGAAATGAGGTTCTTTAGACTGCTTGCTCTATTGAAATGACTCCTTATTGGATTTTTTTTTTTTTCACAGTGAACTTCTAAGATTACTTTCGCAATCTAACGTGACTTACAAACTGGTTGACTAGCAGAAGACAATATCAGATTTTACACCACCCGGGCACTCGCTACATTGCCATGAAATACTTAGTGTTATTAAGGTAATTTTTCCTTGTCGGTTGATAAATTATTGTGTTAGCTTTATTTGTCTAGGAAGGGAAAATGGTGTATGTATGTACATATATAGGTATGTAGACAGAAGATTTTAGCCAAGGGGGAGATACAAACAAATACACACCTTTTCGAAAACTTCAAGGCAAATCTGTGGTTCTAAGCTTTATTTTTCAAAATATTACAAGTATATTCGCTCTATGTTCTACGAATTTGTCACAAGTGTTTCGGAAATAAACTTAATAAGTACGAGTAACATAATATCAATATTCCTTTCTTTGATTATAAAGTAGTATTCATTTCGAGGTTGGGGTTTCACATCCCTGCCATATGACATCTATCAAACCCATCTGTCATCCATAGTGACAGGTACGAGTAGTCACTGCCATTTTACAATATGGATCCTTTAATCACTGCTCAACGCATTAAAACTGTTGAAACTTACCATAGATTGGCCATAGAATGCGCAGAACATGCACTGATACGGTGCTGGGAAATTAACAATTTGACGTCGATTTTTCGAACATAATCTTCTTCAGCCATGAGGCCCATTTCTCGCTAGGCGGCTACGTAAACAAACAAAATTGGAGAACTTCGGGTTCTGAGAATCCAAATGTGATCGTTGAGAGGCCATTGCATCCACCGTGGGTGACAGTTTGATGCGCGCTGTGGACCGGCGGGCTATATTTTTTTGAAAACGATAAAGATGCCACTATTACGGTGAATTTTCTGCGCTATTGTGAAATGATAAAGAACTTTTGTTGACCTAAGATTGAAGACATTAATGTGAGTGACATGTGGTTCTAACAGTATACGAGTATAATGGCATAGTATGATTTTCACTGCAACAGGTTCACTGGTGATTTGAATCGAAAAGTGAAACCAATCACTGCACCACGGTGGTGAAAGTAAGATCGATGCACTCGATATTTCGAAATCATTTAACAGAGTTTAGCATCCAGCTCTTTTGACGAAAATGTGTGCATATGGTATCGATGATATTCTTCTTCAATAGATTAGAAACTGCCTTTCGGACCGTTCAATTCTAGTTATTTTGAACGGCTTCAGGTCCGCAATTCACCAAATAAATGCCAAATGGTGTTCCCCAACGCTCAGTTTTGTCTCCGACTCTCTTTCTCATTTTTATAAATGATCTCTTGTTTGTTACTTCTCCGCATTTCATATTTATTTCCTGACTCTCGTCCCTCTTCTTCGGGCGTGGAACGGTGCAAATGGTGCGAGAAATGAAGCCGAACGATCATCGTTTGAGTTCAGTGATGGGCGCTTGAACAGTTGGAAGTCGATCCACTTATCAAATTTTGAAAGAACGACAAGAAACTCCAATGGGGTATCGATATATACAGACGGCTCTAACATATCAGGGGAATCAGGGGCTGGCATCTTTAGTACTAACCCACTGATTGAACTTGCTATTCACCTAGAACCATTTTTATCGGTGTTCCAAGCAGAAGTCTATGCAATTATGAAGGCAACTGAAATACTCGCAGAAGACACCAGCGAAGGGAGGCAAATAGACATCTGTTCGGACAGCAAAGCAGCAATTAGCGCGATAACAAACCCTCTGACAACTAATAAAACAATAATCAATTAGAAGATACGACAGGAGTTCAATAGCTACTGGACGAATCTAGACACGTGCAAAGTGGCTACATCTGTACTAACAAAACCGAGTAACAACACAACAAAAATAGCTCTAAACTCAAGCAGAACATAATTGAGATTGATGGTGAGGCTTTTAACAGGGCACATCAATCTCAACAAACATTCTTTCAGACTCGGGATAGCTGATACAAGAATCTGTGCCAACTGTGAGAAACACTTCCTCTGCCACTGCCCTGCTACAGCGAGGCTAAGACTGGAAATTCTGGGATCTCCAAGGATTCCGTATATTACACACGTCAGTAAGAAAGGAAACGGGGATGTATTGGAGTTCGCCAGACGTTTCCCGTTGATACTTCCCATGATCCCAATACCTAAATCCCCTCTTAACTCATAATTACCAAAGCACAGCACTACTCGTATTCTTTACAGTTTCATAGACGAGGGGAACACAACGGATCCAATGGAGGCCTAAGTGAAGAGAATAACCTCACCCTCTTAAACCAACCAACCAACCAACCAGCTCACTTCTATCTCAATGGCTTTGTTAATAAGCAAAATTGTCAGATTTGGAGCAAGGACAATCTAAAGGTGATCCATCAGCTACCGATGCAACCCGAAAAAATGCACTGTTTGGTGCGGTTTATGGGTTAGCGGTATCATCGGGCCCTACTTCTTCAAAAATAAGGAAAATCGAAATGTCACCATCAATGGTGCCGGTACAGAGCCGTAATCAACATTTTTTGTTTCCAAAAGTACATGAACGTGGTCTGCAAGACATTTGGTTTCAATAGGATGTTGCCACATGCCATATTGCAGGCGAAACTATCGCGTTATTGAAGGAAGTGTTCGATGACAACATTATCTCCAAAAATGGACATGTGGCCTTGCCTCGAAGATCGTGTTATTTGACGCCGCTGGATTATTTTCTGTGAGGGTATTTGAAGTTGTTGGTCTATGCGGCCAAGCTAACAATGATTCCAGCCTTGGAAGCCAAATGCAGTTCCTGAGATGTTCCCGTGGTGACCATATGCGCGAAGTCATTTTTCATTATTAATGCCATAAAATTATCTATTGAATAAAGAAAATTTTGTCTCTTTTGCTCAACTTGTGTGTGTTTTATTTTAATTCCAGATCCTATAGCTCTTAAAAAACACCCTTTATGTTAATGACAATCTTCGTTGGAACGCTGCAAAATGTCGAGGATTTTCTAAACAGTGCAAACATTATTTTACCACAATTTATAAGGCGTACGAGTATGCATGCCCCAAACTTGAGTATAACGCACATATCTGATCCGGTGCACCAAAAACATCCTTGCACTTACTGGATTGAATTCAAAATCGAGCGATAAGACTTATATGAGACAGGAACATCGCGAATTCTATAGATTCGCTCCACCATCGTCGAAATGTCTTCAGTATGTCGCTGTTTTATCGGTTCTTTAACAAACAGTGATCAAACGAAATAGCCAGTTGCATACCGCTCTTACAACAATTCAGCCACAATACTCGCCGTGTCTCGAATGCACATCAGTTCACCCTTAAGCCTGTATTCAGGCGAACTCTAAAATATAGAGATTCTTTCTTAAACCGCACAACGCGAATGTGGAATGCTCTTCCAAGCTCTATCTTTCCTTTCCATTACAATTTACAGACTTTTAAAACCAACGTGCATCGGTATCTCTTCTCTCTATCTCACCCCTCGTTTTTTCGGAATAATTCGAAAATATCATATTGTCTTAAATCCTTTATTTTGGCCCAAATTGATTCATTTCTTTCTTATCGAGGATAATACCTATGATATATTATGTACTACTCTGCCTTGACCTTCTGATTTTGTGGAAAAATTATAAAAACTATTTGTTTGGAGAGCTTTTGGTGGCATACTGTACCTCACGAAAAAAAAAAATTTTCCACCCTATCATGTGGCATACGAGCATCAAATTAAAGTTAGAGTTTTAAGGAATTCAAATACGAAAAATATTTTGCTTGGATAAAGTTCGTTGAACGAAATGAACTTAAAAACAAAGGCAGAGACGTTGTCCTCCTCCACACCTTTTTATTTTTCCTAATGAAACATTACCCATAAGAATCATATGAAGTTTGCAAACTAAATGAAGACAAAGACATTGACATCGAAAACAAAAAAGTGAATAAAGTCACAGAACTCTTGTTTGTTTAATTTTCAAATGGACTATTCCGACAAAGAAATGTGATAAAAATGTAGAACCAAAGTTTTGGTGGAGAAGAGCTCTATAAAAAAGCAACGAAAAAAACTTAATCCTCAAGTCGTGCCAATGCAGCACATCCGCTCGTCTAAAAAGTTGCATTACTTATTTCAGAAATATTTGCTAAAAATTCCCCTTTTTGGTACCAGCACAGCACGGTGAACAGAATATCGAGAAACTTCGATTGTTCAACGAACTCAGAGCTACAGTTGAAATTCAAATATTCAATGAGAATTATTTCGTTTTGCACTCGTCACTCGCACCAAAAGAATTCATCCTACCTTTTCTGTCCTTAATATGATTATGCCTAAATCATATCTCTCCAAATATTTGGTAAGAAGAAGTACGAGTATTTCATTCGTACTTTCACAGACAGATCACAAAAATCTGTATATCCTAGAAACAGGTGGAAGAAAGGAAAGACAGATCAATTGTCTCTCACAAATCGATGGTAGATTTTTGTTTATAGAAAAATGTTCTCCAACCTTGACCAACCTCTCGCTACACCACCTTATTGACAGCCGGTATAGTGTAACTCTAGAAGTCAAGGTGAGTAGGATTTCTTTTAATAGTTAACTAGTGCGCGACTTCAATCGAGTGTTCGAAATCATTCTTTAGTACAAAGTGCTAGTTTGTGTGTTTCCCTACCTCTCCCTATTCTAGTATCTAAATCTGATCGAAGCTTTAATTTCTGTGCACGATAGTACATCGTAATGAGGAGGACATGAATGAGCAGCAACAGCTTCTTCGATGCGCACTGTATGACATCTCTGCGGATGCATACTTTCAATTAGAGTATGCTTGGTTTGTAATCGATCTATGGTTATTCGGATTACTTGCTCGGATGGACGATTATATGCCCGTAAAATGGACGTAGCACACGGTAAGTTTCGCGAACTGAACCACGATTTTCGAAATAAATTAGTACAATTTGCACATGTTATTCTGACTTACGTCTATTTCTGATCATATGGCAAATCAAACTGAGCACAAGTCAACTGTCAGCTGTCAAACTGGCTGCCGCTGGAAAAAGTACTGCCAATTCGAAAAACAAAGCTCTAAAAAACCACTGTTTTTTAAGCATTTACTCTGTGATAAATTCTACCACATGATTTTGTGACATGAAGCTTGCTTTATTTAAAATTCGTGTTAGGGTACATATTAGAAACAAAAAAAAAACACCCTCACATGCATATTTTCAGGAGCGAAATTTACAGAAATGGTTATTGTCACACATAGCTCAAGAAACATTCAACCGATTTTGATCCAACTTGCTTCCTCAGTTTGGCACTGTGTGTAAATATAAATGAGTGTAAATCTAAAAATTATACAAACCAGCTTTTGCGTTGTAGTCGTGGAGGCAGGGATTTGAAAATGTTTAACTCAAAAATGACGGAACTGATTTGGATAAAACTTTGATTTTTAAGTGCGATCTGACATGTAATATACAATACTTAAAAAAAATTCAAATCTAGCAGTCATGTAGATTTGACAAATCAATTTGGGAAGTGATAACTTTAATTTTAAACTGGAAGACGTAATGCATACCTACATATAAGCTATTAAAAAAGCATATACAATACTTATGTAAATATTCAGATCCAATATCCTTTTTAAGTTCATTGAGACGCTAAATCTTTTCCGTGCAAACAGCTATTTATCTTTTAAAATAAAATTACCTACTTAAATTACAGCGGAACGCGTTATATGACTGAATGTCAAATTCAGGAAATTTAAATTTCCTTTCAATTTTCTATTCCACATGAGACGTTTTCGAAAACAGCACGTAGGTTACCGAATAACCATTCGTACTGCACAACCATCCGGAAAGAATAAATCAAAACAAAACTCCTGCACCACAAATACGTGTGACTACTTTATCAATAGCTTGTGGATGCCTCAGACACAAACATTGGAATTCAATACACCCAGAGTTTCCGTCCTTCGTATCTTTGCAAAAAATTCCAAGAAAATTCCATTTCGAATTCCTCATGGTATTTCTTTAATTTAATTTTTTCTTCTATTGTCGTCAGCTAAACAAGAGATACAGGTTTCCTAGCATCCATGCAGGAGGATTATATTACACTCCACATTCATATTCTCATACATACTTCATTGCATGAAATCCAGTCGACGGTAATAATACGGTGAGTAGGGTGCATTGTAATGCACACAAATGGGACAGCGTAGAATCTTCAGATAGTTATTTGTAAATTCATGAAAGTCCTAGCTTTTAAATCGAAAATTTGTCATCATTTGTCTCAGTTATAAAGCACCTCAATTTGTGACTTGCATTATATTCTTAACCGCATTATACACATACGAGTATAATACTAGCAATTAGCTTCCCAGAAAAAAAAAGGTGTAGCTAAAGACTTTACAAGCGTCAAGGAAAGTTTTGATCTGCCCTCAGATCATTCACCGGTAATCATGACAATAAGTGAGCGTCTAATGAAAAAAGAAGGGGCCCCTAGATTAACTACCAACAAAACTAACTTGGACGGCTTTAGGAAATATTGTACAGAAAATATTGTTCTGAATGTGTCGCTTAAAACACAGTCGGCAGATTTATTGAAGTCATACAGAACGCCGCGTGGAACAACACTCCCTATAGGAGGAAAGAAATCGTAAATAGGGTAGGTAAATATCCACGGAAAATAATAGAGGAGAGCTCCCCAGCACAAAACCTTTTTAAACCATCTGTGTAATGAACTCAAGAAAGCAATCAAAGATTTCAAAAATCGAGAGATCTCTACGTATCTTGAAAGTTTGACTGCCAAAAAAATCGCCGAGGTTATAATGGTTCCAAAGGCGGATAAGTCTCCAAATGACAAAACGATATCGCTCCTGTCGGAACAATTATATGAGATCTTAAAATCCTATCTTGTTATCAGACTATTCCGTATTAAACACGGATCGGATTACTCTCAATTTAAGGAAATCGTTGCCGGAGTTCCGCAAGGAAGTGCTCTTGGTCCGGTCTTGTTCTTACTGTACCCTCGAGATATACCACAAGAAGAAGGCACTGCCGAAGCTACATTCGCGGACGATACGGCTATATTAACAACAGATAAATCAGTCGAGTCAGCAATTGTAAAACTTCAACAAGCTTTAGACAAAATTTGCGAGTGGACAAAGACTTGGCGCATTGCTCTCAGCGATACCAAATCAACTCATATTAACTTTACTTACAAAAAAATTAACAACCTATGCATTTTCCATAACTCGGTACAAATACCGTATGCAAACGAGGCAAACTATCTGGGAATGACACTAAACGCGAATCGTAAATGAAAGTCGCTCGTTAAAAAGGAACGCGACGAGCTTAAAATAGATTCAGACAAATGTATTGGCTACTTGGAAGACATTCCAAATTAAGCATATATAACAAACTGCTTTTATACAAGAAAGTGATTAAACCCGTTTGCACGTATGGTATACAACTTTGGGGTTGTACCAAACGATGCAATAGAGATATCCTACAATCTTTTCAAAACAAAGAGTTATAAGAGTCATAATAAATGCCCCATGGTATATCAGACACAATGATATCTACAGAGATTTAGGAGTAACTACCGTCGATGATGAATTAACGAACATTGTTCGAAAACTCCGTATTCGTCTTCACGGTCATTGCAGCAACGTTATACTCAAAATTCTGGACGAGACAAACATTGCGTGCCGACTACAAAGAATGAAACCGTTCGATCCAGCCCAATAAGGACCAGCCGCATTTAATGGCGGGTTTTAGCAGGTGCTTTTGCTGGAAAGCTACATGCTAACCGCGATTATTTTTGAAACTAAAACTACTTGATAAGGAAACTTAGTCGTAGAAAACCAGTAGAAGGAAGTTGTTGTGAGCAAAAATCTCAAACGTACCGAGCTCATAATATCTATGAAGATTTTTCGCCTACCTACAAAAATTAAAAATAAAACTATTAATAACTCTATAAGCAAAGCCAACTCAGCATTCGGTTTTATGAAACGCTGGTCTAAGGAATTTCCAGATCCTTATGTTTCAACGTCCCTCTATATTACGTTTATAAGGCCCCTTCTCGAGTATGCTAACCAAGTACGGCCGCCTCTTTACGACGTCCATATCAAAAGAATTGAATTTGTGCAGCGCAGATTCATTCGATTCGCTTTACACGGTCTTTCTTAGACTAATTTATTTTTTTTTATTTAGTGTAGTGTTTTGAAACTCAGACAGTATTAAGTTTCTGTAAACTCCAAGGGTCCAGATAACTGGGGAGCTTGTTTGTCTTGTTTTTGTCGTTGCTCATGATTCACAGTATTTTTTTCCGTCCTCCTGATGTCAATATCCCGATAAAGTTGCATTTTCATCCATATGACCACTCTACTGCCAGTGTTATGCCTTCGCAGTAGAGTTGACATAGCTTTCGCAATTGACCTACTTTTTTATTTATTTCATGCGAAATAAATAGATGATTCTTGACATCAGGATTTGAACCGTGAAACAACAGCATGACAAGCGATGATGTTACCACTACACTACATAACTTACTACACTACAAAGATCATCTGAGACTAATTAATATACAGTTGTTGGAAATTCGCCGTGATAATGCCGATATACTTTTTGTACATCAGTTGATAGTAGGAAGGACTAATTGCCTCTCCCTGTTGCAAATAATTGTTTTCAATACAAATTCCCGCAACCTAAGGTCTGTACCAGTCTTTCGTCTTATCACTCACTGCACCAATTATGGTTACCACCAACCTATGTCTAGAATGCTGCGCAATGCAAATAATTCTGGTTGGTCATTAGGTTTACGTGGCTTGAGAATAACTATGACTTTCGTTCGCTAGTACGAGTACTAGATACCAGTAGTTATCGAGTACTACTATTAGTAGGTAGGAATCGATCACTTACGGGTAAAGTTCCAACCCTGCCACTACTTACTCAAGCTAAGCTAACAACTCTTGCTATTGGAAATTAAGTTCTGTTTACTTTTCCACTCCCTTTCCAAAATTGATTTTTGAACGGCTTCGTTATGGCACAGTAGCATTAAATTAACTGCAGTCCAGTGGCCACCGATGAGCTTTGTCGGAATTATAACTTTTTGCACGTCACTAAGAACACCACCAACGCCAATATACTTGTATTTATTTTGTAATTCTCTCATTGTTTTGATGTACTTCAACTCTTGAAGTACAATACTCGTACTCGTGTACACAAAAGAAAATCCCAGATGTTGATTTGAAATCGCGTCTTCTTTTTTTCGGCGCTCACAACACCATTTGTCATTTTGCTACCAATGATTTTGTAATGAACAATATCAGTAAGAAAATTAATTTCACTACTGTTATTGTTATAAATTTTGAATTTCTTCAGTTGGAAGAATATCATACTTACCCTTAATGAAGTTGGCTTAAAGTTTGGCCATTTCAAGTGAAGAAAAACAAATCGCCGTTGTCTGAGTGGTACATCACTTTTCAGGAATTGTTTGGTCAATGCAAAAAAATCGCCTTAAATGAACTTGCACTAAGCACTTGCAAAATGCTCACTATCGGAGTAGAAATATGTAATTACTGACCTTTAACAAGAATTTGAAACTGGAAATTGTAAAGAGTGATTCAATTGGGGGTTACAATTTAAATCTGGCACTACTATGATTCTGTCAAAGATAAACAGATGATATGTGACACAAAGCCCCTGGTTCGATGAAGAATACAGGCAAGTGCATAGAGATGAAAAAGGAAACCTTGTAGTAGAGGCAGAATCGGTGCTGAGCATATGGAAGAACTACTTCCGCAGACTGTATAACGGCGGCAAGGACTGTTGGCAGAATGAACCTTCGTCCACCTGAACAAAACGAAGGGAGGATAGAAATTCTCGTATTCAAGCTAAAATTTAACAAGGCTGCTGGACCTGATGTCTTATTGGTGGTGTTATTTAAAGCAGCTGGTGAATTGGTAGAGAGCATCCACCAACGCATTTCTACTTTTTGGTCAAACGAGTGTATGCCTGATGAATGAAATCTCAGCATCGTGTGCCTGATCCACAATAAAGGAGACCCCCTCAACTGTGCCAACTACAGAGAGGCATCAGCCATATTATCTGCATGCTTAAAACCTTTCAACAACAACCTGAATGGCCCCTATCAGTGCAGTTTTAGACCAGAAAGGTCCACAATCAATCAAATTTTCACACATCGGCAGATTCTCAACTCAAGAGAAAACTCAAGAAGTCCAAAACTACACTCACCATCTCTTTAACGATTTTAAGGCCAACTGGGACAGCATTTATAGAGACGAGCTATACGTAGCCATGTCTAGTTTTGACATCCCTACCAAACTCGTCCATCTGTGCAGGATGACGATGGAGAATGCTAGTTGCTCCATCATGGTCGGTAAGGATTTATGCAAGGTGACGCGCTGTTATGAGATTCCTTTAACATTATACTTGAATGGATTGCACGAAACTCACTCACAAGCCAACACCAGAGACACAGTCTTTCAAAAGTCTGTGCTACTGCTTCTACTATCGACATAATTTGTAAAAATCATCGCGGTGTTACTGGTGCGGTCGCGAGTATTGAGACAGAATTAGCCAAAATGGATTTAGCGGTGAACGAGGGCAAAACGAAGTATATATTGTCAACAAGAAGGGACACCCAACATCGACGAATCGGGCAGAACGTCACAGTGAACAGATACAATTTCTAAGTTGTTAGGGACTTTGTATGTATTGGTTTCGCTCTCACATCAGGTGACAACATCAGCGCAGAAGTCAAACGGAGAATAACTCTTGTCAACCGCTGTTTCTTTGGGCTGAGAAGGCAATTGAGTAAGGCCCTACCTGAAGAACTAAGCGGACTCTATATAAGGCCTTGTTAATCCCGGACCTGCTCTATGACGCTGAAGCATGGACTGTATTAAAAGCGGAAGAAGATATCCGTAGTCGTTTCGAGGGAAAAATCTTCATAAGATATTCGGTCGCATTTGCTGGTAACAGGCTTTGGAGGAGGAGATTCAAAGGCGACCTGCACGAGCTGTATAGCGATATCGACCTAGTCAAAAAACTGCGCATAGAGCGAATGGACACCAACGTTCTGGCCCGCAGAGTCTTCGAATCTAACGCGAAGTGACATCGCAGTGGAGAAAGACCTCGCCTTAGGTGGAGCGCACAAGTAAAAGGGGACCTCAATCAACTTTGAGTGCGCAACTTGGACCGGGCTAACTGGAGAGGTTTGTTGGTTGAGGCCCAGGTTCACTCTAAACTGTAGCATTACCCAAGTAAGTAAGTATGTGCCATCTGTGAATACTATGCATTCACATTTGTAATTTGTATATACGAGAGAGCAATGCATTTTAATTGTCAAAACTCATATCTGAAATGAGGAAAATTTAACCAATACAGGTATACATAACCATCTATCCCATGCCATGGTTAAAAAATTAATAGAAAAATTAGATCCAACTGGATCGAGTCCTCATAGTGGCCGGTCACGTAGAAAAAAAAACTCAAACAAATCGTTGTCGTTCCCAGCAATTAAACATTTCATACAGCTCCACGCACCGCATTTTAGCAAAAGAATTATATATGCATGCTTACGAGATCTAGTTGATTCAGAAATTGAAGCTAACAGATCATGAATAGCGTCGTGACCTCGTTAATTGGGTGTTAGAGACCCGCCCAGTTGATGGATTTTTCGAACAAAATCATTTTCAACGATGTAGCACACTGTTAACTGAATGGCTACATAAACAAACAAAATTGTCACATTCGGGGTCATGCAAATCGAGTCATTCACGAACAACCAATGCATCCACAAAATCAACTTTTGGTGAGGATTTTGGGCCGGCCGGCAGGCGGCGTGATTGAGCCATTCTTCTTTGAAAATTCTCAAGATGCTTCTGTAACAGTCAATGGCGAACGTTATCGGGATACAACAAATTAGTTTTCGCACCAATTGGACGATATTGATATGGAAGAGATGTACTTTGAACAAGGCGGTGCAACCGCCTTTTCACACTGCTTATTGCAGTCGTCGTCTATATGAAGTAGAAAGTGTAGATATGCCAATGACCCTCAAACGATCTAAAGGTAGAGATTCGACGCCATATTTATAAACTACCGAAGGATTCATGCCGAAAAGTACGAGTAATTGAAAATTTCATTAAAAGGGCGGAAGGAAGACAAATCGTTCTCAGTCTCACTGCTACTCCAAAACTTTTCATCTCAAAACCAGGAATATATATTTATGCAAACCATACCTTCTTCTTGACTGAGGAAATATAAAACGCTTCGGAGCGCACATTAATTTGTATCCAAAAGCCTAAGCATTATGTTTTAGTAATCGACCGGCTAATAAAAAACACATTAAGAATTAAAAACCGGAGATAAATAAGATTAGGAATAGCACTCAATAGTCCCCAAGGCAAAATAAATATAATCCAACCGATGACTGCTCATACTATTAGGTACTCCCACTTCAGTTAAAATAAAGGAAATTGCTAATAAAGCCAACAAAAACTCAGACAGCTCTTTCTTCTTTCTTGTTGTGGTAGGTACTTCACACACATATCGAATCTTTCGATTTAACTTTTTATCTCCTTTATCTCTGCACACATTTCAATCACGTATGTAATAGATACGAGTAACTGCGTATCCGGTGGCACGGCAGCATTACTCGTACTGTGATATTTTCTAAATTAAAATAAAACATTTACGATTTACTACGTCAATTTTAATTTATTTTTAATATATGTAACAATAAAACGTTTTAACGACTTCTTTTCAATTAATATGGGTGTGTTGGCAATACTCGTACAGTGTGCAACGAATACAGTAAGAACAATTAGATGGTTTTACAAATTCTAGATCTGCTAAGGAATAGTATGTTAGGGGACACTGCACAATACGGAATTGTATTTTATTACGGACATTTTACGTGTTATTACTTCTGTTCAGCATGGTGAACAGGACTTTAACAATTTCCGGGATACACATGCACATCAATTTATGCGGAATGAACAGAGTAAGTATTTGTTCGAAGCAGTATAAACAGTTGTAGAAATCAACTATGGATTGTTCTCCATATGTATTGCAATGTATATGTAATATGTAATGTGCATGCATACATTCTTGAAGAAGTGCTGCTTAGTCTGGGGAAAATGGTAGGTAGGTAAGTAGGTGTGGTTGTGACAACATACTATGCTGAAACATAATTAGCGCAAAGTCGCCGTTTTAATATCACAACTCAAGTGACCTAATTTGTTGTAAAAACTTACGTTGGACTTGTGGGAAAGGAGAGAAAGGATTATTTAAATCCACCACGGGGCATTGAGGAAATTGATAAAGTCCCCGATGCTTGTCTCCACTAACTCACTAATATTATCAAAAAGGTGTCTGCCAAGTGTACGGTGTCTGAACCTACTAAGGGCCGGACACTTACAAAGGAAGTGAAGGATTGTTTCAGGCTCTTTGGTCATATTGCAGCTACGACAAAGTGCATTAAAAGTAATGCCCAGTCTGGCTGCGTGGACCCCTATGGGCCAATGGCCAGTGCTAATTGCCAGAACTCTAGCGATATCTGCCCGGTTTCTGTTTAGTAGCTCTTGTGTTCTGCACCAGTTATACTTGGGCCACATCTGCCTGGATATGACACCAGCATCTGCAAGGAAATGAGCAAAGATTCTACCCTTAAGGGCCCCTAGCGGAATGTTGACCTCCTCCGCACGGGAGCAATCAAGGGCAGATCCCTGCCTCGCCAATTCATCTGCCCTTTCGTTTCCGTCAATGTTACTATGACCAGGCACCTAGATGAGGCTGATCCTAGAACGATAACCGAGTGCGGCAAGCTCCTCCTTGCATTGTTCAACAAGTTTGGAGGAGGAAGCCGCAGATACAATGGCTTTGATAGCGGCCTGGCTATCAATGAAAATGGCTATGGTGTTAAGTTGTATCGATGTGTGTTTTAGGAGACGACACGCCTCTCGTACAGCAAGAACTTCCGCCTGGAGTACGCTGCAAGAATTGGGTAGACGGAATGTACTAGAGATATTGAGGGATTCAGAGAAGATTCCCGCCCCTACCCCGCAGTCCATTTTCGACCCGTCAGTGAAAATGGTTGTTTTGAACTCGTTTGTCACCGCGCCACATTTCCATTCCGCCCTGGAAGGGAATCTCACCGTGACATTATTGCGAAAGTATTGGGTATTGGGAATTATGCAGTCGGTTAGATTTGCCGCCAACTCCCTAGGTAGCAGATTAAGGATGCAGTTGTGGCCGTAAAGACTATCGCACCTGTTGTTTCTCTTAATCTGACCGCACCACATGCTGATATGTATTTTATATGAAGGTCGAGTGGTATAAGGTGAAGGATTCAAGGCTTCAGTTGGGCATGTTCTCATCGCCCCCATGGCACCTAGAGCTGCAGTCCTTTGTACTTTGTTGATGAGTTTCGTAATGTATGCTTTCTTAACCGCCGGCCATCAAACTAGCGATCTATATGAAAGTATAGGGCGCACCACCGTAGTGTACATCCAAATGACCATCTTCGGACGGAGTCCCCATTTCTTACCGAATGTTTTGCTACAAGCATAAAAAGCCACACAGGCTTTCTTTACCCGCTGTTCAGTGTTAAGCTTCCAGCTTAAATTAGAGTCGAGTAACACACCTAGGCACCTAGCACTAGATGATAAAGAGAGTAATTGGCTATTAAGCCGTGGAGGCGTGAAAGCCGGTATTTTGGTTTTTTGGGGAAAAGGGTAATAGGAATGATTTCCTTGTTAGGCCTTAGTCTCATAAATACTTTTTCTTCGTTTCTTCACCTTAGAGTGTGCATTCGATGGATACCAGTGACCGATTATTCCTCCAGTCACCCCTAGGAAAAACTTCCACCATGTTAGGTGAGATGTTGTTGAAAGCCTCAGATGAATTCCTTCGATATTGCCCAATTTTCGGGCGCTTGGCTGTGTACTTTTACTACCTGAGCTCGATGATCTCCTGATCCAGGTTCGAAAGCTTAATAAATTGTTTTGCCATCAACTTTTAAAAAACTGTGCCAATTCGGTTTCCAAATTATGTCAGATGATATAATTCTGTTCAAAAGTTGTCAACTAAAAAAAAAAACTAACAAATTTCCTTGCACTGTTATGTAAATGAAGAACATAAGAAAAAACAGCAAAATTACACTATCGCTCATGAATACATAGATTTTATACAGATTATAAAGGGTGGGCCATCTGTTGGTTTCTTTTTGTTGCCGAAACAGTGCGAATTTTGAAAATAAATTTCGGTCGAAATAATGCACAACTTTATAACACAAGTAATCCTCGTGTTTGTCCTGTGCGCTCAGCCGCACTTCTGCTGTTGCTGAAAATGTGCGCATAAAACCCGAGAATTTCAACTCGCCACAGATCTCAACAACTAAACAACGCCCTAGCCTGAGGGCTCGGATAATTCACTTACAAGGTCCAATTGACTAAAAAAATGAAAATGACCACCCGCTTCGTTATCGCTTCTCTGTTTGGGCTTTAGAGCAGCTCGAAAAGCGGCTCGGAAAACCTACACGTAGTCGTACTCGTAAAGAAGCAAATGCACTTGGACGATCTCCGATTTCAGAAAGACGGCGCTACGTGCAACACAAGAAGCCGCCCAAAAATCTGTGTTTTGCGCACTACGAGTACGTTCAATAATCATCTAATAAAACCTTTTGGCGATGTTTGCTGGGCCCTGCGGAGCTGCGATTTGACGCCGTTGGACTTTTTTTTTTTGTTGGGGTGTCATTAAAGAACGATAGCACTTAGGAACAATATTGATCGAGCTATTCATGAAATAGAGCCCCGAACCATCGAAAATATAGTATACTGCAAAATTGTGTTGACAGCCATTTAAATGAAATTATTTTCTATAAATAATCGGGTACTCTCAATAAATAGACAGATGGCCCATTGTCTTTTTAAGTATTGAAAATTTTGGGTATTTTGCAGCTGTGGTAATAAAATGTATGTAAATGAAAAACTGCGTCCTTCTCTTAGTGGTGAAATCTTCTAAAGTAGATACCACAATATTTTCCTTCAGAAGCAAACTTGAGGCAACTTTTCAATTATATTTGTTTTCAATATCGTGTCTGTTTGTTTACTCGTATCTATCCGTCTGTCCATGTGTCTATTACACGATTGTAACTTTTGAACCATTAGAGCTAGAGGGCTGAAAATGTGTATAAGTATAGTAGGCAGTGGATCTCAGATAATCAGGGGAAACAAGTGGAGCTACATCCCCCTTACCCCTAGAAAAAAAAAAGTTTACACACCATCTTGTGACATATCAAATTAAGAATGAACTTCCAAGGAGTCCAAACAGATAACAAAAGTTTTTGAGCTAAGAAATTTAAATCTGTTCAGGAGATCTTGAGTTAGTTGACTAATAAAGATGATTTAAATTTTTTTTGAAATTCTATCAAAATTCATCAGGTTTAAATAAGCTCGGCGTGTAATAGGTATTTTATTGATAACCATGTATTTGATGCCTTTTTGAGTTACTTACTCAAACCCTATATGAAACCCTCGCTCAGTCCGAATAGAATGAGTTTTAGATAGATCCAATGAAATACTAGACCGGACATAGAAATCAAATTGAATTAAGAGAGTAAGAAGGGCGAAAGAGACAGATAGGCCAACAGACAGAGAGGGAGATGGACAGATACACAGAAGACATTGAAATTGGAGACCAACAATTGTTTGGTCTCAGATATGACGACTTAGCTTCCTACCATGCTCCTAATAACGAGGAAACAGTAACCAAAAAAAAAACCGCCTACGAAGAGCACTAGAAATGGAAAAATCCGTAGTTGGGCAACCATAAAATGCTAAAAAGGTACACACTTTTTAGTGCTTTTCCTAATGGGTGTCATTGGTTATTTTTAGTTAATCGATTGCATTTATATCTTTATCTCTGTTTTTTTAGGTCCTTGTACCTCTAACGGAAGGATACTGAATTGTATATTGGTTTTTGTTTAAGGCTGGCAACCATTTTATTAATACTGAGGCTGTATATGAATGTTTACAACTTTATGAAAAAAAAAAAAAAAAAATTTCCAAACCATGAATCTTTGAAAGCTTACCTTGCTCGAAAAAAGAAAAAAAAACCCTTACGACTTTACAATACCGTTAAGTATATATTATTGTGAAAAAAAAGCAGCCATTAATAGAATCTTTAGGTTTATTGTTTATTATTTTAAACTCACATACTGCTTGATTCAGCTTTGTACATTAGTAGTAGGTAATGCTACCGCACTGTTGTGTATATACTTACTTACTTATTTAGGTGGCGCTACAGTCCAGGGTGGACCTGGGCCTCAACCAACAAACCTCTCCATCCAGCCCGGTTATGAGCCAGCTGCCTCCAGTTGCGAGCGCCAAGTTGGTTGAGGTCCCTCTCCACTTGTTTGCGCTACCTTCCGCGAGGTCGTCCTCTACTGCGCCGTCCATCCGGGGTGGATTCGAAGACTTTCCGGGCTGGAACGTTGGGCTCCATCCGCTCTGCATGACCCAGTCATATTAGTCGTTGTATATGAACTCTTCTGGCTAAGTCGATGTCGTTGTAAAGGTCGTATAGCTCGGCGTTATATCTTCTCCTCTACTCGCCGTCTATGCAGACGGAAAAAAGGATCACTCGAAGAACTTTTCTCTCAAAGTAACCAAGGGCATCCTTATCCGATTTTGACCAAGTACATGCCTCTGCGCCATACAGCAGGACTGGGATGATTAGCGTCTTATAAAGGGTTACCTTAGTAGTTCGAGATAGGGCTTTGTTACTCAGTCTCCTTCTTAGCCCATAGAAACAACGATTGGCAAGAGTAATTTTTCGTTTGATCTCCCCACTGGTGTCATTTGCGAAGCTCACCATAGAGCCTAGGTAGACAAATTCCTCTACCACCTCAAAATTATATCTGTCTATTGTGGCATTCTGTCCAAGACGCCGATGTTGGGTGTCCTTTTTTGTAGAAAGCATATATTTTGTTTTGCCTTCATTGACCGCTAAACCCATCTTTGCTGCCTCGGTTTCAATACTCGCAAACGCCCCACTGGCGGCCCGCTGAGTTCTTCCGACTATGTCAATGTCGTCGGCATAAGCGATTAGTTGTACAGACTTGTAAAAGATTGTACCTTGTGAGTTTCGTACAATTCTTTCAAGTATAATGTTAAAGAGATCACATGATAGCGCGTCACCTTGTCTAAGATCTTTCCTGACATTGAACGGTTCGGTGGTGTTCTTTCCGACTTTGATGGAGCAGCGAGAGTTCTCCATCGTCATCCTGCATAAACGGACAAGTTTGGCAGGGATGCCAAGACTCGACATGGCTCTATATAACTCGCTATCATAAGCAACATTGAAATCGATGAAAAGGTGGTGCGTATCGATTTCATATTCATGGGTTTTTTTCCAAGATCTGCCGTAGTGTGAATATTTGGTTAATGGTGGACTTACCGGGCCTGGAACCGCACTGATAAGGACCTATCAGGTTATTGACGATCGGTTTAACACGTTCACATAATATGGCAGATAAGATCTTATATGCGATGTTGAGAAGATTTATACCTCTGTAGTTGGCGCAGTTCAGAGGGTCTCCTTTCTTCAGGATCGGGCAAACGATGCTGAGGTTCCATTCGTCGGGCATGCATTCTTCCGACCAGATTTTACAGATGAGCTGGTGCATGCTCCCAATTGTGTATATAAGCTAATAAAAATAAGTTAATTGTCACGTCAGATCCCATAGTGTATATTAATTTTGATACAGACAGTCAGTCACGAAAGTTTACATTCAGCCCTGAAAAGTGGTAGATCAACGTTTATAGACAAAACTTAAATTATATTTTTTTACTAGATAAATGCTATTGCTCAAAACCTTTATTCAAAACAATAAAAAAGTCATCTAAAATTCAACTCTACGTACAAATAAGAAAATAATTATTTTATTAAAAAAAAAAAAAAAAAAAAAAAAAAAAATAAATTTAGTATTTTGTTGGACCACCATTTGATTCGTGAACTGATGTAAGTCTTCTTGGCATGGAACGGACTAGATTTTCGGTTACATCGGGGGTAATCGAAGCCCAAGCATACGAAAAAGCCGTTTTTAAAGACCTCTGATCTTATAGTCTTGAACTTGTGAATCCTGAGTTCCACTTCATCCCCGCTATGTTCTACTACATTCAGATCCGAAGATTGCGAAGGTGGATGAAGTTGTTTTGGGACCGTAAACACCAGCCATTCCTTTATAATTTTCGCCGCATGCTTAGGGTCGTTATCCTGGTGTGGTATCCATCTGTTTTCAGGCCCTAATGCCGCAGCAAAGGTATTCAAGTTCTCACACAAAATATTCAGGTACTGATATCGATCCATATTTCCTTCTATAAAAACGAGTCTTCTGACACCAGAAGATGCAATTGTCCCCCAGACCATCACATGCCCCCACCGTGCTTGACAGTAGGTACCAGGTTCGCTTCCATACTTTTTCCCTGCCATCGGATCAGAATACATTAAACTTACTTTCGTTCGTAAAAAGTACTGTTTGCCTTCGATATGTAGAGATTTGTGAACTCTAAGCGGTTTTGGCGGTTAGCTTCACAGAGTTTTTTCCTTGGAACTCTTCCATTAAATCCTTCCGATCTTAAAACCCTACGCATAGCTTCTGAATGAACTTCTTTACCCGATGTACGAGTATTCGCAATGTCTTTCGAAAATTTTGGAGCTCTAATTCGGGGATTAACGGCAACTTTACGGATGATAGTTCGGATATTGGTATTACAAATTTTTTTTTTTTTTAACGGCCAGAACGGGCTTTATTCGAAACGATTTTTGTATTATTGTCTCAACAGTCGCACGACCTTTAACCACGATTTTTGATATTTCATCATAACTTCGAAAAGGGTACGGCACTTACAACAAATAAAACGTAATTAAGAATTAATAAATGAGAATTCGCATTTGCCGGAAAAAAGCAGCGGTACGAGTACTTTATTCGGTCGAATAGGATATTCTTCTGGAATGCAGCTGTACTCGTATGTAGACCTTCATGAGTTAAATTTTTGTTTTCCTTAAATTATTGTGCGGAAATAACATTTTAATATTTGGAATCATGCTTTTGAACAATAACATGTTGTCCATTAAAAAAACTAAATTTAAATTTTGTCCATAAGCGTTGATCTAGCACTTTTCAGGGCTGTATGTAGACTTTCGTGATTGTCTCTAGTTTGTAACATAGAGAAATAATAAAGGTAGCTCCCACATTTTTTATCACCACCAAAAGTCTGCCCATATGTCATAAATTTCTGGGCCTTAAATTTTGAGCTTAAAAATACTAAATTTGGTATATGTGATAGTATGTTTGCTACCAATTTTCGTCAACTAAATACATTTCGCAATGCTTTGGGAAATGTATTAGTTTTAATCTTTATAAATGAACAGCTTAAGGCTTCTCTGAGCCCAGCTGATTTCCCTTTGCTTAATAATAGTATTTTCCACGATTTTGAAACCTCTGATCTCAGATTCCGAAGTATTAAGTTCGATTTCATTAGAGCAGACTATAATGCCATACATATTTTTTTAAGCTCGGTAAATTGGCAAAATATTTTAAACTTTGAAAATTTAGAGATTGCGTTCACCGAGTTTAGAAAAATAATTGAGTACGTGATTTCTAGGTTTGTGCCAACTAAGCGAGTAAAACGATCTAATAAGCCCATTTGGTTTAACTAAAGTTTATCTAGGATAAAGAATACTATGAATAAAGTTTGTAAACTAAGTAAATTTGATCCTAATGTGCGTAATGAATTTCTGCGATTACGTAAAGAATAAGTTTTTTTAAAGAAATTTGTTTATAGTCGATTTGTTGCTTCTATCCAAAAGTCTTTTGGTCATTCATAAACACCGAGCGAAAATCTATTTGTTTACCATCTATTATGACATATAAAAATGTTAATAGTGACAAACTAAATGAAATATGTAAAATGTTTGCAACATTTTTCCAATCTAATTTCGTAAATGAGACTATTGATTGTAGTTCATTTTCCAGCAGTGACCGAATTGCGAATTTGGGGTCTTTATCTTTAACAGAAGATGATATATTTATTGAACTGTCATCACTAGAGTCTAGCATAAGTATTGCAATCGACAATTTTCCGTCATTATTTTTTAAAGCTTGTAAGAATAGCTTGGTTTACCCACTTAAGATTATTTTTAATATGTCTCTAAAGTTGGGTGATTTTCTTGATTGCTGGAAACATTCATTTATTACTCCTATTCACAAATCTGGTTCTAAGGGAAACATTGAAAACTATAGGCCTATAGGCAAATTACAATTGATTCCAAACATTTTTGAAGCTGTTTTAAAAAAAAAGGCTATATGCTATTGTGCGTAACCAAATTTCTCAATACCAAAATGGTTTCATGAGTGGTAGATCGACTGCAACAAATTTAGCAATTTGGCCAGTATTTTAAGTTGGATTGCCAGTTACTTGATGAATCGCAAGCAATATGTAAAAATTGGCTCTGTTTGCTCAAAGGAGATTCTGAATTACTCAGGTGTTCCTCAGGGCAGCCATATTGGTCCGCTCCTTTTCTTCTTTTTATAAACGACCTTCCGTCGGTTGTATTAACATCCAAATGTCTTTTATATGCAGACCATCTAAAAATATTTAGTTCCGTAAATATCTTAATCGTATTAATGACTGGTGTTCTTTGAATGGTTTATATTCCAATATAAATAAATGTTCAGTTATAACTTTCAATACAATAAAGTTCCCAATTATCTTTGATTACAGTGTGTTTGTGTGTATGTTTTGGTGCAGTCTATCGAGCCTCGTAACAGTGTCTTCATATATCATAGATTTTGGATCACACTTCCGAACTTCAGCGTCATGCCCATATTGTACAGCTTATACATTAAAGCGTTTCGAGTAACTGGTCATAAAGACTTAGGAATAATTTTTGATGCCTATTTCAATTTTTCGTTACATATGGATTATATGATCGGCAAGGCAAATCGCGTTTTTTATTTCGTAATTCCAAGGACTTTTATGATCCTTACATCCTTAGGTTATATTAGAATATTGCTGTATTATTTGGAACCCTTATTATCGCAATCATGAATTACGTATTGAGAGAATTCAAAAACGATTTATGAAGAATGAATTGGAAAAATGATGTGCCTTCTTATGAAGCAAGATATGCGCTTATTAATTTAAAACCGCTTACTGAAAGAAGAACTTATTACTCGGTACTTTTTGCTCACGATATAATAACCGCTCATATTGATTGTTCGCTTTTACTATCGATGTTTAATATGTATGCTCCTATTCGCATTTCTAGACACGAATTATGGACGAAATGATCCTATAACTACGGCTTGTGTCAATTACAATTTGTATAGAAACGCTATTGATTTCAATATGTCTAGATTGCTTTATAAAACTGCTATCATGAATTCTTTATAATTTAATTTAATTGTAATCATTCAAATATATATAACTAATTAATAATTTTGTAAATTACTAGAAGTAGTCTATAATAAGATTGTAACTTAAAAGACGAAATGAATAAATAAATAAATAAATATATAACCTGCCTATGACCCGAAGCAGTACAAGTATTAAGATTTTTAAAATCCACTCATGGACGTGCCCACTTTTTAAACAAAATTGCCTTTTATGAATATTATTACTAGAAACTGAAAAATATCGTACATTTGTATTGTTCACATTCTTTACAATTCGTCCATACTTTATGAATTATCACACCTACTTTTGGGGGGCGTTTTCTTAAAAAAAGACGTATTTTGCTTTCTAAGAGTTATTTACAGTGACGATTAAGTAAAGGCGAAAGACTTGCCATTCTCGGTATGTGTACTCGTAATAATAACTATCTTCGATGGAATATCCACATATTCGAGGTCTAACTGCAAAATGTCTAGTATTCCAGTGCAAGCAATATTTTACGCCATCTGGTCTCAATTTATAAGACATTCATCCGCCCAATATAATGCCCACATCTGGTCTGGCGCACTCAAGATCGTTCTGCACATTCTAGATAGGGTATAGAAGTGTGCGTTAAAACTTGTAGGTGATAGAGACTTTCTGAACTCCATAAATTCGCTCGAACATCCTAGAAATGTCACGTGTCTTACCCTATTTTATTGCTTTTTTTATAAAAAAAAAATGATGCTTTTCTGTATGTTTTTTTTTTTAACTATTTATTATACACAATTTTATAATTATGTATCTACTATCAATTTACTTTAACAAATCTAATATTCGTGGGTATTTTTGTTTTTTGCAGACCAAAACGACGATCAAGGGAAAAAGCAATAAGATAAACGAAACATGTCCATTAGATAAATAAAAGCCTCAGAAATCAAATTTTTGTGTGTTACTACACTAAAATCCGTATTTATTTTTTATATCAACGAACTTTTATTAGAATCGTTTAAAAAAAAGTATAATTTGCATCCTGCATCACTTTAAGAGGGCCATTACCATTAGCCAATGCACATGGAAATGGGAGAACGTTTCAACTTTTTTGTTCATATTATTGTCGCTGTCGTTATTTTGAACTCAACTGACGGTGAATCTATACAGTTTGCCGTTGTAGGTGAAACAAATACATCCGGTATTGGCATTGACGAAATTGCTGCACCTTCAATAGGATGGCGTGAACCAACGCTATCGACTTTACCTACTACAGCTGATTTAGAACAAAGTACAACAACATTATCTGCTACACCAATAAGGCCTTTGAAAACCCAATTAGTTGATCAGAATGATGGTGATCATGAAACTGAACCTAGTTTTCGGAGGTACGATAATATTGGTCATCTTTCCTCTAGTACCGATAAAGTACTGCAGCCAACGATAATTCAATTCGTAAAACAAGAGACAACTGAGCGATTTCCAATCACCCGTTCCTCATATACAATAACCTCCCCTTCACCAGAAACCCAGATTTCATTACTGACCCTATCATCATCAGCGCTTTCCTTTTTACCTGCAAATCTCTGGAGCAGTATAACACCAGCAGTGAAAACAACGAACACGAATATTGTTGAAAGGCCTAGCACAAGTACAGAAACAGATGCAATTCTTTACAGTTTTCAAAATGCCACTAGCAACAGAAGTTCAAAAAGTGTTTATGTGCCACCTACGAACAGCAACTATTTTATGACACCTACAATAACGACAGCAACTTCAGGACCGGCATCAACATCTACAGTGAATATTGGCAACACAACAACGCTGTGGCCAGTGAAGCATGCTTCAGTTGTAGAAGGTGATGTCGTACTTGGTGGCCTCATGATGGTGCACTCAAGGGAAGATAGCATAACATGCGGGCCAATAATGCCACAAGGTGGCATACAAGCTCTCGAGGCGATGCTATACACATTGGACCAAGTAAATAATAATCAGTTATTACCGAACATTACATTAGGTGCGCATATACTGGATGATTGTGATAAGGATACATACGGACTGGAGATGGCGGTAGACTTTATTAAAGGTGAGATGAATTAATTTTGCTGATTTATTACATTCTAAAAAAGATCCTGATTTTATGGAAATTTTGTCATATTTCCCCATAAGAAATTTTGTTAGAAGTTGCCATTTGAATAATTTAATAGTATCCTCAGATAGGATACCTGAAACACTTGAAGTAAACTGAATGTATAATTTCAGAGCAATTTAATTTCTTATAAGATCTTATAAGTTTATTTTTATATACACAATATGACTTGGTAGTATATTTTGTTATGTACCTTACGTATAATGCATAAACAGAATATATTAACTTGGTGCAATATTTATAGGTAGAATCGATTATGAAACATGAGATTGCCGTTCCGTGTTTGTAGATTCCGTATGCACTATACAGCAAATAAACCGGGCCACCCGCTACCTTGGAACTCTGATTCAGTTTTCTCAACAAATATAAAACTTACAACTATTAAAGTTGTACCTACAGAAAGTGCGTTTCATTCTGATTAAAATGACTTTAAATTTATTCTTAAGTACCGTTAACTCACATTGTAATCAAGCAGCAAACTAGATTTCGGAATTACCGTTCTTTTTTCTACAATGAGGTCAGTCAGTGTCTGTTATCATTTTTTTTAGTTTTTGTCCATCGATTGCACAGCTGTTTTTGCGATTTTTTTCGGTAAATAATGGATACGACACCTCAGGAAGCAGCTCAAGCTGTAGCACTACTTCAGCATGGTTTTGCGCTACGTGAGGTCGCTCGAAGACTGCAAATAAGCAGATCTTCGGTGCAACGAGTTTACAGAAGATACCTAGAGACTGGAGCATTCGATCAACGTCCAGGTACGGGCAGACCTAGGGCTACATCAGCAGCAGATGATCGCTGTATTAAACTTACTGTTCTGCGAAATCGCCGCCTCAATGCAGTTCAAGTCCAACAAAGTCTGCGTGATGAACACCATGTGTTCATAAGTTCAGATACCGTCAGAAGGAGACTTTCTGAACAGAACCTGAGTCCAAAGAGAGCTGCAACAGGCCCAGCATTAACGGTAGCTCACCATCGAGCACGGCTGGAATTTGCTCGAGAGCATAGGGATTGGACTTTAGAGTAGTGGGGTAATGTACTCTTTACTGATGAGACCAGGGTGAGTCTATATGGAAGTGATCGACGTCAGAGAGTATATCGTCGCGGTGGTGAACGTTATTCTCAACGTTGCATCGGGGAAACCGTTGCTTATGGAGGAGGATCTGTAATACCCTGGGGCGGCATCTCCTTAACCACCAATACAGCTATAGTTTTCATCGAACCGACGGGCCGTACACGTGGATAGACTTCGCATCGCTACATTACTGAAATCCTCGCAGACCATGTTGTACCTTATGCAGGATATGCATTTAATGCATGATAATGCACGGCCTCATGTTGCTCATGTGGTGAGCCAGTATCTACGCGACGTCGGCATTCGTACGATGGACTGCCCAGCTCGAAGCCCGGACTTGAATCCGATAGAACACTTATGGGATGAACTGAAACGTCGGGTTCGAGCCCGGGTACCTGCTCCAACAAGGCTTCCAGAGCTGCTAATCGCAGTTGAAGAAGAGTGGAATCCAATTCCTCAAGATTTCATCGTCAGGCTCGTGAGGTTGATGAATACAAGGATGCTGGCAGTTATCCGAGCAAGGGGAGGCAATACTAAATACTGACCAAAAACTTTTTTTTAATTTTTTCTTTGTTATTGGATTTAATTTTTTTTTTTTCATTTTATGATTACTTAAATTAGCACAACTGAAAAACGACTCTTTTTTGTATAATCTTAAATAAATACTAAATAAATTTAATAATCCCAATGAGTTTCCATTCCATTTAATCAATAGTTCTGACGGTACCACTTTTTTAGTTGTATGTTTTATACTTTTAAAGAAAATCGAATCAGAGTTCGAAAGTAGCGGATGGTCCGGTTTATTTGCTGTCTAGTGTATTTGTTATGTAATTTGTTTAGGATAAAATTATACAATACGCCCACTTTCAAAGCATTCTCAATAGAACGCTTCTTGGCCACAGCTGTTGCAATTTGGCATGTTCACTGTGGAAAATTCGTGAAACTAACCCAGGCACAATGTGCACTCAATTAAATCTTTTGAAGAATCGGTCTTGTAATCATTTTCAGTACACTCGATGCACTTGTCACTATTACTCGTATCTTCATCTGAAATTTCGTCTTCGATTGTGTTCATTTTGTAATCGGCCTAGTCCAAACTACAATACTTTCGGAAGAAGATGTTCTATTCGTTCTCTTTTTCTTTTCTTTTGTTGTAATTTCTGGTTCTTTGCTTCTTCTTTTGTTTTTTTTTTATTTTCAGCCATAATTTTTCGTTTGTGCATGTTATCTGGTGAATGTGAATACAACTGCCTTTTGTTTCCTTTTTGAAGCCACGAGCGGTATTTTTGGGACTGGATGGATTTCGGTTAGAATTTTTGAGGGTTTTGTTTTTCTTGCTGATGAACCTGGTTTGGGTTAAACTTCGCCCGGTTGTGGCATAGAACTTTCAGTAATTGTACAGATTCCACATTTTCTTGATAAGTTTCAATCAATATCTATTCATGCCATGCATTTGACAATGAATAAAAGCGTTCTGGAATGGCACTCTCCTGTTGATTTTAAAATAGAAATACCATTGGACACGCTCGCAGCTCCCCCCCAATCTTTTTCTATTAATTTAGATGCATCGTACCTAGTTAGTCTTTTATCTTTATTATTGATCATTCAGGTTTTTGCCTCCTGCGTAAAAAAGGTTTTCAATGGCTTGAAAGAAGATCTATCGAGCGGTTGCAGTGAATCATGTGGATAGAAAGGTACAGAAATATAATATTATTCTGTTCAGCCATCTCCAACAATTGAATGTTATTGCTATGCGAACTGTGGCTATCAAGTATTAGTAAAGCTTTTCCTGGAGGTTTTTTACGAATAAATCTTTCCTCGAACCGTTTTCTGAACTGGGTTGAAGACCATCGAAAAATTGAGGCTGGATCTAAGTGCCTTTAAAAATTAAAACGGGTGGCAAAAAGCTACCTTCGGCATTGCAGCAAGCTATGATACGAGTAGTAACATTTTCTCCCTTTTCATTACTTGTAAGCGTGTAAACATCCTTGGTTCCTTTTGAAGCCAAAAGGTCATGGCCTTGATAAATTTTGTTGTTGAAAAACTCTTTGACGTCGACTCGGTTCATACTATAAGTTCCTGCTAGTGATAAGTCTTGTATTTATTTCAGTATTGCGTTTTAAAAAACCATTATGCCAAACATTACCAGCTGTTTGAGTGATGTCGGAGAAAGGGTGTTTTACGCCAAGACGATCAGCCAACTAAGGAGCAAAACCAACTTTCTCCAATTTCTCTATACTACGAGTATGTGCAACCAATTTTTTCCTCCTGCTCTAAACATAAATCTGTTGATCGACTAAGAGGTATCTTCGATTTTCCTGTTAAAAGATATCTCCATAGAGATCTGGAAGGTATACTTTCTCCATCGCTTCCGTCATACCTTTCTTAGACTATGATGCCCACAGTGTAGGCCTGGTGTAATTTCGTGGCATTTCTATTAACAATAAGCAAAGAAGAAAGCGCTGATAAGGGTATATTTCAATCTATTGGGTGAGACTTATACTACTACGGCGTTTTGTAAATTTCTTAGTGCAAAACACCCCATGACAAATATGGAAACCCCATTCGATTTTAAGAGATAAACAAAACCGTACTAAATAGCTTATTTCACATAGTTAAGAAAGTTTAGAAAAATAGACTCTGTAACACTTAATTTTTTTTATTAATGAATTTTGCTTAAATAAGTACAAATGTTTAACAACTTATTTCTGTTTTTTATTTGTTATAAATGGTGAACCATGAATATGAGAGAGGTGTTGGTTTACGTGTTCATCGCGGTAAAGTGCTCCAAAAGGCTGAACTATAATAGAAGAACGGTTTCGTACGACCACTTCCGAAACAGTGCGCATACAAAGGATTTGTATTGTGTAACCATAATAGCTTTTTGCTTCGATTCTTTAAGTTTTCGTTCACTTTTGTATGTATGAAGATTTGACAAGCGGTCCCCATCTAAGTATTAACAGCGCCCGATGGTGCTTGATTTCGGTGATCGGTAGAGAACGTTTGCTTCCGAACACATACGCCTATTATGGGCTACTTGAGCAATTGACAGTACTGAAAGAAACTTAACGTAGAATTATGACATTAGCTTCCGATTGCTTCCGACTATTATAGTTCAGGCTAAAGACTGTTCAAACAAAGTGGCTTAACTCGAGAAAAGTATTATCGGCTACCGGCTCACTCTCTTTACTTTGTCTTCTTTAAAAGACGAAGCTTGAGAGAGAACTGGACTTGACGACGCGGTACTGTACCCTGTTTACAAGTGGACTTGATTATCAAGAAAGCTTGTAAAACTGGTGGTTAACAAAAAAAAATATTAGGGACTTATATGTAATAATACTATTTTCTAAAGATGTAAATCACTTTTGTGTAATGTATTGTGTTTCTAAACAAATGACATTTTTATTGTACTCACTGCAATATATTTTGGTACTAAAAATCTTTTTCATACAATATTTCGCGAGTAGACAAAGAAAACAGAACCGTTTACTAGCACAGTTGGTGTGGGACTGAAACTGGTCCGAATACGAGTACGTTTGGTTGCAGTACACTTGGATACGTGGCAGACTAGTGGGGCGTTTTGTATAGTTTTACCCTAATCTTTTCTAAGACGAGCAGAATCTAAGATGCTGGTTAGCGGCTCGAGACTTCGCTTTTGAAAACCTGAGGTTTATAGTTAAATTATGTCTTCTGAATAGGGAAGCTCATATTTAAATATTTGCAAATTTGCTTCACTTCTTTTTTCTTTTGGATTTTGTTCAGGGTTCCGGTACTTACAAGGAAAAAAGTAAGAATGGAACCCTGATACTGAAAGAGATTTTATCTGGCAGACTGTTCACCTGTCCATTTGTCTGTCATTAAAAACTTTTGAACCGTCAGACGCAAAAGGTTGAACATTTGTAAAATCTGGTACTCGGAATATATTCACTGTAACTCAAATTTAAAATTTAAACAAAAATTTTTGGAGGTGTTTTCGAGAAAATCGATTTTTTTCAAAATCATCCCTTAGAAAAGTACCGTTAATTTTGTGGTTAGAATGAAAATTCCGATTTCGCCTCGAATTGTGACCGCACAGATTCTAGATCTGAAGTTTAAAGACCTTCGTCCAGCTGTCTTACAGTGGAGTTTTTTTTTCGCCTAGGGTAGGGAAAAAATCTCCAAAAGGGAAAAGGACCATAAAACGGGTGCTCATAGTAGTGTGGGTTATTTACCGACTAAAAAAACCTCCCTTCAAAACTTTTTTTCTTACTGCAACTTACTATGATAATTATTGATTTAACAAGCAGTTTTCATATAAAAAGATAAAAATGTTTGGCAGGTATCTTTCCATCTAGGCATTTAGCCTCGTTTGAAAAAGGAATTCGGAAGGAATGGATAAAGATAGGTAAATTATTTACTTTTTTATGGGTCAAATTTACATGAACAGATTTGGTATCGTTGAGCAACTTTTTAGTCGTTTCTTCGATATTTTTTCTTGTCGCCAAAATGGCAGTGTCATCGGCAAATGTACCTAATGTGGTGCGTTATATCAGGAGTGTACAACAGATACAAGAGCGGACCTAGAACATTTCTTTAAATTGTGAATGGCACTCCAAAATGGCATATAAATGTCTTGGCAAAACTTGTCACAATTTGAGCTTCCAGCCTTCGTGCCACACCTAATGAAAGGCTTGAGAAACGTCCAGAAATACGCTTGAGCAAATCTTCTTTTCTTCAAAAGCGTTTTCAATTACATCGTGTTAGATGCAAGTTTCTGGAACAGGTTGTTTCTGGTTTTGAGTTTTTTTTTGCAGATTTTTTGGCAATGTGGCTTGAATGTCAAGGTTGCTGCTTACAAGTATATGGACGAACAATGCCGTTGAATTAAATTTCCAATGGTCGGCAAGCTAATTGGTTATTTAAAGCATGACGAATCAATTTTTCTTAGCCTTGGTGTTAGACTCCATTTTCTGAATTATTTTCCCAGGAGTTCCAGATCTTTAGTGAGCGTTTCTTCAATAAAGGCTATATTATGGCTCCGTATGGTAATAGCTAGATCGTCTGCATAAGCGAATTTATTGGACAGCGTTTCCGGCATATAATGGGTTTACAGATTGAATAACAGTGGAACTAGAACTGGCCCTTGAGGTAGACCGTTGTTGAGTTGTCTGGCTTTACTCGCACTGTCGTTGATGGAAACTTGAAATGATCGATTGCTGAGCATATTGTTAATGAGGTTTGCTATTTAAATACAAACGAGTAGGACAACTTTTAAAAGTTTAAAAATCATGCATGCGCGCTAGACTGCGTCGTAAGCCTTTAGTCTTTAGGTAGGGTAGGGTTACGGATAATAGGATGTTGGTAAAGGAACCTAGCCTTTGTGTTTCTGCATAATTTTTTATAAATTCTTGGTAAATTTCGTTAGTCCCTGCAGCTTTCCCAGATTTGCAGTAAGCAATGGCAACTTCTAGCTTAGGAATTAAGAAGGCTCATCAGTGTTCAGTTGCCGCCTTAAGTTAATTCAAAGATTTATTGATGGACCTTGTGTGAGCTTTGTCGAACTTGGCTTTGGAAGTTTCCACAATGCGGTTTGCGACAATTCTGAGTCAATCTTGAGCTTATGAGACGAGATGGAGTAAGTGCCTCATAGATGGAGAAGTAGTCTCCAAAGTTTCCTGCTAGAACGTGTGAAGTCTTAGTTTTCCGTTGTTTGCTTCTGTCGGATCAAGCGCGATCTATCGAGGAATTGCAAGAGTTCCTCTGCAATTTCTTGGTCACCATTTTGTGCGAATTCTTGGTATAGTATATCGCATTCTTCACCCCAACCTGGAATGTGTTTTTTTTTTTCGAAAGCCGCGAGGAATAAATTTCTTCGCAAGACGGACTACGGTGTCGTAGGAATCTAGCAGACATTAGAATCAAGCTCCGAGGTAAAGCCTTGCCATCTTGCGTTATGGAAATTCCATCTTGGTCGAAGAGGTGTTGCTATGCGGAAAGTCGTGTATTTGTTGTGGTTTATCTCCGCAATTGTATGTAGCGAAACAGCGATCGGAGTTAAGGTTCTTACGCCACTTCCTTAAGTAAAATGTTCCTTTATCCTTGGCATTGAAAATTAGTGATAGGTTATGTGTTTCTGCCCAGTCAGCTAGTTCTGTGCCGTTTTCGTCATCTGCTTGATACTTCCCGGCATAAATTGCTAAGTGCTGAAATACGGGGATCACCTTAGTAGGCCATAGGATTCTCGGAGGTTCGTAGATGTTTACAATTGTTAAGCCAGATACTGATATTGCTACCAGGAACAGATTACCGCTGTCTTTGGGTTCTACGAGGCTTGCTTCTTTTATGGCAGATCTTACATATGTAGCAATGTCATGTCGTAGGCTTGGTGGTGAAGGGCTCCTTCGAGTGTGATTTTCTTCCGGGCAGAGAAGTTTGGAGGAGTAACGTCAATTTTATTTTTCTCAAGTAATCGGCAGAGATGGTCGCATTTTGCTGTGCTTATGCCTTCGATGTTCAATAGGCAGATGCTAACAGAGGGTCCAATATATTTTGTCAAGTGACGTGGAGAAGTACCAGTTAAGTGATTGGCATCCGATTGAATGTGCATCTAATATAGTGAATTGTTGAAGTTACAGTTTTCCCGGGAGTTCAGTATCTCTTTGAATATGTTCGGCATTCAGATGTGAATAGACATTTAGAGTTAGCCAGGGTGCAGCGGGTGGAGTTTGTCTATTCTTCGCTCCATTTTATTCAGTAATACATCCATAATTTCCCCGAATTTGGGTACTCACTTCTTAATTTATTTTCTGTAGTGGATGCTGAGTTAATGAACAATATTTATTTATATTATCAGAGTTTCAAATTGGGAGAAAAGTAAAAACAAAAGAACATCAAACCGAGAAGAAAAAATGAGTATATTTCTTTAAAAATGTAAGAAATTTCTTAAGATCGCAGCAAAGTGCCACGTGTCGCTGACTGAAGCTCTGGAAATCGAGAGTATCTAACCATATAAATATGTAGTGCTGAATGCTTTCTAATGAAGTGATGGCTGTGATTATTAAGACTAGATGCCCATGTTTTTTTTTCATGTAAAGAAATAAAACATACCATGGACTACTTTTTCGGCAACGTAATTTTACCTGTGTTTATCTTTTATTTTATTTATTTTTGTAATAAAACACAAACTTTACTCCTATCCATTTATCAAATTGGTGTTGAATTAATTAAGTAAAACTAGCTACGCCTGTTCTAAAGACATTCTTACGTTTAAATTGTGCCTGTCTCCGCTTTTATTTATTTTCTTTTTTAAGGACAGCTTATAGCCAAAACTTTTCTGATTAATAGGTTTCTTGTTCAAGAGGGAACAATTTATATTAAGCTGATATAACTGCTTCATCTCAAAATTTGCACACTTCACTTTTATTCATTAATCATTGAGAAACAGAACCCATCATGATTCGATATTTTCTCTTCAGTTTTTGTCGGAACTATTTACTAAACTATCACTATTCAAACCTATACTGGTACGAGTACATAAATTATTATTCTTGCTCTAGTTGGCTCCAGTCTCCTTATCATTCTTCAATTTCAAATAAACTTTATTTTCTTTTACTTTAGTAGAGGGAACTCGTAGTTCCAAGAGAAAGAATGAAGTTCATAGAGATACTATCACGATTCTGAGAATACATTTATGGTTTTCATTGGGTTTGAGCAGGTACATACGAGTAAATGCACTTTAACCTTTCCGTTTTGGCAGAGACCATACGTACTGGAAAAAAAGGAAAGTCAGTGGAGTTCAATTATTTTGATTAATGGACGAAAGAGAGGGCGATGCAAAAAGCGCAATAACGACCTTTATAAAAAAATGAATTTGAGTACCCTACACAAACTCTTAAGGCACAGTTGAAAAAGATTGATGTCGTTTTCAATACAATTGGGAATAATATCTTCTCACTAGGAATAATAAACGAGTACATTTTATATTGTGCATCAGAATTGCGATATAATTTTAGTTCAAGTTTTAAACAATGCTTTAAAGTACCCCAACACTTACGTAGATTCAGAAGCGAAAAGTAGGTACGAGTGCTTTGATTTGATTGGGAACACTCTGAGCTTTTTAGTTAAAATTCAATTCAATTTAAATTTTTAGAAATGTCAAAAATAGCTCGTTGAAAGCAAACACTTTTCGATTTCAAAAAATTTTGCATTTAAATAATCAGATCTATGGGCAGTTTTTGTAAATTTGTAATAATCTACTCCTATCTTGGGACTATTTTCCTTACAAAATGTTTTCTGTTAATCCTTAAAAAATTTTGGTATAAGCGCTTTTAGGAAAATAGTTTTTCTGGTTTCTTATGATTCCAAAGTGTTTATTTTTTTTTATTTTTTGGAAATTGTGGCTTTTAGCGGATGTGCAGTATACCTATTACACATTGGGTCTGAATGCAGCAACAATTGTCCCAAAATATTCAAATTTTCCAAAACGAAAAAATCAACTATTTGTAAAAAAAATATATTTACATACTTCAGTAGTACTTATAACAAGAAAAATACAAAAAAAAAGTGCACGTCGCACGTATTTGCACCTATGTAGGTATACTTGGTCCTGCCATAAATTTGATTACAAAACTTACAGCGCAAACTGTACTGCAGTTCTTCAAGGGAATGACATATGCAGCAAACATGATGCCTCTCTGGTGGAAGATAATGCAACATCGTGGAGGGAAAACCTACAGAACCTGCTCATAAAGCAAGAGCTATCCATCCAAGATTTTAAAGCTAAAGCGTAGCACAGTCAAACCTGGCATTCGTATCGAAAGTTTGGAAAAAAAAAAATTAATTCAATGACCAAAACATCATAGATACAATCTCTACAATTTTTAAGGCTAGAGACTATCTTTTACATTTAAATTATAAGCCATATAGATCTGAACGCAATGAGAAATGCACTTTGTGTAATTTGCGAGTAAGGGAAGACATTGCATGTCCCATCCTAAAGCAAATAAGAAGAGCGCATTGAGTAGAAGACAAGTTACCGACAAACCAGATTAACCCAATTCTAAATGGCCAAGACTGGAAAGTTTTGTATAATTATCTAAGGATTGCTCTAAAGTACCACAAACAGATAATAGATGAAATTGTATCCTTAAATATTTGATCTAGTTTAGCTTCGTAGTTGTATTATGCCAATGCCAAAATTTGTGAAACTATAAACTTTTGTTAGAAGCTATTTTTATCGTAAATAAAAAAAAAATCACATTACTACTACTACTCATAGGTATAGGTCCATGTAGGGTTTAGCACTGCTTATATACGTATGAAAGCAATTTGGTATATACTTATGCTTAACTTCGAATGTCTTTCAAATAGCCAATACAATTGTCCTGAGAATTGAGTTCCTTTTTAATGTGCTTTAATTTTGAGTATTAAGTTCCACGCTTAACACGGAAAAGTCTGTTCGCAAGATAAGATTTTAAAATCTTGTATAACCGTTCCGGAAGAACCTGTCTTAGCTTATATTTCAATACTTTGTGCTAAACTTTGTTGAAAGCTTGAGAGAAGTCATAAAACCGCTAGAACATATCTTTTCCCCTTGGCTTAAATGTTCTTTCATTCATTTTTTCATTTTGTGGTTAAAAATCACGGCCAACCCGTCCGAAGAGCCCTCACCCATAATGGAAGCTATTGGACCGACGGGTAGTGGGTTAGCTGTGGATTCACCACCATTTTTTATTAGTATTTTAAATACTTTCAAATTTACATAAAAAAAAAAATAAAAAATATACTTAAAGTATTATCTAATAGTGATAGTCTGTTCTTCAATACTTTGTGCCAAACTTTGTCGAAAGCTTCAGAGAAGTCATAAAACCTCTAGAACATATCTTTTTCGCTTGTTTTAAATGTTCTTTCATTCATTTTTTCATTTTGTGGTTAAAAATCACGGCCAACCCGTCCGAAGAGCCCTCACCCATAATGGAAGCTATTGGACCGACGGGTAGTGGGTTAGATGTGGATTCACCACCATTTTTTATTAGTATTTTAAATACTTTCAAATTTACATAAAAAGAAAAAGAAAAAAAATTTACTTAAAGTATTATCTAATAGTGATACAATACACAAAAAAATAATCGAAAAATCATAATATTAGTAATAACATTCAGGTGCTAGTTTTGACAAACGCAATGCATTTTTTTTTTGAAAATTCTGGGATTGGCTTCATTTTTTATGTCATTTGGTAGCTTGTTAAAAAGACATAAGCCCTCATAAATAAAAGTGTTTTGACCTGCCGCTGTATTTTGAAACCCCACTCTGAAGTTGTTGGCATTACGTAAAGGGTATGGCTGCACCTCTCCGACTCGTCTGACACCCCTTGTTAGAAACCCTGGCCGTATTTAACCTTGAAAACAGCTAAAAGTGTATTAAGCTCAAGTCTTTGTTTTATACTTAACCATTTAAGGGCATCCAGCATGCATCTGATTGGTGTATATCTATTACATTTTAAAATACTTCTCATCGCTTTATTTTGAAGCTTTTGGAGCCTTTCCAGTTGACCCTGGTTGCAGCAAGAGTATAAAATTGTGCCACAGTACTCAAAATGTGGTTTCACTATGGCATTGTATACTATCACAGCTGTTATGCTATCCATCTTCTTTCTTATTCGTTTGAAAAATACAATTTTTTGCCAATTTTCTTGCATATGTAATCTATATGTTCATTAAAGTTCAGCTCTTTATCAATAATCATTCCTAAGTATTTAATGCTACTGACGTTTTCAATTTTTTTACCATTTATTTCAATGCAAGTCTCGTTATTTGAATTCAAATTCATTAACTTTGTTTTTTGTTCATTTAATTTTAATTTGTTCATCTTTAGCCATCTAATTATGAGTTCAATGTCGCATGTCAGTTTGTATTTGCATTCTTCTGCGTCTTTTCCTTCAGCGTAAATCAATGTGTCATCCGCGTATAGGACAATTTTCTTCTAGGTGCTCGTCAAATAAATCCGCCTTTTCATTATCTCCTTTTGTCCATTCGCTATTGTTTTTTCCTGTGTGGCGATTGCATTTCAGATTTGTTGATACCTGAGGTGAGTCAAAAAGACCAATAAATGGACGCGGTGTTGTGGTTCGATTCATAGAGTGCTCAATACAGTCTTTAATGAACAGGAAGGACCCACCTCTAGCCCTTTCGGTTGGATGGTATGCGTGAACCTTTTATTTTTGCATGAGATACCTTTGTCAAATTTATACGAGTATATTAGGTGGAATTTTCCGATGTTTATACTCGAGTTTGCTCAATTTTTCCAATATGAGCTTATTTATCTTGCTATGGTCCTCAAGTTTCACGAGAAATATAGAGAAAACTTGGAAGATTGGATCTGACGTAATACCGCTTTATTTATTTCCTTTCAATGGGACTTGCTTCTACCTTTGTACATCAACAAATGGCGGCTTTTCCATTGGAACTTTTTCATGTTCATCCTTCGTTTTTTCCTTTTTACTTTCTTTAAATTATTTTGCTGGGCGTACGATGTTTAAGCGTATCCTGCATTTTTTGGAGCTCTTTGGCCACTTCGCAACATCGATCGTTCGTTGGGTTCTTTCTTTTACCATTTATGTAAGTTACTGGGTCTGCTTATTTAAATCTCACTCTCCCGAGAGAAGTTTACCGGCAAATTCAGTGAGGGACCGATCTTGTGCTCTTGCGCATAGATTCGATTTTTACCACGATGTTTAGAATAGTTTTAAATTTAAAGTAAATGACGATTATATTCTCGTTTTTATCAAAACTAGGCATAAAAAGCGGAAGTCCACGCCTAACCAAGATATCACATTATTGCGGAATGATGTTACCTTAAATTTCGTCCGTAAATTATACTCCGTAATTCCGATGAGATTTATTGGGGGCGGAAGACTTAATTTTGCTTAAACTTGTTTCTTTCCCAACTCTGCGCTTGTCTTCTTTTTGTAGCTCGACTTCGGGTGAAGGACCGGTTCTTCGTCTCTTGCCAGGTCTTTGTTTGAGGCCTTAGTCGTTTCACGTGTTAGCTCTTTTCCTTCCGTACGATATTCACTACTAGTTGAGCGTTGTGGGCTACCTTTGCGTTCTTTTTGGAGATGCGAGATGCCCTGTTTTCTACCTCTTTCTTAAGCTCTTGGTCGATGCGGAGTTGGTTTTTTTCCTCCTCAAAGCTTTCACTTCTTCACTTCTTTTCCGAAGACATTCAATCTTGGTGGTAGAGATCAAGATACCCTCCACTTGTTATAGAAGGGTTACATGACTGTAGTGAATTTGTCTCTTCAGAATCCTTAGAGCAAGCAGTTTTTGAAATAAAATTGATTGATTGGCGCCTGTGCTGATTTAGCTACATATTTTAAGGCTTTACAACTTATTCTTGTAGAATATTTGCAATGTACCTCGCTGGAGTGAAAGGGATATCTCATAAGACAGCTTGATTGGTAGTTAAGAGAAAAATCCATTTCGTGCTCGTAAGGCTGTTCGCTTTTCATCAAAGAAATGAAGCAGAAGTAAGGAATCGCGACTGCCTGTCATGCCAATCAATCCTCCATTTTATGGGATTAAATATAAAATAATTGGACTCTCAATAGGTAATACAACATAATCAATATGTCGGAAATATAAACCAAAAGTAAACAAAATTAAGGGTGCTCCATCAAGTAAAAAATAAACCAAAAAACTTTCAGTGGATATAAAAGCGATTCTTGAATTATACGCGGGTTTTCTGAGCCCCAAAAGTGAGTATTCTATCTGTTGACATATCCGGAGAAATGGAAATGTCATTCAAGATTAATTTTGAACGAAAATCGTCCTCTTCATGGCTGAGGCTTTTGATCCGCTTGCTGTATTTCAGTGGTCTACGGGCAGCAGCTGATGCTCCATCTGAGTTTTATATGGAAACATCTTCAACTCTTTCACCAAATTAAGATGCAAAGACTGCCTGGAAATGCCCAATTGCGTAGCTCGTCTTCCACATCTTTACGCACATCATCAATATTTTCGGTCTAACGGCCTGTTCTTTGTCTGATAGCCCTTGCCCTATCTCGTATTGAGCCAGTCTCTTTGAAGCGTGCGGGTTGGGTCGAATTGATCGACCAGATCAATTATCACTGATGTATTATTCCGCAAAAAATCACCACAATTATTCCACCTTCTTGGGAGCATAGCGTTCCATTGTTCATCGTCATGTTTTTCGCATCTGTTTACTAAACAACTGTCAATATCACGATGACAGGAGACGGCAAAAAATCACCTTTAATTTTGGAAGATTTCACATTGAATTTTGACCGCACAGGTCTAGAAGCAAAGACAAGAATTTTTAAATTATTTCGTAACTGAACGAAATCATTTTATGGTTTTTCATCTGTGATAAGGAGGTTTGGAAACTTTCTTTGAAAGGTTTGTAAGGTAAGTCGATCACATGTAATTAATTCATTACCACCGAAACTTTGTTTCTAGACCAGTTTTGTTATAAACATTTTTTTTCTAAATCTTATAAAGTTCCTTTCAATATCTTAACTCATCTTAATTCAACAAATTCAAGCGAAGCGTAGTTTAAAAAGCTAATTATGAAGAGCTTATTCAGTTCAATTTGGCTGAATAAACAAGTTCATGACAAAGTGTCGTTTGACTGTGACATAGAAGGTACCCAAACCATCAATTTCAAGTAACGAGTATGGATACCTGAACTTTATGTTCCATAGTCTCAGTTGTCAAGGGTAAGGTGATAGCTAATCAGACAAGTATAAAGTTCTAGCAACTTGAAACCTACACTCTTTTTTTCGAAAATGGCATATCTAGTCTGCAGATACATTTACTTACGAGGGCATTTGCTTTTGTTAGATACTTGATACAAGATACTACTTGTTTGCTTGCTAGTTGTGTAATTCTTTTGAGTTAAACTATCTTCGCTAATGTTTTTGTTGATGATCAGTGACATTAGTGCGAAGCGGTGGGATCCAATGTAGTCTCATAACAACAACTTATTTTAAACACCTCGACTACACCGATGACGTTTGCTTTCTACCACAGTGTTATAATTTGTTCGATATGCCCACGGATTTGGTGATAAAATCAAAACAAGACGGAATGGAAATAATCCTTGCCGAAATCCAAATTCCTCAGCATAACTAACAACCCGTGTTGGCGATTAAAAACAAGAAGAACCAACCAACTTTGACAGTTCCTCGATATTCATAAAATTATAATAAAACAAACAACTCTAAATTCTATGTTTTTGTAAATACATTTGTAATTGATTCATTTATACACAAAATCCGCCAAATACACATATGAAACAAATACATTGGCAAATAGTATTTCGCGCAATAAATCTAAAGTAAATAACAAAGGCATAAATACTCTTAAATGTAAAGTCAAAGTACAATCGAATAAAGAACTTTATAACGTTTAGATCAGTGCGTTTTCTTTCATTTTACATATATACATATATTTCTTTGTTCTAAATCATTGGAAGTAAAGTCCATCGAGTTTCAACATAAACCCCAATTTATAAATCCGTGGCAAAAACAGTGGTCCTTCGAAGCCAGATATTGTGTGTGCTAAATAAAATAAAAAATTTTGATTGAGAACAAGTTAATTAAATTAACATATATATACACATATACATACTATATACATTGTGCAAGTGCAATTCCTTTGTCTTCCCACTGAAGCCATCTACAACCAATTGTGCAAATCAGGATACCCGCTTCGCTTAATTTCGATCCTGCAGATATCCACTCTATTTATTTTTTCGTCCTTTTTTTATTTATTTATAAAATAAAGTACAAAATGTCTTTTGGAGAGCTCCAACTCATGGCACCGTCGCAGTTAAAGCGAGATTTCACGAATTTTAAAAGTCCATCGCCGAACGACAAATGATATATCCACTCGGCTTGCTCTGTTGGAAGATAGTTTCTTAACTTCTCGGCGATACCATGAGGAGATTATGAGCTCTGGTAAGCTGGAAAAGGAGCTTAAAAAGGAGGATGCAATAAAAATTTATGAGGAAATACAAGAGATTTACATTGAATACAAGTGTGAGTTGTTAGATGCCATGGACAAGTGTGCACCGACAAGTAAGGTTCAAGCGGTGGTAACAACGGCACCTTCAGCGCCGCTAACCTCCACAGCTTCTAGTAGCACTTCGTCTTCCGAAAATTAATATACCCGAGTTCTCTGGGTCATACACCAAATGGAGGGCGTTTCACCACATTTTTTGTCTCGCTCAGTCACAGTAATCAGTCACTTGGTGAGATCCAAAAGTTTCAATATTTGAAGTCGTCTCTCACGGGTGATGCAGAGAGCAACATTTGTCCTTAGATGCTGGGAATTATAACAAAGCTTGGGAGCTATTAAAGGTAACCATAAACGGGTGTTGGTCAATGCTCAATTCAAGGCCTTTTTTAATCAACCTATTTTAGGGAAACAGTCTGCAGAAGGTTTGCGAACAATTTTAGATGTTTCTTCCGAAAGTCTTCACGCTTTAGAAAACTTAGGGCTTCCAGTTGATCAATGGGATGCTGCTGTGATATATATTCTCTTCCAAAAATTACCCAGTCTCACGCAACAGCTTTGGGAAGAGAAGTTGGACAACAGCAAGGATCTGCCAACGTGAAGCCAGTTCAACGAATTCCTAGAAACACGTTTCCGCACGCTAGAGGCTGTAGCGCAACAGGGAGCAACTAAGTCTAACGCCAAGCCATGGTCAAAATCGGAATCCAACCCCAATTTTGTTCACGCTTCGGCACAATCGAAGCAGTTTTCGTGCAAGGTGTGCAACCAAGGGCAACACTCCTTCAGAAAATGCAATCGGTTTTTTGGCATGGACGTGACGCATAGACAACAGTCTGTTCGACAAGCCAAGGTGTGCGAGAACTGTCTCGCTTATAGCCATCCAACACGAGAATGTTCTAGTAGTAAACACTGTTACTTCTGCCACGAACGCCACCATTCACTACAACACCCAGTCTTAAACTTAGTTATACAGTCAGTCACGAAAGTTTTCATGTAGCCCTGAAAAGTGCTAAATCAGCGTTTAGAGACGCAATTGCATGTACACTTTCGTGACTTGAATTCTTGACTTTTTCCTGTTTTCTTTGAATTATTCTGAGGAAATGGTTTGTTTTTATTTTGAATCATGTTTTTGAACAATAATGTGTTATCTAGTAAGAAAATCAAATTTAAATCGTATATCTAAGCATTGATCTAGCTCTTTTCAGGGCTATACTCGTATGTAGACTTTCGTGACTAACTGTATCTAAGCATTACTGGACAACAAGTCGACAGTTGGCCGAATTTCCAATAACTTGGTAGAATTGCTTCGATCGATGGTGGTGGCGAATTGAAATATGTGCAGTCGAATTGGAAAAGCGAAGGCTACGCTGGGGGCCTTGAGTCTCTCGCTCCACGCACTTATTTACCGTAGAAAAAAGTTAGTTTGACTCCGGATTCCACTTATTGTTATTGGTCTAGAAGTAATCTTTTTCCAGGTAGGTAGGTAAGAGTGGCTCTTCTGTGAAAGAACTCAATTAGCACTAGGTTCTGTATTGATATGACAATTCATGTAACCTGGCTGTTTGAACTGTGTTGATGAGAAGTCTGTAAATTCAACCTGTGGTACTCGTATATAAGAAAGTGGTTAGTTCTTTAATGTTTTTCATTGAGAACTCTTCGAGTAAATTCAAAAAGGGTTTGCTTAATGTTCGTTGTCTGGCCCTTGCTAGTGCCGGACAGGCGTATATATAGTGGATGAGGGTTCTATTTTCGGTTGCGACATTGCGTGGAGATACGAGTAGTGTGTGTTATGTGGGTAACATAGGCTGTCAGCATAGGCTCGTATCGGTCAGTGCCCCGTTTAGGAAGTCGATTGTTTTTGCCTTGTTTTAGTTTGGTCACATCTTTCTAGATATGCCACAGTTGTTAGCCTAGTCCATCTGAGGTTGGCTTTGATAAGAAAGTTTGAGAAGATTTTTTGCCTTGATTGCTCCCAACGGAATGAATTAGTTCTGCCTAGTCAGTCCGTCGGCTTATTCGTTTCCATACATGTTACTGTGCCCTTGAACCCAAATCGAGGTAATCTTGAAATGGCCATCTAGCGAGGCTAGCTCATTTCGGCATTCATGTACGAGTACTAGTTTGGAGCATATAGTAACCGAAGCAATGGTTTACTTTTCTATCAATGAATATGACAATCTTTTGCCTTGGCGTTAGATTTGTGTTTAGTTTGATCAGATGATAAGCTTCGCGAACAGCAAGCAATTGTGCCTGGCGGTAATCGGATTGTACGATTTTGAGATGTTAAAGAATTCAGAAAACACACCCGCACCTACTCCACAGTCTTTGAGCCGCCTGTATAGACTGTTAGATTGCAATTATCACGAAAATGTATGCAAATGATTTGAAATGTTGGAAAATTTCTTATCAATTCGTAAATTCTTGAACACAAAAAGCATTTACAATAATATCTGGGAAATAAGATAATTTAGATGATACCTATAACAATGCTGCTCTAGACCCCTTATTTATGATGGTCGAAGTAAATCTGCATAACTGTTAGCTACCCAGACGGACAGACAGAACTGAGAAATCACTTGTTCGAGTTTCTCTATGTTGTAATGTACGTGAAAATTGATCAAAATCTCGAGAACGAACATTCTCACGAAACCAATATGTACTTGTCCTCTATATGTATATAAGTGTAAGAAAAAAATCTTTACCAATGGGGCAAGTGATTGATGGACATCATGACTTTTAGTCTTCGTAATCCCCATCATTTCGTCAAAGAAAGATGTCGATTTGTCACAATGGAGACCTCTTGGACTTTGTGTGTATGTACCCTGCTCCAAGCAAGAAACACTGGCACCATTAAATCAAGCAACTCGCTTTTATTTCAAGGAAAGTAAATCCCTCAAAATCATTCAACTACTCATTGAAATTCCTTTCCAACAAAATTGTACTATTCTGCAAAACGTTTGATTTCCCTGAACGATACAATCAAATACAAATGATTGACATCAATCGTTTTCAAGCTGTTACCCTTTTATTCTTGATTGACTTTCAAAATCATGGTACTGAATTTTCGCCGACTCACTGAACGAACAACAAAAGCAGCAAACTGACAACCTACAATTTACAGGATGTTGTATTGTGGAGGAGCAGATGATGTTGTCTTCATATTGTCACAGAGTTGACACAAGAAAACAAGCTTGTAACTTTCATCCGCCTACAAAGGCAATGATATGCACTGCAGTCTGTTTGTCGAAGAAATTTGCATATTTCGTCCAACAACGTTCGGTAGCACCTTCTTAAAATTCAGCACGAGTTTCTATTCCGGGTATTACGCAGTCCATTGTTTTGAAGAAGGTTTGTGTGTTTTTTTTGTTAACTCAGGCACATGGGGGAAATATATCCTGATCAAGATAGATACACAGATGGAATTTGTTAACAATTTTTTGTAATATACCTAACATATTATTAAATTAAAATGTTGGTAACGTTTTGTAAGCCAACCGATTTCTTAATCTTGAACATATGGTGTGGATAGCTTGTTTAGAGTTTTCACACTATTTCCTTTTTTTTTTTTTTCAATTTCTGACGAAGTGATTTTAATTTTAAGGGTTGTGCCTGGCAAATAAAACGTTACGAGAGTATTTATATACAACCTTTTACTCCTGCTAGAGAGCGGAACTGGATTAAATGTAGTAGACGTCAGCCGATTTATCTTAATCCTTTGAGTTACATTAAAAAAACAAAAGAGGCAATTGGGCGTAATTTTTCCAAAAAAAAATAAGTAAGCGCATCAAGCGAAGTGTTCAATTAAGTGCTTAAAAATGGTTTCAAAAAGGTGTTAAGGTCTTTCAGAAAGGTTCGGCTGGCTAAGTGTGGCAATATTCGTGTCATTAAAAAAAAAAAATACCAAAAAACTGGGTCGGGTACTTCATGTGCTGAGGGTTTCTGCTGAGGGTTTCTGCTGCTTTTCTTACAGTTGTTACACTTTGTATTATGGACACAATTTTAACCATTCTCAATTTTTTATTGCTTTAACCAACTACGATCAAGTCAGAAGTATTTGTATGTACACTGCCATTCATAAGTTTCTGGACAAACCATTTTTTCCACAATTATATGTTTATCTGTCAAATGAACAGGACAGGACTCAAATGAACAAACAATTTTCAAATCCTGTTAGGGTCGATAGTAGATATTATTGCATCTCAAAAGAGATATAAGGTTTGAAGAAAAAGGAGCGGAATTAAGACATAAGCCGATGATCCGGAGTAAAACGATCTCCCACTTTATTGCATCCCTACTAGTCTGCCGCTTGTGGTGTTTGCCGATTAGACCTCAGGAAGTACCAGCAGGCTCCCCGGTTTCGGATCACTTCGCCACTAAGGCCAATCAAATGCTGGTATTTTTGCATTTGTGTGATCTAGTTGTTTTTTGGTCTGCCATTTTTACGCGATTGTGTAGGAACGTTTATTGATATTGCCTTTTTAACGAGGTTCGAAGGATCTCTCCTTTGAACATGACAATACCAACTTAGCCGATCGTGCTCTATCATGCTTGTGATAGGCTCTTTTACATGAAGGCTTCCTCGAATCTTCGAATTTCTTATTTTTGTTACTCCTGCTGCCATGCGAAGCATCTTCATCTCAGCTGCCGTTAATTTGCCCTTATACTTTTTGTACATTGTCCAGCATTGTGAACCGTATATGAGCGCCGGATATACAACTGCGGTGTAGAGCCTTCCTTTCACCTTAGGGGATTTTTTTCGGTCAAAGAAGATTGAGGAGTTTTCCCGCCATTTATCGACCCTACGCTTACGCGATGATTAATGTCATCATCACAAGTTGCTTCGCTATTGATCATAGATCCCAGATAGTTGAACTTTTTACACTTGGGAAGCACTATCCCATCCAAGTAAATGTCTGGAATAGCCGGTGTGGATCAGAGAACTAATACGGTACCCATTTCGCTCCAAAACATCCACCCATACATCAAGTGCTCGTTGCAGGGACGTTTGATCTTCACTTATGATAGCTCCATCGTCAGCAGAGAATAACTGATTCACAAAGGACTGAGGACGCTTCCCTTGTATACACCGACTTTGATTGGGAACTCTTCGATGACTCCTACGGGTCATCTTACTCTTGTGCTTGCTCACTCATACATGTCCATAATCATGCGCACGTAGGTTTCTGAAACTCCTCGTTGTCTTAGCGCCACCCAGAGAGATCTCTTGGTTGTCTATCAAAGGCTTTTTCAAAATCAACCAACACCATATGCAAGTCCTTTAAGGAATCACGATGTTTTTCCATTATGATCCTTATAAACGTACGTATATTTTGGATTGCATGTGTTGTTGATTTACCTGAGACAAACCTGTACTGGTCATCAGATAGCCGTGTTATTTTCCGCAATCGGCCATCTAATACGAGTACCCACTCAACGATCAGCTTGACAGAACAGTAGTTATAGCAGTTTCGCGTATCGCCCTTTACTTTGTGCAAAGGAAGAAGATAACTTTCCCTCCACTGATTAGGCATTAGATCACCGCTCATAAGTTTGGAGATAAGAATCATGACCCATCTGGACCCGATGTCTCCCATCTTCTTCCAGAACTCAGAGGGTGTCTCGTCTGGCCCAACCGCTTTTTTTTTTTTTGGAGTATTTGACCGAATTCCTAACTTCTTCGACAGGTTAGGAGCGGCTCTTGAAAAGTATACCCGGGAAACTGTTCGTGCAGAAGTCTTTCACAATACTTTCGCCATCTATGGCGAATTTTGTCGTTTTCCACAAGAAGCTGGCCTTGAGCATTGTTAATTAACTTTGGGGAAAGAATCTTCTGAGCATTTCTCTAGGCAACTATTTTGAAGATGGTTGTTCCCTTATTCAAGTTATTTTGTCGAAGCTCCTGGATAGCCTGGTTCCTATCAGATGCCGAAGACGATATTTCCTCCAACTTCCTATAGACTTCTTCCATACTTTCTGCTTGAAATTGGGCGCACTTCTGCTTCGCGAGACTTTTGCAACATTTATACAGGGTGGGCCAAATAAGACCTACCAATGTTAAACACGTATAACTCTTGTAATAATCAATTGTTTTAATTAATTTTTGTTTATATATGAAATACATTTTATGGGAATTAAGTATGAAATATGACATCAGACAAATGTCCACCATTTTGCTCGATACAGACATTGGCTCTTTTTAGCGCGTTTTCCATTACACCACGTAATGTTTCTGGTTGCAGAATCCGTATTTCGTCTCGTAGTTTCTGTATAATAGTCCCTGGTTTATTACCATACACTTTGTCTTTAAAATATCCCTATAAAAATAAGTCGGGCGCAGTTAAATCTGGTAGCCAAGGGAAATCTTTTTTTTGAAATCAAACGTTCGCCGAAAATATCACGCAGCAGGTCCATAGTTTACCTAGCAGTGTGCGCAGTAGCTCCATCTTGTTGAAACCACAAATTAGAATGCTGCTTGTTCTGTAAGAAGCCCTGGAAATCGTTTTTGGCGTTTCATCCTAATTCTTGAAGAAATATGGGCCGATAACTTTTTCGGCCATAACACCGCACCAAACTGTGCATCTTAATGGGTGTAACTGATGCTGGTGTGTTGCTCTTGAATTTTCGGAGCCCCACAATCCACAGTTTTGCTTGTTGACATAACCACTTAAATGGAAATGTGCTTCATCCGACATCAAAACATTATTTAAAAAATCAATTTGTGTGGCTAATTGTGAAAAACGAATAGCGTATTGTAGTCGTTGTCGATGGTCTTGCGGTAGCATAATTTGAATTTTGTATGGGTACATCTTAAGACCGAACTTTAAAATTCTCCGCAATGTTGTTCTGGACATGCCCAATTGGCTCGAACGACGACGAGTTGCCACAGATGGATCATTTGCAACACTCTGCCGCACAGCTTCCACGTTGTCTTCAGTGCGAATATTTCGATGAGCACCTCTTCCAGGATGGTTGGCCACTGAGCCCCGTTTCTTAAAACGGTCGACCAAACTCCTAATCATAAAGGCTATGGGAATTAAAATATTGGCGATATTTTCGCTGCGTCATAACAATTGATCGTTGACAAGAATAAAAAAAATCAATAATTTTAACATGTTGTTGTAAACTGTATGTATCCATTATAAATTTCCAAGAACTTAATTATAACCTGCAAAAAGAAAAAAAACAATTATATTGGAAAATAAAAAAGTTATTCGTGTTTAACATTGGTTGGTCTTAATTTGGCCCACCCTGTATATCAAAACTACATAACAAAATCCAATGGAATTTATAATGGATTTTACATTTTCATTGTTGTCCGATTATTTGGAAATAATACAAGTACGAGGGTGGGTCAATAAGCCCCTGAAAATTAACACAAATTGTGTCGTCACCTTAAATTTTTTTTGTCAAGAATTATCTTTCAAAAGAACGCACCCAAATTTTCAGACAGATCTGTCAAATAGTTATGCTGTGGCAGCCATTTTATATAGACGCCTACTAGCATTTTCGTTAAAATGGAAAAAAGTGAATTTCGAGTTTTTTGCGAGAAAAAACCATCACGCAAACCAAACGAAAGCTTGACAAATATTATGGGGACTCTTCACCATCGATTGGAATCATTCACCACTGGTTTACTCAATTTCAGTGCTGTCGTTAAGCACAAGTGACGCCGAACGTTCTGCTCGCCCAATTGAGGTCTCCACACCAGAAATGGTCGACAAAATCCATGGTTTGATAATGGACGATCGGCGAGTGAAAGTGCGCGAGCTTGAAGAGGCTCAGTGATTTTGATTTTACATAAATATCTGGACATGAAAAAGCTTTCCGCAAGATGCCGGTGCCGCGTTTGCTCACAATCGACAACAACAATCGTTTGACAACTTCAAACGTGTGTTTGGCGATGTTACAGAATAATTCGGCTGAGTTTTTGAGCCGTTTCGTAACCGTGGATGCAACCTGGATTCACCACAGCACACCAGAAACCAAGGAACAGTCAAAACAATGGCCGAAGAAGGCCAAGGCGGGTTTGTCAGCAAACAAGGTCATGGCGACAGTTTTTTGGACAAAAACGGCCGCATTTGGCGAAGTAAGAAGTTCCTTTTCACCAGGACAACGCACCGGCACACAAGTCCGCAGTCGCAATGGCAAAATTGCATAAGTTAGGCTATGAACTCCTCCCTCATCCAGCATATTCCCCAGATTTAGACCCCTGCGACTACTTCTTGTTTCCAAACATGAAGAAATGCCTCGGAGGTAAGAGATTTGGGTCGAATGAAGAGGCTTGGAATCGATCCAGCAGCTCTGCGTAATATGCGCCGGTGATCGTTTTACCCTTTTCAAGTTAATCGATGTGAATAACACCGCGCGCATCCCAACAAACATCAAAAAATTAGAGAAACGTTGGATGAAGTGTATAGAGCTAAAAGGAGACTATGTTGAAAAGTAAAATGTTTTTATACCAAAAAGAGTGTTCCTTATTTCATTTTTCAGGGACTTATTGACCCACCCTCGTATATATATTTTATTGGTTTTCTTAGTAAAAACTTTAACACCGAGCAAAAACACCAAAAGACGTAATTGTCATCATTTCAAATTTGACATTGACAGTTTAGAATCAAGTTCACTGTGTGAAATGTTAATGGACATGTTCTGCAATAATGCTACAATAGTCGGAAGTAATTTGATGAATAAAACGTAGAATATGTACATCAAAAAACTGAAGAAAAATAAAAACAATTTCTTACTCAGAAAGAAATGAAATTATGAGTCCGTTATGGGTGAAATGAGTCCATGCGTCCAACAGAAATAAATGAGTGTATTTGGACTCATTTGAGTCCAAGTGGTAACACTGCTTCAAAGCTAAAGTCTCATTTGGTTTTCGCTCCATATAAACGCGTTGTTTTTACTTCAACTGTTATTGGGATTCCGCCTTTATTCCCTTCGGAAACGGAAATAAACTGTGTGTCCCTTCCATTCGTGTGGACAAAAAAAACTTCCTGCTGCTGGCGCCAACCATTTTCTTCAAAACCTTAACGTATAAGCCGTGTATAATAATTTTAATATTGGCTCACATCCAGACCCATAAAAAAAAACACTTAATTTATCAACATCTGTACATACAAATAGTGTAGTACTACACAAATCGAATCTGAATTACATTTAACTAGTGTTTCCACCCTATTTTAACAAATGGTTGTGTAAATTTGTAACTACATAGTTATACATTATTGAGACCACTGCTGATGATGTCCATCCGATAGTATGCTTCTGACTACGGTTATAGAATTTGCATATATTTGGTCAAATTTTATCAACAAAATTTGAATTGAAGTGTAAACTAAGCCTAGCCTTATTGTGTCGCACAAGGCAAACATGCTTTGCATATGAACTGGGTGATTCATGAATTTCCCTACAATAAGAATATCTGCATTTTGTTTATTATTAGGAATAGAATAGAGACCACTGTTAAAGTATTCCGGAGTTAGCTCTTTCTTATTGCTTATATTAGTTTTGTATACAACTAAGTTCAGATATCTGCATAAATATGAGACTGTCTTACAAAGGCCTCACTCCCAACTATGCTGGTTTTTACGTGAGAAGGAATTAATGAAGTTTGCCTCTTCGTCGTTTGTCAGAACCCAAGTCGAATTGGCAGGATTTCTGGTCCTTGATTCAAGTTTGTTAGTTGAATCGTATACGAGAACAGATTTAAATCCTTGTGCAAAATACGCAAAACACTTTTTGAGCAGCAGCTGGGTTCAACACGGTAAAATACGGGGATAGGCATTAACTACTGTGACCAGTACAGTGATAATGTTTGGTGTTGAAACTGTTGGAAAAAAAAATAATACATAGAATAAAGTGCACGAATCTACAATGCTGTAGAGGAAGGCCTCGACTTATGTCACTAATTGGATCCGCCAAAAACGCGTCGAATGTCAAAACAAAGAAATAGAAAAAGTTCCACATATTTTATCACAAATAAAATTCATGAAGAATACATACCTACTTTTATAATTTTAATTGGTTACTAAAATTAGCAGAGCACTTTAGGAAGAAAACTAAATGAATATGAAAATGTAAAGACACAATTTTCTTGGAATATGTGATAAAGTTTTAATCTAAATTTTTATGGAATTTCTGTCGTAAGTCGAATTATAAATGATATATATCGAGGAAAGATTCCTGACCAAATCGAAATGACGTAAGTCGAGACGTCGTAAGTCGAACCGAACTATAGCGCCACCTAAGTAATTAAAGTGCACAACTCGGTCGCATATATGTATATATGTACCCAACTATACGAGTACGTTCCAAATTTACCAATGTGTTGCTTGAATTTCGATTGTAACCAAAATCGTCCGTCATACCCGAGATAGAACCTAGTACCCAATATGCAGTTCATATGGAAATCTGTTATTTTCCTTCCTTTCAACAAGCAATCAGACTTAACTCATCTCCTCTTGATTACAGGTAAAAACTTTAATAATATATAATAATTTGCGCTCGCCATCGAGGATATGAATACTCTTATACTATTATGGGACACGGGCGTTGTGAAGAAGAGAGAGAGAGAGAAAGAAGGATTTAGTGTTTAATACTCAGATAGTGTTAAGTTTCTGTAAACTCCAAGGGTAGCGTCCAGATAACTGGGGAGCTTGTTTGATTTGCTTTTGTCGTTGCTCATGATTCACAGTATTTTTTTCCGTCCACCTGATGTCATCATCACGATCAAGTTGCATTTGCATCCATATGACCACTCTACTGCCAGTGTTATGCCTTCGCAGCAGAGCTGACTTAGCTTTCGCAATTGATCGACTATTTTATTTATTTCATGCGAAATAAATAGATGATTCTTGACATCAGGATTTGAACCGTGAACCAACAGCGTGACAAGCGATGATGTTACCACTACACCACGGCCACCCTCATAGTAGTATTTAAATCTATGCGCCAGTTGACTGCAGTATCTGCAGCATTTTGAAGGATTTTGGTTGACTCTACTTCGCTTTTCTCTATTGTAAGTATTACTGTATCATCGGCGAATGTGGCTGTTCTACTACTTAAAGGGGCTGGTAAGTCACTCGTAAAGAGTAGATATAATACTGGACCTAATACACTTCCTTGTGGTACTACAGCTTTAATTTTTTTAAGGTGCTTGATACGAAAGTATCTTTTCGAGAGATAAGATACCATGTTAGCTTAAGCATGGCTCCTTGATGCAACTGTTGCATCAACTCCACAGTAATCATATCATAACCATAACGATTTCAGTTTGTGCGACTGGAGGGATTTCATTGGGCTGAAATACTTTTGCAATGCTCAGCAAATTACACCACTCGTACCTTTTCCAAATTGTTTTTAGCCCATTTACTATTAGCTAGCTATTTTAAGAGCTGGTTTATGCTGTATAGGTTGTTTAAGGTACTTTGTTGATTTTCACAATGAATACTCAGTCGTTTTACCTACGGCGAGCCCACTTAGATATTAGTTAATACTTTGATTTTTAGCTCTTTTATTTGGTTGCGTAGTAATTCCGTGAGTTGGTTGAGTTGCGATTTGTACAAAGGATACTTTGTTTGTTGCCATTTCTCTCGAATCTTTCTTTTTTGAAATATTAAGTTTAAAATTTGTTCTGGATACCTAATACCGATTTCTTTCTTTTTAGTTAGAGGAGTACTTTTTCAAGTTGCTCTTTGTATCTGTTGAGTACATACGAGTACCTCTTCTTCAAGCTGATCTTCATTTAACAGATCTGTGGGAGGGTTCAATTCCTTTTTCAAGCAACTCTTTAAAACAATTTCAATCTGTATTTTTATGAGTGAGGTAAAGTTACCGGTTTTTATATTTACATTTTCACTTAAAGTCATATAGATTGGTTGGAGCTCAAATCTGTTCCTTCCTCTATTTGTAGTAGGCTCCTTTTTCATATCCGTAGGCCAATATGTTGGTTTACCAGTTGACTCAAACTCACAGCCTATTTCTTGTGCTTCTTTAAGCAATTCGCGATCTTTTGTTGTTATCAATCGCGATCCCCAGTGTATATTCTTCCCGTTGATTGGATAAACATAATTTTATCTTTTCAAAATGACTAAAATCTCCTAGCTGTAACTATCTAGTTATAGTGTAATAAGCATGCTTTAGATTTATTGTATCCTAATTCTGGTCGCACTGGGTCAGAAATCGCCATTTTTCATTTTGTAGCAACAGTTGTGTCTCACCCGGTATTATAGGTTCAGTTTCTGTAGAGTGAAAACTAACTTGAAATACTCGTATGAATATGAATACGTTTGAGGAAATAAGGAATTAATTATCCAAATAAGCTCTAGGTTCGGAATTTGCGGCACTCATTCTAACCATATCATTACTCATTAGCCGTACTACAGCCTTGCTGTGTCAACTGACTTTGCCATTACATTTTGCACAGTATATTATGCCTACAACTACCTACGTATCTCTTACATCCCTCGTACAATAATCAGTATATCCATGAAATAGACCATATTATCCCCTCATAAGTGTGTGCACACATATGGCTGGTGAGCTACGTGGAGTTAATTGAATTCCTGTGAAAGGATGCTGTATCTTTTCAGTTAAATTTTAATGAGATTACAACCACACCGCTTACAATGAACCTTTTTTTCGTAAATTATTTGTTGAAAGAGTGTGATAAAAGGATATCTCACCAAAACAATGTTTAAACATGATGAGAGATTTTATATTTATACTTGTAGATTATTAATGACTGTGCTATGACTACCCCAAAACCCCAAAAATGTTTTTCATTCTTGTGAAATAAAATTGTAATACCAAATAAACTAATGAAATTCAATCGTTTATTTATGATATGATTGGTTTTCGTATTTGGAAGAGACATAAAATTAAAATGTATAAGCTAATCAATTTGAAATCGGGCAAGACCATTATGCGATAAATGTGTTAAAGCTAATTAGTCAGAACAGTCATAAATGTCCCTAAAGTCTACTTCCTTAGATCCTTCTTTTACTGCTAGAAATCTGTGTCATGTCACATTTTGAAATAATCGCTTTCTTTAATTGAAATAGGTTCCTTTGAGAGTAACTCACTTAAGGGGAACATGAAAATTTAGTTACATACCCACTGTTTTGGATAGTAAGCCGGCCATGCGAAGAGCCTTCTTTTAAAACGCATTTTGTTAGTTTTAGATAACCTACGCAAGGGGGCAGTCGACCCACATATGGAAGAAAGTACGTACACGAAAGTTACGTGGCGCTCAATACAAGTTGTCTTCGATGGCTACAACTTTGCGGACCTGGACAGCATAACCAAAACCCTCAACCATTACCTATGAATATACTTGCATCGCTGAAACCGAAAGACTTACCATTCTCGGTATATTCATTAACAACCGTTTTCGATGGAACGATCACATATTCTAGGTCGCCAAAAATGCTGCAAAATGTCTGGAATTCCTTAATCAGTGCAAGAACTATTTTACCCCGTCTGATCTGGCCTCAATTTATAAGGCATTCATTCCCCCGAAGCTTAAATATAATGCCTACATCTGGTCTGGTGCACCCAAGGCCTTTCTGCAGATTCTAGACAGGGTATAGATTAGCACGTTAAAACTCGTCTTTATTTTATCGCTTTTTTTTTTTATAGAAAAATATGCCAGCGAAGTAGCCAGTTTAATTTTTCTCACCCGCAATACGCGACATGCTGCAAATGCAAATAAGTTCACCCTTAAGCCCTACTTTGGTCGTACTGTCAAATATGGATTCATTTATAAGCCGAACGACATGAATGTGGAATGATCTACCAGGCTTCTCCTCTGTTCTTCTTCCCCCTTTTCCTAAACGCCCGTGTTCTGAAACAATATAAGGGTAGGGTATTCATATCATCCCCTTTCACGCGCACAGATTATATATATATATATATAAAAAAACAAAGATACCTGCCTGAAACGGATTGTATGATACCCTTCCCTTATCTTGAAAATAAGGCTAATCAATTGCCTAAATCACTTTAAAAAAGCAATATCAGTTTTTTTTTCGACGAAAACACCCCCAAAAAGGAGGTGTGGCATTATACAATGTATGGACGAATTGTAAAAAATGTGAAAGTATATATATTTTGTTAAGGTGACATTTTTCAGCGTCTAGTAAACATTTTGGGAAAAATTATTTTTTTTTTTTTAAAGTGGTCGTGTCTGTGGGCGGATTTTAAAATTTTTTACATTTATATTGCTTTGGGTTCTAGAAAGCTTACAGTTATACCAAATCTTATTTTCCTAGCTCAAATTTTAAGACCCAAAAACTAGTGATATACGGACAGACGGATGGACGGACATGGTTATATAGACTTAACTTCGATGCTGATCACAATTATATGCACTTTTGGTTATTATTTCCCTATGTATTAAAATTGAAATACCCTGTTGGTTGCCAACATCACTTAACTCATCTAAAAACTTACATTTGTAACTAACCTAACATATTTGACAAGGTGGAAATTGTTTTTTTGTGCTTTGGATTGATTATGGAGATATAAGAAGAATCCGGCCACAGGGTTAGCCGCCATATCACTCAGAATTAATCTGACGTACACCTCAAACACTATAAACAATTAATAGTAAAAATAAACTTAATATTTAAGCCGGGTTACACAAAACACCGCCGAATTCCACTCGCACTATAAACAAAACTGAAATGTCAAATGTGCTAGGCTAGATCATTAACTTACATGCATGTTATCTCTTTCCATCTAATCGCTGACTTGTAAGAATCAGCTATATATTCAATATATATATATATATATATTGGGAATATTTAATGATGGCCGACTTGGAGAAAGTGACATCTCGCTCAAACTAGTTTGCATTAAATATGGGGCATTAATTCATGTAAATATTCACACAGCCCAAACAAATGTAAATCATGTTAATGTATTCAAGTAAACTTGCAAAATTATGTACAAGGGTTCATCAACCCCACACATTATGTAAAGCTGAACAGCTGTTTGAACCGAGGCTAACTGGGAACATGAGAAGACAGCTTTCGACACTTAGCTACAGTCAGTCAACAAGTTTGGTATCAAAGGAAATAAATTTATAACGTAAAAAAGTAGTTGAGTTTTTTTTTTATCATTACCGATTGCGACGGTTTTGAAGTCATTTTAAACTTTAAATTATTATCGGAAAACCTGTACAAACATACCCTATGAGATAGGTTATAGTAAAATAGGTTAATATGGGAACACGGGATTACTGCCAGCCCGAACGGCGAACAGCAAAGGTAGTACAATGAACCGAAATAGAGTTGAGTAAAACTAGTTTTAGTAAAAAAAAAATCAAACAAACTGCTGACTGGGCCATCTGCTGGTTTCCTTTCAAATTACATGTTATTTTGACACTAATAGCTCTTTCGCGCTCAAAAAATTAACACAAAACACAGTATCACATCTCCGTAGTACGAAATAAATCGAATTACGTTTGAACAACTTTGGGAAATATTGAAAACTTAATTCCAAAGTTAGTGCTGTATTTTTGTGAATTTTAAAAAGAAATTTCGGTCGAAATAATGCCTGCGGTACACAAATTTATGAAGAAAGTTCGTGAGATTGATAACAAAAGTTATTTTCTTGTTCGTACTGAGCACTCAGTCGAGAATATTGCTGCTGTTGCCGAAAGCGTGCTCCTATACCCGTGAACCTCAACTCCTACAGATATCAGCAACTGAACATTTACCATACTAGCCTGAGGAGAATTATGCATAAAGACCTCGGATTATTGCCTTACAAGGTGCAACTGACTCAGGAATTGAAGCAAAATGACTACCGCTTTGTTATCGCTTCTCTGTTTGTAAACAAACAAAATTGTCGTATTTGGGGCTCGGGAAACCCACACGTAGTGGTAGAGAAGCTAATGCATCCTCAGCGTGTGATTGTTTGGTGCAGATGAAGATGGCAAGAACGTTACGGGTAATGGAGAGCGCTCCAGAGGCATGATAACAGATTTTTTTTTTTTGGCAGAAACTGAGAAAATGAACTTGGACGATATCTGCTTACAGCAAGACGACGCTACGTGGCATACAAGCCGTCCATAATCGTTCCTTTACGTACTACGTTCAATAATCCTGCAATCAGTCTTTTTGGTGATGTTGCATGGCTTCCTCGGAGCTTCGATTTGACGCCGTCTGACTTTTGTTTTTGTGGGGTGCCGTAAATGATCGATGTTTACGCTGAAAATTTAGAAACGATTCAAGTAGTTAAGCACAATATTGATCGAGCTACTCGTGCAATAGGTCGCCAAACCACCGAAAATATGCTGCTAAATTGGGTTGACTGGATGGGCTACTCATACTTCCAAGCTAGTCGTGGCAGCCATAAAAAATGTTAAATAATTCTTTTTTTATAGCAAATTTAAAAAAAAAGAAAACAACAGATGGCCCACCCTTTACATTGCATTTCTACGGTCGATGAACACAAACAATTGTAAATCCACTAGAATTCACTCATATGTATTTTCGAGTCATTAGCTTTAACCATTTTCTCGAAACATAAATATAATTAATAATTAATTAACAAACTGCATTACTTATTTTGGTTTTAATAAAGCTTTTATCACTTTGTCCATTCTGCTCTTCATTATGCATAATGCCTGCATTAATCACTTTGTCACATAACATACTTAAATAGGTACGAGTATATATTTTTCATGCTGCATTTTCAGCACTAAATGTTTTCCAGTGAGTAATGCATTTTTACATATTATGTATATACTCGGACATAAAGTGCATGTAAAACCACAAAGTATGCGAAATTAAAAGACCGTACATGTTAAACGAAATCCTGACGTTGTTTCATGCCTAAGTAGTAAAACCGATTTCTCTCTTCTCCGGTCAGTTCTTCTGCAGATGTTTTTTGCGATATTACTTTAAAAATCGTACTGAAATGTGCATATAAAGATTTTACCTGCCACTCGTAGTGGTCGAGATTTAAAAAACCATTATCTCCCTGCAGTTGGGTGAAATTATTTGAATTCGTTTTTCCAATTTTTAGCAACCGATTCCCAAAAATCAATGCTTTAACGTTCTTTACAATTCAAGTTGTAAGGGATGAACAAACTAAATCACATTTCCCCCAGAAGTTTGCAAATTGAAAAATAGTTGGCGATAAATTTGCGTCCGATAAATTGAAACTTAATTTTTGGGGACGCAGCAATTTCTGTTAACCCGGTGGTGCCGCTACACATTATATACATCATGAAGCAATTCGAAGAACAGATACAAATTGGAACTTTTCTTACTTCTTACTCGTATTTCGCTTTTCATATAAGAAGGGAAGAACAGTGGCAAGGGCGTATCTGCACTTTGCTTTAACTTACGATACTTGGAGATGACAAAATCCATCTACAGGCTGGAGGGTATTTCTAACACAGATCCGTACTCGTATGGCATCACAACGACTCTATTGAATCCATTTATGCGAATTACAAGTACTCGTACGTGCTATACGAGTATGTATAAAATCACCACGCTTTGAAAGCAATCGTTGCTTTCGGCTTTGAATCAGGAAATCGCTCAAATCCTAGTAATTATAATAGAAATGAGACGAAATATCAGGAAGGCACTACAAGAAGTGTAGCAGTAGATGAATGCAAAATTACGGAAGCAGTAAAAGCAGACGCAGCGGTGCAGTAATTTGAATCATTTGGTAGCACCTAGCATGATTTCACTTTCAAAAGGAAGATATTTGGTTACTTCTCTATTTTGCTGCTTACACCGACTTTTGTTTCTATTGCAGATGTGTCTATTGCTTTTATTCTTTGACAAAGTAAAGGTTACACAAGTTCCATAAGAAAAAAATCTTCCACAAGAAATATTATTTACGGTTGACTTCAACGGTTAAAAATAAATTGAAACAATAAATACCATGCAGGCATTTTCTGTACTCAGTTGTGGAATTTGATATTGTTGTCGTTGAAAATATTGATTTGCCGATTCTGCTCATCTCTACCAAGGTTGCCGCTAGGACCATTTCGGGTCCTCTGGACAATCGAACCCTTTTCTAAAATGTGGGACGATTTCGAACCCTTCATCTTCACTTCTATCCTTAGTCATTTTGATATCCATAGGGTATATTCATTTTGATACATTGTTTGTAACCTACCAGAACTTCCTGAGCTTATGCCGGCAAACCCCACAGGCGGACTAGTAAGGATGCAGTAAAGTGGGAGGGTTGTGATCCTTCTACTCCGGATCATAACTTCGCCGTAAGGAGAAGAAGAAGAAGATAGTTTGCAACATAGAAAAATAATAACGATAGATACCATAAGTTACATATTTTTCTAATCAGCGTCGAAAGTTATGTTGATCTAGATATGTGCGTCCATCTGTCCGCATATTTGTATGTCACCAGTTTTTGGGTCTCAAATTTTGAGCGAGGAACATGGAATTTTATATATGTACATACATACACATAAGCTTCTTAGAATCCGAAGTAATAGAAGTGAAATCCGCCCACAAATACAACCAACTTTTAAAGAACGTAGTTTTTTTTTTCAATATTTCAAACTGAAATCATACCCTTAACAAAATATATACGAGTATGTTGATGTTGCTATTCCCTTCATCAATACGTTGTAAAGGGTTTTCCGATAGGGACATAACAATTTTGTATTTTAATACAAACGCACCCTTGAACTTCATAATCAGTATTAAATGTTCCTGCTTCAGTTCAAAATGAGCAAATCAGTGGATTCCCCGCCGTTCACAGGAATTGGGAATCTCTGAGTCCACATTGTGGCGAATTTTGCGTAAAGATTTTTACAAGATCAAATTATCTCAAAAACTGAAGCCTCTTGATCATTTGAAGCGCCGATACTTCTCCGAGACAGCAACAAACCCACATGTGCTTCAAGAGACTCCATTGCATCCACAAAAAGTGACCGTGTGGTGTGGATTTCATGCCGAAGGGGTGATTGGACCATATTTTTCCGGCTATGAAAATGATCTCCATTTTACGGTCAATGGTGTTCGCTATAGTACCTATCGGAAGACTATTTTTCGCCAGGATTGGATGGACTTGACATCAGTGATGTGTGGTTCTAACAAGATGGTGCCACATGCCACACAGCTGGTCAAACAATTGATCTATTGAAGGGGAAGTTCGGTAATCGTGTAATCTTGAGAAATGGTCCGGTCGAATGGTCTGCTCGCTTATGCGATTTAACGCCGATGGATTCCTTTTTATGAGTCTACGTTAAATCGTTGATTTATGCCAACAAACTAACAACGTTAAAGGAGCCGAGAAACAATATCGAACGCGAAATTGCCAACGTTCCGGTCGATATGTGTGGAAGAGTGTTGAAAAATTGGCCCCAAAGAATCGATCGCTGTAAAGGTGCTCGCGGTAGTCATATGAACGAGATCGTATTCCATACTTGTACTATACTTGGAATAAATTTCAGCCCGATATCTCAATTATTCTGTGTTTTATTTAAACATAAAATTGTTTTGTCCTTATTGAAAAACCCTTTATAAGGCCACATCTACTTTTTGGGGTGTTTTTTTCTTCTTCCGTTGGTGTCCCTATATTGCATTCTCAAAACTATCTACGGTGATGGCTATGTCGTATTGTGAATATTTCACCAGAGTCGGTTACTAGTCGCGACAGCTACGCCCACTTTCTTCTACGCAAAGTCTTAGCAAACAAATTATCTGGTAAAGTCTCTTAAAAATCCCGAGAATATCCTCTGATTGCATTTGAATCAAAATGTTCAACAAGCTTAGATTCGTATATGAAAGCTGGATGATGATAAGCGATTTTTAACTCTGATTAATTACAGGGAAGAAAATATGATAAAAAAAGCTGACTAGAGAGATTTATGAATTCCTAATTCAATTCTCAACCTGCGTCGGGGCAAGCGTTCCATAAACGAACAGGATTTATAAATAAAATTTACGTTCAGCTGACATGGATAAGTTACGTGGATGAATCAACTGACCAAATCTATTTGATGAAGCGATTCTTTTTTCAAAGAGCTAAGCAGGTCGAAATGTTAGTAGAATGCCAGAAAATGTACGAGACTGAAGGACATTGTCGAATATCATATTGTATAACCTCAGAAGCCAAGTTTTACTGAAGAAAGAATGAAAAAGGCCTTATGTCTTTCTCCGCGTGCAAGAAAATCTTCGGTAAGAAATGAGGCTTGCGACCGCCCATAATCCGTTGAATGTATACTGCCCATACTCACCTATGGAAAAATTGTATGGTGGAATGCAACAAATAAAGTTAACTACCTCAATAATCTTATGAAGGTATAAAGATTAGCATGTGCTAACATAAAAAGAGCACTGAGATCAACGCCTCAAGCGGGGTTGGAAATGATTCTCTACCTTCCTCCTCTGAATAAGTTCATGCGAAGCACGGCTGCTAAAAGCGCGATTCTTAGTCTTAGACAATCAAGTATATGGAAGCAAAGCTCCAATGGACACGAATCCATATTTCAAAGATATAGATCAACTTATCTCGATAGAACAACATACATAAATTTTTAAGAAATACTCCATTCTTTTTCCCAGTAAACATGAGTGGGAATCCAACGCAATAACCAGTGCACAGGATTTTCAGCTGTACACTGGTCTAATATGTACGTAGGAACCAGCGCTGGATTTTCTGTGAATCATTCAACATCAACGATTTATACAAACTCCCTGGTGATTGTAGTATCTTCCAAGTCAAGTGTTCGCTATTAAAAGAGCAGCACGGACTATACACGCAAAGAAGCTAAACCCATCTAGAGTCGCAATCTTTACGGAGAGTCAAGTCGCACTCATGACACTAGACAGCGTGATAATCAGATCGAAAACAGCCTCCGCATGCCGACAAACTATGAACAGAATATGCAATATCGGTGAAGTCACTCTCTGCTGGGTTCCTGGACATGAAGCAGCAGACAAACTAGCACGGAAAGAGTCAGCATTAAATGAGGAATTCACCCAGGCATGGGTAGTTGTCCCTATTGATGCACTGGCAAGGGAAATAGACTTTAAAGCAAGAGAAAAGATCAACACCTCCTGGGCACCCACAGGAGACTGTGTCATATCTCCCAGCTTATGGCCAACTCTGAACGAAAAAGAGAAAATCCTTTTGTCAATGAACAAAAAAGAAAATAGCATCATGATGGGTGTACCAACTGGTCATTGACCGCATGTTCTGTGCATTCTATGGTCAGCAGACTTTAGTTGTTATGTGTAGGGATAAAGATGCAAATTCAAGTGCAAAATACTCCAAAAGGTTTGTTCAATGAAGGTTTGTATTAGTTTTTGTGTTTGTCATCAAATATGATATAATCCGCTGAAGCGAAAATCTACTATTTTTTTTATGAATCTATTACGCGTAAGCTTACCATAATCGCAACGCTGGTTGCCATATACTGCGTGCTAGTAAAACGTATTTTTACATGCCCCTAGAAAAGTGCTAAAAAAAAATCCTAAAGTTTTAAAAAAAATTCCCTGAAATCGGCTGCAAGAATATTATTAATCTGGTAAAGCTGCCTGAATACCTAGTGAACTGATCCTAACTCAAAACCGTAAAAACCTAAACTTAAATTCTCATACGACACGTTATCTATTCGATAAAACTCCAATGTGTCGTTTTGTAAGAACACACTGTTGGTCTTTAGCGAGAATATTGTTCAACTGCGTGGAAATTCGAATTTTCGACTTATGTTGCTTTTCCATCAGCAAAGCGATTCAAATTACTCGCACCTTATAACACAAACCATCTAATCCAACTTGTGTTAGTATGTACGAGGAAGTACCACGCGCCAAACCTGCAGAAAATCACTTTCCCTGCACAGATATTAGCTGAGAGCATTTACTCAGAGACTCAATCAATATCCCTTAATATAGAAGAAAAGCTTTTAAAAAAGGTTTCAGAAATGGTTTTTTAGTATGTTTCGTTAAGTCGGTTCGTGTCCAAGACCACCGCCGGAAACCTATCAAATGTGTACCCGATACACATTTCTTTTACCAAACAGAGCGACCTCTTACGTATTTTAAAGAATTTTCAGAATTGGTTGTTCATTTTTAATATGGTTATGGTTTCCATTCATAAGAGAAGGTATACATACTCGTACATAGGTTGGTATACATAATAAATTCGTTAACCTATTTCACAATGACTTTGACTACATTAGCATCCCTTCTACAAATTTTGAGGATGTCGCTTTGAGATTGCCACAACGCCACTATAAGTCTCAGGTTCTTTGTGAATACTCTGACAAACGTAAAAATTGGGTCACATACAGATAAAAAGGGCATTAAATGGTCATTCCATATCCTCTTACATCTCACGAACTCTTTATATTGTCTGCACATGCTTCACATCGTTATCGTTCAAAATAAAAAAAGGGAGGCTTTCGTGCTGTCGTTATAAAAGGGACACCACAATACGTAATCGCTTTTCCCTTCAAATTAATTTGATAAATGTCCTCTAAGCTTCTCAAGTAGTCGATACCGGTTTTAAGGTTAGAATTCGGAAATGAACAATTAAATATTTTTTTATTTAAATTTAAAATGAGAAAGGTGGAGTTGGGCTGGGGTTGGAGGAATATGGCTTTCAGTTTATGGTTGGTTACTGCTTCACATTTTTATAACATGTTCCACAGAGGCAGGTTGATACGTTTGGTGAATGGGCCGAAAACGAGATTACTCTTGATCCTCATATTTACCACCAAGTTTTGTTCAACGATGGGGCTCATTTTTGGTTGAATGGCTATGTCAACAAGCAAAATTCCCACATTTGGATTGAAGAAAAACCACAAGCCATTATTGAGACGCCGTTACATTCACAAAAAATCACTGTTTGGTATGCTTTATGACTGGTGGAATCATTGGTCCATATTTCTTCAAAAAAGTCAGTGGAGACTACTGACTTTTTCGTTCCCAATTGAGTGGAATTAATGTGGAAGAGCTGTGGTTTCTACAAGACTACGCAACATGTCACACAGAGCGCCACAATCACTGTAGGGATATGTGAAGTCGCTAATCTACGCCAAAGAATCCAGAGACGATGGACGACCTGGAAGCCAACATTCGCCGCGTTATTGCCGATATACGGTACCAGTCGCTCGAAAAAGTGGTCGAAAATTGGACCTCCAGATTTCGATTTATTCGAGCCAACGCGCCCATATGCCCGAAATCATATTTAAACACTAATGGCATAATTTTACATTTCCAATAAAGCCAATACCATAGCTATACCACGATTTTTGTGTGTTTTATTTAATTTTAAAGTTTTATGCCTCTAAAAAAAAAACACCATTTAGATCCTTAAAAGGTTAAGACGGCTGATGTCCGCCCGTTTGCATTTCACCAGTATTTCACAGATATTGTGCCCTAAAATTTGGCTTGAAAGACTGAGACTTTAGAACAGTACCATTAAGTATGTATATATGTATATGCTGGTATATTTGTTTCCTATGTTTTTCAGTACACATGCTCGCTGGCTAGATTTTTACTTGCACCTATGATCAAACTTAACATTACTATAATAAAGAAACTAAAAAAAGTGGGTCCATCAAGTCTTTTTTTTTTGTAAGCGGGGGCTGGGGGAATCTTACACAGGCACCACACTCCAGGTTATGCGGTAGTGTCAGATTCTTACTGGCTATACATTATCTCCGCTACCTCAGACACTCGTTCCGCGCGACCACCGCATCTGCCTACCGTAGGGCCGAGTGTACCTTTGATGCCTTCTTTGATATGTACTCCATGTGATTACCAAAGTTTAACCGGTCGTCTATCAAAACTCCGAGATATTTTATCCATCTTTTGGGGTGTACTCGTATTGAATAACTCCCCACATTGACTTTGGTGGTCTCTCTTAATCTGCGGCTACTAGTAAGCACTGCCTGTATCCTGTGTTCTGTCAAGATTAAACTCTTTCATTCTACCAATGGTCTCGTTTGCATTCAACTCTAGCTTGTCCAAGTATTTTGCGGCAACCACTATCGCTATATCGTTGGCGAAACCTATGATTTGTACTCAATCGGGGTATCGTAGTCCCACTATACAATCATACATTATATTCAACAGAAGCGGTCCGAGGACGTAGTCCTGTGGAACGCTAGCGGTTATGGAGTTCTCCTGTATCCCTATGTCGGTTTCGTATTGCAGAACTCTTTGGTAGAGATAGTTATCAACTGTCCCCAGGATATATCCTGGGGTATTCACATTTATCAACGCATCCATTATATGGCTGCAATTTGCTGTATTAAAAGCGTTCTTCACATCAAGTGTAGAATACTTTCAATCTTATTGATAATTCACCACTCTCTCGCCTTTTTCATTCGAGGTGTCTTAGTTGTGTGGTAATATGTTTTCTATACTCACTCAGAGCACTCCACATCTCCTGCGATTGGATTATACATTGTACTACATTCTCGGGGGTTGGTATTGCTCCAATATTATTTCTCAGCATTTGTTTCTCAGTTTTGAATCGCGGACAGTGAAAGAATACATGTTCCGCATCTTCCTGAGGCTAAATGTAGTAAGGACAGTAGGGAGAATCGTTATGCTTGAATCTGTAGAGATACACGCGAAAACATCCGTGCCCACTTAGCAGTTAGGATGTGTAGATGTCTACCTCGTCATGCTTGCGCTTGTCCGTGCCTCCAGAAGCAGTGGGATGAGATTATACTCGTAGGTCCATCGGCCTTTACTTGACACGCTCCAAAGTTGTTGCCGACGGTGAAGCGCAAGTTGTTTGCCCTTTCTGGTGAGTTCGCTTCACCGTCGGTTAACACACCTTCCTGGTTCCTCCTTTCATATGTTTTTTGAAACTCCTCTGTCAGTATGTCGATTGGGAGTAATCCTGCAATAACATAGACTACATCTTGTGTGAATTGCACTGCATACTCTAATTGCACAAAGTCGATATTTCGACTCAATTTGACGCCGGTATGACTTAGCTTCAGCCCATATTAGTGACCCGTAGATCACCACAAATATAACCACACCGACCAAAAGTCCCCGTCGACTGAATCTCAAGTCTGTCTTTCTGTCTGTCTGTATGTCTGTATCCCAAACAGCTGGATGGATTTGCTTCAAACTTCATATCTGGGGTCTGTGGGGTCACAATTCGAATTGGAATTTTCATTCTAATACCAAAATTAAGACCGATCTTGAAAATAAACATTTTTTTGGAAAACGGCTTAAACGATTTCATTTAAATGTACATTTGGATTGCCACTAGATGGCGTACCAAATTTTTGGCGAAAAAGATTGTAAATATAAAGGTACTTTACTTTTTTTTAATTTTTTTAGATATGACTCAAACGATTTCGTTGAAAATTTAAATCTATTCGTAAGTTATATTTGACTTTTACATGGTTATGGCATACCTAAGATTTTCAAAATATTTTTTTCCGAATTTTTAACGGATTTTTTAAAAAAATAAAAAAATATATTTTAACAATTTTAATTAAAGTTCAAATCTGAGTGATTTGCAAATAAACAACATACATATACATATGTACGTGCGTGGGCCCAGCGGTTAAGTGCGAGAGGTTCAAGGTTCGAATCCAATAAAACACAAAAACGTCTGACAAACATCCGAGAGTAAGACGATTCTCTCAATCGAAAAATTGCAGCTCAGAAACGGTATAAAACTGTTGTAAGTCCCAGCCATTCGTTAGGTGCACAGTGGCTGCGAGTAGCTAGACCAGGCCCTGCATTTAAGCCGTTACCGCCAAAATATATATATATTTTTTTTTTTTGTATACGTGCAAGTTTGTGCGACCCAGTCGTACACTTTATTTTTAATTTAGCAATTCCTTATACAATTTGTTACAGATTCCTCACAGTTTCCTTATGTTTTTAAACCGCAGATACGTACATATTTTATATTTATTTTGATTTGTGTGCAAGTCAACGTAGATTGGTTCTGATTCATTTACTTCTTCACACTCTAGTTATTTATTTACTGTGTCAAAGGGATGGTACTTGTCTGGCGTCATCCGTTTGCATTAATTGACGATACATCATTATTAGTGCGCACAATAAAATTCCAAAAAAGGAGGACTATGGCCGACCAACGTAGTCAAAGAGAAGGAATGCAATTGTACGAGCTGGGTAGGTCTGGATTATAGGTATACGTATGGAAATTTTTATTACATCCGAATTTTATCGCCCATTTCTTTTTTATTCCCTATCAAATGTGTTTGGGTGTCAATAAAACTTCATTGCAATTGCTATGTTTTGGACCTATTTTTATGGAATATTAAAATTAGAAGTAAGCACAATTTTAATGCCGCATTGGGTGGTAGAGAGATGGTTTATAAATAAAAAAGAAAATACTTTTTTCTTTCTTTTGTATTCTTAAGTTGTGAAGTTGTAAAAGGAGATGTGATCAAGTACACAAGTTGAGCAAAGGTTTGGGTTCTCGGAATATAGACAGGGTGTGACTTTGGACAAACACATATTCTGATAACGTAGTGAATTCTGGAACACATATTACTAAAATTTTATGTTAAACATTGAAATTTCACAGTTTTACGAGTAAATTTCTGGAGGAAATACAGAACTTTCTTCTTTCTTTACAATTTAATCGCTAATCGGAGGATCAAAAGGAATCTTTGGTGACACACCTTTGGTTTATTAATTTTCTATTTTCTTTATACGTTTATATATACCTGTACTAGAAGACTTATAGCCTAAATATCTGTAGCTTAAAACAGTCTCTAATTAATACCGTAAGTGACGAAGTAAATCGCATTGAAATGAGCCATTCTGAAGTAATACTATGTGCGGATCTTTTCAAAATATTGAAACGCTTATTGTTTATAACTCTTTTAATAATCTGAAATATATGATCTAGCTGACTTTTTTTGTAGTACTTCTCTATTCCTAAAAGTTTGCCTTACAATAATTTGATGTATGGAGGTGAGACAGTAGTACTCGTAAAAAGCTATTTTTTGTGGGTGATTTCTGGGTCTCGAACCTGAGTTTCTTGCTCAGTGGTCCATTAATTTAATAACTAAGCCACGGCGTCCACCAAGTATATGACTTGATCTTTATTTATGTAGTGATAATAGAGGTGTCACCGGGTATTATTCGCAATCTGGGAAGTTTAGCAGGATTATTCTTCCGGACTGACATTCGTGGATTTTTAGCAAGATCATCTATCATGAAAAAACATTCAATTATCCGCTAAGACCACGGTCGCTGAGTAAGTAAATCATCTGTTCTTCCCTGTGAAAGACGACACAGAATACGGACTTGCTCCTGTGTTGAGGAAAAACGGGGAAATCAAACACCGACAATTTTTTTTCACGCGGAAAAGGACAGTTTCAAACATAAGCGCCGCTTTATCATATAATTGTCTACGCAGTTTTTCTCGGACAGGTTGTATGATTTAATTTTGCATTTTCGTCTACACTTTGTGTTGTAAATACAAATGTGAAAATCCCTGCTTATTGTGGTGCTTCAACTAATTTTTGAAATTACACTTCCTACTTTATTGCTCCAAGGTGGCTGTGAATGAATGAAATTAAATTTTGGGCTAAGCCAACCTCCTACATTAAACAGTTCTAAGGTAGGTGGTCCAAATAAGGCCCAGAACCTAATAAGGCCCAGAACCTAATAAGGCCCAGTGTGCAAAAAGTGGCATAACCGACAAGCAACAGGAATGATATTTTGAATGTGCTTGTGGCCACCTATGTCTACACTAAAATCGTTGGAAACTTCCATCTGACGCAATCGTGTTTTTTCTTACAGTCGATAAAAGTTAGTGAATTTGCACGCACGCGCTTTTTTATAAGAGAGTGGTTTTTGCAATTGATTTTATTGCAAATAATAATTCGGGTAAGTCTAGTTTTAACACTAAATATATTAAGGTTTAGTATGGTTTAAGTATTATTTTAATCCTTTGAGTAGATTTTCGTTAAAATTATTGTAAAGAAAAGTTTTTCATGTTCCTAAAAAGGCTCACTAAAAATATTAACGGGCCTTATTAGGAATATGAAAAATTAAATTTGTTTTTTTTTGGGTTGTTTTTAGACAAAATGTCAAAGGTGAGCAACAGAAGCGGGCAGAATGGTCGTCAGATGATATGAAAAGGGCCTTTAAATCTATCCAACGTGGTTTTTTATCACAACATGAGGCGTCAAGGCGCTATAAAATTCCAAGAAGAACTTTGAGAAACCATATCAAGAATGGTTCAGCTAAAAGGAAACTAGGCAGGTCCACAACGTTCACACCCGAACAAGAAGATGATCTTTCGCCAAAATGTTGCAGCTCCAAACCTCCGCATTTTGTAGCGTCAACAATATTACCAGGAACTTCAGTAATACTAACTTCGTAGCGGGTAGGAAGTGGCTACGTTTGTTATTGTAGAGACACCCAGAAATCTCTATGCGAAAATCGCAAACGATGAATCCAGCAAGAGCTTAACAAACATATTGTCGGTGATTACTTCGAAAAGATGAAGGTTCTGTTACAAAAGCTCATGATTGAGAATAGACCGGAGTGCATCTATAACATGGATAAAAAGGGCTGCCGAATTAACTTGCACCATCAATAAACTGTCTTAGCGCTTAAGGGAACAAAAAGAGTTCACCAAATTTCAAATGAGCATGCGGAAAGCATGACCATAGTTGGATGTGTGAATGCTATAGGGACTGCCATTCCACCGATGATCCTTTTTAAAGGCAAGAGACAGAAACCACAGTTTATGGACAATCTTCCAGCTGGTTCGAAAAAATGGCATCCAAGGGATATATGAATCACTCAACTTTTTTTTACTTTATAACTCATTTGAGTAAGTATAAAACATCAGGACCTTGTCTTCTTATATTTGACGGTGCAGGATTATTGGATTATAGTATTGTTGACGAAGTAGAACGACATGACATTACACTATAATGCCTTCCATCAAATACGACACATGAACTCCAACCTCTGGATAAGTCAGTTTATCGATCTTTTGAGCACCACTGGGATCAACTACTGAAATATATCCCAAAAAACCCAGAAAGAAAATTAAATAAAACCAGTTTTAATTTAATTTTTTCAAATGTGAGGTCAAAATGCATGACATACGACAACATCACTAGAGGCTTTCGTGCAACTGCATTCGCTCCTTCTGCGCTTTCTGAAATACCGCGTCCGGAAAGTATTGAGAATTTGTCAGCATCAACTAGCGCCTTAGCTTTACAAAGAAATCAAGAGCAAAAGCAACAGGACCCTTACCGTTCCGATGCAGATTCGGCTAATGTTCCGCTTTCTGCCTTAGTGCCGATTTCAGGCGTCGCGGTGTTAGAAGTTGGATCGAATTTTGAATTAGCTGCAATTCTACAAGCAGTAGAAAAGGAAACAGAAAATCTCCCTTTCAAAAGCTTTTACCAACTCCGAAATTTAAAATTAATAAAACACCACCGCGGAAGAAGGCCCTTAATTTCAAAGGCCAAGAGGTTACCAAAGACTTATTCAATGACAAACGCTAATCGACATCTTCTAGCTCCACAACCTCGTTCAATCCGTCATCAGCCATCAGCGCAGCTAAAAAAAGCGATAGGACCGGAGTATGGTACTGTCACGCGTGTAGAAGATATGAGACAGTGTTAAATTGTGGTGTTTGATACCATGAACCTTGCGTCAGACTAACGAAAGATGACGAAGGATTCTATTGTCCTGGTGGATGTACCCAAACTTAAATTTAACTTTAACCTAACTTTAAATTTAATTCTTAATAACAATCTCCTTATTATTAATTTATTGGAGTCAAATTTATTAATTTTTTTTTTTTTTTGATTTTAATTTTTCTTTCTAGTCAAGATAATTACATAATATATATATAAATAATAAACTACGTTGTTTTATTTTTGGTGTATTCATAATTGCTTGAAACTGAATATTCAAAAATGCAAGGCAATTTCTTTTTTTAAGATCGCAAAAGCAATACACCTATGATTACTCCTTTAAAAATGGTTAATCAAATGAAGGACCTTGGGATCATTATCGACAACAAGCTAACCTTTGCTCCTCACGTTGAGTACATAGTTGCCGAAGCTACCTCACTTGTTGGGTTTATCAAAAGAAATTCGAGAGATTTTTCTGATCCACACATTTTAGTATGTCTATTCATCTCACTGGTTAGGTCGATTCTTGAATTCACCGATGTTATCTGGAACCCCATTTATCAGATCCACTCAGATCGTATAGAAAGAGTGCAGAGGCGATTCACAAAATATATTTTCAAAAAAATACGTTCGGACTTTGAGCCCTTTTACAGCGCACGTTGCAAATTACTGGGTATACTTATCCTTAATGTGAGAAGATATGCCCACGATGTATTATTTATTAGAGATGTTTTGTGTTACCCCATAAATAGAATTCGAAACGTTTTTTTTTTCAACCATTACATAAAACAAACTACGGTCGTAATGAGCCTATTTCTAGAGCTCTTATGTCTTTTAATGAAGTCAGTAGATATGTAGACTTTCATTACTCTAGAGATTGCTTTAAAAACATTTTGTTTGCCTTATTATTGTACTAATCTGTCATCGCTTTCCTCCTTCTATTTTTTATAATTTTTTTTTTTAAAAGGCTATAAATACTTTATTACATTAATCATGTACATATATATATATATATTAATTTATCTTTTTTTCTTTTTATATTTTAAAAAATTTTGCTATGCTTGTAGATGAAATAATAAATAAATAAATAAATTAGGGATGGATTTGACAATTAGGGATAGGGTACCATACGATCCGTTACAGACTGTTGTTAGGTTTTCTGCCAACCTATTCGTTATTGCGGGTAGAAGTGAGTAGGGTTTTCCTAACATACCCACCCACCTCTGTAGAAGAAAGAAATTTAAAAAAAAACATTTTGGCTGGTACCGGGTCTATTTTCCTACAATTTTGGTTCATACATGGGTTTTTGTGCCAAACCCAAGAAGGTGCTTAGAAAATGCTCTTATCTACTGAAGAAAACCGTATCAAGATCAGGCGGTTGATTTTCAGTTATAAACGGTTACAGAGTGGGGAACATTTTAAATTTAATAATACTTAATTTTGAAACGTTTATTTCATTAAGAACTATCTGGACTTTATTTTTCGAAAGGGTATCGCTTTCAAAGATTTCTCTCCTTGTCTCCCGGAGAACTGCGTCAACAAAATGTAAAACGTCTTCCCTTTTTGCCATGTTGCACAATCCACAAATTATAATATTCAAAAGCTCTCCACGTAGCTTCAGCACAGTCGCTATTTCATCAATACTGTGCTCATCACGAAACGAGTTATTTTGTTGCAATAGTGGCTATAAATCATTCTATGCTGCGACCTAATGCTTCTTCTACCAATCGATGAAATGTCCTCTTGAGTTAGTACCAAAGTAGTTTCTCCACTGTATCATATTGCATTTTGGTTTGTACTTTCTAGTACCCGCAACATTTTTGACGAAATTCCTAACTTCTGAGCTCAAAGATGAGTGTTTTTCTATGTACTGCGTCGCACACTACACGGAAATAAAAAAAAAATGCATAGAGCTTGTTCCTACGCTTGTTCCTCATATTACGAGTATGCAGATAAAGTTTTCCAATATAGGACTAAGCAAAAGCGTTTTCAACTGTTGAATAATTGACTCGAAAATCTCCCCGAAAGACCTTTAGACCACGTGAACTGCAACACTTTCGAATAGTTTTAGCAAATTTTTAATGAATGAAATACCCCTTGGGACTTGGGTCCCTTTAAATAAGTGAAATATAATATTTTACCGAAACCTTTCTGGAGTTGAATACGCTGTTTAATCCTTCCGTTATTACCCTTATAAAATTCGTTGACGTATTTTTGGAAAACTCGAAAGAAATCCTGTCCTCTTCAGGTCTTTTGAACTTCCTTCAAGGAAATTGAACGGTCGAGTATTTCTTCCGAATCGTTGCATTGTCATTCATATTCAGCAATCTATTAACATCATCAACATCAACACACATCTGCATTTCGTTTACATTGGGTTGGGTTTTCAGTTGTTAATTTGCTAACTGCGCTGTTAACATTGCTCTGGTACGAGTATCTTCCACTTTCAGATTCTCTGGACTTCAATGTTGCCGGCAAGCAACACGTGTTCTTAAAAGGTGGACATGTCCAAATATTCAGAAAAAAAATACTGGCATGTGGTGACTTGCCGCATATTTCAGTTTTAATTTTATTTTGCATAATCAAACATTTTTGGAAGAATGGTGATGTGCTCAGGTACCTACACCATCATTGTTCTTTTCCTCACAAGAATTATATGTATAACATGACTGCCAATTCTACAAAAAAAAAAATTGAATGTTTCAAAAAAATTTTTGTGGTAGATGCATTTCACTTTTCCTGTCTACGAGTATTGCAGGTAGGTACATATAACGTTGTATCACGGAAAACTTTGCCAAATGTTGAAAGCATTTGAACTTTGTTTTACATCGTTATAAAACTTTAAAGAGTTTTATCTGCTTTATTAATAATTATTTGAATAAATAATGTATTACCATCAAGATTTCTCAAAACTTTTACTACAGGGAGGTACGTACATACATACATATCAGACTACGAGTACTTTACCTTCATTAACTTTCGAAACTTCCTCTTTCGTCTTCATAAAATGGAAACTTCCACCATTCTACTGTTAAGATCATATCTTCTGTTGTGTTCAAAATGAGATAAACTTAATAATCTGGAACTGACGTTTTCAATAAAACATTTAAGTACATCGAATACAGCCCTTTTAATCGTCCACTTTTATTATCCCTCCTCGTAATTTTATCCTAATCTCCCAGCGTCCAATCTCTACTAATACAGATATAAATATAAAAATTTTAAGACCGATATGCCCAATCCTTTCTGCACTTAGTTAACCGTATCACTCACAATATAAGCGTTCACTTCTTAAACTCTTTAATTGAATCAAAAAGCTCCTTATACTTCGATAAGACAATAAAGGATAATTTCTGTTGGAAGCATGGAGCACTACCTTCGTCTTGGCGGGTAATTAATATTTCAGAGTTTTATTTCCTAATAATTCCTTTTTGTCTTTTCTCCCCCGTTTATTAAAGAACAAGATCGACTTGTGTTCTGTATCCATGTTAAGAAGTGTTCAATCGCCTGCTGCTTAGCCCAAGCATAACTTTCTGATATGAATGAATAAATAATGAAGTATTTATTGGAAAATTGTCCAAATAATAAAACATGGTGTTCTGTTGTGTTGGATGGATACAACTCAGTATTGAATACTTTTGCGAATACGTTGACGCCTCCTTTTTAGACATAAGTTGTTTTTTTGATAAGTTGTGTCTTATAGAATTAAATTTTATGGAAATATGAAAGAATGTAAGAAATACAAAGCAACAAATAGGATTAATGGAGTAAAAACCATTTTTAAGGTAGGCCTTCAAAGAAGTGCAGGTCCTGTAAATATACACAAACAACATATTTTTGTTTTTAAACTTTTTCAAGAATTTACTCTTGATCTCTTACGGGTTAACATAACTCACTCAAGTCTCTTCCGAATTTCAACCTTCTATAGGGTTTTTCAATAAGTACATAACAATTTTGTATTTAAATAAAACACAGTCTAATTGAGATATTGGGCTGGAATTTTTTCCAGGTATAGTACACATATTAGATTTAAGTATGGAATACGATCTCGTTCATTTGACCACCGCGAGAATGTTTGCAGCGATCGATTCTTTGGAGGGAATTTTCCACCACTCTTCCACACGTATCGGCCGGAAAGTTGGCAATTTCGCATTCGATATTGTCCTTAGTTCCTCTAATGTTCTTGGTTTGTTGGCATAAACCAACGGCTTAACGTGAAATCCATCGGCGTTAAATCACATGAGCGAGCAAACCTTTCGTCCGCACCATTTCTCGAGATACACGATTACCCAACTTCCCCTTCAATAGATCAATTGTTTGACCAGCTGTGTGGCATGTGGTACCATCTTGTAGGAACCACATATCACTGATGTCAAGTCCATCCAATTCTGGCCAAAAATAGTCTTCCTAAATTGCACGATAGCAAACTCCATTGACCGTAACATGGCGATCATTTTCATCGACGAAAAAATACGGTCCAATCCACATTACACGGTCACTTTTTGCATTAAGCCAAAAATGAGCTTCATCGCTGAAGATAATTTTTTTACGAACTTCAGGATTTTGTTCAAACTTTTGCGGAGCTCAATCGGAGAAGTTTCGGCGATTCAAATGATCAAGAGGCTTCAGTTCTTGAGTTAACTTGATCTTGTAAGGGTGTAGGCCAAGATCTTTAAGCAAAATTCCACACAATGTGAACTGAGAGATTCCCAATTCCTGTGAATGGCGTGGAATCGACTTATTTGTCTCAAACACTTACTGCTGAGATATTTTCTGTACTTCGACCGGTGCCAGTGAGATGGCACAGGAATATTTAAAAGTGAATACGAGTATGTTTACTCGAATTTATCTACTATAGCACATACAGACTGTTCGGTGGGAAGATTATTACGACCGAAAATTGGAATAAGCGTTCTTAAAATCGCGGTCACCGACTCAGATTATCCGTAGTAATTTTTAATAATTTCCAATTGTTGCTCCAAACGTTGCTCGTTCACCATGATAAAAATGTAAACCTTGAATGACGCTTTGGCATTGACAGATCATAAAAGAAGTTTATCGATTTCGATATAACCTTTATACTTTATTTTAAACTCTCACCGCTTAGTAATAACATGTTAGTTTCCGGTACTTGGGACTAGCATTCAGGTATTATTAATTTCGTTTGAGGCAATCTCTTTATTGATTGGTGCTAAACATTTTTGCAAGGGTTCCATGACTTCCTTTAGTATTTTCGGCTCTAGCGCACTTACACAAATTTCAGCTACAATCAGTTCTTTTCAGACGTGTCATTATTGTTTGACCTTGAACCCTTTCCGGTGTAGTGCGGGCTTTGGCACTTTATCCTATAATTCTAATATTTTATTTTGACAAATTGTCTTAACTGAATTATAGTTCTCAACAATTTCGTGGAGCTTCTATCGTTCTTCATTGAATATCACATCTCTTCTGATTAAAATTCTTCTCCCAAAAGTATCGGAAATTCTACGAGTATAGGCTTTTTTTTACACTCGTGATCCGGCCATACTAAAATAAAATCTGATATCTCTGGCACTTCTAGATGAATCACAGAGTTGTTCTGATCAATCTGTTTTATTGTTTGATCCAATACAGTTCTATCGTCAATTGCAGAATCGTCCCTATATATTCATCAGCGATATTCCATTTATCTCGTACACATATCTGGGCCCATAACTTTTTGTGGATAAATAAATACACTTTTGAACAAAAAACAACAAACCAATTAGATAATTCAAGTTTTAAGTTTTATTAAAAGGAATTATGATTTCAAAGAAAATTTAAGATTATGAAATGTAAGCGAGACTTATCCTATTGACAAGTTGATGAAGAAGAAGATGACAAATTTGCCAAGTACGAGTAATTAGCCTGATATTTTAGATTAAGAAAAGTTCAGCAAAAAGGTAATACTCGTAATGGGGATGTTGCATTGTTGAAAGCGATATTTCCAACATTTCCTATGTTCCTTTTAGATGGCGCGAAAGATGTGCAAAAGTGCACTGATTTTAATGTTTCTTTTGCATACTATTAGCCTGAATTAGTGCGACATATTTATTTTGGTGTTTATCGTGTTAGTGATTTTCAAAAAATGCGAGATCTTATATTATACTTGTATTTATTCAAAACCATGTCTTGCGTGCATTCAAGATCTATTTTGTCAGGATGCTTAGATTTGAAAGAATTCTTCTCTTGGTTATAGAATGCAAATGGAACCTTTTGCGTGTTAAAATTGGGTTTGACAATATATACAATTTTCTAACATTGTTCCTTCAAATTTCGCATTCATGTGTTTGGATAGGTTACTCGTATGTACCGTGCGTATTACTATAACCATGTCACTTATGTAACCAGTAATTTTCTGAGAAATTGTACCGAAATTTGTACACACTATGTGTGAATTGATGAAGAGTAACGAAAGGTTCTATCCCTGCGTTTTGGCGAGTTCATAATTTTAGCAGCTCCTAAAGATCCTAAAGACGAGAAACAAAAGTTAGTCATAGCGGCCCATTTTTTTTATTTCCCCCGAGGGTAGGTAAAAATCTTCAAAAAAATCACTATGAGGACCGTAAAATGCGTGTAATGCGGGATTTTTACAACTAAAAAACCAACTTAAAAATTTACTTTCTTACTGCAATTAAGTATTCACTTAATAAGCAGTTTTCATATAACAAGATTAAAACGTTTGGCAGGTATCTTTCCATAGAAAGTTCCAGCTTGTTCTGCAATTTTAACGCGGTTGTGATTTATCGAGTTAGGTCGAAAGGCTTCGTTCTTTGTGGATTGCGCAATAAATTTCGCTCATCTAGAATTTGTAGAACTGTATTGTCTACGTGTCCTTCTAATCGGTTTTTGTGTTTTGGCGTAACGTTTTTAGTTCCATCTACCATAGTGTCAATTCCAAGTTCTCTATGGATATCATTGTTTCTTATGTACCACATTATTTTCAAAAGCTTGTAAATTATTGTAATTGTTTTTTTTTTTTTGTACAAGCACAAAGTTGTATACCATATGTCAACACCAGTTTAAGCACTTGTTTGTATAAAAGCAATTTGTTCTCTAAGTTATGCTTGGAATATTTTCCAAGTAACCAGTACATTACTTTATATTTATTCTTTTTCAAGTGCGGCTTCCACTTTAACTCTGCGTCAAGTGTCATCCCGAAAAGTGTCATTTGAAAGAGGAATTCGAGTAGAATTGAAAAAAGATAGGTAAATTATTTACTTTTGTATGGGTAAAATTTACATGAACAGATTTGGTTTCGTTGAGCGCGATTCGCCAAGTCTGTGTCCTTTCATTTACCCTATTCAATGCTTCTTGGAATTTTTAGTGGTAGGCTTGAGAAACGTCTAGAATTACGCTTGAGCAAATCTTATTTTCTTCAAAAGCTTTTTCGACCGATGTAGTTATTCTACGTACTTGATCACTTGTAGAATGCTTGCATCTAAATGTGATCTCATGATACCTATAACCGGCTGCAGCCGGCTGAATAATATTTTTTCGACGATTTTGGATATAATCGGAAGACGCGGGATCGGTCTATATGACTTTTTTTCATTCGGCGATTTACCGTGTCTTGGAACCATTATTTCCATTGACTTGGTAAATACTTTAGTCTAAGAGCAGCGTTTATAATATACAAAAGTTTAATTACCGCTTTTCTAGGTAATTCATTGAGAACTTCTCCTGTGATGAACTTCTGATGTGATTAAGTCGTATCCAGGAGCCCTTTTAGGTATCAATTTCTTTATTTCCTGTTTGAGTTCAACTAGCGTTGGACTTGCTATTCTATACTTGTCAAGTGCTAAGTCCCGTGCATTGATATTTTCAATGAGTGGTTGACCATCGAACGGTTTAAACGGTTCTTCAGGGTGAGCTGCAAATTCATTCTTTGCCCATTAGCCATTTTTTTTTTTTTTTTGATTGCCGGGACTTGGATCTGCGGTTTTTGAATGCCCTTAACTACCTTAACATCTTTTTTAGCTGTTAGATTTTCAAGGCGTCATTTTCACCAAGTCAGTGCTGGATATTATTCCAGGCGGCACACTGAAAGATTTCAATGAAGCGATCGACTTCAATTTCTAGTTCGTAGGGCGTCTTAAGTGATACACTCAGACCAATATTTTCTTGAATATCCTTCTTAAAGTCTTCCCAATGAGTTTTACCGTTAGTTAATCTGGCTGGTACTTCTTTCCTAATCAGGGTTTTACTCATCGTTAGAATGACTGGAGAATGATCAGAGGACAGATCAAAGCTGTCTTGCATACAGTTGCGAGGCATTCCTTTTACGACGAAGAAGTCAATCGGGTTGGGTATTTTGTTGGTATCAAGCCACATCTATTTGTACTATATGCTGCTGAGCAAGATCATGGGTAACCTTTGTATCTGAAGGATGTTCTAGCATGCACAATCTGTGAACCCGTTCAGTAGCCTGCAACTTGTTTTTCGCAGAATTCACCAAACTACGACCCGGATGTTATATGAGTTATTCATCTCTTAAATTCATTCATTTAATATGCTCAAAAGCAGCATTTGTTCCACTGTATTTAAATATACGTGACAAAATGATATCCCACTTAAATAGTGCCAGTACTTTTAGAAAATCGTTCTCACAACCATGATATGTCAGAATGATAACTACTACGTGCCTACAAAACTGTCGTATAACAATTTTATTGAAACAATTTTTACATCTTGAAGTTCTTTATCTGTCATGAGAGGTTTAAGGAAACAGCTTTCACCTTCTCAACTAATGGTAGCATTTCCTATAAGATCCAAGCCTTCGTTACACGCACGTGAATAATTTTGAGGAAGTGAATAACGGTGCACCTACTCGTTACTATTTTCGTTCATATTTTTTTTTTTATTATAATCCTTCTATATCATAGTTAACAAAATTAAGTGTAACTAAGTATTAAAAGCTCCCAGTTACATTGCAAAAAAAAAAAAATGTTTCTTCCGTTTTCCTCTGAAGTTACGACAGCAGCTAACGATTTAACATCTTCAGATCAAAGGACACTTCTGCTGCAATAATGAAAGGCATCATTACGCTTATACATTAGATGTACTCGTATATAAACCTTAACCAACATTTCAGAGAAAAGGATAAAAGAAAAAAAAAAAAAAGCGTGAGGAGCCAAATGCTATAAAAGGGAAAATACGAAGAAAAGTGTCCCCGTAAACTCTGTATTCCAGCAAAGATACTCGTATGTCGCATCGTATTAAGTTCGTGATTGCGAAGAGTACGAAATTGTACATAGAATAGGTATGAAAGCATTAATTATTCAGTTAAATTAGCTAAAATTTCTGTAAAGTCTAGACTTTTGAAATAACAAAGTTGAACCTTTTTGCAAATGAATCAGGACTTTGAGAGATGAAAAAATGGAAAAAAAACACTGCACATCCACTTTGTTAAAGCAATTACCAAATTGCAACACAATTTTGCTTCATAATGGTTCACAGGAGAATGAAATAAATTTATGCGTTATGAAGGCCGTCAGCCCCTAATTGCTGTCATATGGAAATAGAACAGTGTACGAGTATATATTTGGAAGGTTCTTTGCGTCACTTCTCCCATGAGCTCTGGCGATTTTTCCCTTTCTTTTCCATTTGATGTAACCAACAATCTTACGATTTTCCCACAAGGTAATGTTTGAAAAAGCACCTTCTAATTTTAAATTAGTTATTACACAGGGTGCGACATTTAAATTAAGACACCTCAACATCTTCAACTGTTTGGAGATATGAGACAAATAATTATTAGAGAAGTTTTAAGAAACTAAGATAGAGGTTGTATCTTGAATATCCTCGGCATTAGAATATACTCGTAGCTTGCGTTATTAAAATTTGAGAAAGCCAATCGAAAGTACATGGACAAACTAATCATCTTTTGAATAGAGACCATTTTTTTTTTTTACAAAACTTGACCGAAGATGGTGAAAAATAGTGGACGGCCGCAGGTGAAAAACACTACAAGTCATATTCATTCTTTTCTTTTCTTGTCCCTTTTTTTCCATAATACCTTTTTCTTGATTTCCATTTTAACCCCAAAATTAACGGTACTTTACTAATGGCTGATTTTGTAAAAAAATTGATTTGGTTAAAATTTGATATTTGAATTATGGTGGACAATATGCCAACAGATGGAGTACCAAGTTTTTGCCAAAATTATTATATCTATACAATGGTTGGTTAGTTGGTTTAAGAGGGTGAGCTTATGCTCTTAACTTAGGCCTCCATTGGGCCCGTTGTGTTCCCCTCATCTATGTAACTGTAGGGAATAGTGCTGTGCTTTGGGAATTATGTGTTGAGAGAATTTAGGTCTAGGGATTATAGGTAGTATCAACGGGAAACTATATCGTATAGTGATTGGGGAATCGTAGTGTTCGTCTGGCGAACTCCAATATATCCCCGATTCTTTTCTTACTGAGGTGTGTAATATCCGGAATCCTTGGAGATCCCAGAATTTTTAGTCTTAGCCTCGCTGTAGCAAGGCAGTGGCAGGGAAAGTGTTCTATATATTCCTCCTGTATTATCCGGGTTCCGGGTTCAGTTCTGTATTGCCTGCTCCTTTCCTTGTTAGTTCGTCTGCCTTTTCGTTGCCCGGTACACCCTCGTGCCCCGGTACCCATGTGAGACGGACTCTATTGCGTCTGGCAAGTAAGTTCAATTTAGTTTTGCACTCCCTTACTAGTAGTGATTTCGACATGGGGTTTGTGATCGCGCTAATTGCTGCTTTGCTGTCCGAGCAGATGTCGATTTGCCTTCCTTCGCTGGTGTCTTCTGCGAGTATTTCGGTTGCCTTCATAATTGCATAGACTTCTGCTTGGAACACCGATACAAATGGTTCTAGGTGAATAGCAAGTTCAATCGGTGGGTTAGCACTGAAGATGCCAGCTCCTGATTCCCCTGATATGTTAGAGCCATCTTTATAAACCGATATCCCATTGGAGTTTCTTGTCGTTCTTTCATACGTCCAATATTCTCTTGCGGGGAAAATTGTTTCGAAGTTGTTGGAGAACGTATACGATTTTCCAACAACATCACTGGGGCAATCGATGAGTGGTGCCATTACTCTTATCATTTCGGTGATTTTTCGATGTTCCCTATTTGCACCACCGATGAAATGGCCGATAGTTCTAAGCCATGAGGCTGAAATGCTGGCAATCTTCTTCGCTTCGAGGTGCACTGGTAGAATGTTTAATATCGCTTCCATGGCCGCGGTTGGTGTTGAGGATTGTGGTCCTGTAATACCCAGGCAAACCATACGCTGCACCTTAGTTAGCAAGTCTCTTGCATACTTTTTGCTCATCACTGGCCACCATACAACTACACCGTAGAAGATGATGGGTTTTATTACGCATTCTTATATCCTGTGGACCTGTTTCGGTTTCAAGCCCCATGACTTCCCGATGGGCCTCCTGCATATCCAATATGCTCTCTTGGCTTTGGTGACTCTTTCTTCCAGGTTCTATCTCCAATATAATGCCCAGATACTTGACGCTGTCGCGAAGTTGTAGTGATACTCCTCCGAGTTGTGGAATGTGAAAGTCACTAGTTTTGGTTTTCTTTGTAAAGAGAACTATTTCCGTTTTATTTGGATTTATTTCTAATCCACTCTCCTCCTCCCATTCTTTTATGATTCGAAGGGTGTTTTGCATAAGCTCTCCTATGATGTTCAGGTGCTTACCTCTTATCAGAACGGCTAGATCATCTGCGTACGCTACACATTTCGCACAGGTTCCACCCAGTGCTTTTAAAAGGTTGTCCAATGTGAGCACCTCAGAAAAGGAGATATGTGGTGTTCCCGAACGGACTGTTCCCCTTCTAGTTTCGTCTCCCAGTGAAGCTGTGATAATGCGGTTTGTAAGCATGTGTTCTATCCAATTGTTTATTATTTGGTTATTACAGTTCATCGAGAGTGCCTCGACAATATTTTGAGTTTTCACATTGTTAAATGCCCCTTCGATTTCTGGAAAAACGCTTGCGATTGATTCCTTGGTTTCAAAAGCATCTTCTATCGTGGGTACAACCTGGTGTAGTGCCGTCTCAACTGACTTTCCTTTGAGGTATGCGTGTTGATTAGGACACTGCCGCGGATTTGTAATCTGTGTTCTGATGTAGTTATCACAAATTCTTTCCATTGATTTTAGTAAGAAGGACGTTAGGCTAATAGGTCTATAGCCCTTTGCTGTTGACAAATCTTTCCCGGGTTTCGACAGGAACACCACCCTCACCTCTTGCCATTGTGTTGGTGTGTATCCGTGATATAGACATCCCCTGAAGATATTGACCAGGGTTTTCTTTAGGGTGTCTAATTCTACCCCTTTTTGCAAGAAGATAGGAAGTATTCCGTCCATGCCCGGTGATTTATATGGCGCAAATGAGTTAATAGCCCAGGTCACTTTATCTGCATCAACTAGGTTCTCAGTGTCCTCCCATTTTGTATCAGTTCGAGTGACCCCACGCTTGGAAGGTGTAGCTGCCTCGTTGACACAGTTTGGGAAGTGTACACACATCAGCGTCTCCAAGGTATCGGCTGCGGTTGCCAAGTTATTGCCCGACTGTAGGAGTTGATAACTTGGTGGTTCCTTGGACAGGATCTTCTTTAATCGATATCCATCCTACCCGATTGTGGCATGATCGCCGTGTGTCGGCTGGGTGTACTTACGCAGTAGCCAATCACCGGCCCGGTATAGGGAGGGTAGATATGCATGTGGTTATATCAGCACTGTACACACACTGTGTGAAATGGCTCTAACAGCAAGTATCGTTTTGCTGCTCAAACTTAACATTACTATAATAGACAATCTCAAAACCGTTGATCTCTCAATTAGGTTTTTTTTTTTGTTAACGTTGGTAGGTGAGAATCTCTTTCAGACGAAACAGAGCCCGTACTCAGTAACAATGTGGGGCTTCCACCTACTAAATTCAACTTCCCTTCTACTCCCTATTCTCTGCAGTACCGCCGTAAAGCATTCTATCGCAGGGGAACGCACAGTTTATTCATGATAATCCTTGCGTACCGCATTCCATAACAGCATTTCACAAAAAATGTTTTCAGGTGTTGGTGGCTCGCCGAGTTTTCTCGTCAGTACTTCCCTGTCGCTGATGAATCATGGACACTGGGAGAACACATGCTCTGCGTTCTCTGCGCAGTTCACTCAGTGTGCGTAGAAAAGGCTAACATCATGCTTGTACTTGGATAAGGACGAATGGAAACAGCCATGTCCTGTCAGGATCCTGGTTAGGTAATACTCCACTTCACCGTCACACATTTCTAACCATGGCTGTGTTTGCGGTATAAGTCGGTGGGTCCACCTACCTTTCTCAGAGGTATTCCAGCGTTCTTGCTACTCCCTCACGGAAAGCACAACTTACCCTCAGCGCACAGATTCGGTACACTGGCGAGATTTTTAATCTAGTTGAGTTAATCCGCGTTACTCTAGCCCAGATTAGTTCAGCTTAGAAGATTATGGATGTAACCACTTTCGCCAAAAGCAGTTTTCGACTATGCCTTGGTCCCCCGATAATGGGAATGATATGCGCTAGTGCAGTAATCGCCTTCGCTGCTTTACTACTGATGTATCTTATGTGATATTTGAATGAAAGTCTTGTAACTATCACGACGCCTAGGTATTTTATTTGTACCTTAGATGTTATGGTTTGTGTGCCTACTGTAAAATTTACTGTTTCTATCTCCTTCCTACTGCTTATGAGTACTGCCTCAGTTTTGTGATCTGCCAGAGTCAGTCCAGCCGAAACAAGCCACTGTCGAGCATCCTTATTGTCGAGTTGCTAATCTGTTCCACTTCATCCAGCAGTTTAGCAGTAACAACGATAGTGATGTCGTCAGCAAACCCTACAATTTTTGCCTCTTTAAGGATTTGGAAGGCGTAGAATTCCTTTATATGTATGTATGTATGTTCGAGCACATAATATTCAAAAGCACAGAGGCCTGTGGTATGCCGCCAGTGTTCCTGTATTCCTTGAAGTTGCTGTCAGTATTGTACACAAGGATTCTGCGCCTGAAATCGTCTTCTTGAGTGCTTTAAGAATATGGCTCCAGTTTGCTGTATTAAATGCGTTTTTGATGTCCAGGCCACCTTTCCATCTTCTACCCTGTATGGCTTTTTGTGCAGTTTCAACCACCACGTTAATAGGCTGTACGGTTGAGGGTGCATTCCGAAAGCTGTACTGGGGCTCCGACAACCCTCCTGCAATTTCTATTACTGTTTCCATTCTGTTGCAGATAATGCGCTCCAGTACTTTCCCTGCGGAATCTAGCATACATAATAGGCGATATGACGAGGGCTTGTCTGGTGGTTTGTTTCTCTTAGAGAGTAGTACTAATGCCTGCCGTTTCCAGTGATCCGGAAAGACTCCCACCTTCAAATATGAGTTATAGACGTCAGCAAACATGTCTGGGTGCGCTTTGATTGCCGCTTTAAGGGCAATGTTGGGAATGCCGTCCGGTTCAGGTGCCTTCTTGCCCCCTATTTTACTACACATTTCGACTCCGTTGCGGTGACTATGGGAATGTTCGGTGTTTCTACAGTTTTTGGGAACAATCCTATTGCAAACAACTTGAGGCAGGTGGAAATCGATGGCTGTTTTTTTATAACTACCTGGTAAGCCATACCCCAGGGGTTTTGATCTGCTTTATTGCATAGCTCTAACCGTTAATTTTTGTTTACTTCTGATGATGACTGTTTTGAGCTCCAAGGCGGCCGTTGCTTTAGAGTGCGTATACAACCTTCTCGCTTGATGGGATTTGGTACATAGCTGACCGGTTTTCTCATTCCACCAGTAAGTTGGGGGGGCGGTGATTACTCTATCTCGTCCGTACCATTGCAACGTCACATGCACTGACTTGTATTTTTATGGATTGTACAGATTTGCTGCTAGCAGATCCCGTTATTCCTGCGACTCTAACGAAGTCATAAGAGTATAGCTCTTCATCAAAAGGGTCTGCCTTCCATCCTCGTTTGGTTTTGCTGACGTTCTTCTTTGACTATTTGTTTCAGGTAAGCGCTCGAATACAATTGAAAATCCGCAGCCTATATTTCCCCGGCAAAAAGTGTACCTATTTTCGGTGTTGGCAAGCACAAAGTCTAGGGCTGAGAAGGCCTCCAGTAAGGTATTTCCTCTTCTGTCTTTCAATTATATCTGCCTGTATGTGTGACCGACTGCAGTCTAAGAGGCGAAACGGCTTTGCTTCTAACTTCACATCTAGGTTCTACGAGGGTGGGTCAATAAGTCCCTGAAAAATGAAATAAGGAACACTCTTTTCGCTATAAAAACATTTTATTTTTCAACATAGGGGCTAAATCTGGGGAATATGCTGGATGAGGGGGGAGTTCGTAGCCCAACGCATGCAATTTTGCCATTGCGACTGCGGACTTGTGCGCCCGTGCGTTGTCTTGGTGAAAAAGAACTTTTTTCTTCGCCAAATGCGGCCGTTTTTGCTTCAAATCGGCTTGGAATCGATCCAGTAGCTCTGCGTAATATGCGCCGGTGATCGTTTTACCCATTTCAAGGTAATTGATGTGAATAACACCTCGCGCATCTCAAAAAACTGTTGTCATGACCTTGTTTGCTGGCAAACCCGCCTTGGCCTTCTTCGGCTTCGATTCACCAGGAGAAGTACATTGATTTGACTGTTCCTTAGTTTCTGGTGTATTGTGGTGAATCCAGGTTTCATCTACGATTACGAAACGGTGCAAAAACTGAGCCGAATTTTTCTGGAACATCGCCAAACACACCTTTGAAATTGTCAAACGAATGCGTTTGTTGTCGATAGTGAGCAAACGCGGCACCCATCTTGCGGAAAGCTTTTTCATGTCCAAATATTTATGTAAAATCAAAATCACTGAGCCATGTGATAAGCCTGTGGCCTCTTCAAGCTCACGCACTTTCACTCGCTGATAGTCCATTATCAAACTATGGATTTTGTCGATCATTTCTGGTTTGGTGTCCTCAATTGGGCGACCAGAATGTCCGGCGTCACTTGTGCTTTAACGACCGCACCGAAATTGAGTACACCAGTGGTGAATGGTTCAAATCGATGGTGAAGAGTTCCCATAATATTTGTCAAGCTTTTGTTTGGTTTGCGTGATAGTTTTTCTCGCAAAAAATAGTGTTTAATGAGCACTCGAAATTCACTTTTTTCCATTTTAACGAAAATGCTAGTAGGAGTTTATATAAAATGGCTGCCACAACAAAACTATTTGACAGATCTGTCTGAAAATTTGGATGCGTTCTTTTGAAAGATGATTCTTGACAAAAAAAAAATTAAATTTAAGATGACGACACAATTTGTGTTAATTTCCAGGGACTCGAAGTAAATATTTAAATTTTTATTCTAACCCCAAAACTAAAGGTGCAGATTTTGAAAAAAAATCGATTTGAAAATAATTTCGTATTTGAGTTGGAGTAGATATGTATGCTATCAGATGGCGTACAACATTTTTGCCAAAAAGTATGTATAACGGTATTTCTTGGATATGACTCCATCGATTTTGTTCAAAATCAGCATCTAAACAATATTTTACAAGTGCAGTTTAATGGCATACTAAGTTTTTGAAAATTGCCTACATAATTTGTTTCGAAAAAAAAAACATTCCAACGATTTTGTTTAAATTTCAAACTGCGACATTTTTAATTAAACAGGGTGCAAGTACGTGCAACACAGTCGTGCACTTTATTTTATTTTTATTTTTGTGATAAGTTAATATTGAAGTTATCTAGTCTTGTGCATAGACACGTACTTTCTATTGGACCGAACATTTAATTTGCCACCAATATCAGTTGAACCATTAAAAAGTTTAAGTATTCTGGATCATGGTGAGGTATGTATGTAGATACGAGTACACCCCTCCCCTATTTTGACATGCAAAGTTTAACTGCTTGAAGTGCAGTAATCTGCATAAGAAGAAAACTTTCTATTCCGTTCATTTCTGCAATAATAATGGACTTTTCGCGGCTATAACTCGAAAATTAATATGTCTACGAGTATGACCAAAAACTTTCCAAATATATTCTCTTATATAAAATATTCATGTAATAGATTAAGTAGCCATTAATATAGGTTTTTTAAAAAAAAAAACCTTAGCAAACTAGCCAGTAGATATACGTTGGGCCCCTATTGTTGAGCCAACATTAAATTTATAGTAATAAGTCTAGTTTTAAGCCAATTTGTAAATAGAACGACTAAACAATAAAAACCTTAATCTGAATCTACGAGTATGACCTGTTATAGAAAATTTTATCTCAAACAATAAAGGTCGTCTTGACATTTTTGTTCGTAGGCACACTGTAAAATGACGGTTTCTTTCATGAACACCACAGAGCATTGTCTACGCAGAAAAATGCTGCTAATGTTAATAAGCTCGTTAGCAATGAACAACCTAATTACCCTTTTGATTAATTCAGTTTGCTAATTGATGTCATTCCACCTTTAAGAACTTGATATAGCCTCTTGTTAAGGAATAAACCATTCTTATATTACAAACATACATATGTGTTTGCTGGTTGCTCAGTCTTAGTTCTTAGAGGGTTGGGTAATTCCTTTTTTTTTTTTTTTTTTGTCGGTTCATACCTGTCTCTTAGATGTAATACATACCTACGTGTATCAGATGCGGTGATGTCTTCGGTTATTATTTAATTTCGTTGCTCTATAGGTAAATCATTTTCACGTCAAGAAGGAGAGGAAATGTTGTTATAAGAATGTATTTGCATGTGTGAACGCGTGGGTATCTTGTGTAGAGCGTGATTTATGAATAATATTTAATAAGCTCAGGTAAGAGAAATTGGATCAGAGAGTTGAATTTTGATGAATTTACGTGGGAACATAATAATAAGCTCTTGATTGTGGTTTGTTAGCGATTAATTAAAGGTTATAAGGCTGTAAAAATATACAAAAAGTTATACTCTGTCTGCCTTTTACGTAACGTCCTACTCGTATTAGCGTTGAATTGTTATTAGTGGAGAAAGTGGAAACCATTTCCACCAGTCTTATTATCCAATTATAATGAATCATGAACAACCATCGTCAAAAGATCCCCTGTCTTGACCGCAAAGTTAGAAGATCGTTCTTAAAGTGCGAAACTGTGCAATTTTAACTTTTCCCCAAACTTAACCATTGAGTTCTACTTTTTCTGCCACTGCATATCTTGTTCATAACCTATACATAGTTTTGTAACATCGACAAGTAATAACGATAGACCCCCAAAAGTATATATATTTGTGAGCAGAATCGAAAGTTAAGTCGATTTAGCCATGTGTGACCGTGAGCTAGGAATATGAAATTTGGTATATAAGCTTTCTGGAATCCGAAGCAGTACGATGGTCTACTTCTTTAATAAACTTACCTACCATTTGAACACTCTTCACTTAAGACTATACCATTTAAATTTTATTAACCTAGTGAAGAAGAGAGAGGAAAGGGTATAGAACAGAATTAAAGTTTATAGATTTTGTCAGATTAAAAACGCGTTGCTAGCCTTGCGTGTTGGCGAGTTCGTAATTTCAGTCGCTCTTAACCTTAAGAAGCAGATGGTGTTCGAACCGCCCATTTTGCTGCAGATTCTGCGGAGGGGATCAAGGCTTGATACTTATTTGAAGGCGACATCTGCTCGTCTTGTCGATATTGGACCCAAGTATATGTGGTTTTTCATAGGAACTCGCAGAGTTTATTTATAAATACATACTTAATGCGGATTGTGATCAGAGCTCTAAGTCGGTTTACCATCCACAACCCATGTACTCGCTGAGTAGACTGCAGCAAAGAATATGTTATAAAATCGCATTAAAATCTGTTCAGTGTTTCTAGTTCAGTTTAGCGGGTTAATATAGACAGACAGGCGACACTTTTTTTTGTACTATTTGGTGTTTTAAGGACAAATATATTTCTTGTCTGATTGTTTTTTTGTGACCAATTACCCACTTTAATCAAATTTATCGATTTTCATACAAAATACGTTTCATTTAAGAACGCAGGTACATACGAGTACAAGTGTAAACATTTTTTAAAACCGCCCACAGTGACTTTTAGGCAAATGTCGTTTTTGCTAGAAACTGAAAAATATTGTCTAAGTCAAATATGTAGACGTCGACTTTCTCTTTCGTCCATGCATTATACGTGGCTACGCCCACTTTTTAGGGCATTTTGTTAAAAAGAAAAACAACCATATATTGCTTTTTCAAAGCCATTTGTTGTGATGATTAAGTCCTAATGTGAATATCTCATCAGAATCCGTGAACTTCGGTTTCAAATTTTGGGAGCCACGCCCACAATTTCGTGATAAAATTTCTTAAAAATCGTGGAAATATCCTCTCTATAAAACGATGTCATTGCATCTGTTTTAACAATTTCGCAACGCCACGCTCCTTTATAGAAGAGAAAGGAGCCCTCTCAGATCACCAATTTGGCTTCAGAAGAGCACGATCTACTGTTGATGCCATAAGAGCGGTAGTTGATATCGCCAAAGGTGCCATCGAAGGAGAAAGATGGCTGTACGGAACAAAAGAGTATTGTGCAGTAGTAACGCTGGACGTTAAAAGCGCATTTAACTCTGCGAACTGGTCGTTTATTAGAAGGTCACTTGCCAGGATTGATTTGCCATATTACCTGTTACGGATAGTGACGAACTACTTCAACAACAGGAAGCTGAGGTACAATACCGATGAAGGGGTAAAATACTACAACGTAACTGCGGGAGTTCCACATGGATCGGTTTTAGGGCCACTATTGTGGAACATCATGTACGACGGAGTCCTACGATTAGCGCTACCTGGGGGAGTAACGATAATTGGATTCGCCGATGACATTGTAGTCGTGACAGTAGCTAAACAGATCCGTGCAGTAGAATCAGCTACAAATGAAGCAATTGTCCGGATAAAAGATTGGCTAATATCCGCCGGACTAGAACTAGATGACCATAAAACAGAAGCTGTTCTTATAACCAGCCGGAAAACTGTCGAATTTGCCAACTAACCAAACCATCAGGTCGAAAGAGGCAGTTAAATACCTTGGAGTAATGCTGGACAACAGGCTACGGTTTAAAACGCATGTTGATTTTGTTACCAAAAAAGCATCGCAAATGCAGGAAGCTCTCTCGCGTATCTTGCCTAACATCGGTGGACCTGGATACGCTAGAGGGATTCTACTCTCTAGAGTTATCACCTCAGTTCTGTTAAATGCCGCCCCAGTCTGGGCGGAGGCACTGAGAACGAAGGAGACCAAAAGGAGACTATCGTCATAATACAGACTCTGTGCGCTACAGACAATCAGCGGCTTTCGAACCATCTCTGACGAAGCTGGATTTGTCATAGCTGGAATGGTACCCATCGATATTCTCGCAGATGAAATGCTGAGGATATATAACAGAAGAACATTGAGTCATCACGACGCCACTGGTATCAAGGTGATAGAAATTGAAGAAAGGGCAGCGTCAGCAGCTATGTGGTAAGCTCATTGGGCTAATACAACAAAAGGTAGATGGATATACAAATTTATACCTACAATCCAATACTGGATAAGTCGAAAGCATGGAGACTGCAACTACCATCTAACGCAGTTCCTGTCTGGCCACGGTAGCTACCGCAAATATCTACACCGATTTGGACACGACAAGTCACCATCCTGCTCGGAATGCCCAGGTGAAGATGAAGATACGGAGCACACAGTGCTTTACTCCACACGTTTCACAGCATGAAGAATTACTCTGCCAAGTCCGTCATTACTCCTCGACCATAAGTTACGGTTGGAAGAGAATTGGATGGCAATATGTTCCTTCGTAACAACTCTACAAAAAGAGCTGCGGAGAATAGAAAAGCTAAGAAGAGCAACTGAAGCAGCGGAAGAAGCTGACACAAGCATATGCATGCTAGTAGCACTCGGGCTATTAGTATCTATGAAGATTACACATCCCTGACGCAATCCAAAAAAAAAAAGAACGCTCCTTTATTAGGGGTGAGTTTAAATATGGGGGATACGGTATCATACGAACCATTCTAGATGTATTGTAATTTTCTTGCACAAGGGTTTTTGAGGTACGAGAGGTACTGGTGTACATTGGTTTTGAACAGATGTGCGTTGTAGTGACAAGGAAAAATAGATGAGCACTGATGAGCATTCGGAAAGTGACGATTATTGCGAGAAAACTGTTGAAGGGATGGAATGCAGCTGCCTATTTTTTTCGAGCACTGATGGAAGCAAAGCGATAAAATAGCTAAAGACAGAATCATTTGGGTCAATCGATTTCCTTATGCTTCGTTCACCTATTAGTTTCATCGCATGGTTTGGTATTCTAAAGGTGCAACGAGGTTTTGGATACACCTGACCATATATAGACGTTGTACTCTAGTCTTGGATGAATAAAAGCTTTATAAATTGCAGCTAGTTCAGACGGGGTAAAATATTTCTTGCACCGGTATAGAAAACCTAGACATTTCGCAGGGTTCTTAACGACATTGAATATTTGGTCATTCCAACAAAAGTTGTCTTTCGATTTCATCGATTCAAGTGCCAGTCATGGATAATGGCTGGGGGTTTATATTTCGCATTAATGATAGGAGGTAGCATTGTGTTTTGGAAGCATTAAATTACAGTCGGTTGGTTGAATCCCATATAGGAATGCTGTCAAGATCAGAATTTAATCCTTTTAACATACGTTACCGCTTCAGCTCAATGGCCGAAGAGCAGGGACATGAAACCTGGAACGAATAGTTGAAACTGAGGGTACTGTTATCGGTGAATGAATGAATTGGATTATAAGTAACAGACAAGAGATCATTTAAAAATATTAGAAAGAGAGTCGGGAACAGTTCTGAGTCTTGATACGAAATATTTCATAAGTTTACTATTTTTCATCTACTCGGAAAGAGTCCTTAGGAAAGGACAGATGAAAAAGCTTATGCAGTGGTAATGCCAGCGTGCAAGAATACCAATTTGGAACCATCTGGACCAGTGGATTTGTGAATGTTGAGATTTTTAAGAGCTTTTGTAACTGTACGAGTTCGAAAGTTGATTTGTCCCATCCGACGCGCTCAAGCATAGATGGGAACAAAGTACAAACGCTACCCTTATAGTGTAATACACTGCTGGTTACGAAATTGAATTGGCTTCACAACCATATTTACCAATTTCAGTTGGACCAGTAGTTTAAGTAAAGTTTAAGTAAATTAAAAAGTACTTAAGAAAAAAAAACACTCTTTCCTAGATACTCGTAACATGAAATTGGGGACTAGCCACTAATCTAATTCCACTAATATTTTTTTGTTCACTTTGATAAGGCCTATCTCAAATAGTTTGAATACTTGAACTGAATAAAAAAACAACAGTTTATTCAGCCCATTTCTGGAAAAATCATGGACCATTTAACTATGAATGTGGTCAACAATTTTTTTTCAATAATTTATTTCAGCAACTTGTATCTAACGTGGCCACAAAAGCATAACCTTCAGGAGGGGCAAACAATTATATGTTGTTCACTGACTTACACTAAAATGATTGAGACTACCTTCAAAAATTTTATTTAATTTTTTTTTTGTCTCTGACTCTTGGCCTATGAACTCAATAATATTTATTTTCATTTCCTAGTTGTCCTGCCCAACTTTTCCCGTGCGAGTGCCAACAAAATATGTTTTCCGTTTTCATCTATTTTATTGCTATTCAACGTTTATTAGCAGAACCTAAAAAGGCAATTTGAAAAGGTCAAGACATAACTCAACTTTTGTTTTTAGGTTAATCCTTATATCATTCACTTTGATCGATAAGCTGAAAAAAACTACATAGTAAAATTTCCAAGAGTTATATGATTAAGGATTTCTCGGTCCTGATCCCTCTAAATCATATTCGTTCCATATGGACACGTGTCAAAGTTATATTGATCTTCCTTTCAAAACAGAGTCCCATCTTACAAATCTTCAACACGAAAATTACATGTAGGATTGAAAAAATACCCATTGACATGTAACGCAAAAAAAAAAAAAAAAATAAGCCAAAAATATGAACAAATCCCAAGATGTCCTTTTTTTATTCTCTCTCGGTCGATTAAAGTGGGTTAACCACTTCCGTGGACGAAAAAAAAAAAAGAAAAAAAGAAAACATTCAAAATTCTTTCACTTCCGTGATTTGGTTTCTAAGAAATATGTTTTTTTCTTTATTGAACTTCTCTTACTGAATGTTTGCTTAAAGAACAACATTAAATTTTGTGTATAGTATACATTAGTCAGCAATAATATTTTATGTGTATGTATGTATTGTAATAAAAAATATATTTTGTCTATTCATCCTCTGCCCACACAAACTGTAAAGATAGACTCCCAGTGGATTGAGGGATGAAATATGTATGCCTTTTCGAAGCAGAAGAAAAGCCCCTGACAACCAACGTCAGGGTGAGCAAGTGGGATATCAATTCGTTCTCGGTATGTAGGAGGGTCGCTGTGAATTTACTTTCATTTTATACAACGTGAAAGTTTACAAAACACTTGTTGGTCGCTTCGTTGTTAAGTTACGGCTTTTAATGAAAATGTATGTTTCTTGAGTACTTGTATCATTTGTTTGGTCTCAACGTTTCAACCTTATTAAAAATAATAACGTCAAAGAGAACAGGTAAAAAAAAATGCCATCTATACCGGAAACCACTATACTATATATTTTCCAATTCAGTTGCTTTATAAACGATCACACATACGTGTGGGACGTGAAAGAAGGCCAGAAACCTCAACTCCAGAAAGTTGTACAAAGTCAAAATTTCGGGCTTTGTACGACATGACCTGTACATTTCGTGAAGTCTGACAAAAATATCTTTACACTCTTAGGAATGTACAATTTCGTACATATTTAGACTATTTTAAAGTCATGATATTTAATTTAAGAGGTACACGCATTTTTTCCCAAGGGTGGGTGAAAATCTTCCATAGACACTATGAAGACCGCAGGCGTATGCTCATAGTAGTGTGAGATTCTTACTCACTAAAGTCATCTCCCTTCAAAATAAATTTGTCAGCTACTGCAACTGTTAAGACTTAGCAATTTTTTTTTACCATGAAATGGCAGGTGTCTTGACGATGAAAGTTCCCACTTGTTGTGCTATTTTTTATATATTATACATGGGGAGGCGGGATTGCAATTTACAACAAATCGTCTCTAAAATGTAAAATTATTAGTAAATCTGTGGGTACTGAATCGGAGTCTTTAATTGTTGAAATCCATGACAGTTGCACCAAATGCTTGGTTGCGTGTGCCTATGTTCCGGACCGGAGTTGTTCTCCTCAACCATTTTTCTCTGTTCTTTCACAATATTCGTCTGTTTACGAACAGATAATTGCCTGTGATGACTTTAATTCAAACCTGCTAAACAATCATTCTCGTGCCTTCCAAATAAAAGATTTTGTTTCCTCAGTAGGACTTCATATATTTAATGTCACATATCCAACGCGCTTTGCTAAAGATTGCATTCCTAGCCTCCTCGATCTGACAATAGCATCCGACCAATCTCGTGTTATTCTCTTTGAACAGCTTTCGCTTGACTGGATCTCTGATCATGACCTCTTATGAATACGTCCCTTCTCCCAAAAAAGCTATGGAGTAATCTGCGACAAATTGGTATTTGCGGTGCTAAAAATAATTTAAAATGTGACATTGATCCTGATATTTTAAATAATTATTTTCTCGAAAATACTGAGGAGTTAAATTTTAATTTTCTTGAAAGTACTAACCCAACCTTACATCCGCTTCGAGATTTTGAACTTCAATCTGACAATGAGGTTATAAACTCCATTGCAGCCATTAAATTAAACGCTGTTGGTGAAGATGGGATACCACTGCGCTTTATAAAATTAATTCTGCCCCACATCGTAAATCACTTGACCCATATTATTAACCACTGCATTACAACGACTACTTTCCTCAAATCCCGGAAGATAGCTCGAATAATACATGTTGCAAAAAATATCTCCCACCGATTTTAGACCAATAAGCATCTTACCATGCATGTCAGAAGTCTTTGAGAAACTTATGGCAAAACAGATTCTTCAACACCTATCTCTCAATAGCCTTCTGTATGCACGACAATCTGGTTTCAGATCTAACCACAGTTGCTCTACTGCTATGCTTAAGATCTTTGAAGATATAAGACAACTATTTCAAAGGCTTTTGACAAAGTAAACCACAAAATTCTTTGATGGAAATTAAAACATTTCTTTGGTTTTGGTACTAGCGCAGTGAGGCTTTTTGAAAGCTTTCTTTCTGATAGATTCCAAAAAGTTGTAACTTCGATTCTTGTTTAGCTCTTCTACCGGTAAAGCAGGGTCTGCCACAAGGATCAATCCTTGGGCCCATAATGTTTATTAATGACTTACCATCTGTCTGTAAATATACATCGGTCCATCTCTATGCTAATGATGTTCAGCTGTACCTGGCTAGGCTTTTCAATAATACAGATGAACTTGTGTACAAATTAAATGTGGACCTTTGCACTATTTATTCCTGGTCTGTAGCTAATGGACGAGTATTAAATCCAAATAAGTAGCAGGTTATTAATATGTCGAGTAAAAAAGTAATCCTCAATACCATACCTGATGTTGTACTTTCTGACAATAAACTAAAAGTTGTTCAAACTGTAAATAGTTTATGTTTTGTTATCAATTCGAACTTATCAGGATACGACCATACCAACTATGTAATAGGAAAAATATATGGATGCCTTTGTAAGCTATGGGTAATCGCAAGTTTTCCGCTCACTGAAACGAGATGAAAGCTTGTAATAAGCCTCATTTTACCCCTAATTACGTATGCCGAGGTCATATACTGTAACATTGATTCCTCATCCCAACGCAAGCTGCAAGTAGCATTCAATGACGTGTAGCGGTTTGAATCATAGATGGCAGGGAAAACATAAAACAGAGAATATAGGTAACTGGAAGAAAGAGATGGTAGTAACAAATAATATAACATGTCCATTAAAATGAAAGACTGTAATTCTCAGATTGAAAGTAGAGGGCGAGTTAGGAATAAACATCCATAAAAGAGAAGATGATGTAACATATCGTTTATTGATATAGAATTTGTCATGGCGGACAGACGCCAATAGAAAAATTTGTATCACGCGCAAAAACTTAAATTGAAATAAAACAAAGTAAGAATTTCATTTGATGACGTGTTTGTTTTGATTTTTACACGCGATTGCATGACAATCGTGTGTGCGTGTGTTTTTCCACGAGGACGAACCGCATGCGCACATGCGAAAGACGCAGTAAGATATATTCACGGATTACCAAGTTAGGAACATATTTCACAACATACAAAAAGCTTACTGGGCACTACTCTCAAACATTACATTGACGTCAGAAATTGTATTTTCTTACATAATATTATAACTAATAAGATTCCTATCTATTTACATATATGAAAAACTTAATTTCGTTTAGTTCCGTAGAACCCTGTGTTTAATTACACCACGTTATAACTACTTGAATTCGTTCCGTTTATTTTTTATTTATGCAACCAAATTATGGAACTCTCTACCAATAAATATCAGAACTATTACCAATGCTACTCTATTTAAAAACGCAATTTTTATACATTTTTCTCTTCTATCTTAAATTCTATGTTATTCTAATATCTATATGTCTCACCTCTCCTTCTTTCTTTTTCCACTTCTATCTCCTAAGTAAATATTTTTATGATTTTAGCTCTAAGATATATGATTTTTATTTATTTATTTATTTATCTATTATTTATTTTGTTTTTTTCTGTTTCTTCTTTTTATTAATTGAAATTATGTGCTATAAAAGATATTTATCTTAATGTACCCATAAGTTATTTAAATAAATTGAATTGAATTTGTGGTTAATCTTTATCGTGCTAATTCGAAAGGATTGATACTTTGTAGATGGCACAATCAATTTTTCTAAGCTTGGAATACTCCAACTCTCTGTATTTGTTTTCGAGTTCCTTACGTTTCTTTTTCAAGTGTGACTTTCATTTCAGCTTTGTGCCAAGTGTCATTCCGAGGTATTCATCGTTTGCGAATGGAATACTGACCTAGTTTATAAGTATAAGCAAGCTGTTCTTTTTCTTATAAGTTACGTGAACAGATTTGGTTTAATTGAGGATGATGCGCCAGGTCTTTGTCCATTCATTTACATTATATAGAGCTCTTTATAGTGGTGGCTAGGATGACAGTGTCATCGGTAAATGTAGCTAAGACGGTGCCTTCTTCTAGCGGTGTATCATGGGAATATATTATAGAAGATATAGAAGTGGACCAAGAACGCTTCTTTCCGGTACTCCAGCTGACATGTCTTTAAATTGCGAATATTCTTTTTAGTGTTTGACACAGAAGAATCTATTTCCAAATCCAAACTTGTCGTAATATGAACCTCAGGCCTTCATGCCACACCTTATCAAAGGTTTGCTTATACCCTTGAGGAAATCTTTTTTCTTCAAGACCTTTTTCAATTACTCCTGTGATTTTATGCACCTGGTCAATGATTGAATGCTTGCTTCTGAACCTAAACTGCAAGTGCTTGAATAATATCTTCTCAAAAATGTTGGATATAATTGGAAGAAGCGAAATGGGTCTACACGACTTTTTGTCACTTCTTCACATGGGTTTCTGAGATCAATACATATTTCTTGTATAAATATCTCTAACTCGTCAAAATTGTATAAGAGTCCGTTTGCATTCCAAGTTAGTACTTTGAAGACTCGTTTCATATTCATGTTCTTATTGAAGTGCGCATATTACGGCAATTATTTTCTATCTTAACTAAGTTCTTGAAAATCAGATTCTTTAGTTTACTTTGCTCCTCAAGTTTCAGAAGAATAACAGAGAAAACGTGAGATACAGAGTCCGCTGAACTTTCAGTTCTTATATTTGCTGATGCCGCGGCTTGAGCGTATTTTTGCGAGCCCGATGTCATATGTTCAAAGCCCGATGGTTTGTTTTTTGTTGGCACTTTTTCTTTAATGCTTTTATGACCAGAGCCCGCTGGGTTTTCTTTTGCTATTGTTTCTTTCACGGTCTTAGACTTTCCCTTGCTTGCCGGTTTCTAGCGTTGATTGCAGCTTAAAGAATTTATCCCGTCTTTCTTGCAGCTCCTTGGCTACGTTGCAACCTCGATAGTTAGCTGAGTGTTTCCCTTTTCAACTAACACAACTTGCAAAGATTTGTTTACTTACTCCACAGTCTTTGGAGAGGTGATTTCTGGCACATTTCAGACATCGCATCTTTTTTGGGAGCCTATCGGATTAATCTTACATTCTTATGCAAAGGCTCGATTTTGACTACGATATTGATAATCGTTTTAATATCATAAATTTTATGCCATACCATATCATGCAAATGTATGCTTAAAGAATTGTATGTTTTCTCTCACATGAGACGTAAAATCTGAAGTTCTGAGGGTTTATTACTATGACTATCACTAAACTCAATACATGTCGATCTAATGGTCGATCTTAATACTGAAACTATTTATAAACAAATTAATGAAAAAATAAAAAAAAACACTAAACAAAAATTAAAGTAAATAAGCAAACCAATATTCAATAGGAGTACTGTGTGCAGCAAAACTCTTGATACCCCAACATGTCTTGTCTTTATCGTACGAAATTATGTTTATAATAATTTTCAACAGATCTGTTTTTTTTTTTTTTCTTTGAGAACGACGTTGGCCATTCCATCACCTTATTTATTCCTGAATTGGATCATATGGATATCAACGACAAACCACTTTCAACAGGACGGCGCTACGTGCCACACAGCTCACGCCTCATTGAAAATTCTGCACAAGTGACCGTGATCGTGCGATTTAACCCCGTTAAACTTTTTCTGGTGGGGTTTTCTGAAGTCGCAGGTCTATGCGAATAAGCCACAAACCACAGCGGCCCTCAAAGCCAACATAACCCATGCCATCGGTCAAATTCAGCCTGATATATGCGCCAGAGTCATGGAAAATTGGACATTTCGGATGCGCGCCACCCAGAGAAGCCGCGGCGAGCATTTGAATGATGTTATATTCCATATATAATGGCATCGATAGGCCTTTCAAACGAATACAAAATATCGATGATACACACTTTGTTTTATTTAAATTTAAAGATGGAAAGCGCTTAATGAAAGACCCTTTATATACGCAGTATTAAAAAAAAAAAACAGATCTGTCGAAAATTATTATAAACATAAGTTCCTATCAAGAGTTTTGTTGCACACTGTATATAAAACAATATTAAAGGCAATTTCCAATTTTATTGTTATTGGTTCAACCTTGTTGAAGCGTTTACGCAGTCGTCCTTTTTTGGACTCACAAAGTAAGCAAATGGTGGCAGAAATGTTGCTGTTACTTTACTTTTTCAATGCGTATATACATACATATATTGCTTTCTTTTAATACAGTGGGTCATGAGGATATTCAGTAGCAAGACTTTTAATTACATGAATGTCATCATTTAATGTTGAGGCGTAATTGGGAAAGCCCGCTGTACACATTACCCGTACTGGTTATTTTTGCACAACCAGCTTTCACGCCATTTATTCGTCACTTGACACATTAATTTCTGGAAGCAACAAACGCGCAACGGAATCATTTGAAATATTTTTGTTTTTAAATATTCGAAACGAAATCCCGCAATTGTTTTCATTTCGTATAATTCTTAGGGATTATGGGTTTTCGGGATTTTTGGTTTTTAGTATTGTGGGCTTTCAGGATATTTTTTTTTTTTCGAGTTTTGGGTTTTCTGGATTATGAGTTTTATGGATATAGGGAAAAACATATCGCAATATAACAAGACCTCATCCACTTCCCTTGCTTGTTAGTTCGGAGTGAAATATTCCCAATCCGAAAAAAAATTCCTTTTTAGTAGTTAATCTAGCTCTTTTTGAGGGAATTTGCAATCAGATTCTTTGAAAACTGCAGTGCCAGAGCTAGTCACATATTCCATTGCTTATCAATCTGTCCTAATTTAAATGTGGGCTTCAATAGAATAATTATTTAGATAAAAGTATCTAAATAATTAGAGGGTTGTAGCCCAGTGATTACACCGTAAAGCAGCTGCGCTTTTCCACACTGAGATTCTTGGATTTTCATGCAAGCTTTGTTCTACCTCATGAATGTTTCCGGTGGTCCTTAATATTCAGGGCCCTGGCTGAGGGGTATTCAGAGCTGAAGAATTTCCGCGGAATCTTTACACCCACGAACGAATTAAATATACACTTGGCCTCTCAAAATTCACGACATCCAGCCAAGCATGCTATAGCTTCCAACAGTGTGTTCGACTAAATGAATGGCATTTTTGTGATATTACTAAGAAATAAAACTAAGAAATAAAACAATATGTCTCATATTTAGTTTAAGTTCCGAATATTTTTCTTCATATTTTACTCTAATATGGTGTTCAGAGATAAATGATTTAAGCACGATGTATAATTGCTTTGGTAGATCCCTTTGCAATTTATATAATATGGCAGAACACACTTTCTTACATTGTATGCTGTTTTCAATTGTGTTCAGGATCCGATGGACTTTTTCGATTGCAGAATGTCTTCCACGAAAACCGAATTGATGTGGTGATATGAGGTTCATACGCTTTAAGTATATTTGCCTACTTCAGCCGTTTCCTATTATTTTATCAGGCCCCATTGCAGATGTTTTATGTACATACATAAATAGGTCTTTGTTCTGCTCAAACTTGTCCATCCCATTGTATTTTTTGCATAGTGGTTGTATCTGATTTTTAGAGTGACCGCGTTTCATATGAAGGGTCACCGACATTGAGATCAATATTTATACCCTACCCAGGGTATATTACTTTTGATACATAGTTTGTGACATAGGGAATAATTATGGTAGACTCCCAAAAGCATGCTCGTATATTTATATTTGTGATCGTCATCAAAAGTTATGTCGATCTAGACATGTCTGCCCGCCTGTCCGTTTGTCACAAAGCTTTCCAGAATCCGAAGCAGTACAAGTGTAAATATCTTTGAAATCCGTCCACAGACACGCCCACGACATGCAAAAATGTCTTTCACTGGATCTGTAGCCAGGTCTTCAGCATTCTTTGTAGCATAGTCTTTTACTTTTTGAATGAAATATAAATGGTTAGTTCTCAATATGCTAAATAAATCCCACAAATATGTTCTAACCATTTAAAAATGTTCGTTGCTCCAAAATGGATAAAATGAAAAGTGTGTGAGATGATGATTCTAATCTTTCAAGTTTGCGAAATTGCTCACTTTGATAGATAAATTGCAGAAAATAAATTCATACCTGGAAAAAAATATGTATCTAATGATTTCATATTATGGTGGTACCAGCTGCAAAGTGAGTCGATACGAAGTGGTTATAAAGTATGGTCACTGTGTACCTAATGAATTTTCTTTATCTTAAATTCGATGTCTAATAAAATGTGTGAGCAAAGGTACGATAAAACTGCAACACCACCAGAATTTCAGATAATTAATTATTTTCCTGAAAAGATAAATCTTTGGTCGCAAACCATAACCACTTAAATCGATTGGACAAACTTAAGATAAGTATACCAGGACATTCTTCAATATAGCTACGAGTATGTTGTCAATTTTCTTTTTCGATTACTTATTTCTAATGGATGTCGAGTTATGAGGACAAAAAACAAGAACAATATTTGAACATTTCATACGATTTACAAAAAAAAAAAAATAATAATAATAATAATAAAGTGTATGACTAGGTCGGATGAAACTCATTATATCTCATTATTTGGGAGTCACTCTGATTTCAATTTCTTTCTTCAAATTTTCCCAAAGCGATAATCTGTATTAGGTTTCTACATACGAGTACATATGTTATGTTTAATAAAATCACAAATGTTAACCAATTTACAAACCAAAGGAAGACTGGCCAATTTACAAACCAAAGGAAGACTGGCGCATTCAAATTATAACATTACTTTTGCCCCACCCGACAAAATGGGAGATCACACGGCCTGAAAATTGACGATTCAAAATCTCCATCGTTGCCCGAGGTGTGTATCGCTCTATTGCTTGTTATCAACTAATTCTCTGTCGGTCTGCAACATAAATGTCAAAGCACAATGAGATTTGACGCCATTTGCAAAAATGATGGCACATCCACATTATGAGATTACTTTTGCCCCACCCTGTTGTAAGGACAGTAGAATCTCGATAATGTAAACCCCGATAATATGAACTATCAAATAATGTGAACTGGAAAAATGACCTACTATAAAATGTGAACTCGAACCATTTTTTGCTATTCGTAAAATCGAAAATGTGAACTTTTTTGGTCCATAGTATACACAACTGCATGCCTGCATTCATGTTCATTTCTGTTTTTTCTTGTCTTTGAATTTCATTCTGTTACTCACTTTTCAGGGAATTCGCGTTAGTAGGTGCTCATTTCTGTTACTATTTTCTGGTTGAAAGGTTCAGTTTTGTTGGTTTTCTTTTGTGTCTTGTGGTGTTTAAGTTCGTGTATCACCTTCGAAAAAAAACTAAAAGCTATAGCTCCAACGAAGCAAAAACAACATAAATTCCTTACACTCGAGGAAAGAAAACTGGAAACATTTTAAGAAAACTGGAAACTGGATACTAGGGATTAGGTCTTTTGCAGAAGTATTTGTGGTGTCAAAATCCACATTAACAATTATAAAAAGAAAATCAAGCAAAATATTTAAGTTTATCGGAAACACGGAGTCAGAATTGGAAAGAGGAAAACTTTAAGAACCTCAGATATGGCACAAATGGAAGCTGCTTACGTCGGGGAAAATTCTCTTGCTCCAGAACAGATTTACTCGTACAACGCTGACGAAACTGCTCTCTATTGGAAACTCTTGTGTTGTCGAAAGAAGCAACTGTACCAGACAGAAAAACTAAAAACGAACGTGAACGTCTCATCATTGGGACGTCCAAAAATTCAGGGTCGTTCTGGATGTGCGATTCAAGTCAAGCAAAAATGCCTGAATGATAATAGAGATTTTTTTAGACTGGTTTCCTAATGATTTAGTAAACGATTTCAATAACGAATCATAATGTTAAATAATTTTTTTTTACAACTTACAACTTTTTTTCGGGATAATAATTTATCAAAACAAGGCATTGCTTCATTTGGATGATGCGACAAATGCTGTAAGTATTTTGTTAGAGTCTTGGAAAACAATTTCAGTGGCATCCATAGCAAAATGATTCAACAAAATTCTACCAAGAAACTTAAATTAGGAACCAGAAGATATAATTCCATTAAGTCGTGTTCCTGAGCAAGATGAAACTGCATACTTTGAAAGTCAATTCCAGCACATTCGGAGGACATATCTCGTATGAAAGATGTACGATTTTGGGTCGTTCGCTGATGATGAGTTAAAGGAAAGGCCTGCTGAAGAAATCATTGAAGATATGAAAGACTTCTTCTTTTGAAGAAGTACCTAATGCAGCAAAAACATCTCACTGTCGTGCAATTCAGTGGTCAAATGTCTCATTGGACTGCGTTTATGAAGACGAAATGGATGCGGATGTTACAACGGCTATAACCAATGTTAAGATGATGCTTATTGAAAAATCCACTGCTTCTGTTCTATAAACAAAGATCACACATTTTTTTTTGCTAAGAAATAATTTGGTTTTCTTTCATTTTCTACTGAGTAATTTATGTACAAATCTCTTAACTTTATTTTTGCCTTCATATTGTTGAATGTGTGTTTCCTTTTTTTTTTTGCTTTTCATCAAATGAAATGAAGAATTTGTTTTATTTAATTTATTTTTAAACAATTTAAAAGTGTTTTTTGTTGCTACTTCTCATACTCGTACGACTATTTTAATTAGTTCATATTATCGAGATTCTACTGTATAAAGAATGATTAAGATCTTGTGATAGAAAATTTTCACGAAAACAATAAATTTTAGATAAGAAAGCTAAAAATAAAACTTCTAAAGCAAACGATGAAAAGCAACTTTGGCGGAAGAACCTCATAACGCCAGATTCCTGCCACCGGCAAGTAGAGTTACTGTAAAAAATAATTTCAATTTTGATCGAATCAAATTAAAATGCTGTTATTAACCAGTGTTTGCCTACTGCAGAGATAGACACTGCCCTTCAATTAACCTAGGTCCAGCAATAGCCTTTTTAAACAATATAAGTAAAAGTGACTGGGGAAAATTTCTTGATACCTATAGACCTGATGCCAAATGTACGATCCACATCGAATAATTGCTCCCATCTCTTAACACTGTCGACAATTTTTTTTTTTATAATTTCCGCGCGCCAAAGAGGATATGAATACTCCTATACTATTACAGGACACGGGCGTTTGTGAAGGAGAGACAGAGAAAGAAAGATTTAGTGTAGTGGTTTGAAACTTAGATGGTATTAAGTTTCTGTAAACTCCAAGGGTAGCGTCCAGATAACTGGGGAGCTTGTTTGTTTTACTTTTTTTCGTTGCTCATGATTCGCAGTATTTTGTCCGTCCTCCTGATATCATCATCACGATCAAGTTGCATTTTCAGCCATATCACTCTAAGTTGTTCTTATGCATTCCTATTGACATATGCATCCCTTTTACAAAAACAGGAGTGTTGGGAAAGAGAAAACTCCGAAACTCCAAGAATTTTGGAACAAACCGATTGTTAAACTTGTTAAAAACTGATATGTTTAATTAATAAAGCAGCAATCAAATACTTGGAATCATCCTCCATAAATTCTGTAACAGCTCTAGACTGCCGATCGTCTCTTATAGACGATGCATAGGGACATTCCAGGAAATGGTAAGGCTGACGAACTTGCCAGAAATGGAATAACAATACCCATCCTTCCAGACAAAAGTTCACTGGGTATGCCGATCGCTACATGCAAACTTAAATTAAAGCTGGATGCTATTAAAAGGACAAATTCTAGGTGGACAAGTGGTACAACGTGTCTAGCGACAGATTTGGCCTAAGTTGGATCTGAAACGCTCTAAGAATTTGATTTATCTCAATAGGTAGCATATCAGCCCTGTAATTGGTGTCATAACTGGACACTGTCTAATAGGCAAGAATGCAACAAGGCTTGGCGTATTCTCAAATGATTTCTGCAGAAGCTGCATGGACCAGCTCTCTTCCAAAGAAGAAAACTCCACGACAGAAGGTTCCTTTCTGTTTCAACGACCTAAATGATCTGAAAAAAATACGCTTCATCAGAAGCTCCAAATGGTTCAGTGAGTAGGCTAGAGACCAATTTTCAAACCCACGTGATATCACAATGGAGCTATTATTGATGTAAGTGTGTTGGCTTTTAGATGACAGCCACCTCAACCAAACCTAACCTAATATGTTTATTTTTCATTTAATATTATGACTTTAGTTTAAGAAAACGTATCAAAATGGTACACTTTATAAATAATTGTGTTTTTATCTCTAACATGAAAACTGTATCCCATATCTACGAGTATTAAAGTGTTCTAGAATTATGTAGATTGAACTTATTGCAGTATTTCCAGATGATCAAAATATCCCCATCACAAAAATTAAAAAAATCCCCGTGATTTTGAAAGAAATCCTCAAAGAAATCATTGATTTTGGAAGAATTTACATTTTTTTGTAGTAGAGTAAAGATAATTTTGGGGTTTGATGAAAATTCTGATTTCCCCTTGAATTATGACCACACAGACCCTGGATATGAAACTTTAAGAAAAACTCTACAGCCATTTAGGCTGACGGACAGGTATTGAAAACAAAATCGAGAGACCCACTTTGTAGGCTTTCCTCAGTAGTAACACGGAAATTACACAAAATGTCGCTACAGACAATTTTCACGAGACCCATACTTTTTATGAAAAATTAAATGAAATATATTTAGCGTTTTTAACTTGATTTTACATCTTGTTTCAAATTGAGATGAGAATTAAAATCGTTTTCTTGTTAGGGTGCGATATTCATACACAAATAGATAATTTTTTGCCCATGATATCATATTTTGTTTTCATTAAAAGTTGTAACTAATTAGACATGAAATATCGATGAGAAAACACACACCTAGTGGGCCGTCGGTTTAAGGTCTGTGTTCTCTGGTTTCCATGGCATAGTAGCTTAGAGGGGAATGACCGCTGATGAACTGGCAAATAAACTGGCAAGGTGGGGACTACAAATGGGGCAGGTAGCTTAACTGCTTAATATCCAGGAAAATATGGCTCAATTATAATTGGGTCAAGACACAAGAGCTTTTAAACATGATTCGTTCCTTTTAACACGCACTGCCGCAATTGTGGGAGCGTTAGCGAGAAGGAGACTCTCTTCTACTTCCTCTGCAGATGTTTGGCACTAGGTAGAGCTAGGCTTTCCACACTGGGTAAACCCTTCTTCGACGTCTGAGTGAGATATCACGGGATGGGTTCCACCAAACCACTTCTACCTAACTATCTGCCCAGGGGAGACTCAAGGTTCGAGTCCCAGAATATATCAACAAAAATATCACTATCTCACCTCTCTCGAACGCCTGACAAACATTCGAGAGTAATGCTGTCATGAGAAAGAAAACTATCATATACATATGTCCTAACGATTCGTGTGTCGCACAGCACGAATGGCTGCGAGAAGCTAGGCCAGGCTATGTACTCGTATGGGCTGTTGGGTTATTATTATATTATATGAAATCCCCCACTCGTCCTAGTTTGGTTTTTGTTTTGATTCATTTGTTTTCTATAGTCTGAGCCGTCCATAACGTTCAAAGCGAATGAATCACCCAGTCCAGTAATGTGCGCACTACCAGAGTGTGAGAGAAGACGCTTACATGCTAAATATTTGCGTAAAATAATTTCTTTATTGTATGATAGTCTCTATGCTTTCCGTATTTTCAAATGTTCTTTTGCATCGACTTCGAGTATGTTATGCTTTATAAATTTTGCATTAAATAATTCGGCTTCACATACTCGTACTTCATCAAAAGCTAAGTTCGCACTTTAATTGTACAATTACTCGTATATCAACCCTTGAATATAAAAACCCTTGAATATAAAAACAAATGTAAGGAAAATTGAAAATAAAGATTATTTTTCCATTTCTCCTCTACTATTCAATTTGCCTGTAAAGAAATAAATTCTATAAGTCCCTTATTTCTACAGTACATAAAGCCTTTTTATTTTGTCTGCCCTATTTTTTTCTTTTTATTCATCACATTCTTCACAATCCAATCACAAGATTGATGAGCAAAAATAAAAATGAAAATTACATCCTACTTCATCAACGATGATCTGAACAAAAAAAAAAGGACATCAACAACTCCAGTAAAAGAGAAACTAGAATTACTTGCCTACAGATTTCATTACTCTTCTTTTATGTCAAATGAATTCAAGGCGCTTATCTCGCGAATAAAACAACCCGGAGGCAATTTACAATCCACACCAAAAGGACGATTGAACAAGTGGAATTAAATTAAAAAAAAAAAAACAGAACTGAGCCGTCTTAATGGTCAAGAACGTATCTTCATTCATTTATTTCTTTTTTTTCTCTTGACGAAAGAATAGAAAAGGGTTTTTTTAACATGAGTTTAATAAGCCAGATTCTACCTACACAATTCGAACACTGCCTAGGGTGGATTAGTGTCCTTGTAAAAAAGGCCTTTTCCAAGGTATTATTGCTCTTCAACTTGAATTATCTTATTTTATACCAGTTTCTTTTCTATCTCTCGCAAGCATGATTTTATTTACGTCAGACACAATAATAGTTTTTATTGTCCATTCTACGTGCATTAACAATTGAATAATTTTAAAAATAATTATACCCTATTAATTCGTGAGGTGCTCCACATCCACAGTGGGTACTATTTTGAAACGTTCCTTTTGCCATGAACAATATTTTTAAATGAAGTAAAACGGTGGATAATAATTTTAACATAGTGAATGATAAAATCTTTCAACAGCCATGCACATACGAGTATTCAATAAGGTGACTACTAAACACACAGAAAAGCTACAATTCTAGAACAGATTGTATGATACCCTACCCCCCATCTTTTAACTCACCCATAATAAAGTGACCGTGGCATTGGGAAATTTTTAAAATGAACGCAATGATATCTATAGAGGATAATTCCGTGATTTTTGAGAAATTTTATCATAAAACTGTTGTTGTAACATTTTCTTAGCAGAAAGTAGGCATGGCTCCCAAAATTTATGGACTCCGATAAAATATCCATAATATTACCTAACCATCGCCGTAAATAGGTTTGAGAAAGCAATGTTTGATTGTTTAAAGAAAACGCCCCAAAAAAGTGGGCGTGATCATGTATAATGTATGGATGAAATGTAGAAAAAGTGAACTTTGTATATCTGACATTGACAATTGTACTGCCTCAGTGTCTGGAAACCTTATATATATATATCAAATTTCATGTTGGCGCAAAATATGGTGACGTACGGACGGACGAACGGGCATAGCTTTTGAGGGTCTATCGTTATTATTTGTCTATGTTACAAACTATATATCACATTTATGTAATAGGGTATACAAATTATCACTTAAATATACTTGTTGGATACAAATTTTCAAGCCAAAAAGTCTATGGAAATCAAAATTAAAATTAAAAGCCGTAACATATTTATATGTCTGGCCAAACTGTGCAAATAGACATCAATAAATTTGGTACCTTCCTTTTTGTTTTGCAACTTAATCCTTCTATTTACACCGTTTGAATAATTTTGTTACAGTCGGAAAACCACTCTAAAATCATTAGCGGTGGTACAGTGACCAGCCGATGCTGCCAATATATGTGCTTTATGCACAACTTCTACGACAGCGCTGGACACGTTTCTACATCTTCTGCGGCTTATTTTACAGATGAAATATTCGTATCAAACTGGAAACAATTCGCTACGGCTTGCTAACTTAGTGTTCTTCAAGAACAGCAATGTGGGGCATTGCTCGATTTTTATGGAATTTAGTATAGGCAATTCAAATAAATCAGATAAAATCCTTTCGGTATTAGATTTTGACACGCCCTACGAAACAATGTGCACTGAAAGAGAGGATTGGAAAAGGAATGGAATAACACAACAGAATGTGGAAGTCATGTACAAGGTGTCCGGTGACAGATTTATGTTTTAAAATGTGAATATATCAAAAAGTTATAAACGGTGCGGGTTAGGTTGGCGTCATTTAAATCACCGAGAGCACGGGTTTGTCAGTCACAATACCACAGTAGTCGGGAGAGTGGCGATTGTTACGTGAGTGAATATCGACAAATTTGTTCACTTTAAAATATTCGGCGATTGAGCGATGGGCACAAGTGTAAATTTAATTCGTTCGTGGGTGCAAAGGTTCCGCGAAACTTCATCAGCTCTGAATACCCCTCAGCCAGGGCCTAGCAGAACATCAAGCACCACCGAAAACATTCGGGAGGTGGAATGAAAATCCAATAATCTCAGTGTGGAAAAGGGCGGCTGCTTTATGACTCCCAAAAACTATCATTTATAAAATTCTACAGAAAGACTTAAAATTACACCCTTTCAAGATTCAATTGGTACAAGAACTTCAGGAAAATAACTTTAATTTACGCAAAAACTTGGGGGAGATTTCGCACTGTGAATTGCATTTTCTGGAGCGACGAGGCTCACTTTCACCTGAATGAGGGCGTAAATAAGCAAAACTGTCGCTACTGGACTCCACGAAAACGTAATCTACGACTGAAACACCAACGGCCTTTACATTGCAAAAGAGTTAGTGTTTGGTGCGCCTTATCGACGAACGGAATCATCGGGCCCTCTTTTTTAAATTCCAGAGAACAAGCGATAAATGTGAACAGCGAAAATTATGGAATTATTTTTTGCCTAATTTGAGAGCACATCCTACTCGTCACACACGTGGTTTCAACATAATGTGGCAACTCCGCATATCGCTAAAAACTCCATGAATTTGCTGCGTGAACATTTCCCACAAAAACTGATCAGCCACTTTGGAGACTCCGTGGCCACCAAGGTCTCCAGACTTAACCCCCATGGATTTGTTTCTATGTGGGTACATCAAAAGTAAAATCTACCCTAATAACCTGCGGTCCGTCACGGGGCTGAAGGAAAATCTCTGCCGTAAAATTCACGACATTCAGCTTAGCATGCTGAAGCACTAGGCACGAAAACGGTGGTCCGCTTCCAATAGTGTGTGCGACTAAATGGGCGGCATTTGGACGATATCATCTTCAAGAAATAGAATCCGCATTCTTTCACTTTATGTTAAACTAAATAATAAAACAATACGTCTCATAGGTTTTGTTTTATACACATACATATATCTTCCACCGGAATAAATTAAAATGTAAAGAACATCAAAAATGAAAAGAACATTTTTCTGTAAAGAATGTTCTCACCTTTGATTTCATACCTCAGTCATATGTAGAGAATTGTGACATCATAACGACTAAATTGAAGTGTACACCAAATATCTAGACGGCTGGAAATTATTCCATACCGAAAACCTATATTGACTGGAAACTCATCTTGACAGCAAAAACATTGTTTACACGAAATATCCACTTTTTCGCAATTAAAAGCCACCTCCACTGAGACTAGTCGTCATGATTTCATTGTGCTTCCCACAAATTGCCAATTTGTCACCCTAAACTCAGACACTCAAGTGTACTTACAAGTAGACAGGCATCTCACAGGAGAATGTTGTAAAATTTCTGTTGTTGGCATACCTACTTAGTTTTTGCCATTTCAAAGCACATAACGTTCCCAAGTGTCGTTAGTGAGTTCACCTGAGAATTAGTGCATTTAAGATTACTTTTTATGCAATTTATCTGTACGAGCCCAGAAGCATCTGTTGTAGAGGGATATACATAAAATGCTTAAGTGATACCATCGCAGTAAATCTTTAAAACAGAAATAATGTAAATTTATTCCATCGCTTTATAATGGTAGTCACAAAAATTAAAATTTAGCCGAGTGGATCGATTGACTTCGAAAAAAATAATTTGAATTCTTGTTTTTATTGGAAAATAAATTTAAACTTCCTTTGCCATGAATAGTAAATTTGACTAGGTGCTAGATTTTAGATTTGCAGAATACAGGGATTTGTAATAAATTATGGGGAAAGAATGTTCTTTGCAATAACCTGTACTCCAAAAATTGACAAACCCTCCCCGTTAAGTAGTTTACAATACGAAAATATGGCAAGTTTCAGCTTTATGTAGTACACCAAGAGGCTTCTAAAAGGTATTTAAGGTACACATTGAGGAATCTACATAACCACTATCACTGCATCACTACAAAGTATAGGTAAAATGAAGTCCGTCTGTATGAAACCGCTAAACTGAAGAACCACTGAACAGATTTGGCTGCATTTTTCATCACAGCGTATTCCTTAAGGAAGGTCTATGAATGTACAGGGTGGCGTAAAATGATCTTTATTGTTTGAATTCGTTATAACTTTTTTATTTCAAAATATTTTATTTTTAAGTACAGATATACAAAGGGTGAATTTTATTGGCCTAAACGTGAAAGATTACGTCGTGCAAATAGTGGCCATTTTCTGCTTCGCACATTCCTGATCTTTCCAACACATTTGCCATCACGGATTTCATTGCGAATATTGACTTTCAGTTGGGGGATAGTCGCTGGCTTATTCACGTACAGTCGGTCTTTCAAATAGGCCCAAAGGAAATAGTTGTGAATGGTTAAATCGGGTGAGTGCGATGGTAACGTGCAAGAAATAATGCGCTCGTTAAAGATGTCTTATAACAGAGCCATTGCGTTACTTCCAGTTAACGCTGTAGCTCCATTCTGTTGGAACCATAGTTGCAGATGTTCCATGGTCCGATATTGAGCGGAGTTGATGGTATTGCAGCACCGGCTTCATTTTCAATGAAATATGTACCAATAATCCTTCCTGACTATACACCGCACCAAGGAGTACACTTAAGTGAGTGTAATTGTCGCTGATGAACTACTCTTGTAAACTCCGTAGTCCAAATCCTACAGTTTTGCTTGTTAAAGAAGCCATTTATTGGAAATGGGCTCCATCGTTCATTATCAAATTGTAGATGAAATTTTGATCTGCTTTTTGCCGCAACGAAATGGCATAATTAATTAGTTGCTGGTAGTCTGTTGGCTTCAATTTTTGTACAATCTGGATTTTATATGAGAACATGTGCAATGTGACCAAAATCCTCTGATCCACACATTAAAATATCGACGATATGCATGCTGCGTCAAATCAATTAACCGTTGGTTCTCAAAATAAAATTCAATGGTTTTTGTTCGTTGTTCTCGTGTTTGCAAAATTCTAAAAATAATGAAAAAAAAATTTGAAATGAAAAAGTTATAACAAATTTAAACCATAGAGGTCATTTTGCACCACCCTGTATATCGAAATTTAGATACACTGTGTCCGTAGGTGGCGCGCAGTAAATACAAAAGTGCAGCTAGTCAATGAAAAATTGCTGTTGGTGCACGACAAACTTAGGGCTCTTCTAAAGCTATAGGAGATACAGTGTATCTCACAATATAGCCTCACGAATGTAATTACGGTATTTAAAGGATCTGTCGCTTTTAAATATAATATTTATCCCTGAATTGTACAAAAAATTTTATTATTATTCACCATATACCATCGATTTTACAGATCTCCTATATTTTCAACTTTTTTTTTTGATTAAATTGTGTTCTTATAAGACTGTAAGTAAAGGGTCTTTCATTAAGCGCTTCCTATCTTTAAATTTAAATAAGACAAAATCTGTGTAAGATATCATCGATATTCGTTTGAAAGGCCTATCGATGCCATTATGTGTGGAATATAACATCGTTCAAATGTCTGCCGCGGCTTCTCTGGGTGGCGCGCATCCGAAATGTCCAATTTTCCATAACTCTGGCGCATAAATCAGGCTGAATTTGACCGATGGCATGGGTTATGTTGGCTTTGAGTGCCGCTGTGGTTTGTGGCTTATTCGCATTACCTGCGACTTCTGAAAACCCCACAAGAAAAGGTCTAACGAGGTCAAATCGCACGATCTCGGTGGCCAGTTCACACCACCTCCACGTGAGATGACCATGCCCTCGAATTGCTCGTGCAGAATTTCCAATGTAGCGTGTGCTGTGCGGCACGTAGCGCCGTCCTGTTGAAACAACATATCGTTGGTGTCCATATGATCCAATTCAGGCCAGAAGAAGTTGGTAATCATCTACCTATAGCGCTCGCCGTTGACGGTGATGGAATGGCCAACGTCGTTCTCAGAGAAATATGGACCGATGACACCGCCAGCCCAAAATCCACACCAAACAGTGACTTTTTCGGGATGCATTGGACGCTTTGGATCTCATGTGGATTGGTATCGACAATTTTGTTTGTTGAGGTACCCATTCATCCAGAAATGGGCCTCATCGCTGAAGATGATTTTTCGATGAAAATTAGGGTCAGTTTCTAACAGCTCCAGAGCCCATTCGGCGAACACAGATTGTTGTCTATGGTCGTTTACCTTCAGCTCATGGGAAACGCACGGAACGTTGCCCCTGGGAAACGCGCGGAAAGACCCTATTGGAAGACCCTGTATTTTTTAAAGAAAGTAGAATCAATTAAGTCTAACATTAAAATATCTGATACCATTATGGACCGAGGCGGAAAAAAAAATTACTGAAAATTTAAAAAGGGATTTGTATTGGAAGCGAAAGATTACTCATTGCTTGCGCAGAGGTCCTAAGGCGACAATTACTTTAAGAACAAGGAAAGAAAGTTGTATCTAATTCAATGGCATTTGTATCACAGATAAGGACACGAACTGGCGTTAACCTGAGTAGAGCAACTGTCCATCACGTAATTAAGAGCTCTCAAAATTTCAAACACAAAAAGTTTTCCAAAATCTGCCATTAACCAGCCAATATAAATTAAATTATTTAGAGATTTCCACTGGACCACTCTATTGTACAAAATAATTTTATAAATAAATATTTTGACGGTAACAATACAGGGTCTGGTTTAGCTTCACTGAGCCGCTCGTGTTGTGCGTTGCACGAATAGGGCCTTACTGTTCCATGCAGTTTCCGAAGGGACATTCCTAGCGGAAACAATGCGATTAGTTTGAAGTTGTACCAAAATCAAAGAAAAAAGAATGCACAGCTTTTTAAATATTTCAAAACAGCGCTTAGATATCGGAAATAAATTATCCAATAAAATCTTTGTTTGGTTAGCAATTTATAATATATATACGAGTATATCGTTGTCAACCTGACAAACGGCTTAAAAGTTTCTGTTAAAATGTTTAAGTTATAAATTGTTTAAAAGAAATTTGAAATAAAATTTAAAACAAAAAAAATTAATTTTCTGTATGAAAACATCAGAAATTAACGATTATAAATGTGAACGCATACTTATTCATAAATTGCTTTAACTCTTATCCTGTGCACATGGGTCAAAATTGCCCACTTGCACCTTTGATTTAGCATATTTCGTACATTTCTTATTATTTTTTTTTTTATTCATTGACAATTATTTATTTTAGTAGATGAATATATATATGATACATTTTTGACATCAACGGTCTCTTCTGGTGATATATTGAGTCCTTTCAAAAAATGTAACTTACTTTGTATGCAGGGGTCAAAATTGCCCAGTGTAGTTTTTTCATATTATTGCTTCATTTCTCTGAAAGTTCGTTTGTACTTTATTGATGACCAATAAAGAAGTTAACGTATTTTCATTCCTTTCATTCAGTTTTTGAATGTTTAGTTTCTTAGGGGAAAATATATTTGGTGAAGGCTGGATTATTGTTGACACCTCTGCTATTCAAGCCTATATTGGATTGCTTTTGCTGGCAGGCGTTTACCGTTCCCATGGACAGGCCTTAGAAAGCTTGTGGGATGACCGCAAGGGAAGGCCGATTTTCAAGGCAACTATGAGTCTTCGAAGATTTCAGAATGTATCCAGAGTTATTCGGTTCGATAAGAAAAGTGACAGGAATGAACGGCGAGCTCGCGATAAACTAGCTCCAATTAGAGATTTTTGGGATAAATGGGAGCGCAATTTACGAAAAATGTTCAACCCAGGTGAATGCGTTACTATAAATGAACAGTTAGTAACATATCGCGGGCGATGTCCGTTCAAACAATTCATTCCTTCCAAACCAGGGAAATTTGAAATCAGAGTTTGGGATCTGTGCGATAGTGAAACAAGTTTTGCGTGGTCCTTACAATTATATACCGGAACGGTTATCGTGTCGTCTTAGATTTGATAAAAGACCTGAAAGGCAGCAATATAACATGTGATAACTTCTTTACTTCGCATGAGTTGGGGCTACAATTGTTGGTAAAGAAACTAACGCTAGTTGGAACAGTGCGTAAAAGCAAAACATTTTTATCTCCTTAAGTTTGGACTTGAAAGACAAACCCTAACAATTTTCCCACTTCTTTTTTGACAACAATAATAACACAAAAGTGGTTTCATATGTTCCAAAGAAAAATCGCGTAGTTATATTGCTCAGTAATAACTCAGGATGCACAAAAACCAGAGATTATAAAATATTACAATGCTATAAAATCTGGAGTAGATACAATTGATCAAGTAGTTCGCTCTTACACCTGTAAGCGCAGAACAAACAGGTGGCCACAGGCCCTTTTTTATAATATGCTGGATATATCAGCTTACAATGCTTTTGTGATTTTTGTTTCTATAAATCCACAGTGGAATAAGAAAAAAGCATTTCAAGCGGAGGATTTTTTGGAGGAATTGGGAGAAGCATTGATTCAAGGAGAAATATTTCGTCGAACCTCTTTTCCGCAAAGTATCCCAGCTAAAGCGGTAGTTCAAAATATTCAACAACAAAATTCAAATGTAAAACAAGCAACAGTGTCTAATTTGAAGCGCGCACATTGCTGCTTCTGTCCAAATCTGTCCAATATCACAAAATATTCCACAAAGTGCTCAAACTGTTGTAAATTTATATTGTAACATAATAATAACTACGCCCCCTAAAATATGACGCAACAAATTCCGAAGTGACTTCATTCTGGCAGAATTTTGGTTCGTACTGTCCTTTCATTCGAGGTTCGTGTCTGGGACGAAGTCTCCACAGCTCATGTCAACGAAAGAGACGAATAATATCAGGGATAAAAGGGAATTGAAACTGCAAGAATTATTTCTCTTGTTCCAGTGGTCGAAGAATTTGCTAGAAGTTTCTGGCTATCAGAAACTTCTGCTATATAAGGACAGATGGCGATCAAAAAAAGACACAGTTGGTTTTAGAACCGTGGCGAAGAGATTGGAAAAGTGATAACGGGCGAAGTTGTAATTTGGTGATAAATTGAAAGTTGAGAGTAAACAAGAAAAAGTAATTAGTTTGAATTTGTGAATTAAGTAATTGAAAGGAGATAAAGTGATTTGAGAGGAAAGAGACATTGTAAGAAAAGAATTTGCGAAGAATAGTATAGTGTGAACTTGAATTGTTCTATAGAGTAGAAAATAAAGAAATAATTTCACAGAATAATTGTTTTATCTACTCGAGCCGTAGCTCGCATATTACATTGGTGTCAGAAGCGGGATAAAACTTATTCTGTGAATAACTATTTCCGTGGTGTGAAATTGCACAAAAAAAAAAAAAAAAAAAAAAACGATTTCTGTGTTGAGTTAATTAGTTGCGCAAAATGGGTCGCAAATTGGGAAAACTAACTATAACTCAACTAAAGGCAGAACTCAGTAAGCGGAACCTCGACACAACTGGGGGAAAAGATGCCCTACTGATTCGTCTGGAAGAAGCAGTAACGCAGGAAGGTGAAAATCCGCATGACATAGAGTTTGACGTGGAAGAGGAACCAGCAAGTACAGTAGCCGACCCGGGTATAACAAGTCTGCTCCTGCAACTTAAGTTAGTCATGGACGAACAAAAGAAAGCAATAGAAGATCAAAGTCATAAGCTCGATGACCAAAGGAATTCTCTAGAACTTAAGCTGGACGAACAAAAGAAAGCAATGGACGAACAAAAGAATTCTCTAGAACTTAAGCTGGATGAACAAAAGAAAGCGATGGACGAACAAAAGAAAGCAATGGGCGACCAAAGGAATTCTCTAGAACTTAAGCTGGACGAACAAAAGAAAGCAATGGACGAACAAAAGAATTCTCTAGATGCTCTGGAAAGTAAACTTGATGAGCAAAACAAGAACTTGGAATCCAAATTCGAAGTGATCGAAGAAAAAATCGAGAAGGTCGAGACGCAACTCGAAAAAGTCGAAATTAGATTCGATGAAAATTTTGAGAAACATGAAACTCAGTTCGGGAAGATAGAGACTCAGTTTGAAAAAGTGGATACGCAATTCGAGATAGTAGGAAAGCAAGTCGAAAATCTTGCTAAGGAGCTCAGCAACGTGAAGAGACAGAAAGCACGGGAATATTCCACTGACGGTCTGAGAAGAAAGGAGATGCAGCCTCCTATCTTCGATGGTCAAACATCATGGCCAATTTATAAAAGGCAATTCGAAGCGGCCGCAATGACCAATAGCTGGGACGATGAAGAGAAGTCCATTGCACTCACACTTGCACTGAGGGGTCCAGCTGCGGAGCTCTTGCAGACCATCCCGGAAGATAAACAGCAGAACTACGACTCTCTGGTTCAGGCTATCGAGATGCGGTTTGGGGATGAACACATGCAGCAGGTGTACAGGGTTCAGCTGCGTAGTCGAGTCCAGAAAAGGGGGGAAACGCTCCAACAGTTGCAAGCGGATATAGAGCGACTAGCCCATCTTTCATACCCTAAAGCCGGTGAGGAGCTTATCAACGAAATGGCGGTGGAAGCTTTTATTCAGGCCATAGAGGACAGACAACTGCAAATGGCTGTAAGGATGGCTGAAAAACGAACACTCCCCGAGGCATTGGCATTCGCTTTGTCAATGAAGGCTGCGGACCAAGCATACCAGGGAATACACCGTGTCAGGGAAATGTCCGTCGTGGAATGCTCATGCCAGAGAACAGCCGTCATGGATGAAGACAGAGCTCGCGGAAGTCAAATCCGTTGCTGGAATTGCAACCAAACGGGACACCTACAACGGCAGTGCAGAAGTGCACCTAGACGAGGAAATTGTTCACATTGCGGAAGTAGGAGAAGCAGAGAGGAAGCATCTGGCGGTGATAACATCCATCCTGTCAGTCAGACTTCGCAAAACCAGCAGTCGGGAAATGCGTAAGGACCAACTTCGCGGGGCAGAAGTTGGTTACTGGAATCGAGGCCCCCAGGACCACCATTCAAGTTTCGCAAACCAAACGGGGTAACAAGAGCCTGACAGTGGAGGCACTAATCAACGAGAAGAAGTGCGTAGCCACCATCGACACAGGTGCCACTGCCTCCATTGTAAGAAGAGATATCGTCAAAAGCTCCTGGCTGCACAACACCAACAGCTACTGCCTGAAGACTGCAACAGGGGAAATGGCGAAGGTATTTGGAGAAGTTCGTCTTACGATTACTCTGGCAGGACTGACGTTCTCCCATGCGTTTCTGGTGGCAGATATATGCGACGAGTGCATCATCGGAGTAGACTTCATGAAAGCAAATGAAGTAATCTTGGACATCGGGATGCAAGTACTGAGGTATCGAAATGTGGAGATTCCGATGGTGTACGGAAATGAGAATGCCGTAACTCTCAGGACAGTCATCAGCAAAGACGAAGTTTTGCCGCCGTCTTCAGAGACAATCATTTGGACGAAGCTGGAAGGTGATCTTGGGAGCCACCGATTCTACATAGTAGAACCAGACCCAGAGAAGAATTCTCAAGACTACATCGTGGGAAAGACGTTAGTCGAACCAAAGAACACCATGGTTCCAGTGAGGGTTTTGAACGCAAGACCACACACTGTCAAACTAAGGCGAGGGGAGGTGACTGGAAAATGCACGCCGATTACCGCCGTCGCAACAATATCTGAACGTGATGCTCCAAAACTTCTCCCATCACCTTGGACAGCGGAAGCGAGAGAGACGATTCTCCAGTCCAGTGAGCTGAATCAGGAGCAGCGAACTATGGCAGAGAATCTTATCAATGAGTACGCTGATGTATTTGCCTCACAGGACGGAGAATACGGCCGAACACACCTGGTACAACATCGAATAGACACTGGTGATACTAGACCAATTCGTCAGCCTGCTAGGCGCCTTCCATTGGCAAAGCAGACAGAAGTTGCAGAGATGGTGTCGGCAATGGAGAAAGAAGGTCTGATTGAAAGTTCCAAAAGTCCGTGGGCATCACCGGTTGTACTGGTTAAGAAGAAAGATGGCAGCACGCGGTTCTGCGTGGACTATCGGCAGCTCAATTACGTCACCAAGAAAGACAGCTACCCTCTGCCACGGATTGACGACACGCTAGACACACTATCAGGAGCCCGATGGTTTTCCACTCTCGACTTGAAGAGTGGCTACTGGCAGGTACAGATCCATCCAGAAGACCGGGAGAAAACCGCCTTCACCGCAGGAAATGGGCTATGGCAATTCACGGTAATGCCATTCGGGCTGTGCAATGCTCCGGCGACTTTCGAGCGATTGATGGAATGTGTCCTGCAAGGGTTAACATGGAAAACCTGTTTGGTATACTTGGATGATGTCATCGTCGTAGGAAAAACGTTTGCGCAACACCGAGACAATCTAAGGGATGTGTTTCAAAGGCTTCGAAGTGCCCACCTGAAGCTCAACCCCAAGAAGTGCGCCCTGTTTAGAGCGGAAGTCAAGTACCTGGGACACATAATTTCAGCGAAAGGAGTGAGAACCGATCCGGAGAAGGTCGAAGCGGTGAAAAACTGGCCAGTCCCCAAAGACAAACACCAACTAAGGAGCTTCCTGGGCCTAGCCACCTACTACAGACGGTTCGTGAAGGATTTTGCCGGGATCGCAAAGAACCTGCACCAGTTGACGGAAAAGGGAAAACAATTCAAATGGTCAATTGAGTGCGAGAAGAGCTTCAAGGCACTTAAACAACGGCTATGCGATGCCCCGATACTGGCTTACCCCACTCCCGGGGAAACGTTCGTTGTGGATGCAGATGCTAGTAATGTCGGGGTAGGAGCCGTACTCTCCCAGGTGCATGACGGCCAAGAGAAGGTGGTTGCGTACTTCAGCAAGGTGCTCTCTAAGCCAGAAAGGAACTACTGCGTGACAAGGCGGGAACTTCTAGCTTTGATCTTGGCTACGAAGCATTTTCACAAATACCTCTACGGGAGGAAGTTCGTTCTTCGCACAGACCATGCAGCATTAAAATGGCTATTACAGTTCAAGAGTCCTGAGGGTCAGGTCGCAAGATGGATCGAAAGGCTGCAAATCTACGACTACGAAATACAGCATCGTAAAGGAAAACTCCACTCTAATGCGGATGCACTGTCCCGGAGACCATGCAGAACGGATTGTAAACATTGTGCGCGTCAGGAAGAACGGGAGCTGGTTTCCATCCAAAGAATGAGAGCCGAACCTATCGCCGGCTGGAGCGTAGATGAGATCCGGAACGCTCAGAAGGAAGACCCCGATATCGAGCCGATTCTGGCCTGGAAGGAGAACATGGAGAAACCGGATCATCAGGACATCTCTCACAGAAGCCCGACCTTAAAGGCATATTTTGCGCAGTGGGACTCCCTCCATGTCCAAGAAGGTGTTCTGAGAAGAAAATGGGAATCCTCCGACGGAAAATCGTTTGTAATGCAGCTTGTAGTACCGCGGACGAGGGTCAAGGAGGTGTTACAGGAAATGCATGGCGGGGCGACCGGAGGCCACTTGGGAGTGAATAAGACGCTAGAAAGGGTACGAGAACGTTTTTATTGGTTAAAAGCGAAGGAAGATATCGAAGACTGGTGCAGAAAATGCGACGTGTGTGCAGCTAGCAAGGGTCCGAGAATCAAAACTCGAGGTAAGATGCACCAATACAACGTGGGAGCACCTTTCGAACGAATCGCCATTGACATCGCAGGGCCCTTTCCGGAAACCGACAATGGTAATCGGTATATACTCGTAGTGATGGACTACTTCAGTAAGTGGCCGGAAGCGTTTCCGATCCCTAACCAGGAAGCCAGAACCGTGGCGGAGCAGATCGTCTACAATTGGGTTAGCAGATTCGGTGTGCCCTTGGAATTGCATTCTGACCAAGGGCGGAACTTCGAGTCAAGAATCTTCCAAGAGATGTGTCAACTACTCGGAATCAAAAAGACAAGGACAACCCCGCTTCATCCACAGTCGGACGGTATGGTGGAGCGTTTCAATAGGACTTTGGACGAACATCTCTCGAAGGTCGTAGGTGACTACCAACGGGATTGGGACCGGCAGATTCCCTTGTTTTTGATGGCCTATAGAAGTGCCGTGCATAGCACTACTCGACATACGCCGTTCGAAATCTTATTTGGTGGAATAGCTCGTTTACCCAGTGAGGTGAAATTTGGATCTCCTACCAATGAGCCCAGAAATGAAGAAGAGTACGTGGCGGACCTTAGGGAAAGGCTTAGGGACATACACCAAAGGACCAGAAGCCAGATTAAGATGACGAGCGACCGCATGAAGACCAGGTATGATGCCAAGGCAACAACGTCAGGATTCCAGGAAGGAGATCTGGTGTGGCTGTATAATCCCCATCGCCAAAAGGGGAAATCACCTAAGTTACAGCGGAACTGGGAAGGTCCCTACAGAATAGTAACCCGCATCAACGATGTTGTCTACCGCATCCAGCGAGGACCAAGGGCCAAAATGAAAGTGGTTCATGTGGACCGACTGAGTCGATACAATGGCCGAAATGAGGATGCACTTGTTCGGGACGAACACGTCTAAGAGGGGGGCAGTGTAACATAATAATAACTACGCCCCCTAAAATATGACGCAACAAATTCCGAAGTGACTTCATTCTGGCAGAATTTTGGTTCGTACTGTCCTTTCATTCGAGGTTCGTGTCTGGGACGAAGTCTCCACAGCTCATGTCAACGAAAGAGACGAATAATATCAGGGATAAAAGGGAATTGAAACTGCAAGAATTATTTCTCTTGTTCCAGTGGTCGAAGAATTTGCTAGAAGTTTCTGGCTATCAGAAACTTCTGCTATATAAGGACAGATGGCGATCAAAAAAAGACACAGTTGGTTTTAGAACCGTGGCGAAGAGATTGGAAAAGTGATAACGGGCGAAGTTGTAATTTGGTGATAAATTGAAAGTTGAGAGTAAACAAGAAAAAGTAATTAGTTTGAATTTGTGAATTAAGTAATTGAAAGGAGATAAAGTGATTTGAGAGGAAAGAGACATTGTAAGAAAAGAATTTGCGAAGAATAGTATAGTGTGAACTTGAATTGTTCTATAGAGTAGAAAATAAAGAAATAATTTCACAGAATAATTGTTTTATCTACTCGAGCCGTAGCTCGCATATTACAATATGTAAAAGACACTCTGAAACAAAAATAAAATGTCAAAACTGCGATTAATCAGAAAAAAAGGTATTGGGCAAAAATGACCCACAACAACCACGTGTATTATTATTTTTAAGTACAGGAAAAGGGTGAATTCTCACAAGGTTTTGAAAAAAAATTTAAGTCGGAACTTTTGGGTCGCATTCAGATCTTTAGAAAGAGAATAAGCATAGAAGTAATAATGGGGATGATATAGCGTTTGAAATTGATGTTATGAATGTGCATCATTATTGCAGACAAATATTTAATTAAGTTTCAAGTTTTTACTATTGAAAGGCAGAAATAGTTCGCATCAGCAATACAGAGAATTCAATATCTGGGATCAAAAGCAATCTTGACCCCTCTTTGACCACAATCGGTGGGGTCATGTTTAGTAAAAGAAAACTGCTTCTTGATTTACAATTTCACAAAAAAGGTGGCGATTGCAATTCTTCGCAGATAACAGAGACAACAAAATATTGTGTATTGAAATTGTTTTTTCTTTCTAGATTACGAGAATATTCTAGTGAGAAAAAATTTAATCTTGATGCATTGGCATTTTACTGTAGAGATCTATAGGTATTTCTACCAAAGAAACTTTTGTGTATGGAGTTTGTTTGTGAGGGGTTCCTTTTTTCGGTCTAAGAAATGATACTCATACAATTTACAAAGAAAACCCATCAACTGATTTCAAAAAGATTTCTAATGCATCGGTGCACACTAGTAAAGCAATGGGTGTTGTCATGCATTCATAGTTGCGCAAGTCTGATGAATTGAATTGCATACCTTTTATAAACGCAATTCAAAGACTTGTAATATCATATTTTCTTAAAAAACAAATATTTTAAATGCAACTAAGCAAATATTTAGATTTGGCGGTGGTGAAGTGGGTAGTGACTCGAATGGTGCTTGTTCAAACCCCATCGGGGAACAGCAACTCAGAACCATCTAAGTGTAAGAGAAATTAATAAAATCTATTTGACTACCAGCACTACATAAAAGAGAGGTTTTTAAAATCGAGCCTGAGGGGATACCTCGTTCCAAAATCCCCTGTAACCGAAAATCCCCTGTTTTGAATTCAGACATTTGCTTAAAATCCCCCGTGCCAAAATCCCCTGCAAAAACATCCTTCGTTTCAAAGTCCGTTGGAAAAGATCCTGCTTTTAAAATTGAAAATCCCCCGTTTTTTAAAAAATAGCTCACTCTTAGCAGTACCCAGAATCAACGACGTGGACGTGGACGGTAAGCACAGCACCACCTATAACTGGACTTACTATTTGTGTTAAGGTGGTAAGAATAGCCATCAACAAGCAACTTATCATTTCCTTTGTTTGATTTTATAACTTTAATAATACTCATAACGAAAACCGCACTGGAATGCAACAACAGTATACTGAATAAACGTCGTGACGGCATAGTATCGAATGCCAATAATACAAAACAGAGGAGAGCAAAAAACATTAGAGAAAACTAGAAATCAAGAATAACAATATCGGATTCAAAAAAATACTAATGTAAAATGTATTATTTCCATGTATGCGTATTCCGCCGCTAAATTATAGAACTGCTGTTAATGACTATTATGTAATAATTTTAATTCAGAAGACAATGTATTTTTTAGAAACCCCATTTTAATACTTTTGTGTTTTCATTTCTGGCGCCAGAAATGAAAACACAAAATTATTAAAATGGGCTATTTTGACACATGGGATTTTGTGAAAAAAAGATTTTGACTCTGGGGATTTTAATAAGAGCGATTTTGAAACGGGGAATGTTGACACAGGGGATTATGGAAAAGGGATTTTGGAAAAGCAGATTTCATACCCAACCCGAGCCTGAGTACTCCGGAATTTAGTTTCGAATTTTACTTGGAACTACAAAGGCCTCGTACCTAATGGATTCGTAAAGATCTTCGATCTTAAGATTTTGTCAAACTTGATATTGCTAGTAACAGGTGGGTCATCTGCTGGTTTCTTTTTAAATTACATACTACTTTGACACTGACAGTTCTTTCACGCTCAAAAAAATGACAGAAATACAGTATCATATCTCGAAATGATACTCGTACTGGTATGAAATGTATTGAAACCTTATTTCCAAAGCGAGAACTCTGTTACCGAAACAGTGCTAATTTTGAAAAGAAGTTTCGGTCAAAATAATACACGAACCGTGCCTGCTGTACGCAAGTTTGTAAAGAAAGTTCGTGGGATTGGGATGCTAATTGATAACTCAAGTTATCCTCGTGTTCGTTCCATGCACTCAGCCGAGAATATTGGTGCTGTTGCCGAAAGTGTTCGCCTGAACCCCGGAACATCAATTCGCCACAGATCTCAGCAGCTGAACATTAGCTATACCAGCTTTATTATGGATAAAGGGTTATCCTACTCAACATTGATAAGGCACAAGAGGTGAGTAATAGTTTCCTCCTCCTCGTCGTCTTTACAGCTTCTACAGAAATCGTTGGAGGGGACACCCATTGTAATAGCATGTCTACCTATCAAGCAGTGTTCCCATCCCTCGACACTTCAGGCGATGATACAGAATCTGCAGCGATGCTTTACTTCAGAAGAATCCTGCGACTCTCTCTCCGATACACTCAGCAGATTGGACTAGACTGATGGAAAAAGTTGTGAAAACGTTTTACTTGGTACGTCTGATCTCCCTAATGATGGACAAGCAACTGATCGAAGGACTGTTGGAGAAAGATTGACTCAGGATTCAACATAGCTTAACGGGTTCCTGATACATCGCAGTCTGATGGATTCAGAGGAAGAAGAATCGAATGAGGATGGCTATCGCACTGCGGAAAGATGCTGTTAACATAGCTGAAGGCGGGAGCGCAAAAAACAGCTTTACTTTGGCGGCGACGGGGAAAAGAAATAGGTCGATTAGAAGGTGCATCAACTAGAACTGATCAGTCTCTTGAACCCTACGCTGCCTCTCTTTCCGTTGGCTCGAATCAACGGAAATGGAAGAAGCGGGCTTCGTGCTCCTCACTTGGTAGAACTGATGCGCCCGTATGGGCATCGGATGTGCACCTTTTTGATAAAAAAGTTCAAACCGGTGGTGTTATCTGCGCAAAAACCTGGCGAATGCGGGTGCTGATACCTCTAAAGGTGACAGCACTACCGGACAGAGATTGGTTGATGCGAATAAGGCCCCTGGGGCGAAGCAGCTCGAATCGAAAGGGCGGAAGGGGAACCCTTTCTTTAAGGAAATTGCTGCTTCTGACAATGACTACAGGTTGACCGTCGTAGAGTGCAAGCACTGCAACGATCGATTGTGGGAGCTGGCTTCGGTAGGTAATGCTTGCTTTCAAGTGGAGGGCTGTGCATTAAAGAACGGAATTTTTATGGTGAACTGCTCTTCACAGCAAACCCTTGAATGGATCAACAGGGCGGTGCCGAAATTGCACTTATGGCGACTACTCCCATTATAGTCTACGTGCCTCCAAAGAGAACGCGCGCCTTCTGCTGGATCCCGGGAGAACATAGGACAATGGTGGAAGTGCTGGCGCGTCTCTGTACCTAGAATCCTGGCCTCGATACGAGGAAGGCTCGTTGTGGGTGTGGATAAAGGCTCTGTCGATGTCATGAGGTCTAGGTGTGACATGCGTCCTTATTTGCACATTGGAAGGGTTCAATTCTACTTAGTTTCCAAATGAATGTGAATAATGAACGGATAACCCAGTGTATGTCTTTGATGTTCACTTAGATAAACTTGCGTCATTCCAAGCAGATTTTCCATAGTTCGACAATCACACACATAACATCCATGCAGGAGCGGGGGTGCGGAGGAAGCGCATCTTCGGTGCTCTGTGATGAGCGTAAACAATAGAGGATCTTGATCTAACCCTTCTGGGACACCACCAATAGTCGGAAGAAAGTCCGACAGGTTTATTTCAATGGCTTGAATTCTATTAGTGAATTTGCAGAAAAGTAACTTAACCACATCAAGCTAGGAGCTTATTACACAGTATTGTTGTGTTTGATATTTGCGGTAACAATCTTAGTAAAGAGTTTTCAATGAAAATTTTGATTATATAATCACCTTACCAATACCAGTTCCTGTTATTACAGTAAAATACAAAAATATTACATTCCTGCTTTCTGTTATTAATACAAAAATATTTTTTTTTTCTTTTTCAGGTATGTACAGATACACTGAACGATTTGTTGAAAAAGGAGTGATGGAAAATACTATATTAATATTTTTCGATCAGAGTGGACTCTTAAATCACAACGGGTTGGTAGGTATGTGACAAATAATTAATTAAACGATTCCAGAGAAAATTCAATTTGAATTTCGGTCAACGTCAATTGTTGATTAAATTAATGACGGTTACATGTTCTTCAATTACCATTTTTTTTTTTTTCTTTTAATCAATTTGTAAACATGATATCGAATTATTGAATATTGAATTCAGAAACAATTATGAATTGAAGTATTCATAAATTCCAAAGTAATTTCAGTGTTTTATAACTGTTTTTAAATGGGGAAGTTGTTTGAGAGGATAACTTTTATAAAAAATATTGGTCTCAAAATGTATATTAACGTACTTAATTTTTACTACAATTTCCCATAAGATTTATTAATTTCACTGGTGTGAAATGTACGCATATATTATATACTTATATATATATATAGTTATAATAATCAAGAAATAATTTGCTTTTGTAATAAAGATGACTGCATTGAAAAGCCCTTATAAATAGTGAATAGGTACATAATTTTCTAATCAAAATACATACTTTAGACGATGGTATTGTAGAATTCTTAGGTACGCTTACGACATATAAGTAGTTCCGATTGTTAACTTTTACATATTTCCCCTTACGAGTATCAATTCGTAACCGAAAAAGTATCCGTCTCCTGCTCGGAGCCATTTGACTTCAAAAGCAGTGGAAAAATCCCGTTAACCAATGGTATATTCATTTTAAACGCATGCAGACGAATACCTTTTCGGTGTAAAACTTAAAGATTTTGAATGTGTGTGTGCTTTTGCGGATGAAACAAAAATGAGACAGTTGAGTTTTGACTGGTGTCGTAGAGATTACTCAATGGGGGATAAAAAGATATAATAGTAGTATTGTTTGCCTTTGTTTTTAATAAATAACATATGTTTTTAATTTAGAATTCACAAGAAACGAATACTTTTTCGGCTCACTGTATATACCTGAAGAAAAAACAAATTTTTCACTCCATCATGTTGCATATGAGTATCAAATGAAAGTTATGATTCGAAGGTATTTAAATATGAAAAATATTTTGTTTGGGTAAAGTTTGTTGAACAAAGCAAACTTAAAAACAAAGGCTTTTATTTTTTTTATTTCTATCTAAAAAATTCTGAAACATTGCCCATAAAAATCATATGAAGTTTGCAAACTAATCGAAGACGAAGACAACGAAAACAAAAAGAGATGAAGAGAAAAGTAAGTGAAGTGATGATCAAAATATTTACCACGTACTACGACAGCTTGCGACAGAATAGCTGCAAGGACTGCAAAATATTGGATTATTAAATTCTAACGGAACCTAACTACTCAGGAATTTTTAAATAAATTGTGCTGTCGACATTTCTGGGTCTTTTTGACTGTAGTTTTTAGATGATTTTTTCTTCTATCGTGAATAATTTCTGAATTGTTTTTTTTTTTTTAACTATTTTATAATTAATAATACATGCTCGTTACATAGAGCATCTTAGCTTTTCTACTAGTGGGTACTGGCTGTATAAAAATGTTTGACTCTCACTGTGTATATCTAGCATACGAGTACCTATGTGTTCAATAAGTGGCTGTATGTTGATAGCAGTATTGGCGAAGTCAAAGAATTAAATAATATAATTGGAATAATTCGAAAATATCATATTGCCTTAAATCCTTTATTTTGGCCCAAATTGATTCATTTCTTTCTTATCGAGGATTGTATATACAAACATACCTATATTATGTACTCAGCCGGTGGAAAAATTGTAAAAACGTTGGGGGGTTTTAGGGGCATACTCGTAATGTACATGTGTATCTCAAGAAGAACAAAATTTGTCTCCCCATCATGTGGCATACGAGCATCAAATGAGAAATTCAAATATGACAAATATTTTGTTTCGATAAAGTTTGTTGAACAAAACAAACTTAAAAACAAAGGCAGAAACGATGTCTCCTCCCCACCGTTTTATTTTTTTTAAATGGAAGATTGCCCATTTCGACAAACGAATGTGGAACCAAAGTTTTGGTGGAGAAGAGCTCTGTAAAAAGCAACGTAAAAGCAAAACTTTTATTAATCCTCAAGTCATGGCAATACATCAGCTCATTCCCTTGCATATTTCAAAAATATTTGCTACAAATTCCTCTTTTTGCTACTAGCACAGCACGGTGAACAGAACATCGAGAAACTTCGATTGTTCAATGAACTCAGAGCTACAGTTGAAATTCAAATATTCAAAGAGAATTATTTCGTTTTACACTCGTGACTCGCACCAAAAGAATTCATCTTGCCTTTTCTGTCCTTAATATGATTATGCCAAAATCATATCTCTCCAAATATTAGATGAGAAGAAGCATTCCATTCGCACTTTCGCAGACAGATCACAAAAATCTGCATATCCTAGCAACAGGTGAAAGAAAGGAAAGACAGATCCACAAGTTGATGGTAGATTTCTGTTTGGAGAAAACTTTTCTTTTTTTTTCTCCAACCTTGACCTACCTCTCGCTACACCACCTGTGCAGTGTAACTCTAGAAGTCAAGGTGAGTAGTCTTTCTTTTCTTAGTTAACTAGTGCGCGGCTTCAATCGAGTGTCCGAAACCGTTCGTTAGTGCAAAGTGGTAGTTTGTGTGTCTCCCTCCCTCCCTCTTTTGTGCTTTTGTGTCTGACTTTAAAGTCTGATCGAAGCAAATTTAAATTTGAGCTTTCATTTAAAAAAAAAAAATATTTATTGCTGGCAAGTGCAGTGTATGTGTGAATATGTGCGTGTGGTGCAGATATCCCTTTCTGTTTCATTATGGTTATGGCCAGCTCTTGGTGTTCTTTGTGTCTTACCCCTGTTATCTGTTTTTGTAAGAGCAGTATGCATAATGATTACCCATCGGTCGCGTTCGCGTGCGTGTGTGAATAAAGAAGACAAAGTTCTTGTAAACAAAATAACGGTTTGAAGAGGAATGCATTTTCAGCGGTGAGTGTTTATAATTTTTGTTTTTGTAGTAAGGTGCTTTTTATTTATTTGCATGCATTTTTATTTTACTGAGAAAAAAAATTATAAATGAATAAAGTTAGAGAATTTATTTCGTTGTTTTAAATTGGAATTTAGGAGATTCTGAGAACGTTTAAATTAATATTGTTTTTGGCATTGTGACATTGTAATTTATATGAAACTATTGCTTGAGGAAATCGACGATGCCGTCTCTGTCGACGGACGGCAAAGGAAAATCGTTTAACGAAGAGAACTTTACACTCATTTCATTTCCAGTTACGATGAGACGCAGTGACTAATAAACACCAACACATTAATATTATTTTGGCACTGGCTTTAACCATCGTTTCCCTTTCTAGGAAAATGTATTCAGGGTGGATACAACAACAACACCTAACAAAAAACGGATTTTGGTTTGTTGTTTTAACTCAAGAGGTGCCCAGAATGCTAAAGCCGCATCAAAAATAAAAATGGGATGATCAAGGCAGCAGTATTTTTGGACTCACAAAAAATACAGTTAATAGGTTATAAACCAAAAGGGCACATGAGAATACTACGCCAATGTTATAAGATAGTGAATCTTTTAAAGTAAAAAGGGCGGGGATTTTTCTCATGTCGCATTGTTTTTGAACACAGCCCTTGCTTCACCACGGGAAAATGGCGGAATATTTTTGGCGGGAGGGTCACTCATGTGCAAAGTGTTGAATACAAAATTGAATTACAAAAACAACAATCTAAACAAATGGTTGTTTGGAGGGAAGGAGGGTCTAAAGTTTAATATTTCTTTACTCATTGATTGGTGTTGCAGATAAAAGACCTGGCTTTGGAAATAGGATAATATTTGCTGACGAGTCGATTTCAATATTTTTTGTTATTTCTTAGTTGCTGAAACTGACTATCTTTATTTCACAGATAGCATTATAAATTCCCCCAAGTATATGGTTATTTTCCAAAATGATTTGCATCATAGTGCCACAAAATTGGGAGTAAGAAGCAGTTTTATATACTACCAATCACTTGTGTTTGGGGTCGCTGTTTGGACAGAACAACCTTAATACTCGTTTCTTAATGTCAAACCAATGCTCTATAGTGTTGAAAACGTTGCCACAATCACAGGATATTAATCCTATTGAGAAAGTGTTCGCCATTTTAAAAGCAAAATGCCACAATATGGAAGTAGAAATGTAAGGAAACAGAAAACAGGTCCTTTGAATTGACGAAGGACTAACACCTTTCCAGCGGTAATGCCTTTCAAGAACGCGCTTCAATAATGATTATTGTTAAGCGGTATTGCTTCGGAAAAAGCTTTTTTTTTACTTCTGTCCAAAAGTTTTCAATTGAGTTGAAACCAGGGAATTGAGCAGGCCAACCCAATTTTGACGTTTTTCTTGTATGTAAGTGTTAGGTGGACGTCTCATGTATTCACGGGATCGAGTGCAGCTATACGAAATAATTTTGCTCTGGTAACGCTTTTTGGTGGGCCAGTCAATATGACTTTTGTCAAAATCAAGTCTTTTTGAAAGGTGTTGCACATAGTTTGCTATTAGTACCCTTCTAATTGTTAAAATACAAATATGTTTGATTCTTTCTTGTGTATCTGGAGCACTTGTGTTGGGTATCGAATATCGAGCAATGCGTTTCACCAGAATGCAGACAGAACTTTTTTTTTGAACTTAAGCTCCAGGTCATATTTCCTAGTATGAGCAATCATTTTTGCGGAGAATCCAAACATTTTTTTTTAATTTCTTTGTATGTTTTTACCCGTTAAAAGCAAAAAACTTTTTTGGAAAATTTTTCAAAATTTAGTATGTTCTTGTTATGTGTAAATTGCTTAGATTTCAAATTTCAACAAAACTATTTGAGTGATTAGAATGAAAATTCCGATTTCACCTCGAACTATGACCCCACAGCGCATACTGTCTGTATGTATGCGCTGTGGGGTCATAGATAGACAGACAGAATTTAGACACGAACTTTTTTGGGTTTTTCTATCACAGTAATGTTAATTTGAATCAAAATTTCCAGATCGAAAATGTTCAGGAAACTAATACTTGTCCTTATATGTAGGTGTAAAAAAAATACAAGCAAGGCACGAGGAAAATAAATCACTGCTATTATTTTGAACGCCGAAAAGAAGACAAATGATACCCAAAATGAAGTCGTTTTAAAAACGGGAGTCGGACAGTATCCCGAAAAACATAATCCCGAAAATCCAAAATCCCGAAAACCCAAAGTCCCGAAAACCCAAAATTCCGAAAATCCACAATCCCGAAAGGCCAAATTCCTGACAATGAAAGTGAACACCTCGCACCCACTCCAGATAAAACAGTGACCCTAAGCAGGGGGGTTGCAGGGGGGCAGCATGCCCCCCATACATATTCTACTGTTTATGCATTGTGGATATAATATATATATATTTGAACATTTGACAAGTTTTTAATTTTATATAATTTTTCGGGATTTAGTTTTCAGTATTTTGGCCTTTCAGGATTTTGGTTTTTTGGGATTTTGGATTTTCGGAATTTCAGTTTTCGGGATTTTGACCCCAACCCTTTAAAAATAACTCTTTTAACTGCATATTTGGAACGCAACTGCACTAACAATACCATAATTAATCAAAATTTCTAGAAAAAAAAAATCTCCATGACATAAATACTTGCTATATAGTCGGAAGTAAAAGATTTACCAGTGTATCTACATTTAAGAATCGAAAACGTGTCTTTAAAAATTCTGAAAATGAATAGCGTTTATGATAAATTTCACTTTATTTTTATGTAATACCTAAAGCTATTAAAATAGCTCACCGTAAATCCTGTATATTTTGAATTCGTCCTTCATTTTTGAAAAACCGTAGAAAGGATATTATATTCAATATAATTGTCTCTACAATATTTAATACAATTTAATCTCTTTTTATTGCATGAGCCCATAACATTTTCAATTCAATAAAGCATTTCACATATCAACTGAGAGAAAAATATTGCAATGTTCCACAGAGGTTGGCATGACTCTCTATACATACAATAGATTTTCATTAAAAGGCAACATGCACCTACACCAATGTTGTAAGTGCATACTGGGATTCCTACATTTGTACGAGGAGTAGGCGCAAATGCAAACATACATACATTTTACAACTACAATAGATTGATGCTTCCTTCACTTCGTCCTTGATATAGACTCCAATTGGATTAGAAACAAAAAATAAAAAATAAAATAAATAAACAGCATTCGAAATTAAGTAGTGATGACATCGGTTAATGGTTAAAACATTGCACAAGGGATAGATTCGGCTGCAAAGGTCAAAAATTTTAAGTCGGTTTTCCCATTTAGGCAACTCAATCGTAAAATCGGCAATTATGGCTGAAAAACATATTTCTTACAGATACAGTCATATCAGTCTTTTATTTGGTCCTTAACGGGTAAGACTGAGTGATTTATACAGTGGTCGTGATATTTGCAGATAGTGAGTTGTATTTTTGTGATAGATAATCCTGCTAAAAGGTCATAAATGTCTATGCGCTTCATCCTTCTTCGTTATTTCCCTCACACAATTGTCCGAATAGATAATCCTACTGTAACTCACGATATTTGCGGTCACCTTTAAACGAGCTTTATATTGTATTACTTCCGTAGTGCGGATAACATCCGTACGCATAACACAATTGCTGTGTCCAGAGCCAAAAATAATTTACCAATACTTAAATTCTACAAAGTCAAGTGTAGGAATCGATTACTATGGAAGATAGTTTCCAATAATTTATTCCACGATAACTATAACTGTTATTATGTCACAGGAGGGTGGTTCGGGGATCTACTTCACGAATATCTCGATCTCGATATAATGATTAAGTGCCTGAATCGTTTCTAAATTGTTAGCGTAACATCGATTTTTAATCCCTCATTTTTTAGCACCATGTCAGTTCAATCGAGCAAAGTTAAATACTTGGCTGGATGCAGTGTTGTCAGATTGTGAGATTTCACCATTTCGAGGGTTTTTCGACGTTAAGGTGGGGCGCGTGCGATTTTGTTCGTAAAAGTGATTCGCCTCGTGATTTATTGCTGTTTTTTTTTTCGTTGGAATTTCGTGGAAATGCAAATGTTTGCAAAAATAGTAATTGCTGGCGGATCGCTGAGACAAAATACACAATATGTAGTACTAGTGTAAAACCTTCCCAACAATTTGCGTTCTAAGTTTGTTTTATAGAAGATAAAAAAAACATATTTTTACCACCCGACTGCATTAGGTTCTGAGTATAATTCTACACTATGATTGTACAAGGCTCTTAAAGGCTCACTGTGGACGCAAAGGGCTTTACATTTAGATATTTTAGCTTTCTAGGTTGCCCGAGGTGAGTAGGCATTTTGTTAGCGATCTATACATTGTGGATACTTTGCAACACACTGTATTTCTAAAATCAAAAATCCAACCTCATACAGACATTCTTCTTTATTCCGCACTGGAAGTCTTCAAAATTTCAACTATCAAGTAGGCAATTTTTTAGCAAATTGTATGTGTGGATTTATGTTGCTTTTCTTTGTGGATTTAAATTTCAGTAGAGTTTAAGATATTCGGACAAAACAGTCAAATTTGAAGAAAATTGCTGAACAAACCCGGTTACAATATCTGGTTACTTCTCGTCAAATATAACACTACAAAAGCATACAAGGCATGTGGGTCATCGCTTTTGTTGAGCTTATTAAAAAAAAGTGTTTGATTTGGCACATGGATAAATTTGGTTTTTCTTCAGCTGAATCTGGGTTTTTTCAAAGCAACAATCTGACAGCACTAGCTGGACGACTTCATTTGAAGTTTTTTCTAACTTTTCTTTCATGGCATTCGAATGCCATGTAACCTAGCAACTGAAACATGGTTTAAGTCTGTCGGTTTACAAATGTTATCGAGTAGATAGAGGAAATAGAAGGGGTGGGGGGTGTCGCAAATTTGACTAGAAGATCAATACAGCATAAGCTTTTGCCTTGCGCGCAGACCCGATATGTGGAAAATATAAGAATTGAAGAAACTTCAAGGTAACCAAGGATAAGATCTATTGTGCATATTTTTTTCGGAAAAATTGCAGAAGGCTTGAAGAGAAAATGATTTCAGAAAACTTTTAAGTATCAATTGTGTATCTTTAATGGAAGGTGATCCAAATTGCATACTCAGGGATTAGGGTTGCATTAGAGCAAACTCTTGGGGAAATGCACGATCTTAATGTTATGATGCCTATGTCTATATTGTTTCCACCTAGTCCTACTTATGTTCCAGCTAGTTCCCGTGGAAGTCCCTCTGTAATCGACCAATTTGTTACAAATGTCCATGGTATTATGCTTCAGCTAATTGTGTTGAAAGAGCTTAGCTTTGACCGTAATCCGGTTCTTTCTCAAATTCTTTAATCGGGTTTGCAAAAAGTGCAATATTTTGAAAAACGTAAACAGGGTAAGTTTTTGGACGGAAGTGAAAAGAAAGCTTCGAAATATTCCTACGAACCTTGATACCATTTCGAATAAACATGACGTTGACTCCATTGTTCAGCAATTTTCAGATCTTGTTGTTAGTTCGGCTATTAATAATATTCTAAAAGTTGCGAAAAAATTCTAGAGCGCAAAAATTACATCTCATATCTTGGAAGTTATTAGAATTAGGGCGAAATTGACGATATTGCCAACCTGCTTCGAGAATTTAAGTAGCACAGCTAAATCAAGCCCATCGAAATTTAGAGTGAAATACAAACTACAAACTTAAGATAAAGCCTCCAAACTCTTTTGTAAAAAATGAAACCAAGCAAATACCTAGTCTTCAAAGTTATCCTAATATCAACTTTGCATATACCGGAAAGGTGAAAGCACGAGCCTTCAATTGTTTGCAAAACATTTAGGGGGATGCAAAGACAAACAGCCTCGTAGAGAATGCCCTATAGACCTTTAATGTAGCTAGCTATGAAACTCCGCCAAATGAATTTATAACCGAAATAGACACCAAACATTAAGCAATTTGCTTATCAGGATAACACGTGGAATCGATCAAATATAAATTATATATCTTAAGAAATGAGGGAGTAAAATTCTTTACATATATTATTAATGCATGCCTTAAAATATAATATTTTGCAGATGCGTGGAAACTTGCAAAAGTAATCCCAGTACCAAAAGCAAGCAAGCCTTCAGATAGAACAGAAAGCCGTCAGTAAAATCTATGAAAAAATTTTGGAAGAAAAAATTGTTAAAATGATGGATGATCGGAAAATTTATTCTGATTACTTCCGACCAAGTTTTAAGGATATGTAATATCATTAAAAGAAACCGTGCGTGGAAACAGCATTTGATTCTGTGTGGCATAATGGGCTCACATATAAAAATATAAAATTAAACTTTCCTCCATTTCTTTATAGAATAGTCCAAAGTTTCATCTGAAATCAATGCTTCAAGGTGTACGTTAATAGTGGTGTGTTCGATTTAGTAAATATCTCTGCTGGTGTATTCCAGGGCTCGGTTTTTGGATCAGTACTATACAATTTATACGTTTTAGATTTCGTAATCCTTCCAGAATATGATATATGCCGATAACACAAAACCCATAAATTGGTCTCAACATTGAGACGAATTTAAAAAAAAAAAATGCTGTTAAAATATTGCACAATATTGTGTAGTTAACGATATTGTATAGGTATCTACACAAAGTTGAAAATAAAGCTCAACACCGAAAAGATCCAAGCGACTTCACTCAAGCTACCACAGTTCGAATAGAATACACTAGTGGGACATTAATAAAATCGGCACTTTACTGCCCACCAAAACATACAATAAGCACAGATCAATTTGAACAATACTTCAAGACACTAGGACAAAGATTTCTTGCAGGAGGTGACTTCAGTTCTAAAAAGATTGACTGGGGATCACGTTTAACAAACAAGAAAGGAACAATATTACTAGATACTTTAAAAGCTAATGAAATCAAATTATACTAAAGCTTACAGAACAACTAATAGAAAAAAAGATACCTGACATTATAGACTTCTGTATCTTTAAAAGCATTAGATCGGGGTACCTGCCAATAACATCTTGCCTTGAACTATCATCTGACAGCTCCCCAATCTTAGTCTACTACAAAACTAACACAAAATCAACCATTAAGCTGACCAAACTATATAACAAATACACTGATTGGAATACTTATATAGAAACTGTAAACTTGCAATTGCGAAACAGATACCCTCTAAAAACGCCAAGCGACCTGGAGGAGGCCATAATTCACTTCAATCACGTGATTCTCGAAACTGCTGATAGATCTACACCTATGACAGACAATTGCACATAAATGAGACTACTGTATGCCTGTTCAAATAATAAGAAAAATAAGAGAGAGCTCAGGAAAATGTGGCAAATATCCAGAACTCGCTAAGATAAAACGAAACTCAACAAATCCTAAGGACCCGGGGAAGATGCTACTCAAAACGCGAACTACAGGCCAATAAGCCTACTGCCGATAGTATCTACTCTATTCAAAATAATCTTAATAAACAGACTACAACTAATAGGGGAAGAAAATAATATACATACTGTAGCACTGCAATTTATCTTGACATATCGAAGACTTTCGACAAAGTTTGCCACGGGGGACTTTTATGTATGCTGACTTCTACCTCCTCATTAAAAGCTTTATTGACGACCGCTACTTCTACGTACAATACAGAGACGAGCACTCAATTCTTTACAAGGAGTATCTCAAGGAAGCATCCTAGGTCCATTATTATATCTTATATATACATACATCCGCCATTCCAATACCTAAGGTTAGCAATTCAATGATTGCGACTTTCGTAGATGACACAGTTATACTTACTTGGCACAGAATTCTAGGACGGGTGATCACTGAACTTGAAAATCACTTAGACGACTTGTCCAACTGGTTCAAAAAATGGGTCGTAGAAATAAATGAATACAAAAAAATAACAAACTCAACGACACAACAGTGATTTTAGCCAAGCAAACTAAGTACATATACTTAAGAAATTAAATCAAATCAAGGATAAGCTTAGGTAACTCTACTAGATGCTGAAAAGAAATTCGGTACTATCTATACGAGTAGATAACAAACTGTTAATATAAAGGGCGTTTTTTTTTTCTTTAGAGGTATAGAACTTCAAAATGAAATAAAAGACATTAAAATCGTGATAATGGCTATGGTATTGGCTTTATTGGAAAGATAATTTATTTCAAATCAATAATGTTTGTAATTCTATGAACCGAATTTTGGATTTAATTTTTATTAGTAATGAGCTATATCATAATGTTAGCGAAGTAATTGTACCACTTTTAAATACTTCCATTTTTCACACTGCTATTTGCTTTAAACTAAGCTTGTATAATTATTGTTTAAAATTACCTTCTCAAGATAAATTGTCCCAATTTAACTTTTATAAAGTCAATTATGGTGCGTTAGATAATTTTTTTAATAATGCTAATTGGGAGTTAATTTTGGCGACCACTAGTCTTGAAAGTGTTTATAAAAATTTTGTTGATAAATTGTTCGAAGAATTTTCCTTACATGTTCCTAGATCTAGCAAGAAGGTTGCTAGGAAGCTACCGTGGCATAATAAACGCCTTTCCAATTTTAAGAATGTTAAAAATAAAGCATTTAAGTTATACAAATTAATTAATAATGAATGCGAGCGTGAATATTTCCGGAGATTGCGTAAGAAATATTAATTCTTAAATGCATTCCTGTACAAACAATATGTATTGAATTCTGAGTCTTATTTAAAAAATAACTCAAAACATTTCTGGCAGTTTGTGAATATAAAAAGGATAATGAATGGTTTTTCTGTAAATATGGAATTAAGTGTAATCTCTTTGCGGAATTTTTCCAAACTGTTTATAGAAGACCTGATAATTGTTCTAAATACATTGAACATTCCTTAACAGAATCCTCCATAAACATTGGATTATTACAGCTTTCTGAACTTGATGTCCAAAATGGCTTTAATAAACTAAAGGCAGACACTAGTTCTGGACCTGACGGCATTCCCTCTATTGTCTTAAAGTTCTGTAAAAATTCCCTTTGTAAACCACTAACCATTTTATTTAACTTACATAATTCCTATCCATAAGTCTGGAAGGAAGCAATTAGTAAATAATTACAGAGGAATATCCAAAATTTCAGTCATACCCAAATTATTTGAAAGTTTGGCGAAAGATAAAATTATTTTTGATGTTCTAGAATACATTTGTCCTGCTCAACACGGCTTTGTTAGCGGACGATCTACATCAACACAAATTTAATAGTGTTTTTAAATTATATTTCTCAGTCATTTGACGAAGGTTTGCAAGTTGATATTATATATACAGACATTGCAAAAGCCTTCCATACTGTTGATCATAAGCTATTGCTGTTTAAACTTAATAAGATCGGCTTTCATTCAAGTTTTTTAAAATTGGTTTCCAATTACCTATTAAATAGGAAACAAATTGTTAAAATTGACAGTTGCACTTCTAATCCTATCAATGCTTACTCAGGTGTACCACAAGGTAGCCATCTTGGGCCAATATTTTTTATTCTTTTTATAAACGATGTATCTAAAGTCATTAAACATTCTAGGTGCTTGCTTTATGCAGATGACCTAAAATTGTTTTTGAAAATAAAAACTGTAAATGACTGTTTTAGGCTACAAAGCGATTTGGATAAAATCGTCAGCTGGTGTGAGGGTAACAAATTAACTTTGAACATTTCTAAATGTAAGGTCTTTTCGGCATATCGGCGTTTTTTCCCTGTGAATATGTCTTATTTTATCAAGGGTAGCCGATTAGAAGCTGTATGTCAAATAAATGATCTCGGTGTAATTTTCAACACTAAACTAACTTTTAATGTGCATATCGATTATGTCATAGCCAAATCGAACGCAATGGTGGGTTTTATCAAACGTAATACTAAAGAATTTAGTAGTCCATACACATTAAAAACCCTTTTTGTTTCTATAGTTCAACCACTCATTGAGTATTGCTCTATAATATGGGATCCCTACTATGGAGTTTCTATAAACAGAGTTGAGAGAATACAGAAACGCTTCACTAGATTCATAATATCCAAACTTGGATGGGATTTTATGCCCTCATATAATAGCAGATGTGCTCTATTAGGGCTAACTGAGAGTCCAATTTCGTCCACTTTTTCGAGCGGCTGGGGCCGTATATCAGCAATAACGTGGCGAATGTTGGCTTCCAAGTCATCCGTCATCAAGATCACACGATCTTGGAGACCAATTCACAGGTCCACTAAACGAAATTATGCGCTCATCGAATCTTTCCTTCAATAAATTGATTGTGACGCGCACTGTGTGGCATGTTGCATCGTGTTGTTGAAACCACAGCTCTTAATGCCACTCAATTTGGAAAGGAAGAAGTCACTAATCATGGATCTATAAAGCTCTACATTGACTGTAACGTCTCGGCCGGCATCACTTTTGAAGAAATATGGACTAATGGTTCCACCAACCCATAAAGTACACCAAGGTGACTTTTTGTGGATGTAATGGCGTCTCAATTTCCTTGGATTTCCTTCACTCCAAATGCGGCAATTTTGCTTGTTGACGTAGCCATTCAACAAAAAATGAGCCTCATTGTTGAACAAAATTTTGTGTTGATAAAAAAAAAGAAATTAAGGTAAGTAAAGTGGATGGACACAGCTCTAATTGCTGTGCAGGATGGCGAATCGTATTGAGGAGGACCCGAATGAGCAGCAACAGCTTCTTCGATGCGTACTGTACGGCATCTATGCGGATGCGTATTATCAATTATAGTATGCGTAGTGCGGAAACGTTCCATGGTTATTCGAATTACTTGCTCAGATGGACGATTATGTCGACCGTGTAAAATGGACACAATTGCTTTGCACAATTTGCAAGCGTTGTTCTGACATAAGTCATGGTGAAATGGCAAACCATACTGAGTACAAATTAGTTATAAGCTGTCAAATTGACTATCGTTGGAAGAATTATTTCCAATTCGAAAAACAAACCTCTTAAAACAAATACCCTTTACAAGACAATATAGCCTTCAACTGTGGGGAACAGCAAGTAAATCAAATATAAACATCATCCAGAGGCTTCCATCAAAAATTTTAAGAACTATAGTCGACGCACTATGGTATGCTTCCAATGATGACATTCACAAGGATCTCAAAATACCGACAAAGAAATACCAAAAACGAGCATAAATCATCGAATCCGGGTGTTAATTCATGATAGGTTGAGGTGGCTGTCAGCAAAAAAAAAGAAGCCAATACACTTAGACCAATAATAGGTCCATTGTGATAACAACGAACTTAACTCTATCCCCCTACAAGAAATAACCCAAAGTAGAAGATTAAAATGATTAACAATTAATTATTGCAACACTTTTTAAGTGCTGTTAGCTAATAAATCTTACAATCTGTAAAATCATTGTATGTTAAGGCACTGCGCATACCTTTTTAGGTAACAAAAATTACTTAGTGTCCAATCTGGACAGCTGTAAACACTGTTTGAAGGGACAGTAATGAGTAGGATATTGGACAACCACTTTTCCTTCAATTAAAAGCTTACTAATTATGAACAAAGTGCTGTCCAAGCGATATTAAAATGAACGATGCAACTCGAAGTTCTTTTCAAGATAAAGTTTTGTACCACAACACCTGATTAGTCACATTTAAGTTGACACATCTGTCACTATCACCACTGAACGATGACACCATCTACATATCTGAGAGTAATATATCCAAAGTATGTGTAGGTAATATTCTCGACTATCCCCAAAATTCAGACACCAAACCCTCTAAGGAATTGTGTGGTTCCTCTTTCTTTTTTTATCGTAATATTTTCTAAATATTTAACAAGCTATAAGTGCTCAAAATAATAAAAAACAAGTAATGTACTCGTATCTACATGTGTACGCGTTATTTATTTTTAGCTCCTACTTACGAGTAATTTAAGAGAAATCATGTGCATAACTTACCGCGGTTTTTTCTATTTTTAGGAATACTCGTATTTTTCATAAGCTAAGGGGACTAAACCAAAGGTATAGTGCAGTATAATTTGCACATAAAACTTCATATTCACATCAAGTATCATGGGAATTTCATTCACATTCTTAGACCAAAGGAGAAATAGGGGTAAGCCAGTGTACTAAACCGTATAACAGTTTGAAATACTCGTACTCGTACCTAGGGAATCAATTTTCATTCATGACTTTCACAATGTAAATAGAAGGTCCTGCGCAGAAACTCTATTGCCAGTCTGTTAGCAGAGAGGGGAATTGATAAACTGTGTTCTAGGAGTGGAGTTTGTTTACATCGCTTATTACATTAACATTTTATACCAATCGAGGAGAGTTCCATAGTCATCTTTTTAACTACGAGTATTCTCCATCAACCTACGAGTACATCACTTACAAGTTCGTTTCAAATATTTCAGTTACAAACCGGTGTCCTCGAAAGACGGACGAAGTTGTCAATGTAGCTAACTGCAAGTAATTTTTCGTTTTGTATTTTTCATTATTGGTCCTTAAGGATTTTAACTTTATGAACTGCTACTGAATGGATTTTCGTGTTTCGGGATTTCTTTTTAAATAAAAGGATACAACACCCAAAGTGATACTGAGTGTGTGTGTTTTTTTTTTTTTTTCGTTTTTTCGCTACTACTACCATGCGTATAATTCCTATGTTAATTAGTGTATGGGTTTTGTCTAACCAGCATATAAAAAAGAAAGGGCGCACACAATAATTACCGCCCAACCTGCAATGTGTTACCTCCTCGGGATTTGTTCGGATGATATGATATCCTTATGATGAGTGAGAGTGTTCGGTTTATGTGCTTTAAAACTTTTACGTGCCCGAAATGTCGTCCTTTTCGCTGTCGTTGCTGGATGGAGATGATTTTTGTTTCTTTTTTCGCTGCTTATCTTAATTATAATTCGTTTGCTGAATAAAATGTCAACAATGTCGTCGTCGGTGGCGTCGTGTGCGTTCGTAATAATCATTATCATGTGAAATGATTCAAAGATTATATGATATGGTCTTCATTGTGTTTACGTTATGAATAATTTAGGTTTGCGCGTTGAGTGTATGTATGTGTATGATGATTATAGCAATTAATTCGAAGAGAGAGCGAATTTATTGTCAATATTTTCCTTAGTTCCTCAGAAGTCAAAACGTGAAGTTGATGTGTTAAGTTAAGAATGAAATAAAGGAACGAAAGGATTTGCCTTGTAATGTTGGATACGGAATAATGATGGTTACGCTCATAAATGTAAAACCCAACTTAGGCACTTTATGATGATATATCATATTAATTGGTTGGTAATTTGAAGGGTAAATTAAGTCAAATGCACGGGTTACGTTAACGAAGTAATTACTGTAAGGGTTTTTATATAGATAATAATCGTTATTAAAGCGTTTACGGTCCTTATTAAATTCCTTCTGGGCACCTATGCCTTTTGGATTTTTTCTTTTTTTTAATGTTTTGATATCAACTCTAAGTAATTTTCATTCAACCAATTATTAATGTCTCCTGAGGGTAATTTGTTGGTATAAAATCACAATTTTGCTTTAAAATGTCAAATTTTGTTTAACACAAATTTTCCATCTCAATAAATTTGTATGTTTTCGCTTTGGGAATTTTAGTATAATCGTGGTGCGGAAGAATTTTGGGTCACGAGTAGTAATGAGGACTCCACCTTCGAAAGGGTAATTTAAGAATATTTTAGAATGTTATGAACCTTTATAGCGAATTGTAGGGTTGTACCTACCAACATTTAGAGATTATATAGATATTAGTGATTTCATAGTCCTTGACCAGATACATATTCATATTCAGTTACCTACGCATATCATCTATGCAAATAGATGCGGTATTCTGCAAAGTATTGTAATATGTTTGAAATATCGTCAGGAACGAGTGCACCAAGCGACATGTTTTTTTTTTTATTGCAATATGGACAGTTGCACCTCTCCTATCTTGGCTGCATTTTACGTATTTAATGCCTGGTAAAATGGATAAAATAACAAAAAATTATCTTTTTATCCATTCTGTTTTCTGGGCATTGGATGTAATCTATATATTAATCACTTGGTTCATAAAATATACATATGTAGGTAGAGGGTTATTCATTTTGTGCTTCAGGATTTAGTAAATAAATAGAATAAAAAGTATTCAACTTTGATTACTGTTTTAAATTTTGAACTATACAATGTATGGAATACAACATCGGTAAGATGTCCGCCATGGTAGTTTTTGTAAACTTCGATTCTTGTGAGGTAATTTTCGACCATAACTTCGCGGATGTTGGTTTCTAGTTTGAGGATTGTCTGTAAAGACACGATATTTAGCATAGCTCCACAAAAATATGTAAATCCAACGGCCAATTGATGTCGCAAAAACTCAAAATTAAACGGCCGGGAAATTTTGCGTGAAATAGAGCCAAATTTGCCTGTGTTGTGTAGCACATAGCCCCGGCCTATTGGAACCACATATCGCTCACATCAATGTTTTCCATCGTAGTCCAATAAAAGTTGGTTATCATTTGACCGTAGTGCAGAGAATTCACCGTAATAGTGACACGCCTGTGTCCTTTTTTTATTTTAAAAAAAATGCGGCCCAATAACACCGCCGCCGCCAGATTATCAGAACCCAATATTCTACAATTTTGTTTGTTTACGAGTACGTAGCGGCTGAGCGAAAATTGGACCTGAACGAGATTTTGTTCGGAAAATCAGCTTCAAATTGTTGTGCACAGATATTTCAGAACTTTTAATTTTGTAGTAAAATGCAGCAATCTTAATGCGCTGAGTGGTGGTTAAATGATCCATATTGTAAAATGGCAAGGCAAAAACTAACTACTCGTACCTGTCAATGGACGACAGAAAGATTTGACAGATGGCACATGGCAGGGATATGAAATTCCAACCTCGAAATAAATAACCCTTTATATCACAAATTTAAAATTAATTGTAATTTTTAAATACAAAAATTGTCACACGATAGACAATTGTGAATGAACTTTAAACGTAAATCAAATCTGATGAAATCACCCAGCTCTTGATTTACGTAGCACTAAAATTAAATGTTCTCACTTTTGGACGGTCATAGATACGAGTATGTCATCGCTGCGTACGCACCCAAACAATTAAACATGTTTGAAAAATGACCAATGATTGTTTCATATGTTGATTTCGCAGAATCAATCTTTTTTTTTTCAAAAGTTTCTGCATCAGTTAAGACCATTAGAGAGAAGAGTGTATAGAGCAGAATTGAAACAGAATTGGTGCTAGCTCTGCGTGTTGGAGTGTTCGTAATTTCAGCCCGACATCTGTGCAAATTATCGATATTGATAATGCCGCAGGCATGTGCGGTTTTTTGTAGGAAATCGCAAAGCCAAATTGTAAGTTCGTCCACACTTATCCACAATCTCATGCACAAGTCGTTAATACCTTATTAGATGCATACACATTTAATTATGTATATAAATACAGATTGGACGTGATTCAATTACCAACCTCTAGAACGAACGGTAGGTACCTACGAGTAAGAATAAAAAAAAGTGACCACCCTTAATTTTTCCTCAAATTCAAAGTGAACTTGGCCTGTATGACTAACAATATTGTTTACTATTAGGAAACGTGCTCTGGTCCTCTCAACTCTATTGAATCTTTCGTTTTAGCTTTGTATTATTAAACACTCAGTTATATTTTGCTTTTGAAGTGGTTAATATGTATTGCCCACATAGAAGTGAAGGGAAATGTTTATATAGAAGACGCATAGCGTGAAGATATGCAGATAATATTATCATGATTGGATAGCTTAAAGAATTAAATCTGACACGGATAAATGTTTCACACATATCCAGATGTAGAAATGAAATAGATTAGAATAGAACACAAATACATGAGCCAGATTCCGCCAACATATATACACATATCTGAACTTGATAATACGAGTATGTGAAACGGGGCTTATACGTGATTCAATTTTTCCAGCATGTCCCATTAGTCTCTTCATTGCGCGACTTGGGTGTCCCTTGTGATAGGAAACTCAATATTTGTGCCCACACTGACAACATTATCAGTAGAGCCAATTCGGTACTCGGTTTTGTCAACCGATGGTTTAACGAATTTTCAAACTCGTATGTAACAAAATCCCTTTGCATCACCTTCGTCACGCTCCTACTAGAATATGCTTGCCAAGTATGGTCTCCTTACGATGAAATTCATACCTTACGAATAGAAGCTGTGCAGCGGAGGTTCATCCGTTATGTACGAGTATGTGGATCGTCTGAAACTAATCAGTCTCTTGAAAAACGTCGATTTATTCATCAGCCATTAACTGGTAACATAGACTACATTGCACAATTGGAATTGATCTACTTTAATACAAACCCACGTAACCTTAGGTCTGTTCCCCTTTTCCGTTTGAATCCACACCTTATCCACTACTGTTATCATGAACCAATGTCCAGAATACTGCGCAAAGCTAATCGCATGCAAAGCTTCTTTGACTTTCATTATAGCACACTCCGTAACGCCCTCCACTCTTCCTGAACTTGCCCCCACTCGGGCCTCACATTTCCATATTATCCTTAATTTGTAATTAGTTTTATAAGTTTAGCTTTAAGTTCATAATGCTTGTATAAGTACTATTTTATATCATTCGCTGATAACCTCATTAAAGTTGGTTTCGTAGGATTCGAGTTTATTGAGTTTCTGTCCATAAATATTCAGAAATATGACACAAAAAGATTGCGTATACGCCTAGTGAGCAGAAACTTTTTTGTTTCTACTGCTCTTTGAAATCTGAAACTTGAAAAATTTATTTAACATTTATAGCAGTCCATTGTACAATGTTTTCTCGGATTGCTTACCATTCTGAAACCGTTATAACCGATTCTTATGTATTTAGCTACCATCGTCTTCATCTGGCTTTGTCTTTACCAACGATTTTAACGATTCTTTTTCTAATCGAATGACTATAGTTCAATAGCTCTTTTATTTTTTTTTACACTTTAACATTACTTTGTAATGGAAAATCCGTAACTAAGTCGATTTTCTTCCTGCACGTTACGAAAGGTTACTAAAAATGCTAAAAATACTGTCAACTTTATTTTTTTCGTTACAGTTTATCGAAAATCTCTCTAAATGGCTATTATTTTGAAACCATTTCTTGCGTAAAACGAATTGTTACTAATTTTTGACGAATTAAATAAAATATTTGTTTTGGAAAAAAAAGTTTCATAATAGTTACCATTTCGCTGTGCTTTTTGATAAACTGTTGTGACTTCTGTAATAAGTTTCTTACATAAAAAAAGTACTTACAAAATCTTTAGCATTTTTAAAGCCCCTCATATTGTGAAGTTAAAAATAATATACATTTAACGACGAATGTTTTTGTCACTAAATGAGGGTTAACTGAACAAACTCAAACCAACACAACAAACATACGACAAATCAATGTTTAGATATACGTACAGTTCTAGAATTTAGAGATTGAACAAATCGTCAGCCTCATAAGAATACGAGTACCTCTTAACTCACAAGTTTTAAATTTTACAATAGGAACGAAAATATTCCACGCCGCTTGCTTTTTAGGTTTTTTTTTTTTTTTGCCGGGGCGGGTACACCCTACCCAATTTTAATGTGTTTTCTCGTCTTTTGTAAAAAGACGAGTAGACGCTTCAGTGACGAAGAGGTTAGGTCACCAGCTCTCATCACATCAGCCCCGAAAATCTGCCACCTGATCCGAGCAAAGGCAGGACAATCACATAGGAGTGTCATCGCCCTCTCCACAGGAGTCGCAGACAGGGGTAGCGCTCAAACCTAGCACATGGCGGTGCTTGGCAAAGGCGAAGTGGCGCCAGTAACTTGTTTGCAGTCTTTTCTGCTAAGAGAGCGCAAGAAAGCCGCGGATTTCTTACAGACGACGGGGACCATTCGTTTAGTCTGCCTGCATCCTGGAGAGTCATGCCACCTTCGATTGTGTTCACTTAAAACCCAATCGTCAATGGAAACCCTAACCGAGGACGCTGGCAAACCCAACGTGGGTTCAGGTCCAAAAAAATTCTCTTCTGAGCCTTGTCTAGCAAGCTCGTCAGAGATCTCATTTCCTATTATCCCTTTGTGCCCTGGGTCCCAAACAAGATTCAGTGAGTTCAGCCTTCCGACCGAATACAAGGATGTTTTGCATTCGAACTATTTTGGAAGTGGTTAAAGGATTGAGCAAGGCCTTAAGCGCAGTTGACTGTCACTACAGACGCAGATACTTCGCCCCTTCCACCTGTTATTACCAACATAGTCCGCTGCCATTAGGATAGCATATATGAGATGAACACAGATGTATGTTTTCCCAATGAGAAGTGAAGCCTTATGTTGCATTCCACGAAAACACCAGCATCAGACCCCTGTCCAGTTTTAGAGCCGTCCGTGAAAATGCGACTACATTCCTTTCCTGGCTTTTTATGTTACTCGTACTTTATTTTTTTTTACTTATATTTTTCAAAAATTAATAATTTTAATCGAGAATCACTGTTTATGAAATAAAAACAGTGCTTTTTCTTTTGTTGAAGTTATGAGGTATTCCCACTAGCTACGCTTGAAGTTAAAAGGTTTTCTGCAAAAGCAAATACGAGTAGGTAGTCAACCTTTGTAAATAAATCAAAAACTAATTTATAGCACACATCTGTTTAATGTTTTTTGTATTAACAAAACAAACATTACATCTATAAATACATAATTAAAAAAATTGTTTACGATTAGGTATGTTGTCATAAAAATCATGTCAAATTCTTTGACAATGACGTTTTTAAGTCTTGCAAATCGTCGTATTTTCTTTTAGTGATTTCAATTCTTTCTTGATAGAGTTAAGGAAGAGTACTCACGGGAACGTGAAGATTTGGAAGATTCCAAAAGTCACTAAATTTTAGTTTATAGAAAATGTCGCCAACTGCATATTTAAGGGTTACTATATCGGTAACCGGTAACAAAAGGAACCCCCTTCCTTTTGACTGGCCTTATTGACTTGAAGAAAACAACGGGAGCGAAACTGGAAAAATACGTGTGATCCAAGTACTGAACCTCATAGTGGTTACTCTTTCTTGCTTTCGTGCAGATATTAATGTAGTCAGCCGGAACATGAATGTATAGAGTTAGCTTTCATTTGAGTATGACCTTGACATACACATTTTTGCTCGATCGTAATTTTATGCGAAGCGGAGTTCCTGTTTTGGGTATTGCATCCATCGCTGTAGAAAATAATGTGCCTTACGAGTATACCTGTATTTTCTACATGTGCCGACATAAAATTACTTAAAATGGTAACAAACTCCTGGGCTGTCATATTACTTTCAATTTCATTCCATAAGCAGCAATAAACCTTTTTAGATTTAATATTGAAGATAGTAAAATTGTGAATGATTGACTTTGTATTGTAATACGAGTACAGAATGGCTGACATGAACTGTTACTAATTCAAATAGCTGTATTTTTTTCAATTGGGAATATTTTTTTATTGTATCTAAAGAAAAAAAAAATGCTGTAAATTTATTCAAATTCAGGGATTTAATTAATATTTTCGATATGGCCACCTTTGGCACGAACATTTTCCTTGAGACGGTCAATAAATTTATCGCACGCTGCACGCAAGTGTGTCTGTGGAATGCGCTTCCATTCTCGGTGAAGCGCTAACTTGAGCGCGTCCGTTGTTTAGGATTTTTTAGTGCCAACCTTGGCCTTTAAAATACCCCACATAGAAAAGTCTAATGGATTCGCATAGGGAGAATTCGATAGCCATTGTGTCGAGGAAATGAAGTGCGGAACGTTTTGTCGCTGCCATTCTTGATTTGCTCGGGCTTTGTGGGAAGGTGCAGAGTCCTGTTGGAATGTCCAGGGTCTTTGGCCGAAATGTTTGCGTGTCAATGGTTTCAACACAGGTTCCAAGACAGTTTCACGATAAACCATCGAGTTTATCTTAATGCCACGGTCCAAAAATACGAGCGGAGACCGACCATAGACAGTCACTGCGGCCCAAACCATCAAAAAGGGTGGCGCTGGCTTCCTGGTGGCCATTCTTTGGTTGAAATTATCGTATGACCTCTCTGGCAGGTAAAATCGATCATTTTGCTTGTTGACAAGTTGCTCAATTGGAAATGGTGCTTCATCAGAGAAGACGATGTTTGTCAATTGGCCACTTGCGTGCAAGCGAATCAACTCCTTTGCTCTTTCCACTCCAACTTTTTGTTGGTAAGGTGTGAGATCGTGCACTTTTTGAAACTTTAAGGCCTTGAGTCCGAGCTCATTTTTCAAAATGTATTGCATCAGTCCTCTAGATATGTTTAACTCAGAAGTTATTTTTCTTCCGCTACGCTGAGGATTTCGTTCGATTCTGGCCTTCACTGTTGACGATGTTTTGTATACGAGTAGCGGTATTCATACACACCTTTCGAAAGTTCGAAGTTTTCTGCTTCACTTTGATGAAAATCCATAGAGATAATTTTACAATCATCAAGGTTAATGATGTCTCTCCCGTTGGTAGTGCCACTGTTCTATGGTTGATTACCGTCTGTTTAATAAAAGGGAGGGAGATCTTTTGGCGGAAACTTTTCTCGAAAAATCTAATCTAAATCTAAAAAAAATCATGTTGTGCTAGTATTCAATATGATACTTACAATATACTATAGGGGCACAATAGACCATTAGGTCGCAGTGCAAGATAACTCTACACAAATAATAATAGAATATACTATCATCTCTTAAAGTTTTAGATGATTTACTTAAAGGCAGCTGAATAAGTTGTTTTCCTCTTGAAATTATTATTTTGTCTGATGCTGACTTTACTACGATACTACCTACTCAAGAGACTGCACTACAATGTAACTCAAAAGATAAGAGAAAAGTGCAGGTACAACTTAAAATTGAAATAGTTGAGAATTCCCCGAGATTGTATTGGTTTTTAGGTACTTTTAAACGCTAACGCTTCTTCTTAGTTTTACCAAATCGACTGAGTATAATGGAGTTACGAGTTTTGCTAACCATAAACAAGAGGCACGAAGTTTGCTCCAGTCTCTTCGTCGAAGTTACGAGGTTTGCAGTGGTGTTACGAGCCATATAAAAATTTAATTTAAGCTAATTTATAGTTTTAAGAGATATACGAGATGGAATGTTGCGCTAGCAAATTTCCTATAAGATAGCGTTAAAAAGTAATTTTCACCAAAAAGTGGAGTTACGAGGTATTCTTATGAGGCCGACTAAATGCTGTTTCATTAAAAAAGAATCATCAAAATCAGTATAGATTTGGTGAACATTAAGCCAAGGGAAGACAATGCTGGCAAAACATATAAAACAGCATAAAACTTGAGTAAGCACTTCGATGCAATGGATACAAATATATCAGGTTTAATCTGTCAAGACAGCATTCAATCACAATTCAATGTAATCTTTACTGAAATTTTTTATTCGCCCGTATCGTAGCACAAGATGTGTGTATACATATGCTCTGCAAGCAACTAGTCCATTAATAATCTCAAAAATTCAAAGGATTGGGTCGATGGATGTCAGCTAGACTTTGAAAGGATAGATGTGTGTATCAGCGCTTGGATAATTTCATTTCATGCAAAGTTTAAAAGGTTAGAAAAGTCAGCTTTTGGTTCTGACTAGAATATTAACTAAGCTTAAAATTATTCATTTGTCCACTACGGTGGGTATATTAATGTTGATGTGTATGTGTAAAGTTTTGCTTAGTTGTGACACCTACGTACGGACCCACCCGCTGTTGTTGATTGTATTTTAGATTGATTTTCCAAAAATGTTCGTTTATTGAAAATTTAATTAGTTTTATAAAAACGTCTTTTAAAAGAGTCAAAATAATAAAATTGAATACTCATGTACAAAATTCGCCAAAAACGATCTTTCGAGAGATATGTCGCATACTTACTTCTCGAAAACGTGCCGAAAGTCTTCCCCTTTCCCTTTGAGAGTTATCCCCCATTAAAGAAACTGAATATCGACCGTTTAATAGATTCACTTGGATATACTCTTGCACACCAAAATATTCGTATACAGCAGTCAGCAATAAATTAAATTGAACTAATTTTGGATTCGATAAATTTGGCAAGCTTAGATATACTCGTAAGTATGTGTTTCTCATTTGGTTGGAAATGGTGTTATACACTCAGAAGTTAATAAAATTTAAAATTTTCCGTGAAATTCCTATTTTTAGAATACGAGTAGAAATAGGTATGTAATATACCGCAAATATTAATGCTGTCACCGCTGGAAGATTCCATTACTTTGTGCGTACCCGTGCTCTTGGAATATCATCTGCCAACAAAGGGATAGGTACATATAGGTTAATGCTGGGGGGTTTGAAATGTTACCGATATCAAAAAGCTGTCATAAAATTAACAAAGGTAATTTTCACTGTCCAATCACTCACTTACAAATACATATTTATACAATATGCGGGAATTTACAAAGTCTATTTAGCTAGAATTGTTGTTCCTCATAAACTATAATACCTGAATATGTCAAGGGACATTGATCATAGATTAAGACGTCCAGGAATACCTCAGTTGATTAAAGGCTTTCACGATTTATTTATGAATATACGAGTAGTAATCCTTCATTAAATAAAATCAATAAATCAATTAATCCGCCACAAAATTAGACACCACTGAAACGTCATATTTCGGCTTCTTTTTATATCCATTTCTTGGACATACATAAAAATATGTATATACTTTACTGCTGTTGCGCTCTATAAGAAAAGTGATACTTAATGCATTGCATACCAATCGTTTCCTTTATTCTATGTACCTCTCGATTTTGGCAATTCGCACTGAACCTTTTAAACGGAAGAGTTATGGATTCGACCTGTCTAACCTCTGTCTGTCACACGCTTCTTACTGTTGACCTGCTTGACCCATAGAACTGACAAATTCTGGAAGTGTGGTAAACATCCGTATGTATGTATTTATGTATGTAAGCAATATTATATGAAAAATGTTGTCAACAATCTGCTTAGTCCGCATCAGTTTGGTTTTACGCCAGAAAAGTGCACCATAGATCAGACATTCTAATTGCGATATACTATATACACCACCTTTTCATCAAATTGAAAGTCGCCTATGATAGAGTCTATAGCGACGAGTTATACAGAGCCATGTCTAGTTTTTCCAATCCTGCCAAACTCGTCATAGTTTTGGCATTCCTGCCAAACTCGTCTTACTGAGCAGAATGACGATGGAGAATACACGCTGCTCCACCAAGGTCGGGAACAGCATCACCGCTGTCATATGATCTTCTTAATATCATACTTGAACCGGTTGTACAAAATTCTCAAGCTAGCATCAGGGGTACAATCTTTCAAAAATCTATACTACTACTCGCATACCCCGACGACATTGACATAATTGGTAGAAGGCCGCGGAATATCAGTGGTGCTTTCAGGAGTATTGAAACAGAAGCGGCGAAATTTAGCGGTTAAGGATGCCAAAATGAATTATATTCTTGTGAGTCGTCGAGTTTAAAGCGATGGAGGGGTATCGGCGATAGTCGCCATGGCCCGGCAGGAATTGCGTTAATTGGTAGTTAACTTCGCCCTGTCTTCTACTTATCCAGGGTTCTATTCTGGGGATTAGTTTGTATGTCCACCTACCCTTGTGTGAGGTATCCCATCATTGTTGCCATATTCTCAGTGATATTGTTTTCCCAGTTGTTCTATCCTGAGTTATTTTTGCTTCATCAGCTAGGATTCCTATAGAGATCATACCAGCGATGACGTACGCCACCTTATCCGAAATTGACCTATAAATAGAACTTTAAGTGTGGTTAGTCTATAAACGCTGTTCCGCCCAGATAGGGGATGCGTAAAGCATTGTTGAGCTCACCACTATAGCTTGTAATAGCCTCCCGGTGCTTCTTGGGCCCCCAACATTTGGCAACATTCTCGAAGGCCCCGAGCATACATTTGATGCCTTCTTTGATATGGTCTATCATAACTCCAAGATATCTATGCATCTGTTGGAGTGTATTGTATAACTCCGCACCTTGATTTGGATTTGCTCTTTTATTCGTCGGCTACGAATAAGCACTGCCTCCGTCTTATATTCTGCCAAGGCTAAACTCTTTGATTCTAGCCATTGTTTAATAGATGGGATGGCCTTGTTTGTATTCACCTATATGTAGCTCGTCTAAGTGTTTCGACGTAACCATTATGGCTATATCGTCGCCGAAACCTATGATTTGTACTCAATCGGAGTATCGCAGACTCAGTATACTCTCAGTAGAAGCGGTCTGAGGACGTAGCCCTGTAGAATGTCAATACTCCTTTACCTCTATGTTGGTTTCGTATGCATCATCCTTTTGGTGGAAATAATTTTCAACTATTCGCAGCGATATTCATGTTAATGAACGCATCTACTATATAGCTCTAATTTGCTGTATTTAACGCGTTCTTCACATCTAGTGTAATCACTTCACAATCAATTGTTTGGCTATTTACTGTGGATCGAGCTTTACAGAATCCATATTGTTTGTCCCAGAGACCATCTTCTAATTCAGTGATCAGAAGTAATATAATGAATAATATGCGTTCTAATATCTGCCGCATTGTTTGTCTGTCTGCTTGTATATCGAACTGCATTCTAAACAGCTGGACGGATTTTCTTCAAAATTCATATCTGAGGTTTGTGGAATAATGCCCAGAGTCGAATTTGGAACTTTCATTTTAGCCTCAAATTAACCTTACTTAACTTAAGGCCAATTTGGAATCTATATTAACGCTAACGTTTGCAATATGACTGCATACGAGTACTCAGTTTTTCAATAAAAAATCGTCTGTACTTTACTCATTACTGACTCAAAAATTGGGTGTTTCTCGGACGACTTTCTTCAAAATTGATATCAACTCATTTTCGACATATGTAATGACATGGCATTCAAATTTTGGGCATATGGTCAAAAAAGTTGTTTAGCCTTTTAACGAATTTTGTCGTAACTTTTTAATTTTGCATACATTTTTAATTTGAAATATATACGAACGAACAGCAGATATGGAGCAAGTATGTGCGTCCCAGTCGTGCGTTTTATTTACTGCATTATTAGGTGTAAGCTATTTGGACTCGATACAATATGGTTTTCTCTACAAAATGTCCATATACCTATAATATCCGTTACCAAAAATACGGATACGAATATTTTATTTTGTCGGATTATCCGCGAATGTGGATAGACGGCATATTTCTGTTATACAGAATAAATTGCCAGACAGTTTCATAATTGCAATCAGGAACTTTTGGAAAATCAGTCGCGAACCGTTTTACTTTGTATTTTCTAGGTCAATATTTTGAGGTAGAACAGTGCAAAGCTTAATATAAAATTATCATAAATTAAAATTTGTGAAACATATATATAACGAGTAGCTACGCAAAGGCAACGATTTATTAATCAACCAAAATGAATTCAAAATGCCTTTGCCTTTTCGTTTCTGCTACTTGGGGTTCGTCTAGAAAGCTACATGAATGAATATTTTTCGCATCATTCTAAAGGATAAAAGAAACCTTTTTATCATGGACAGTTGCCTTCAATGGGCTGTTCAATTAACCATTCATGGTTTTTATATTCGGTTCTTTGCATAATGTACTGAACAAAAAGAAATTCACTTTTTGACTGTAGGCGATATTAATTTTTTTTTTCTGTTCGTTGTATAGACAGTCCCTTAAAGTAGCATGTATTGAGTATTGCTTTACAATATATTTTACTACACATAGTAAACAAGTAAAAACAACACGGAAACCAGCTTGTTAAGCAATGAGAATTTCTAAAGCTAATATTTCTGGGATGCTGATATACATATGAGTACGTACATATGTATGTTGTCTTTTTATGGAAGTAGATACATACGTATGCGAGTGCTTTGACGTCCTTAGAAGCATCGGTTAATAAATGTTTGCTTTGTATGTTCTGTTGTATATCATGTGTAGTTATTCCATTAACCAAACATTTAAATAGTCATTTTTAATTAAAATAATTCGTCAGTTTCTACAAGATAAGAATGAGCTAACAAACGTAGAAATTGAGGCAATATACATACACTGCCGTCCATTAGTTTTCGGAAAATATATTCTGTCAGAGAAAATTGAACCAAATACATAAAAAGGCTTGAGTAATAAAATAGAGTTAGACCTCGTTTTCGTCGAAAAATCTACTTGGTACTTACACCACTTTGGCCGTCAATCTAGGCATTCATCAGCTTGTTAATAGTTTCCAATGTTATTGATCTCCAGGCTACTTGAAGGATCTTCAAAAGTTTGTCTTTCAATGTTTGACACTGTCTTCGAACCTCTCTGACCAGTTCGTCCCAAAGCAGCTCTATTGGGTTGAGGTCGGGTAATTGGGTGTGTTGCTTCTTGTTCTTCTTGGTCCATGTATCCTCAGCAAAGTTCGGAAGAATGTTTCAGATCAGTATCTTGCATTACTGTGAATCCCGGGCCTATTAATCGTAAACTTCTCCTTATTAATGATTCCATCGATACGGATGTGGTCTTCAACAACGGCGAAGAGAAATATTTCCAGGCCATTATTGAACCACTGCCATGCTTTTTGTTGAGACCACACCATAAACTCCCCCTTTTTGTCCAAACACTTCAAATTTTGACTCATCCGTCCATAAGACTTTCAACCAGTCAGTTGATATCCAATCCTGGTGCTCTCTTCCCTAATCTAGCAGCTTTGCTTTGTTTTGAGGTCGTGGCAAAGATGAAGGTCTGCTTTGAGTGCGAACGATTGACCTCGTAAAGTCTACGGACAAGATGGGTCTTTCAGTTAACGCCGGAAATATAGAACTCGTTTTGTTCACAAGAAGGTACAGGGTACCATGTATCATCCACCCAAAGCTAAACGGCACATAACTTCAATTCGCAGACCATTCTGGACAAGAAACTGAGTTGAAAATGATAGTATCTGTCTTACTTCCCGCTGATATATATGGGAGCCTATTCATTAAAGCTTAAGATATCCTGTCAGTTGGCTTAACTTAATGCTACTGTAGAAATACTCTTCCTAGTAACACGGATTACATCGTCCCTTACATTAACTTCAATGTCGAATACAAGACCAGAATTCTTAGCAGAACCATTTCGAAATCTGGGTTTTCTCCAATGCACCTGATGTAAATATTACCAGATAACTGCCGAATTACTGTAGTATATTTCAGACATTGATTACGGTAGTCCTAAAAGCTACGGTTTGGCTTTCAGTTAACGCGGTAGAGAGTGCGAGAGCTACTGTACTATACATAGTTAATCAGCGATAAAAACTTTAGAATCAACCGCACTTGTTTTTCGTCGAAGCACATCTGGTTTAACCTGGATTTGAAGAGAACGAAAAGACTTCTGCATATAAATAGAAAATGCCTAAGTTCTACCATAGAATTTAAATATTGTAGAAGCTCTTAAGACGAGGAGGAGGAAGGGACAATAATTTACTGCTCTATCAATGTTTGGAAGGAAAATAATTGGGAAAAAATTCTATGAAGATCTCAGCGACTTAGCTAGGCTCGATATTTACATTCCAAAGAGCTTAAATTCGGTGTAGAAATCGATTAACACCGTTTCGGTTACCCAAATTTATTTTCCTGGTGCTAGTAATCCGGTGCCATTTGAGGTATAACAATGGACCTACCTTTTGGTCTAAGTGTGTCCCTGCCTAAGTGGGAACAGCCATCTACCCTAACCCAAGTTAAACTAACAAACAAATTTAGGGACAGGCGCGTGTGAAGAAGACGATTTTCGAACAACTTCAACTCGCATATCTTACCTCTACTATTTCCGTTATTGATAATTTTTATCTGGGGCCATCTAGATCTAGACACCAGAAAACTGACAAACGCAGTTCCATCAAAATCATTGAAAAGGATCGATATATCGAAATATCGAAATACATACTGTAGTGGACGAGTACAGATAAAGAACTCAGATTTTATTTACATTAACGAATGTTTCCATACGATTTTGCTATACGAGTATGATATAACGAACACTCAACAAAATTAAAAAAAAAAAATACAAAACTCTGATAAATTGGTAACTATACATGTCATGCTTGCTTTTGTGTTCGTATTGTACTTCTTTATTTTATATTTTATTGTGTTTTATTCGATTTTCATACGAAGAAGCATTCAATATAATGAACAATTTCGATATAGTGAATGACCTCGAACATTATACTGGAGTCCATCAATTGGTTCATAAATAGTGTAGGTACTTCGTAGGTCAGTAGTAGACTCCGATTTTATTAAGCAACAGTCTGTGTGTACATTTAGAACATTTTCGATAACTGGAAGGGAGCGAAGGGCATGAGGCAGTGCGCGTACATAGACGTTGTTAGGGTTTTTTGCAGTTGATTTTTGAGCGCACTTTTAACGAGTGCATAAAAAATGAATAATGAACACATGGACTACGGAACTTTTAGTTTAGAAATAGCTCAATGCACTCACATTAGGTGGGTTTTATATTGGTAGACAAATGACACATTGTTAGGTTTGTTCCCGCATTTAAAAATTGGAATCAATTTTGGTGAATTTTTAGTTAAACTCCGAAAAAGGGAGAGTTTCTTCTCAGCGGAAACACTTCCGAATTTTTGTTAAAATAAATTTATGTGGGAGAAGATGTAGGTAAAATTATTCATATGTCAATGATTATCTAGTCGTTTTGCATCATAAAAAAAAAAAACATACAGAAAAGTTACAATCCCCCTAGAATAGTTCGCATAATATCCCTCAACTTTTTAACTAAATATTTCTATTCAGATGATATTTTCGAGATTTTTAAGAGATGTCATTAGAAATACTTTTGTTTCAACTCTTTCTTAGAAGAAAGTGGGCGTGATTGTCACCAATTACAATCAAATTTTAATATGTGGGCGTTACACTATACTCGTACAATGTATGGATGAATTGTACAGAATGGGATGAGGCACCCATATACATACGAGTATATATTTTGTTAAAGCGATATTTTTCTCTTTCCAGTAAAAGTACTATTGAAAGGGGTGCATTTTGCGAAAAGTGGGAAGATTTAAAAAATATTCACACTTGTACCTACTGTTTTAAACTTCAAAATCTTTTATACAGAATTTCATCTTACTAGCTCAAAATATAAGTCTCGGACGAACGGCTAGTTAATCTTCTAAAACAAAATTCTCAAATTCCCCAAAACCAAATTCCCAGAATCAAATACAGAAATGCGTTCAAACATAATTTCATAGATATACTTCAACTGGGTGCTGGATGAATTATATGTTTCAGATATTTTGTCTTGTGTTTCGAGCTATAAGAGAGCCGCATAGTTTCATATTTAGTTACTACCTGGAACCACGACGAGAACGTGTAGAGATAACTTATTTTAACTACCATTGCAGGCAAAGTATTATTTCTGGTTCAAATGTTGATCCACAAATGAAAGATAGGTTGTAGAACGTTTCTTACCAAGTCAGTCATTTGTGTGAACTGTATTGTATGTATATACGTATTTAAAACTAGAATATTAAAGCGGCTTTCCCAGCTGATTTTTTTATGCTCTAAATAAAATTTCGTGGGAATTATTTTAGGGATTTTCCATTTGAGGATTTTTCAAAAGTTTGAAACTTTTTAGTTTGGGGATTATGGGCTTGGATATTTAGAGTGTCTCCTATAAACATCGGACCATAAAACTGATCCAAGCAAAGATAAATGCCACGTGAAAAGAATGGGTAACTTCATGATGACAGATTAAATTCCTGATCGAAATACTTAAAGATTATCCTGTCATTATGAAAGCCGAGTAATTCTGGCCCTACATCCTCTGAGCAATACTCCTCAGGGTCATTTGAAGCTGATCGCATGCTCTGACAAAAGATTAACCAATACCTTAAGAATAACTATTGCGAAATAGGCAGATGTTTGCTCTAGCGAATTAAAAAAGTACCTCCTGATTGGGACCAGATAGCTACTCGTATCCGTGGTGTATTAAGAGAAACAAATGAAATCTAAATTTCTATTTATAACCACTAGGTACACGAAAACTATTTCCTATCTTTATCATGCAACTGAAGTACTGTATTGAAAGGGTTAACACTTTGATGTACGTAAGCTAATTTTTCATGAATTGGACAGATTTATAAGTGAATGGAAATTGGAAAATTATGGTAAAAGAATAAATATTTTCGCAATAACAGACCATACAAATATTGTTTCTCGAAGCCACTTGTATTATATTCTTTTCGCAAAAGTTAAAGTGACCTCCACTTCACTGCCATCTCCGGAGAGCCAGCAGATGAGACGGGAAAAACTTTTTCCTGACTGTTTTACTGTAAAGCCATGTTTAATAACGCCACTCAAAAACTCAAATATTCCACAAGAAATTCGATTCAACTAGTTTATTAAAGGAAGAGCTTTTGAACCAACCTACTCGTATTTGTATTAATCACTTACTTTAATTACATTGACCGACAAGTCTCACCAGCCAATTCGGCTCTCAGATACCCAGCTTTGCATATCACTTTAGTTGAGATTCCTTTTTAAATTGTGAACGCAATTTTAGGTAAGGTTTTTCTTTACTGATGTATGGGATGGGGTGGGTGGGTGAAGATACGCAACTTAAGCATTTACTACGAAGGAAAAGTAAAACATTATTAATTCAAAATTAAGTTAATGCTTTTACTACTACCTTTTGCTTCAAAGCAATTGGTTTTACTTCAAGCAAAAGCTTCGCTTTTATTAATGATACCTAATGTCATTCGAATTAATAAATAAGAAATAGAAATTATGTTGTTTACTTCAACTGATGAAAGAAGTATGTCTGAACTACTGGTGCACAAAATGTACTAAAATTAAGTTAAATTATATCTGTTAAAGAATTTTTAAACTTCCTAAGAACCCAAGAAGCTAGAGAAATGTTGATAAAAGCCAAAAAGTAAACAAATAAAAATATAAGACTTTAAATTTTGTTTTTATCTATATTAACTCATACATATGGAAGAGAAGATTAAATCAGGGATGCAGAGAGAATAAAAGATATAGTTATGAATAAAAGATTAAGGATTAGTTCACTGTTGCGGATGGGATCACGACTTGATGCTTATTCTAAGCTGATATTTGTTCCTTTACACAGACCCAAGCCATAAAGTATTCCACACAGATTCAATATCCGCTGATTTTTTGGAACTGTTTGCTTGTAAATATAAACGGATACTAATTGAAAACTAGCCTTTACATCTAAAGGCTTTTCCACCACTCACATCCCATGGACCCATCTGGTAGCCTGCAGCTCGGCTTTCTCACAATTTTTATATTCCGTGATCTTTTTTGCTGATGTTTTCTTTTATTTGGTGACTTTGTGAGCGATAATAATATGTATGTAAAGAATGATTATTTTTGAAGAATTACACAAAGACGAAATCATATGATCCAAAGACAAGAAAGGATCCTGCTTTGATATAATTTTCGCCACCAACGCTTCATGCTCTGCGGACATGCAATAGCAAATTCCAAAAAAAATATAAACTCCTGAGTTTATTCTTGATCTCCCGATTTTTTTGCTGCAATCTACCGATATATGCCAAAACAAAGTTGGCATCCCTATACTGTTCATTGTATTTGAAATAAAAAAAAATATTTGAATACCCAAATATGAAGTTTGAAGCAAATCTGTTCAGCCAGGTACATACGGACTGTCAAGCAGAATTGCTTTGTTATATTGATTGATATATTAAGCCCTCTTATACTCCCATTAAAGAATCGGTCACCGCAAAAACATGTCAAGCACCCGTTCCTCAAAAAACAGATTGTCCTTCTAGTACTAAAATATAAGAGGGCTTCGTACTAAAACTGCAAATATTTCTACCAACTCTAAGGTTTTTTCACATGACGTTATCGTTGTCACTGAAACTTGGTAGTGTTTCTGACGCGAAACTTTTTAATGAAGAGTTCTTACTATGCCGTAAAGATCGTCATGTAAACAACCTCAGACCTCTCGTTGGAGGAGTTCTTATTGCTGATCGTAATCATCTCTTATTACTTTATGATTTCCTCTAAAACAAACATAAGAAATAGGACTTGGAAGAGCTATGTTAAAAGTCTCAGTCAGAGATTTTCTTTCCAATTTCTTTACTGCTCAATCTGGTGTACCTCAGGGTAGTCTCTTTGGTCCTATTCTCTCTATACTCGCTATCAGTGATGTTGCATCATGTGTTAGTCGTACGAGTAGCTATATTCTCATTTATGCTGATGACACGAAAATCCTTAAGAGCATTAATATCTACCATAAGCGACCGCAACCTTCTTCAATCCGATACTGATAGTTGGTGTGTAAAAAACTTTCTAATTCTGAACCCTCTTAAATGCCAAAATATCACATTTTCTAGAAGACATATGTACCTAAACCGTGTACAATTATTTTAAGCACCCAGGGGTGCATTTTAACCCTAATCTTGACTTCTCGAAACATATTAACTTCTTTTTAACAATTCTTTGTTAGGCTTTATAAAAAAAATATGGTATAACTGTTTCGGCCGTCTCCATCTTGAATATGCTTCACAAGTCTGGACTCCCTATTATGAAGTTCATCATGATCAGATTGAGGCTATTCAGCGAAACTTTATTCGATTCGCATTGAAAGGGCTTCCATTTAACCTTCCTTACACGCATCGCATAAGACATTTACTACTACTTTTATTTAAAAATCTTGTGAACCAACATTTTCAACATATAGAATGAATAAAATGAACATTGAGTTAACAAGATTTGTATGAACTCGTGACTCACTTGTCTCTCAATTTTCAATACTCACTTCGATACGTACTGTATTCTCCCAGGTTTCATAGATGTTTTTATTTCACTATGTATTCCAACATGATTATGCAATATTTTCAATTGAAATGCAATTTTCTAAAGAATCAACTCACAAGCTGGTACAATCTAAAGTTGCACTTCTGTATGCATTTTTGTTTTCCAATTTCCTATGTGATGCCCTTTTATTTAATACAGTACGTGTTCAACTAAGGGAAACATGGCAGTTGCAACAACCACCAACTGAAACCGATAGTTTGATGCGAATCTCGAATTATTCCACTTTTCTGTTTTTTTTTTTGGTTTACTTATATAAATATATATGTACTTAGAAAATTCAGTACAAAACTTCCCCAATTACGACAATTAATTCTGGTTTAAAAAAAATATAAAAATCTTGTATATCCTGATGATGAAGTTTCTAATTAGTTCGACTTAATCAGCTACGCTTAAGGATATTACAGGAAAAAAATGGAGAGAGGTGACGATGTGCGTTGGTCTTGAATTTTTGTGAATTACAGGATTCACTTTCTGGAAATATTGAGAAGGGCAAGTCATTTCATATTCATGCTGAGTGATAAAAAAACGATCTTCTGAATTTCAATTAATTGTGCGAAATATGCTGCATTTGTATTGCGATTGAACGGACGAATTGGCGGGATATATCTACAAATTGTATCTGAACTCTTGAGATGATACTGCTGCGCTAAGCATGCAACATTATGTACATTCAAGTTCGAGCGAAATAATTTGATTGCGAATGGACTGATCACCGATCAATCTATCATATATGCTTGTCGGTGAACACGATCAAGCAAACTCAAGCATGTACTGTGAACTCCTGGCCAAGCATGCGAGTTCCATATATTTCAGTGTCGGACGAATCTAAGCTTATATATTGTAGCCAAGTTTATGTAAACCAAACATTTTTTCGATTGAGAGAAGCTTCTCATGAAAATTTTACTCTCGGTTTTTTTTTTTTTTTTTTTCAGACCATCGCGAGAGATGGGACTGTGAAAAACTTGTTGGAATTTTTCGGGACTCGAACCTTGAGCCTTTCGCTCAGTGATCCCGCACTTAACAACAACGCCCACAAAAAAAAAAAAAAATTGTTTAAATGTTTTCAGAAGTTCGAGGCATATAGCACCAGCTTTAACAGCATCTATAACCTGTTGTTGCCAGTGGAACTAACATTCATTGATAGATAAGTTAATAGTAAACGAAGAATACTATTATCCGCGGAGAAATGATAAATAGGTAATTAATAAATATTAGAAACAGGATCGGAGAGCGGACAGAGCCCTGGGGTACACCAGCCCTGTACATAAACCCAATGATGAAAAATCATTGGCTGGGAGCCTGTTTACAGATGCACTATGCCATACTCTATCGAATGCTTTGGTGGTATCAATGCAACTACTTTACATTCACCGTATTGTTGTTATGCATTGATTACACTTTTCAGACAGGTATATTGGTATAAGAGACTCTGAGGAATGATGGTGCTTTTCGAGATATGTCATAAAATGGTAATTAACAATCCTAAATTCAGCAGATTGTTTAAGAGTCTAACTAGACGTTCTTCGTAGACAATACTGACAGGCTTCGGGATTCGGCAGCGTTTTTTATTTTTTTTTTTAAATTAGAAATAAACAAATTAAAAGCAACTCCTAAGATCGCTATTAGTTAAGTGATTGTAAGTTGCTTTTTAAATTTCATAGTAGTAAAACTACTCAACTTACAGACAGCTAACTCTGGACAGATAAATTCAGATTTCAGTTTAGAAATTCTGCATTTCTTTTTTCTTACTTTACTGTGATAGCATAAGGAACTAGTTAGTTGTTGATAATAACGGGCAGAGAGTTAGTAAAGCTAACATGGGTAGACTTTGTTTCATTAAGTTTATTGCGCCATTGTTTGGTCCAATCTATTACTTAATTCGCTGCATTCTATAGTTTAATAGTAGCTTTGTCAGCGCATTTGTCGATTGCAAAAGTGGCTACCACGTTGTTGTGTAGTAGTATATCCCTAGTGTTTAATTAATGCAGAGTTGATCCGTGAACACCTTGTGGGACACCTGTCCTTATTTCGTTCAATTTTGAGTACTCTTCACCACACCATACTCGAAAAAATCTGTCTGCTACATAAGATTTCAGTATCTTATAGTATTTTCTAGGTTCGTCTTTATGCAGTTTGAACTCCAAGCCACACCTTGTGAAAGGCGTGTGCTATGTCCAGTAATAATGCAGAGCATATTTCTTTACATTCGAGTGCTTCTTTGTCACGTCGGTAGTACTCGTATGGTACACTTGATCTATTGTCGAATTCTTTTTCCTAAATCCAAATAGATGGCTCGGAAAGAGTCGTCTTTCAATAATAATTTTGTCCAATAGGTACAATACAAAAGGGGAATTTCATTGACCTAAATGTGAAAGATTACGTCTCGCAAATTGTGGTAATTTTCTGCTTCGCACATTTGTGCTCTTTCTAGCATATTTTCCATCACCTTTCGCAAAATTTCAGGTGTTATGACACGGATTTCATTACGAATATTGGTTTTCAGTTGGGGGGTGGTCGCTGGCTTATTGACGCTTACTTGTTCTTTCGAATAAGCCCAAAGAAAACAGTCGGTTAATTCCGGTGAAGTTGCTATTGCGCGAAATAATCCGCTCAACGAAGATGTCCCGTAAAAGAGCCAATATGACGCTTGCAACATCGTCCGATATTGAACAGCATTGATGGTAACTGCGACACCGGCTTCATTTTCAATGAAATATGAGCCAATGATCCTTTCGGACGATATACCGGACTAAACAGTACACTTGATTAGTCCGGTGTATTGTCCGAATGTAATTTTCTCTAATGAACTGCTCTGAAAATTCTCCTTAAACATTTGCTGGTAGTCTGTCGGCTTAAATTCTTGCACAAGCTGTATTTTATATAGGAACATATGCAATGTGGCAAAAATACTCTGAATGGACCTCCACAATAGCTCGAGTTGTGCCGAATGTCTCCTTGTTGATGTTTCTGGTCTATCCTGTATACACTCCAGTCTACACACATTTCATCCGTGTGCACCGTACGTGGGATACCGATACCAGGAAGGTTCCTTATCGACCCTTCTTGGCGAAAACGTGCATCCAGTCGATTTATTGTTGCCACTGTGGCTGCGATCCGCACATTAAAATATCTACAATATGCACGCTGCGTCAAAATAATTTACCGTTGGATTCCAAATTCGATGATTTTTGTTCGTTGCGTATCGTTCCATATTAAATTCCTCAAGTCTTGTTTGCAAAATTCTGAAAAAATAAAAAATAAAAAATTATTGTATTTAAACCATAAAGGTCATTTTGCGCTACCCTGTACTACTAAACAAAAATCTCTTTTTTTGTAGTGGTTGAAGAAACTTAGATTTTATGCCTTTTCTTTCTTTTTTGCTCGGTGTCTGTTAGTTGCTGTTCCCGGTTCGGTCACGAACCTGCACAGTTCGGATCGCAAGTACCGTATCACCGTATATGTATGTACATATATAGAGTTGAAAATATCAAATTTTAAATTATTTTCTATGAAATGTCAGCATAGCTTTACGAGAAAGCCATGCGTTGAGTACGACTTTACTTGATCTTTATGGTACCTAACCTATAGCCTTCGACATCGTGAACTAGGGCGCTTTTCGGTACGCCATGCGCAGTATAGATAAATAGTCCAGCAAATTTGTATGTACTTGTATCTACATTAGTTCCACGAATTACCAACAGTTTTTTTTTTAGAAATCCATAGACTTTTGAGAGTAATTGAATTACGCCAAATGCTTATGGATGTTCGAAGATTAAAGTAATCATAGTGAGACTGGTTGTTGGTTTAAGTTCCTCCAGGTTAAAATTGTAAGCAACAATAGTCGCAATTTAAGGTTATATAAGATCCTATTAGTAATTTATAATTACTCGTATTCTAAACGAAGCAATTCCCCTTAGTTGAGCTAATTATCGATTTTTATTTATCTTCATAAACATCTTTACAATAATTCGCCTGGAATCGGAGTACTGTTGAATTTATTTATTTATTTATTTTTCTTACACATTTTTTTTTTTATTTGAAGTCTAAAAATGATAACAAAATTTAATCAAAATTCAGATGCTGAATTCGGCATTTTTTTCCATTCAAATATTAATTATTTTTAATAAAAATTTATGAATAAAGTTTTCTGTAATTCGGCATAAATTAGCTTAACGCTCATTTCTTTCGTTTCGTTCATTTCTTCGTCTACTTTCTCATTATTAACTATAATTGCCATCGTCATGAAATAATCACAATATTCTAAGTCTTTCTCCATTTTCAAATAAAAATTATGTAAATTATAAGCAAAACCCGTCGCTGCTTTCCACATCTTAAAAGTACTCGTGTCACTGGTTTCTTCAATTCAAATATTTTTAAGTCAACTTGATTAATCATATCACTCATACACATATAATAATTTACTAGCTAATCCGTTCGATGTCTTAAATAAGAAGCTCTCGAGTGAACATTGAACATGTATACATATCAGAAGGTGCAATTTTTGTATAAGGTACGTGTGTTTGACATGTGAGACTTTTAGGATTCGTTAGAAGTATAGTTATTTTTTCTAGGAATTGTTTAACATGCTGTTAACAGTTCAAATTCGGACTCTCTATGTTTATGAATTTAAACTAGGACATAGTTCGTCTCTGGCAACGAAAAAACATTAATCATATTACTCGTATACGCATAATAATTTAGTAGGTCATCCGTCCGATGTCCTGTCGAAAGTGTCATAGGGCGTAGGGAACTTACAAAGGTGATAGGTAGCCCCTAACCAAGCAGGTTACAGGAAAGTTATTACTTTCTACCCAAACATAAGTTTTCAAAATTCACTTTTCTGTGATCCCTTAAAATAAGCAACCTTTATGTCATATAACGATTAATAAGGTGTCACTGTAACTGGTGATGAAATATGGGATAGATTTGTGGGAAACAAAAAAAAAAAAAGTCAAGCGCGTCTTCGTGCCATAGAAAAGTGATACCAAAATAACTTTTTAGTGTTCCGTACCAGAATGGTGTTAACGGAACAGTAATGGATTCAACAGGGTGTCTGTCTGTCATTCGCTAGTAACTTTTGAAATGTTTGAGCAAGAGAGCTGAAGTTTTGCACAAATCGAATAAAAGATAAACTTCCAAGGAGTTCAAAAATATAAAGTATACATATATATATATTTATGTAGGATTTTTCAATAAGGACATAACAATTCAGTATTTAAATAAAACACAGAATAATTGAGATATCGGGCTGAAATTTATTCCAGATATAGTACACATGTTGCATTTAAGTACTCCTATGGAGTTCGATCTCGTTCATATAACCACCGCGAGCACGTTTCCAGCGTTCGATTCTTTGGAACCAATTTTCCACCACTTTTCCACACATATTGGCCAGAACGTTGGCAATTTCGCGTTCAATATTGTTCCTGGCCTCCTCTAACGTTATTGGCATAAACCAACGACTTAACGTAACCCCATAAAAAAAATCCATCTTCGTTAAATCGTATGAGCGAGCTCGAGATTACGCGATTACCGAACTTCTCATTCAATAGATTAATTATTTGACCAATTGTGTGGCATGTGGGAACATCTTGTTGGACCCACATATCACTGAGGTTAAGTCCATCTAATTCTGGCCAAAAATAGTTTTCCAACATTGCACGATAGCGAACTCCATTGACCGTAACATGGTGATCATTTTAATTGACGAAAAAATACGGTTCAATCACACCTCCGGCATGGAGTCTCTTGAAGCACATGTGGGTTTGTTGCTGTCCAATAACGCATATCTTGATTATGAACAAACCATTAAGCCAAAAATGAGCTTCATCGCTGAAGATGATTTTTCCATAAAATTCAGGATTTTCTTCCAACTTTTGCAGAGCCCAATTGGAGAAGTTTCGGTACTTCAAATGATCAAGAGACTTCAGTTCTTGAGCTAATTTGATCTTCAAGGATGTAGGCCAAGATCTTTATGCAAGATTCGTCACATTGTGGACTGAGAGATTTCCAATTAATGTGAACGGCGTGGAATGGACAGATTTGACTCATTTTGATCTGAAGCACTTACGGCTGCGATATTTTCGGTATTTTGACCGGTGCGTTGTCTCACTGGCACAGGAATATTCAATAGTGAATATGTTGCCTCAAATTTATCCACTATAGCACGCTCAGCCTGTTTGGTGGGACGATTATTACGACCGAAAATTGGAGTAAGCGCTCTTAAAGTTGCGACCGCCGACTCAGAATTTTCGTAGTAGTTTCTAATAATTTTCAAACGTTGGCTCGTTCGTGAACTTCATGATCATAAAAAATGTTTAAGGGTGCGTTTGCATTAAAATACAAAATTGTTATGTCCCTATTGAAAAACTCTATATATATATGTATATTATGTAGATTTTTTTTTTTATAAAATTTCTTAACTATAGAACCGTGTACTGTAAAAGTTCTAGATATGGTTAACTCTGCCACTCAGGTGTCCGAATAATTTTCATAATTCCATAATTTTTCAGAAATGAGAAAAACAATTGTTTCATTGTCATAAAGAAATAGGTTAGGTTAGGTTTGATGGGTTGACGTAGAGTGTGAAACAAACTACGGCACACTTAGATCAGTATAGATCCACTGTGATGCCCAAGGAGTGAAGCTTCCCCACTCGTGAACTCAACCCGATGCATTTATAAATCTGGTAATCTTATTTACGGATACATTTGAAAGTTCTTCTAAGTCTTGGAAGAAATATTTCCCTAGTATCTTCGTGTACGTCCTCATTGCCACAGCCTCTACATATATCTTCTTCGCTAATTCCCAATTTCTTTGTGTGATAACGTAGAAAGTTGTGTCCAGTTATCATCCCCACTAAACCAGATAAGATATATCTGCTGAAGTGTAGGATTTGCTCTGTACGATTTTTATCGTAGAGCGGCCAGAGTTTTCTTGTAATTATACAGAATTCCAATTATCTTCATCTACTATTGTTTATGGCAATCATTTTATTTCTAACTTCTAGGTTCAGGTTGCAGGGTGGTGTCTTAACTGACGGGTCAGCTCGTTCAGGATTAAGAGCTGAACCCTCCCTTGCCAGTTCGTCAGCCTTCTCATTTCCTGAAACGTCATTATGGCCGGGTACCCAGCAGAGCTTTACATTGTGTTACGTACCAAGAACCCGCAGCTCTTCGCGACAGCAGCGCACAAGCTTCGATTTTATTTGCGTGGCGGAAATCGCTCTTATCGCTGCTTGGCTGTCAATGAAAAATGTAATATCATCTGGTGGTATAGCTTTCATTGCAGCGTCCCGGGCAGCAGTTGCCACCGGCTAGACCTCCGCTTGAAAAACACTGCTATAGTCTGGAAGCCGAATTGACTTGTTCAAATTGGGTTTTCCAGAAAAAATCTCTGCACCTACTCCCACGTCCATCTTGGAGCCGTCAGTGTAGATAGAGATGGAGTTGTTATTTAGCGGGATATTAGTTTCCCATTCCTCTCAACTCGGAAATGAACTAGAAAACGGCTTATGAAAGTCTAAATAGGGCACCATGTAGTCTGTGCTAACATCTCCGCCCATGTATTTGCGTAAAATCTGCGCATGCAGCCGTCAGATTGGCTTAATCTTAGAGCACTTCTAGCTGCAGATTCCTGCACAAATAGGTCTAAAGGTAATAGATTGAGTATGGTCTCTAATCCTGCAGTTGGTGTGGTTCTCATAGCTCCTGTGACAACAGTGCACGCCAATCTTTGTACTCTGGTTAGTATCTTGCCCTTTGTGCCCTTACTTGCGGTTGGCCACCATACTAGGCTGCCGTATGTCAATATAGGTCACAACTGCTGTGTAGAGATAGAAAATGACTTTTGGTTTGGGCCCCCAAGTTTTTCCAAATATTCTGCTACAAGTATAGAGAGCTATCATAGCTTTCCTTGCTCTCTCCCTTGTGTTTAGTACCCAGTTTAGTTTCTGGTCTAGTTTAACCCTAGATATTTAGCATTAAAGAAATATAATACATATTTAAATTATTTGTATTTAATAAAATGCATTGGACATAATGAATCAAAAAAGAAAGTGTGCCGTATTATAGGCATAGCAGTCAAAATTGTTGATGTTATTCAAAAAGGATAGACGGGAAGGCCTACATGTATTACTTTGACGATAGTCCTCTTGTGCTTTTCACTGGTGGCTCTGATGAAGTGGATGGGAGCAAGATTATAAGGTGCTGCATTATTTACATACCATTTCTGGCATACTCGGGTGTAATATTTCGTGCAAGTTGCAGTATAGCACAAATCGCAAACCGCTGTTGTTTTGTTGTTTTTTTCACAGTGTTTTTGAGAGTTTTACGTAACTTTGTAGCAGTTTGAATTTTGTATCCAACCAATTTTATAACCCCTTTTACATGCGTTTGTAGTGTGGCCTTCCATTCCATTCCAATTTTTTATTTTTTTTTTGCTATCCGCAAGCACTAATCAACCTTTCAAAAAATAAAAATTCTTCGCTTCTACTGCGTATGCTTTTTCAGTGTCAGCGTACAAGAATTGTCTGGCAAGTGATTTTCTTCGTAAGCTCTGTTAGCTATTTTATTCATTCACTCCAACTATGGCTTGAGTAACCAAACGCTTGAATGCATCAGCTATTCCCGGAAATATTTACACACATTGAAATAAGTTCGGAGGGGTGGTGGCAGACGTTTACGGGAATATGTGATAGCTTGCCATTTATTGACATTGTGTTCAAGACCACTTCAAGTCGAGAGTCGACGGGAATTGATATGTGTCTAAAAATTTCCATGTCATCGGCATAGATAGATAGATGAGAGTCTGTGATGATACAGCCCACATTGTTGATTGTTAAGATGAAAACCAAAGGACCAAGGTGAGTGCCTTGAGGAACTCCGGAGGTGACTTTAATGGGATCAGACAGAAAAGATCTAAAAAGGACTTTGTACTGCAGTTGTTCTAAGTAAGATTAGATTACAGTAATGAACCCCGATTGAAAGCCTAGAGTATTAAGTTTGAAGAAAGCCTTACTAAAATCAGTGGTAATTATATCAACTTCTTTGCGATATTCTAATGCGCAAAGAGTACTTAATATGAACTTCGTTAAGTTAGTTGCTGTAGATCTACCCTTAAGAAATCAGTGTTGGTTTGAGGAAAAGATAGATTTGCAGTGAAAAATGTCATAAATTATGCTTTCGAAGAGCTTCGGCAAGGAGGAAAGTTTGGAAATTTCATTCTTCCGACCTTTATTATGAATGAGAATTATGTAAGAGTTTTTTCAGAGTAATGGAAAAACTCCCTGTGAGATAGAAAGTTGGAAGAGAACGGTGAGGGGTTGGATCAAGTAGTTCGTGCATTTTTTTTAAAACTATGGCAGGCCAGCCATCGGAGCCAGGAGGTTTCATTATTTCTCCTAGTGTCGAAGTTACATATATCGACCGAAATTAAGTTAGCTTTACAGAGCAGGTTATTTAGTTTTATGAAAATTAAAGCTGTACGAGTTCTCGGAATGTAGAATTTTGTTGTCGTATGGAAATGTGAGAAATTGAGGTGGGTGGAATCGGTCTAATTTAAAGGGGAGATATTTGCTCGCCGTAACGACACAGACCGAGTTCTCTGTTTTAGTTGTTAGTAATGCCTTAATTGGTAAAGGCCAGAGTCGGAAAGACAATCAGTGAAAATAACTTCCTTGTCAGAAGAGGGTTTTCTAACGACAAAATGGATCTTTGAAGGAAACCACATCAAAATTGGTTTTGCAGACAGACAGACAGACGAATATTTTCAGTTTTATAATAAGTAGAGGTCCTGAATTAAATGCTGATAACGAGAAACAGTGAAAGGGTAATTTATTGCGGTCCTGACGCAGCATGGACAATATTTCTTAACGCTAAAAAAGGTTAGCCTTTTGTATTTTCCGTAAATAACCACATGCCAAACGATTTACATAAAAAAATAATCAAATGGCAATTTCAAAGAATTAAAATAGAATTTTAGTTCCACTAAAATCATACAAAACTACGAATGTTGAATTATGAAGAGCAGATTGCCCTGGTAATCACTACTACGATTCATTCGAAATTAAATTTCCAATTTCGATGCAAGAAGTCAATGGTTAAATATGATGGTAATGGGAAAATATTCCATTGACAGGCAATTGCAACTTGCAATTACTCAGAATGAGTTATTCACCGTACGTACAAAGATCCAAAACATTGCACATTTATATTACCAGCTGTAAGGTTGCGGTAGACCTGTGAAAATGCATTGCGTTGCAGAGAGTTAAATTGCAGGGCATTAATTGGTTTTTATTTACCACAACCAACATTTCACAGGCCTGTCAGAGAATGCTCATGGCGGTAAGAATGAGGAATTTATTATTTGCAAAATATGTATGTAAAGAGGTAGGCATGTACCTCTCGCTATCCACATTTACCATGGGATGCCTGTATAAAGCCTCTGCTCCGAATATGCAGAAGTAGCTCATATAACGTGTTAATAACTCGCACGACCCGACTGAACTGAAATTCCTAATGACAATGTCCTTTATTAGGTAAGTGTACCTCAACCTAAATATGTGTACATATGGTGATGTACATGTGTTTGTAATTAAATTAAATTTCGAAATTGGATATTCATCCTCCGTGATTATTTACTGAACTTTGCTTTCAAACAAACAGCCAGATTAGATTGAAAGCAGGAACAGAAACTATCGGTTCTTAGATATTTCTGCTGAAGAGAAAAGTAATAGCCTATTTTGAGTATGATTAAGTACAGGTACCTACCTCACTAGGTTAGGTTAGGTTAGGTGGCTATCCCGGCTCAGGCTGAGACACACTTAGACCAAGGATAGGTCCAAGAAGAGCCGGATTTCCAACACCAGGAACCCTACATGATTAATTTCTTCCTAATAAACTGCTATGTTAACCCTTTTCTGCTCCGCATCTATGTGCAGAACCATCTAGATACATAGACAAAACTCTCTATTTTGTTAATATCAAGCCTGGCTAAGTCGTCAAGATCTTCATAGAAGTATTCTCCTAGGGTTTTCCTTCTCAGCATTAATAAGGGAGGACAGGTGCACAAAAGGTGAGTAATAGTTTCCTCCTCCTCCTCATCTCCACAGCTTCTACAGAAAACATTGGAGGAAAGACAAGTATTGACACTATTCCACTTGCTGTTTGCCATTTTTCGGGCTTCAGTATGAAGGCGAAACTTCATCGATTCTAAGGGAGCAGACAGTTCCTCTCTATTTTCAGGAAAGTACCGACCTGCACCCTTTTTTGCCAGCTCATCCGCTTTTCAGTTGCCCGAAAAGTCACTGTGCCCTGGAATACAAAACAGAGAAATATCGCAACTGTCAGCGATTTTGTTAAGAGACCAGCGGCATTGCTTTACCATCTTGGGTTCTGCGATTCCAAAGCTTTTATCGCTGCCTGACTATCTATGTATGAATGTAAAACAATAGCGCTACCCTCTACTACGTTAATTGAAAGCCAAGCCGCAGCTTCACGGATTGTCATAATTCCCGCTTGAAATACACTACAGTGACCCGGTGGTCGTTTGATAATGTTTTCATCAGGTGTACTGGAGAAGACTCCTGCACCCGTACCATTCGCCATCTTAAATCTATTTGTGTATATCTCTATCGCAGAATCGTTCAAAATTTCTTAAGATTCCCAAGCGCTACTGATAAAAATTCTGATCTTGTATCTGACATCAAAGTTAAGGTGAGGGTCAATATAGTCCGTCTTACTAGGAATAGTATTCTTGCCGGTCAGAATCCTGGAGTGTCCCGTATTACCGTTAACCAACTGTGAGGATTCCCTAAGCGTTATTGCTGCTTTAGCTGCCATATGCTTCCCAAAGATATCAACAGGAAGCAAGTGGAGCATTGTCTCTAACGCAGCAGTAGGAATTGTTTTCAAAGCACCCATTATACAGACGCATGATAATTTTTTCGAAGATCTGAATTTGTTTTCTTGTCCAGTGCTGTCCACCAGACTATGTAGGACCTCACTATTGCTGTATAAATCCATTGAACCTTCCTAACATGGTCTTGCATATTCAGTTTCCAACTGATTTTCTTGTCGAGAAAAACCCCAAAGTATCTGGCATGACCTGCAAAACGAAGCATCGTCCCATTTTGCTTTGGAGGGACGATACATGGTACCTTGTACCTTCTTGTGAACAGAACAAGTTCGGTCTTTCCGGCGTTAACTAAGAGACTAGCATTTTCCGTCCACTTTACAAGTTTATTTAGAGATGATTCTATCAAGTCCCTTGCTAGACGATATGGCTATCACAATGTCGTCCGCATATGCTATAACACTGCACCCATCTTTGTCTAGGATTATTAACGTTCCATTTACTACTAAAAGTCATAGTAGTGGTGATAATACTCCACCTTGTGGAGTACCCCTATATACCGACCTTCGATTGCTAAGCCTGCCTTTAAGCATTTGTTCGATCCAATAGCAAAGGCAGCTACCTTCGTGTAATCCTTGTTATCAAAAGATCTCTCGATGGTTCCTAGCAATGAATGAAGTTCAGTCTCTACCGACCTCCCTTTACAGTATGCAAGCTTGAATTGGGATAAGATATTGTACACTTGATTAGAATGTATGTAGAAGTTAATTAGTCTTACCGGTGATTTCAAGAGAAAGGAGGGTAAGCTGATTGGACGGAAGTCCTTAGGAGATGCCTGAGAGGTTTTCCCGGCTTTCGGTATGAAACCACTTTGACCCTCCTCCAGGAACTGGGAGTGTAGTCAGAGATTATACAGCTCCTAAAGATTAAATGGAGCCAGGGCCTTAATATATCAAAGCCCTCCTGTAGTTCCACTGGAAAAATTCCATCGAATCCAGGTGATTTTTAAGGATGAAAACTGTGAACTGCCCAATGTAGTATTCGATTCCGGGTGACAGTAACCCCTGGCACCGATAGTTCAACACTTCTATGGCTTTCTACAGAGTAGCCTATCTCTGTTTTACTATCCGCAAAATTAGTAATTTGATTTCACCTGTGGCTTTATACAGCGTCCATCAGCCGCTTCCACTTTAGTTAGTTAGGAACAAAGTAAAGCCGTGTATGTATGTGAAGATACCGAGACGATGTGTTAAGAAGGGATATGTTTTTTGAGTTTAAATACTCCTCGTCCTCGACTTGGCGGGAAGTATGGATTGCCGCATTATTCTGTTGAAAAACGAAAGTTTTCCTCGGCAATAATTGAAGCAAACTTCTCAATTTGTTCGTTAATAAGTTCAATACATCTCGTGCTGTTAATTCTATCACTGACAAATTTCATTTCGGTCCTCCTGTTGTATCAAATTTCAGCCCACACCATTACAGAACCTCCTCCCATTTGATGGCGACTTAAAATTCGTTGCTCCTTACGCAGATCGTGAAAATAGTAACCACAGGCATCAGGTCCATCTAAATTGAATTTTTTTTTTAACTGTGAATGGTAATGGCTACGAGCAAACTCTAAACGGCACGTTTTGTGATCTTTAGTTAAAAGTGACTTTCGAAGCAGTTTTCGTAAAACTCTCCTCACATTTTGTATGATGGTTTTAACTTCCGCTTTAGCTGCGATTTGGCGAGCCGTTGAAGAATAATTTGAAGCTTCCTGAGTCGTACGATTTCTCTTGGAGTTAATGCTGATGGTCTTCCAGGAGACGTTCTTTTGCCATAATTTTCGGGATCGTTTATTGAATTCGTTAGTTTTGATATTTTTGAAATACTCCAGCCTTCACTCGCAAATTTCAAAATTGTTTCTACTTCAGCTGAATTTAATATTTTTCGATGTCCCATATCAAATTTTTCCTTTATCAAATTTAACACCAAATCGTAATAAAACAAGAGCACAACTATTTTCACTACGAGTAATGTTTTCTTATATACAGAAAATACAAGTATCGATAGAAGGTGATCAACATGTCCTATCTATGTGCGGTCTAAATACATCCGTTTACCTAATGATTCAATCAGATTTGGTAAATGTTATGCACACATTTTTTTTTTTTAAGAATTTGTGGGAGTGCCTTATCATTCTGTCCCGAAGTGTACCTCATTACTGACAATCAATTTGATTTTATCTGCGGCATAATACAGCGTCCATCAGCCGCATCCGCTTTTGTTAGTTAGGAGGAAAAAAAAAGCCGTGTATGTATGTGAAGATACCGATACATTACGCCGGCATGAGTATAATCCACACTGCCATTCCGCAAAATTAGAAGTAAAATAAAACAATACATTGAGGCATAAAAGACCAATCTAACCACGCACACAGTATTACAAATTTTACGCAATCAAATCCAGAAAGTAATAATAAAATTGTCGTAATTCCTTCCTGTAGTCCTCCAGAATGCTGCAAACAAATAATAATAAATAAATAAATAAATCCTGGAGGATATTCCGCGTACATTTTGTTGTTGTTTCAAAATAAAGGACCATATCAGAACTCAACGCAAGCACACCAGATACATTTTTTTTTCTTTGCATTGCTGTAAGCTCTTTTGCTCTCTCTGAACTTCATTTATGGATGCGAACTAAGCGAATAAAATCAAATCGAACAAAATTGTTTTTTTATGTTCATTCTTCTTGATATTTGTACGCGTATATGGTTGCACCCACGTTTTAGTTCATGAAACAAAAATGAACATACAAATATTAGCTAAAATGTATTTACGAGTATCTTCTTGCATTTTTCCACTCTACTCGTACACGATCAACAAATAAAGTTCACGACTATGTCGAACGTGCCAATCAGAATACATAATATGATAGTTACATACGAGGGCAAGGTGAAAAGTTCTCGGCCTGACAATGAAAGACTGCAATTTTCAGTTAAAAAATGATTTTATTTTTCCCTTGGCTTCAACATACTTGGACCAGAATTTCTCCAACATCAGTATTAATTCTCGGAAGTGAGAGTCTGGAAGGCTGTGAAAATATTCATCTACGGCCCTCTCAACATCTGCATCGGATGCGAAGCGCTTCCCAGAAACAAATTTCTTCAAGTTTGGGAACAGATGGACATCTGGGTGTGCCAAATCAGGTAAATAGGGGGGATGGCCGAGCAAATCGTACCCCAAATCCCATCGCCAACGCACACTTGTGTATAGGTGCATTGTCCTGGTGAAAGATGATTTTTTTCTTCTTCAAGAAAGGCCTCTTCTCGCGAATTTTGGCATCCAGCTGGTCAAGAAGGTTTGGAGTAATATTCGCCTGTAATTGTTCTGCTTTTCTCAAGGTAATCAATTAACAGGATCCCTTTCTCCCAAAACACACTGGCCTTGACCTTTCCGGCAGATGCGATCCACTTCGCTTTCTTTGGTGTTAAACCACCGGCTTCTACCAACTGCTTCGACTGCTGTTTCGTTTCTGGCGTGTAGTGGTGGACCCATGTCTCATCCATGGTGACAAATCGATTTTGATCGGCATTCAGCAAATACGGCACCCATCTTGCGCAGAACTTTCGCATACTTAAGTTTTTGTGCAAGATGTTTCGCACCCTCTCTTCCGATATACAGCTTCAGCTATCTCCACTCACTTTCACTCGCCTAGCGTCCAACATGATATCATGCACTTTTTCGATGGTTTCGGGTGTGGTTGCGATTTTTGGCCGTCCTTCCGTGGGTGATCTTCGAGGGAGGTGCGACCACGCTTAAATTCAGCTGCCCACTTTTTAATAGTTGACATGGAAGGAGCAGAGTCCCCGTAAACTTTTGTCAACTTTGGATGAATTTCCTTAGGAGTAACGAAGAATTTTATCACCGCACGATATTCAAGTTTACGAGTATCCATTTTAACGAAAAACGCGCAAGACGTGAACTGCGAAAATTCGTGTAAAGGAACTACTTGAGAGAACAGTTTGAAACTTGTCATACGAACTAATGTGAAGTGCACCCAGACAGAAAATATAAAATTTTGCTTATTGGAATGCCATCTCTGCGTCAGGCCGCGAACTTTTCACCTCGCCCTCGTACGAGTCAATTTTTCGAAAAATCTTTGACCAAAAGACCTAAAAACCTTTCGGTTTTGTACAAAATTAGTTTTTAAATAGAAATCTGACATTTTCTGCCATATGGACATTTTGCCTGCAGCCGATGCGTATTATGTTTTCCGAGGGTCTTAGGCAAGCTTAATTTTGGGGCCCTCCTAAGATTTTTTTAAGAGCAGCATATTAAATTGGTAGCTAGGTGCGTATAGGATTTCTCAGTGTGAGTTTGCTACTATGAAAATCAAAAACGCTGGATATATCATGTGTCATTGATAGCATTCTGGTCAGAGGTCTGTAGTTCAAAGTTAGTAAGTTGGCGGGCAAATCTGAATATAGGCTTTCCCAATGATCATAACTCATACAACAACTTGTAAAAGGCGCACCCGAGTAAAACAGAAAATGTTGACTTTGAGCTGATCTGTTGCTGACCTATGCTGTCAGAAGTGTGGAGATATCCTTTTTTATTCATATCAGGTAGGTTGTTATTATAGCATGCAGTAATCGGTTCTATACGTGCTGCTTTGTTCAAACTTATCTGTTCACCACATTGTTCTCGATTGGTCGATTTTCTTCTTCCCACCGCCTTTGAATGCCACGCAGTTTCTTCACAATGCGAGTTATATTTTCAATCACCACATTCCACACATATTCATCCTTCAGCATTTTCCCAACGATATTTTCAGGGGTTGGTTGTACACCAATGCTATTTCTGAGTGAATCTTTTTCGTTTATAAAAAGTGGGCACTGAATGAAAAATGCCATGCATAGGGGACGGTGTGGGCTATTGTCGTGCTTGTATTTATTCAAATATGAGCGGAAACATCCATGTCTCATAAGGAACTAAGTTATGTAGTAGTCACACACTCCATATCGTTGTTTGATCACGATTGGATAGGCGGTATGGGTTGGTATGTCAATCTGCCTTTTTTCTAGCTCTTGCCACTTTCGAGTAGTTTCAATTTTACGTTGATTTTCTCTGCTAATACCAGTACTGCTTTCGTTTTCCATGTGGTTTAGATAGTATAGCCGTTGCTGTTTGTCAGCTAATATATCGACTGGAATCATTTTTACCACAACACACACTGCATCGCTCGAAGTAGTGCGGTAGGCACAGCACGCTCTCAGTGTCAATTTTACTGCAGTATGTCTTAATTCTCGTAGCTCTCGCTCGTACTGGTGAAACATACAGAATAATGGACGTTACTTCTCTTGCTAATAATAGCCTATGGCTGTGCCTTGGTCCTCTTATGTTTGGCATAGTGCGCGCTAGAGCACAGCTCGCATATGCCGCTTTATTACTAACATTCGATAGGTGTTCTTAGAATGTTATCTTTGCTAACTTCTAAGTATTTGATGTGCGGTTTCGAAGTGATGGTGTGGCGGCCCAATGTGAACGACACTGTCTCCATCGTCTTCCCCGCTGGTTATAAGGACCGCCTCCGTCTTGTGTTCCGGTAATGAAAAACCAACCGAGGTAAGTCACTGTCATACAATCCTTCATCTGCTTGACCCCTTCCAACAGTTTGGCTGTAAACACAACTGCAATGTCATCAGTAAAACCAACCATTTTCGACTCCTCGGATATTGAGAGCCGCAGCACACCATCATATGTGATGTTCCATAATAGGGGTCCAGTACGGATCCCTGTAGTACACCATCAATCACAGGATTTGACGGGACGTCACACTTAGATCAATGTAGATCCATTGTGATGACCTGGGGGTTATGCCTACCTTATTGTAGAACAAGTGAAAAATCTATGGATTCGCAAGCCATCCCGAGACGTTTACGAATTTGTGCAGGTCATTTACAGACTTGTCAGAAAGTTCTTCTGAGTCCTGGAAAAAATATCTTCCAAGGATTTTATTTCTAATTTGGGAGAGCGCTGCACAGTGACAGAGAAAGTGTGGAGTGTCCTTATACACATCCTCTGCACGGCCTGTGCAGAGGATGGCCTATTTGAGCTTTTTGTAAATTAAACGGGAGTTTGAGTTTCATGCTTCACTAATAAAGTCTCTTTCCATAGCCTGGTCAACACCTGATACAAATCTGTGATGGAGCTTTCCCATTTTGAAATTTGTTCTTAACGCTTTCTTTGCCAGGATCTACGTAACTTGCATGTCATCTTCTCCTTTTAATACCTCAATATGTTATTCATGTTTAGCTTAAGTGTGTATACGAAGAGCGGTGACATACCACTTCCAATATGAAGCATATTGTTAGGAGTTTTTAAAGGCAAATGAAATAACTTCTTCAGATAGAACCTTAGCAATTTCTCGACTTGATTATGGGGTTTACTTCGCCATACTTGTGCTCTATAGCACATTATTGAGCGCATTATAGCTTTGAATATTGTTTCCTTTGATGCTATAGATATTTGGAACTAGCCAGTAGTTTCCTCCATGTGTTATGAAGGATAGCTTAAGCTCGAGGTGTCTTTCCATTGAAAGGTTATGATTTATAGTGACCCCTAGGTAATTATATGACCTTATTGCTTCCAGATCCTCCCCACTATTTTTTCATTTCTGGTTTCTCGCTAAATGGCCTGGTTCCTCTTCTGAAAACTAGTACTCTGAAACGCCAATATTTACAAGTCTTTTAAAATGGTTAAGAACTTGGACTATATTATAAATAGACAATTTCTGTTTATTGTATCGAAAGCAGTTCGAAAGTCGGTCGACTGTAGCGCAACCTTTTCTGAAACCCGCCTGGAATTGGATTGTTATCCATAAACCATTTTATTAGCCGATTTGCCAGCAGACTAGTGAATGTCTTGGCGCTAGTATTCATGAATAAATATTCCTCTATAGTTTACAGCAACATTTGCGTTACCCTTTTTTGAAAATAGGGAATAGGTATTATTGAATTTTGGAATTCAGTATGCACTATACCTTCATTGCAAATGAAATTAAAGTATGATAGCAATTTTTTCTCGAATATTAGCGCGGCATTTTGGAAAAATTTGTAAGGAATTTGGTCCTCCCACGGGGCTTTATTCTGTTTGGCTTTCATTAGTACCTCACATAACTCACTTTTCTCGAAGGGTCTGTCTAGGCACTCGTCGCTGATTAAAGGAGAGGCGTAGTGAAATGTTGTTAAAGTTTTTTGCGGGTTGAGCATTGTTTTAAAATGTTTAAGATAGTGTTTAAGGCAGTGGTTTCCATTCTAATTCCAACCTTGTGAGTAGCTCCGTTAGAAGTCTGTGCCAACTCCCATCATAATACTCCATTTATTTCTCCGCGCATAGAAAGACCTTGCAGTATTTATGTATTTATTTCGGTATAGAATTTCCTTACTGCTTCCGTGTTCAGCTTTCTGAAACGATTCAATGCTCCAAATGACTTTTTCCTCGCATTATTGCATTCATGGTCGAATCAAGGGTGTTTGTGCTCATATATCTTCTTGACGAGTTCCGACTATGCGGTTTATTACGGTAAGTGTTTATATTGTGATCTTTCCATATAAGATTCGATAAGAGTGAAAGTTCTGTGGTATCTAAAGCCTCTACAGATAAAGCACATTTAATGATAAGGGGCATATTGTCCAAAAATATCTGCGCAGATATTTTACAACATTATGCCATTCCCCATTTATCATTGCATAGTCTATAACAGAACAAAAGTAAGTTCTCCTTCGCTGTCATTTGTTCTTCTACCGTTACGATAGATTACATCACATCACAAATTTCAATTATCCTTCAATTTCCTTTAAAATTGTGAGATTCTTTCACTCCACCGCATGAAACTTATTCATTTCCTACTCGCGCATTAAGATCTCCGAAGAGAAGAGTGTTTTCTTTTTAATAAAATTACGTAGAACATATATGTGTAGATATAGATTTTGGGGGCTCCATACTTAACTCACCTACGGTTTAATACGCCTCTGGCCTTTCGCAGATGTTACCCATAAAAAACATGCACAAAAGGTATTTCAGAATATCTGTCGTTTTGCTTAGAGCAATTAGACTATTTCAAAGTAATCACCATTTTTAGTGGTGCACTTATTCACAGATCGAAACAAATCATCAAACCACAATTCCCATTCCCCGACAAATTCCCAATTTCCAGGACACAATTCGATGTTAACTGGATACATTATTACCCAAGGCCTCTCTCATCTGCACATTTACCACTCGTCTATATTTAAGCATTAGTTCCTGGATTCTGGCATTCGAATTCATAAATTCCAAATACTACCTCTGAGTGTTCCTAAGAGATGGTAAAATATCCTGCAAAACGGAAGTAATCTCAACTAAACACACTTCGGCACTAAGGCCACTTTAAAAATTGTAAAAAATGATTGGCTCTTAAATCGCATCGATTTAATACAGCCATACTTTTCTGCAGCTCTCAATCAAATGACCATAACTTTGAGGGTATTGGGCGTATTCAATAGCTGCATTCATTCGACCAAATGACACAAATTATGGAGCACCATCTGTATATCCTGGAATACATTGTTATACTAACGGATTAAAAACAAAAAAAATGGATTGAAAGCGGAAATTTATAGTCGCAACGCTAAAATACATTGTGTTCTCGAAAGAGGTTGTCTTAACTTCAATTTGACAGAAAACTACTCGATGGATGAAATGAAACTTTATTTATCGTACATAAAATCTCGCTGAAACAAATTCATGAACATTGCAGACATACGTTTCAAGTTCCTCTCTATCTATATGTAGGTAGTTGTAACATCAGAATTGATTAAAATCTCGAGTTTGAAAATTTGCACGAAAAGAATACTTGCTCTACCTATAGGTGCCTGTAAAAATACTTTCAACCGGCACGTTACAAAGCCAATCACCAATTTGAAGTGGTTCTTAATAGCATGATGGGATTTGAGCAGCTCGTGTTTTTCTGCCGTCGATTTTTTTCAAGTAAACGGGTGTACGAGTATATGGAATGTGGGTTGTTCACTAAAGCAATGTAAATTTGATGAGATTGGTTAATCTATCTGCTGCATACTAGGAAGCTGCCTAACTCACCTATACCACTGGTCTGTAATAGCTACTTAAGTAAGCTAGCACTGCTTTAAACCCAGTGAAGTTTATTGCAAATTGTGTCCATAAAAATAAATTTCAGTACCTACCCCATAACTGAAATTTCAGTCTATTTATAACATGTATCAATGAAATTTTCTCAAAGTAAACACCGTTTTTGGTAATGCACTTCTTCATCGAAAATGTCCATCCCCAACCCATACGTTGTTCTGGGATTTCGTTGGAACGACGTAATTACAGGCCAGGTCTCGTCACCTCTTGCAATGAAATAGTGTCCGAGAATTTTACATTATTGAATCTCTGATTCGTGCGCATTTCACTTGCAGTCCTTTTCTTCTGATATAAGGATATGAGACACCCATAGAGTACGAGTACAAAGCTTTCTAATTTTGAAGTGATGCACCACAATTCATTGTTAATACATCGTTGCCCAAGGCCTCGTCCATCTGGAAATTGGTAACTCGTCTACATTTGAGCATTAGTTCATAGATTCTGGCTACCGCTTCAGGAGTGGACACCTCATTTGGATGACCGGTTATGGGGTTGGTCATCCAGGTCGAATCATACTCTCCTAAAAGATAGTAAAGTAACAAGGGGAACAGTAGGACGTTGAAATTTTTTATTTTTTTAATATTTATCGAATTACACACGCCAGTTGTTCGCCGTTACCTAACCCAGTAAAAACCGTGAGTTAGGCTCGGCTAGAGCACAGTCCATGTTCTGTGCCCTTACGAAAGTGTAACGCAGGTGAAAAATCTCGAAAGAAACTTGGTAGTTCACCGTTACCAAGTAGTGTGGGACTCTAACGCCACTAAAAAAAAAAAACACCTCCCTAATTTTTCTTTCTTATATTTAAAATCACGTTGAGGAAAGTTTAAAATTAAAAAATAAGTACTTTCCATAGCTTTTAGACCATTAGCTCGTGAGGCTTGGTTCTTCTCAATCTCCGGATATTGTCTCGTGCATTTAAAGTGGTTTCTACCTTGGAGTTTTTTTTTATAATTTGCACGTGTTAAAGGGGATATGAATACCCTTATACTAATTTTTAGAACACGTGCGTTTGTGGAAAGGGGAAGAGACAGAGAGAAAGACAGAGTGGTGAAGTTTTGAAACTCAGGTTATATTAAGTTTCTGTAAACTCCAAGGGTGGCTGTCCAGATAACTGGGGAGTATTTTGTTTTGTTTTCGATATTATTGTCGTTGCTTATGATTCACAGTATTTTTTTCCGTCCTCCTCATGTCATCATCACGATCAAGTTACATTTTAGCCATATGACCACCCTACTGCCAGTGTTATGCCTTCACAGTAGAGTTGACTTATCTTTCGAAAGTGATCGACTTTTTTATTTATTTCATGCGAAATAAATAGATGATTCTTGACATCAGGATTCGAACCGTGAATCAACAGTGTGACAAGCGATGATGTTACCACTACACCACGGCCACCCTAAGTTGATGTGATTTTGCAGTCGCTGATTGTGGGACACAGCGTGCTTTCTAATCACTTCCGTCACCATGTCTACTTGTAGGTCAAGGTACAAATCGGTATTTCTTATATACCAAGGGACATTTATTATTCCACGAAGGACTTTGTTTTGGAACGTTTGTATAGTTTGAATATTTGTTTTCTTTGTGCAGCCCCATAACTAGATACCGTACGTCCAGATAAGCTTCAATACTTGCTTATATAGCAAGATTTTGTTCTGGATAGACATATCTGAGTTTCTTCCTAGTAACCAGCACATTTTTCTATATTTAAAGTTAAGTTCTTCTCTTTTCTTTTTATTGTGCCCTTTCCATTTTAGCATTACGTCCAAAGTCATTCCAAGGTACTTTGCTATATTGACATAGGGTACAATTTTATTGTTAATGAATTGTTGTGAAGTTTATGTGAGTTGACTTTGTCTGATTGAGTTTGATACGCCATTGTTGCGTCCAATCACTTACTCTATTGACTGCGTTCTGCAGTTTCTCTGTCGCTTTCACAGTGCATTTATCACGTGCTAATATTGCAGTGTCATCTGCAAAAGTAGCCATCATGGCATTATTGTCCACAGGAATATCCCTGGTATACAACAGATATAGGGTTGGTCCTAAGACACTTCCCTGTGGAACACCTGCTTCAATGTTCTTTAGTTCCGAATATTTGAAAATTTAAAAAAAAATATTGCTCTGAAATGGCGTCGATTTAATTCATCCATATTACTCTACAGCTCTCACTTTAATGACCAGTATATCCATGAAATATACATATATAGATAGAGTGAAGTAGAGAATAAAGTAAAGCAGAAGACAGTAGCTACGTTCGGTCAGGCATACTACCAAAATTATACAACACCCTTGCTATACCCCGGAATGCATTGCATGGAGTTCACAATTTGGTATACGAATTCTAACAGATTAAAAAAGAAAAGCGGATTTAAAGCGGGAATTTATGGTCCCAATTTATGGTATTTGGAAGAAAACTAGTCCATAAATGAAATGAAATTTTATTTACGAGTATGTACATAAAATCCCGCTGCAATAAATTCCTGGACTTTGCATTAGTGATTCGCTAAGATAATTTTTATTCTAAATAAGAAAACAGCAAGGGATGAAGACATGAACGAGTACAATTTAAGCATCACGTATTCCGTTTTGTTCGATTAATATTCAGCTTCTAGCACCATCTGGTTGTCATTCGCGGCTTTTAGTAAGATTAGCGTGATAAAAATTACAAATTCATTTGAAATTTAAATTAACTCTCAGAGTGATGTGATGCAAACTAAAGCCGAACAAAGGAGAACTGTTCATTTAATTTATTATTCCACTTCCGGTACGCAACGAAAAATTAAGAATCGGTATATACCTACGAGTATATATATCTAACAAATTAGTTATTCAAAATCGTACAAATAAAAGTTCTTCGTGGAAAGTTCTTACAAACTTTTTCCTCTGTTGTCCCTTTCTAGGCGACAAAAGCTATCAAGGTTTGCTGCGGTAAATACACTTTTCTTCATCCTGTTAAACTACAGAAACAGTTTGGAAGTTAAAAGAAAGTTTATCACTTTCATATAACGAAGGGACGGCGTAGAAAGGATGATGTAATGGCAAAGGACGATGCTTTTAGAATTTTTTATACAAAATCCCACAGGGTGTATTAATTAGGACACATATTTTGTAACATAGAGAAATAAAAGCCAAAAATAATCAAAAGTACATACGTTATCTATGTGTATTTAAAGTTATGTCGATCAAGCCATTTCAGTCTGTAGACCTTGTACTGCATTGACAGCAGATTGACTAAGTAAGCACGAGTAAGTAAGTTCATTTTATTTTTCATTTTATATATACAGAAGCAAACAACAACAACAAAATGAATTTTTTTAAGCTATAGTATTGCCGTCAGCTCGATTAGCAACATCTAATTTAAAAATAAAATAATTCAAAATCGAAATTACTATGCATATTCAGCTATTATTTTTTTTTCCCCCCGAGGGTTGGTAAAAAATCTTCCATAGACACTATGAGGATAGCAAGCGCGTGCTCATAGTAGTGTCAGATTCTTACTGACTAAAAAAAACACCACCCTGCGATTTAATTTGTTATATATTGCAACTAAGAAGGACCTTATCAAGCAATTTTTCAATCATAAAAAAAAAAAAACTCGTTTGGCAGGTTACTTTCCACTGAAAGATCCTGCATGTTCCGCAATCTAGGTGCGGTTGATTCCTATCTCGCCAAGTCGAAAGGTTTCGTCCTTTGTAGTCGGCGCAATAAATTGCTTTCATCCAGAATTTGTAGGATTGTATTGTTGACATGTCTGATTAGTCGGTTCTATGCTTTCTCGCGAAGCTTCTAATTTCAGCTTCGATTGTCGGAATTCCGAGATCCCTGTAGATATCATCGTTTCTAGTATACCACGTTGCGTGGACAATTTCTCTTAGCACATTATTTTGAAAAGTTTGTACAATATTGGTGTTTGTTTTCTTGGTAAAGCCCCAAAGTTGTATACCGTAAGTGCTTTTATACAAGCACTTGCATGTATAAAAGTAGTTTTTTCTCAGTACTGAGCTGGGAGTGTTTTCCGAGCAGCCAGTTCATTTCTCTATATTTGATTTCGAGTTCTTTACGTTTCATTTTCACGTGAGAATTCTATTTCAGTTTTGAGTCGAGTGTCATTCCAAGGTATTTGACCTCGTTTGCAAAAGGTATTCGGGCCAAGTTTAGGAAAATTGGCAAGACATTAGTTTTCTTATAAGTGAAATTCACGTGAACAGATTTAGATTCGTTGAGGGCGATCCGCCAGTCCCTCCTCCATTCATTTACTTTATCCAGTGCGTTTTGCAGTTTTGCAGTCGTATCTTCGATTGTTTTACCTACGGCTAGGATAGCGGTGTCATCGGCAAACGTAGCCAGCATAGTGCCATCTTCTTTCAGTATATCTCGAGTATGTAACAGATAGAGAAGTGGCCCAAGAACGCTTCCTTGCGGTACACCGGCCGAAATTTCTTTGAGCTCCGAGTATTCATTTACATGTCTAACACGGAAGAGTCTATTACCAAGATATTATTCTAGAATGTCGTATAGGCATACAGGGAGAACTTGTCGTAATTTGCAATTCAAGCCATCATGCCACACCTTATCAAAGGCTTGCGAGACGTCAAGAAATACGCTTGAGCAAATCTTTTTCTCTTCAAGTGCTTTCTCGATTACATCAGTAATTCTATGCACCTGGTCAATCGTCGAATGCTTACTTCTGAACCCAAACTGGTGGTCAGGGATAAGATTATTTCCTTCTATAACCGGTTGGAGACGCCTTGGTAATATCCTCTCGAAAATTTTGGATATACTCGTAACTGGGAGTAGCGGAATTGGTCTACAAGATTTACCAAACCATTATAACTTCCGCAACTTTCCATTGGTTAGGCACGTGTTTTAACCTGAGCGCAGCATTTACAATATGAAGAAGCTTAATCAATGCTTTTCTAGGCAAAGCTTTGAAAATTTCTCCGGTGATCAAGTCATAACCATTAGCTTTCTTAGGTTTTAGATTCCCGATCTCATGTTTGAGTTCCCTTAGCGTTGCACTTGTACAAGTTAATAGAATTTACGCCGAAATTATTTAAAAAAATACTTTTCAGGGCAGATTGCCCTGTCCTTTATTGTATGAAGTATCGATTAAGACTAACTTAAAAATAAAGAAGACTCGTACAAGTAAAATTATTGAAGGTTGCATTTTCATTAGTTTATTGCAATGTTGATTTCCCTAGCTTGCATTTTATTTCCCAACGTGAATTTCCCTGGAAATTCGTTTCTCGCCCCAGACGCTAGGTCAGCATTTCCGCTGCGCGTGCGAGTGGTTGACGATGTTAACTCTTCCCCCTTTAAATGCGATGGTCCTCAATCGCCTAAAAGTAAGGAAGGTCGTTGAACTTTGTTTGTTGGATTCTTCCTTTTGGTAAACTTTCAGTGTGTGGTGGAGCTTCGATGTTCTTAATTTCTTGCTGCTGGATCATGACTCTGGTTTCATTACTTGAATGCCTTGTTATGATTCTATAGATGGTGATAATTACTAGGATAATCCCGATGAGACTTATTGTTCCGCAGCTGATGAATGCGTAAGCTTCGTTTTCGCTTTTGAGCAACTCGATACTTTTGGTATTGTTGATGTGGAGTTCGCCCATCATTTCGAGCGACAATAGTCGATGGAATCTGTTCTCTATGGGTGTTGGCTGCAGTATGGCTGGAAGAACGGTGTGTGTAGAAGCTTCGTATGCCGCAAATACTCTATTATTTATCGTTATGTTGGTTTTCTCGTATTTAATAAGGAAGGTACCAGTAAGGTTCCGAGGCGTGGATTCGACTTGGAGAGTTCCGTTAAAGTCGTTAAGCAGGATCATTCCACTTGTTATTTCCTCGATCGACGGGATATGCTGACTATTCACTTTATTACATGTTGCTATTTTACTATTTAATAGGTTGGGAATACATGCTGAGTTAGCAATATTTATAAGATCTCTTTTATTACAAATTGAAACACTATTTATTACTTTACAATCATTAGTTACGCCAAAAATTTCGTTTTTGTTTCTTACAACTTCTTTATAGTCTATTTCTATGGCTACTCCATTTCTCTTCACAGGTTTTAATAATATTCGTTCATATGTGGAAGGATCGGTAGTAGGGATATTAACAATATAAAGTATGGAAGCTGTGTTTGTTATTATCTTTATTTCAGCAAAATTAAGAGCTTCTTCTATAGTAGTGAAAGGGACATTCTCTTGATTTAGTGTTTTTACAGCTAGGCTTATTTCTTCTTTTGATAAAATCATTGAATTAACAATTCCTAGTTTCGCCCAATGTATGGCCAAATTAATGTTAACTAATTCTTCTTTTAAAATTTTAAATTTGTATTGAATATTTAATATTACATCTCTGTTGAAATTTTTATTGGTTTTTAGCATTGATTCAATCTCATTCGTAATCTTGGTTATGTTATTAATTCTTTCATTATGCAATTTATTTATTACAACTTGATCGTTAGAGTTAGTAAGTAGGTTATTCATTTTTCTTTTGATAGTAATGAAATCGTTGTGGTCGGGATTACCGGCAATCCACTTCCACGTCGAACCTATAAAATCTAGAGATCTTCTTACCCTTTTTGGTTTTAGGTTAGATATCAAATTTTTTATTTGCTCGTGCTCATGGGAAAGGTATAGGAGAAGGGAATCGTTCCTTGTTTCGTTAAGTTTAAGCATTGGAGAAATTTTGGTCAAGAGTTGGTCGTATTGGTCGAGGTCAATGTCATGGATTAATTTGAAATTTCCGTTCTGTATCTTTGTTTGTCCAGTGTGTATTGAAACGAATTGAGAATTAGAGAAGTCCAAAATTTGGATTTCCGCTTCCGCGATGCATAATGCATGTCTGAAAAGAGAGATATGAAATTTATTGTTCAGTTCCTAATATTGCTTTTGTGGATCGTTTTGCCGGATTCAGTCACGACAGTTGTATTTTTGTTTTCCTTAACTACTTCCTTTTTATATCGGACGGTGAGTTTAGAACCAATTCTTTTGTTATGCTTTATGTAAATGACGTCTCCAGGATGGTACATCTTACATGGTTTCCTGGTTTGGTTATGATAACTTAAATCTTGTTCTTGTTTTTGGATAATTTTATCTATATTATTCTGCCTGGTTTTATCAAGTTCTTCGGGGGTTATTTGTGGAGATCGACCAAAGAAGAGTTCGACCGGTTTTTTTCCTGTTGTGGAGTGAATTGTAAAATTATATTCGTTAGTGGCTCTTTCGAGCAGTTCCTCGAAGGATCGGGATACCTTTTCAGCCTTGAGGCATCTCATGATCTCTGAGAGAGTTGAATGAAACCGCTCAATCTGCCCGTTTACTTCGGATTTGTAGGGTGGTGTTCTGTGAATACGAATGCCCAACTCGTCTTCCATCATGGATAATATGGATACCGAATTAAGGGCTTTTTCGTTGTCTATGACAACACTCTCGGGAATGCAGAAAGAGAATAAGATTTCTCGAAGAGGTTGCCTGAGGTCGGTTATTGCTCTTGACTTGATAATTTTAGTCTTGGCGAACTTGGTGAGCTTGCATATGGCGGTTAATACCAGTTTTTTTTCCGTTGAATAAATATCTAAATGCAGAGTGTGGCCAGGATAATTAGGGATTGGAGTTGGTTCAAGGATAGGTTTATTTGGGTGTCGTTCATATTTGTTTTCTTTGCAAATTCTACATACTTTTACTAGTCTTTTGATTTTTGATGCCATTTTCGGAAAATAAAAATGTTGAAGAAGTTGTATGCGGTTTTCTTCTGGATTACGGTGTGCCCTGCGATGGATACTTAATATTTGTTCTTCCTGCTCCATTTCGTTGGCCAGATCTTCAACTATTGTTTGAGTGTATCTAACTTTGTATTTGGAAAAATGTTCGGGATAAATGTTTTGTATTCGGCCCATTATTTCTTCTTTTGTTTGCAAGCCATTTATTACACTGGGATTTAAATATTTTTTAAAAATTGAAATGATATCTGAGTTGCTATAACTGGGTTGTACAAAAACGTGTCTGTGGTACGTGGGGAATGGAATTAAGAATTGATGGCTAGTTGTGTCCCCGATTTCTAAAATCAGCTGATTTCGAAAAACGTTAATGGGTACTTCAACTGCTGGTATCAGGTTATGTGAAGAACTCTCATCACTATGTTGCGTCATGGTCATTGAATTTATTTGTGTTTTTTGTGGCAGTCGAGATAAAGCATCGGCAACTACATTTTCCTTTCCTGGTTTGTACTTGAGTTCGTAGTTGTACTCCTCCAGAATTGCCTTCCATCGCTTCATCTTGTGGTTTGTGTTTCTATTACTCAGCGCATATGTTAATGGCTGGTGGTCCGTATAAATATTTACCTTTTTTGATCCGTAAAGGAAATTCCTAAGCGAGTTTAGAGCCCAGATGATGGCGAGCATCTCTTTCTCGTTAGTGGCGTAGCTTTCTTCTGTCTTTGTCAGTGTCCTTGAGAGAAATGTTATGGGTTTTCTGTCCTGGGATAGGACAGCACCAATTGCATAGTCGGATGCGTCCGTCGTGAGTTCGAAGTCTTTGTTAAAGTTCGGGTGAGTGAGAGTTACTTCTTTGGAAGTTAAGGAGTCTTTAATTTGGTTAAATGAGTAAATGCAATTTTCGTCAAGATCTATCTTTTTATTTTTAGAGAGATGTCTGGACACTCGTCCGTCTTCCCCTCTTAAAAGGGATGTCAGGGGTTTCGCTATTTTCGCATAATCTCTGATAAATCGGCGATAATACCCTGACATACCTAGAAAAGATCTCAGGTCTTTGAGCGTTTTTGGGGGTGGTAGCTCTGTAATGGCATGAACCTTTTTAGGGTTAGTCTTAATGCCATCAGTGCTGATGATGAATCCTAAGAATTCCACCTCGGTCTTGAAAAATTCGCATTTATCCAACTGAATCTTCATGTTGGCGCGTTCTAGAGTATCAAAGACGGCTTTCAGGTTTTTAAAATGTTCAGCCTTGTCTTTTCCAAAGATGACAATATCATCGATGTAGACGTAACATCGTTTTCCGATGTGCTCTCTTAGGATATCGTCGAGAGCTCTTTGGAAAATCGCCGGAGCATTTTTCAAACCAAAGGGAAGACGAGTGAACTCGAATTTCCCGTTATTGATAGAGAACGCCGTTTTCTCAATATCGGATTCTCTGAGCTTGATTTGGTGAAATCCGCTCTTCAAATCTATGACAGAAAACCATCTGTTGTCGCCGAGGTTAGCTAGGACCTCATTGATTTCCGGAATGGGGTATCTGTCGGCAATGGTGACCGAGTTAAGTTTTCGGTAGTCGATCACCATTCGATATTTTTTTTCGCCTGAAGCGTCCAATTTTTTGTTGACGATCCAGACTGGCGAATTATATGGAGATTTCGACGGCCTGATAATATTATCATTTAGAAGTTGGTTGATTTGTTTTTCAACTTCTTCTTTAAGTCCTCTTGGGTAGGGGTAGGATTTCGAATAGACTGGTTCGTTACCTATTGTACGAATTTCTCCTTTCACAGTTGTCGCATAAGTAAGTTTCTCGTCAGGATCAGAGAAGAGTTTCGGAAAAGACCCAATAACTTTAGTGAGATAGTTAGAGTCTTCGTCATTCAAATGGGATGTTCGGATATTTACGCTATTTACGGTTTCAGTTAGATGCTGTTTAAGTTCGATAAAAGTGTTCTGGTGAACTTTCATATAGTTATCATTTATGTGAATAACCGCATTCAGGCTTTTAAGGGTATCGTTCCCTATAATGCCGTCGAATGATATAAGGGTAGGAAGTATAAAAAATTGTAAGGGGCCTATTTCAGTACCAAAAAGAGGAATAAGACTATGGTGGGTTATTCTAATGTTTCCCCCTACGGAATTAGCATAGAAAATCTTTTTGTTGGGGAGAGGATTGCGTATATGTCGTGGTTGAATGTAATTTTTGTTCGAGCCTGTGTCAATTAGAAATTTATACACCTGTCCACTCTTTGCAACGTGCTCGAAATAAGGAAGCGAAGAGTGTTTTAATCTAAAAAATATATGTCATCAACTTGTTGCGGTGGATCAAAATATTGTTCGTCTGTTTGGTCGTCACTGTATTCCGTAAGTGTTTGTTCGTGGTTTTGATCTTCTTGGTTCATCGTGGCTTCGTATTGTTCTATTTCTTGTTCTTCGGCGACGGCTTCTTCAGTATGGTAGACTCGTTGCATTTTATAGGGTTGATGAACTTGTTGTGAGTGCTCTCGCTTCTGTGCAGTAGGCTGGTTTCTTGGTCTATTTAGGTAATTTACCCTCTGAGTTCTAATGGAATGATCTATGTCCATAGGCTTGGGAGGAAGTTCGCGTTGGTTTGGTGGAAACCGTTGCGGTTGGGCTTGTTGGAAAGACCTAGAGTGATATTGTGGTTGCCTGTGGAATTGGGGTTGCTGAGGTTGACTAGGGTTATGAAGCAATTGTGGAAAGAACTCTCGCCTTGGGGCTGGAACAGGAACTGGGTGTGGAGGATTGAATCTTCTAGGAGGAACCGGTGGAGGTGTTTGCTGGAAGGTTTTCCGAGCTGTTGATTGGGAATTATTGGCGTGTTGAGTTCTGAAGTCAACATTTTGGAGTTTAAGACAAAGATGCAGAGCCTGCGGCAAATCTGCGGGTTCCCTTATACTGAGTAATCTGGGAAGGTCGCCTTTCAACCCTCTAACGAAAGTATCAAGTGCCTTATCTCTATAACATTGAGTCATGTTATTTAACGACTCATGGCTCATGTCAATACAACCGAGTTTGTTAAGAATCAGAGATAAATGATGATAAACTGCTTGATAGAATTCGGGTATTGTATTGTTACCCTGTACCAAAGTCGTCATTTGGTACTCGAGTGTCCCTAGATCCCTTTTATCTGCATAATGCAGAGTCAAACATTTAGAAATCTTTTCCCAGTTTAAAGGGGTATTATATGATTCGAGCGCTATATCGGCATGGCCTGTTATTTTATTTCTAATAACGGACAAGATGCCATAATATTTTGGAGTACCCTTGAGGTGCTCGTAGATCTTAAGTATTCTTTCAACACTTTTCTTCCACGAGTTGAACTCCTGAGCTTCACCTGAAAACTCGCGCAAACTCTTAACCACATCTGGAACTTTGTCCATGTCGGAAAGATTCTGATCAGTGGTGTTAATCGGTTGATCAATATCATTATTGATATCTGAGGCTGGATTCATAATTGAATTAAATATCTGTCGTCCCTGAATGTGTAGTGTTTCGGTTACGAGTCTGGTTATGAGATGTACCAAGTTATCGTCTATTTGGTTTGTAAAGGAGGGGGCAGGAGGAGCAGGAGGAGCAGCATTTTCTCCTGGTACTTCTAAGCGGGCTGGTCTGATTAAGTTATTTGGGTTCGACATTTTGAAATTTTTGTGATTGAAATTAAGTCAATGAATGTGAACCGAGATTCGCAATTGAAATTGAATCAAAAATAATTAAAATGGGTCTTAATCTAGATGAGTCTTAAGTTGTTACACAAATAATTACGAATTATGTATAAAAAAAAAAAAAAATGTTCTTACAGAAATTAAAATTTGGATCTTATTCTAGTTGAGTCTTAGGATGTTACAAAATCGATTACAAATTACAAAGGACAAAAATATTCTTACAGAAATATAACGGCTTCAATTCTCATAACGAAGATGGGTTCTGGACCGTGGCTGTTGGTTGGGGCGGCTGTTCGCTATTCCGGAACTCCTTTTTATCCCTGTTTTACAGGATTACTCGGGGGCCTCTTTTCCCCTACACAATTACTAATCAGTCTCGTGGCCTGGTGTCCACGTTACGAAACTTGTGGCTTGGTGTCCACTTAGTTTTACACGCACTATCAATAATTTCGTGGCTTGGTGTCCACTTTACACAACTTGCGGCTTGGTGTCCACTTTTGTTGCTTACACGCACTATAGTGAAAATTTCGTGGCTTGGTGTCCACTATGAAACTTGCGGCTTGGTGTCCACTATTTTGTCTCACGCACTAGCGATGATTTCGCGGCTTGGTGTCCACTATATTTTTCTCACTAGCACTATTTCCACGATTATTTTAGTTTATAAGTGCGTTTATTATTCGTACGCGTATTGACTATTTAGTAAAACCGCACGGTCCCTGCTCGGGCGCCAGTTAATAGAATTTACGCCGAAATTATTTAAAAAAATACTTTTCAGGGCAGATTGCCCTGTCCTTTATTGTATGAAGTATCGATTAAGACTAACTTAAAAATAAAGAAGACTCGTACAAGTAAAATTATTGAAGGTTGCATTTTCATTAGTTTATTGCAATGTTGATTTCCCTAGCTTGCATTTTATTTCCCAACGTGAATTTCCCTGGAAATTCGTTTCTCGCCCCAGACGCTAGGTCAGCATTTCCGCTGCGCGTGCGAGTGGTTGACGATGTTAACTTACATAAGTGCTAAATCGTCATATGGTAAATCCGGTCTATTGATATTGTCGTAAGACACTTGACCATCGTACGGTTTAAAGGTGTATTCCAGGTGGGCCGCAAAAACGTCCACTTTTTCTTTATCTTCCCTTGTCCATTCATTGTGATTTAATTTAATTGGCGGCGCGGGGACCTTAGGCCTTTTGGTGCCTTTTACAGCTTTCCAGAGTGAATAATTGGAATCTTTTTTCGCTATTAAACTTTCAAGATAAGAGCCTATCGCACGATTCTTTAAATCCTTTATAGTCTTCTTCAACGAATTGCACAGGTGATTCAAGTGTGCTTTATGTTGCGGAGCACAACTCGGTTGCCATTTCTTACGTGCTTTTCTTTTTTCCTTAACCAATTCTTTTATTTCCGTAGGATATCGTAGACCGTATTTGTCCGGAATTTTCCTTGGTTTTTGAGTTATTAATGACATCCTATATTTATATGCCACCTTTACACAATTATAAAGTTGTTCCCAATTCCATCCGTTCAAGATTGCAATTGTTTCCTCCGTTGTTAACGTTTTCTTCCCGAAGTACGTTAGTCTTTGCAGACTTGAAATTGGACATACACTTATGAAGTGAAAACAGTCTTCTTTGGCTTTATGGATACATAAGATGCAGAATTGGTCAAAACTTCTATTGTATGGACTTCCGTTAAGCCGAGAATTTCACATCTTGTCCTGAAAATAAGTGAAATTTCCTTATAACTGAACGAGTCTCGGAAATAGTTATTTTCCACCAAATTGAATTCTAATTGTGAGTACAGTATTCTGCTATCAGATTGGCGTCCCTTCTCAATCAGCGCATCCCTTTTAGAGTCCTCATGCTTCTGGATTATCATGTACAATTGCTGCTCAACCGAATTTAGATTACTTGCGTCCATGTTGATGTTTTCTCCACATGCACTACCTAGATCTAACCTCTTCGCCATCCATCAGTTCTTGTATTTGTGCTTACGGGTATCTGTCATCTAAAGGCGATTTCCATTGAAAAACCACTCCTATTACTCCGGCTGCTTCGTGAAAAACCATTATTTTGGTTTTATCTACTCGTATATTGATAACTAATCCCCATTTATTGTAGTACTCAGCAAGATGGTTGATCATTAACTGTAAATTTTCGGGTGATTCTGACAGCAGTACTAAGTCTTCCGCATACAATAATACATTCACGATCACTTCAGCTATCCGAATACCACCAGGCAGCTCCACTACTATGTCGTTAATGAATAGAGCGAATAGCAGTGCACTAAGAAGACACCCCTGCTTAACACCAATATCTGTTTCGAACCAACGCTAGAAATTTGAGCGATCCTAGACAGCCGCTTTTGTTTCAGAGTACATTTCTTTTATAACGCGAAGGAACTTTGTCGCTAGGCCGAGTTGCGAGAGCTTGTACAATAATACACTTCTGTTTACCAGGTCAAAAGCCGCTTTAAAATGCACAAAGAAAGTGTAAACTTTTTTATTTCTAGCCTGAAAAGCTTAATTATAGATGTAAGCGAGAAAATGTCATCCACTGTCGAATAATTCCGTGAGTATGCTGTTTTCATTAACCCACCTTTCAAGTCTGGCCATAAGTATACCGCAAAATATTTTTTTTTTTATATAATTTGCACGTGTTAAAGGGGATATGAATACCCTTATACTAATTTTTAGAGCACGTACGTTTTGTGGAAAGGGGAAGAGACATAGAGAAAGACAGAGTGGTGTAGTTTGAAACTCAGGTGGTATTAAGTTTCTGTAAACTCCAAGGGTGGCTGTCCAGATAACTGGGAGTATTTTGTTTGTTTTCGCTATTATTGTCGTTGCTTATGATTCACAGTATTTTTTTTCCGTCCTCCTGATGTCATCGTCACGATCAAGTTGCATTTTAGCCATATGACCACCCTACTGCCAGTGTTATGCCTTCACAGTAGAGTTGACTTAGCTTTCGCAAGTGATCAACTTTTTTATTTATTCCATGCGAAATAAATAGATGATTTTTGACATCAGGATTCGAACCGTGAATCAACAGCATGACGGTGATGTTACCACTACACCATGGCTATAGTATTCCTCTGTAGTTTTTAACGTTTTCCAGTGTGTCTTTTTTGTGTACAGGGAATATTATAGACTTTTTAAAAGATGTTGGAACATCGGTACTTGAGAGGATTTTATTATAAAGTGACTTCAGTTTATTTATGAGAGCTATAGGTGCATTTTTGAAGAACTTTTCCATTCTTAGCTTTAAGGAGAACAGCTTCTATTTCCAAGGAAGTTATTTCAGTATCCAGCGTGTCGCTAGTAGCTAATGGCTCAGAAGAACATGTTAAAAGCATACAAATACAATATACAGATTGACTATGTACTCGTATGAATAAGTATGTCAAAAATAGTATTGGTCTCAGATGAATTAATTACTAGATGAGGCTCTCATTTTAAACTTTCAAAATATCATTCATGTTCTGTGTCGCTCACTTCACTCTCTGCAAGGTAGTGCAAGTTATTATTTTATACCAAAGGTTATTGGGTCATGAGGAGTTTCAATGCTTTCAGGACGGTCCCACATGTGAAACTTTTTACAGGAAAACATTGTTATGCAAATATATTGCAAAACATCACACGAAAAGAGTAGGCATCAATCAATTTATAATCGCTCCCCCTAGGCATTTCCACTTAACTCTGTCATTAGTTCCTTTTAAAAAAAAAATTAACAAGTTCAAATATCGATTATATCGTACACTATAATTTCCATAACAACAAAAAGAAATATCTACCAAATCAATGTCCAAACCTGTTAACAACTTAAACAACCTGCAGGTAACTTCAAAAACTCCATTCGTGATACTCGTATCTGAAATCATTGTGATGTCTGCAAAAACCAGCATAAAAGCAAAAAAAATCCTTTCAACTAACACATGAACTCACATTTGCATGCAAATTACGATGCAGAACCTGCTACCATACAGCAGTGAATAGGACAACTTTTTTTTTTATTGTTTCATCTAAAAATAATGGGGACCTGCTGTTGCTGACTACTATGGAATTTATTGCATGCGTAAACTTTTCGTTAATCCTCGTTTTATGCCACTTTTAAAAGGATATTTTGTATTTTGGTTTGGATTTTTATTGTTAAATCTTTCATCTCCGTTGATTTAGAACAATGGCAGAAACTTTCTGCTTTCATTTTGAATGCTATGGGGTAGAATAAATTTAGCTTTGCAGAGAAAAAAGTTTTGCATTAGTTAGGTAACACTGGTTAACATGATTGGTTTATCTATATTTTTTTGTGTGGGCGAGTATGCTACCTTAGTGGGAATTCATAGAAAAATAATAATTTACACAAATCGCTAAGGATAGTTGTGGATTGTATTAAGTTATCGTCATTTATTTTGTACTCGTATGTAAAAAAATGTACCCTGTCGAGTCATACTCGTAGATACTGGTACATGGCTAAACGCGTCCGTTATAAAATTGATATTTATCGCATCCAATTTAATGTTTCCACATACGAGTAAGTTGTCTACAGACATGGGGTGGGGCGACATCTAAAATCGGATTATTGTGGGCTTCACAGTGCAGAATGGAAAGGGGCGGTATCTTTCGGACGTGTGACCACTTGGAATCACAAGTAATTTTGACACACTGACCATTTGCTCACAGTCCAAGCTCTACCACGCTGGTATACGGAAAATATTATTGTGGGAAGAGGAAGAAGAATGTTTATTGTTGTAGAATCTACAGTGTATGCCTAATCGTCAAAAGAAGTGTCAGGATTCATTCCGAGAGTCGAACGAGGCCGTCATTTCACATTAGTCATGGTTTGGTGGTGGTCTACTATGACGGCGTTACCGACCTTCATTTCTGCGAAAAAGAAGTCAAAACGCCTGCAAAAGTTTACCAAACAGATGTTCTAGAAAGCGTTGTGAAGACTCTTAATCAAGTATTGTTTTCAAACAACCAATGGACTTTTCTTACTGCGTGCACTCATCCGTGCAGTGGACAACATTCCTGTGCATGAGATACATGCTGTGATAGATGAGTGGCTAGAGGCCTGTGTGAAAGCCAATGTTTTCGGCTCCAGGCCTATATATAAATGAAACACAATTTTTTTTTTTTTTATTTTAGTGATGGATTCTTTGGTTTATAACAATTATGCATGGAATATTATATCGGGTAAGTGGCCACCTCCAGCAGTGGTTCAGATACGTGGTCTTTCAACCATAATGCTTAACATTATGGCATATTTCGGGTGTTATTTAACCAATTTCTTGAATAATGTTTTCCTTTAGCAGCGGGGTTCTGGTTGGCTGGTTGCCGTAGACCCCCAAAGGTATTTATCGGTGCTGGTCAAATCAGCGGAAGAGGAAGCTAATCGATATTACCTCTATCTGACATTATGCCGCCGGGAAAAATGTTTCTTATTTTTGTATTGAAAAAAAATGGCCTAATGCTTCCGCCGGTTAAAATGGCGCACCATATAGTAATTCTACGAAGCTGTGAAAGTTAGCTAATAAAATAAATAAATATTATGGCGTCAACAGCCGGCGCAGGGCTTCTCACAGCCGCATGAATGGATCCGAGAGAAACTTCTCAATCACAATTTTACTCTCAGATGTTTTTTTTTTTGGTTTTCTGGGATTCGAACCTTGAATCTCCAGCTCAGTGATCGCGCACTTAATCACTGAGCCACGGCGTCCAATAACCGATATTTTGTTTATTAACAAAGCCAGATAAATTAAAATGAGATTTGTCACTCATGATGATTTTTTTCTCAAAAATTGAGGTCGTAAATTTCGAGCCATTTTCCATTAGTTGAGTCAATTGAATTTTCACCGGGTACAAATGCTAATCTTTTTTTAATTATTCTAAACAAACTTGACGGAAATATTACAAATTTTTATGCAAGGCATGCGACTGCCTGCACTTTCATCAAAATTGTCTCTTACTGCATCAATATTTTGTGCTCTACGTAGGCTACGAACTCGGTCGGACTTTACTTAGCACTTTACTTGGCAGTGTATACTGCATTTCAAAGTTATTCATTATACGATTCATTTACTGGGCATATAATATAAACCAAAAAATTATCCAAATTTCTTCGCGTTTTCACAATTGAACGATTATTTAGATGAAATGTTTTAATAGCTTTAACACGTTGTTGAGGCTTTAGAAGATTCATAACACATTGTTATCGACTGCTCTTCACGACCATCAAATGCGAACTGACAAATGCCAACCAAACCAAAATGGCGGCCAAACAATATTGACCTGGAACGTAAAAAACACCCTGTGATATAGGTACTCGTAGACTCGTAATAGAGAATCTCAGAAAAGTGGGTCTATTAATTATGTCTGTCTGTACGTAAGACTGCAGCCTAAACGGCTGGGTGGATTTTCTTCAAACTTCGTATCTGGAGTCTGTGGATTCACAATTCGAGTCGAAATTGAAATTTTCTTTCTAACCTCACTACTACCATTAGTAAAGCCGATTTAGGAAAAAATCGATTTTCTCGAAAATGACTAACAATGTTGTTCAAATTTAATATATGAGATACAGTGGACATGTCAACAGACGGCGTATCAGGTTATTGTCAAAAAATGAGTATAACGGTATGACTACTTCACGAATATACAAGATCCGGTGTTATATACCGGTCTCATCGGGCAACAATGAGGGTGGGACCCTGACAGGTTGTGAGTTTGTATCAACTGGTAAACCAACATATTGGCCTACAGATATAAAGAAAACACCTGACCTCATTGATTTTTTCATAACGAAACAAATATCTAGAAGCTTACTACAAATAGAGGAAGGAACAGATTTGAGCTCCGACCACTCTCCAATCTATATGAGTCTAAGTGAAAATCTAATTATGAAATCTGAATTATTTTAAAGAGCTGCTTGAAGAATCCTCACAAAGAACTGCTAAACACGTATTAGCTTGAAGAAGAAGTACTCGTCTTTACTCAACAGATACAAAGATCAGCTTGGAAAAGTACTCCTCTAACAAAAAAGAAAGAAATTGGTATTAGATATCCAAAACAAATTTTAAACTTAATATCGCAAAAAAGAAAGATTCGAAAGAAGTGGAAGCAAACAAAGTATCCCTTATACAAATCGCAACTTAACCAACTCACTGAATAAGCAACCAAATAAGAGAGCTAACAAATCAAAGTATTAGCCAATACCTAAACGGGTTAACTGCAGATAAAATGACTGAGTATTCATTGTGGAAATAAACAAAGTACCTTATACGTTCTAAACGGCATAATCCACCTATTAAAATCGCTAATAGTACATGGGCTAAAAACAATTTAGAAAAGGCAGAGTTATTTGCCGAGCACATGACAAAAGTATTTCAGCCTAATGAAAGCCCAAATGAAGAAAATTGTCCAACAGGAGTACACAGAAGTGTTGAAATCCATCCAGTCACACAAAATGAAAATGAAGTTATTATTCGCCAAGAACTACAACGAAAAAATCCCCTGGTTATGATCTGATCACTGTGGAGTTGATGCAACAGTTACCCCAAAGAACCATGCTCAAGCTAACAGCGATAATGGACGCCTGTTAGAGACTCAAACATGTTCCTTGCTATTGGAAAGTTGCTAAAATAATTATGATTCCAAAGCCAGGAATGGATCCACGTGAAGTATCTTCTTATAGACCCATTTCTTTGCTACCCATCATGTCGAAAATATTTGAAAAGATTTTCATCAAGAGGCTAAGCCCGATTGAGAAAGCTATGGAAGATAAAATGGTATGCTCAGCCATATTCTTAGACGTTGCTCAAGCGTTCGATAAAGTATGGCATACAGGTTTGCTATACAAAATAAGGTTACTCCTCCCCAAAGAATATACGACTCTACTGGAGTCATATCTCTCGAAAAGATACTTTTGTATCAAGCAAGAAGATGCTTATTCATGCCTTAAAGAAATTGAAGCTGGAGTACCGCAAGGAAGTATATTAGGTCTAATATTATATCTACTCTTTACGAGTGACCTACCAGTCTCTGCAAGCAGTACCATAGCAACATTCGCCGATGACACAGTAATACTTGCAATAGAGAAAAGTGAAGTAGAGTCAACCAGAATCCTTCAAAATGCTGTAGATACTTTAGTCAACTGGACCAAGAAGTGGCGCATAAATCTCAACAGCACTAAATCAGTACACGTCAATTTCACAAATAAAAAAAGATTCAACGGCTTCCTAATACAATCTCTGGAATGCAAATCCCTTACTGCAACACAGCCAAGTATCTAGGAATGACCCTAGATGCCAAACTTAATTGGAAAGAGCAAGTAAAAAAGAAAAGAGAAGAACTGAACATTAAATTGAGAAAAATGTTCCGGATTATTGGTAGAAGATCACCCTTATCTATACATAATAAACTGTTATTGTATAAACAAATACTAAGACCCATATGGACATACGGAATTCAATTATGGGGATGTACGACTCAAAATAATATCGATATAATTCAACGTTTTCAAAATAAAGTATTGAGATGCATAGTAAATGCGCCATGGTATATTAGGAACGTAGACCTTCATCGCTATCTTAAACTGAAGACTGTAGCAGATTATGCAGGAGTCCATGACCAAAGGCTGAGACAACACATGAACCCAGAAGCAGTGAAACTCACCGATACAAGCGGACTTACTAGAACACTGAAGCGTGTCAAACCACATGACCTAATTGTCGGCAACTAAAAAGATTATATGTTTTCAAATTTTGCATATATTGAAATACTATGTTTTAAAATGTATATATGTATCAAATATGAACTGCTCGTTAGTGTAAAATAGGTGTAGTATTATAAAATGGGAACATTTTTATAAAGTTTCAATAAAAAAAAAAAAAATATTTTGAAATAATTTATTTTATTTTCAATTTATTTGTTGTTTTTTTTTAAGTTAAACTACTCTCAAAAACCAAAAACTTCTCCATTTTTACTTCCACAACATAAAATTCACTATTTCTCATTATTATTGTTGGGAACTGTGAACTATTCACTTCAAAAAATGTGCACCATCTGTTACTTAACTCAGAATGATGGTAGTTTCCTAAATATTGTACCAAACTATGTATGTCAGATTTGTTGTATTCGTTTTACAATGAAAAGAAAGTTTTTAACAAAAAGTTGAATAACTCGTATTTACTGAATATAAACCGTTTTGTCACAACCAGTGTCCTCCTATCTTCTAGTTGATTTGCTTGACCAATCCTCCAATGGGTCATTTAAATCTACGTCAAGGAATTTATCGAACTAGTTTGGGTTCAAATATCGAAAATTGTTCTCTAAATCATTTCTTAAAGGCTTCTAGACTATTAAGTGTGCGACTACTGGACTATTTGATAATGGTATGTACATATGTACGTCTGGCTAACATTATTTCCGGACTTCCTTGTTAACTACGAGTAGTTACATTTTGTTCATGTGTGTGCAATTGCAAACGAACATCATGTGGAAGTATGTGCAACACAATTTTCTGTTTTATGTTTGATGTGATAATTAGGTTGTGTAAGAGAAGGAAAAACTTCCTAAAAAATACTGTTACCTATCGGTGGGAAAACATTTTTGCTTACAGGATTCAACATGTGTAATTAATTACGTAGGTATACAGGGTATTTCAATTGAAGTATTACATAGAAAATTGCAATTATGCATCTCTGAAAATACTGAATATTTTTGGTAAAATTTTTTTTTTTTAAATATCGGTAAAAAATTGAAAAATACAAATCACTCAATTTTCAATATGACCACCTTAGGATCACAGTGTCCAAATTGTGGACGAAAATATTGCATGAGTCTCGAATGATACTGCGGAATTTTTTTTTATTTGCGGACTACTGCACTCTTCAAAGTATCAACGATTTCGTATTTTTTGTTCTCTCCAAAATGTCTCATATGGCGAAGTCCATCGGATTGAAGACGGGCGAGGACGAAGGCCAATCTGCCGTCAAAATGAGGTCAGGAACGTTTGTTTTATGACAGGGTGCTACTGGAAAATCCAGCGGCCTTTTTTCTTAAATGTGTGACTGTCCTCATGGACAACACAACCTTTCAATACAACTTCTTAATAAACTTCGGCGTTAATTTTCACTCCCGCCGGTCGGCACAAAAATGACGGAGTGCATCCACTCTCTGTTATTCTGGCCCAAACTATTACGGAAGCTGCTTTTTGATGACGAAATGCTCACAATTATTTCAGTTGCATAGCAGAGCGTTCAACCAACCAAACTCTCTCATTTTGTTTGTTTACGAATTGCTGCACAGTGAACACCCTCTCATAAGTGAATACGCAATTTTTCAAGGCGGCCGGCGCTAATAAGCCGCTACTTTAACGCCTTCAATTTTTTTGGAGCCGCATTGCTTTCTAAGAAACTGTAAGGTCTTAAACCTTTTGTAATTTGAAAGTCTTGTATATCAGCTTATTTAGTAGATACGCTAACCTCTTTTGCCATTGCGTTTCCGCTGCGACGTGGATTTCGCACCAATTTGCTTCTCACCTTCTTGATGTTCTCAGCTGATGTTATAGTTGGTCGACAGCCACCACCACATTTTTTATTTACTGTACTGATGGCCTGATATCGTTTTATGGTCCACTAGACAAAGACGAAGTCGATTTCTTTCCCAAATAAAGTGCGATCACGTTTCGGTTACAAGTTCATAGCGTCAATTGGTTTTGTGCATTTCTCCAGTTTGACAGACAGACAATTGAATGACAAATAAACGCTGAAGAGCGTTTGATATTTCGATTTGACGTTCCAAAGACACATCAGTCTGAAGTTAGTTACACTTCCTTCGAAATACCCTGTAATACTCGTATAAAATATGATTTATATATTGTTAGCAAAATTTATATTTGAGTATTATTAATTATAGTACACAACCCAATTTAAATTTGTTGTATTAACTGGTTTGTATCTTTTTTATTATGCCAGCTTAGAAACTACAGTAATGTATAAAGGAAATAAAATTCCATCCTTTACTAAACCACATACTCGTAAATAAAAAAAAAAAATCATTATGACTGCCATTTTTTTAAATAAAATAGATTTCGGTTTCGATTAGGTAACATGAAATTGAAATAAATTATTTCACCATAAATTATTGCCGACAGTGATCCCTCATTAAGGTGACTATCCCTCATGGATACATGTTACATGCGTATACCACGCCTTCGCAATGGATGCGATGCAAATATGTACCTGAAAGTGTTTGTATGTGCAAAAAAGAGGATAATAGAATGTAAAATTGACACGTTCAATCAAACTTTTAAGAGACAACGCAAACAGGTTTTTTCCATTAAACAATTCCTTAGAGAATATTCGTTCGCGAAAATTTACCTTTTTCGCATCAAAGCCTAATGCGTTCTTTATTCGATCGGCAAAGAAAAAAAAACCTCTGGGAAAATAAAAACAAATTTGAATGTGCTACAGTTAGTGTCTGTGGATGTAGTCTTATAATATGTAAAAAAGGAAAGAAAAAAAGTACAAAATTAGTTCATGTTGAACATTTTATTGCTAAGCAGGTGTAACACTTGATATCGATAATTTGTAAGTGGGACTCTTTACGAGTACATGCCACAATAAAATGAGAAACTAAATTCCATTTTTAAGGCGCCAACCATCCCATCTCCATGGTTTTAAACAGAGAGAACAAGAGAGCAATAGATTTGTTGGAATTTGTATAATCCTTCATTCCTAGCCCTTTCACATTCGCTCAATATGCGCTAGAGACTGCATTAGGCGCAAACCTTGTAGATCCAATACTAACATCCTATCTGACAGTCATGCGGCTATTAAAGCCCTACACTCCTTCTATTTTATGTCTAAGCTGACCTGGATTTGCCTAAATACCTTAAAGCAGCTAGCTGCTCATAATAACATCAAAAACATTTGAGTTCCTGGCCACGGAGGTATAGATGGTAATGAAAGCGCGGATGAACTTGCAAGACACAGCTTAGCACTACCATTCACAGGATCATTACTTTTCTGTGGGTTACCTGTCGGCCACCTAAAAGTGGAACTGAACTCTTGGGAAAACTAGTATAAATATCTAAATGGAACGAAACACAGAGTCTTCGGCAGGTCAATAAATTAATTGATTTTTCAAAACATGACAGGGAGCGGAATCATCATGGAATATGGGATCTGGGATGTAGAGCAGCATTACTCCTCTATTGTAGGAACAACACCATCAGCAATGATTTCTTTGTATTTCGCTGCATTTACGGAACCCCCCAAAAGCAAAATACGGCCAAGAATTTGTCATGCATCCCCAAACCATAACATATGGTGAATGCTTAACGATGGAAAGCATTTCTTCTAAATATCGCTACTTAGCTCTCTTCGCACTGGCTGCTTTCCGTAGGTTTAATCAAATTAAATTTGGATTTGTCAGAAAATATGATCCTTTTCCAATCGTTGGCGGTTCATTCCCGGTGCTGTTTGGACTACATCAATCTTCTTTTTTTTTTGCAGGTCTACAAGCTTGACGACCTACTTCATTTAGCCGGCGTTAAATACTCCACGTACCGATGATAACAGAAAATCTTTCGTTCAAGTCTTTTCTCAATTCTTTGGCAGTTGCCAAACGGTTTTTCAGAGACATGTGCTCCAAAATCCGATCTTGCCGTGTTGTATTTTTTTTTGGATCTTCTACTCCCAGGTTGCCTCTCCTTAATTTCTTTAAAAGCCATCTCATAGTGCTTTTGTGGTATCCCACAACATCTGCGATTCACCTATTTGTAAAATGTTCGCCATGAAGAGCGAGAATAGATAAAGGATCTGCTTAACACGAAACCACCATAAGATTCCAAAACTGTTCACAAAACACTTTGTCGTGGTCTAGATCACTCATGCGTTATCGACTTGAGTGTTTTTTTCTTTTATACATCAAAAAGAATAATATATCGCAGAAAAACTGCAATCGTACCTACAGATATATGTATGTGTTAAAAATATGAGAGGAACGCTCCTTGAAGACATAAAATTATAAAATGTAAACGGGTGTAATTAAATTCACCTGAGACAACTATTGTTTTCATGAAAATATTTACTCTGCAGATCTGGATTGATGCTGGTATTTCTGGTAAGTATGCACATATACTATTCATATTTGAACTCCAAGAGTGGGTCCCCACATTCTGAATATCTGATTGTTTGTCTATCTATCAGCAAGTAGCAAGTGTAGCCAAAACGGCTGATTGAATTTCCTGCAAATTTATTTTATGAGATCTGTGAGGATACAGTGTCAAGGTGAAGCAGAAAATTTAATTTAAATTTAAATAAATCCGTACTCATTCTAATGATGACATCATTCTCACTAGAAAATTTTCGACAGAGAAAGACCTTATCATCCACTTTCTACTCGTATATTTGCTTAAGGGTTGTTTTGCATATGATAGGATATCGTAGATCATTTCCGAAGGCAGCTCTTCAGTGTCAACGTTTTGCATTGTATTTTTTTTTTTCCTGTGCGATGGGTAGGTTTTGCAATTTGTTCAGTCACTAATATGTTTTGTGTTTTTGACGTGGGAGCATGTGCTAGGTTATATTCGAGTCTGCCAACGCAAATGAGCTGAAAAAATAGCAGCTGATGCATGTATGTATATAAACGTACGACGAGAAGTTTTTTGTTTTATCATACGAAATAAATATATACCTACATAGGGGGAAAGACCAGCCGATAAGCAAGAGTTAGTGTATTTTTTTGTAGTTAAATCCAATGCTTTATTTGCATACCATTTTTTAAATGCGAATAGAACACTATTTTCAAATTTAAAAATAAAGCTTTATAATTGGATTGATTTATTCAATCATCTACATATGGCTTCAGAGTGAAAACGCATATTTTATCGAATTTCGCGTAATATTTACTGCATCGACCGAAATGGATTCAAACAATTCATCCGGATTTTTGTTAAAATATAGTGTGGTATATAAGCTCTTTTCACAGACATTTTTAGGACGTATAATAAGAGTAATTGCAGGAATAGAATTGTAAAAATTATTTACAATTATTTATTTTTATGTGTACATAGGGACTAACAAAAGTTCGCTTAGTTGGTTTCAATTTAGTAGTTTTTGGAAAATGCTTTTCTATAGCTTATTTAATTATAATATTTATTTCCAAATTTCAGAACAATAGGTAAAAATGGAGACGAGAAAGAGAAAAATTACTGACGTAAGCTGGGTTGAAGTTCGAAGTTTGAAGAAATTCGTTTTGCGATTCTCTTCGGATTTCGACGTCAACTCACGCCAGTCAAAATTCTGCACGAATACCAAAATGCGTACGGAATACACCATCTCTTACTACTATTTCAAAGTAGTTTCGAAGATTCCAGAATGGCCATTTTTCTGTGGCCAACGAATCTCGTGAAGTTAGGCCCAAATCCTCGACTGACGATACAAATGTGGCCCTGGTGAAGGCTAAAATTGACGAAGATGCTAGGATGACACAGGAGATGTTAGCGGATGAACTAGGCTCGAATACCATGGCTATGTCACGAATTTTAAATTACTCGTATCACCTCGTTTCACACGTCAGCTCGACGTGTTCCAAAAATTTTGAATGGAAAGCAAAAAGAGGCTCGTGTTCGTTTTGCTCAATATTTCTTGGATAAGTTTGAAAATGGAGAGTCTAGCTGCTTCAATAAGATTGTTACAGGTGATGAATCTTGGTTTTATAAGTACGACCCGGAAACCAAACAGCAGTCATTGGTATGGAGCCCAGAAGGTGCAAATCCTCCAATAAAGACCAAACAGCAAAAGTCAGCAAAAGTTATGATGTCGATGTACTTCAGGCGAAAATGGTCGCCGTCATCCCACTTAAAACTGGTTAGATGGTCACTGCTAATTGGTATAGTGAAACTTGCTTACCACAAGTTTTCCAAAATTTGGTAGGACAGCGACAAAAAGAGGAGCTGCGCCGCTACTTTTTGCACCACGACAATGCGCATTAGACAATCTGGGAGGTATATTTATTAAACTATATAAAATATATTTTAAACTGTTTAATTCCATACTCATGTCAGGTGTATTTCCTAACAAATGGAAACGTGTTAAAGTTATCCCTGTTCCCAAAACCTGGTACTAGATCAACATCTAAGTGTAGGCCCACTGCCATTTCTTACTTTCCTCTCGAATGTTTTTGAACGCCTTATGGATGAACAAATGCAACAATTTTTTAGATAATGACGATGTGTTTATTGTACGTCAAACAGTTTCCGAGCCTATTGATATGGTTGGGCCAGAAAATCCTTAAAATGTACCTGTTAACAAACGTTTGCAGCTTTTTTGTGATAGTAATGGTCAGTCTCTACGTGCTACATCCATATAACAGCACTGATACAACGTTGGAGTGAAACAGTCATAGCTTGGTATTCAAACTAATTGCATTGCTTCGCCATATTTTGAACAACATCCCGAACGCAGACTTTGCTTTAGCGGTCCTGTATCCAGTTCGGTTACACCATCAGTCGAGACAATACTCCCAAGATTCTGTCAAATCCTCTACTCTCTATACCGGTTGTCCAGCAAAGCATATTTGAGCCGATTAGTTTGTTCAAAAGGCTTATTATTTTAGTTTTTGCCGTATTTGCCGACGAAGCCTGCCTCCCTCTCCACATCTGCTGTCATTTGGCAGAGGTCTATAATTCTTTAAGAGAATAAGCACACATCATCACCGCAGTGAGGATGTTTCAGTTAGGATGTAAGAGTCCATCGAATACCTCCGTTTCCCATCGATAAAGCTGCACGAAGCACATCGCTAATCACCAATAGGAATAGTTAAAATTCAGCCTTGACTTACCCCACTTTGGATCTTGAATTCCTCAGACAACCTTCCGCTGTTCAGAATGTGACATTTGGCTTTGATAATAGCAATTAATTTATGGGGAATACTTATCGTCCAAACAAAGTCTCTGTTGACACTATCGAAGGCCTTCTCAATATCGATTAACAGCGCGTAAAGTGGAGATCTATGATATATTTAACGCACTGCTCGAAGATGAACCGCAGGGTGACGATGTGGTTTAAGTAAAACCTTTGCTGTTATAATGCTACATCAGTTCTTTGTTCATGACAGTCTCTTATTGAACTCCCTAGCCATTACTCTGAGAAAGGCTAATAGTGTGAGTCGCTTCAAGAAATCTCTGTCCAGTTATTTAGCTGGTGCTTAGGTTAGGTTAGGTATAAATGTAAACTTATAATTATACTATTCACTTGATTTTTATTTAGTTTTATATGTTTTGACTTCTTCTTATAAAGGGTCTTTCATTAAGTGCTTCCTTTCTTTAAATTTAAATTAAACAAAGTATGTGAGAGATATCATCGACATTTTTTATTTGTTTGAAAGGCCTATCGATGCCATTATGTATGGAATATAACATCATTCAAATGTCTGCCGCGGCTTCTCTGGGTGGCGCGCAACCTAAACGTCCAATTTACCATGACTCTGACGCATAAATCAGGCTGAATTTGACCGATGTCATGGGTTATGTTGGCTTTGAGGGCCGCTGTGGTTTGTGGCTTATTCGCATAGATCTGCGACTTCAGATAACTCCAGAAAAAAAAGTCTAACGGGGTCAAATCGCACGATCTCGGTGGCCAGTTCACATCGCCTCCACGTGAGATGACCATGCCCTCGAAACTCTCGTGCACAATTTCCAATGAGGCGTGAGCTGTGTGGCACGTAGCGCCGTCCTGTTGAAAGTGGTTTGTCGTTGATATCCATATGATCCAAGTCAGGCCAAAAGAAATTGGTAATCATCGACCTATAGCGCTCGCCGTTGACGGTGAGGCCTGACCAACGTCGTTCTCAAAGAAATGATGACGCCGCCAGCCCAAAATCCACACCAAACAGTGACTTTTTCGGAATGCATTGGACGCTCTTGGATCTCATGTGGATTGTTGTCGTCCCAAATTCGACAATTTTGTTTGTTGAGGTACCTATTCATCCAGAAATGGGCCTCATCGCTGAAGATTTTTTGGATGAAAATTAGGGTCAGTTTCAAACTGCTCCAAAGCCCATTCGGCGAACACACGTCGTTGTTTATGGTCGTTTACCTTCAACTTCTAGATCAGTTGAAGTTTGTACGAGTGCATCCCAAGTCACGACGCAAAATTCGCCAAGTTGTGGTCTGCGAAAGACCGAGTTCTTCTGAGCGACGCGAAATCGACTGCATCGGATTCTCCTGCACACTCTCACGGACAGCGGCTATGTTTTCGGCAGATGCGTTTCGTCGACGTACGGGTGTTGGTTGATCGTTTACTGAACCAGTGGACTCAAATTTATCCACCACACTGCGAAGTTGTTGAACGCTGTATCCATCCATTGTGATTTGGCAAAATAGACTGTATAAATTACAGCCAATTTGATAGATGTAGCTTTAACAATATGGCCGCTATCAACTGTTAAAGTTCGGAAGGTCCTATTGGAAGACCCTGTATTATTGCCTCCTCCTCAATTTAAACATTACTACTTATCTTATGTCTAATTGATAAGTTTGGTGAAATTATTATAACAACCTTTTGTCGTTTGATTAGCGTCCCATGATTTAAAGATATTATATCTTAGGTGCAAGCGATACATTTTTAATAACAAAATTCAGGAGTGGGAATGTAGGTTGCCCAGTGATTTTCTCACAATGGACTGAGTACTGTGCAAGTCAAAGATATTAGGAATCTTATTTATTTTACGAAGAATTCTTGCTAGAGGTTCCTTCTGGAAATAGTCAGTTCGGTGATAGGCAAGGCGGAATACGGGCGCTGATCTTAAATGTAGAAGGTTAGTGTTAAAAAAGATCTGCTAGAGCAGGTGGGAGTAATCAATAGTTCCTGCTAATAACTGATGTACACAAATTATATCAGCGACATTGCGACGTATTTCTAAGGCTAACAATTTTAGTTGATTCTCATGGAGAGATAAGTTATATGGGTTATTTCATCCCAGACCCCATAAGACGAAATAGACGCTGGATGGCTTTAAATCTTAGACCGGACCTGGCTGGCATATAAAGCTCTGATCGATTACAAATATGTGTACTTTTGGCTATCTCGCATAAATAATTCTTCATGTTATTATGCATCAAAATTAATATACCCTACGAGTATGAGTTAAGGTATAACAAGTTTCGAGGAAACTTTTTAGCCCGATATCACTCAAAGAGATTCTCTATAACTTTGTATAGGAAGTGATTGGTTGAGATCCATAAAAGATTATTACATTTCCTTTATCCGTTTAAAATTTCCTCAGTAGACGACCAACAATTTATGCTTCATTTTTCCTGCAGCAGTTCTGTAATCATTTACCAACTCGGGCGTATGAGTGATTTATGTTCATGTTCTCATCATGTCCGACAGTGATTCTCACAAATTCATAAATCCTTTCCAATAAACCATAAAAAAACAAAATTCTAAGATAAATGAGCAAAGCTCAACAGAAGTTAAAATAGATACGAACAAAGTATAGGAAGAACTCAAAACCCAACACAAGACGACAATGTTAAGGAGAAATATTTTGTAATAAATTCGTTAAGGGCACACTTCGTAAAATTATTCTTTTTACAACGCACATGCCCTTAAGTGAAAAAAAAATATGAAAATATTGCAATGCTTATAAAAAAAAAAAAAAAAAAAAAAATCCTGCTTGGGTAGTAGAAGATATGTTTTATGGATACCTATTCGAAGCCAAATGTGTATGCGATCTCACAACCGAATTAAAACAAACAAAGTGTCGGAAAGTGGGAAATTGGCATCGAACCCAAAACTAATAAATGTTACGGTCTTTACGTTGTGCCATTTCAGGTGCAGGTTATTTTTATTATTATTTCGACAGTTAAATCGTTACAAAAAGCAATCGTAAAATCCTTGCGTGGTAAACTCTTCCTATTTTGTCGATATTGTTTGTTTATCTGTGTCACAGAAGTTTTTTATGGCATTGTATAATTTTGATCTCTACGACGAAATTTGAAATTGTTTTCGAATTTTTTTTGTTTCTTTCTCTTGTCATTGAAAAATTATTCTGATTTTATTGAAATAACATTGCTTTCTTCATTTTTGAGGTGAGTGAGACTGTAGTTATGAAGGTTTATATTTTCTGCGCGACCTCTCGTAAAAGATATCTGTATTAGCAATTAAAAACACAAGCCATTAAATCGAACTTTTGTTGAATTCATACAAGATGAATTAAAACTATTTTCAGGAATGCTTGATAGATCTATTCATATAATTTTCATATATTGTATAATGTAGATACATACTAATGACGACAAAGCACATGAATATACATACATGCATACTCAGTAATTTTTCAATTCAGTGAGTGTCAGTCAATAGGCGATTCCTTCCAGAGACCGGCCTCCGAATTTAATAACACACTCAATAAGCACACCCTATGTCAAGGTCTATTAGCACATGAAATAAAGTTCAAGACTGGGTCGTATTTACTTGCTTCATACACTTCAAATTTAGGAAAGCAACAAAATAGTTTCTTTTTAGTAAAATTGCGTTAAAAAGCTAAAAAATTTGCTTGTGCATATGTCAAAAACTTGAATGCCATGTCCTTACGAGTACATGTATCAGAAATAATTTGGATATTAATTTTTAATAAAATCGTCTAAGCCATATCCGAGAAAATGAGAATTGATTACGATCTCAAGCAGTCAGAACTATTCAATTGAAATCGTATCTGACAAATCTTACATATCGTATCGCCTTAAAAAAGAAAATAATATTAACCGGTAAACGGCGTCTTCATCGCCATGGTTTTTGAGATTTTTGTTGAAGAAACTTCATCCAACTTTTTTTTTTAATATTTTTGGACTCCTTGGAAGTTCAGTTCTAATTTTATATGTCGCATGATGGGGTTAACAAATATTTTTTTTACAATTTCGTTTACGGACTGACAGACACCCTGTTGGAACCATTAGTGTTCTGTTGGAACATTAAAAACCGAGTTCACTCTTATTTTTCGGTAGTAAAATGTGCACTTCAACAACTACTGTTCTCTTCGAATTTTATATCCGTACATAGTATCCAAAGTAACATTTACTTTGGATAAAACAGACACCAAGCCCTTGTTGGGTATATAGCAAATCATTGACACTAACAGCTCATGCCAGGGGCTTGGCCAAGCTTCTCACAACCACTAGTTCTGTGCGTAATGTCCCACAAATAGAAAGGGAAGGACCCACAGTTTACTTCCGTTTCCGAAGGGCATAATTGAGAAGCTTTTTAATGACAGATACTTACAAGAGGTCAGCCTGTGAAAAAAACATGTGGCGATTCTGAGACTTGAATTTGGGTCTCCCGTTCAGTGATCCACGTACTTAACCACTAAGCCACGACGTCTGCTATGTGAAAAATTTTAGTATCATTGAATTGAGTAGTTATAAACTAGTTATAAAGGATTTCAAAAAAGTGGGTCTGCCGTTACATTTCAAGGCCAAATCGAAGTTTTCATTTTAACTTCAAAATAAAAGGTACTTTACTGGCTGTTTTTTGTAACAAATCGATTTTTTCGAAAACGGTTTCAACGATTTTGATTGTATTTCTTGTTTTTTAAAAGTACCGTTAATTTTCAGGCCAAAGTGAAAATTCGAATGAAGAAAATCCGTTAAACCGTTTGGTCTGCAGCCCTAGGTAGAGACAGAGGGAGAAACAAACAAAAGTACAAGACCCACTTTTATGAGTTCCTCTATTATTGTTCAAAATATCTAGATCGACAATTTTCACGAAAACAATACTTGCCAGGAGCAAGTACAAAATAACAAGTTTTTGAAATACCTACCCACTTGAACACTTGAACTGCGTAATACTTGTGTAGGTTCAGTGCGACATGACGATATGCTGCCTTAACTTTTTTAATCGCTGAAACTAAATTGGTTGCGCTTGACATCAGGCTCTTCTGTCGAAAATGGGTGCATACGGCGTCGATGAGCCTCTTCTTCAATGGATTAGAAATTACCTTTCAGGGGGTTCAATACAATTTGTTTTGGACGGCTCCAAGTTACAATTCACCATATAAATACTGGTGTTCCCCAAGGCTCTGTTTTGTCTCCGACTCTCTTTCTTATTTTAACAAATGATTTCTAGTCTACAACTTCTAATCCATTCCTTAGCTGATGAGAGTACCCTCAGTTTTTTATATTCGTTCCCTAACTTACGTGCTTGCTCTTTGACCGTAGATAAAGAACGGCAACGTAAGTTAAACACATTAAATTCCGTCCTGGACAGCATAATCAAATCAACCAACCGAGTGGAATTTAATGCTTCCAAAATGCAAAGCTGTCTTCTGTCTCTCCAAAACCGAAAGACTTGCTATTCTTGGTATGTGTATTAATAACCATCTTTGACGGAATGATCACATATTCGAAGTCATTAAAACTGCTGCAAAATGTCTAGGATGCCTTAGGCGGTGCAAGATATATTTTACTCCGTCTGATGTGGCCTCAATTTATAAGGCATTCATCCACCCAAAGCTGGAATATAACGCACATATCTGATCTAGTGCACCCAAGACCGTTCTGCGCATAACAAGACAGGGCACAGAATCCCTCGTTAAAACTTATAGGTGATAGAGACATTGTGAACTTCATACATTCACTTGAACACCGTAGAAATGTCTCGTGCCTTTCCCTATTTTATCGCTTAAAAAAAAAAAAAAATACTCCTGCAAAATAGCCAGTTGCATTCCTCCCCTTCACCCGCAATACGCATCATGCTTCGAATGCACATCAGTTCACCCTTAAGCTCAATTTAGGATATACTGTCAAATATTGGGTTTCGATTGTAAGCCGAATGACACGAATGTGAATCACTACAACCTTCGTGCACAGGTTTCTCTTCTGTTCCTCTTCCCTCTTAGGTTTAGAATGAAAATTCCAATATGAAGCTTTAAGAAAACCTGTCCTAGTCGTGCGTACAGACAGACAAAGAGACAGAATTGAGGGACCCACTTTATATATTTTCTCTTTGAACAAAATCTCGAGATAGAAATGTTTCAGGAAACCAATACTTGTCAAGTGAAAGCGTAACATGTAGCAGTGATTAAGTTTTGTTTCTTTCCTTGATCTGTGACGTTATATTCTTTTATGTTCATACATACGAGTACGTATCTTCCGTAGATGGTTGGCTACGATACGTGATTTCAACCATTTCAACCATCCCCGATATTTTTTTGAAAGGTACTCTCGCAGATATGACGGTTCCTGCGTTGAAACTCATTTCAAAACTTTTGTAAGTTGGCTATGCTTAACTTTGTTTCAGCACTACCTACTCAAACTTTTATATTTACAAATTCCTCATTGCAAGTATAAACGGCAGATGGGTTATACGTAGGATTAAATCAGGGAATTTATTAAAAACAAATTTAAACCAGACAAAATTTAAATTTTAAGAATGTGCTATAAATATGTAAATAAATATAAATATTTTGCCGCTAAGAGCTTGTCGCTGCCTCCCGTGTTATATATTTCACACGAATGGAAGGGCGTACGCCTACAGTTCATTGAATATTCCGAAGGACATTATTGGGGGGCTTTTTGGTGACAGTTTTACTCCCGGATGTTTGTCAAACGTTAAAATTATAAACATTATTATTCTACTTTTCAATATTACATTATCGATAGCGCTACTCACCGAACTGCTTAAATTATGCACTAAAAATAATAAAAATTAGTGAAGCTAAATAAATAATAGCAGATATATAATATTAACGTATTCATGGGGAATTCTGCGAAAGCCGAGCTGCAGGCTATCGGATGGATCCACGGGTTGTGGATGGTGGACATTAGATATAAAGATTAGCTATAAATAAGTATTTATTTACAAACACTTGTAAACAGTCCCGTATAAGCGTGAATATTAGATAGATGTGGAGGAATTTGAGTTTGACTTTGTGATTTCCTAAGAAAAACCGCACACACTTAGGTTCAACATCGAAAATGGGCAGTTGGGAACATCGTTCGTTTCTCCAGGTTAGGAGCGGCTGATATTACTCGCCAGAATGCAGTGCAAGCAGCGTGTGTTTAATCTTGCAAAATGTATCCTTTTCTCTCTAGCCTTTAATGCTCTTCTATACCCTTTTCTCCCTCCCCATCACTGGCTTAATGAACTTTAAGTGATGTAGAAAATTTTAAAAAAAATCTAGGTATCATACTAGTATATCTTGTCTATTTAATGCGTGAGGGCATAATTTCTATAACTCCTGTGTCAGAAATGTACACACTAAAAAGTCAAACACTTGAAAGTTGGCCATCTAATCTTGTGTTAATGAAGGAACAATTAAATATTTTGATACCATTAGGCAGCCAGTATTTTACTTTATATTTATAGGAAGCGTATACCTTTTTGTGTAATATATTAGGGAGATAACGCTTACACAACTTAAGATTCACCACGGCCTATTATTACAAAAACTTCATTACGACTGAAATTAAATTTCTTGAAATGGTCGTACTTATCTAATCGAAAACAAGTTATTCAGTTCGATGGTTTTCAATCATTGAGGTCGAGTCAGATATTCCACAAGGTAGTCATTTGGGACCGATTTTGTCGCCTGTGGTTTTTAATTATAAGTTTTTAAATGAACGACTAAAAAGTCAGTGAGGTCAAAGATCTCGGTGTTACGAGTATCTTTGATTCCAAATAAATTTTGTCTGTGCACATCGATTTTATTATATCGAAAGCGAAATCTTAAGAAGTCTTACAAGTAGAAACGATCTCTTCTATGTTCCCACTCTTAGAAGAAATTATGGCATGAATTATCCAATAAATTTATTTAATTCTTAAGTTGAGCAATTATTAACTAGTCTACCTTAAGTAAATATTTTTGTTTGTAATCGACAGATTGTAGAAGAATAAATAAATACAATGCATAAATACAATACAACTTAAGCAAGAAATTCGCATGAAAACGAGTATTTATATACATATATACTTCATGTTTAAAATACACCAGTATTTCATGCTGTAATTCCCGTACATCTACGTTGATTTTACTGTAGATCCGATAATAAATAAATATACAAATAAAGAAAATAAATGGTTATTAATTTTTAGGTTGGGATTTCACACCCCTGGTATATGGCATTTGTTAAATCTATCTGTCATCCATAGTGACATGCAGTTATTGCCATTTTACAATATGGATCGTTTAACCACTGCACTATGCATTAAAATTGTTGCATCTTACTTCCAATAATAACAGTTCTGTAATATCTGTGTATCTGTAAGTTGATGCCGATTTTTTGAACAAAATCTTCTTCAGCTCCGTAAGCAAATAAAATTGCTGAATTTGGGGTTCTGAATTCACATTTGGGATCGTTGAGAGGCCATTGCATCCACCACGGGTGACAGTTTGGTGAGCGCTGTTGACTGGCGTCGTGATCGGGCCGTATTTTTTTTGAAAACGACGAAGGCGTCACTGTTACGATCAATTCTGTGCGCTATGGTCAAATTAACTATTTTTGACATGAGCTTGAAGACATTGATGTGAGTGACAATAGGACGGGGCTATGTGGCAGACAACACAGGCCAATTAGGAACTATTGCACGAAAAGTTCCCCGGAAATCTTTACTACTTTTTATTTATTTATTAAATCCTAAAGGACAAAATGAATAACCTTTTACAACGTTTTTTTGAGATGCCTTCTTAACCGCTTGAATTATATTTTATTCCTTCTATTCATGCGAGATGGTAAATTTGCAGTTCTGAAGTATCAATAATTGAAGGAAGTGTTTAATTAATTTTGTCGTCTTTTGGTGCAAAAGGGAATCAGCTCCAAACTTCTTATACTCACCAAACTTTCATTGACAGGATTATGAGCTTAAAATTTACTCAGTTCTACATATGTCTAAACATGTCAATTTTTGGATAAGGTATGATTTTATTATTTTATTTTTTTGGCATCCGCAAAAGGGAGATTTTTCAAAACATTTTGTTTTTTTATTTCCCAAAAGTTTGTGAATTGGGAGCTGCCTCTTCTTGTTGTAATGTCCTTCATTTCACTATATATATAGTTGCGGGTATTACTTTCCCTACGTTTTGACTGATATTTTGTTGTTTAAATTTCTTTGCTCTTTTAGAATGTGGTAAAAGTACAACCATTTGTATCAAGAGTGCAGATAGAATAAAAGGGGGATCAAAAGAGAATTCATGCAGAAGAGGTTATCCTCTAAGTATCTGAGAACAGTCACGTCTATGTATGGTCTTTACGGTTTTCCGACAATACTTTTAACTTTGGATACAAGCACATTTTTCACATCTTCCCCAGTGCCTTTGATTATCGCATTATTTACATAAGAAATCATTGAAAGAAATCTTTAAAGTGTTGAGCTTAATAGAGAAACAGTTATTTTTCAGTTAAATTAAGTTTTATTTTCAACTGAATCACATTTTCAATTCTAAATAGTAGTTATCATCGTGCTCTGCAAAATACTGGTCTACATCTCGTTCGATGAAAATCTCTGTTCCACAAACCAAAATTTGAACTCAGGAAACAGGAAAATGTCCCAAGGGGACAAATCTGTTCAATACAGTGTCTATCAGCTCGAACCGTAATTTATGAATTTTGGCCAGTTGGTGTCAAAAGTGAGCAAGCGCGTCACTCAAAGCACCGAAGGGTTTCTCTGCTTAATTCTAGTGAAATATGATGATTGCGTTCCTTTGATATGCCCACAGCAGCTGTCATCTCTCTAACCTTGATTTGACGGCCATCCAGTATAATAATGTGAATTTTTCGATGTTATCCGTGTTGGTTGCAGTTGTTGACCGACCTGATCAATTATCGTCAACCAATCTGTAATGACCACTTTTAAATTCATCTCTTCAAATTTTCGCGGTGGCAAATAATGGAGCAGAGCCCCCGTAAACAGTGTCCAGCTCGGCTTGCCTTTTAAATGCATTTAATTACGCTACGATATTCGGTATTTATACCAGAATGGAATAAACGGAACACTAATTGAAGCAACACGGTATCTACTTGTTCCGCCTGTTCATCTGTCCATGTGTCTGTCATACGTGTAACCATTTTGATTAGACTTAGAGAGCGAACATTTTGCATAATCGCGGTAGATCAAAAAATCGTAGATAATTTTTTTGTGCGGGGGAAAGGTCTTTTGGGGAACATATTAAAGCTGAACTTCCAATGAATCCAAAAATATAAAAAGATTTTGGGGAAATAATAACAAATCTTCTGACATAACCAGTTCTTGAAAATTATTATAATATATGAGGTGAATGCCCACCATATCTAAGCGTTCAAAGAAAATTTCAACGAAATCCGCTGGGTGGTTTTTGAGTTAATCCTATGAGAAAAATGATTCGAAAGTTTTTTAACCATTTCCTCATATTTTACCTCCACTCTGTTCGATTTGTTTTAACATGTCAGTCTTAGCATGCATGTCAAATGTCACCGATATTCGTTCCAGAGTTCTTGAGTCATGATGATTTAAAGATTTTTGAAATACCGACACCCACATCCCACTCACGCTTGATCCGATGATTTCGATAATCTTTAGACACAATAATCTTAAGTGATTCCTGAATGACCGGTATGATATGAAACGAGGCCCGACTCGCACTGACATACTCGTACACTGATACAGACAACAACTGAGCTTCCAAAATGACTGACATTTTCAATGTGCACAATTGTGGTCCTAGAATAGTTTGTACGAGTTCAATTTGAGCCACCAAATTTTGTTTATTACCTTGTTTACACGAAACAACTCAGAGCACTTTTTTACACCATGTTGAGATGGGTAATAATGGGAACCCTGCACAATTTCTAACATACTTAAACCTTGAAAATTGGTACCAAGGGGTGCAGGTAAAGGAACTAAATGGTTTAAAAAAACATAGAGATGAGTAACTATCTATTTGGAACGAATCGTATGCACCCTATCCCTCATTTTCTAACCCATACATAATAAAATGGGTTTGGCATTGTAGACCATTTGATTCAAATACAATAACATCCTTTTACTCAGAGAATATTCTCGCGATTTTTAAGAGATTTTACCAGATAACTTATTGTTAAAATCTTTCTATAGAAGAAAGTGGGCATGGCTGTCGCCATTTATAACCAAATGTTATGGATTCAGGTGAAATAATTATTCACAATAAGACTCATCACAGTAAATAGCTTTGAGAAAGCAAAATACGGTTTTGTTTTTGACTCAAAATGTTCCCAAAATGTGAGCCTAGCTCTATACACTATGTATAATGTTTTGTTAAGTAAATCTCTTTCAGTTTCTTGTAAATATATTAACAATATTTTCCCAAAAGTTGACATGTTTGTTGGTGGATTTCAAAAATTGCATATTCCTAGCTCAAAATGTATGGCACAAAACATGGCTAAAGCGACATAACTTTCGATGCTGATCACAAATACTTTTTTTCGAATTTTGTCAAATTTGTTGCAATAACTACATATTTTTTAATGAGGATTTGTTTTCTTATGCGGTTTCAATCGTTTCATGATACATTTAGAGTGCTAACATTTTTCAAACGCGGTCACGGGAGCAAAAAGTTGTTAGACCGAAAAATGGGTTTTTTAGGTACCTGCCTCATTTTTAGGGATTACAGAAAAATGCTTTATTGGTGCAGTGTTTTTGTTTTTTTATTGCTTCTCAAAAACATTCTCTATCTAATTAGTGCTTTGTTGGACCACCTCTTGCTTTTATTACTTAGACAGGTTTTTCCATGTGGAATCAGATGTTCCAGGTCCGGATAAGTAATTTGGATTGAGATCTGGACTGTAGGGAGGCCAACATAATACATCGACATTAGTTTCTTCGAAGTACTTTTTAACCTAAGAAATGAAAAAAATGCAAATATTATTTTTAGTCATAAAAGTTCTAGCTTATTTAAAAGCATGATATTAGTCCTTCATATTAAAAAAAAAAAAAAAACAAGTTCATACTTACAATTTTGGCTGTATGCAAGAAGCATTTTCCTGTTGAAAAATGAATCTGCAAGTGTCACCAAAAAGTTCCAGCGCAGAGGGCTCTAATACATTTCCCAGAACCCGTAGGTAAACTTCTGCAGTGACTTTCGATTCCGGGAAGCCCATTCTACCTTTTCCATCTCCAGAGAAGCATCCCCAGACCATCACACCTTCAGTTTTGGGGGGCATCCGTAAGATGCGTTCAGAGCTCAGTCTTTCCTTTGGTTCTCTTCGCGTAAGAATCCTCTGATCTCCAACATGCAGCTTAAACTTTGATTCTCTGACTCTTTTTGGAAAATCCGTCTTCAGTACTGGCTTGAATGCTCTAAGTCCAGCTTTCACAAGCCATTTCCTCACTGAGCTTGACGAAATTATTTTTCATGTGGCTCGACACAGATCGTTTTTAAGATCAACCGAAGTCTTGAACCGATGCCGACGGCTGTACAGCATCAAAAACCTCTTTTTTACCTCCCTGAGCCTTTCTTTCTGCTGGTAGTCCCGGTCTTTAAATTCCATGCCACAGTTTGTTGAGCAACCTTTAATCTTCTAGAAATTTTACGTGTTGTCAAATTGAGACGTGACAGACACAAAATATTAGCTTTGCACTCCGAACTGATTTTTCCTATTTTTTTTTCTCTAAATTTCTTCGGTTCGTTTCGGACTGCTATCACGAGCTAAATGCAGCTCTTATTCATAATAACATCGACTTTTATGCACTATTTGAACGATATTTTTCTACCTAGTGCAAAATACCCCCGTAGCTCTCATAAATTCCAAGAACTGCGTCCGAAAAGGGTAATAAAATGTTTGACCAAAATTTTTCGAACGGCACTGTATGTTTTTGTTGGTCTGTCATTATTATTTCTTCATGTTACAAACTATGTATCAAAATTAATATACCCTGTGGGATAGGGTATAAAAAGGACTGGGTAGAGTTATCAAAAGCTGGAGGGTACTTCTAGTTAACATAGAATCCTGAAAAATGGTACAATGGCTGTAAAGCCTCCAATGGTACAACTTTTCTAATGGAAATAGGTCTGTGGTAAAACTGTCTCAAGGAACCGAAAAATTACCTGTCGATTGTACATTTATTATCTATGGTCGGTTTTTGTTACAATAGGTATAGGCATGAATACAAAAAGTTATGTTCGTAAGTCGACTTAAACATGTGGTTTTACTTGGAAAAGTATTTGAGCAAGTTGAACTTTGTACACTTTTATATCTCACTCCCTTTCGTGAGTGAATTGTTACAGGACTTTTGTACAAGAAAACTTGGCCCGTTTTTTACGTTAATATTTTTGTTAGATAAAGATTTACACCTATACACATACCGCAATCTCTTTCAGTTGTGGGTACTACAAACCCAGCCTATGTTTTGGACAATTAGTAGATTCAACCAGGTCCCTTTGGGTATTTTTATAATTCCCACTCCCAGAGGTGTGATTCTGTAAGAAATAAAATTTTTTTAAAGTGCTTGAACATAAATAAACCACAATTTTGCCATTTTTAAGTGTAAAATATTATTGTTTTGAAATATTAACTAATATCACATCACATTTGTGAATACAAATGAAAAACATGCGAACCACAACATTCATTTTGAAAAGAAAGGTCATTGCTACTCGTATTTATTTCTCAACTCATACCAGTCTGTGACTTTCTAATAACAATTTTAGTTTTCTTTTTGTTTATTCTTTTGATCCAATGAAAGCTCAGTACAACATTTTTGTATGTTTAAATTTAATTTCCTTTGTTAACATTTCTCTTGTTATTATGACAAAGAATTTCATTGAGTGTGTACAATAAAACAGAAACTATTGCGGCATGTGTAAAAGCTTTACATGGAAGAAAAGGAAAATTTTATTACAAAAATGGGTGACAACATCTAAGATCCATTTCTTTATATAGATTGACCCAAAAGTTTTTTGTTTCTTCCTCAAAATGATTCACATTTAATATGCGATCATTACGGTAATGATGCAGAAGGAAATACATAAAACTTTAGTTAAAGTCCTCTACCCAAAGGTACGAAAGAGGCCTTTAAAATTTAATTAGTACGAGGACCGGAATCCTTTTTTTTCTGCTTTCAGAACTGATACGTAGTAGGACATACTTCTTCAACCCTTATAATGGTTTCCATCGAATCGTTGGACACTTGCGCCAGTTGACTTTAAAGGATTACTTCGAAAAGAACAAAAATAAATAAATAAATTGGGTGTAAAGTTTTGAAGCCAGATTCTGAGTGTCATTAAATATAAAAGAAAAAGGGTTGGTTGGTCAACTATAAAGGTGACGTATCACCATTTTTATTTTTTGGATGAGTTAAATTAAATAATATTGTATTTTATGGTTACTGAATGGGAAACTTCTCTTTAAATGCAAATGTGTAAATTACCATTTAGTGTGCAAAATTATGTTCCAAGCATACTCGAACTTATGCTTACCATTGTGCAAGGTGGGTAATTGGTAAGGTGGGTAAGGTGGGTAAGGTTGAATAAATCCTTTAACTTATTTCAGCTTGGATTAAATCTGGATTATTATGTTTTTTTTTATATTGTTAGAAGCTAGTACTTACTTACTTACTTAGGTGGCGCTACAGCCCGGGGTGGACCTGGGCCTCAACCAACAAACCTCTCCATCCAGCCCGCTTATGAGCCAGCTGCCTCCAGTTGCGCACACCAAGTTGGTTGAGGACCCTCTCCACTTATTTGCGGCACCTTCCGTGAGGTCGTCCTCTACTTCGCCGTCCATCCGGGGTGGATTCGAGAACTTTCTGGGCTGGAACGTTGGGCTCCATCCGCTCTACATGACCCAGCCATCTTAGTCGTTGTATATACTCTTCGTTGTGTATACTCTTCTGGCTAAGTCGATGTCATTGTAAAAGCCATATAGCTCGGCGTTATATCGTCTCCTCCACTCGCCGTCTATGCAGACGGGACCAAAGATCACTCGAAGAACTTTTCTCTCAAAGTAGCCAAGGGCATCCTCATCCGATTTTGATAAAGTCCATGCCTCTGCGCCATACAGCAGGACTGGGATGATTAGCGTCTTATAAAGAGTTACCTTAGTAGTTTGAGATAGGGCTTTGTTACTCAGTTGCCTTCTTAGCTCATAGAAACAACGATTGGTAAGAGTTATACTTCGTTTGATCTCCCCACTGGTGTCATTTGCAGAGCTCACCATAGAGCCTAGGTAGACAAATTACTTTACCACCTCAAAATTATATCTGCGTATTGTGGCGTTCTGTCCAAGGCGCCGATGTTGGGTGTCCTTTTTTTGTAGACAGCATATATTTTGTTTTGCCTTCATTGACCGCTAAACTCTGCTGCCTCGGTCTCAATACTCGTAAACGCCCCACTGACAGCCCGCTGAGTTCTTCCGACTACGTCAATGTTGTCGCGAGTAGTTGTACAGACTTGAAAAAGATTGTACCTCCGGTATTGGCTTATGAGTTTCGTACAATTTTTTCAAGTATAATGTTAAAGATCACATGATAGCGCGTCACCTTGCCTAAGATCTTTCCTGACATTGAACGGTTCGGTGGTGTTGTTTTTGACTTTGATGGAGCAGCGAGAGTTCTCCATGGTCATCCTGCATAAACGGACAAGTTTGGCAGGGATGCCAAGACTCGACATGGCTCCATATAACTCGCTATCATAGGCAACTTTGAAATCGATGAAAAAGTGGTGCGTATCGATTTCATATTCATGGGTTTTTTCCAAGATCTGCCGTAGTGTGAATATTTGGTCAATGGTGGACTTACCGGGCCTGAAACCGCACTGATAAGGACCTATCAGGTTGTTGACGATCGGTTTAAGACGTTCACATAATACGGCAGATAAGATCTTATATGCGATGTTGAGAATACTTATACCTCCGTAGTTTGTGCAGTTCAGAGGGTCTCCTTTCTTCAGGATCGGGCAAACGATGCTGAGGTTTCATTCATCGTTCATGCATTCTTCCGACCAGATTTTACAGATGAGCTGGTGCATGCTCCTTACTAGCTCATCACCTCCTGCCTTAAAAAGTTCGGCGGCAAGGCCGTCGGCTCCAGCAGCTTTGTTGGATTTAAGTTTAGATATCGCTATCCTCACTTCATTCTGATCGGGTTGACGGGAATCTTGGCTATCATCGTCACTGTTGAATGGTTCATTCTGCTTGACAGCGGAATATTGGACATCATCGCCTTTTAGCAGTCTGCAGAAGTGTTCCTTACATATCCTCAGCACCGACTGCGATTCTACTATTATGTTAGAAGCTAGTACGAATAGCAAAATAAAAACAACAAAATCTAACGATGTGTTAGCTTAAAAAATTCGGCTCAGCCGACGACGTAGAAGCATGACCAGGCAATCCCCATGACTTTATTTCCTTTGGGTTGCTGTAATGAATCCATTTTTCATAATCCGTCACGATGCGATGAAGAAAAACGACGCTCAACGTCCCTTGGCTTCAAATCATAAGGAACACAAGTTCCTTCCAATCGCTTGGAAATGGCTTGACGGGTAACTCCTAATGCTGAAGCAAGCTGTTCTTGCGTTTGGCATGGATCCTCATCGAGCCATGCCTCCAATTCAGCGTCTTCGAAGGATTTTGGCCTTCCTTCACGCGGACGGTCGTCAACATCGAAATCACCGTCTTTGAAGTGACGAAACTAATCACGGCTAGTTGTTTCACTAAGAGCAGCATCTCAGTATCTCACTCTCAGTATCTCACTCATCTCACTTTTTGGAGCATTCGATGCGCTTCAGCCGCCGTTTTCTTCGAATGAAAGAAACAACACTCCCTGCAAATGACGATTATTTGGCACAAAATCAGACATTTTCACACAACCTAAAGTATATGACGCCAAAACAAAATCACTAATGTGTCAAAACAGTTTGTTTACCATATGCTTAAGCTCGGTTCATGACATTTTGGATGTCAAAATCGACCAGCACTTACTGCTGGAGCCATCTATAAAACTCGTAGTTGCGCACCTAATACATCAATAACTGCACTTCTGGATTTCATTTTGACAATCAATGTTGCCGTAACTTGGCCTTGCTTGCTAATCGTATATGCTGTCTTGATGTCGGCATTTGCATCTTTTTCTCGCAGCAGTCCTGTGCACACAGATTTCGCTTTTTCACTTTGGTTTCAGGGTTTTACTGTATAAGTGTGTCAACCTATGCCTCAAGAAGATTGTTACGAGCTTTTAGATGCACAACTTTCTCAGAAATCTGGTTGTAATTTGCTTTCGGCCCTGCCAATTCAAAATAAAGTGGCTGAAAGTCCGACTTCGAGACAAGGTCTTTGGTGAGCTCTCTATTTTGTTCGTCCAGAATGTCGCTTGCAATTTCTGTTGGAAGCCTTTCTCAGAATTATCTTGTTCAGGGCAAGTCTCTTGCAGTCGTCTTTTGTTCATTAATTGAGGTTAAATTTGAACGAAAAGAAGTCTTAACTTCTACAACTTTCTCGAATTATATAATATTTTCAATTTTAAAACTACTCTACTAAGTACTCGCACTAAGAACCACAATTTCACAATTATTTTGTTTTATTTTAATGTTAATTTATTACTTCTTCTGGATGGATCTTCTTAAAGCGTACCACTTTGAGAGATGCAAAATGTCATCAAATAAGACTACATACTCAGTTCCGTGCTGAAAATTCGAGTGACGGTACTTTACTTATAATGACTAAGACGATTTTATTCAAACTTGATATCTAAGCTACTTATACACAAACGACTTGTTTAAGCTTTTTAATGTATTTTACGAAAAAGCCCGAATTTTCCTAAATTTAAAATCTAAACAATTTACAAATGAAAAACAAGTACGTACGACCCAGTCGTGCTCTTTATTTTTTGAAGGATTATGTCACCTGGCATAATTTTGGTTCTGCAGTGTTATATTTTTTCCAGGTCGATGTCTGAGTATAGTGAACATGTAATAAATTATTGTACGAGTATAATCATTCGACGACATCTCATGCTCTCTTTGATGAATTTGTAAAAATTCGTGCAAAGCCATTTACTCGTAAGCTGTAGAAATTTTCAAGTGTCATCGAATTTACGCCTAGATGGATGCGGCGGAGGTCTTTTAATGCAGGACATTTTACTGTTATACCACATCTTCACAAGTTTACAAATTGCACATACTCGTACAGCAAAAGATGTGAAAATCATTCCTGTGCGGCACGAGCTTTAAAAATTGAAGTTGTTCTCGTGGAAATAGTTGATTTCACAAAGGTTGTATACGAAATTGGGATAGTGTTCCCTATCTCATCATGATTAATGTGACATTTTTTGCAGTTGCTTTAAAAAATTAAAGAAAAGTTTACACCATAATTTCGAAACAGAAAGCTTTGTTCCTGCAAGTTTTCTCTGCAAATGTGGACTCCAGTTTCCATTATTTTCATTAAAATTCCTAGATATTGGTTATTGGTCAACTAAATGAATTGATTTCGTTACCATATTTCCGTATTTTCTGCCTTGAGTATCTATCACCGCCCACACGAATGATCATGTGTTCTCGAATGTATTTGAGCTGCCTCCTGCACATTCCTCTATTGTTCTGCGCCACGTTTGCCTAGGACGTCCCGTAGTTCTACCTGCCTGGGTGAGCGGATTCAACTTTTTTTTTTATAATTTGCGCGCCCCAAATGGGATGAATATCATTAAATTATTTCACAGCACGGGCGTTTGTAGAAATTGGGAGAGAGAGAAAGAAAGATTGGTATAATGGGTTTGAAACTCAGGTGATAGTTAAGTTTCAGTAAACTCCAAGGGTGGCTGTCCAGATAACTGGGGAGTATTTTGTTTGTTTTCGCTATTATTGTTGTTGCTTATGATTCACAGTATTTTTTTTCCCTCCACCTGATGTCATCATCACGATCAAGCTGCATTTAAGCCATATGACCACCCTACTGCCAGTGTTATGCCTCCGCAGTAGAGTTGACTAAGCTAAATCTCTAAATAAATAGATGATTGTTGAGATCAGGATTTGAACCGTGAACCAAGAGCGTGACAAGCGTTGATGTTACCACTACACCACGGCCACTGCATGGCATATTTCGCAATAGAGTTGTCTTTATGCCGTAGAGTGTGTCTAATCCATTGCCACTTTCTCTTTTGTATATTAATGTTTTTTACTTTTTTGGCCCGTTATCTAAAAAAGTTTTACGTTGGAGATGTGACTGGGCCAAAAAATCCTCAAGATAATTCCTAGACATCTGTTTACGAAGGTCTGCAGCTTGCGTGTGTTAAAAAGAGGCAACTTAAAAATGTAGGCCACTACAGGCCCATTCCTCTACTTTCAATTTTCTAAAATTGCTTAAAACAAATATTGGATAAAAATAATTTTTTTGTGTAACAATCAATTTCGTTTTAGGTCAGGCAAATCGACAGAATATCCTTGGGGTATGTTCTCAATTGTATGAAGGAATTATCAGTAGAAAATCTTCAATGACTCTCTTTATTGACACAACGAAGGCATTTGAAATGCTTGACAAAGATTTGCTACTAAATAAATTGTATAGTTGCATTCATATCGTAAAGTTCATACCTTTACGATATGAATGCAACAGAAAGTAAAAGTAAATGCAACCTTCAGTAGTTCTCTAATATTGAAGGATGATGTACCGCAAGATTCTGTACTTGGCCCAATTTTATTTTTATTATATACGAGTATCTCTCTTTTTAGAGAAATTTTCATGGCATATTTCCTAACTAACTTCTGAATGCAGTCAAAAGAACGAACTCCGGTGAAGACCGGGAGCTTTTACAAAGTCAGTCAGATGAAGTCCGCAAATGAGACACAGAGAACTAAACGTTGTTCATGGCAGTATTTCTCTAATAACCCCAGAGACCACCGAATCTGTGATACTGACGAAGATCCTCTCTAGATAACCAACAGTCTCTCAAATATTCGTAATAGGCACCGTGAAAATGGTTACAGAGGTTACAGCTACAAAAATCTGTAGTAGTGGTAGCCTTATGTGGAGGCACATACCAAAAGAGGTAAAGGTCTTTATTCCCAAAGCAGGCAAGGCCAGCTATACCAATACAAATTAAGAAGGCCACGATAGGTTTCTGCTCGTGCAGTAGAATATTCGGAAGAACCTCGGGACCAAGTCCCAACAACTTCTTATGGATTTACACGACTATTATGAATCCTATACTTACCTGTGGTAGTCTGGTGTGGTGGCAAGTCGCTAGTAAAACTACCAATCTCAAGGTCATCACGAGAGTGTAAAAACTGGTGTGCATTGTACCCACTATTGCTATGAGCATCACAATGGGTTTATAATGATCTGAGTTTTGCGCAGAAGGTTATTTTCCTCCACTTCAACCCATATACCTAACGCAGTATAACTTTTATCTGCCAAGGCTTTCACACAAAATGGTGCACATACTTTTTCACCCCAGTATTGAAAGAATTTTTTTATTTGTATTATACGAACGCATTAGAAACAATCTTTTTCGCAGCGATTGGCCCTCTCGAATGTTATATACGTAATTGTTTATTGAAATAGCTCAAGATGTCTCGGGACATCAGTCGAAATTATTTGAATGATGTTACTAAGTCGCCACTTAGGATATAAATAAAATTACCAAAATGTCTCGAGACACCGTTTGAGAGAAATAGAGAATGTCGATGATTATTATTAAGTGCCGACTAATTATAATAATCACTCGAATGATTTCCTTCAAGGAATGTCTCGAAACATCTTGATTTGGTAATAAATCATTCAATTGATTTTCTGCTACTTCAACTGTATCTTTTAGTATTACTTTGCAACATGGAGAAGCTGTGGAACTATGAATTATACGAGTACTAGAATTGGTACGGAAATAAAATAATTTCATACCATAGCCATCCTTTTCCTTTCTGGTTGAAAAAATATTTGCGTTGTTGCACAGTTAACGCCACCGTTATCGCCCAACCTTATTACTACTTTAATACGTACAAAAATGTTATAGTCATAGCAGCAGTAAACAGCTTCATTCCACCGATTGCCGATAGCCGCAGAAATTATGGATTTTCTTAAGAAACTTTGGTTGAGAAAAAGAATATATATACATAGGTTAAGTTAGGTTAGGTAGAAGTGGCTGTCAGCTGAAAGCCGACGCAATTAGACCAACTATAGGTCCGTTGTTTCATTTGCATACTCATTGAATCATATTTGGAGCCTGCGATGAAGCGTGGGAGTTTTCTAATGTCTGCCTTATTCAGATCGTTTAGGTCGTTGAAGCCGAAGGCTCCTTAGTGGATTTTCCTTCTTTGAGAGAGATCTGGGCAGGTGCAAAAAATGTGAATAGTTTCCCCCTCCTCCTCGTCCATGCAGCTTCTACAGAAATTTTCGATTAATTCGATAATACGCCAAGCGTTGTTGCATGCTTACCTATTAGGCAGTGGTCAATGATGACACAAATTACAGCGCCATCTAAAGAGAGAAAACAAATTCTTAAAGCTTTTCAGATCCAGCTTAGGACATATCTGTTTTATCGCTAGACACGTGTACCACTTGTCCACCTAGAATTTGTCCTCCCATTAGCATTCAGCTTTAATTTGAGTTAGCATGTAGCGATCCGTATACCCAGTGAGCTTTTGTTTAGTGGAATGGTCCTACAATTCTATGAGATATCCCTGAGCCCCGGCACCCAACATAAGTGACTATAACAGACGATCGCCAATCTAGAATTGTTTTTGAATGATAACGATTCCAAGGACTTGATTAAAAAAAAGAAAAGTTGAAAAGTTAAGGATATCAATGGTTGATATTACGTTTTTCTTTAGCCAAGATAAGACTTATTTTATTCCCATTATTTCCTCCTGGAACACGCTACAATGATTTAGGAGACGGAAAGAGAGGTTTAAGTTAGTTTTTGAACCGTCGGTGTAAAAATGTATCGGACTTATCTTCCGCAAATCCATCTTCCTCTCAGAATGCTCTGGAAGGGATGGTGACATGGAAGTTTTTGTCAAAAATTTAACTTGAGTATGGTATAGTCAATGTTTTCAGGGAAGATTTTGGAGTTGTTTAAAATGAAGACGTCGCTATATACTTCAGTGGACCACTGTAAAGTAGCTTTAGGACGAACTAGCTGCTATTTACTTACCAAAAATGTCGAGGGGTATGTAAATAAAGTGTCCATAGCTGCAGAAAGTGTCGTTCGCAGTGCTCTGCTAATGCACAGACTAGCTTACGGTTTATGGCCTTATCCAATGTTGGGTTTCAAGCAAAGTTTTCTATCCAAAATAAAACCCAGATATTTTGCTTCGTTGGAGAAGATTAAGCTTATTCCATTAAGGGATGGAGGCTCAATGACTCCAATTTTATATTTTTATATTTCCTTAAGAAGAGGACTAGTTCAGATTTGAGGGGATTCATCGCTAGCATCAACTAAATAGCTTTTAAGCGTTTTGTAAGAGTTCTTTTAAGACAATGAGGTGTTTGCCAGAAATTTCTTTAGGAACGTCATCCGCATATACGATAAACTCGCACCCCCCAGCCTCCAGGAGCCCAGCTTTGAGTTGATAATCCGACTAGTAAGCAGTGAATTGATCAACTCGCCAAGAAAACTATCCACTTTCAAATTCGATAGTGCATTTGTTATCACAGATGAACAGACGTTGTTAAAGCGCCTTATATGTCTAAGGAAGTTACAATTGTATACTCCCTATGAAAAAGGGAACTCTGCCGATTTACCCTTGCAGTATGCATGTTGAGCTGCAGACAGTATTGTGATTCTGTCAGAAAAATGGATATCAATCAGACGTTCTAGTGTTTTTAGAAGCAACGATGATAAACTTATGGGTCTGAAGTCTTTTGCACTTGCATGTGAACATTTACCAGTTTTGGGTATGAAAATCACATTACTCGTAACTTCACGTCATAGTTGCGAAATATGAACCAGATCAAGACAGCTCTTTAGTATTAACATTAGTTCAGGCAGAATAATTATTCGGCGAATATTATGCTATCTAGTCCAGCGGATTTATATGGTTTGAAGTTATATAGCACCCAAAGAAGTTTGTTTTTTGCCCATTTGATTTGTTAGGGTCAATACAGTTGGCTTACGTTTGACTTTCCTCATATATTTTTTATATGTTTTTTAGGGATTTTCTATACAAGTCCCAGTCAGTTGCATCTCTCATGCTTTGGCATTAATCATATATATACATATATATATGTATACATATAAAGGATTTTTAACAAAAAAGAAGGGATATTGCCAACAACACGCAGTGTTCCCAAGCGGTGATCAATCTAAATACTAACCGTGACCAATAATGCTGGAATATCGTGATAATTCTATTTGAAGATTATGACCAAGCCTCTAAGGTATATAACGGCAAAAGTTTATTAAAATTTGTCCAGTAGTTTTTGAGTGATGCGCGCATAGACTTGACCCCAGTTATTACTTTAATTATACAGATTTTTGAAATATTTCCTTTAATGTAGACCCCCGCGACGTCGTCATAATTTTGGGGGATTTTAATTTCCCGGATCTTCGATGGGTTCTTTCTGACGATGAGACTCACTTTGCCGCTACAAATCCCTCCTCAGATAAGGAGGTCCTATTCATCGACTGTGTCTCTGACTCCGGTCTTTACCAGTTAAGCGGCGTTACTAACTATTTATGTAGACAACTCGACCTTATTTTCTCATCAGATGCCGACAACTGCGTCGTATCAGCGAGCAACCACCTTCTCTCCAAATTAGACCGCTACCACCCACCTCTATCTCTCACATTTTTTTACAACAACGGTAATAAAACTGTACACTCTGAAAACTCATACAGTTTTAAGTTTCGTAAAGCAGACTTCATAAAACTGAATAACCTTTTGAGTAACGTTAATTTCAATGTTATTTTTGAAAATCCTAGAATTACTATCGACGGTGCTCTCGCTTTGTTCTACGCCGAAATCTTCAACTGTTTCACACAATCCGTCCCATTCGTGCTCCAGAAGAAGTCCTCGTCGTCCCCACCCTGGTTCACCAAAGAATTGCGCTCGCTTCGCAATAGAAGAAATAAACTTTGGCACACGTACCTTAAATCTCGTTCGCACTCTGACTTTTCTAATTACCTCCACGAATATACCCACTTTTCCGAACTCTGTTAATCTCTATATCTCGAATATTTAGACCAAATCCAGCATACCATGATCTCCGATCCGAAACGATTTTTCCAATTCATCAACACAAAAAGAAAATCTGACAACTATCCAGCTACTTTAAAATTGTCTAACACTTCCTCCGGTGATCCTAAGATAATCGCAAATTTATTTGCCCACTTTTTCAGCCAATCATTTTGCAACCATGGGCTTGAAGTTGATCTTGAATACTTCTCCTACATGAAAAGCTGTGCCCAAACCTCGTTAGTCTCCGTTGACATAACCGTGGAACACGTGAAAGAAAAGATAAAAAAACTCAAGAACGAATACTCTCCCGGTCCTTATGGTATCCCTTCAATAGTACTGAAAAATTTCTTGAACCATCTGGCCCAACCCCTCATGGCTCTCTTCCAGATATCTATCGCACAAGGAGTCTTCCCCAAGCTTTAGAAGAGCTCTTACATAATTCCCTTTCACAAAAAAGAGTCCCAAGAATGAAATCTCCAACTACCGGCCCATTGCTAAACTCTCCTGCGTTCCTAAGCTCTTTGAAAGCATTATTTACGATTTAATGTTCGTTCATTGTAAGTCTATCTTTTCCCCTAACCAGCACGGATTTCTTAAGGTAAGGTCAACAACTACTAATTTAACGGAATTCGTATCTACGACTCTGTGTGCATTAGAGGATGGCAAAGAAGTTGATGTAATTGCCACAGATTTTAGTAAGGCCTTCGATAAAATCTCGCACAGAATCATTCTTTTTAAACTCAAATCCCTTGGCTTCCAACTGAGTTTCATTGGGTGTATTAAATCCTACCTTGACGAACGCGAATACAAAATACTATTTAGATCGGCTATATCCGACCCCATTAAAGCCACTTCCGGGGTCCCTCAAGGTAGCCATCTTGGTCCCCTGATTTTCATTTTGTCAATTAACGACGTACATATTAAACCCCACCGACTCTTGCCCACTTCAAGCTGACTTGAACAACTTTTCAACCTGGTGTCAAAAAAATTTTCTTGAGCTCAACGTCAAAAAATGTCAAGCTATTACATATTCCCGAAAGCGTCTTCCAGCCCCTAGATCCTATTTCATCTCTGACGAGCTCGTCCCTTCTGTAACTTTATTACGCGATTTGGGTGTTATCTGCGACAGAGAATTAAATTTCCGCTGCCATATTGACAACATTATTAGCAGAGCCAACTCTGCGCTCGGTTTCGTAAAACGCTGGTCTAAAGAATTCTCGAACCCCTACGTCACGAAATCTCTCTACTTCACATTTGTTCGGCCAATCCTCGAATATGCTAGCCAAGTATGGTCCCCCTATCATGATATCCATTCCCTTCGAATAGAGGCTGTTCAACGCAGGTTCATCCGTTTTGCTCTTCGCGGTCTTCCTTGGTCTGACAGGCATAACTTACCCCCCTATGAGAATCGTTTGAAATTAATTCACGTACAGCCACTTGAAATACGTCGAGAAATTGCTGGCATACTCTTTGTACATCAGCTGTTAGCATGAAACATCGACTGCCCTAATCTGCTCCAAATGATCTCCCTTAACACTAACCCACTCCTCCTGAGGTCTGTACCCATCTTCCGTCTCAATTTTCATCGCACCAATTATGGTTGTAACGAGCCAATGTCTAGAATGTTACGTTTAGCACAGCTCTTTTGATTTTCAGTGCAGCAGATTTGCACTTAGAAACGCCCTCCAGAATTCCACTTCCCCTCCCCCGCCCTAATAACTTTAGTTTTAGTTTTAAGTTTAGTTTTTAAGTACTTAGCCTTAGTCTTAAGTTGTGTTAAGTAATAGTCTAGTTTTAGTGTAGTTATTAAGTTCTGCTTGAATTAAGCTAAATAAATAAATAAAAAATAAATAACTTTTTTCCCAAAATCCCGTGGATTTCGAGATTATGAGTTGTACATTTTACTATAGGGTTCCTGGTATCCCATTTGAAAAACTATTTGACTGACTTTGCATGGCACTCATCTATAGAGACTAATAATAGAACAAAATTCGCGTTGCAATATGAGTTGAGATTCTGGTTTTTGGTCTTTTTCATTGCGTAGCTCAATTTTTAAGTCTGCATGCAACTCAGGCATTCACTTTATTTATGTGGGTATAAGGAAATCTTAAATTCGTACTCTTGATATATGCAATACATAATGTAAGCCCTTTTGTGGGATTCAAATAAAATATTCTGGAATTATTTTATAATATAATAATTTAAGATATCCACAGCTTTAAAGTTCAAATTGTGGGCTAATTATTTACACAACTTATAGCTTTACGAATAAATTTTCCATCTATACAGATCCTTTCACTGAATTCCCTTACATCCACTCGGAGATTTGACTAATTTTTATACTTCAGGTGACTGCTTAAGGGTAAATACGTTTTATGTATTTTTGCAGCTTATGCTTAGGGTTTTTAAATATTTAATCCGTTGAATCCTTCCAACAGAAGCACTTTGATGTGAAAGAAACATTTAATGGCAGCATTATAAGGCTTAGAAAAAATTGCCTGTATTATATTCACGAATGTGAACTACACAATACCCTATCAAATTAATTTTGTGATTTGAAATTTAATCCTTGCCTTCAGCAAAATCGAGTATATACCATCTGTGTGTAGTACTTCATATGAATATAAAGTCGAAAACGTTACTCCTGCTCCACCTGCATGGAGCATAATTGTAGTCAGATCTAAATCTAATTTTTTAACTTTAATGTATTCGCCTTGATGTTTCGTTTTATGTAATTAAATGTACCTATGTATCCCTTTCAAGAGCCTTTATGCAACGTTGAAAATAAAGTACAACCACCACACTCCTCTTACAACACGCTGATGTTTAATTTTCATTGTAACTGCTTAACTTTTGCTGATAAGTAATACTTTAGCCACCTATACATAATACCTTCCACTTAAAATTCATTACCCATACCTTCCCCAGAACCCATCCCGACTTTCTTATTTGTTTTCGATACATCCTTAAATGTTTTACCTTAATTTCTGCACCTCAGGTTGAGATAGGAGTATCTTCCACTTTCTTTTGTTGTATATAGGTGAAACACGTGTTTCGCGTAGTAGATACATTATGTTGTCATCGCAAGGGATGGTTTCTGTGTCAAAGGATATGTAAATATAATTAAATCGACAGAGGGATATGTTGGAGAAGGCAGGGTGTGGATCGTAGGGTAGCAAAATTTTACCATATCATGGTTTCATGATAAGTGAATCCATAAATTGAGTAGAGTGGTGACTTTTTAAAGCACCTGCGGTACACATTTTCAGATAGACAAAGTATAATTATTCAGCCTCACTGGAACGAATATTTTACGACTTAAGTGGGCGGTGTATTTTTTTTTTTTTTTTTTTTTTTTATTATTAGTTATAAGGGTGCAGATATACCCTGTAGAATGTATATAACTACCTATATACGACAGAGGCTTATGCAAAATCAACCGTAGAAACCATATTCGATTAGGTGAATTAAAATCCTTTTTTTTATAATATATTCACAGTTTCTCTGAGAAGTGATTATACACTTTAGAAATTTAATTATTTTAATAAATTTTTAATTTGTATTTCAAGTGTAATTCCTTAAATTTCTTTCAGGGAATACGTTCTTATCACCTTAAACAAGAAAAAACATCTGCCAAATAATGGCACACAGCTTCTTCTTACTCGTGTTTATAACCCCAATGTCAGAGGGAATTTAGAACAAGCATCAAGGTAGCCATCTTGGCCCTCTGATTTATATTTTGTCTATTAACGATGTTGACTGTATCATCGAAAACTCTTCTTTATCTGTCTATGCTGATGACATGAAAATCTTCGGGAACATTTCATCCCCCGCTGATTCTTGCCTATTGGAAGCTGATTTGAACAACTTTTCAACCTGGTGCCAGCAAAAAAATTCCTCAATGTCTGTAAATGCCAAGCCATTACATATAGTCCCTAGATGCTGTCTGGTCTCTGACGAGCCTGTCCCTTCCGTCTCTTTATTGCGTGATTTGGGTGTAATCTGCGACAGAGAACTAAATTTTCGCTGTAATATTGATAACATTATTAGAAAAGCTAACTTCACGCTTGGTTTTGTGAAACAATGGTCTAAAGAATTCTCCAACCCTTATGTCCCGAAATCTCTCTTTTTCACATTTCTTAGATCAATCCTTGAATATGTTAGTCAAGTGTGGTTGCCCTATCACGATACCCATTTGAGGCTATCCAACCTAGATTCATCTATTTATCTCTACACGGTCTATCTTTTGGTCGACAGATATAACCTACCACCTATGAAGATCGTAGGATATTAATAAACGTACAAAACTCGAACCAAGCTGTGAAATTGCCAACATCCTCTTTGTACATCAGCTTTAGCAGGAAACATCGACAGCCCTGCCCTGCTACAAATGATATCAATCAACACCAACCCTCGGAATCTGCAGTGCAGTAAATTTACACTTCGAAACTCCTTTTTTAATCCCACCTCCTCTCGCTCTACTCCTTAATTTTAGGGTTTAGTTTTTAGGTTAGCTTTAATTCTTTTTTGGCCTAACTTAGGTAAAGTTAAGTTAATTTAGCGTTAAATTTATAGTTTGTACTAAGCTTAAATACGGACAATTTTTGAAACACTACGTCCCTTATTTTTTCAATATGAGGTAGATAACTTTGTGATAGGTTTTTCTGTGGACCACTACACTGCATTTTACATACTAGACCGTGTATTCTCTATCTGATCTCTATCTGTTTGGTGGTTCTTGAAATAGGAGTATGAGAAGGACGAATCGAACCGATGGACCTATAAACAGATTTTTTTTTCTTATAACCTTCTCTCAAGAGACGCGACCCGCGATGCTTGTACTATCAGCCCATCTGTCGTGCTCTGTATTGTATAATCAAGACTGCTTCAAGGAGCCTATAGCAAGATGTGGTGGCGAACGATAATGAGGTGGGTCCTACCACTATAGGTACAGATAGACAGATGAACACATATTAACACTTTAATTTCAAATCGGAGCGATTTGCAAACAAACAGTTTACAGAAGCAAGTACATGCAACCCAATCATGCACTTTATTCAAATACAATTGCCATTCAAAATTCCTTTAAGTCCAATTAAGACTAAGGATGCAAAACACTTCACACATGAGCCGGCTGTTAGGGTGTATAATTTGACAGTATCTAAAAAAGATAAATGACAGACCTTTAGACCTATATTGAATACGAGTAATATAGGAAAAGCAGTATCTCTGTATACTTTTTCCCAGAGATTTCATTCACCGGGATTTGCCTAGTGTAACTTTTTTTTCTCTAGCTAGCTGCTGACCAAGAGTTTCCTTCTCTTTTTTACACTTATAAATGTGGAAATAAGTATTGTAGGGGTTACCAAGCTTACCAAGTTGCTTACGTAGATCCTGAGTGTGCAGTAACCTATACTAATCACCGCAATCAAGGCGATATCTGTCTTGAGAAGGAGATTATTTTTCTGACTTTGTGGGACCATATCCTTTTGATGTAGGCCCTTGATGGATAGTGCGAAAATATTCTGTTCTTCACAGCTTCTATCGGAATGTGAACCATATAACTATTGATTGCCATTCGTTTCATCCGATCCCTTATTACGCCGATAGGGCCCATCACATTGTATATCTATCAATGTACGCAGTCACAGTATATCCAATTCTTACATACAGGTCAGTAGTTTGGTGGACCGCGCTGAATAAATTTACAACATTAATTAATTAAAAACGAAAACTTTCTTGTGGGGAGCTATTAAGGCGACAATCATATTACCACTATCAATGTCAAAAGCGAACTTGGTGGAGTAAATTAACTAACTGCATCATAAATATAAAGATATGACCTATCTGTAACAAGACTACTACGAACGATTTCATTAAAAAGATTCGTGTAGATATCGCCTGGATTGTGACGATGAGTACGGGTTATTGACCAATCGAACAAAACACAGCGAACTACTCGTATGCCTTGCTAAAATATTGGAAGTTTCGACGATATTGTCGAATTAAGATCTTTTCATATATTTTACAGCCTTCTCGACTCAAGTTAGAAATTGTAAGATTTTAGTACGAGTATGCTGGCTCATCTCATTTAAGGTGAAAGGACAAATAACGAACTTAGCACAGGTCCCACAGAATGCAAGCAATTGGTTCAAAATGAGTTGTAGTTGATTTGAGGAGTTAGAAGTTTTCTAGCCAATAGCTGTATAATACTACTTAAGCTTTATTTATGTATAGAAGGTAGTATTTAAACACAAATTCACAAAAAAATTGTACTTAGCAAGTTCATCTGCCCACTCACCATCAAAAAGTGTAGGAATTTATTTGAACCCGATTTTATCGATAACGGCTCAAACGATTTTGTTTAAATTCAGTATTTGGAGAAAGGAACAGATATCATATACGAAAAGTTTCCACGTAAATTGTAATTTGAAATTAATCGAAAATTACGATTACCAGATTTCACAAAGAGTGACTTCAATACTTTAAAACAATACAGATGACAAATAGGAAGGATTTTAAGGTCACAAAACAAAGGAAAACTGGGGTATCCGACAGGTTTACGACATAAATTCCTTAATATATACTTTTGTAAAACTAAAAGATGTTATATTTTGTTAAGATAAGTACTTCCCCAACAAGTAATTCCATATTACAGCTTAGAGTGAAAAATACCATAGTAAATTTTCTTTAACACATTCGCGGACAGTTGACATTTAAGACGGTGATTGAAACGTACACCCACCGTACTTGCAACTGCAGATGCAAAGCTTTTGCTGAAACAATTTACAAAATATTTTATTTTCTACTGGGACACAAGGTTTCATTGTATACAGAATTAAATGGAAAACTAGACGGTATTTGCCGCTTTGTGTTTTAGAGGATAGCAAACTTGGACACTTTGTCCCAGCAAAAACTACAAAATTCAGCGGCATATGCCGCTCTGTCTACGAACGTGTTAAAAGCATTGTGGAGCAGACGCTTTGCAAATAAAAGAAGTGTCTAAGAGTGCAACGGAAATACTTCCTAAAAGGTTCAGTACGAGTATGATTTGAAAAGCTCATATTGGAGTCGATGATAAGCCCTAGATACGAGTATTGAAATTCATCTACTTTCACTATTAGGAAACAGTTAGCACTACAATTAAGAGTACTGTAAAAAGTTGGAGAAGTAGTTCTATGGGTACAATTGCAATTGAACAATTTGTATTTTTGACACTCAGGTGCATGAAAGTGAATAATCGCTTCTAAATTGTGTACCGATGACAAACCGAAAAACATTATTTTTATTTTGGAGCTAATTCCTCCAACTTGTGATTCACAAATCAGTTTTTTAATAAATTCAAATCCCAATTTATATCAGCAACGAGATCCAAATGACTATTCTGACCTATGTCATCCGCGAAAGCAGTTGGTGAGCCTTTAAAGTCAAGTACAAAAAGTGAATTAATATAGATAAGAAATAAAATTGGACCCAAGAGAGAGCCTTGGGGTACACCCAGATTAAAAACTTTACTTTCGCTCCTTATCTCATCTATCTTCACTCTTTGTGAGCTATTTTTAAGGTAAGACTTGAACCAATCAAGCATAAAACAACGAAATCCAGCTTTTTCGAGATTCACCATCAAAATATTATGGTTGACCATGTCAATATCAATGAATAAGCCAGCTGTACATTTTTATCATCAAGATTAGACATTGTTTGGGCACAAAACTGTAGTAGAGCATCTTCAGTAGATTTCCTTTTCCGAAAGCCAAACTGTTTAGAACTAAAGCAATTGTTAAAGTTTAAAAAATTTACTATTCTATCTTTCATAAGTTTTTGAAAATCTTGCTTAACACAGGGAGGAGAGAAATGGACCTATAGTTGCACATTTCTACTCGTACAGCAGAATCTTTTTTGAACAATGGTATGACATCAGCAATTTTGAGCGCTTCAGGAAAAACCTCTGCGAAAACGCAACCATTTAAGATGTCCCTTAAGACATCCGCGACGAACCATGCAATTTTCTTGAGAATCATACTTGACTGCGAATCGCTTTTAACATTTCAAGAGAAATTATGGGTTTATAAACAAAACTATTCCTTTGAAATGGTTCAGCACACAGACAAAGAGCACAAATTGAATTGACTGGACAAGGTTGAAGACTGCTGGCTATATCTGTGAAATAATCGTTAAATGCTTCAGCGATTTGGAATTTGTTAGAGACTAAATGGTTTCTGATACGCAAAGAAGAATGTTTTTTTGGAGAAGAAGATTTATTAAGTAAACAATTTACAATTTTCCATTCATTTCTAAAGTTACCTCGGGCAGAGGTTCAACGCACAACTTCTTGTATTTACTATTTAATCTCAGATTACTAGGGTACCGATAGCATTTAATTATAAGCTTATTTTTTGCATTGACTTTATTTAGTAAGTCCCTAGAGATCCAAGGCTTAAGTTTTTTCTCAATTTTTTCGGAGGCAAGAAAGAGGAACAATAGACGCATCACTACACGAATAAACGTCATCCCAAAACTCAAAATACAACTTGTTTTTGAGCCTCCTAAAGTTAATTTGCATGATATTGTTCAGTGATTTTGAATAACTGCTATTCTTCCTGTGAGATATTCAGTTTATTAAATGAAACACTTTTGAATCGCCCATTAATGTGATCCAAACACCTACCTAAATAAGAATAACGACCCCTGTAAGTACTCGTATATATGTATATGTATTTGCGATCAGCATCGAAAGTTATGTCCTATCGTCCGCTCATCCGCCCGTCCATCTGTTTATATGTCACCACTTTTCGGGCCTTCAATTTTGAGGTAGACATTTTCAAAAAATATTTTTTTTTCAATACTTTTGCTTGGAACTCAAACACATTGTCTTGATAAAATATATGTATGTATTTCAGTCCATTGTATCCTTTCAGAAACTCCTTTTCGGTGTAGGGCTTGGTGAAACTGTTGGTTGCTCGGGCTCGAGTTCGAACCACCACAGCAAGGGTAACAAGCAGACACACTATACACTACTCCGTGGACATCCTATATTTTGTTCATGCATTGAACTTGGCCACGCCCACTTGTTGGAGGTGTTTTCCTTAAAAAAAAAAGTATACTTATATATTACATGTATTTTGCTTTGCGAATATCAAACCAGAATCCGTGAACTTCGATTACAAACCTCAACAGCCACGTCCACTTCTAAGACAATTTTGTGAAAACGGCGTCCAGAGATGTTTGTAGATGCCTGTTGATTCTGCTATTGAATATGTCTCCTGGGAGTAAATAAGAAAGTTTACTTGTCCTGTAGCAGAATTATTTTTGATAAAGAGATGTCCGCGTTGTTGCTAGGTGCACATAGAGGTGATGGGCTTACTTAGTGGGACGCTTAAAAATATCTCATTTCTAGGGATCATTCTATTAAGGTCTTCGGAACATCTGCCATGAAAATACATCCTACTTGTATTCGATGTGCTAACGATTCAAGGTTGAAAGTTAATGCGCCATCTTCTATTAAGCAGCAGATGAAAGAAATGTTTTGAGGTCGAACTACAAACGTGAGAACAATATTTAAGTCCTGGTCTATCTTCTGCTTTGTATAGAAGAAGTGTAGTGTTTGTATAGAAGTGTAGCTGTGTAGTATCACTTTGCTCTAAACAAGATAGCTCAACTTCATGGACGCCAGTTTATAAATTTTGGATATGTGGTCAAGCTAGACCATAGTTTAATGTAACGACAAAAAAAAAGAGATGAAAGAGATCTTGTTGTTTGTTTACTCCAGAAGGTCATTGATATGGAGTAAAAAAAATAGTTGGTGAAAGTATAGAACTCTGAGATACTCCAGCGTTTAAAGCAAATGTATCGGAAAACCAACCATCGACCACAATTGATTGTATGTTATGAAGGAAATTGTCCATCCAACCAGAGCAGAGCTGTTCTGGTAGTCCATAGGAGGCTAGCTTGTTTTATAGGGCACTATGCCAAACCAGATAGAACTTTTTTGAGATGCTCAGCAAGTCTCCAGTTGAACGGCGGTTACGACAACCATACTGTCGGTCAGTTATCAATCCGTTTCCCCCCAGATATGTAAACGATTCTTTAAGCATTGATGACTTCTTCTTTGGATATCCTGGACAACAATGCTATGCGCATAGTTTTTGAAGACTATTACCTTTTTGCAACTAAGGATCGGCCGGATTGCACCTAATCGAATCTTACCATTTGACATCGATGATTGGACCTCCATAATAGTTGGTGGCTACGGTTGTGCCGGATCTAGTGTCGAATTGCCTGAGAACATAATAGCGAATAGATCGAATTGGTGTTGCGGCTCTCACTAGAAGTGGGAATAAGAAGTGACTGAAGTTGTTGCTTATCACGTTTGCTATTGACTGGAATGGACGCGAGCTACTCATGTAGGAACACTGAAAAGAAACAAAAAAAAAAATCGCATAATTCATCCCAGTTAGAACGTTTGTAATTCCAAATCATGCGATTGCCATCCTGTTTCCCTATCAATGGTGTTAGTAACGGGTGTAGAAAGATATCATTGCATTTGATTTAAAAATTTCACAACGCCAGGGTGGGTTAGATAAAAAGTTACTTTTGATCCATTTTCTACACTTTATGTAGCATAGATGCATGTATGATATATACATACATATATCCGTATAAGTCTACTACGAGAGATTCAATTCTGCATTGTAAATAAAATACCCACGTAGGGGAACTCGAGGTGGAACGTGGTTTGGAGCAGAATCGGTTCTGTGTGCTTGATTCACAACACATGCCTCATTACTTCCAATTTGAATTGGTACCTGTTTCACTGGAGTGGAAAAGTTGACAATTCTTTCACATCGCCGCTTTTGTCAATTCCAAGGAAATTCGTAAGATTTAGTTTGTAGCTGCAATTTTTACTCAAATCATTTTTTTTTCCAATAATTGGATGCCAATGTAAAAAATTAAACATTATTGGAAAATTACACAAAGAAGAAAACATTTGATCCAAGGGCAGGGAACGATCATACCATATGTAGATATGGTTTTAGCCACCAACTGAGCTATCCCTGGATCCATGTTTCATTCTTTACGTTGACGTAAAAAATATTGTTTGTAAGGAATTATCTTACCGCGGAATGGATGAGTCGGAATGGTATATACCCCTTATATACCATTCGCACATGTCTAATGTTTCATATGATTTAGAAGAATTACGGAGACAGCCACAAGAAAAACACAATACCTAATCAAATAAAGAATAAAGGCGAACCGAAATCCCAACCAAAACGACCAAGATGAGAGAAACTTAGAAGGAGTTGACACGGATTATTTATTCTGCAAGGTTTGCTGAAGGTAGAATGCAAATTGTGTGTCCATAATTCATGTTCAGGAATAGGCAGCCACTGCTTTGCGAATTTTTCAAAGAAGAAAAAACTACACCCCTACACTAGGCAGAATTTGCTATCAGTGTCAAAACTAATCAAACTAATGATATGAATTATATTAAACAACAAGTGTTTAAGTGAATTTAAACTTTAGGTACCCCTTTCCACTACACGTTCTCCAACGTACATACCTGTATATATATACATATGTATGCCTTTCGGTATAAACACCTTAGAATTCTTGAAGATTTCATTCATATTCAGAGAATCTATCACTCTTAGCGTGAAAATTATAAATATTCAGTTTTGAATTATGATAAATGCCAAGGGTGCTAAGGAAAACACCCGCAACTTTACGTGAGTGGGTACGAATTGCTATTGCAGGTACAAAATTAAATCCTTTTATTTATACAATTTTCAAATCGGTTTATGACACAAAACCATAAAAAATTAACTAAATTTTAAGTAATAGTGGTCACGCCACATCTGACATGAATTTTTATCATCTAATTCACACACAGAATTAGTACAAGAAATAAATGTAGATATGTTTCTAGTCAAGAAAAATGTGAGACAAGTTCTTAATTGCTGCACCTAAATCATAGAGAAGATATGGCGACAAGACTACCCTCACAATTGTGTAAGTGGGTGCTGAATATAAATAAAAAAATTGTTGGATATAAATAAAAAAATAAGACAAAAAGAAAAACATACAGGAAAGTTACGAGTAGGTACATTCCGTTCAGAAGGGCATTGCGAAATTTTTAAGACAGATGCAATGATTTTCTATACAGAGTAAGTTTCCGCGAATTTGAAGAAATTTTATCACCGTAAATAGCTTTGAAAAATCCCTCAAAAAGTGGTCATGAAATCGACAGTATTTTTCAATTTTAAACAAAAGTATTGAGAAAAATTATATTTTTTTTTAAAAAAAAATTAAATCTCGGATTCTAGAAAGTGTTTAAACCAGATTTCAAGCTCCTAGCTCAAAATGTAAGGCGCAAAATTTAGTGACATATAGACGGACATGATTAGATCGCGATAAAGTGCCGTTTTGTTACCACAAATCATGTAACCTGGGTGTTAACGGTGTGTTGGTGAGGAGTCTCTAGATCCAACCTGTGGAATTCAAAAAAGTAGTCAGCTCTATCGTGAATTCCGAGGGAATATTTCTTTCCCTCGAATTCGTCTGCTCCCAGGAATAAAATCCCCCTATCGCCAATTTCCCTCGAAAACAGAAGTGCAACATTGAAAAGGTAAAAACCTGAATTCGAAATTAATGTCGAAGATTTTGACAGCTACGTGTATATTTTGGTTCAAATCAGAAATATAGAAAGAAATCAGTTTATTTGTGAAAGAAATATTTTTATTATAGATAATGTATAGCATAGCATTAAGAATTGTGACTGAGGAATTAGATGAGATGGAAGTAAAGCGACAACGGTCAATCAGAAGAAGCTTAAGAGATTGTTAAAAACCAATGGAACTACTTGTGGTAGTATGTAAAAATGGAATTTTCTGATTTTTTAAGGAATTAGTTATGTCCGCTTTTAGGTTTCAAAAATATTTCAGGGTAAATAAACCCACATTCAAATATCTACTTGATATGCTAACAGCTTCTTTGCCACAGCCTAAGAAGGCATTTGGAACTCCTCCCATAGTGAAATTAAGCGCATGCTTACACTTTTTTGCTGAAGGCGGCTATCAAAAAGGAGTTGGGAAAGGCAACGATGTTGGCTTGGCACAAACAAGTTTTAGTGAAGTCCTTTCAGAAGTCTTAACCATTTTTGAGACACAATTGTGCCCAATATGAATAACTATGCATACTACATTGGAAGAGAGTAGAAAAGCTGCATTATCCTTCTATGGAAAAGGAACACATGTGAGAATCGTTGCTCCCTCCGCAAACAAACATCTATATTACAACAGAAAGGGATTTTACAGCCTTAATGTTCTGCTTGTGAGTGGTTGTTTTTAGTCTTAAATTTGTTATCATGGTAAATTGAATTTTATTTTAGGTATGCGATAATGATATGAAATTCGTTACGTTGATGCAACACATCCCGGAGCCTGCCACGATTCTTTTATTTGGAATGTGAGCCTTTCGGCTCTTGGTTTTCTTTGTGTGCGCCTCCAATTGTACTTACTTTTGAGGAAGGTAATCCGAATGGAATTGCTGTGGGTATTCCTTCTACCGCTTCTTTCATTCCGATTAATTTGAAAATTGCTTCTTCTATTGGAGAAAACTTTTGCTCTTTGTTTGGACCTCCTCCAGTACCATTTCTCATCTGCAAGTTTGTAGTGGCCTTTCTCCGCACGTATTTTTTTTTTTGTCATTCCAAACCTAAATTTAAACTCTTTAGTATAATACAATGAGAAATCATACATACAATAAATAACCTTTTTCCATTAAAAAATGGATTTTGATGGCGGCCCTACACTGTTAACTTCACAGTGGACTAGCTTCCATCAAATTAATTAAACCATGTAATTGCTGTTTATTTGTTGTATTTAATTTAAATTTTTCACTTTTCAAGCAAAGAATAACCAACCAATGGCGTAAATACCCGAGGGAAAATCCATTGAAAATTCCGCTGCA